>CM039429.1:26292467-27616217 GCA_022379115.2 Bauhinia variegata | reverse complement strand
ACCCCAACCCCAACCCCAAACCCCAAACCCCAAAAACCCCAAACCCGAAAAACCCGAAAAACCCAAAAAACCCGAAAAACCCGAGACCCTAGACCCTAGACCCGAGACCCGAAACCCGAAACCCAAAACCCAAAACCCCAAACCCCAAACCCCCAAACCCCCAACCCCGAAACCCGAAACCCCAAACCCCAAACACCAAACCCCAAACCCCAAATCCCAAAATCCCAAACCCCAAAACCCCAAAACCCCAACCCCAAACCCCAGAACCCCAGAACCCTCAAACCCTCAACCTTCAACCCAAAACCCAAAACCCCCAAACCCCAAAACCCTAACCCTACCCCTAACCCCTAAAACCCCTAAAACCCAAAACCCCCAAAACCCAAAACCCCTGAACCCTGACCCCTGACCCCTGAACCCTCAACCCTCAACCCGCAACCCCCAACCCCCTACCCCCAACCCCGAACCCCTGAACCCCTAAACCCTGAACCCTGAACCTAAAACCCTAAAAAAATCCAAACCCTAAAAAAACCCAAAACCCTAACCCAAAAACCCAAAACCCAAACCCCAAACCCCGAACCCCCAAAACCCAAAACCCTGAACCCCCGAACCCCAAACCCCCAACCCCCAAAACCCCTAACCCCTAACCCCCAAACCCGAAAACCCCTAAACCCAAAACTCCAAACCTTAAACCCTAAACCCTAAACCCCAAAACCCCTAAACCCTAAACCCTACCCCCTAAACCCTAAACCTTAACCCCTGACCCTTGAACCCCGAACCTAAAACCCTAAACCCCAATACCACAAAACCTCGAAACCTTGAAACTCTAAATCCCTAAACCTTGAACCTCAAATTTTAAATCCTGAATCCTAAACCCTAAACTCGAAACCCAAAATCTAAAACGTTAAACTCCAAACCCAAAACCTTAACCCTCAACCCTAAACTCTAACCCCCAAACCCCCAACCCTAAACTCTCAACCCCCTACCCTAAACCCTCAAACCTTAACCCTAGAGCCCTAAACTCTAAACCTAAGCCCTAATCCCTACACCCTAACCCCAACCCTAAACCCTAAATCCTAACCCTTAACCCCTAACTTCTAACCCTAAACCCTAAGTCCTGAACCCTGAACTCTACACCCTAAACCCTAACCCCTAAACTCTAAACCCTGACCCCTGAACCCGAACCCCCAAACCCTAAACCCTTAACCCCAATACCACAAAAGCTCAAAACCTTGAAACTCTGAAACCCCAAACCTTGAACATCAAATTTTAAACCTTAAATTCTAAACCCTAAACTCGAAGCCCAAAATCTAAAACGTAAAACTCAAAACCCAAAACCCTAAACCCTAAACCCTAAACCATGAACCTAAAATCTTAAACTCTAAATTCTAAACCCTAACCCCCAACCCTCAACCTTGAACCCTAACCCTAAACCCTCAAACCTCAATCCTAGAGCCTTAAACCCTAATCTCTAAACCCTATACCCTAAATTTTAACCCTGAACCCTACCCCCTAAACCCTGAACTTGAAACCTTAAAACCCCAAACCCTGAATCCTGAACCCCAATACCACAAAACGTCGAAACCTTGAAACTCTGAAACCGCAAACCTTGAACCTCAAATTTTAAACCCTGAATCCTAAACCCTAAACTCGAAACCCAAAATCTAAAATGTAAAACTCCAAACCATGAACCCAAAACCTTAACCCCTAAACCCTAAACCATAACCCCCAAACCCCAACCCTAAACTCCCAACCCTTAACCCTGAAACCCCCAAGCCCTAAAACCCCAAAACCCTCAACCCTGAATCCTAACCCTAACCCCTAACCCTAAACCCTAATCTCTAAACCCTAGACCCTAAATCCTAACCCTTAACCCCTAACCTCTAACCCTAAATCTCTAAACCCAAAACCCTAATCCCTCTACTTTAAGACTATAAATGATTTTTTATTTTTTGCACAATAACCTTAAATAACTAAGATTTACTTATTTAATATTCATTCACTATTGGTCAAGTACAAAGATTTACGTCAATAGTAGTAATTAATACAAGCAAATGAATAATATTATTCTATTGTAATTCATATAAGTAATTCTTATATCTTGTAAAAATTTTAGGTTATTAAAATTTTTAATTTAGAATTTAAGGTCCGATGATTTAGGGTTTTATAATTTTAGGTTATTAAATTTTAAAATTAAGCATTAAGGGTTTAGTGTTTGTTATTTATGATTTAACATTTCAAGTTTATAACTAGGACTTAAGGTTTATATTCTAGAGCTTAGAATTAAAGGTTTTAGTTTACAATTTAGCATTTCAAGTTTAAGATTTTAATTTTAGGATTTATGATTTATATTTTAGAGTTAATGGTTTAACATTTAGAATTTAGTGTTTCAAGTTTACAGTTTAAATTCCAAGGTTTAAGGTACTTTAATTTTTTAAAACAAGCACATAATTCATATTTATTTTTACCCAATAGCTATTAATTCAATAATAGGTATACCAGAAGTTCTTTCTTATTATCCATTCAATTATTTAACAGAAATTGATGTCTAACCCTGAAATAGTAAACTAAAATCCAATAATACGAAGCCATAAAAGACTCCATTCACTCTCAAGCACCAAATGCAAGGGAAATGAATAAAATCCTTCATTTGAGGTCAAGGAAGCCTCCTATGAAAACAAGAAAAACAAACTAGTTTAATTCTTCATTACCTCTTCTGAGTACTAGCTAGCAAATATATAAGCACTCACACATAATTTTTACCAAAAATTGTTAAAAAGAGAAATTGTTAAAAAAATATCTACGAAGTGAAGAAAAGAATGAGCAAAATTGAGGAGGGTGATGGGAAAGAAAAAAATTGGAGTTAAAATGAAAAGAGTAAATTTGTAATTTTAAAATTTTTAATTAAAATATATTTTCGTTTAACCCATTACACCTTAATTTAGAAAGAGATGAATTTTAAAATTTTAGATGGAAAAAAGTGAAACAATTTTCATCATTTTCATTAGTTCCTTTTACTTGAAAAAACTCCCAAACAATGAAAATTCATTTTGTTCCTTTCCTTTTCGTCATACTCTGGGTGAGGCGTTTGAGAAATCTTCTCATAACAATTTTGGGAGAAGTTTGAAGATGGACTTACGGGTCTTCTTGTGAGGCTTTCCAGTTCTTTTAGCTGAATCACTCCAAGGGATGGTTTTGTGGTTCTTGAATTTCACTTTCTTTTGGATAGCCTACAACCGCCTTTGTAGAGTGTAGATGAGTAGAGAGAGAAGGGAGGTCTGGGAAGGCATTTATCATCTATCATCTACGGTAAATGAAGGTCTGCTAATTTTTTCTTTTAGTAGAAGCGGCAATTTTCTTGAGAAGCCGCACTTCAGCCAAATTTTTTATTGTGAATGGAGCAATGTCAATCTTTTTATATTGTTTTCTTTTATGTTCCAATCAAAACCAAATCTAGCCGTTTACCCGAATACGTGGAGAAGAGGAAATCAGATGTACAAAATTATAAATATAAATTTACTTTAGGTTTAACTAGAAATCAGATGATTCTGGATAAACATTAAACCCCAAATCTTAAAATCTCAAAATATGCCCAGAAAATGTGCAACCACCAACTATATAACTAGAAAACATTAAACCCCAATTGTAAATTTCCAATGTCATGTTCAGCAATGAACACGTTTAATCCATGTAGTAGCAGTAAAATGACACTTCCCAAGTTAGATTAGCTTGGCTTATGTAGAAATGATAATTCATTCATTGGGAAAAAGCCATCCAAGTTTAAAGAATTCATTATAGAACGGAATCCACATGCTTCGTATTTTTCGGTCCTCAACCTAGCTAACTCCACCAAACTGTGCAAATCAAGCCTCCTTAAGGCTTTTGTTTCAACATAGCCCTTAACAAAATGTAAATCAATGGCCTATTGCAGATTCTTAGGAACAAGCCCTTTTGACTAGAGTTAGAGGTTTTGGCAGTAAGAAGGAACAAATCTTACAGAGGTGTGCTAGTTCCCAATTCATTCCTGAATTTGGCAAGAGAAATACCTAGAGTTTTTAAGTAGAAATATCTGTCATTATATTTAATGGGGGACAGGGTGGTATCCTTGTTCTTCATCTGGTGCCATGCACATCGATTATATAATGGGATTTTGGTGACTAATAGGACTCAAGCAAACGTGTGTCGTTACCATCTATGACGATCTGCCGCATCCATATCCTTTCATAAGCAAACTTCCGTTGCAACTTACCTAGAACCATAAGCAAAGGAGCAGATTGTGCACACACACAGATACATTAATTTAGATAAGAGAAAACAGAAGCAAAAGCATACAAAACATCCGTTACATATTCAGCCACATCTGATGACATGAAAATAAGACAAAAATAATTTTATTCGACATCTTCAAAAGTAAACAAGGGGGAGAATAAATGTACACTTGAATCCCATTTAAAAACAGATATCACTTATCAGTAGATTCAAAATCCCGTGTAAGGCTAGAACACACATTCAGTGGTGTGTTACAGAAACAAAACAAATACGTTGCAACAACTGACTCAGTGCTAAAAAAGTAAACAACACAGTAACAATGGACATATCCACAGAAAATAACATGTCTATTAATATGAGGAACATCAGAGTTAAAACGTAAGGGAACTACGCTACCCTTTTAAAAGCAAATGGTTTTCAAAAACTCAACTGAAAATTAAGCGGTTCAATTCAATTGATAGTTGCATGTGGCACCATTTTAAAATAATTTAATTAAATAATCACAAACCAAACCCATGTTAAAATTTAAAAATTTGCAAATCCAGATTAAACCAGAATTAATCAAATTGGCTTGAGCAAGATCTTACAATTTGTTGCCACCCTTAAATTTATGTAAGCAAAGGTGTGAGAAGTAAAGTTACCATAAACAATTGCATGATTTTGTTCGGAGCAGACACTCAAAGATGTGAGTGAACAACTCTGTCGAGGGTATCAGACGTTAAAAAGAATCGCAATTGCTTAAAATATCTCATCTTTTCAACATAGGAAACATCACCTTATTAGAAAAGCAGCAGAAGAACAAAACAAACAAACGTCAAACTGGATAATGATATAAGAAATGACATACTGTTGAAATGAATACAACTACTATACAGAATAAATAGGTATATGAAACGAACTGGCAGACAGAGGTAGAATTACATGGCACTTTCCTTGCCACAGAACCTTGACAACAACAGATTGCAGAATGCCATTTGTTGGACAGATCCATTCGAACATCCAACGTACAAGTTAGTGCCTAAGTTACAAATTGTCATATATTACAGAATATATACATAGATCCAGATTACTATATTGTTACTACAATCAGTAAGGTGCTAAACCTGCGCCGTGATCCTCGTGATAAACCAAAGACTTTACGTGAATAAACATCTTATCTCCTACGCCAAAAGATTATAAACAATGACCTCACTAAATAAAACAGGAACACCCCCCCAAAAAAAAAAAAAAGTTATTCGAACCTTGCAGATGCCAAGCAAATTAGTACTGTGTCTACCTTTACAACTATAGCCGCCAACCTACATTATGTTTCAGAAATCTGACTTCATCAGCGTCACCCGGGGTATTATGTTAATATTTGCAAAGGGTTTTGGCTGTTCTACATGGACATAATCCCTAGTCTTGAGAACCTGCCAATCGTTCAAATTTAAATTAATATAAATTTTAACCATACACAAGTTGCCTCCAGCCGAAAAAGACTGAAATTAAGTAATTAAGTAACTAAAAAATTAGCCATAAAAGTAAGATATGACCTTACAGAAAAATATAATGCAAGACACAGTTATAAAAACAATTCTATCAATGGAACATGCCCAAACTGGTGAACCATGAATGTCACATATAGAAAGTACTAGAAATGTATGCATAATATGCCAGAGATATACTTTCGAACCAAATATGCAACCCAGTAAGCTTCTGAAGTTCTCATCATCCTACATCCTGACGAAACAAAATCCCTCAGTTGCCACTAGAAAACCTTAAGATAATTAAAAGAAACAGAATGCATGTCTAAATAAGAGAGCACTGAGAAGGGGCCTCTCACCGATTCCCCTAATAAAGATAATTTCCCCCTTCATAAACCTATGTGCAAATGAAAGGCAGGCTTTTGTTTCAACACAGCTGTGGAATCTTAGGAACATGCCCATTTACATATCCTTGTTCCCCATTCTTACAGAGATGTGCTACGTTCCCCATTCTTCGCTGAATTTGGCAAGCGCAACATCTCGAGTTTTTCAGTAGAAATATCTGTCATTAGATTTAATGTGGGACAGGGTGGTATCCTTGTTCTACCTCTGGTGCCATATCAACCGACAATATTTACATTCAAGGAAGTACTGGATAAAACGAGTTGCCTTACAATCTAAACTTTTAATTAAGTGGTCTTTGCAAAAGTATTCCCGTAACCAATGAATCCAAAACTATACCTCTTAACAACCATTTAAAAAGTCTTTGCAAAACTATTCCCCTAACAAGTGGATACGTTAATTTTCAGTTATTGATAACCTTAACATTTAAAAGAAATGTCAACTTGGTAAATAACAATTTATTATATATATCAAACAAGTAAGTGAGTTATTGAAGTAGTGTTAAGAACATACCAGTGTTTCAAAAAACATTCTGGATGCTTCTTTACGAGATTTACCAGCTAATATACCGTCAAGCGGAAGGTTCTTTCGCTCATGTAGAGCTTCTTTATCAAACAAAGCCTGCAAATACTTGGCAACAGCCCTGTGGACAAATTTGTTGGTTAGTTAGTTATGAAAATGCACAAAATCAATTTGCATAGAAATATTAAGACTCAAATGAGTACATAGCAGAAAAGATAGTAAAGCGGCAATATGCACAAACTATATGATGTAGCACGTCGAAGGGGGTCAATAATAATTTCTCATTAACTTTCAATTAATATATTATGAAATTTTGATAGGAATTATTTTTAGACGTTTTATTTGGCTATTTTAGAAAATTTCTTAATCCTTGGAATTATTCTAGAAGGGTTTTTTCTTGTCAGCCAAGTCTTAAGTATAAATAGCACTGTCATGTGTCAAACAACAGAGAAGGGGGGGGGGGGGGGGGGGGGGGGGGGGAAGGATCAGAAATCTTGACAATAAAGATTTGGACATTATTGAGATTCCAACTATTTCTTTGAAGAAGATTTTCACAGTGAAGGAAATTTTTTTAAATTCCAAGATAATTTGGAAAGTGTGGTTAATCTGAAGAAATAATGTATTTCTCATTGTGTCTACTACACTGTACAGTGTATGAATATATACACTTAGGAAAGAAAACTGAAATGCTAGAATCAAGGGATCAGTTATCCCTGATATTCAAATTTAAATTTAAACTATCCTATCTCCTATATTTCCTCGATGAACCGGTCAGCTTGTTATTCTACACTCCCCCTCAAGCTGAGCGATAAATGTTTAGCATTCCAAACTTGGAGCCAAGTTCTTCAAATTTATTTTTGAATAAGGCTTTAATGAGTATGTCTACCACCTAAAATCTTGAAGGAACGTGTTTCAGGTTGATGATCCCTGTTTCAAGTTTTTCATTTATAAAGTGCCTATCAATCTCGACATGCTTTGTCCTATCATGGTGAACTAGGTCTTTTGCCATAGCGATAGCTGATAGATTATCACATAGGACATTTATGGGACCTAGTTGAATAATACTTAGATCTGTCAAGAGTCTTTTCAGCCAAATACCTTCACTTATCCCATTAGATAGTGACCTGAATTCTACCTCAGCACTGCTGCGTGCCACAACTGGCTGCTTTTTGCTTCTCCATGTCACAATATTACCCCAAACGTAGCTATAGTAGCCGGATGTTGATTTTCTATCTGTAGGTGATCCTGCCCAGTCAACATCAGTGTATATGTCAATGTTTCTGCTTTCATTTTTCTTGAAGAATAATCCTTTCCCGGGGTCTTTCTTAAGGAACTTGAGGATTCTGTATACTGCATGTAGGTGTTGAGTTTGTGGATTACTTAGAAACCTGCTTATTATACTTACAGCAAAGCATATGTCTGGCCGAGTGTGGGTAAGGTAGAGGAGTTTCCCCACTAACCGCTGATATCTCCCTTGATCAACTGAAGTTCCTTTTGGGTCATATATCAGTTTGAAGTTTGGATCCATAGGCGTGTCCATAGGCTTGCAACCAAGCATACCGGTTTCCTTAAGGAGGTCTAGGATGTATTTCCTTTGTGAAATGGTTATTCCCTGTTCTGATCTAGCCACTTCCATTCCTAGGAAATATCTTAGTAGTCCCATATCTTTGATTTCAAATTCTGCAGCCAATAGTTTCTTTACTTTGGTAATTTCTTCCATCCAATTACCTGTAAGAACTATGTCATCAACATACACAATGAGCACTGAGATTTTTCCAGCCATGTGTTTGGTGAATAAAGTATGATCCGCATGTCCTTGGTGATATCCATCATGCTTGAGAACCTTAGTGAATCTATGAAACCACGCCCTAGGAGACTGTTTTAGTCCATACAAGGACTTCCTTAATCTGCACACTTTTCCGGGGTGTAATTTTCCTTCAAAACCTAGAGGAATGGACATGTACACCTCTTCCTTCAATTCGCCATTTAGGAATGCATTCTTGACATCCAATTGTAGTAGAGGCCAATTCCAGTTTACTGCAATAGAAATGATTACCCGAATGGTGTTCAATTTTGCTACAAGAGAGAAAGTCTCTTGATAATCTATCCCATAAGCTTGAGTATAGCCTTTGGCAACTAACCGAGCTTTGTATCTATCTATCCTTCCATCAGCTGTCTGTTTTATCGTAAAAATCCACCTGCACCCTACACTTTTCTTTCCTAGCGGTAGATCAGTAATTTCCCATGTCTTATTCTTTTCTAGAGCTCGTATTTCTGATATGGTGGCCTCTCTCCAGTTCGGATCTTTGAGAGCTTCATAGACAGATTGTGGAATTGGAATCTTGTCTACGGTGGAGGTAAATGCTCGGCTTTTGGATGATAGGTTGGAGTATGACATGTGATTGTGGAATTGGCCAGTTTAAATCAGGTGGTTCCTCTATATTTTCCATGCTAGCTGTAGGGGGAGTAACAGAATTATTACCTTGTTCAGGAATAATAGGATCCGGGGCAGATTCTTGGATGTGTGAAGCTGTACTCCTTTTTGTTCTTCTGGAATATACGAGTGGGTGAGTTGTAGAGCTGTTTGGGTCATTGTTAATCTGTTCTGGGTGAATAGGAGAGGAAGTTGAGGTTTCGGGGTTGTGTGATAAATCAGGTAGATCATGAGTTAGATGAATTTCCCAAACTGTTGATTCCAAGGATGTGTTCTCCCCCTGAAGCACAGTTTTGGGAAAGAAAGGAAGATGTTCTATAAAAGTAACGTCCATGGAGTGATAGAATTTTTTGGTAGCTGGACAGTAACATTTATAACCTTTTTTGTTGGATGAGTAGCCAAGAAAAATGCATTTAAGGGCACAGGCATCAAGTTTACCACGTTGGTGTGAGTGTAGGTGAAGGTAGGAAGTACAGCCGAAGGTTTTAAGGGGTATATTAGAGACTAGGTGAGAATGAGGGTATTGTTGGAGGAAGGTGTCAATAGGTGTTTGGAAATGAAGAATTCTGGATGGTAACCGATTGATGAGATAGATGGCAGTTAAGAGAGCTTCCCCCCAGAACTGTTTGGGAACATTTGACTGAAGGAGTATGGAACGGGTGACCTCTAGAAGATGGCGATTCTTGCGTTCAGCTACACCATTTTGTTGAGGTGTATCAAAGCAGGAACTTTGATGTATGATGCCATGGGTTTGGAGGTATGAGTCAAGGGATTGGTTGAAAAAATCACGAGCATTATCTATCTTAAGGATTCTGATTTGGGCTTGAAATTGTGTTTGAACAATTTTATGGAAGTTTTGGAAAATTTGGGATGTTTCGGATTTATTTTTCATGAGAAAGGTCCAACTTAATCTAGTGTGGTCATCAACTAGGAGAAGAAACCAGCAGGCACCAGTAACGTTTGGGATTTATGTGGGTCCCCAAATGTCTCCATGTAAAAGGGAGAAAGGGGAAGAAGGCTGATAGGGGGTAGGTTTGAATTGAGTGCGTGTGTGTTTGGCAAATTGACATGTATCACAATGAAGTAAGTGAATATTTGTTTTATTGAATAAGGAAGGAAATAACACTTTGAGATAAATATAATTTGAATGTCCTAATCTAGAATGCCATAAATGGATAGTTTCAGCAGTGGTGGAATTTGGAAGTGATGTCTGAGTAGTGTGACATTGATGAGTTGGGAGTTGTTTGAGGAGATACAGGCCTGTGGAGGAGTCCAGTTCAGCACATCCAGTCATCTTCGCGGAGCCCATTTCCTGAAAAATACATTGATGATCAAACTTAATTTGCCATTTCAAATCTTGATGAAGCTTGCGGACAGATATTAAATTGCAGTGAAGATGGGGAACAAATAAGACATGAGTGAGCTGAATGGTGGGTGAGATCACAATTTTACCATAACCATCAGCTTTGGCACACTTGCCATTAGCAATGCGGCCAGATTTAGATGTGAGTGGAATTGAGAGAACAAAGAGATGTCACCTGTCATGTGATTGGAGGTGCCAGAATCAACTATCCAAGTAGGTGGGTTTGCGGAAGCATTCAAAGCAAGTGACGGGTTATTTTGGCTAGAACTATTGAGAAGTTGTTTGAGCATCTCAATCTGGTCATTCGTGAATGGGGCTGTAGTAGTGACAGCATGGCTCTGTTTTTCGGATAGAGATCTAGGCTTCCAGTCAGCTGGTTTTCCATAGAGTTTCCAGCATTTTTCTTTGAGGTAGCCTGGGTTTTGGCAATGGTCACACCAAGGTCTAGACTTCCTTGGCCTACCATCCCCTGAGGTGTTCGGATAGCTTCGAGTGGCCAGGGCAATAAGTTCAGGTTCCTTGGCAGATTGGTCAGTGGTGAGCCCAAGCATGACCTTGCGGCGACTTTCTTCTCTACGCACTTCAG
Organism: Bauhinia variegata; assembly: GCA_022379115.2. Lineage (NCBI taxonomy): Eukaryota > Viridiplantae > Streptophyta > Magnoliopsida > Fabales > Fabaceae > Bauhinia > Bauhinia variegata. Next base: position 27,605,181 of record CM039429.1, on the reverse strand, counting down.
AAAACACTTCGCGCAGGATTGGTAAGGGTTTGTTACCAAGGATTCCTCCCCGAACATCATCAAGAGAAGGATGAAGTCCCATGAGAAATTTAAAAATTCGTCGAGTTTCCAGAATGTGTTTGTATTGAAGGCGATCTTCAGGGCATTTCCAGGTGTGAGTATCAAATCAATCCAGTTGCTGCCAATACCTTGAGAGATTGGTGTAATAGGCCGTGATTGTGGATTCACCTTGTTGGAGGTTTTGAAGAAGAGTTTCAATGTGGAAGAGTTCAGCAGTATTGTCTCTGCTGGAATATGTATCTTGGGCTGCTTCCCAGATTTCTGCAGCAGTGGTGTAGAATAAGAAATTTTCTCCAATGTTTGGGTTCATGGAATTGATGAGCCATGACATGAGAAGATGATTTTCAGTCTTCCAGGATCGGAATGAGGGGTCTGTTGGGTCAGGTTGTGGAATAAGGCCAAGGAGATATTCTTCTCTTCCTCGGCCACTGACATAGAGAAGGACAGATTGCGACCACTGAAGGTAATTACTACCATTCAGTCGGTGATTGGTGATGGTGTGGAAGGGAGGCTCCGTGGAGCTGGCAGGGACAACAAGGGTGTTTGCTTCACGTGCCATGGAGGCTGGAATAACTGCCTTGGAAAAGAGATAAAGATCGCCTGGGAGATTTGGCAAATGGCCGCTGGAAATGGTCGGGGTGATTGGTGGAGGGCAACCGGAAATGGCTTCAGAAGGGAATTTACAGAGCGCGGAAGTGGTCCGGCTCTGATACCATGTGGTTAATCTGAAGAAATAATGTATTTCTCATTGTGTCTACTACACTGTACAGTGTATGAATATATACACTTAGGAAAGAAAACTGAAATGCTAGAATCAAGGGATCAGTTATCCCTGATATTCAAATTTAAATTTAAACTATCCTATCTCCTATATTTCCTCTATAAACCGGTCAGCTTGTTATTCTACAGAAAGTTCACAAGCTGAGCAAATTAATTGTATTGGACTTGCTTTGTTATGTTCAAATTGGGAAAGTTCACATTATTGGGAACATCGCGTTAAAGGTGCAACCATAATTGTTTATTGACTTTTGTTATTCTTATGCAGTTTTCATATGCTAACTACTATTAGGATACTATATGGGTTAGGATTATTCTAGAGGGCTTCTTTCTTGGTGGGAAAAATCTAATTTTCTCCATCATGAATATTACTTCCGGGGTTTTAGTAGAATCCATTTTCCTCACTAGCAGATTTCAGGGATAAAATTACACTTAGCCCCAATTTTCTGCTTCCACTTCTGTGTCACCTAAAGATCCTAAAAATCAACCATCAGGGCATAACTCCATTCATTCCAACAAATTCTAAATGAGATAATCTGAACCTAGATACCAGCATACATGCTATGCTTAGAACTGCTGCAGCATAAAAACAAATATATGCAGTAAGTTATTCTTTTGAATTTTGCCGTTAGGTGCAGTGACCAAGTTTAAGCTTGTTGCTACTGCTCTCAAACAAACCAACCTTGTCCGGGAAGACCATCCAGTGTTTTCAAAATGTGCCCCTTCTGCACATGATACATGATGATGATCATCATCAATTATATCATCATCACCAACATCCAAAAACCCTGGGAACACAGAGAGAGTGTGTGATTTCAATAGATCAAATAAAACATAAAAATATAGCAAGAACAAATGCATTCCTACCCTGTTCCACTGTCCATAGTTTATAGACATGACATGTTACAAATTCATTTGCATGTCCCAATTCCAGAAAATAAAGTGGGCACGAAATAACAATATAACTTCACATAATCATTAAGTTTAACAATTTGCTAAGTCACCACAACCATAGTTATTTTGCATAGAATATGCCTCTGCAGGACATTTCCTTTCATATGTAACTTTCCCAAGTACAGTAGTATTATCATTTCAAAATGACAGGTGTGATTCAGATGCTTGACTAAGTAAATAGAAAATATAATGTAACAGATTAATCCAAAATATAGAACACATAAATTTATAGAATCAACAATCTAGAAGAAAGAATTTCAAGCAAACCTGTGTCATTGCCAACTATGACGTTTTCCTGCATCCATATCCAAAATATTAAATTAGGTATGCATCAAATGGTACAAGTGCTTCATAAAACTCGCATAGGAAAAACGCCAACACACTTCCATCGAATATATGACATCATCTGATAATCATAAGACTTCCCTCATTTTGAACACAGGAAAAAAGCATATCAAATTCGTTTCATAAGCAAACTTTCATTACAATTTACCTAGAGCCATAAGCAAAGTAGCAGATTGTGCAAACACAGATAAACCCCTTTAGAGAAGAGAAAACAGAAGCAGAAACATACAAAATATCTCTTGCATATTCAGCCACATCTGGTAACTCAGAAGAAACTAATAAATGCAAAATTCAAATTCAATAATCATGAAAATAAGACCAGGATAACAATCTTTTTTGACCTCCTCAAGAGTCAACAAGGGGGGATTAAATGTACACTTGAGATCCCATTTAAATATAGACATCACTTATCAGTAGATTCAGAATCCCCTGTAAGGCTAGAACACATATTCAGTGAGGTGCTACAGAATCAACACAAACACATTGCAACAACAGACTAAGTGCTAAAAACAAGTAAACAGCAACACAGAAACAATGTGGACATATCCGCAGAAAACAATGTGTTTATTATTATGAGGGAAAATCATGGAGTTTAAACATAAGGGAACTTGGCTTCACTTTTAAATGCCCATGGTTTTCCAAAACTCAAATGTTTCTTACGTTATGCTTGACACAGATTTTTTTTAAGCAAGAAAAATTAATTAACAAAACATGAAGAGTCCATTCCAGTTTGTAATGTTATAACAAAACAAAAATCTCAGAATTCATTTTCCATATCAGGTACAAGAGATCTTACAAAATTGTACCATGACAATAATGCCAACCACTTAATCCAACGAACACAAGATATCAGAAAGAATAAGATTTTTAAGGCAAAATAGAGAACTTACACCATTATGATCTTCCCAAGGACTCTCGATAGTAAAGGTTTCTAGGGGCATGGTACTTTGTATACCAGCTTCCTGAGAGACTGAATTTTCTTCACCATTCAGAAACGACTCTTTTTCATCCCAAGCAACCACTACAGATTGATCACAATCTACTCTAGTATTTTCACCATGCATGCAACCAGACCTCAAGTCCTTATCATTGTACTGGAGGCCAGTAGCAAGTATTTCATCCTCATCCAAGGCTCCTGGTATGCTGTTTCCATTTTTGTGCATGGCCAGGTCTCCATTAATGGAAGCTTGGTTATTACATTCATAAGCTTCCTTAGACCCAGTAGCAAAGCATGCATTCAAATTGTTAGCAGCTTCATAACCACCTGTTTGAGCATGTGCTCTGATTTCAACACTATGTTCTGCAATTTCAACAGAACCTACTTGACTTTTATCATCTTTATTCTCTATGCATTCACCCTCTAGAATAGGGAGTGTGCTCAAACTCTGAGTAGCAGACATTATATCTGCATTCATAGAACCATCAAAATCATTGCTACGATCCATGTGAATCAATGATGCAGCAAAGCCATCTGCCACACTATGGCTATTTTCAAGAACAGCATTCGCTATGGATGCTAATTCAAGACCTGGGCCGATACAGCAATTTTCTACATTGGAATCCCCAAAATTTCCACCACCAGAGTTTGTTTCAGCATTTTGACAACTTTCAAGCCCCTCCACACGAAAAGTAAAATCTGAACTCTCATATGTGTCATTATCAAGAGATCCCAACTGAATTTCAGATTGATGGCTCTCCAACAAAACAGGTATCTTGGCAGGTTCTGCTTCTATATCACCTTGAACAACCAGTGGTTCAGTGTTGCTTTCCACTCTATGAACTTCATTGTCATTTGCTCTAGAACTATGTACATCGTAATCACACACCTTGATTTCAGACAGATCAAATGCTTCACCTCGCAGAAGTATCAAATCAGACGACACACCTGAAAGATATAGTGGAAATTAGTCAATAGCTTAAAGGCTATTCTACAAGTACATGCAACGTTGCTCACCCTGGACCAAATAAATGAAAACGGCGCCTTCAGAATGATTGTGGTCACATATACTTGCATAATTGAAATTTTGAAAACTGGAACAACTCATAAGGAACTATAACACAATATGCTTACACCTAGGGACAACAATTGATACAGAACTTTTATTTCATCCTACAATTCCAAGTAAGCAACTCCAAAGGCATTCTGAAGGATTTAATTAATAAATGACAATAAGAAGCATTATGGAGAAAGACCCAAATATATCTGATGCAGAATTTCATGATAACAGAAACATCTCATCAAAGGAAAGCGTGATCCCACAACAAATATGCAATTTGACATGGGAGAAGGAAGTTATCAATTAACTGGATGCAATGACACAAATACAAAGTTTTCCTTCCTCCCATTTGACAAATTAGCATACCACAACAAACTTAGAAAGATAGATATGAAGCCGCAAGAGAAAAATAAATAAATGAATGAATAAAAAGATAAGAACACACGCACAGATAATCATTACATCATGATGTCCTTTTTAGGCTTTTATTTTTGTTTGTTCTTCTTGTGGGAAAGAGGGGACTTGGAGCCTGTTCACCTAATTAATCATCCACACGCGCACAACTCACCAGTATAAATGGGTTCATGGAAAATTTCATCCTCCAGAAATTGTCTTTGCATCATTAAAATCTCACGACGAGTGCAAGGAGCCTTCTTCCGTATCCGACGTATGTCTTCAGTATTAGTCAACTGTTGACGTATTATACTTGTGAAGGGGAAAAAATCAGTATTATACGACAAGTGAAAAATATGGTCTCCTATAAGGAAATATACAAGATGCAAGTTGCAACCTTATAAATTCTAAACCAAATTCCAATACGAGTAAAATGGAAAACAAACAAGATTTTGGCTATCCTACATTTATCACCAGTCAATCTTTGACATTCTAGCTCTTCACGTGTTCTTTAGTAAATCTACAATGGTGTAAAGCTAGCCCACCATACAAGATGAAAACGGTAAAAGGATGAAAAAAACAAAAAAAATATAAGTGCCACATAATTAAGTATACCACTAAGTGTCAGATAATAAATTATCTCCTTATCCTATTGATAAACACTGGAAAGTTCTAAATATTTGGTTAGCTAAGGTCAAACATACTAACCATCAGCCACCTCCTCATAAAATCGGAAAGCAAAAGAAAAATAACCCAAACAGGTCATCCCACCCATAAAGCCAAAGAAATGACATTCTTTCCAGATATGTATACCACATGAAAGACAGAGAGAAAAATTAAAAGTTGATATATATATATATATATATATATATATATATATATATATATATTCTCTCTATATTTTCTTATTTTATAATCTGTAATAAATAAAATGGATGGGGTTTTACAAGTGAGTCAATAGACATTATAAAACTTACTCGCCATGCAAGACCATTATATCATCCATAAGCACCTTCCTCTTTGAGGCACCACTGCTTGGTGCAGATCGGGGACGTTTTACTGATACTGCTTCAGGGGATCCTGGAGTGAGTTTAAGTTTCAAAACAGATGATCTTCTTCCAACTGGATAAACAACACATTCAATTCAGCCACAACCTTATCCTTATGGGGAAAGATATATTATAACAAAAGTACAAAACTAAAAACAGTAAGAAGGAATCACTTTGATACCTAATATAGAAGACAATAAATCATCATCATCAGGTATGAAATCTGCAGTCCTCTTTAATTTAATCCCTCCGTATGATTCAACCAAATCCACACCCTGTGTTGTCAGAGTACTTTCTGCAAGACTACGCTTTTTACCTGAGAAGTAGTTAGTGACAGCAACTCCTCCATCACCTCCACTTATATTCTGATTAATAGGTGTAGACTCTATCAACAAATCATTTGGTTCCCCACCAAGTTGATTCACCACAGAGAGCATTATTTCAGGTGCCAAGAAGTCAGAAACAGAAGATTTGTTCACCACTTCTGCATCATTGTCACTAATGATCCGGCTCCCAAGTTGTTCATCTAATTTCCCCAAATCTGGCTTAATTCCTTTACAAATAGATGGCTCTATACTTTGATGATCATCTAAAGCAGGATTGGAAACATTGGTCGCATGACACTGTACACCTGCTAAAAGTAAAAATACAATCAACTGTATGATGAATTTTGCATGCATTTGTATGTATCAAAAAAATTTATCATATACACATACAGATAAAAGTTAACTCCTTAAGGGAAAATAGAACAAACTCAATGTCGTTAATGTGAACAACAAATTCACAAGTACACATCACAACAACCAAATCCGGGATGTAAAAAAGTACTTGGTAAGGACTAAGGAATCAAGCCCCTCAAGATGTTGGTGAGATGGCCACAAGTATCACTAAAAAAACTGGACAAGATACAAACTAAAGCTGCATTATACTGAAAAATTCCCTGTCCAGTACCAATTTCATCCGCAATCAAATGAAGAAAGATGATGAGGATCAAGAAAAGGAAATGAGAAATGACTAATTAGATTTCCATAGATTTACTTGAATCAGTATTACCTTCAACAGACAATACATCAGGTTGACTCTGGTGGGAGGTGCATGGTCCAAGAAGCGACTTGCTAGAAGGCACAGCTTCATGAGTAATATAATCCAAAGCTTCTGTTTCCTTGAGTTCTTCAGAGGCCTGAGCTTCAATATCAACAACCTCAGGTCTCCTGGGCGAACCTAGAGGAATTACAGCATTAGATATTTTAGCCTGACAAAAGGAACACGATTCCCCCTCATCATTCCGGACTTTATGCTTTGATAATGTGCGATCATCCTCCAAATGATCATCTGATTGTGGCCCATGAAAGCCATCTAAGTCAGATAAAGGTTTACAAGTGGGATCTTCCAAACAGGATGTCACATGGGAACAACTAGGAGATGCAACAGTTTCATTTGCCCATACTCCTCCAGAAACCACACTTTTCATGACAGTTTGGTCCAAAGGAGCCACAGTTGGTTCATTGTTTATCAGAACTCCATCATGTGAGTCTTCAACCTTCTTCGTTTGATCAGAAGCAAGGATTGTCCCATTCCCCTGATCCTTATTCACAACCATACATGTCAAATGCTCTGGATGATCTCTTTTGCCATCCAGTCCAACCGAGAGGCTTTCATTACTCAAAGCTAGAACATCATCATGTTTTATATCATCTACCAAAGAATAACTTGTATCTTTTTCCCTTTCACAAGTAGTGGAAATATTTTCCAAGCTCTTCATTGACACTAATTCTGCAGAATTACGATACTCAGCTTCATTGAAGACCTCCTGAGCTCTAAACAAGATTGGCTCTCCAAGTCCAGAAGTGGATGGACCTTGAGCATATTCACTAACTTTAGTAGAAATTGGAAAGTCATCAACCTGTACAGAATAAATTAACTCAATCATACAATCAAACAGAAAGTATATTCATTCATACTCTCAATAGGAACTAGAATATGAACTATCCACACCCCCATGCACCCTTCAAAATGGAAAAGAGACAAAGAACACGGTGAAAAGGAGCAAAAGCAAACATAGGAAGCAAAGGAGATATTTTAGAATGCTAAAACAACCTTACTTCCACTGCCTTTCACTTGCAATCTATCAAGAGTTTCAGCTACCTCCTCTCTCCTTTCATCCTTTGGTTGAGGGCTATCTGGTTGTGGGGGGGCTTGAGGATTACTACTACAATCATGATAAGTGAATAAAATTCATCAGAGAATTTGCGTTGACCTCATTAAAACATGTTAGGAAATATAGGCATCCGGGACAATGATAATGACATTGCCATATAAGAGATAAGGATGCAAGATAGTTTTAAAATGTGTAAAAAACAAAACTCACTCTGGCATTCCATTGTGCTCCAAATCAGCAGCTTTGCCTAACAGATCCTGATTCAAAATTGAAATTGAATAAATGCATTAGTCACATCAAAGTGGATTGTTCTCCATACACATAAAAATAATTTATGTCACGCCTCAGTAAATTCAAGTCAGACATTCAGTTAGGGATTTTGGAAGTAGGTAATGGTGCTCCATAAAAACCAGAAGACCACACTACGGGTATCCCAATAAAAGAAAGAGAAGTCACCAAAAACCAGGGACATAACACACAGGAAACGTGTTTTTTGCTATATTTGTCAGCAGAAAAATGAACTTCTAAAGACATGGATATGATAGGCTATATATGGCTATTTTCTGGGAATCATCCTATGGCTTTCATTATGAGATTCAGAGATTCTATTAACAGATATCAGACTGGAATGGAAAGCTTCATGTGTATTGATAGGACATTTCATCTTACTGCATTTTATTATTGTCACTCTGTTAAGAAGGACAATTTACCCTCCCTCCTTGTAAAGCCTCCTTTCATCTCCTTTAAAATCTCTACTTTTCCGAATGAATAATTAAATCTTATCCATAAAAGAAACTAGGCTAGCTTTCTCAACTCTGCTAACATCATTATGAGAAATACAAAGTGAAATCTAACCTACCTAAAGGAACCTTCTTTTAAGTTTACACTTAGCAGGTCAGGCACCTTTCTAGTTCCTTTGTTTCTTTCTCTCATGCATGTTCCTATCCTATCCCTCCCAATTCCTCTTTATTTCTCTAATGCCAGATTGGTATCCAAGCTATCAGAGGCTTCAATACGTTGGATACATATCAAAAACAACTAATACCACCAGCAAGCCTCCACCTTTGTGACATCCAGATCAGTGTGCTGACTGCTGAGACCTTAAAATCATATCAATCTCACTTCAACTTCCACCTTTGCACATAAAATACAGCGGAAAGAAGACAAATTACCTCTTCAAGGTCTAAACCAATTTGAGAAGTGTCACCATCACCAAATCGCTCTGAAAGCCAAGTGTTAGAAGTTGAATATTTGCTTAGCACATATCTCTCCATTGCATAATAAAAATCCATAATCAAACCAGCACTAGCAAGGGAAATGTGTAAAAAGGGGGCAAGGGGAAGACACTGACCATCCAATCCAAACTGTGAAGTAGTGTAAACCACACCCTCCATGGAGTCTTGTAGTGTAATCTGCTCCCTTGTACTAACATGGTGGTCAATGTAGTTCCTGCAAGTAGACAAATATATACACCATTGCTAATAAAGAAAAGAACACATCTTCTTTATGAATTCTACATAAAACCAAACATAGAGTATAGATAAATTATGACAAAACAAAACCATGTAAAAGTTCAGAGATGATATGAGATAACTGCCAAAGGAAAAAGTTCAGAGATGATATGAGAAAATCTTCCCCTAATGCTTCAAATTAAAATAGCAGATTGAATGAGATAAAACCAGATCCATTGAGACAAAAATGGCCTAGCACTAGTCGCCATATCCAAAACAACATCTACAGCTTGAATTAAGGTCATAATAAATTATTTTAGAACTAACCCTTGATATATGTCGTTATCTGGCAGCTCAAAATCATCTAGATCAAAAGTCTCCGGTAAGGTGATGGAATGGTAAGGTGCAGTTGACTCTTCTGGGGGCAAATCCACTGCAGTGGAGCGGAAAGCTTGCTTTATCTTAAGCAAAGCCTCACTGCAATCGTCAAAAAGGTAATTCACCTTTCTTGAATATATCCTCACCACACCAAGCAGAAGATGGCTGGACAAACGGAGTGCAATTGGTACTTCAGGAAAAAGGATTGAATCTGTTCATAAAAATATATAAACAATCTCAGACAAGAAGATGTTATTGAAATCATACAATAATACATAAAGCATTGATATTAGCCACATGCATTATGTGCAAGGGACTACCCATTTTCTTCTTTATATATACTAATCTCCACCATTGTGGTCATAAAAAAATTTGAGTAACGGCAAAAAGCTTTCACTTCTGCAAGAACTAGTACATCACAAGTATTAACTAATCCAAAACTCACTTTCTGCAGTAACAAGCAAGAAATTTCTCAAGAAGAAAATTCTACCAAGAGATTATCAACCCAACCATGGGGATCTAGAACGAAGGGGGCAACAAAACTCGCCCAAGGAAAGTGCACCAATTTAGATTCTATATCGGGCCTAAAACCCCTCTATCTAAGTTTCAACGACTTAGCATATCTAGAATACTGTAGACATAGAATTTAGATGCTTTGGGATATTTCAAGTCATAAGAGAGAGGGAAAAAAAAAATCTTCTGGTGTAAGGATATTCCACTGTTGTAAAGAGTAAAAAGAAATACAATACTCCAAAGTCCAAAATATTCATGGATGATGAAAAATATTTAGCTTCCCAGGCATAATGCCCTCTTAGGTTTCTAAGATGATATAGGATAAGCAGTTCTTTCTGTAATAATTTCACTTTCTAGAACTCCGTGACAACATAAAACAAAGCTCAAAGTTGTCTTATTTTCTTTTAAATTCAACTATCAACCATAAGGTGCAAGATAAACTGACCTACAGAGACGCCAATGTCAGTGTCTGCCACTTGATTCTTCCGAAGCTTTCTCTCCAAATGTGCAGCTATCCAAATTGTCCCTAACGGCCCTTTCTTGGCCAATATAAACTGAGAGTAAAACATATCTACCCCTTCTTCACGTTAATTATAAGTATATATTTCTCATGCAAGACACGAACATTCTATCCCCATTAAAATAGCGTATATACTACCCCTTCAACCAGCGGAACAGGTGTTTCTTAATATTTCCCTCGGAACACTTAGGACTAAAAGTGAAAGAGCTTAAATTTTATAACAAAACCCTAATTACTCCTCAGACAGCGAAACTGGTCAATTGCACCATAACCTTCAGAAGGATTGAAAAAGGCATCTGTTTCGACGAATTTACAAAAATTTTACGACATCTCGTCAACCAAAAAGCGGGAAAGAAGGTCAGAGAAACACTATGGCGAAAAGTGGAGCGTAATTTACAGCGGAAACGGCAAACCCTAGGTGCACTCGAACGGCGTATTAGGAAGCTCCGGAAAATAAGCATAGCATTAGATTTGCACTCTTTTCAACTAACAATATAGTGTACGAAGAAATCTGATGCAGTTGACGCCAATTTCAAACAGAGAAAGATTCTGTGTGAGGTGGTGCCAGACCGCAGACGAGATGATGTCAAATGAGCGGCTTTGGTTAAGATTTTTGTGTCTCTTTTCGTATGGGAAAAAAAATTATATATGGTGGATGATCTGAGTATTTGATTTGATGAAGTGTCATTATTTGATTGGTGGGAATTCACAAAGAACAAGAGGATCCTTCATGTATTTATAGTTGCTATGCTACTTTTTATGAGTGATATTTAATATTTAATTAATCAATCGTGTAATACCAATAAAAATAGCCGAAGTTAGTTTTTTTTTTTTTGGTTTTTTAAAAAATATTATAGCATTTTAATATTATCCTCGTTAATCAAGGAAAGAATTTGTTTTTTTGCATGGCTCAAGTATTTATTTTATATTTGGATTGAGAAAAACTTAAAAGAAAACCAAAAAAAAAAAAAAGGGGAAGAAGTGTATTTTCCTTTATTTGGATGAGAAGTGAAAACAAAGGGAAAAAAAAAAAAATTGGAGAGAAAATAAGCATGAGCTCTGCCTAAAAGCTTTTTTCTCCAAATAAGAAAAAAAAAATTAAAAATGATTAAATTTGATTCACTTTTTTTGTTCCTAAATTACCCACGTTATTCGTTGCTAGGGTGTTACATTTTTTTTTATTATTTTTTAAGAAAAAAAAGGTGGTACAGCAGTTGACATTTATCTCCTCTAATTTTCTTTTTTATAATTTCTTTGTTTTGCTTTAATAATAATAATCAGGTTATCATCTAAATTTATATCAACTCTTTTAAAAGACAAATTCTGATTTTTTTCTTTTTCTAATAATAAAAAGTATTATTTTTAATTTTAAATGTTTATTCATTGATTAAACGATGCTCACATATAATAAGTTTATTAGATTAATTACTGTTTCTCCTATCCATTAAAATACAAAGAAATAAAATGTTTTCTTTAATTTTCTCTTACTTTTTTTCTCTTTCTCCTCGTCCAAACAAAACATTAGAAAGAGAAATGAATTCGATTTAAAAAGGAATTTATTTTTAAAAGTTGTCTTCTTGCGTTAAATTATTTTTTTAATTTAATATAATGATTGTACTTTATTCAATTTTTTATAAGATTATTTTTTTAGTATATTTATTTTATTTAGTGAGTTATTATTATTATAAAATTTAATCATATGAAAATATTAATATATTCCATCAAAAAAGTTTATAAAGTATAATAAGCATATTTCACTTCGTCTTTTTAACTCTTTTTGTCAAGTAAAACCAAAGTATATTGGTGATGTAAATGGAATTTATATTTTCTATCATAATAAAAAGAAGTTTGAGATTTTTTTAGATGACCAAACTATAGTTGGGCATGATTATTTCTTTTGTTTATGCATATATATATATATATATATAATAGTCACGTGTTAAATAAAGTAAAAATATTTTAAAAATTTTAAAAGGTATATTCGGTAGGACCTAGTATATTGGTGATCTGAATGGAATTGATATTTTCTACCGATAGAACCATGGTTAAAAACTACTAACAACTTTGACAATTGTGTTTTCATTGGTTACTGTTATTCGAGAATGGTACTTCCATTATTCAGAATATGTAAAGACATGAATATGTTGAGCTGAAGCACATAAACAAAAAGGGCAAGGATATAAAACCTAACTTGCTTATCCTCATTCTCATTCTCTTCCTTTTCTAACAATAGACCAGCCACAAATAGTTTAGAAGAAAAAAAAAATCAATAGTAAGATAGAAGAAGGAAAGTACGAAGCCAAGGTTACAATATAAATTTTTTACATACACATGCAAAAAAAGAAATGTGTTTAACGAGATATTTTAACTAGTTTATAGTATATTTTAATTATTTTATAATTTATTTAATTAAAATAAAAAATGTCTGATATACAAATTTATTTTATTAACTTATAATATTTTTTCATTACTACTTAAAGTGACATGTGAGTTTATAGCCTATTATTTATTTTCTATTTTTATTCTTCGTTTGGGATTTTGTAGAAATTTCATAAATTCATCTGAAATTGCTTTTTCTAATGAGGTTGTTTAAGGACTTGACAAATCCATCGGACATTGCTTGTTTTCAATGAGGTTGTTTAAGGGCCTTAACTTGCACAAGTTGGTTCGACACTATAGGGTAGAGGGTGTTTTTGGCGTGTTATAGAAGGCGCGTTTTTTGAGCCTCTCACTTAGGCCTCCAGTTTTACGTCACAGAACATAAGAAATAACCTTCGCATGCTCACACTAATGTTAATACCATCCTTGCGGTGAGCATAGTGCTTTTAACAATTTGGCTGTGAGCTTGATCGTTCCAAAAAAAGCCAACTTCTCATTTTCACTCGGACCACAGGCCTTGTTTAGACATCGAATAGGATTGAAGGAAAGTAGGAGTCATCAGACTTATCACAAAAAATCAAGCGCGGAGTCTCCATTTCCCGGTCTAATAATTTGGCGATTAATGGAATATTACCAATTAATATTGTTAGTACAACTTAACAAATTATTCGGCGGGAGAGAAATAATGTTGACGACACGACCGGTAAGCTTTCTGAGGAAAAATAATCATTCACGGGCAACACGAATGACCTGCTTACCAACATTCTTGCCAGAAAAAAGTCCAATAAAAGCTGCTGGAGCACTTTCCAAGCCTTCATTCATGTCTTCAACATAAACAATCTTTCCTTGCTTGTAGTAACCTGTGACATCTTCCAGAAAGCGGGGGTACAAGTCTAAGTGGTCACTTTGCAGGAAACCCTGCATCTTGACGCGCCTCGTTATGAGATTGAACAAGTTGTGAATCCCTTTGGCATCAGAAAGGTTCTGCTGAGATACCATTCCACACACGGCAATCCTCCCATGAATCCTCATGTTAAGCAACGCAGCATCAAGCATGTCCCCACCCACGTTATCAAAGTAGATGTCAATGCCTTGTGGAAAATACCTGTCAAGTGACCCATGACAAATGATTTCCTGAGTTTATAAGTGGGAACATCATTTATCGAGCAAATTAATGTTCTAATACTTCTCCTTTCCATATTGGCATCAACTGAAAATTGTATCATCGTCAAGCTTGTAACCAACCTTTTTAGAACTGCATCCAAGTCTAATTCTTCCTTGTAGTTAAACGCTTCATCAAATCCAAGCATATTCTTCAGAAGATCAACCTAATGACAGATTAAATCTAATTAACTTTGGGGCTCTAAGTGTGCATCTGCATCTGTGTACCATTTGATTCATGAAGGATAAAATAATTCACGAACTAACAGCTTTTCTGCTTTTTTAAGTAAAGGAAACTTACTTTTTGGTTCGAGCCAGCACTACCAACAACATAGCATCCATGCAACTTAGCAAGTTGGCCAACAAGCTGACCAACAGCACCTGATGCTGCAGAAATGAAAACATATTCATCTTTGCATGGGGAACAGACCTCATATAGTCCTGCATAAGCGGTGAAACCCGGCATACCTATATAATTTGAAAGAGGCGAGGAAGGTTAGTTAGTTGAGAATCTGGTCAAAGAAAGAATATAAGAGCGGAAGCAAAATCCACTTCCATATGAATTAGAAATATTAGAAATCTGGCACAGCAAAGAGGATTGCAAACTGGGGAAACTACAACTAATTATTCCCCACAAAAAAAAAAAAAATCTAAAAAAGTCCAAGAAAATCCTTAAGATAAGGAATTCCTCAACATAGAAAAAGCAATATAAAGAGTAAGAAATTTTATAAAGGGTAACATCTAAAGGAGTAAATTTAGTTTCTTCATGTATGGCTGCATAAATGAACAAGGAGTAGTCTTACGGAGAGTAACCATTACTCTCCATATCGACAGATTAAAGTATGCAGCCTCGCTAACCTCCTTAAATGATTCTATAATAAATTTTTTCGTTTAATCTTATCAAATACATCCTTAACACAGTATTTGGTTGAAGGGATTTGGAGGGGAGGGAAGGAACTTTTAACATTTCAACTTGTTTGCTTCAAAACATAGAAAGGGAGGGGAGGGATTTTTATCTTCAACTTTCCCTCCCTTCCTCTCTATTTCTTCACCCCAAAATTGAAGGGTTTTAGAAGGGAGAGAAATAATTACAAAAATTTGAACAAAAATGTTGCCACATTTTATCTTCTTTTATCATTTATAAAGTTATATTAGTACATTTCCACTTCACCTTCCCTCCCCTCCACTTCAGACCAAACAAGGAGGCCCCTTCATTAAAATCCCTCCCCTACTCTCACCTCCGTTTGAACCAAGCACTCCCTAAAGTTATCAACAAGAAAAAGAAACCAAAAGCAATGTAAAGCATCACTTCATTTCAAATACGAGGAGCACCATACCGAGAAGACCCACATGATAGGATAGAGGGATGCCATCTTGCTGAATTTTTCTCAACTGCTCAGTTTTTTGGATCAAGCTGTACTCTTCCCAGCCAGTTAATCCAGTAATTAATTCTCTAGGCTTGAAATTTGGATTATCGGAATGTACAACTTCAGATACACCAAATCCTTCTATGACCTTCAAGAAATTAACAGTAATGTTTTTGGTTTTTTTTTTTTTTTTAAATGCGAACAAGATTAAGAATGGAAGACTTACCTGACCAGGAACAAAAGGAGGGATATATGATCCACGGAAATCACGCATGCGACCACGCATGTACGGGTCACAGGAGAGGTAGAGATTCTTAACGAGAATCGCTCCTGACCCTTTTGGTGCCTTCAGCTCAGTTTTTGAAACCTTTATCTCCATATCGGTCTCTTTAGGTACTCCTTCTATGTACTGTTTGAATATGACTTGCTTGTTCTCGGCTTCTGCCATGATTGTCGATGATCATACAACAACTGCGAGAAACAAGAGGAGTCTAGTCTAATCTGATTCAATTGATCACTAGAGGCTTTGGTTCACCTAACACCTGTCACGTGCGCGTCTACAGTTAAGTCAACTCATCAATCTGTACTTAGACTAGACTAGATTATATTTAGATGACTGAAAAATAATTAAGAAAATATTACACTGAAACTTTTTTGGTGATTTCTTTTCTTACCTCTCATTTTTGTATTTTTACCCCTTTTCTTTTTTCTCCATTTGATTTATTATGAAAAAAAAAAAAAAAATTTTTATCCCTTGTTTGATTTGTAAAAGACCATAGTATTGGATAAAAATTTGTCCATGGTACAGGATAAATCCTTAAATTTTTGTCCCTCACCAAACTATGAGACAAGAATTTATCTTGGATAAAAATTTTAACATTGTTATCTCTCAAACCATCTTATAATTCTCTATACCTTAGCTCATCAAATCAATAGCGGTAAGTTCTAACAACGGTTATCAATCGACGAGATATTCATAACGATAAGTGACTGACAAGGTACCGACAATGGTCAGCGACTGGCGAGACTTTTTTAAATTTTATATTTTTATAAATTATTTTAATTATTATAAATATTAAAATTATATTATATATTTTTTTAAAAATAATAATATAAAATATTAGTATATCAAAATGATATAAAATATTACTATATTAAAACTACAAAGAACAGTACTGATATCAAAGGCAGTTTAAGAAATGAATTTACCAGAACAACCCAAACCTGACAGAATACAGTGTTCAATCCCATAATCTTGTCCATCTCACCGGGTTGCTTTACAGAATGTTACATCATCATGGTGTTTGATTTAAAATTAAGTACAGATAAGATATATTTCCTCTAAGAGTCTAAACTCATTTTTTATCAAAAAAATTTAAATTAATATTTTTTTAATTAAATCAAGTTTTTTTATATAACAATTTGTTGAAAAGGAGAAATATTTTTTAAAAAAATCAGTTATGAAAAAGTAAAAATAAAAGCTAATTTTTCTATTAAAAGCTAAAATACTTAGAGTCATACTCCTGAGCTCTCTTCGACCCATCTAAATTTTTATGGACAAAAAAAAAAAGAAGCTAAAATACTTTATTTTTCTTCTATCTTTTTTCTAAAGCTGTCTAAGCAAGCTTTAAATATGGGTAACATCTAATTTAACGTGTATGTCTCAAAAATTCATTTATATATGTTTGTTCACTAAGAAAAATATTTTTTTAAAAAATATATATAATATAACATTTTTGGTTTAATAAAATTCAAACATTTTCAATAATTAACATATTTATCTGATACAATATATTGCTTTTAATATTTCATATACTGTATAAATAATAATATTAAACTTCTTTAATATTTTAACAATTAGTTTTTTCCTTTTTAAATCCAATAAGAACTTTCACTTTATTTTTTTCTCTCTAAAGTTGCCTCTACTCTTCTTCTTCCCTGTTTTTTTTTTTTTTTTTTTTTAAGTTTTTAGTTTTTACATCTCTCATCTCGTCTTGCTTCATATGCAGCGACTGGCGATTGCCCAAGGGAGTTATAAACATAATTTTGTTCGAAGCAGATAAAACCCAACAAGACAGCGAGCATGAGAGTAATAGCTCCGGCAGGGACTCACTCCGACGACCACCACTACGCCACCGTCGGTTATCGTGATGCCGAGTCTCTCTTCCGGACGAAACCCATTTCGGAGATCCGAAATGTGGAGACAAGTACCAGGAAGCAGATCGAGGACAAGAAGGAGGAGCTCCGCCAGCTAGTGGGGAACCGCTATCGGGACCTCATCGACTCTGCAGACTCCATCGTCCTTATGAAGTCGTCCTGCCATTCTATCTCTGATAATATCTCTTCCATTCGTAATTCTATTCGTGCGCTTTCCCTCTCTCATTCCCAATCCAAATTGCAATCTCATTCACAGTCCGCCACCCGCATCTGGACTTATGGGATTGCCTGCCGTGTCAAGTATTTGGTTGACACCCCAGAGAATATCTGGGGTTGCCTGGACGAGGCGATGTTCCTGGAGGCCGCTTCCCGCTACGTGCGAGCCAAGCATGTCCATCATCGACTATTTTTCAACCATGGTCTTGCTGACAACAATGCCGCCGACGGTGACCAAAAGATCTTGTCGAATTTCCCGCTACTTCAGCACCAATGGCAGATAGTTGAGAGCTTCAGGACTCAGATCTCCCAGCGGAGTCGGGATAGGCTATTGGATCGCGGCCTCAGCATCGGGTCTTACGCGGACGCATTGGCAGCTGTCGCTGTTATAGACGAGCTGGAGCCCAAACAGGTATTGGGTTTGTTTCTGGAATCGAGGAAATCGTGGATATCTCAGATATTGGTTAATTGTGCTGATACTACTGATGCCGATGCTGCTGCTTCCTCCGTAGTGGTTTCAGTTTTTTGTGACGTGCTGGGTATAATTCAGGTTAGTGTGGGACAGGTGGGTGAGTTGTTTTTGCAAGTATTGAATGATATGCCTCTGTTCTATAAAGTCATACTGAGCTCGCCTCCAGCATCGCAATTATTTGGTGGGATTCCCAATCCAGATGAGGAGGTCAGACTCTGGAAATTGTTTAGAGATAAACTGGAGTCGCTAATGGTAATGCTTAATAAACAATACATTGCCAATACTTGTTTTACTTGGTTAAGAGAACGCGGGCAACTGATTGTAAACAAGATAAATGGTAGGTATTTGATCGATGCCATTGGTAGTGGCCAGGACCTAGCTTATGCTGAGAAATCAATACGGGAGACAATGGAAAGTAAACAAGTGCTAAAAGGGAGTCTAGAGTGGCTCAGAAGCGTTTTTGGATCCGAGATCGAGTTGCCTTGGAGTACAGTTCGCGAACTTGTTTTGGAAGAAGATTTGGATCTCTGGGATGAGATATTTGAGGATGCTTTTCTTAGCAGGATGAAAGTGATCATTGACTTACGATTTATGGATCTAACTAGCGTTGCTGATGTAGGGAACTCGATTCATGCCGTAGGACACACTTCTGCCGAGGAGATTGATGTCAAGGGGTACTTGAATAGAGCTTCTATTGTTGGTGGAGTTTGGTTTCTAGAATCCAGTGTCAGAAAAACTGGAGTTACTTCTGGATTTAAAGTCAACACTGAAGAGAACGATTTTCTGACTTGTCTTAATGCCTATTTTGGTCCCGACGTTAGTCGTATCAGAGATATAGTTGATAGGTCTTGTCAGAGCATTCTTGAGGATCTGCTAAGTTTCTTAGATTCTCCGAACGCATATCAGAGGTTAAAGGGTCTGGCTCCTTATCTGCAAAGTAAGTGTTACCAGAGCATGTCTGTCATATTGACGGCACTGACAAATGAACTGGATAATTTATATGCCTTAATGGAGAATGGCAGCAAGGAAGTGCATCCTACTATAAGTGTTGAAAGGTCTCTTTTTATAGGTCGACTATTGTTTGCATTTCGAAACCACTCTAAACATATGCCATTGATACTTGGTTCTCCTAGATTTTGGGTGATTGAGACAACATCTAATGGTGGGAAATTGCCAAAGCAATCCGGATTTGGAACTGATTCTACTGTCTGCGATACGCCGGGGAGGCAAATGCCCCTTTTGTCTAAAAGACAATATTCATTTGCCACTACTGCTTTGCTTGGAGCAGGAGAAAGTGCAAGCTCAGAAATGGAAGAACTCAATAGGTTTATGGGAGATCTTTGCATAAGAGCTTACAGCTTGTGGATATCATGGCTGTCTGATGAACTTTCTATTATTTTCTCTCGAGACCTTAAACGAGACGATGCCTTATCTTTGAGTTCTCCTTGGCGGGTAAGTTCCATTTGCTGACGTTTCTGATCATTATCTTTATTTGCTTTTCTATGACATTTATGCTTTGTAGCTTAATCTTGCTTTCCCTTGTTGTTTGTTCTTATGTAGTGTTCCTATTTTTGGGGGTATATTGTGCCCTGTTACTCTGAGAACTTTCTTGCTATTCATTTTGACATTTTAGGAAAACCAAGGAGAAAAAGATCTTGTGGAAGTGTAAAGTGTCTTCCGGTCACTGGAGATGATGGATAGAATGTAGTGCTAGAGTTTTTTAGTATCAACTATATACTGTGACCCGTGCTAAGCATGAGAAATATATGGTAATATTATGATTTTTAAAATGAATTTTAAATATGATTATTAAAAAATAATCTTGAATTTGCATGGCACCTTATCATTGAAAACTGATGTGATTACAGAAAACCATTTGTGTTAATATTTTTTTAAAAGTCCAAGTTATAATATAAAAACCAGCGAGCGTACACATATTATTACTTCAATAAAAAATTAAATTCCAACCAAAAAAGATAAATATATATATATATATATACACACACACTCTATTTCGGGTTGTAGCTCTTGTCCTTGGCTTCTTTATGAGTTATAGTTCATGTCCTTGTTGTGGGGTTTCTATTTCGGTTATGAACTAGGATTGGATTGCTCTTTTGAGTTCAGTTTTCTTTTTTCCTTTTCCTTGTAAGCTGCAATTGGAGACTTTTTAATTAATTTATTTAAAATCCTTGGTTTGGTTCTCTTTAATCTTCTAATGCAATCTTCAGACCAAAAGTACCTCTATAGAAAGAATATTATCTAAGATTAAAAAAAATGTATCTTCACTAGAGAAAAGGATAAGGATAAAGTTAAAACCAGAAGAGTAAATTACAACTGTATCTAGATGTCTTGAAATATCGCCAACATCCCCTTGAAATGGAGTAGATTGCATATATATCTTTCTTCTAACAATTTCTCATAAGCAATTTTAATTGCTTTAGGTATATTATATTTTTACTCTTGTACCCCATGATAGATCTACAACCATAAAACGTTGAAATGTGTAAATCTGCACCTAAGAATAGTGGATATGCAACCACTGTAAACAGATGCTAGAGTGTTTCCCATTTTAAGGGGGTACTTGTGTTCAGAACCTTAAGGGAGCTAGACGTAATTTACTTAAGCAAAAAAAATATAGGGAATCTAAATCTCTTCAGTCCAATTGCATGTTGGTAGAACATTGAGAAGCAGACTAATGATCTTATAGTATAGTAGATTACGTATGGAAAATTTATTTTAGAGATTCATGCGTGCTGGTAACCAAATACTCTGAACTATAAAAAAAAAAAGAAAAAATCACAAGTTCCCCAAACTCTTCCTTCCTTTGGTTGCCAAATTTTCCAAATGAAACGACAATGGCCCACCATGAGTGGAATGGCGTACTGACATTTTGTGAATAAGAGTGATGATCTCAAGTTCTTAGAAAGGGAAAAAAAAAGTGAGACTATTAAACTGATAAGGTGTCGTCTATTAATAAGGTAGTTGATGGTACTAAGAGAAACAAAGGAAATGGGATGGACTTTAAACTTGCCTTTGAGAAGGCCCATGATCTTAAAGTTGGAGCTTCCTTTTTTAGTTCTTGAGAGGAGGGAAATGGAGGAGATGGATAAGACATTGTCTTTCAACTTTTACTTTTGGTTATAGTAAATGCATTTTAATTATTGGTAGCTAGGAGTTGGTAAGAGATTTTCTTTCTGCATTGTTATTACATTATACAGAAGCTGATTTCTTTGAGAATTGAAAAAATGCAAAATTAAAAATACTTCTTGAAATAAAATAAGTATCTGTTTGGTATGATATTTTCTTTTCTGTAACGTCTCATGGATCCTTATTCTCTAATGAGTAGGAGGTGCCATCAAGCTCAGCTAACATTGGCTCAGTTAACTGATATTTCTGTTACTACTGTTTCTATTTCCATTTCTATTTTATTTTTTTGGTTATTTTTCCTCCAAAAACATCTTCTGTTAGTTGATATGCTAACTAAGATTTTTAGCATTTCAACATAGAAGCCAGCTCATCTTCTGTTCACCTGGACAGGGTTGGGAGGATATCATAATCAAGCAAGATCAGTCAGATCAGAGCCAATCAGAGATCAAAATTTCTCTTCCATCTATACCTTCTTTGTACATCATCTCATTCTTATTTCGAGCTTGTGAAGAAGTTCATCGTGTCGGAGGTCATGTACTGGACAAGATGATTTTGCGTAAACTTGCATTACAATTATTGGAAAAGGTATGCTCTTCTGTGGTGTAATGATCAATTTAATCTTTAAAACCATGAAAGGAATCCTTAAACGCCTCATTTTGTTTTTTCCATTCTTATCAATTGTTGGCTTTCTGATCTTCAGTTTTTTAACATTTCTATTAATCACATACTCGTATTGTACTATCTTTATGGTTGTGGTTCCTCAAGGTACTAATTAACAGATGCTATGTTCCTTATCAAATTATTCATATTTGAAAATTTTAATTAAAAGAATTCTTATTTGCAACTGTCTGCACTTCTCTCTTTAGGATTATTTAGAAATTAAGGAGGTCTTGCTCTTTGTTTATCCCCATTAATGCACCTTCACATTTGGTATTATTTGATTCACCACAAATCAATCCATTGTCATATAATGGTCTCGGCTTAGTGGATAGCATACCACAATCCATTGCATTCTTGGCTTATACTTGGGGTTCTTTTTGTCTTAGGTAAGGAATATGGAAAATGAGTAAGGGTTTATTATATGAGAGATAAAATGATTGCTGAGGCTAATTTAAACACCATTTGATCTGCTAAATCTAGGTAGCTGTATTGGTTATCCACTGACATTCCAGTCCTTGATGGGTAAATATATGGGTAGTATGACAGGATTTGGGATATGAAAAGTTTCCTAAGTCTTCAAGGCTCAGTATTTCCCGGGTATACCTTGAATTAATATTGATTAGTCCCTGATCTGCAAACCCTGCTGCGTCTGCATAAGACAATTTACATCTATCTATTGGTCTTCATTTTCTTTGCGACACTAACATGCTATGCTAGGAAGAGAGGAAGGTTAATTGCTAACATGGTTGTCCCCATAACGCAGTGGACTGCGTCATGCCAAAGAGCCCAGGCCCTGATAATGTTGATGTGGGTTTCTTTCTTCTGCATTAAAGCTGAAACCTTGGTATACTTGGAATCTAAAAGACTAAACTTCCTTCCAAGACAAGGCCTAACTAGACTCCAAAAGAAAAATTTTACAAAATTGGGAAACTGGAAAATTTAAGAACATAGGAGACGGCTGTCAAAGACACTGTTCATGCTACAGTAACATGGATGGTTCTGCCCTTCATCAAAATAGTTTGCAAATCTGATAACTCAACCACGGTTAAGAAAGAGAAGCATATCACAAAGTGTACTGGTAAATATATCTAAATTTGGCGATGACATATTAGTTTAGTGGCACCTCCTTTGGTCATAACTGCCAAAAGGTTTGATGTTATGGGTTTTATTTCCACCGTAAATACTCCCCTCCCCTTTCCCCACTCCTAAGTAACCAAATATATATATATATATATATATCTAAATTTATCTGGTGTAAGATTCTAGCATTTCTCTCAAGCCAAATGCATCATACACAGTAAGAAGGGCACACAACAACTTAGCCTCCTCCTCTACTGAAAACCTCAAAAACTAGTCCATAAGAATCGCTCCGCATATTTGGGTAGACCCACTGCATGGATATGAAGAAATATTAATCAATAATCCAGGTAGTACCTGGCCAGTAAGTGGAAAAAGAAAAATCATAACAATTTCCTTGGTGGTGACTTATTTATGTAATATGCTTTCAATGTTTCTGTGTCTGCCCATTTTATGGTATGGTTTGCTAAACATATTTGGTTATACAGGTCATTGGAATTTTTGAGGATTTCCATTTTAATGACAAGGCGGGTGGTCTGCAATTGTCAGATAAAGGAACCTTGCAGGTTCTATTAGATGTCAAATTTGTCACTGATGTCCTCTCCGGGGGTTATTCAAATACGACTGGGGAGTTACATAGAAACTTGAAGGCAACGTTGCCTGACAGAAGGAAGTGGGACCAAAGTGAGATGACATTGGCCATTAGAGAACGATCTAATCAGTTGTTAAGCCGTCTTTCTCAAAGACTGGATCCTATTGACTGGCTTACGTAAGTTTACGTTTCTTTTATATAAAATTTTCTTTCCATTTACATTGACCAAGGGAGTGCAATCCATGTACACGGTGCATGAAATAAGTTAGGCCTGGGAGAAAAACAACTAAATGATAAAATTGGAACATTTAAAATTAAAATGAAATGTAGAAACAAGACTTGCAGTTGCAGGCCAAGGCTTATAAATCCCAAAGTCTGAGAGTGAAACAAATAATAAGTATCATAAATGTAGAGAGATTCAAACATATTAAAGGTCTTAAGGTTGTCCATTGGTACAATTTTTAATGTTTTTGTCAAACAACAGCTGTCACTGGACACATGCTGGTGTGGCCTCGTATTTACATTCTCACTCCCAAATTTTTTTGTTACCTAGTGGGTTCAAATCTTTGTAATGATGATTTGAAGATTTATGGTCAGAGGAAAATCGTAGTATGCAGTTAGTTTGGGGGAAGACTTGTATGCTTTGCAGTCGTGAAATAGATATTTTCGCCACCCATTCGTCTTGATCTGACACTGATTTCTGCTTCTTGTTCTTGTGTTAAAGGTATGAGCCATATCTGTGGGAAAATGAGAAGCAATCATACCTACGGCATGCAGTCCTTTTTGGGTTCTTCATGCAACTAAACCGAATGCACACGGATACCGCACAAAAACTGCCTACCAATTCAGAATCTAATATTCTGAGGTGCTCTACAGTTCCTCGTTTTAAATACCTCCCCATCAGGTCAGTCTTTCCTTTACGATCATTAAATAATGGATAGCTATGTGCTTGTCTTTCTTACCGTCATTGTATGTAACTAATCTTAAACTAACTTGTAGTGGTTCATTGAGTGCTTGTTTGGATGGTAGTTTTGCTGAGAACCCTATGTCACAAATATCTAATAGTTAATAGTCCGAACTGTCCTTTTTTATTCATTAAGTTGCATTGTGATAAATCCAGTGCTCCAGCATTGTCTTCTAGAGGGACAAAGAAGACATTTGTTCCATCTACAAATGAAATCTCTTCAAGAAGTTCTTGGAACTCTTTTACAAATAGTGAGCTTTCTCAGAAGATGAATTTGGATGACAACTCAAGTCTTGGGGTAGCAGCGCCATTCTTAAAGTCTTTCATGCAGGTAAGTGCTTTATCAAATTTTCATAGTGTCACATCTTACCTTAATGCAGTCTAATGCTTAATTTTATGATAGTATCTGATTTTGCCTAAATAAAAGAGCATGAACTCATCAAAACTTCCTGCACATATTTACATATACGTTTTACGCACATTGTTTGGGAGCAGTGATTTTTAACTGGATTTGTATTCTATAGTATGAGTCTTCTTCCTCCTTCATATCTTTGGGATCACTTTAGACGTAGCAGAGATGAAATTGAGTGTGCTTATTCCCTAAGGCTACTTGCTTTTCATTTGTAGTTTAGGTGTTTGCTCTCTTCTTTCTGAAACTCAAGTAGTATTTATATGCCGTGGAGGCAATAATACGCTGTTTAAGAAGTAATAATCCATAACCAAATAAATATCAATGAAGTATACTGTGTGGTATAAATTGGAAATTTGTTCAATTGAACGAAGCATATATGATCCTATAAATAATCTTTTTTAGGAAACTGAGGTCTCAAATTGCTTACTACGTTAGTCCATCAAGTATAACTGGTTGTATAGCTGTTCAATAGATGAGAAGAGAAAAAAAAAAAAAAAAATGGGGTAGAAAAAATGAGAATGTTAGATGGATGAGTGAACAAACAAGAAAGAATAAGAAATGTGTGACTGCATACGAGGAAATATTGGTGTGGCACTTATAGATGAGAAGATGACAAAAAATCAATTAAGATGATTTGGATATGTGCAAAGAAGGCTGTTAGAAGCATTATTGAGGAGAGTCAATCACATTGTCTTTAATCTTGTGAAAAGGTGTAGATGGAAGCTAAAAATTACACCAAGGGAAATTATAGCAAAAGATCTCATGGTGAATAGTATTCCTAAATATCTGGTCTTTAATAGAGTTCAATGGCGTTGTGTGATGTATCTTGCCAAACTCCATTAATGTGACAAGGTTTATTGTTGTTGTTGAAAGGGCATGTAATGATGTCACTTGAAAATGTGAGAATATAAAATTAGTAGTTTATTGATTTTTTGTAACCAAGTTAGAACTTTCAAAAAATCTTAGAAAATATTAATACAGGTATTTGTGTTATATTCAAGTATAAACGAACATTTTGTTTGAAGAGACAACTTGGTGTACATTGGAGCATGTGAAAAAATTTAACTTATTCAAAATTGAAGTTAAATAGAGTATCTGCTTGGCCCAGAACCTATGTCTATCACCGACTTACAGTATAGAAAATGATTTTTTCATTATTCTTGGTTTTGGTTTTTTGTTATGTTTTTCTACTTTTTGGGAAGCTACATCTTAATTAGTGGTGGTATGTTTCTGTCCAGTCTATAATCTCCCGAGATCAAATATAGCATACATATTTTTATGTGGTCATATATATATACCCATGGTGTGTTCATGTTCTTGAGAAATTTTTCGGTAGACTTAGTCTACTCAAGTTGGGTAGACTGGGTCAACCACGGTCTCTTTACAGGGATGTGAGTTCTACTTGAATTTCTGAATAGAGGAATCCGTGGCCATATGCAGAGACTTTGAATGGTCTAGGAAACCCTACTTGGGTAAAATTTATCTACCTTAGAATTTCTCTTTTATTCGTAAGGTACCTAAAATTGCTAATTTGGATCAAAACTCAATATATACTTTTGAATTTATTGTAACGTATCCATTTGGTTCCTGATCTCTCGGGCAATTTCTTTAGGTACTACATAAAATTATGGCAACATTTTTCTCCTGCTTCTGCATGTGCTTAGCAAACCATATATATTATTTGCGCTAGCAGACTCCAATCTATTATCTTTTGAAATATCTTGTAATGTTTTAAGTGCATTCAATCGTACTGGTTTTTTATCTGCTTCTGTATCTAAATTAGGTGTGCAATGTGTTGTTTGCCTGGCACAGTCGGCCAAACATACTTGTAATGTTTTTCCCCTTGTGTCTTCTAGGTCGGAAGCAGATTTGGGGAGAGTACTTTGAAGCTGGGATCCATGCTAACTGACGGCCAAGTTGGCATTTTCAAGGATAGATCGGCAGCTGCTATGTCGACATTTGGTGATATTCTGCCTGCTCAAGCTGCAGGTCTTCTATCATCTTTTACAGCTCCCAGGTCAGATTCTTGACGTTCCAGTGAACAAGAGGTGCCTGACAGCCCTGTTATGGTCCTGTGAAATCCCATTCTAATTAAATGTAAACTGGTAGTTCTTGTCGTTCAATCTCTCTAATGTGCGTCAACCATTTCTGTGAACTTAAAACCTTCCTCTCCATCCTTGCTGCATTCATGCCACAATCGAATTTAACCCTACAAGGATGTGTGGTTTCGTTATTGTTGACTGGGTTAACTTCATTTTACTCGTAATGTTGATGAAATAACTGCCCCGTGAGTGAGAAGTTTCCGAAGACCACAGAATGAAGGCCGTGGAGCAATATTGATGGCAGAGATTCTGTTCGCAGGCTGCTGAATGCTATGTAATGGCAGAAGTGGGAGTGGCTGTAAGGAAACTTGGAAGTAATTCTCATGTGGTTTTTTTTATGTAACGGCTGTATAGTTCTGGTACTGTAGGCTTGATTGTTATTGATGACCTGCAAGTGTTAATGGAACGTATATGTATATGGCTTTAATCATTGCAAGTTTTACCTTAATTACTTTCAGTTTCAATTTTATGAAAAATAAAAATTGCAGTCAATGCCCTTATTCAATTTAGCAATAATGTTGCCATAGTCAATTAGCGATGTCTTGTGTGTTAAGTGGTGGCTAAGGGTGTGTTTGCGAATGGATTTTAAGGGGGGAAAAGTATGCTTTCATTTTTTTGTTTGAGAATATTAATTTAACAAAGTAAGATTTTGAAAGATTTTTTAAAATATATTCTTCTAAAATTATAAGCTTTTTTTTTATGGTCCCCATTTCAGGAGATTTTAGAAGAAAAACTAATATATCTTTTTTTTAAAAAAAAAAAAGAACGAATACGTTTTTAATATTTTTCAATTTTTATATCTTAAAAATTATCTAAACTCCTAATAATATATATACACACAAGCCCAAACCACGTGACTTATTCAGTCATCCTATTGCAGATGAATTCATATTAAAAAGCGTGCAAATGCCATGAAGATAGATAGAAACAAATTAATAAATACTAAACAGTGAAGAGAATAGCAGCATAGTATAGCAGAAGAAAGGGTGAAGCATTAGCGAAGGTGAAGTCACTCTCGCTGGACTTTTCATCTCATACCCAATGGAATTAATTAAATGCGCGCTCGCAGATAGAAGAAAATAAATAAATAGGTCCATGGTGTTGGCACTGTCTAATAAATGCGGACGGTATTCTGAATTGAGCAGATAATACACTTCTCTGCCACGGACACCGAGTGTGGCTTGTATTGTAGGTAGAGGTATTCTGCAGTCCAACTAAATGGCATAAATATTTATTTTTGGGAAGGATGACTTACTCCAATAATAAATTTTGTCTCATTTATTTTTTTTATAAAACATAAATGTGATAGATTTAAAGAATAAATTTTAAATAAAAATATCATTAAATTAATATTTATTAAATTTTTTATATTACTTAAATATATATGAGAATGAATTTATATGTTTAGTATCTCAATAAAAAAAATTTAATATAAATTAATCTTATAAGTATCTAAATAATATCAAAAATATTAATGTGACGTGATGTTAAAAATTTAATATATACTACTTTCATTATAACTTAATATCATAAGTACTATACAAAATTAAAAGTTTTTATAGCATAAATTATATTTATAAAATTTTAGAATTTATTCATATTTTATTATATAACTTTATTTTAACAGATATAAATATTTTAAATAATAAAAAATATTTATTTATATTATATACTTAAAAAATTTGAATTTATATAAAATTTAACGTAAATTATGAATGTCAACATAATTCAAAAATTTAAATCAATAAAAATTATTTAAAAAAAAAATTAAAGAAAATAAGTATGT
Source organism: Bauhinia variegata (assembly GCA_022379115.2). Taxonomy (NCBI): domain Eukaryota; kingdom Viridiplantae; phylum Streptophyta; class Magnoliopsida; order Fabales; family Fabaceae; genus Bauhinia; species Bauhinia variegata. The sequence goes on along the minus strand of CM039429.1, from coordinate 27,576,094 downwards.
AAATCTTAGTCTGAAAGTGAATGAATCGCTTTCTTTTATTTCCATGACAAAAAGTGACATAATTTATTTTTTTTGTCACAAATAAACAAAATTAAAATTTCTACATCAGAAGTTACAAAATTTTACTAGTATATATTACTATTACTTTGTAAGAAATTTGGCTATGTCGCCCACTTGTCCGGATATCCCCTTGACATCTTTGTCGCCATCTCTTACTACCGTTCTTCAAAAGATAAACACATTTGCATGCTGATGTTCTTTGTTTTGTAATTCTCGTCCGGATTTTCTGTCTTGCTAGTTGATCGTTCAGGTTAGGTCCCAAAACTGCACTGCTATTTAACCAATTAATGTTTTTGCAAATGATATCATGTTTTAAGGAAATAAACCCTTAATCCATGAGTGCGCCACAAAAATTATGAATAAATAATATAGGTCAGTTCTCATTATACAAGTTAATTATCAGTAAATATACTATCTATGGCAACCAATTAACTATTAACTACATATATATATGCGATGGAACTAAAAAGCGTGATACTAACTCCGGATTGATGTAGCTTATGCATGAGTCGCAGTAGTAAATTCGAGTTCGGTGGTGGTAACTGATGGCCGATGAAAATGAGATGGATACAGCGACAGCTCTCTGTCAAATTCATTCATTTAAAGGCATGCTATCATTGCACAAGTACGTCATCATTGTCATGCATTTATCAATGTTCTTTCTTTTTCTTTTCTTTTTTGTTTAATTGTAAACTGGAGGACATTAGGAATACAGATCTCTGTTGGATGAATCCAATTGAAGCAGTCGCCCAGACTAGATTACTTGCGCTGTTGCTACATGGCCTCTATCTTCCCTTTTGAATTCTTTGATTTTTCAATCTCTCTCTCCAATCTTTTCCGGACTTCACCTCTCTTCTCTCGTGCATTGGATTTTGCTCACACAGTAAGAGTATTAAATGTCCTTGACATTTCATCTGCAGTGGCTTTTCATACTTCCGGAGGAAACACAGACACAAACTTCTTTTTTCCTTTCCTCTCTCACTCGGGGACAGAAAGAGAGATAAAAGGAGAGGGGGGTCTTGAGTAGGTGACAACTTAATTCTGATCAACCACTTGCTCAGTCTTTTTGTCCTTTTCCACTGTCTTCTGCTTTTTTCTCGGCAATGCCTTCAACATACACATATATTTACAGAGCGATATATTTTATGTAGATTTTATTTTTTACAATTCTTTATAATTTCATTTTAGCAAATAACTACAAATATTTTTGGTGAATAAATAAGCATACGCCAATAAACGTAGACAATAATTTCAATGTAAAGGTGCGTGCAACATGCATTCCTTCCACTTTCGTCTTTTAAGGGTTGCTTTAAATTAAATTAATAATTAAATATTATTTTAATTTAAATCTTAATCAATTTAATTTATCTATGATTATTATTTTAATTTTTTATATTTTAAAATTTTTATTAATTTAATCTCTAATATTTTAAAATTATTAATTTTATTCTTCAATATATCAATAAGTATTTATGAATTTATTATATTGATAGAGAGATTTTAAAATATAAAATTAAATTAATAAAAATTTTAAGTATAAAAAATTAAAATAATATTTAAAGATGTATTAGTTTTTTTTATTAATTTACCCTTTCCAACTTACTACAACAATAATATTATTTCACTAAGTAAATTCAAATATACAAATCTCACAATATTATTGGATAATATTAAAAATCAAACTTTTTGAATATGTTATTTATATTTACAGCCTTTTTATAACTTACTATTGATACTTCTACTCTTCACAAAACAAAGTAAAGACCAACTTTTCTTCGTTGATACTTCCAGTGGTCTCTTTTGCATGTGTGGAAACTAACTTAACCCATCAAACTTACTCTCTACATTAATTATTATTTATTGTCATAATATATTCTTTTTTGAAAAAAAAAATAGTTCACATTCAAGCTTTATCAAAGTTAACCCGTTGAAAAATTAACTTAATATTATTGCCGGTGCCTCACAAATCTTGTTGCAAGAAGATATTTAGAAGGTAAAGTTTATCCAAAACAGATTAAATAGTTATGTGCTGAGATAATAAAACTTTTAACTTATCATAAAATAATATGACATCTTGAAATAATAATAAATTGAAGTTGGCAAGCGAGTTGTAATTTCTATTGAGAAGTAAAAGGGATTGTAAACAATTTAAGTGAGAAGTTAATAACAATCACTATTATGATAGCAAGAATATTTCTTTTTAAAAAAAGAAAAAAGAAAAAAGGAACATCCATATCGATCTACGACTAGATATATAACAGTTGTCTGTGAAATGAATTTCAATAAAACGAAGATGTCAGAATATCTCCCCCAGTTTGAATCCTTCCGACCTGCATGCATAACAGCCGAAAGTAATCTGATAAGTGAAAAACAGAAATTAGGTCAATATGTTTTATCCTCTGCTTTGGAAGTCACTAATTTACTGAGAGAAGATATGATAAGTACTCCAGACCAAAGGTATAATTAAACAGAAGAGAATGCACACAGACACAGGGATTGGGCATGAGAAGATATAATAAACTCCAAAGGTCAATTTCAATTATAATTGATTAAGCCGTATATTTTGTTTGTCATATATATATATATAAACAATATTACCAAAGATGCACTAGCTAGTATATACGATGAAAGTAAAAGTGAAAGGAATTGCATTATATATAATTGTGGAAGGAAATTATAGAATTACCTATTGCATTAGGCATGTTAGATGTTGATCCATGAAATGAAACCCTAATTAAGAGGGATCGATAGTCCGGCGGTCATCGGCAGCAGCAGCCCTGGGCTGCTGAAACTGATTTAATTGTCCTATGCTAGCCGACACGTTCATGGCGAAAAGACTAGTGGCGTCATAGTTATTCCCCGCAATATTCATGTGCTGCTGGTGATCCCTAGAAAAGAACTGGTGGTGGTAGTGATTCATGTTCATGTTGTGATGAGAGCTGGCTGCCGCAGCGGCTGCAATGAGGCCATGGCTGGTGATGCCCAGGTTCTGGTACTTGGAGAGCTCGGATTTGGCGCAGCTAAGGTCCATTTGAAGTTGGCGTAGTTGGTGCTGAAGGAGAGAGATGACTCCTACACAACCATACACGGGGTCGCGGAGGCGCATATCGGCCTCATAGGCAAGGGAATTCACAGCATCCTCTCGCTGGTGAGGGTGTAACTCGTTCAGAAGCTTAGTCACATTGCTTGCCCCAAATACTTTGTGAACATTTGCAAACTTCTGTGGCTGATCAGGTGGGAAGTAGGGTGCGAACACGCACTCTGGTTGGCACTTGCGCCGGAGAAACTTACATGCCGCACAAGGTGAATTTGAAGACGCAGATGCCATGCTCCTCTCCGATCTGCAACCACACCAATATTTTCTATCACGCATCACCCCCAGCTAGCTATATATTTATTTGTTACTATTTGTTAATTTATAAAGAAAAAAATAATAATTAATGAAAGTGCATGACCTATCTATATATATATACTAGATCTTTTCAGACAATTTCAGCGAAATAATGAAAAAGAAGCTGGATATATATATATATAAAAGAAGAAGCTAGGTTTAGATCGATGCATACACAGGTCTAAGAAAACCACCCCAAAATAATAAATTAAAAATAAGCAATATAAGAATACATATATACTATATATGTCCATTTTGACCATAAACAGTACATTCCCTGCATTGGTTGGAAGTTCAAAAGGCAGTGTGAAGCAGAGAAGAAAAAGCTAATATAATTAATTGAAGTATCATTTTGGAGAAGTAGCAGCTAAGATATTTGCCCGTAAATTGTGGAAATTGGATCTCGTGAAGGAAGTGAGATCTATATTTTTACATTTAAAAACGAAAAGAAGGAAGGAAATTTAACTATGTTCACTCCTTTTAACGAAAAAGGTTGGAAGCAGATCTTGCTTGAATTTCAACACACACACACATAGTATAAAAAATAATACTCCATAAATAATGAGTCTCTTGGGTGCATCGTAATCATTCAGTCTCGTGTTTGGTAATTAGAGCGTGAATCCATCTGGTAATAACTTGCTTTGCCCATGTATATGTATTAATTAATTAAAGGAAATAAAACGGTATAAACTAGAAGCTAAAGGATGAACGATGAAATGAATAAACAAGTTAAGCCTGACTGAGAAGAAAACGCTGAGATGAAAGTGCCATTAATTCCACATCTTTTGATGGCAGTTAGGAGATACTGACGAGAAAATTAAAGAAAAAGAAAGCAAGAGAAGGGAAGGGAATGGGATTACCACCTTTAACGGCTGGTCTTGATTTCTTCGGTCAACCCTTTTCGTCTCCGAATTCTATATTAAAGAGTATTATAATAATAATAAGAAACGAAGGACAGATGAATGTTTCCGATCCCAATTGAGGATTTTCACGCTAGCTAGCTAGATCCTCTTTCTTTTCTGCCTTGCCTAAGCCTAAGCCTAAGCCCAGCTTTCTTTCTTATTCGTTTTACGATCTCCAAGCTAAAAATTATATATTTGGCAGTGTATATATAAATATTTAAAATCCCTGCTCTTTAGTGGTTGGGGCATCAAATATATATTATATATATATCGATCTAAGCTGATTGGCACTCTTCTCGCTTTCTACTTATTCGCCTGAAAACCCAATGGCAGGGAATAAGCATATAAAGATGATGGTCACAAGGCAGCCCTACGGATGTATGCCAGCCAGAGAGGGTAAGATATGAATAATATAATGAATGTGTAGCTAAGCTAGTTGGAGTCGGTGTTGGTGTTGGTGTTGTTGTTGGATTCCATATAATATATAATATATCGGGGAATCCACAGTGAAGACGAAGGTGGAGAGGCTAAGGAAACTAACGGGGAGAAATTGCACATTCTAGCTCAGCGTTCCTTATAAAATGGGGAACCAGTGTATGGATGATCTAATGAGAGCAGAGCAGGCTTTGTCATCTTCCTATTATCATCATCATTTTATTATTATTATTATTCTTAGTTACTACTTAAAAAAAGCTCATAGACGAGAAAGTGATATAATTTTTAAAAATAAAATTCGAATTTTTTATATTTTAAAATTTAATTTAATTTTTTTAAAAAAATATTTGAGTTAATATTAAAAAAAATATACATCCTTATTTTATTTATGATAAAAAAAAAAAAAACCCATTAAGTAAACAAATATGACCGTGGTGTTGAATAGAAGAGTACGAGCGAAACTATTTTGGTTCCCTTGATTCCACTAGCTTATATAGCTACAACTTACTAGTGTTATGGGATTAGCTAGCATCTTTCTTTCTGGTGTTCCTTTGCTTCTTCTGGATCCCATTGTAACTGCATGCCTCCTTCCCTTTCAGAATTAAAACTAAAACTATGTAACTATTATTAATTAACAATTTTCCTTAATTAGGGGATGAAATGGACATTCCCTGTCAGGTGGGACTTCTTGATAGATATAAATATTGCTAATGGGCATGGCCAGTGTCTGAATTTACATAACCATGCAAAATTATGAATAGTTATGGTGTCATGCTTCTTAAACGTTTACTTATTACTGCAAAAACATTAATAAATGTTCTGTTAAGAACCTAAAAATGGAAGCATTTGGATTGTTGACTTTTTGGTGGATTGACATGCTCCCTCAATTTCTTTTTACATGTGTTATTGTACATAGATTAAAAAATATAATTAATATATCATAATTTCTTTTAAGTTTCTTAATATATTTTTAATTTATTATGAGTATGAATGAAAGTAATTAATAAGTTCTAGAAATTAATTGAAATAACTAGGATATCATTAAAAAAATATTAATTAATATTATCTTAAACATATAAAGAGATTTAAAAATAGAAATAATTTTTTTTTTCAAAATGACAAATAAAAAAAATTAAGGGTGTATTAATTGCATTTTCTTAATATGTGTGTACTAACTTAAAGTGACAAATAAAATAAAATGAAAGGAGTAAATATGGGTCATTAGCTTTAAATTTAATGATTTAAATTTTATTACATATTTACAGTATATTATTTTTAGAAAAGTAAGTATGATTAAATTTAGATTGTTAAATATGAAATTAATCCCAAAATCAATAAGTCTTTTTTGCTATAAAAGGTTAGTGAGGTAAAATAGACAATTAAGATTGTACTTGGAGTTAGGGTCAAGGGTAAACTCTTATTCTATTTTTATTATTATTTAGATTATTTTGTTTTAAAATTATTAGGGTTTATCTTTATTAGTTGAAGTTTATTATTTATAAATAAGTATTTTTATAATCAATTTATTTATACTTTATGTAATAGAATTTTATACATATTTTTATTAAATATTTGAATAAAATTAAAAAAGTATTTAGAAAGATACTTTAAATTTATTTTAAAGAGAATACTCTTAAAGTTTTTTTTTTACTTTGTTTTACATTAGTTAGGAAATGAAAATCCAAAATGCAGCATTTTTTTTAAATGACAAGGCCATTTTAGGCCTAATTAGCTAACAATCCATTTTTCACAAATTACGTAGTAGTTTATTTACCAAATTATCCTAAAGACTTCTATAAATACATCTCATTTCCTCATACATGAACTTTTGGATTGCATTACATCTATTGTCCTTATTGTATTTGAGTATTCCTAGGTCCCGATCTCTTTATTTGTGTTACCTTACAAGTTGATTACTACATACAAAAATAAACTTAGGGACAAGCTTACCTGGTTGAATTGTGAACTGAAGTCTTAGCCGGTTCAAACCGTAGACAAAATCGAATTTGGATGTACTAATAAAATCTATTTGACTGGACTTTTGATTTTTCTCCTGAAAAAATTCAATAAAAATTTAAAAAAAGTTGCATATAAAATTATCCAAAAAATTTATTGAGTATAAAGAGATAAAACTTCACTTATTTTATTAATTATGATGATCATTTTATATTTTATTAAAATATGTTATTTGATATTAAGATTATTTTAATTTTATTAAGTACTTTTTAAAATTTAAAAATATTTTATTATTAATTTATGTATGTATGATTGAACCACCCAATTTAACAAATTAACTGATCAAACCTTGAACCTTTTAACTAATTAATATACCCTCACTTTTCCCTGGCAAAGAATAACCAATCACTGAAATGAAGTAAAATCAATGTGTTGCTGAGTAGGGAAAAAAGAAATAATAAAACGAAACCAAATGTAGCCGTTGGATTGCGGATTGCGGTTTCCTTTGCTTTCCCAACGGTGACATTCTAGCAAATACATGACCGTTTGGGCTCGGGACCGGTGGCTTTATAATATGATATCAGCAACTTACCATTAGTCCTCGTCATTCATAAGTCTTGAATCGTATTGAATGGGTATCTCTATCTCCATGAAGAGCCACTCAACATTAAAGTGTTTCTTTTCTGCAATTACATACTCCTGGCAGCAGCCACCACTTGTATTTTCCTCACCCTCTCGCTTCGTCTCGTTCCTTCGGTCAGTGGCTTCTTCTTGAACCTTCTTCACGTTTTCACCATTGCTATCAGGATGTGCAGCGGCCTCAGCAGGGTGGCACTCTGCTCATATGGTAGCCACGGTGTTCGAGACTTTCTTGGGCAACTGAGATCCTACGTAAGAGGAGAGGATGCTTCTGTGATACTAAAACTGGCCGGAGGACTAAGCATTTTGATCTTTTGCTTGGAGTGGGTGGTTTTGACCCTCGCTTTTTACTTCAAGTATTACACTTACGTGGAAGGTGATGCTCGTGGTGCCAAGGTGCAAGATTTGAAGGATTGGCCATGGCCTCTCCACCAAGTTTGATTTGATTAATCGCTTGGAATGGATAATAGCACTGTCGTGCCACTGTCTATACCTTCCAATAGTTTGTTCATTCAAAAGTCAATCATCCATTATTTACTTATTAATTTGTTTTGATTTGATATTTTTGGCTTTTTTTTCTAGTACATACACACGTACATTATATTATATTAGATTATCTAAAGAAGAAATACAATTGATGCTTGTCGCCAATATAGAATGTGTACTCGATGGTGTGGTAGTGGTACATTCATTTCAACGAGTCAACTAGCAGAAACGTCACAAACCAGTATCATCAAATACTAATACAGATGACTGCAAATAGGTTGGAACACGCCCATCTAGTGCAACGCCTTCAACTCAACCTCACTTTTTTTTACAGAGATTAGTATATGTGCAACTCCTGTTGTTCAAGTACAGCAGAACCTGGTTTCACAATCGGAAGTAGCGAACTTTCACCAGGGTTCAGTTCATATTTTCTCCAGTAGGCGGCAAACACCTTTTTGAAAAAAATTTGGTGATACTATTGGATCCTCTACTGCTCTTTCCTGACATTGTAACAAGAGATTTACTTTAAAAATGAAAACAACTACATGACCTGGGAGTCAAATACTTTAAAACTGCAAAGGCCACTGCATACCAGGATTTAGTTCCAAGCCAAGCTTAACCAAGACTTCTTTCTTCACCTGAGTAACATTGCGATCATAAAAATTCACAAAACTTGAACACAGACTAAGACCATTCTTATACCAGAAAGTTAAAACACAATCAAAATGGGGGATTGATTGCTCATTCAAGGACCATAACAACCAACCACTTTAGATCGTGATGCACTAATTGAACATGTACCGGAGTAGCTTCATAAGACCAAGATGTAAATTTTATTATTAGGAAACTCGTTTTCTAAGGTTATCATAAGGGAATAATTTAATTCATCTAAAAGCAGACATCGGCACTGCTAGGTGGCATAATGGAGGAGGAAAGGGTAAATAAAGAAATTAATGAAAGAGATCTGTCCTCAGTACTGGATAACAAAACAAGGATGACTTTATTGACTTAACGAGTCATTTTGCGCAACAGCAAGAAAAATATCATATTCACAGGGTACATTGACATTTTCCCACTATTCCATCTATACCAGACGATGAAAAAAAGACATATTCACATGGTACATTGTCAAAAAAATGGCCACCTGATTAATGAATGAACAGAAAATTCCTTTTGCATATAAAGCAACATGTTTGCATTGCTGGATCATAATAAGGTTGATCAGATTCATCAGAACACGGTTCTTTGCATTAATCAATAAATTCAACATATCAGACCTTTCTATCATATTCAACCACACCTTTCATGAGCAGAACCCTATCTGGGCTACGTTTCAAAGACTCCCAACACAAGGCAAAAAATTTCTCTGGGGAGAAGCGTTTCAAGATAAGCCTAAATTATAAACGGCAACACAAGCATATAAAAATAAATATATACGAATACACCCACATACACATACAGTCATACACTCTTTTCAGGGCCATGCCAAATATATATCTTCCACTTTTTTTTCCTAATTAAATCAGTGAAACTTAAAAGCCTCGCTAACTCAAAGGATTATGTTTAAAATTACTAATTCACAAACCTGCAAGCGGTTATCCACATTGTCTGATACCTCGTACACTTTATTCCTTAGTATTGACTTTGAGAGTGCAGGGAATTTCCGTTGCAAAGACTCCAAGACTTTGTTTATGCCTTGAGAACATGTCTGAATAGCATTCACCTGAAATTTTATTAAAATCCTATAAGCTGATGAAATTTGCATTCTAGACAATGTAGCAATACATACAAATGGAAGAGGATACCATTCCAAATCATACTGCCCGATGCTCATGGCAACTCCATAGTAATTATAACAAATCTCTTCCCTCAAAATAACAATACCTCCCAGCTCCTGATTAACATCTCATTCCCATTTCAAATAAAGTAGCCCTAGACTTCTGATGCCACTAACTGACAAATCAGAATAATTAACTCTAAATTTTGATTGCTCGTTAATTACTTCTAGCAAGTTACTCAATACCCACGAGATGTCTTCTTTTAAGATAACCTTAACAAAATTTGAAATATATAACTTACTATTACAGGTAGATCTGAGTCCGCTATAGCAGCCATATCAGTTCTTGGAGGCATACCACCTTTAACGGTAGAGAGACAGGCTTCTTCGTCCTCATCTTGCATTTCATCCGCATATATTTCTATATGCGAGTTAATGGAGATTACACGCATACTCAAGGTTAGCAAGCACGTCTGCTGCAGCTTAGGAGTAACACTAAGTATGTGATCCAATAACAGAGACGCCTTATCATGCATCAAATTGGGTATAATCAAAGGTTGATTTTTTCGAAGTGCATGCTCTGTCAAATTGTCTAAATATTTCTGCTGTCGAAGTAAAGCACAGAACTCCTCACTCTCTATGTTATCTTTACAGACAGGTGAGCTCCCAGCCACCTCAATGTCCATATCTGTTTCCATTCTTTCCAGCTGTGCACCCTACATTTTATAAATTAATTTCACCAATAAAAGTCCGTGGCTTCAAAACTCATAAGCAAAATTCAGTTGCCATAGAAACTAGAAATGTGCTCCGAGTGAAGTAACAATATCTAAGAACATGGGATCTCTTCACCCATCCTTGCGCTGATCAAAAGCAAATAAAATACAGATAACATGCACAAATATTGAAACAGAAAAGCATGATGCATTCGTTGAAGAACAAAACACCCAAATAACACATTACACATTGCAACTTCATTACAATAAAAGCACCAGACTTCTACCTCATCTTCAGAGAGATATCCATCAGGTACCAAAAACCCATCTTCACTTTCATCATCATCTGACTTTGAACATTCCTGTAAATTTTCCTCTTCATCTTTATCACAATCTGAGAGGCTTTCACCAGGATCCTCCTAGACAATTGAGAATGTTGGTACAAGATGTCATCTCATGCAATTTTAATTAAATGACTATTAAAATTTAAAAATACCTCTTCCCATTCCTCGTCACTGCTGATGTCATAATCCAGGTTTGGGTCCTTCCTAAAAGGATGACGTGGTCCGACAACATGACTAAGGAGAAAGAAAAAAGATTAAAACAAAGCAATCTCACAATCCAAGAACTGCAGTGAAGGCATCTAAGGAGTAATTTTTATAGAAGAGGCATCAAGATCTAACTTCAAGTGAATGGTAAACAAGACAGACAGATGATCAAGTAACATAAATTGCAACAGTTCCTGGCTTGTATTAAAGGCAGAGATTAAACAGAACTGATATATATAATTGAACGTACATGATATGCCTATTCAACATATATAATTAAGCAGAGTCTTTATATATATTTAAAAAAATCGAATAATGACTGCAGGCTTACATATCTATGATGGACCTTATTTACTATCATGTTTTCACATCTACACCAATCATGGAAACCTAAAAGATGCATAGAACTTACTATAGATCTTAAAACAACTTACATGCAATTAATTTAACTTACCAATGAATGAAAAGACTTGTGCGGATTGAGAAGCTTTCTTAAAGAATTTGCTTAACATAAAAAAATATATATGCATATGTTTGAGCTTGTGACAGCTTTTGAAAGCACTCTAACATGTGCTGATGTGCAATATAAGCAAATATGCACGAGCAAACGGTTAAATTTTGGAGTTTTTCTAATTTTTAAGTAAAATCATGGCTTATCAACACTGAAACAAAATCCAAACCCACTCATTAAGGATACTGTTGGAAATCCCAAAAATTCAGGGATTAATGTAGCTAGAAATAGTTTATCAATCATGTAAATAATTGTAGTTAATGATAACAAATTGTATTTATTAGGATAGCTGACTAGGGACAATCATTATAAATGTAATCCCTTAGATTAGGCTAGTGCTGATTTTTAGGGATTCGTTGTGGTTTGATTCTTGTCATCAATCTCCTATATATATGTACAGTCTGATAGTCAATGGAATTCAAGGAAAATTATTCCCAAAATTTTTAGACACACTAACCTTTTCTTGGGCCAAACACCATAAAAGTTGGGTCTATGGCCATTATCGAACTGCAACAACTTTTTCCCATGGAAGCACTTCTTGATATCAATAAGATAAGTATCTGCATCTGTAGGACAGGATCTGGAATCAGAAATCCGTTCTCCCATTCCATCTGCACGTTTCTCCATGTCCGACTCATCATCACAAGCCACTACTCTAGCACCTGTTAGCTTAAGTTCCTTAAAAAGTTCAGTTTTAGGTTTCCTACGTAACCCCCAACCCTCTTTTCTGCTTGAGCGAATTGATTGACCTAAATATCTCCATGTAGAAAAGTGTGACCTGTAGCATTTGTTCTCGTGAGATCAGAGAATGACATAGCTTAGATTAAACAGAACCACATAAAGAAGCTTACTTGCGAATAAACTCGATTGTAATCTCATTACTAGATAAAAGAGTACAATCCATTGATAGAGCAGATAACTCGGACGCATTTTTACTCCTGCTTGATAAATCAGATGGAATTGCCTCCTCAGTTGAGAGTTCGCCATCCTGATACAAGAGGCTAAATTTGTTTCTTTTAAGAAAACGATCCATAATGGAAGCTTGCTTTTGTAGAGAACGTTTCTTCTTCAAGTCAGCTTCTTCTTTCTCTCGACGTCGTTGATCCTTTCCCACCACCTCTGGTTGCTTCCTTTGATGTTTCCTCTTTTCAGAGCTATCTTCTTCCCTACGTCTCTCGTCTTTTATTGCCTCCCCTTGCAACAAGTTCACATCCTTCTGTTATAATTGAGCAGTTGTCAGCTGATTAAAAGAACAGTCATGAATAGTCAAATGAAACACCTATCAGTGAACATGATGTCTAGCACATTAGAGAAAGAATATAATTAACTTCATAACTCATAATGTTATATAAAATATCGCCCGATGAGATGAATCGTCCAACCTGCATTTTTTGTCAATTAGTCTTAATTGAATATACCTGAACTAAATCATCTTAACTGAACGTCTTATTCACTTCTAATTTTCCATATTTTACTGAACAATTTATTTTTGCTAATAGAAACGTTGGGCTTGGAAATATGTAAAACATGATGATTTCAAAAGACCACCGCTTGTCAGAGTGAAGAAGCACCCTGGCTATGAACACCACCAGATAAGAACATCAAAACTGCACTTACAGTGAGCACTATTCCCTTCTGCAGTTCACTATGCAAACTTTTACTCTCTTTTTCAGCTTCTCTTTTATTTCTCTCCAACTGTTTAAGTATTAATTTCTCTTCTCGTTTTGCTTCCTTCTTAGCCCTGCAATTGTAGTTTACAGAAATCAAATCAAGAGAATTGGGCAATCTGAAATAAGAATGAAACACGTTAGGGATGCTGTGGTTATGTACATGTCGACATTGTTCCTCTGCAACAAGCCATCCACCAACAAGCGGATATCAGCCTCAGCATAAGCTTTACTAAGCTTTTCCAATGCCTTTATCAAGCCATCTTTGAAATTCTGTTCATTATCTGGCTCTTTCAATGCTGTTATCATCTCTGAAAAGACACCAAAGTTTATAAAATATCTTCCATACAAATGACTCATGAATCAGTTCAGTATCAAGCATATTACTAATTCAACAAATACTAAATATGAAAATCAATTCAGGGGTAAGTCTGAAACACATAGATTCCTATCATTTTTAGAGCAGGAGTTAAAAAAGTTTTAGATCTAAGTGGTATGTTGATGTACCCCCTAGGGTCGTACCATATGTTTAAGGGATATCTGTAGAAATATATAGCAGACTCAGTTCTTTAAAATGGCTATGACGTTGAACGAAACGAAGCTGCTAGACAGCGAACAAGGAAACACATTACCAGTGACAGCCATAATTCTCTCACAGATCCTTCTCCGGCAAGTACGTCGAATGACAAACTTTCCTCGAACAGATTTTGGGATCAATTTCACATCCCTTGTCTGCGCATTAAATTATAAGTTGATGAATAGACAAGCAGGATAAAAAAGATAAACACATGCAGTAAGCAAAAAGCAACAGTATATTATCAACAACCACGAGGAGACATCAAAAATAACGTGTAAAATAGAACAGAACTTAAGCGCGGTATGGTAAAAATGCAATTAAACGTAAAATGCATATCCAACAATTATGTAAATCACATTTGTAGCAGATGAAAATGATCAGGCATAGAAGTAAATATAACTACCTACACTTAAAAAAAAAAAGAAGTAAGAACACAATCTAGATGCGGAAATACGAGAAATAAAATTTGTACTAGAATTCATGCATTATCAGGGCCGTGGAGGTTTAAAAATTAAAATAAAATAAAGGATCGAAGTCTATGAACAAAAACACTCCAGGGATTTTAAAAAAAAAAATCATCACCTCCCAACACCAAAAGCAGGACTCAGAGTCGTCCTCCAAGACATCGGCATCAGCATTGGGTACGCCGTACATCAATCTCTGCCCCACGAAAAGCACACTACTTTTCACCCAGGCGTATGTCAAAGGCTCGATCACAACTCCGTCTCCCGCATTCTTCAACTTGTTATAAATCTCATCAACAAGCCTCGACAATGGAAGCTCGCTCTCCTCCATCAGACCCGCAATCACCGCATTTCTCGAGCCACACTCGTTGAGCTCTATAACAACTTTCTGATCCTTGACCTCCTTGTAGTACCCAAACAATCCATCAAGCTCCTTTTGTAAGGCTTCAATTTGAGCTTCTTTCTCATGGGCGCTCAAATTTTTGGGCCGTAACATAGCCCTCTTCCGCTTCCGGGTGTTTCTAAATCCACATTGACCTTTCAGTTTCGCGCCTTTTGGACTATCTACAGCATCTACGTCGATTATCCCTTTATCTGCCATTTACACACTCCCTCACCAGTGTCACCACTACCTCCAGGTGCAGGGAATAAAACAAAAGAACAAAATCCCTAAATCTTAGTCAGACTTCAAATAACGCAGACTATATTCTTAAATGACAGAGAGGAGAGCTAAGCAGTTGAAGATCTGTGTTACAAAAGAGTAATAATTGATTTCGCAATTATAAGATTCAAACCCTAAAGAGAAGCTCTCATTCCCCCTCCAGTTTTCCCCTTCGTTCTATCCGATCAGAAATGTAAATAAATAAACGAAGGCAGAAATTTTTGCGTTTGCGCGCCAAGCGTTTTTGGCTCGCGGTTCCAGTTGTATGTTTTTTCATTTACCTTATTTCTGTTTTCAAAACTTATATTTAAACTCAATTAACTATAACTGTTAAAGATATTTTATTTAGATTTTTTTATTTTTCAAAAAACATAAAAACTAAGATAATAATATTATCTATAAATAACCCATTTTATTTATCATTTATTCCTCTTGATAAATTTTTATTATATTTTTTAATCCATTTATGTATGCGTAAATATTAAATTATTTTTAAATGTAAAAATATTATCCAAATCAATAATAAAACTTAGAAAGATTATTATTTTTTTATTTTAATTGAGTTCTGCTGTTAACACTTTTGTCTCTTAATTTGAATTAAAATAATGCATATAAACTAATTTTTGTTGAATTGCAAAAAATATAGAAATAAAAAAGTCTACAGCTTAAACTTTTTTATAAGAAATTTTATATTTTATTTTTAGGATCGTTTATATTAAAATTTTATATGAGTTAAATTAGTAGTCGAAATCTAGTCTCACTAGTTTATCTTTCTTTTTTTATCATTGCCACTTTTTAAGTTAGAATTATAATTGTAATTGCCACTTTTAACAAGTGAAACAAATATTATATTTAGTTTATATTTTTCTATTATTTAACATAAATGATAGTTTAAAGGATCTCACTTTAAAAAATTTATGACCGTTATTTTAAGTTAGTATAATTGTTATACGTTGGATTCAGTTGCTATGAATGGAGAGATGGATGAAAAATAAAATAACAATAAAAAGGAGTTAATCTTATAATTTATTAAGAGTATTTTAGTATTATTAATTGTTAATTAACGTTTATGTTAATCAACTATCATGAGTTAGGTTCAAATGTAGTGTATTTTGAACTAAAAAAATGTATGTACAAATATTTTTTGTAATATTTTCTTTGGTCATAAATATCAAATAATTGAATTTCATATCTTAAGTTCTATTTTTACTTTGGAGACTCCCCTCTTATTTCTTTAGGATCTTGTGCTTCTTTCTAATAAAAAATAGTGTACAAGTTTTAAAAATATAAAATAAGTGTATATATACATAATATAAGAGGACCAGATTAGTTGAGTAACATGTGCGCAGTTCTAAATGTCGATACATTTTTAGGAATAACAATCCTTTTTAAGTAGGATACAAATAGTGAAAATCTGTGATCTCCTTCTATTTGTTGAAAAATCGGAGAACAAAAAAATTCCTAGACTATCTAACAAAAAAACCCTTAGACTAATTGTGCTTTGTGATATTTTTTTTAAAAAAATTATTCATTGTTAAATTCATACATACTTATTATTATAAGGAAAAGTGGAACTAAACCCCTAAAATATAATTTATTTACACTTCACTTACAAAAGTTTCAAAAGAAACATTTTATTTCTTTAAACTTTTCACACATGCAATTTACTATAGATTTATGTCATATGAATAATATTCGAAGGATTTAAAATGATAAAAATTGTAAAAATTTATTAAAAAATAAGGGGCATGATAAAAATATTTGTTTTAGGAGGTCCTACACCGTATAGGCAAAGGTTCGTCAGTAGTTGATGGAGTCATCGGAGGTAGCAAATTCGAATTATCTTTCCAAAAAAACTCAAATCTGAATGTACTTTCCACAAAACCCAACCTAGTTTTTCAATTCTAAGCTCGACATCACTATTATAAGACAAACCAAGGTTCTTCAGCTGATTATTTTATCTTTATAGTAATTATTTCCTTCACTTTACTACTGAAACACAATTTTTTATTTTTTTATTTACAAGAGTCATTTAAATTTAGAACGAACAAAGAATGAATTATAATTCCCAATAAATATAACTACTAATCACGTTCATTATAAAAAGGTATGCATTTTTTTATTTATTTGGGGTCTAATTATGCTCGTTTGAATATGTAAAATATATATTTTTAATCAGAGTTCAAATATTTTATATTTTTTTTATTGATTTATTCTACAAAGTTTTAGTATTTGTTATCTATATTAATTCTAAAAATCAGAATATTAAGTTATAGTAAATAAAAGTACTTTAATTTAATATATATAACTTTAAGTACTAAAATAAATTAAAAATATCCATGGGTTTTGCCCCGAGTGTAAGGGAAAGAAAAATAGCTAGATATTGTGATCCAACATCCACGTCCACCAAAATTGAGAGAATCGGATGAAGAATATGATCCGAAAGGCATTTTACGACGTCCACAGAAACCAAACCAAAGCGCGGTCCCCCCATGCCATGGGTTTTGAATAATTAATAATAATAATGGTGTGCAAGTATATAATTATTATTGCATTGCATTGCATTTTACCCACTACATAGGAAAGGAAGGAATTAGAAGCTCATCCTCCTCGGAGATGCTCAGGAGCACAAGCGCAGCCGTTCACTGTGTTTCGGTCTCTTATGCTTTATCTAATTATCCTACCACTAGAATTTTATTCCAATCAAGTCCCACAAATTTTAGATTGCTTCGCCTAAACAACATCTCCTATTCTTTCTCGAACCCCTTATCCAGCATCAAATGGAAAAGAAAGCCCGCTTCTAATCCATCTAGGATGGCAACTTTCACGGCTCGGGCATCAGCGCAGCCTCTCAAGGTCCCTGACCAACTCATCGACTCCGTCGAGACGTTCATCTTCGACTGTGACGGTATTTCTCTTCTCTTATCTTCACTTCAACTTTCTGTTTCTTTTACTTTCTATTTCAATCAAATTTATTTACATTATTTTTTCCTCAAATTATTTGGCAAAGATGATGAACTTCCGTAATTAGACAATATAGTGGGTGGATTACACAATTATGCCACATAGACAATATAATGGTACGCGTTTAGCCTCCTAGATGGCATTTTGGCGTACTCTGGTAGAATTTCATTTTCTGTCATTACCTTACGGAATTTTTAAGGAGTGCCCGGGTACCATCTTGTGTGCTTCCCGCTTTGTAGGATACTATCACTTTTGAAAATGTTGTTTTTTTGCAAGAAGCATTACGTGCGAGAAATAGATTCGTGATTAGTTGACAAAAATGCTCTCTAATTATCAAACTGATAGGGAAAGATAATTACTTAAAAAAAAAAAAATCACAAAAGAAAAGGGGAGGAAAAAAATGCTCTGGCATACATTTTTTTTTAATGGTAGCTGTGAACTAATCATTCTATCATCAACCTCGTGAATTTTGAGAAAATATTTTTGGATATCGATGTAATGCTCCCTTCTTATTATACATTTCTTTTTCTTTTTTTAAACTTATGTTGCAGGAGTTATATGGAAAGGTGATAGTCTAATAGAAGGAGTCCCAGAAACTCTTGACATGCTTCGGTCAAAGGTTTGTGTACTGGTGTAGGTATTTACTTGCATGCATAAATATTTATCTTTTTTTAAAAAAAAAATAGAAAATTTCACCATTCTATTAAATCTAGGTCTTTTTATGCACATTTTACTAGGAATTCTTTTTATAGAATATTTAACAATTGTTAGTACAATTCTTCAGGGAAAAAGATTAGTTTTTGTTACCAACAACTCAACAAAATCTAGGAAGCAATATGGAAAGAAATTTGAGACACTTGGTCTGAATGTCAGTGAGGTTAGTCCACAATTTTTGTTCTTCAGTTCCTATGTTTGGATAAAGATTGTTAATCTCCTATTTTACTATTTAAATTGTCTCAGGAGGAAATTTTTGCATCATCTTTTGCAGCTGCTGCATATTTGAAGTCCATTAATTTCCCAAAAGATAAGAAGGTGATTTTTATTATGTTAGTTTGCAAGGTGCTTAGTTGCGTTTGGAACCACATGTTACATACATCCATGGATGTTTTGATAACTTAAATGCTTGTTAGCCTTAACTTATCAAGCCTCATACAATTACAACATCATGGCAATCTTCCTATAGGTTTGCAGATTAGAAGCAGAATTACCTAAGTAGGCTACAGTTCTTTTGGTAAATTAAGAAAAAAAAGTCAGAAAGTGGATTAGTAGACGTAAGGGTGCTGCATCCTCCGATACATTGTTTTCTGCTATGGATCTTCTTCACCTTCCTTTACTTAACTCTTAGATTTAGGGTCAGTTTGGATAGAGAAGGATCTTATTAATGTTATTATTATTAAAAGTACTTCTTTTTTATTAAAAAAAGAAGAAGCAGAAGCTAGAGAAGCTCCATTTATGAGCTTTTTGGTAAGGTTCCCCCCCCCCCCCCCCCCCCTCCCTCTTTTTTCTAAGGTGTTTTGAAGTTTTCAAAAGCTCATCGAAGCACACAAAATGTGTGTGCGTTTTTTGAGATTAAGTTAAGCCTCTCTATCCAAACACTTTCTATCACTGTCACTTCACCTCTGTAATATTATTTGTATTCCATGTTCCATTTTCTCTTCTTTCTGATGGCAAAAGCAAATTTACCCTCACTAAGGCTATACGTGAAATTATTTTAACTACTCAGACTCGAAATTTGTTTCTTTATCCCTATGCCTTCTAAAAAGCTGTAGCAGTGAGGGATAAATTGATGTTATGGCCAACAAAAGGGAAATGCGAAGTTAAACCACTTTTAACTTATTGCTTTTGTAGGGTAATTTTCTCCACCAAATTACAGAACATTATCTTCCTTTTATGTTGAGGAGTCAACAGGAAAAGAAAAGAAAAAAAAAAAAAAAAGAAAGAAAACTTTCACAATTTAATTATTCCTGTAGAACGATAGTAAATGACTGATGAATCATAATTCAGGTTTATGTCATTGGAGAAGATGGTATCCTGAAGGAGCTTGAGCTTGCTGGATATCAGTACCTTGGTGGGCCTGTATGTATTGACTTCCACTATGCAACTTTTGTTATTTATTACCCTATGCTTGCAAATCTATTAGATCACTTGACACTTGAAAGTGCGCAATACTTTATAATCTTTTTGACTGATAATACATCTATATTAAATTTGATTGATAATACTTGGAGATCACTGTCTAATGCACGAGTGGATGAGTTTCAGATTGAGAAAAGCGAAAGGAATTCATGATATCATACAATTCTAATACAAAACTAATGTTCAATGAGACTTACTTTTTTAACGAAAAAGCATGTAATGCTTATTGGTCAACCCAGGGAAAAATAAGAAGCTAATAGGAGAGAAATTGGGGGGGGAGGAAAGAGAGAGAAAACCTTTAAATAACAAATAGCCACAATTCTTTCATTAATTCCTAAATTAATAATTAACCAGAAAAAGTAAAATATGAATCCCTAAATTCTGTTGTGCCAATAGCCTGAAATCGATAGCTGGTTGAGAGAACTTGCAAAGGTTTATAATGTTTGTAGAAATTCTGAAGATATTACTGATTCATTAGGAGAACCAAGAATCTTTTTTTATGTCGTACAGACTCAATTGTTTGATATGCGATAATGACGTGAAAGGCATTTAGGTTTTGTTTCGACGAAACAATCAAAAAATTGCAAATAATGTTAAACTTTCAGAAAATAAAATACAGAACCTATTAAATTCTGAATTTGGATATTTGATAGAACCGTGGGTTTTAGTGATGGGCTAGATGAGGATAGGAGTCAGTTATTGGACGCCGCTTGTAGGCCCAGAATCTGGAAGGTATATTCCAGAAAAGGGAAAGCAGTGAATCATGAGAGAATGAGTAGAAATGCTGAGTTGGCCTTGGCAAGGAGGGTGTGGGTTTATGGCTGCTGATTTTGTGAGCAACATTTTTCTCTCTGTAGAAGAGCGTCTATAGGAGCCTTGGCTCTACAGCAGTTTGTATTGCTTTCTTCTCCATTAATAATTCATTTCCTTCATTTATCCTTTGTGATTTCTGTATTGTTTCCTATCAATAATTGTTTCTAGGTGCATGTGATTGAGGATCTACAGTCAATAGATGGCGCGCGATTGTACATCTGTCATAGTTGGTGGTCCATTACTTGGGTTACTGATACGGATGTGGAAATTCTAACTGAGACAATAGATTGTCCATTGACCCCATGTTGTACTGACCAGAAAATATCATTCAATCCATGAAATGAATCACTATACAAATACACTCTTATTCCAGTTTGCTTATATTAATTAAGGAGTGTTAGGAAGGGTTCGTGTAGTCTATCTGAGATTTATGTTATGTGTAATTGCTCAAGGTTTTGATGCATCTATTAACAATGATGCATACATTATATCTGCCATTAATATGTAACCGTTGTGTATGCCCCTCTCAACATCTTCTTCATGTGCGTTATTCCTTCAGGAAGACGGTGAAAAAAAGATAGAGCTGAAGCCAGGGTTTTTAATGGAGCATAACAAGGATGTATGGACATGTAGCCTTTTCTGATTATCAAAGCTTAATTTTAGCAATTTTTGTTTAGTATTGTTCTTATGTCCTATCAAAGAAGTGTCTTTTTTATTAGGTTGGGGCAGTCGTTGTTGGATTTGATCGCTACTTCAACTACTACAAAATCCAGTAAGATACCGAACACTGACAAAGATACATCAAAAGTACTTGTCTGCTCACAGATTAGAGACATAACTGTTAGTTGTTGAATGAAGAAATGAGGAATAGTGGTTGACATTAGCACCATTTTAATATTTCTTTTTCCATGTAATGCACTGCAGTAAGCGGATTCAGGTCCATATGTTTGCCACTTTTCCATATTTGTATTTATATATTTATAAGATGTTTGATATAATATAAAATTATTTTTAGGTCTTTATTTAATAGTTTAAGTTTTTGTATGAGATGATTTTTTAACATAGTATTAAAACTTTTTGACCTAATAATCAAGTTAAATTTTTAAGTTTAATTGGTTCATAACATGATACAATAGCTTTTTTGGTGGCTAGCTTCATTTTATTGTACTCTTCAATTTTCAGTGATGTTTGGTAACATTTGAAGGCGCTTATTCTGGAACCAGTGTTGTATATGTTTATTATAGAGTATATCATTTATCGTACTTTTATTTCAAAATCTAGATTGCTCTGTTAAGCTAGACAAAATTTCTGTATTGTCTTAATAATATCGCTGTTTCCTCCATGATGATAGGTATGGAACTCTCTGTATACGTGAAAACCCTGGATGTATTTTCATTGCCACAAATCGAGATGCTGTTACTCATCTCACAGATGCTCAGGAATGGGCAGGTTCAAGCTTGTCCCCTCTTACTATCAATGTACTATAATGACATTGCTTATCATAATCGTGCCTTCCTTGGGAACATTTCTCAAGTCTTGGGCTTTACCAGACTAGAAAAATTTTCAACGCAGTCAATTAGATGGAATGTTTCCTAAGCTTTATCAGTAGATCTTTCAGCATTAAATACTGCCCGGTGAATGTGATAATGCAATTACTTGTTATTATCAGGGAGAATATAATGTCTAGTTGGTTTCAGGCGGGGGATCTATGGTTGGTGCTATCAGTGGATCTACTCAACGTGAGCCAGTAGTGGTTGGAAAACCATCAACTTTTATGATGGACTACTTAGCGAACAAGTAAAGTTTCTAATGCTTTATTTCATGTTTACGTATTTTTTATGCATAGTTTCGATAAGACAAGCATAAGGTGTTGTACTCAACCATATGAGAAAACAGTTGGGTAAAGTGGTTACATAATCCGCTCAAACATCCGGGCGGGGTAGGATATCATAGAATTAGCCCATTAAGAGTGAGATAGAGATGAAACTCGAGAGAATAGAATACATTTTGCTGGAGGACTTCAGTCATGATTTCTCTGATGACAGATTTGGGATCCTGAAGACACAGATATGTATGGTTGGAGACAGATTAGACACGGACATTTTGTTTGGACAAAATGGTGGCTGCAAAACTCTTCTTGTCCTTTCAGGTGTGACCTCTTTGGCAATGCTTCAGAGTCCCGACAACTCCATACAACCAGACTTCTATACGAACAAAATTTCAGATTTTCTTTCCTTGAAAGCTGCAGCTTTGTGACCCTGACCCTATAGAATACACTTATTTTTGGGTCTTGTATAACCCCCTACACCAGATTATTATGGCATAATCATTTGTTCTATGTTTACATGTCTCACTATATTATCGATCATATGGAAAGCATTTAATTTTTATCATTAAAAATAAACAATTTTAAGCTTAAGAGCACATGCATTAACTGGAATCAAAATTGATGTTCCAGTATATTGGTTAAATAGTTTTATGTAGTTGATATTTAACATGGTTAACTTGCATAGACTATTTATTTACAGGAGGTGATTTTATATAATTACAGG
Organism: Bauhinia variegata; assembly: GCA_022379115.2. NCBI lineage: Eukaryota > Viridiplantae > Streptophyta > Magnoliopsida > Fabales > Fabaceae > Bauhinia > Bauhinia variegata. Next base: position 27,552,842 of record CM039429.1, on the reverse strand, counting down.
AGTTATTTACACAAGGTAATTCTATGTTTTTATAAGGAGTGATTCTGGTAGATTGCTAATTGAGATATATCAGATAATCAGCCTCAAGCTTTCTGACATGAAAAATGATATATGTACACTTACTTATTAGTGTAATTTTTTTTTTTTTAAAAAAAAAAAGAGTGTAAAATTCTGGATGTAGATATAATACAACGCATGTAAACACAGGCCATATATATATATAAAAAATGGCAAATTCCTTTATTTGACTTGAGTTTCAGCTTTTCAGGACTGTACCAGAACCTATACCATATTCCTACCTAGCTTCTGCATAGCACACACCCAAGAACAGAAGTAGCATCCCAAAGACCACCACTGCCAACTAGAACTAGTCCCTCGTCCGGATTCTCTTATTATATTTTTTCTTTTTTAATAAGAAACTCTACTTCCACGTTTTAAGAAACACAATGTATGTATACAATATATTATTTTATTAGATGAGTTACATTACATAGCATGTTATTATATTTTATTAAAAATTAAAATTTTAAAACATTATAAATTATCACATCTCTTTTTCTAACTTCATTTAATATCTTTTTAAGATTTTCTTTATTTTGGTCATATACTTTTGTCATCCCAATATTTTTTTATGCAATTATCTTATATTTTATTATTTTTTATATAATTACATATTTATTTTAGTATTCTCAATTTTTATTACCCACTTTGTGCTTTTGTTATTCTTTAAAAACATAATATTTGTTCTCTTTAAATTTGATAATTACTTTTTGATCACAAATAATTCTATAAAACTTTATCTATTTTTACAATTTAGCTTATGTCCTTTGTATGACATCTTCATCAATTTTTCTATCACTATGTAATACTAAATTTAAATTTTTAAACTTATAAACTTTTGATATAATATGTTCTCCATTTTTTTATGTTCATACCATTTCTATATTGCCTTTTATTGATTTTGTAATGTATATATTCTCAATATTACTCAAGTAAAATCCGTATGATTTTAATATTTGTCTCAAAAGCTCAAATTTATAATTAACATATTACTTTAATTCCTCAATTAAATTCATATCATTTACAAATAACATAAATTTAAGAGTAATATCTCATATGTCTATAATGAAAACGTTCAAGATTAGATTAAACAAATAATAGCTGAAGGTTGTACCTTGAAGTAACCCTACTACAGGGCAACCCCAGTAACTCTTTTAATTTATTTTCTTCAAATGCATATTGTTTACTGAGACAATATAATTGTTTAAAGATTCATTGCGAAAATTGTGATGCTGAAGACCACAACTAAAAAATGTACTTAATGGTAAAAAATGAGTATACCTTATTATTGTAACTAAGATAAAGAATTTGGATAGAAAGAAAAGCGTAAACAAATAATCACCTAGTTTGTCTTGAAAAAATTAAAACATTTTAAAATATTAAGGTAATAAATATATTTTGGACCATTAAATGGGCAACAGTATAATTTGTATTTAGAAAAGAAAATGGGCGGGAGGGATGGCTCCACTAAATGAACTAAGATACACCAATAAGCAAATTTTAACACTAAAAGTGCTGAGAAAGGGGGGCATACATGTCACGTGCTTTACCGTATGTGATTCCTTTCTTGACGGTCAAAATTACAGCAAGGAATTGCACTCTTCGAGATGAATCTTTTATCTGTCACCTATTGACTAAACTAATGTTGTTGTTACCCGTAACCTATGCTTCTTTTTTTTGGTGCATTGTAATACGTGGTTTCCTTTTCCTTCTGTCCCTTTGAAACACAACCCATTATTCCAGTATACTAGTACTATATACATGTTAAAATTAATGACTTAATGCATGTATATATGCTATTTGGACCGTGAATAAAGGAGATACTTCGGATACATATATCAGAATCCTCGACCGTATATACATGAATATTTATGTGTTTCTGGGATTTAGATTTTGCGCCAATGTGTGTGTGTGTCTTGAAATCATTAACAATAACCCGCGAGACAAGGGTTGGTGTCCTCGCATAGGTGCAAGGCTTATTAGCTCTTTGAAGTTGAGTTGAGCGTCAAGACTCATGCATGAATGAATTATTGCTTTGTAGGTGAGAAGAGAGAGAGAGAGAGAGTGTCTCGTTTGAACTGGCAGATTGATGATTAGGACAAGAACAAGAACAAGGGGACGATAGCTTAAATATATATAGAAATTGATCGATTCAGATATAGATATAGTATAGTATATGGATGGAATGTGAGAAAGTTATGGGTGTTTGTTCGCCGCAGAGAAAAGCATGCAGAGGGGTCTGATTCTGATTCTGATTCTGACACCAATATACATCCATATCCAAGTGGGCTTGAATAAATGGGTGTGGAGAGGGGCTGCGTGTGGGTTTATTGTCACACTTTGTCAGATCAATCGATAATTTTATAATGTTAACTAGATTACATTACAATATTAATACTGGTACCTGTACGTGTACCTGTTGTTAAACTTTATACTAACTCTTTTAATAATAAATATATACAGCAAGAAAATTAACATATAATTTGTTGGCTGGCTGGCTAGCTAATGACAAACAATAAAAAGATACAAATTAATTCGCTCAAATTTATCTATCTGTGTATGTTGTACTCTTTTCTTATTTTACTTGGAGCAAGCAAACAAATGGGATTGAGGGAAATAGTTTTCGGCTACAATTTACAAATAATGCATGCCTGACTGACTGACTTTTTAATAATTTATGACATATACTATATACGACCCGATCGGCTAGCTATCTGTAGCTATAGCGGTTGATTTTATTTTTAATATTTATAGTACTAGTACTAGTACATTTATCTAATTTAAAAAAATTCTGTGTACAAACTCGAGCGATATTACGAAATAGTCCCTCCTCGGTCTTCTCAGTCGTCTTGAAGCAATAAAGACACCGAGGGCAAAGTGCCCTAGAATAAGAGGCGTCTCATTTATTAATTGCGTGCGTGTATGTGTATGCGTATGCGTATGTGCATATGAATGAATGAAGGAACATCGGTAATGGGAGAGAAAAGAGAGATACTACGAGAGTTGTATAAATGTTGTCTCGTCGACTCAGCCACAAGAATAAGATTTTTCATTTTCTTATCCAAACTTAGTTTCGCCATTCTTCTTCTTCTTCCACTGCGTTAGTCTCTCGTAAAGATTTATGGGGTCTATGAACTGGTTGGGTTTCTCCCTCTCCTCTCAAGATCACAGTCAAAGCTCGCCGGAGCAGGTCTCCGGCACTGGAGAGTGCTTTCATCCCACGGCGCCTCATTCGCTCAACCACCTCCCTCCGCCCATTTTCGAAGCATTCAACAGCAATACTCACGATAATCATACTCAAGGTACGGTACCTACATACTTACTTAGTAAAATCAATTGATCTTAAATTCAGTACTTGCTGCACCAGACCAGAACCTACATATTTTTTTTTTATTATTATTATTCTATAATTAATTTTCCTCTTAATTATAATACCTATAATCTTCAGATTGGAACTACGTAAGGCTAAAGGGGTTGGAGGACAAGTACAAGAGTAATAGTGAGAGCAGTTCGTTGTACGGTAGCCAAAACCTGGACAAGAGCAGCCAACAACAAGAGCCTCAACTTGAGAACTTCCTAGGAAGTGATCATCGGGACAACCACGCTACCTCTGCCTCTGTTGGAGATTATATGTTCTCTTCTTTACAACTTCCACTTGCACCTGCAGATCAGAGCGCCGAAACATCAACCCACGGCGTTGCTGCTGGTGCTGCCACTGGTTCCAATATTGGATTGTCCATGATAAAGACATGGCTCAGGAACCAACCAATTGCAATCTCCCCATCACAAGAGCACAACGTTAATAATGCTGGTTCTGGTGTTGGAGCCACAAATACTCAGTCTTTGTCGCTGTCCATGACCATGAGTAGCCTTCTTGCACCCAATGAGAATTGCTCGTCGGATAATAAGCAGCCCACTACCACCAACGATACTCAGAGTCAGACCCCATCTGTTGATCAGGCTACGCCCAGAAAGTCCGTTGACACCTTTGGTCAGAGGACTTCCATATACCGTGGCGTAACAAGGTTTTTCTTTTTCATTCAAATCACTCACTTAATTAACTATTCATTTCATGCATCGCCGATCCACGATTATTTCATATAATAAATTAATTATTTCCCCTTAATCAGGCATAGGTGGACGGGCAGATATGAGGCTCACCTCTGGGATAATAGTTGCAGAAGAGAGGGCCAAACTAGAAAAGGAAGGCAAGGTGTACACTGCATCTGCATGAAAATTATACCTCTTAATTTCTGCTCTATAAGAATTAATTCTCCATTCCTGTCTCGTGCATGTTTCTTAATTTCTTTTTCAATATCTCGTGCATTTCATATGATATAAATATATATGTATTATAACAATATCCACAATCGATGAGGCTAGCGTATTAACGTGTGTTCTTCGCCTCTCCTCCTTGGATCCATGTACATTAAATATTCTTCCCTCTTGCCATCGGACTTCATCAACCTGGTCTTGCAGTCTATTTGGGTAAGTAAAAAAATTTAACATGACTCTTACTTCCAAATTGCCATATTATTATTCGACTTCAATATATGCCATTTTTCTGTGTCTTGTGAGGTCCATTTTCTGCCAAGAGAAAGAGAGAGAATCATTTTTGTTCGTCGGTCGTAATTATTCAATTAAAGATAAGATATATTGATATTCTAAATAATTTACAGGTGGTTATGATAAAGAAGAAAAGGCAGCCAGAGCTTATGATTTAGCGGCACTAAAATACTGGGGAACCACCACAACAACTAATTTTCCTGTACGTATGTAGCGAGGTTCACTTAATAATAATAATAAGAAGAAGAACAATAATGTCCCTTCTCGATTTATTTTAATTTGTTTCTCGCTTACCCATGATAAATTGAGGGTTAAATACATAGCATAACTCCAGGTCATGCTGGCATTGCCATTGACATGCATGCAAACAATACGGAAGCTTTTGATAGATGGATGTATATGGTATTAGCTCGTTTATATATCGAAATGGATAGCAAGTTAAATAAAAAATTAGGTGTTACCATGCATTACTGTGAAATTTTAGGTTCCCTCATTTTTGAAGTGATGCGTGTATTTAATAAAAGAAATTAGTTAATTATATGCTTTTATCGTTATTAATTTTTGGTGTTCTGACTCTGGCGCCAACCGTCAATGGTATATATATAGATTAGCAACTATGAAAAAGAGTTGGAAGAAATGAAGCACATGACCAGGCAAGAGTACGTTGCATCGTTGAGAAGGTACTTACAGATTCATTGCTTCTAATATATTTATATTTATATACTATACGATGGCGTAGTATACAGTTAATCAGTTATGGTTCATCCATTAATACTTTGGTTTCACGCAGGAAGAGTAGTGGGTTTTCCCGTGGCGCATCCATATATCGAGGAGTGACGAGGTATATCAATTAATATGAATATGATGACTAGTATTTTTTATTTTTATTTTTAATTTTTAACTACGTTCTAGCTTGTCTATGCTAGCTTGCTTAAGTGTATTTCTGCTAGTTAAATTAACTTATTATTATAAACATCGTTCTGTATTTTTATTTTGATCGGAAGAATAATAAGTTATTATAACTAAAATATATACTGAACGAAATTAGTCTGTTGTATTATTATTATAAAGGTCCTCCTCGGCAATTAATCTAGCCGATCAATGCAAAAAAGGATTTCATTTTTGTTTGTTGGATAGTTGACATTGGTTTGTTTGATGCGCGCGGTTGCAGACATCACCAACACGGTAGATGGCAAGCTAGGATTGGAAGAGTTGCTGGCAACAAAGATCTATACTTGGGAACGTTTAGTAAGCAACGAGATCTGGTTATGTACTGTACTGTGTATGCATGTGATTAACGATTATTGTAGGCATTAATATTAACCTAAGTTTTTGTATTGAATGTTAATTAAATTTATATAGAGATATGAAGAAATGAAATTGCAGGCACACAAGAAGAGGCAGCAGAGGCATACGATATTGCAGCCATAAAGTTCCGAGGGCTGAATGCAGTGACAAACTTCGACATGAGCAGATACGATGTGAAGAGCATACTGGAGAGCAGCACTTTGCCAATTGGTGGAGCGGCTAAGCGTCTCAAAGAACATCAGGTAATGGAGCAGCCTCAAACAGATCATCGCGATAGTTCCCATTGCCACGGAAATGGAATCGCCAACGTCCTGTATGGACATGGATGGCCTGCGTTGCAGTCTCAGTCTCAGCCTCAGCCTCAGCCTTACGCCATGCACGTGCACTACCCCTATGGCAATGGATCACAATCACAAGGGCTCTGGTGCAAGCAAGAACGAGATTCTGATCACTGTAACCACGGCTTTGTAGATCTCCGTCAACTCCATCTAGCTGGGAATACCCAGTACAATTGGTTTCATTCTTCTACGACGACGACGTCTATGGATTCTTCGTCTGCTGCTAATTCCATGGACAATAGCTGTGGATCCAACTCCATTAGTATTTATGGCGGGGATCATGGATACGGAGGCAGTAGCGGCTACGCGATTCCCATGGCAACTAGTACGTCGACTGTCATTGCCAATGATCATGATCGCCAAAACCAAACGTGTAATGGATTTGGTGATGAAAACCAAAGCGTGTTTTACTCTTTGGATGATCCCTATCATGCTGCTGCTGCTGCTCGCAACTTGTATAATTATTCTTCGGCAGATGTACGAACATACGTCGACCAGCAGGGCAACACCAACACCAACTGGGTACCGACTGCAATTCCAAGGTCCTCGTCTACCAATATACTAGCTCTCTGCTCGGGAGCTCCACCTTTCCCATTGTTGCATGATTGAATTAATTAATGGCACTAATTTCATTTTTATCATAACAGATCAGGATGCATTAAGAGTATATTAATTACAAGACAGACGTCAGTTCAATTGAATGAAAGCTAGCTATTGATTGGATCCATATGTTTCTATATATGTGTGTGTGTGTGTAAATTAAATAGTGTTATTAATGCAAGCGAGGTGACTTGAAGAAGATGTTAGATGTGTTCCGTCGTTTATAGTTAACGCTTTGTTTATCTCTTTAACTTACTCGATATATATATATATACTACGTACTATACCAGTTTCGTATCAGACTCTTGCCTCAAGTTCGGTAAAGTCATACCAAATGCTATCTAATTTTTTTCTTTCTTGAAATTCTACCGGATATTTTAGTGTTAGATCAGGCTTTGTAATTTCCCTAGTAACTTGAATTATACAATGAACTTGATGTTATGATTTTTAAAGCATCTTACGTTGAAAATGCTTAATTTTGTCAACAAGGTAATATTACTTAGTAAACAAACTGAAGTTAATAATTGAATGTCCTGTGTAATATGAAGTTTGAAATCATAAAAAATAATATACTCCTTCCGGTTTAAGAAATTTCCTTTTATATTTAGTTTTTATAATTTTTTTTATATATTTTCAATTTTATCCTCATTTACGATAATAAGATGTATTCTCAGTTATAAAGCTGATTTATTTATCTGTTAAAAATAGGTGCACTCGATATAACAATGACAAAGACAATTCAAATCTGAATGAAAATGCACAATAATCCTCGAGCTCGTCGTCCTTCCTAAAATTATATATCCTAATGACTAGTGAGTACTGATAGAATATGATGCATTCATTAAGACAAGAACAAAGTGTGTGTTTTTTTTTAAAAAAATTTCTGCCATGGCTATGGCTCTTTGTTCAATTCATTAAATTAATATGTGCGTGTGTATTCAAACCGATAAACTCCAGTCTTGGGCGGGAACTGGGATTTACTGGTATTCGTATGGGAGAAATCAGCGGAGCACCCGTGCCTCCTTGGAAACAACACCAACTAATTAATCAATGCTCATCTCTCTCTCCTTTATCCATGCAAACCCGCGCTGGCTTAATTTCTTAACCAAATTAACCCTACCACTCGCCTACTTTTTGTCCTCATTAACATTAAACAAACCCAGCTATTTCTCCGTAAAGTTTGACTCTGCCCATTTGTATTTGTGTCTCCGTCATCTAAATTACCGACTCAGAAGAGAAAGCAAGAAATGGAATTTGCCTAAGAATGAGAGAGAGATTTAAGCGAACGCAAATCAAATATATATATTTGCATGCTTCGCCTACAGTGTCTGTCCCTTAATTTGCTTATCAAATAGAATAGAATAGAATCCTCGTCCTCATCTGTTCTGTTCTCTCTAGTAGCCTCTGCCTCTAGGAATGCTCGTTCGCGTCTTTTTCTCGGGGAACATATTTAATTAATTTACCAAACTCGATGCACTCGAATTTAAACCTTTTTGACTTTGACCGCACACCGCCCTTCTCCTTCTCCTGTAGCGTTGAAATCACAATAAACAATTACTACCAATTACTACTACTATATTTTCTTCATGAACTACAAACAAGCTAAGACGAGTGAGCCACGAGACTCGTCATTTTCTACCGTACCATATCCAAAAGAAAAAAAAAAAGAAAAAGAATTACTCCATAAAACATTATAGTTGAAGAAAAGATATTACCTGCCGTGAAAATTAATGATTTTAGAGGACTTTTCTCTTAGTGGTGTGGACGCTGGTTACCCAAACTTGATTAATGGGTGTGGACATTTCACGGGGCTGGCTATATCACGTTGCGTTGGGTATACTCGGAATAGCACTTTTGAAGTCGACTTGGATTAATGTTTGATCGGCAATCTTTTGGGTAAGTTGAAATACAAATACTCTCATCCCGTAAACCAAGAGGTGGTGTTAGGTAATTCGGGCCACGGCTGACCTTTTAAATTACAAGAAATATGGGCCTCATACTAATGGCCCAAAATCTGTTAGCTTAACCACGTGGGCATGGGGGGTGTGAAGTTATGTAAATGAAGGAGTGAGTTACTGCTGTTGGCATCACAATTGCATTGTTTAGATTGGAGAGAATCTTGTCTCTTCTTAAGTTAGTTGAATAGTAACGACATTTTTGTTGAGGTAAAGGGTATTTTTGAACAGAAAAATTCAAAATAAAAAAAGTGCAAGGGGAGTGTAACAATTGATCTCCCTCCATCTGATTCTTTTTTCGGGTCCATAGCGACAGCATAGTTGGCCCATTCCCATCCGCTGCGTCGTAACCAAATCTTTCGTTATTCGTCCCTACTGAAGACGCAGCTCCCTCCCATCCCAGTATCCCCTTTTCCCTGGCCGCTTACCCAGAGCTTCTCGGAGGAGATTCAATGGCGACTAGGAATGTTTTATTGAAATACCTCAGAGTGCAAATTCGAGGTCTGCCCCAAAGTGCTAGGCCCAGTCCTTTTGCGCTTTCCCCTAACGTCTTACTCCGCGGCTTCTCGGAGGAAGTTAAGGGTTGTTTCCTTGACAAGTCCGAGGTCACCGATCGCGTCATCTCCGCCGTCAAAAACTTCCAAAAAGTTGATCCTTCCAAGGTAATCTCTTGTTACCCTAAATACAGTAGCATATCGTGCAATACCAAGCACAAAATGCTCTCCGGCATTTTACGAACCTAGATTTACCAAACAAATAAGTTAATTATAAATATCTTAGCTTATTCTAACTTTGAATTGATGTATAATATGTTTGTTGGAGTTTAATGAAATTAAATGGTTCTCACTTGTCAGAATTTCTGGAATGTTAGTCTAGTTTCGTATATCTCCATTTTTTCCCCTGTTTGAACATGGAGGTCGTTCGTACTTACAGTATTCTATAATGTACATTCGATTCAACTTAAATTTTTAATTTAATCCTGAGAAGGAAAGAAATCATGTTTTTCTTTCCCTCTAAATTTATAGAAGATCTTTTAAAACAATTTCAGCTGTTCCTGACTCAATACATTCATCCCAATGATCGGCGCTCTCAATAAAATGTTCGAATCAAACAGATAATTACTCTTTTTTCTTCCTGCTTCTAAAATACAACCAAGTATGTTGATAACTGGAAATGCCGCAGACATCTTACGGACAAAAAGGATTTGGATGTGGCTATATGAGAACTTTTGGATAAATATTGGATAGTACTGCCGAATTTTATCCTTACTCAGATTATGTATATCATCAATGGAGAAGCCTAATTAAGTAATTATGGCTATATGCATAGGCAGATACCGAATTCAATATAACAAATTAAAATTTTGGATGAGTATTGTCATGAATTGGCTTATCAATGCCGCTAGACCGAGAAATTATAGATCTATATATGCACTGGCTTTAAATGTGGTTGGCGGTTTGAAATTAGTCAAGATAAAATCACTGGTATGGACATTCATTTAGTTTGCATTTGCTTATATTAGTTCATTAATCATCCAAAGAAAATTTTCTGATTTGAATGATCTACTTAGGAAGTAACTACTGTGACAATTTAGATTGCACTCAAATATGTCAATTGTACATTTGGAGGTCAAATTCATTTGAACTTGCTTGTGTGGCTTATTTTTTGTAAAGGGGATGAAATCAGTATATTATCTGGAATTATTTTTTTGAAAGACTTAATTTTGACAATGCAACTGACCTAAGAAGGTATATTGCTCTCTTTTTTTTTTTCATGATGATTAATGGTTTATGTATATTACATCTACCGGATGTTTTTGTGTTTTTTTTTCAGCTGTCTATGTATTTGTTCAGGAGGATATCTTATCTTCCTTTACTTTTCGACTTCCTTCCATCCTTTATTTCAACGCTGTCTTGTTGTAACCTGTAAATTTAAACAATCTTCAACCCAAAAGATGAAATTTTGACCATATTATTGGGCGTGATTTGTTGTTTAATTCCCTACTGTTTGAAATCTGCTATCCACTTTATTTTCGCTGTAACCTATGGCATGGTCCTTTTTCTTGAACTCAACCCGAAATCCATACTTGCGTTTGTCAGGTCAACCCAAATGCTCATTTCCAAAATGATCTCGGATTGGATAGTTTAGATGCAGTGGAGATCGTGATGGCACTCGAAGAAGAGTTTGGGTTTGAGATTCCTGATAATGAAGCAGACAAGATCAACTCCATTAATCTTGCTGTAGACTTCATTGCATCTCATCCCCAGGCGAAGTAATGCAAAATCATTGAATCCTTATTCTCAAATATGTCTTTTGTTTGTCATGAGGACCTAGAGTACAACCTCTGAAATTTTTTGGACGTTTTATTATATTATTTTTGTTTGTGTGCTTCGGAAAGGAAATCCCATCTAGGACTGTTGTCTGGCAATATGCCAACTGGAATGCTACTTCCATTTGGTAGAATTGGAGTCTCAAAACTTGGCTTTTAGTATTCCCCATGATCTATCTACAGTATATCAATAAAAATCTAATTTTAAATTTCTGACTATAGAATCTTGAGGTAGATATCTTGTCTTCAGATGCATTGTGTTACTCTTCTTTGCCTTTGTTTCTGGTATAGCATGTTACATCAATGACAATGGGTGAAGTGACTAAAACAGGGTTATTGGCCAAGCTAATTACCGAAATGAATCTTTTTCAAACATATTATGAAACCGGGTTTCTTTTTTCTCAAGAACTTTTTTTTTTTTTGGTCAGAACTTAAAAGTGTCATTTCCCAAGTTAATTTGCCAACTTAAAATGATGAATTGAAAAACCACCAACATCCAAAAATCAGTAGGTAGCTTTTTCACGGTAAAAAGTATTTCTCCATGGCGAATTTGCTAAATTAGCCACTTGAAATGGCAAAATGGTAAGGAGACATGAGGATTAACGTGTGGTGCGAGTGGATTACCGTGTGGAAATGGGAGGATTTTGCAAACACTCTTTGGTTGGGAGGTTTTCCACGAAACTCAGATGCCGATTCTAATGCGACATTGAAAAACGAAAGTCACTGAAAACCTTGTAAAAACAACGACACGATGTAGAAAAGAGTAATGAACAAAATATTTAACTTGCATATGATATTTATTGTTTTTTTTTTTTTATAAAAACAAAAAAGGGAATATAATGCATTTTTATATGATATTGTATTTTATCAATTAATAAATAAGAAAACGTTATGCATATATATTACAGTTATTTGTAAGAATAAAATTATAAATATAAAAATAAGCGTAAACATCTATTATTATTAAAATAAATAACAAGAGCAAGCGAACCATCCAATTCCTATTCCAATCTAAGTTTACGGGGAGAGAAAAGGGATTTGTGGTGCGTAGACTTGAGACTTGAGACTTGAGAGTCTTCATTTGGCGTGGACTGTCCTTGTCAAGCGTAACTCAGATTCAAAGTCGTCGCTCTAAGTCAAGTCATCACAGAAGGAGTGTGGAAGGAAGCCATTCGGCAAGATGGACCATTCAGTCCTCTGTCCTCACCCGGAGAAGGAGTCTGATAATTACATTAGTAATTTCCCGTGGACTTGAAAAAAAAATATAAATATACCATTGGCCATTGGCCATTGCCACGTCAAATTCGTCATTCATTGGATAACAACCATTAACTAACATCATATATCATAATCATAAATAAATCTAACTACATACGAATGATAAATACAGTACCGGCATTAACACCAAAATTAAAGAAAACAACAAAGACCTATTCTATTCTATTCTATTCAAGTTAAACTGCTTTCGTTGGCTAGGCTGTCTGTCTGGCCACACGCCCAAACCCAAATCAATGAGTGGCAGAGTGGTAATTAGGGAATAACAACGTGGGCGAAGAATCACTCGTGTTTTCTATAAGTAGTTAAACTCTTCAACCTCCCTGGCACTGCGAATGCGAATATTTGCATAATCCGCAAATGGCGGATAATGCTTTAACGTATACTCAGCTTAAAAAGCTTGTCTTGTTTATCTTGTTCGTAATTCAATTTCTTGCACAAGTTTCGGTTTCTGAAATAATTTTTGAAGAGAGATTTGAAGGTATTTTCTTCTCTTCTCTTGAGTCCTGAATCGTTATCAGTTATGCCGTTTCTGGATGTTAATTAAGAAACTTGTAATTAATTACTGATTATAGGTTACAGTAGGTAGGCGTAGCTCTTCTATTGTTTCCTCTCACTTGCTGATTCTTCAATAATCATAATCATTTTATATATATATTCGGCTGAGCTGCTCTCTAATTTATCTTGTACGTTTGTTTTCTCTTTCAAAGCATCACAATTGCGTTGTTAGCCTTCTCAGGCAGCTCGAGCTGAGTTGTGTTTTTGTACAGTACGTGTTGATGCTTGACTTAGCAATTAATTATTTATTAATTATCAATCAAGTAACTGTATCTGTATCTTGTACTTGCGTCTTTTGGGTTGTGCCAGTAAGTATATCAAATCAAAGCAATATATGAAAATTTCCCTGAATGGGTTGTTTTGGTTTTTTCATTATCATTAATCTCTTTGATTTGGTTTTCTTTTCACAAGACGGCTGGCAAACTCGCTGGGTAAAATCTGACTGGAAAAGGACGGAAGGCAAAGCAGGTTCATTCAAGCACACGGCTGGAAAATGGGCTGGAGATCCAGATGATAAAGGTAACTAACTGCACTCTCTCTCGGCTTGTTGATTTAGTGACAAATGACGAGTTTGTTTTTTGAATGGTATTACTATTGATGATGCCCGATTAGACTACTACTTGCAAATATCAGATCAAGGGGCTTATCACTTATGTACAATCTTGATTTCAATGGAATGGAATGGATAGAGATCACCGCTAATGCTATCTATGTTGCCACCTTGTTTTTCTTTTTGCATGCTTCTCAAGTTAAAGCTAAGATTTATTTGAGAGCAGCATTACTATCGCTGTCTCTAATGTCATCAATTTATCACATTTCCATGGCTTCGGATGAGCATAGGTTGATCATTTCTGGAATTTCATAGGTATTCAGACATCCAGTGATGCCAAACATTCTGCCGTCTCTGCAAAAATACCCGAATTTAGTAACAAGAATAGAACATTGGTCCTCCAGTATTCTATAAAGTTTGAGCAAGATATTGAGTGCGGTGGAGGTTACATAAAGCTCCTCTCTGGATTTGTCAATCAAAAGAAGTTTGGTGGTGATACTCCTTACAGGTTCTTTCTTATTTACACATACTTCACTTTATTTTCATCTCCTTGAATCTTCTAAAATATAGTTGATCAGTGAACCTAAATATCCTAGTTAAAATAAAGTTAAAAAAAAAAAACAGTACTCGTTGCTAATTTCTAATTGTTTGATAATCTAAATCCATAAGCTTAGTTCTTCACTGCAAGACATGACCCTGCTACTTGCCTTTTGCAAAATTCTTGGTTTGAAATGTAATATTTTGTAACTAATTTGTAAAATTTTTCACTGTATTACATAGTCTGATTTTGGCATATGAATTGTCATTTTATATTGCTTTCTTTACTATATTGTGTGATAGAGCTCTTGTTAATCATGTGAATGGCTCTTGTGATTATTCGATACCCGAATCAAACAGAAAGTAGCCTGCTTCATATTCTTGCATAAAGCACCAGGGCATGGATGAGAGACTCGGAATCCATGGACTATGTTTCAAAACACGATAACACATATTGTAAAGCTTGATGGTCAAAAAGAAAGTTTTCTTCTTTTAACACCAAGTTTAGAAAATAGCATATATGAAGGAGTGAATTATAGAGACGTGATGTATGTGAAAGCTAAGGGTAAATTCAAATGATTCGCCTGACATAAATGTTTCTATTTTTATGTCCTAAAACTTTTACTCAGACTAATTTAGGAAAAAGAAAATCATTTCTGCTGATATTCAAATTCTCCTTCTGTTCATATGCTTTCTTTGGTTATTAGCTCGCTTGACAGTGATGACAGCATGATGGTTTGCTTCACCGTGAGCCGTATCATTTATTTAATTACGTCTCTCTTCTTTGGCTGCCAATTATATTCTGTTTACTACCGGCCTTGTATATTCTTTTTTGACCTATCTATCCATCCTCCTTTATAATGGATGTCACTCTGACAAATTCTCTTGTAGTTTAATGTTTGGACCAGATATATGTGGAACACAGACAAAGAAGCTCCATGTCATACTCTCCTACCAGGGCCAAAATTACCCCATAAAGAAGGACCTGCAATGTGAAACTGACAAGTTGACTCATTTCTACACATTCATTCTCAGGCCCGATGCATCTTATAGTGTACTAGTTGATAATAGAGAAAGGGATTCTGGAAGCATGTACACTGATTGGGATATTCTTCCTCCACGAAAAATCAAAGTTGTCAATGCAAAAAAGGTTTGACCATGAGCATTTTTACTTTCTGGTCAATTATTGACATTTTCTTGTGGTATAGCATGAGGCTTTTGAACTTTGTCTCTTGACCCAAATAACATGACCAACCCATTAGAACTTCTTTCTTGTTGAGATATCTGCTTTATTCTAGCAATAACATTTTCTGAAAAAAAAAAAAAAAATTAAACATCTTCCAACTCACAGCCTGCAGACTGGGATGACAGAGAATACATTGATGACCCTAATGATGTCAAACCTGAGGTATCCAATTTTTTCTCTCCTACAAAAATTTAATGTGGAAATTGTAGTTCTCATGGACGAGTATCACAAAGTCTTACGTTTCTATTTGTATTTCAGGGATATGATTCGATCCCAGCTGAAATCCCTGACCCAAAAGCTAAAGAGGTTAGTTTTATTTATTTATTTTTACTGATAAACTTTCCATTTGACAAAAACAACAGAATACAAAGTTCTTCCTCAAAACTACATCATTAGTAGTAATAGAGTTCAAAACATCGCCATCGCTTTTAAACAAGGCACCCACCTAAGTTTATCATTTTCTGCCAATATGGTTGGCATGCCCAACAGCTCATGCTCTTCAACTTTTCAAGGAGATGTAGCAAGATTGGTTTAACAGACAAATCCTTACAATTTGATGTAGCAAGATTGGTTTAACAGACAAATCCTTACAATTTTCCAAGTTTTGAAGCCCTGTGATGACCACTTCACAATCACCCTCCAAACAAATGTGCTTTTGGAATCATGTCACAACGGAGTTCAGTAATTTCATTATTGAGTCTCCTTGTTCCAGATCCTACAATCCTGCCTTTATGATTAAATGATGTCGGGGCTACTCAAGCCTCCCGGTGTGTTATAGTTGCATCTAATATGCTCAGAACCCTCTTTTTGGGCACATTCTTGGAAGCGGGCATTGGTATTCAATCTGGTTTAGCAATAGCTGAGATTTTGCCTCATAGAAATCTGTGAAAATAGAGTCTACAATTCATGATAAGTATATCCCTCTCATTTCACACCTTATCTTTCAAAACAGAAGCATATGTATAACAATAGTTTAGAGCAAATTCCAGTTGAATGAGTAGCATCTGAATGACAAGCAAGGAACTGAAAACATTGACTTATTGAGTCATTGTTAAATTGGAAAATTATCAACTCAGGAGCCCCAGGGAGATTTAAACCACTCTGGTCTAGTAAAAGGAGAATGAAGAGACTGGTTTTACAATGTTTGAAATCTTGAGAGCGAAAGAGACAAATTAAGAAGAATTAAAGCTGTTTTAGGTGGCTTTTGACAGGAAGAGCATCACATAAGACCCTCCACCAAAGGAGCTTATGTTTGTCCCAAGTTTAGCAGATTAGAGTTTGTTCCATTGACTCTTGGTGAGACATGTTTTTAGCAAAATGAATCGTTTGGTTGTGAGGTAGTCAGACTTAATAGGGAAGTTGCCCCTTTTAGATTAGCACCAAAACCATGTATAAGGATAGTTTGATTGAGGAATGCTAGTCCTTGGTATTGCATCTGCTTTGTGCTCATCAAGGATGATGCTATGCACCTGTCTTCTTCCAAAGCTATTAACCTTCAACAAACAGGTTAGCAACCAAATTAATGCCCCTTTCTGCACAATGCTCTTACATCCAAGCAGCCCTTTCTAAGATCAATGCTATTGCTGCCTATGGTCCCTGTTGTTCTTTGAGAAGTCGCCAGGCTTTGTTCTTCTTTGGGAAAGGGGGGGGGGGGGGGGGTGGTTAATAAGGCTCTGTTCAAATCACCAAGTTATCTTAGGCCAACTTAGGCATACAAATGGAGTTCCACGATTTTGAGTTAAAGAGGTTAGTTGACTGTGACATACTAGTTGCATTCTGAATTGCCCTAAGTTTTCTTGTTCTTTTTCTCCGTTCCTCCAAGTTTCCTTTTGTTATTCTAAATGCAGAGATAAAATGATATTTAAAAAAAAAACCAAAAAATCTCAATCATTTCATATATCTGTCAGCCTGATAGCTGGGATGACGAGGAAGATGGTATATGGAAACCACCAAAGATACCAAATCCAGCATACAAAGGGCCATGGAAACGAAAGGTATGTTTGTGTAGTTCTGGGAGCTAGCAAATAAAGCTGCAAGATTTGTTTCATTATACATATATATATATATGTTGTGCTTTCTCTCTGAGTTGTAACCTCTAACCTGACAGAAAATCAAGAATCCGAACTACAAGGGGAAGTGGAAAATTCCTTGGATAGATAATCCTGGTATGCTCAACTCAAGCGTATCTCTTGGTTCACTGAGATTTTTTATTTATTTTTATATTTTATAAACTTTTAGAGAGTACCTAAGTTCTTTCTTTCCGATATCATATCAGAGTTTGAAGATGACCCTGATCTTTATGTGCTGAAGCCTATCAAATATGTGGGGATTGAAGTTTGGCAGGTAAGACATGTGTAATAAATTTGAAATATGATGATGGATTGTGTTATTGTTTTGGAGATCTGTTTTCGATGTTTAATTCTCTCTACAAAGCCATTATGCTTCCTCTAATGGATCACAACATTAATGAGACAAAACCAAATATTGTGATTCAGGTGAAAGGTGGTTCAGTTTTTGACAACGTTTTGATTTGTGATGATCCTGATTATGCAAAAAAAGTTGTGGATGAAGTTTTTGCAAATAGGGAGGTGAGTCTGTTACTTTGACTTGCATTCTAATTCTAATTCTAATTCTAATTAAATAAACATGAGACTTATTCCCCGTTGTTGGTGTTTCAGACTGAAAAGGAGGCTTTTGAGGAAGCAGAGAAAGTGAGAAAAGCACAAGAGGAGGAGGTACGTGGACATATTCCCTGATAATTTTCAGTTACATAATCTGTCTTGTCTTGTGTTATCCTCTCTCTCTCTTTTATGACAAGTAAATAAATTAAACCCTTGTTTGCACAGGAAGCTCAAAGAGCGAGAGAAGAAGGGGAGAGGAGGAGACGAGAGAGAGGTCATGATCGACGTTACCGAGATAGATATAAAGACAGATACAAAAGGGTTTGTATCCTCCCTGAATCTTGAATTAATGTTAAATTTGCAGTATTCGTTTCTTCTGCACTGCTATGAATCTGTTATGACAGAAATTTCATATGCTGGAACGGAACTCCATCGTGCTAGGTTCTCGAATGAATAAATAAATAAACTTAATTACTTCCTATGATGACTTCTGGAACCAAATCGTAATAAATAGACTCAATCTTCATCAAAAATATTTAGGATGGTGTATTAATATCCTCCGCAGACTTGATTTGGTATTCTTTTCCATTTTTCTATTTCGCATCAAAGCTAAGCTTCTTGGTTTTCTTTTTTCATGCAGCATCGCCGTGATTACTTGGATGATTATCATGTGAGTATCAAATTTTTCTATTAATTATTCTTTCCATTGCTGATTAAATTGTTAGTTGGCATTTGATGATCATCTCCAAAGTACACGAGCTTCATAGAAATATCAATAATCTTGTGTTATTAGGTCTACCATATGATGTAATCATCATAATCATTTATATAAATGGCCAAACCCTCTTGCATGTTGCATGTTCTCAAGATGTATTCTTTTTTGTTCCGCAGGATGAACTCTGAGCCTCTCATGGGACAAGGCATTTCCCTCTCATTTACGGATACAATCACGTGGGGATTTGGTGTTAATTTCAAGTGCCACACCATACTTGACTTCATCTACAATATGTCGTTTTGTTTTTTTTCACTTCTTTACTGTTGCTCCCTTTTCGATTTTAATTGCCGTGCATTTATTATATAATAATGATAAGGACAAGAAAAAACTAGACCCAAGTATCCACCGAAAGCTTGGAAAAATGTTTATGGGATGGAATGAAATTATTAGCCCTATTTTGGTCTGTTATTTATCACAGCCGAGGTAACAAGTGAAGTGGTTACTGACGCTCCCCTTACAAATGATTTCAGTGATCGTTCCTTGCTGATTTTCTACCTTGATAATGTCAAGTAAAAAGTATATGATCTGAAGAAAAATAAAATCTAACTGCTGATGGTGGACTGTTGTTCTTTAAAGTTATGACATAAGGATTACAAAAATAATAAATAATTTAATAATAATAAGTAGTTTAATTTTATTATATTATTTTTAATAATAAATATTTTTATTATTTTTAAAAATATTTAAAAGTCATAGGTAAAAATGAAAAAAAATTATAAAATGACTATCAAAATGTAATATTTTTTTGATGAGATAGACGCAAAGAATATTAAACTTTGACATAGCTAATTGATAATGTATAGTAATTTTGTCTAGGCAATGTAGCATTGCTCTAAAATAAAATAATTAATTGGGTGATGTATAACTATATAGTTTGTGAAGACAAAACTTAAAAACTTATTAATTTATAACTTTTGAATTATAATTCTTTAAGTTTATTTTATTTTTCACTCAGATTTTATAATTTACTATGTTTGATAATTTATATAGGAAACACAACCTTTCTCACCCTATCAGATTAAAAATCGACTTACAATTTGCAGAGTTAAATGCAAGAAATCCAGGCCTCGACATGTCATAGTTTACTTTGTTAAGGCACATGGAATTTACTCCTTCCTCTAAACTGCAGATTAATCGTATCAGTTTGTGATTTCTCTTGTTAATCGTTTTTGCAAAAAAAAATTGATTGAATTGACATCTACAAAAATATACTAAAAGTATATTGATACAGTTAAATATTATTTTAATTATTTACATTTTAAATTATTATTAAATTAATTTTTTATATTTTTAATTTTATCAAATTAATTCTTCAATAATTAATAAAATAAAATCAATTACATAACACTATTATACTTTATCAAAAATTACAAATTAATCTCATATTTCAAATTTTAAATGTATTAATTTCATCCCTTAAATTTCTTAACAACAATAATTATTTAAAAATTTAACAACGATTTAAACTTCCAAAAAATATATTAAAAAAACTATTTTATAAAAATTTTAAAATATAAGATAAGATTAAAACTAAAAGACTAATAATGGTTTGAAACGTAAAGAATTAAAATAATATTTAATCACATTATTAGCTTAACCAAGAAGTATCATTGAGGTCGTGGGCTTCCAAACAACATGGATAGACACTAACAGTAATCAAATTAAAAAAAGAAAAATGCAACTAAAATTTCATTCTTTGTCCAATCATAATTTCAAAACAACATCGTGAATACCCATGAAATTTGTCAATCAAGCAACTCTAGAAAAATGCAAGACTTGTTCTAGAACATATGACACGGCCTTCCTAAACATATAAACGAGCTATTACAATTATGATATAGAAAATTACAAAAACAGATATCGATCTAAGACTCCCCGTGTCCACAAACCGGTCATCTTCTACGTACAGCAACACCTGTGCCACGCTGTACGGCAGAACCAGGCTGCTGTTGTGTCTGAGCACCAGATTGCCCAGCGGCTTGCTCCTCAGGCATATTCATTGCTTGGGTTATGGCATTCATCACAATGAGGCCAAGAGGGATCAGGTACATCCACTGATGCAAAGACAGTGTCCAGATGAAAAGCCAGAATAATATAAATAAAAGTAGAAAGCTATGACTTAAAAGTCAAGCTCTGTGTGTAATGCAAGGCCTATGTATTTCATATACTCACGTATTTAGCCCAAAAGGACTTCTCTGGTTGCTTGACATTTTCACCCTCTCCTTCCTCTCCAGCCAATACATCTTCAGAAAATACAGGCGCTCTGAAGAAATCAACAACGATTGTTGACATAAACTTTAAACTACTTAAGAAATACGTATAAATATCTCAAAGATGGCAACAGACCCATCACATGTCAGCAATATGGCCATCCATCCAATCAACAGCCAGAGCAAGAGTAAAGCTAAAGGTGGAACCGTTGGATCCAGCAAAGGCCCTAGATAGACTAGCAGGTTCTACAAAGGCTTTCTACTTATATTTCAATACACTGGACAGAAACCAGTGTTTCCCGCCTTTTGTGAAACATGTAATACATCAGTCTGGAATTTGGATTCTATAACTCAATAATCCCTTCATTGTTTGAATTTTCAAGAATTAACTTGGTAATGTCCAGCAATTTGGCTGCTACTCATTGATAGATTTATTAAAAAATGGGGAAAAAAAGAGAAACTTAACAGGCAATTGAGAGAGAAACTACCAATTCCAAGAGCACATACCTCGGTGCCTGGTCACTGTTCTTCAAAACTGTGTGCGATTTGAAAGACCACTTTGCAGGCTAAAACAAGATGGAAGAAACCACATAAAAAAAAAATCAGATTCCGCAAAACAAGAGAAGGCACTCAAGAATAACTTTTAAAGGCAGATAAACTATAGTCATGACCTTTCGTTTTAATCACAACCAGTTATTGTAAGAACTATCAAGGATGACGACATACAGGTTTAAAATCACACATGAAATCTTCGAGTAGATTAAACTCAATTGTTAAAAAGTTATATAATATGCTAAGAGTAAATTAGCAGGGCTCAGGACAATGATTTGATAACTGCCTAAACTGCTACCAGTCAATTTTAAATTGAATCATACTTTTTAAAAAAAATAGCAGAGCCCATAAATTACCTCAGAAATTTAAGTTCTGATAGCAATACTAAACATGCTGCAGCAATAGCATGGTGCTCACATACTACAATTCTCTAAATACTTACAGAACAATTATACGGAGCGCCATCACAAACAATAACTTTAATTATATGTTTCGTATATGCATAGATTAAGGGGAAAAATATTATCCTTCACTTCTCATGCAAATTTTATGCATGGTGGATGGTAGCATTTAGAATACCAATTCCAAGAAGTATATCCATACAAAGATTAGTCAGAAATCATTTGAAAAGTTTGTCAAGTTGAGCTTCTATAAATAAAAAAAACAAGGAGAACAGAAAACATGTGCAGTTGTCAAAAGCATATCTGACTGACAAACTTCAGTTGCCGGGGATATGGGCATGCCCCAGGGGCACCATAATTGACAGCCAAGATATTAACCCCTTCCTGTTACAGACAAATGGAAACGGTGAGGCATGTTAAGATTAAAGATAAATCAAATGACAACCGATGCAACATTAGATCAACAAGAAAAGTTATATAACCCAAATTCAGATCGATTTCCAGGCCAGTGCAGCTTGATCAAGAAATTCCAACATCTTAGGTCAGAAGCCATTTATGATAAGTTTATGATCAAATTCATGAAAGCTATACAAAATAAGATTGGTGATTATGTCCTTGAAGATACAGACCCCAATCACCCTATAAGTAACCCAAAGTTACTGTTGCACATTCAGAACATCAAACAAAGCAAAACCAGTGGTCGCCACTCACGTTACAAGTGGAAACATAGATAGTATATCCCAACCCCTGCTGACAGTTTTTCACAATTCCATTAAAAATATGGTCACCCACCTAATGGTCATTACCCATCACTTATCAAGTTTCCTTCTAATGCACACACCCATTGACCAATGCATTAAAGTACAACTGCAAAACCATATGCAGAAGTACTCAAGTAAGAGAAATCCATGATGTGCAAACATCGCTGTTTACTTTAATAGGCCCATTTTATATACCCTTTCCACTAAATAGATAGATCACAATAAATACAGAAAATTTTCCCATTAATCTCCAAAAAACCATAAAGCCGAATTTTCTACTGCCATGGGAACATATAGGAAAAATCCTGCTGTGCATCAAGAATGAAGATTATGTTCGATTTATAAGAGATTAATACAGTATAAATGGCCAATTTTAGAATAAAGTTGAAAATTACCATGTGTATCACAAAATGCTCCTCTAAAACCTCCCCTGGAAGACATCGCTAGATTCAAAAAGAAAATAACTGTTAGTTTTAGCTGGAATCAATAGTCAAGAATGACAGCAGCAAGGCCAAATAATAGATCTATAACCACCAGAAAAGGCACCAATCTAGTGGAGGTAGAACAAGGATGGAAGTTATTAAAAATTTTCTTACTTTGATAATAGACTAGTATAAAAAAATAAAAGAAAGAAAAGGAATTATGTTTCAATTAATATCAGATTATTAGAGCACCACAAACCATACCAGACTTTTAAGGGGAACTAGGAAAATCATGTAGCCTCTGTTTGAAAGTTGAAAGGAAAGGAAAGGGAAGGAAATAAAAGGAAGAGGTTTTTCCCATCTCTAAGGAGATGAGAGCTTTAGTGAAGCACAAGTTTGGTGTGATTAAATCTCCCAAACAAGGGAGAAGAGAGCTTTTGTGATCTCCTCTCCTTTCTTTTCCCCTCACTTTAAACTCCCAAACGGATCCTTAAGATAAAAGAAATCTTTTTTTTTTCAATTACAGAAGAATTTGATTAATACTTACAGCCTTCACTGAAGAAATAATGTAGTCTCTACCAGGAGGGCTTAAAACATTTGATGGCAATCTTATCCTGTAGAAATCATCTCCTTGCAACAGCTTCTGTATGATAGTTTAAAAGATTTATATGATATGATGATAACATGCCCAGCCCAAAAGATTTTTAAAAGAAAGTGAGAAAGTCAGTAGACAGAAGGAAAACAAATAATTACTTGAAAATTGTTCCGCTCAGCTTCACTTAAAGCATTCCTTGAAAACCGCAGTTTCGTTAGTGTCTGTTAAAGTTACAGATCAAAGTTGGACTTTAGTCAAAGAATAGGAATAAGAATGTATGGCCTAGAAGGCAAGGCAGGGAGACAAGAGACATATTAGACGTATAACATAAGATACTAAGTAACATTCCATAAACTAATTGACGGATATTAGTGGAGGTTTGGTTTTTTAATTAAATAGTCAAAAAGAAATTGAGGTAGGAACAACTGAACAAACATCCTGCAACTGTCCGGTAATCTATCAAAAAGTACATGAGAGATATCCATATCTATGTTATATATAATCCAGGACCAAGTGAAAAGACAGAGGATCCTTGGTTTTTAAAGAATATACAAGAGTATTTTCGATTATACACGAAAAAACAACAACCTGGGCGCCGTGATTCCAAGTTTTAAGGCGCGCAGAAAAGTTGCCAGCGTGCGAGAACTCGGAGCCTCCAAAAGCATGTTCGAGTTCAAAATGGATCTTGGAATCTGGCCCCGAATCCGAGAACCTCTTGCGAGTGGTGGAAGGCGACGACTGACTGTAGACAGGATCAGATGATCGATGCTGCCCGCCTTCGAGGCCAAATTCTTCGTCGCCGATGAAAAGTTCGTCCGACTGGAAAGCCAACGACCAAGTAATCAATAGACAGAACGCCAAAACCGACCGGAATATACCCATTCTTGTTCCCCACACCAGACCACTCTGCTATGCTTCGAAGTCCCACCCCTACCGTATCGGCTATAATACATACGATCCCTGAATTACAGAGGTAGGGTAAGGTAAGGTAAAGTTAATCAAATTTATATTTTTTATTTTATAGGAAAAGTTAATCAAATATTCAATTTGAAGAAAATTTTAATATTGAAAAAATGCCTAAATATTCATTAATAAACTTTTCTTTTCTAATAATCATCTAATATCTGGTATCATGTTGCTAGAAATCCAAACTTTCTTTTAAAATGTTTTTAAAAGAATATTGAAAATTTGAGGGCCTATATATGGTAATAATTAATGCTAACAAATCTCTAGCCAAAATATATAAAAGAAATAATCAAGTGACACTTCAGATATGTTCAGTATTATCAAGAAGGTAATATATACACGTAAAAAGAATAAGATAATATTAATAGGCAAATTCAAATAAATTACAGAAGGTAGAAATTTTTTATGGAAAGATGAGGGTGTAAATATCATAGAGGATAACAGTTATTCTATTAAAAAATTACTCCTTATTCATATCTATTTTAGTGATTTTCCTCTCTCAAAAGAATTTATCTCTAGCTCCCAATAAAAGAGTATTATTAGTGTAAACAAAAAAAATCTCCACAAGGATTTTAAATGTTGAAAAAAAAGTATTTTAAATATTTTTTGAATTCAAATTTTTTAAAACAAACAATATATTCTTTAAAAATGATATACTAATTAAAAATTATAGTCATCATGTTAATAATCAATAGTTCAGGTAAAGTATAGAGCAAATAGCATAATCATAAGTAAAATTTTCAGAAATAGATGTGATAGACATTTTTATTTATATTTTATAGCACATTGGAATGATTTGTTTTAACTTATAAAAGCTTCAAAGCAATTTTTTATAAAGATCAAAATATTAAATTTATATAATGTCATAACAATAAATTTTTATATTCATCTAAAGTAATAAAACATCAACTATTCTACCACTTTTTGATGACTAATAGCGTAACTTTAAAATTTTTATGATTATAATTAACAAATATTGATTTTTGTTAATTAAAAATTTAAAACATGAAATATTGATTTTTGAACTTATAATGAATAATGAATGATTGGCAAAATATAACAAATCGCGAGGTCACGGAGGAAAAGAGAGAGAAAAGAAGAAATGTGAGAATAGCGAAGTAGAGGACACGGGGGGCAATTGCTTCAGGTTTTGAATTGGATTGGTTGTGATTGTAATTGTAATAACCCTAATATCAGAAGTAGAAAGTGGAAAAGTGCTTGTAGCACAGTAGAGCGAAGGGAGAATCAGATATGGACGCCATAAGGAAGCAACTGGACGTGTTGATGGGAGCGAATCGGAACGGAGATGTACGCGAGGTTAATCGCAAGTATTATGATCGTGACGTGTGCCGCCTCTACTTGGTCGGATTGTGCCCTCATGAGCTATTCCAGCTGACGGTATTCATTGTTCTGCTTTTTCTTTTAAGTGCGTGTGCTCTGCTTTCCAACTTGAGAAATTTCCTTTTTTCTCTTGGAATTTAAGCCTGCGTTTTTTTTTTTTTTTTTTTAATTTTTCTTCTTTCCTTTCAGAAAATGGATATGGGGCCATGTCCGAAGGTTCATTCGCTGCAGCTAAGGAAGGAGTATCCTTTACTCTCTAGCTGAGATCTACATCTCGTAGTTTATTTCTTCGTTCCAATTGCATCTTGTTTCACTGCTTCAGTCATGGTTCAGTGTCTCTTTTGTCCATTTTTATTCAGTTTTTCTATGATCTGGGCATGTAATTTACAAGTTTTTATTGCACTTGGTAGAACTCTAACCAAATACGTTTTATTCATATCATCAAATTGCTTATTATATATTACCAAATGCCATTAAGTTGGGGTTTTTGGATACTGCTTAACTCTCTATAGATATGAAGAAGCAAAAGCAAAAGGAATAGATAACTACGACAGAGAGTTGGAGGACGTTATAGATAAGCTGATTGCTGAATGTGATAGGAAAATTGGTAGAGCCCTGAAGCGCCTCGAGGATGAAGATGCAAAAGCTGCAATTGCAATTTCAGTCTCTGAAGTTACTCTGGTAACTTTTGAGCCATGGTTGTGTTTCTTAAAGTTGATGGACTGTAGGTTGTAATAATCATTTTTTAAATGTGCAGACACCTGAGGTCCTTGAGCTGTCAAAACAAATCAAAGAGAAGTTGAAAGAAGCTGATCGATACGGTATTACTTTTAATTACTATGTGCAACATACCTACTTTTAGACTTGCGATTCTATATGTATTATTCTACATAGGATAATAGATGACTTGCGTGAGTTGCATTGCCTGTTCAAATGGGTTTGAATATTTTTGCCTGTTGTAGATTTTGCTCAGCTATTGAAATGCGCATGTTGGTTTAGGGTATTGCATTAATATTTATGAATTGCTGCATCCGATTGGAAGTTTATGATTTACATGCTGAAAATTCTCCATCTAATGCTAACTGTAATCTTTATTAGGTAATGCATGGAGTCCAGTGTAAAAGTAGGTAGTTTAGGTACTTAGCAACTTATTTATTTCAAGTTTTGCCATTAGTATGTGGACCAAATTTCAATTTGATCAGATTGTATAGGTAAGATCTGTCTTGATTTTTAACAACCAAAATTTAGCTCCAGGGATGGGGATTTTTCATCTAATACTTGAAACAAGTGAAAGAAAATCAAGTTATCCAGAGATACAAACTTTGCATACTTTACAATTAATGAAAAACGTTTCCTCGGATATATATGAAGTTATAAGTGATGTTAATTTATCTGTGGATACATTCCTTGAATGGTGAAACACCCAGGGTTCTTAAGTTTACATTTCTTCTGTACAATTTTGGATTTAGATCTTGAAGGCAAGACAGATCTCAAGATTCAAGCTTTGGAGGTTGTAGAGGAACTTAGAACTAAAAGAGCAGACAAACAGGTTAGTGGTAGTCCTTAAACATCAAGATGCATTGTGACTATGGTGTTATGATCAGTCTGGTGACTTTCTTTGGTGAACTTAATGTTGTTAGACCATCAAGATAGCCTTATGATCCTTATCTTAGAATTGAATTCTAACAAATCTTTGGCTTCTTTCCGATCTCAAACAGTCCATGCTTCTTTTGGATGCCTTTAACAAAGACAGGGCATCTTTACCTCAACCCCTGCCAAATCCTCCACCTGTGGCACCGCTGCCTGTTGTTGCTCCTGATCCACGCACACAAGAGATGATAAATGAAAAGTTGCAGAAGGCAGAGGATCTTGGTAAGTCATCGAATTTCTCAATGCATTATCTTCTTGTCTTCGTTACCTTTCAAGTTTTGAGCAGCTCCAGAACATGCTCTATGCATATCTTGGAACTGCTGATGCATTCGTGGTACATTAGAAGACTATGAATAAAAAATTCCAGATATCAACCATCCATTTGTAAGTAATGTAATATTTGTTGCTGTCTATCTGGGCCTGACAAGTTGAATGTTTCCCACTCTACATAGTAGCTTTTTCAGTGGCTTGGACTTGGATATTGATTGCATCTGTGTTTATGTTATACCATTACAAATTAACAAGTCTATACCAGTATTTCTCCCCTTGGGCTGTAGTTTACCAATTGAAAAATGTAGCAAATGCGTTCGATTTGTCCTGCATATTTTATTTTTTTTTTAAATTTTTCCTGTAGAAATGGAATTAGGTTTTTGCATAATACTTATTATATGTGTGTTGAACAGGCGAGCAAGGGATGGTTGATGAAGCACAGAAAGCATTGGAAGAGGCTGAAGCACTGAAGAAGGTTTTTCATTTGCTTATGTTAAAATTGAAATGCTTTTGTTCATAATGAATGTATTTAAACCATTTTGTTGGGATCTATATGTACTTTCCATTTATTTATTTATTTTTCTCAATTTCAAATCTAGCTTGTACTTATGTGTGATCTGATTATTCTTTCTCAGCTTTCTACCTGGCAGGAGCCAGTTTTGGATTCTTCAAGGTATACGGCAGCAGATGTGCGCATTGTGAGTCAATTTTGTCATGAACTAGTGCAGCAAATGCTTATTTTCGTATATACCGATGCAGGAAACAAATTAAGCTGTTATAACACAGAAATTTTAATTGGGTAAAAGTAAAAGAGATGCTCCTTAATATCCATTAAATGTCTGAATACAAAAGGTTGTCCAGTAATTTATGTCAGATGTTGTGTTTACATAAACTTGAGAGATACTGTAACAGATTTGTTTTCTAAATGTTTTACGTGCTTGTAACCAGTTATTAATGAGTTACTGTTTGCAATAGGCATTGCAACATACACCTATCTAATAACATGTTCCCATATTGTAGCTATTTCTCTGCCCTAGATCATGGTATTTTACTTATTATTATTATTATTGTTGTTGTTGTTGTTTTTATTCTTATTATTATTTATGATTCTTACATGTGTGTTATTCATGCAACAATTCAGACAGATCAGAAGCTACGTGTTTGTGACATTTGCGGAGCATTTTTGAGTGTTTATGATAGGTAAAATTTGATATTATATCACTTCCTTTCTTGTCCCCTCCTTCCCAAACTTTTGCTTGGGAGTTAGAGAGTTAGTACTTGGGGTTTCAAGTGCTTCAGCTTTTGACGTGGTAGTAATACCTCCTTGTCACCAGCAGGCTCTTGTGCCAGTTTTACGAGGATAACTATTGCAGCTAAAGAATGTGCGTCTTTTCTGTTTTATGCTTGTAGATCATGCTACTCTCAGCTAGAAATTTTTGGGGAAAATATGTCTTACAACTCTATAGTATCTTGAGAGTTTTAGATGTTTTGCATTAACATTTTGATTTGTTTTATTTTCTATAGTGATCGACGTTTAGCTGATCATTTTGGAGGGAAGCTTCATTTGGGGTATATGCAGATCCGTGAGAAGTTGGCAGAACTTCAGGTGAGATATTTCTTTATATTTTTCTGCTCTTTTGTCATTTTCTTTCTTTTTAAAAATGGCTTAATACATGCATGTCATACTAGTAGATATGTCAGGATTTGCAAGTTGGTTGTTTGCAAGATGATTCTGCTAAGCAAGTTTTTGTCATCTTTAAGACATTGCTTCGGTTGGATCCATGAAATTGAAATTATATTAGGGTTTCTTCTTTCTCTGTAAAATTATATCAAAAAGTTCAAAAGGAAATACGTGCTTACTACAATTAGCTAACCTTTGACTTCATCTTTGAAATGTCCTTTATGCCATGATCTGGTTGGTTCAGGTGCTGGTATATGTTTGACATACCTCTATAGAGATCCCAGTTAGTACATGATCTGTGAGTTTTTCTAACCTCAAAGAAGAAGGGTCTCTACATCTTAATGATGCCATTTCTATTGTCATTAAATATTATGGACATTGAGCATGTGTTTTATTTAAAGATCTACCCAAGCGGAATGGATGATTCACCTGAAAAAAATTATATGTGCTTTGTTCTGTGACATATGAGCATTTTAGGTAAAAACTAAAAGGACACATTGGGGACAACCCAGTCAGTCTAGACTGAAATTTCTGAATTAAAATTTGTAGCTCTGGTCTTATTTGGATTTTTTCTACAATGATACTCGTTTTCACATTCTTGTCATTAAACAGTTAGAATGTGCATGAAACGTTTCTAATTTTCAAGCTGAAGACGGGTAACAGAAACAAGAAACATAATATTTATCTTTTCTAAAAGGATTCTTGGTTTTTGAAAATATTCTTTCCAAATCTGATGCAGCAATTTTTGCAAATATTATTTTCAGAACTGAAAATTTTTCTCAATAGTAAAAGCAAAGAGGTTTTTACTTGTCATAACCTGGAAAGAGGCCGAAATCTCCTCTACTCGTTTTTCTCGTGGCACATGTATTGAATGCCCTTTTGTCGGCTTTAGCTTTGGGTTTTGACCCATGGATTGAGAATTTAATTGAATTTAACCGTTGCATTTTTTAACTATGAATTTGGTCATTTGAGTTGCTGTAGTTCTATTAATCTAGTTTCTTATTATGAAAAAATGGAAATGTGGCATCTCTGGTAAGTTTGTTACATATTGCATTGAGTCTGCGGTGAACTATTGTGCTGCGGAAACATTTGCACTAGCTGGCCATCAAATTTTGTATGTTGTTCAAGACCAAAGAGATTCCTCTCTCTTGTCTTTTTTGGGTCTTTTCTCTAATCTGTAGGTTATTTCTGATCATATCTTCCAAGCGATCTGGTATTCTATGCAAAAAGGAAGACTTATCTAACCCAGAAAAAGAATCAAAAGAAAGGATATGCTGGGGTTGGCAGTTGGCTTGTTGTGGTTGAAGGTTTATGTTATGGGCATATGTCTTTCTTCTTCCATATATTCTTTGTACTTAAGCTCACTAGCTCAGGACTGCAGGTTCTGCCTCTTCAAGTCATTTAAAATACCTCGCATTGTATTTGCGTTTCTTATACGATATCAACTATTAGTTTAATTGAGAGGAGAGATCTCAGCTTATCCTACGGTATTTCTTTTGTCAGGAAGAAAGGAACAAGAGTCGCAAGATTGAGCGGTACGACGAGAGGAGGTAAATTGTTATTGCTTCAATTCAAATAATATAACTTTATTTGGCATGCATATATAATCAGACTTCCCATAGACTTAGAAATGTATGCACTTTTTTATTTATTATATTATAGATCAAAAGGACAAAGCAGGGACCGTGACAGCAGGGATGAAGAGCGCGGTGATAGTCGTGAAAGAGGGAGAGACTATGAACGTAGGAGCAGGGATCGGGATCGCGATCGCGATCGCTATTATGATCGAGATCGTGGCAGAGACTTAGATCGCTCCCGGTCTTATGAATCACGAAGGCGTAGAAGGTCGCGGTCACGATCAAGAGAACGTTCTAGAGACTATGATCGTCACAGGTACATTATCTAATCTTGCTCTATGTTTACTACTGTGTGTTTAGGCTCTGTACTGTATCTAACCATTATCAGTTTTTGGCAGGCGTCACGATCGTTATTAGCAATTAATTCATCCCCCATGGTTTTATGGATCTTATAAAACGTTTTAGTCTAAGGTAAATTATCTATCTCTACTGTGATGGAGACAGATTTAGGTGTAGCGAATCCAATTATGTTTGATGTTGCTTTCCAGAGATTAATGTAATCAGCCTGCATGCAATGGTGTGAGAGTTGGGTTTCAACCAGTGTTGTACTCATTTTTATCCCCGTCTGTATGCGAATCCAAGTAACATCGTAAGATTATGCAACTGAGCTTATCTTAGAATCAACTTCCAAACGGGATGCTCTCATTTCAATTTTATAATAATAATAATAATAATAATAAAGACAAACACGATGAGTCCCAAAGAGATTTATGTTTCTATTTAGACTCAAATTAATCTTTATCCCCAAATTTTTGGATTGTCTTTTATTTTTGTTTTCTTCATAAATATTTCCTCATATTTTTAAAAAGCCAGGTATTTATATTTTTAAAATATTTTCTTTTTATTAGAAAACAATATACATAAACCAATGATATGGCTTGGTGGTAAAACTATAACAATCTTTCGGGAAGTTATTTTGTTTTTCATATTTTCTTTTTATTTTCAAAACTAACGTATACTTCCCTCATAATTTGAAAACACCTTGCATTTAAATTTAATTTCTAATTATTGGCTACTGGATGTGTTATTCATAAATTTGATCTCTTGTATTGTAATTAAGTAATTTTTTCACTTGCTTCCCTCGTGAAATGAAGCGTGCGGAAGACGATTGTCAAATAGCGCGTGAAGGAAGAGCTGCAATCGTAGTATTTGTTAAGCTAAGCAGAAAATTGGAAGAAAAAGAGTCGAAAAAAGCATTACAATTCAGTGTGGGGCGCCTTCTTCACTTGTGCGTACCCCTTCATTAATTTTTTTTTTGTTTTTAAATTTTCAAATTGTTCCGTACACTTTACGTACTCTTATTTTACTTTAAAATATAAAATAATTTTAAAAAATTATTTAAACTGTAAAACAATTTTTTTACAGTCGCTTTACACTCCAAATAATTTTCTGTTTTAACAATAAACAGATAATTTAATAATTTAATATTTATTTAACAGATAATTTAATAAATGATTTAATTTAAATTATTTATTTAATTATTTATTAAATAATTTATATTTAATTTAAATTATTTATTAAATAATTTATTTAATTATTAAAATAATTTTAAAGAATCGTTTAAATGATAAAATAATTATAAAAAGTTGTTTTACAGTTTAAATAAAATCTTTAGAATTATTTTATATTTTAGAGTATAACAGAAGAAAAATGCTAACCAATTTAAGAACTTTTTAAAAAAATTTAACTAAGGGAGACACACTAAGTAAATAAGGGGCGCCTTAATAATACCCCCAATTCAGTTTGCATAGGAATAGGTATTCGATTTCCTCGCTACTAGCTACGCTACCTATCTTGTGAGTCCTTCGCCCGCTCGCTTGAAATCCAATCTTGAGTTTGCATTAGGTATTGTTGTCAACGATTGCTCTTGTCGAATCTTGATTCTGTCGGTTGTTCATCGAGGGGAAAAATCCTACTTTCCCTTGACATGGCCTCTTCGAATTTCTGGATTTTCGCTCACTTTGCGGTTCTTACCGTCTCCCTTGTCTTGCTTCACTCCGCCACTGCCACCGCCGCCTCGTCAACAATATACGATCATCTCCGCCTCCAAGGTCTCCCTGTAGGCCTACTACCCAAGGGAATTACCCACTTTTCCATCAATACCACGAGTGGCGAATTCCAGGTTTCCCTTGACATGCCATGCAACGCTAAATTCGAGAACGAGGTCCACTACGATTTCAACATCTCTGGCACCCTCACTTATGGCCAGATCGGGGAGTTATCGGGTGTCTCTGCTCAGGAGCTTTTCCTATGGTTTCCCGTTAAGGGTATACGTATTGACGTCCCCAGCTCCGGCCTCATTCACTTCGATGTTGGCGTTGTAGATAAGCAATTCTCTTTGTCTCTCTTCGAATCTCCTCCAGATTGCACTGTTGCTGCTCCTATCCATTCTGATTTACGTGCTACACTTTCTTCTCATCACGCTGATTCTTCACGCTCACCTTTCCAGGTTTACATCTAATTCTTATTCTTTTTCTATTCCTTTTAATCAATTTTTGTTTTCGATTTCTCTTGTTTGGCTCTTACATATGGAACATGAGATACGAGGTCCATTGTTTTCTTTTTTCCAGTTATGAACCAATGATTCCTACATTCAAAGACATGATTCTTTAAGCAAATATGCTTGTGGAATAGTTGTCTTCTTGTACCATTATCACCTTGTTTATGTGATTTAAATTGTTTTTAGAGGATAAAATTTGGTCCAAGGTTGCTTGGACTTAATATTTGGTGTGATGAGGGATGACAAATATTTGGTGCTATCTGATGTTATTTTGAAATTTTATCCATGCCGCTGTTAACTTTCTTGATTTAAGGACTAAATATCTTTTATATCATATTTAGATTTATGGAATCAAGAACGAGAATTCATACGCAGGCGCAAAACCACATAGGAGGAGGATGGATATTTGATGATAATGCCTGTTCATGTAAATGAAGTATAGAACCTTTTCCATGTTTGTGTCTTCTTTTCTTTGATGTTGTCATTGTTATACTTTCAATTGTGGAATTTTGTTGGTGTTAACATCGTATGTTATCATTATGAATTCTGCAAGGGCGCTTGCTGGGGATTATTATGCGGTTCGGTTAGTACTTAGTACTGTAATTTTCATTGATGTGATGAAATATATGAACGTGAAACTGGATTGACTTTCATGATGC
Organism: Bauhinia variegata; assembly: GCA_022379115.2. Classification (NCBI taxonomy): domain Eukaryota; kingdom Viridiplantae; phylum Streptophyta; class Magnoliopsida; order Fabales; family Fabaceae; genus Bauhinia; species Bauhinia variegata. Next base: position 27,518,479 of record CM039429.1, on the reverse strand, counting down.
AATTTGCTATTCAATTTCAGGTTGATTCTGATAAACTAGAACGTGAAACTGGTGATAGTGATGAGCTCAAAGCTGCTTCATAGGGCATATTATGTTGGTCTTACTTGTATTATTACTAATCCAACATACGTACTGATGTTTAGAGTCTACGTGGAGTGTACTGTACTGTTCATGGTGTCCAAGAGCCATCTTTCAGGTAACTATACTCTCTTCCCTGTTTTTGTCTAGTGAATTGTTGGGTGAACAGGGGTGTAAATTTCTGTACCTTTTGTGGCTCTGCTTGCAAGTTTTGGACCTGTTGAATCATTGGTTGTGCCAGAGATTTCCTGATGTCAAATGCTATGATTCAGCATGGTTGGGTTGTGCACACATTATGCAAGTCCTATAGTGAAACTTTGGTATGCAAGTAAAATTCTTTTAGCTTCTAAGTACCCCAGAGATTCACGGTATTTGGCAGTAAAATCGCATATTTTCACTAGTCTGTCTCTGTCATTGCTTTGAACTTATTTATGGATCTGACTTTACCCCGTTTAAATCAAGGTAAGCATAGTTGAGTATATCGACAAAAAAGAAGAAGGAAGAAGGTGATAACGTATTAATAAATCATTTTTGATCATGTTTGTTGGTTGCCATTGGAGGCCTACTTGGGTTAAGTGAAAAGGTTGGGTTCACACGATTTTCTAAAATCACAGATTGTTCAAGTATCAATTAAACTCTCTAGTCGAACAAGATAGGCAACAAACACAACATCGGCCGAGTGAGTGAGTGGGCGGGTTGCTCGTGAAAACAGCGAGCCTATTTACATACAACGGAATTACTCATCAAACTGAACGGTGTACTTTCAATTTCAAAGGGCCTTGTTCGGCTGTACTCTTGAAAAGATTCCGAGGCTGAGGGAAGTATACAAGAGCCCTGCACCTGCATATCGAAAATCATCAGATAAAATGTGTTATCTTGCAACTAGATTACAAAACATATCATTAATTAAATGCCAAGATAAAAAAGTCCTTCTAAAAACATTCCTTCTCTGTTACTCGGTGCATCACTCACAGTCAAGCAGAAAATTAAAACATCCCTTAGCCAGAAACGACATTGGGAAATCACTTTGCATATAAATCAATATTAGATCACATTCAACTTACTTAAATACCTAGGAGTAGAGGGCTCCATGCTTGCAATCGATCAATTCATTTGGATAATGTCGACTTTGGGCATAGGCACAGGCTCCTTCTAGATGCCTCATAACTTCCAGAACTAGAACTAGTTCACTGTTGAATGCGCATGTACGGAAAACACCAACACCAGAAGTGTGTAATGCATATCAAGATTTAGTACTGTCTATGACAGGTGCGACATTATTCATAAAGGTTCAGGTTTGAACCATTTGAAACCGTAACTTCCCAACCCTCTTAACTTCCTCTCCAACAATTTACATCAATGATATCTCGAATCAAATCATGGTTTAGTCCATATGAATTGACAGAACAGTCATGGACCTTTCATTTAACTATATACATTCAAGTAACACACTCGTGTTTTTGTTTTGTTTCCAAGAACCAAATGATACTGAACGAAACAATTGAAATCGGAATTCCTCATCTAATCTAATATCCATCCAGCCGGGTTGGGTCCACACCATACAATACGAATAAATCTCAACAGAGAAGAAATGATCTGAATGAAACGAGACTTGTGCATCTTCCATTCAATCCGAATATACAAAATAAAGGCACAAGAAATTAAGTTGAATATTTTTTACACGTCATATATTAATGTTAGCTAGCTAACTAGATCTAACAGATTCTATGGCAAGGACTAAATCATCAAATTTGGCCCCAGTAACTTCTTTTACAACCTTGGCGTCCTTGAGAATTTTAAAAGTAGGAACCACTCTAATCCCCAGCTCTTTCGCCAAAGGCTGCCATCAAACAAAAAATAATTAATTCGTGCAATGCCCATCCAATCCAGACAGGCTAATTTTAATTAATTTATCAAACATAGATAGATAGAAACACGTGCACACCTTGTTTTCTTGGTTACAATCAAGCTTCAGAAACACAACATCAAGATACTTCTCCGACAGTTGTTCAAACTTTGGAGCTATCACTTTGCAAGGACCACACCTGCATTAAGCATATTTCTCAAATATACATACGTACATGCATACCATTCAGCATGTTTTAATTATTTATTGATGATAGCTGAAGCTCATCAGATCAGATCACATCACATCACTACTAAACAAGATGAATGCAAATATATATAGTATACAACTAAGTTAACCATCAAAGGCATTCCAGAGCTTTTCGTCCAGTCCAAGTCCATGAACTGAATCTTGTTAGATAAATTCATAAACATCTTTCACTCTTTTACAGAGAGAGTAGTTTTACTACTTATCTGGCCATGCTTTAATAATTATTCCCAATCACTTACTTGGTATCGGCATGCTCCTTATTATAATTGTTGAACTTGTTCCCAATTCCATGAATAGGCTAATAAAATTGTTCAAAGCAGCAGCAGGAGGAAGGGAATTTAAGAAAACCAACAATTCATCTCATCACCGGGAGGCACAAGACAAACAAGATGTACTGTTATAGTACAGTACAGATAGATCAGACGGTCCAGAAACACAGCAAGCATCTACATGTGGACTAATTTAAACCTTTACTGCTTAGATAATATGAAATGAAATAGTGTGCCTTGAGTTGTTCTCACTTCTCACCTCTCAATAATCTTGTTATATTGAGAGAGAGTTTAACAGATAAACTTGGAAAATACTAGCACTAATGGTAATGGGATCGTGCTGCCGGGATTCCCCAAGAAAATAAACACAAGACATAACACTGAATATAAATAATAAATCAAATATTGTGAAACGGCACCCCAACCTGAATCTCATAAAAGACAAAGTAACTAATGGAGAATAGGAATACCATTGGGTGTACATGTCGAGGACGACTGTCTTGTCGGCGGCGGCGGCGGCGTTAACGATCGGCCAGAAGGTATCCTTGTTGACCTCGGTGACCTGGCCCACTGTGGCGCCGGCAGTGTCAAAGCCCGACCTCGTTACCGTAAGAACCCTATCGCTTCTAGTTCTCAAACTCAAACCATCCACGGCCATGCCCATATTCACACTATTCTTGGAGTTGGAAGCACTCGAGAATGAGAATCTAGTTCTAGCCGTAGCATTGGATGACGGATCCAACAAGATCATCGGAATCGGTTGGTTGGCAGTAGCGGAGCAGAACACGGACTTGGGACTGGGACACACACAGAGGTTGAGAGCCATCGCAATTTGCAAGCCACACAAAACAAAGGGACTAAACCACCACCGTCTCTCTCTCTTAAATCTATCTAATTTGCAAACAAAAAATCCCGGGGCCGTAATGCGTAGGAGGGGATGAAACGTGACGTCAGTCATTGCCCTTGTGGAATGTGCATATTCTGCCGTTATACCTGAGGGGTATCTTAGTCAATCCATCACAACGAAGGCAATGCAAGAAAGAAGAAAAAAAATCTCAAGGCAAATGTTCTCTTGTCTTGTATTGGATCTCCGCCCTCCCGCACCACTAAATCAATTTTTTTTATTAAATTAAAATATAATAAAAAGATTAATTAATAGGTTATAGTTGATGGATGAGTTTTTGTTTCTTTTATGATTCTGATTCTGACTTGAATTGAATTCAAATACATAGATGGGAATATAATTTGAGGCTTCTCTTGAGTTGAGACAGTTCACGAGAGAATGAAGTCAAATTAAATTGCAGAGGAGGGATGAGAAATATAATAATAGATGAATGGAAAGGGAGTATATGATTATGATTAATGAAAACTATTACCATATATAAATAAATAAAGAAGAGAAAGAGAAACCAAACGAAAGTAAAAGGAGAAAAAACAAACCAATTCAATTCCATTCAGTGTTTACTATTTTTTGTTATCATTTTCTCAATTTGGGTGTTCGATGTGTTGCTCGCCGTTGAAAACGCGAAATTCCCTCTTCCTCTCTCAATGTCTACGTCTCTGTTACCCCACTTGCGTCTCTCGTTCTTTTGCTTTTCTTTGCTCCCCCAACCCCAACAATCCTCCATTGCCATTCCCCCCTCCTTCACCCACATTCTCCTCTCAACCGGGGTTGGCAATGAAATAAAAATACAAAAAAAAAACATTTTTTTGATTTCTATTTTTTTCTTTTCTTTTAATTGCTTTCTCTTCAAGTTACCGGTGCCTCCCCAGAATTCATAATGGATCTCAAAGGATTACTGCTTCTGGCCTTATTAGTTTTTGAATTTTCTTCTCTTGCCTATGGAAATTTGGTGTTTCCAGTAGAGCACAAATTCAAAGGTCGCCAAAGGACTTTGAGTGCTATGAAAGCCCATGATGACCGTCGTCGAGCAAGAATTCTTTCTGCCCTGGATCTCAGCCTTGGCGGCAATGGCCGCCCTTCTAAAACTGGGTTACTTTATTATCTTGTCTAAAATCAATTTTCTGTCTTGTCCAAAACTATTATAATAATTCTCATGTCTGCCTAATTTTTTATTTTATTTTACTTAGGCTGTATTATACAAAAATTCAACTTGGGTCTCCTCCAATGGACTACTACGTGCAAGTTGATACGGGAAGTGACATCTTATGGGTAAACTGTGTTCAATGCAAGACATGTCCTCAGAAAAGTTCTCTTAAGGTATCTATCTTTCTAGACTTCACGTTTTCATTGTCAACTCTGTCTATTTAGAAAGTGATAACATTTCAAGCACGCGTCGGAATTAGTTGTTCCTTTCTCAAAGTTGCGTTAGACCCTTATTGAACTAGTATTTTCTTTTTTATGACTATTACGTGACAGATAGAACTGATACTATATGACCCAAAGAGCTCCAACACCTCACATTTGGTTTCCTGCAACGATGATTTTTGCACTTCCACATACAATGGGCCAGTTAATGGTTGCAAGCCTGGGATGGGCTGCGAATTCAGTGTGGTTTACGGGGATGGAAGTGGAACTGCTGGATACTTTGTGAGGGATTATCTGACATTTGACCAAGTAAATGGCAACCTTCAAACGACACCAGGAAATAGCAATGTGATTTTTGGGTGAGAACCATTTCCCATATTTTCCTTTATAGCCATATAATTTTCACTTCTAACAACAGTACTTAAGCCTTAGTCTGCTGTTAATGTTGTTGGATTCTATGCCTGGTTCTCATTTCTTCCCATGACAGAAATCCATTCTTATCGTAAAAAAATAATTTTTCATCACCCTTTGACTTAATTGTTCAATGTCCAATGGATATATCCCAATATAATTATATGACTTAATCTGTTTGTATTTTTCTTGGGATATATATTCTGTCTAGTTCCTTAAATTTATTCACTTGACTTTTTTTAGTTTATTGCTTCATATCAAAATTCCCTTTAGGAGTTTCAATCTGGTTTTATCATGAACTGTTTAGAGAGTTTTTTCTCTCTAGATGCAGAAAAAATAACGAAAAAGGTCACCATTGACATCAAATGCTTCTCTATATGTGTTTAAGTATGCTTTTGATAATAGGTGTGGAGCTTCGCATTCTGGGGGATTAAGTTCATCTGATGATGATGATGCACTTGGCGGAATTATTGGTTTTGGGCAAGCGAATTCATCAGTGCTTTCACAGCTTGCTGCAGCTGGAAAGGCGAAAAGGATTTTTTCACACTGCCTTGATACTCATCGTGGAGGTGGAATCTTTGCCATAGGGGAGGTTGATGAGCCAAAAGTGAAAAAAAGTCCATTGGTAGCAAATCAGTATGTGCACAATCTTAGCTTTTTGATGTTTGTATTAATTGTGATTGATGATATGTTGTTATTAGCTGATGAGATGCATTTCATTTCCAGAATACTTATTTGGATTCTTTTGCTACCAAATGCTGCCTAGAGATGTAGTTCTTGATTATCATTATCAAGCCAAATGTCGCGAAGACCTCTTGGTCTGTTTCTGATATTTTGCTAGTAATAAATCCTTCAACTAGAACGGCCAATAAGTAGATTAGTACGGTGATATCCGCTAGCTAATAGTAATAGAAACTTTGAATCTATCCTTGCTGGCATATATATTCTCTTGTAAATGCTTCTTCACTCTTTCCGGTTGTTGTATTGTATTCTCTACTGAGCTCAGGTGTTTTCTTTAAATTATGTCATAACTTTGGTCTATTAACTGCTATAGGGCACACTACAATTTATTTTTGAAGGACATTGAGGTCGACAAGGACTTTCTAGATCTCCCCACAAGTATATTTGACTTTGGAACTGGGCAGAGAGCTATAATAGATAGTGGTACAACTTTGGCTTATTTGCCATCTTCGGTTTATGAGCAACTAATGAGCAAGGTAAATGCTTCTATTAATCAAATATTACTCTGTATTAAATACTTAAAACTGTTCTTTATGATAGGTTTTCTCTCGGCAACCTGGACTGGAGACACATACCCGTAACGACCATATCATTTGTTTTGATTATGATGGAAAGTGAGATCATTTTTTTTTTTTTTTGGTTTCTGTTATATTGGATTTAGTTATTGTTAACTTTTGCAAATATTAAGTTGTTTTGTTTGCCTTTACCAATGATGGCACGTACAGCATGGATTATAATGTGTGTCTAAGAGGTCTTGTTTAGTCCATTTGGGAGGATAGATGTTAAGCAGAGAGAATGTTTTATTATGTTAATTAGAATGATAGTTGTTCACTTGACTGACTCGCGAAAGATTTACTTTTGAATAAAAATTTCAATTTGACTTTTATTTATTTATTTAATTTACTCTTGATAGTGTTGACAATGGATTTCCAACCGTCAAGTTTCATTTTAAGGAATCAGCTACTCTGACAGTTTATCCGCACGATTACCTGTTCGAGTTTGATGTATGTACTTTTTATGTTGAAGAGAAAGATGTATTGAATGTATGGATGTTTAGTAATGGGATGGATATTTATTGTTCCCAGAATGAGTGGTGCGTTGGCTGGCTGAGAACTACGTCACAAAGTAAGGATGGAAGGGAGATGACTCTTCTTGGAGGTAAAGCTTTAATTGTTGATGTCAATTCATTATTAATTATTAGCTAGCTTTTGAATAATGGAAGTGTCTGCAATTGCAGATTTGGTGCTTTCAAATAGACTATTTGTATATGATCTTGAAAATATGAGCATTGGATGGACAGATTACAATTGTAAGTACCGAGTGAGTGGCCTTTCAATTCATCAATCTTTCCAATTCTGATTCTTTGGTTATTGTTTTGTTTAGGCTCTTCCAGCATAAAAGTGAAGGATCGTGAATCTGTGTACAAAGTGTCTGCACACGATATATCTTTGGCCTGCGCCGTCTTAATTGGAAGAATACTGTCATTCATTTTCTTGTTAGTTGCGATGCTTGCTTAGAGTTCTATTTTTTTGGATACAAGAGGGATTGGGATTGGGATGGCATCGATTCGATTCGATTAATGTGCGTGTGCCCGACGTAGTTTATAAGAAAGAGGGGATGGGGAGATGTTTTAAGTCACTCCTTTCGTTTTCGTTTTGAAGGAGCAAGTTAGATGAATTGCTTATAACTTTTCTTTTTTTTTAATTTTCATTTTATCGACATCCTCCCATTACCATACAATATACATAATATTAATGTATATTTTTTTTCTCTTAATTAAAAGAAGCTACTAAAAATAAGGATATATTTAATGAATTCCAATAGAAGCAGGGCTTGTCCTCAGGATAAGAAGCAATAGGGCAATTAATGTGGGATGCGTTATCGTTGCCATCTCACCTCATGTATGAAAATGCAAATGAATTCAGTCTAGTTTGTGCTTTGGTTTCAATTTATTCTTCATCTGATCTGAGAATATTTTTCCGGCCCAGAGAAGAAGCCGTTCGGATTAGAATTTTTCAGAATTAGAAATCTCAGTCTCATTCATTCGCGAGAGGACCTCTTTAATTTATTTGTTAGAAGATTCTTTATTATTCATTCTCATGTCCATTTGTTAGGAGAGTACTAACCTACTCTACTAATGCTTAACATTTTCCATAAAACTCAATCTGCATCTCTCATTCTCAATGACATCACAGTCACTAGTTCATCCACAAACACCACAGCTGGATATTACAAAACTTTTCATTAATTAATTTCATTTCTAGCCACGCAACATCAAGGAGGACAGATTTCCAGACACACTAATACGGCCCGGCCCGGCCCACCTCTCCACTCCATTTTAATTTAATTGAAAAAAAAAAAAGGAATTATGTTGTGTGTATAATAATAGATAATGAAAGAAAATAGCGATCATTTCCGTTTTCTGATACTGACGATCCCATCGGCAGCCACATGCTTGTCAGGAACAAACCTTGGCAGATTCAATAATGTGTTTACGCGAGATACTCCCTCAAGAGCTGACCATTCCATCTCCTCCTCCTCTGACACTTGCTCATTGCTTTCCCGGCAAGTCCCTGACCTCTTCAGGAGGCTTGGTCCAGAAGGACTACCATTAACACTAGTACTACTACTCTTCTCATGCTTCGTTGAATGTGAAGCGTTACATAATTTATGGGATTCCGAGTCAGACTCTAGGAATAAGCAAACCACAGCGCAATCATCCATTTTGGAAGTTGGGTATTTATATCTCCAAGCCCGAACTGCTGACTCAACCAATGCTCTCGCCGCCGAAGAACGTCCCGGAGCTGCTCCTATAATGTCTACCACCTCTTTATTTGACAGCACATCCCAAATCTGCCAGAAACAAAAAGTAGATGAAGATGAAAATAACTAGGCAAAACAAAAAGCATCGACTTAAATAAATACATTCATAAAACAGGTTCGTTCCCTACCCCATCTGTTGCTAACACGATGAATTCGTCCTTTTCGCTAAGGCGACGGTAGGATATCTCTGGAACAGATATCAGACCAAAATCTTTGAGGCAAAAATCTCCGAAAGCCCGGGCCATGGCAAGGCCGGGGGAGGCATAGTTTGGCAACCAGACTCGGGCAACCTCAGGTTCGTCCTGAAGAGCAAAAACACGCCCTTTACATTTGCGGATTCTCTCTGCCTCCGCTGTAAGGAGAAAGGAATTAAACCGAGCTTTACCAAACAAACACGTGGAGTAAACTTATGGAGCTTTACCAAGTACCAAGCACACTAAAATTAAAAATTTTGTGGCCCATGAAGACAATACACTCAAATTATTGGCCATGAGTACACCCCCCTCAATTTACAATTGTTTGACATAAGTGGAGATTTCCCAAAGATCAAGCACTTGATTTCCAAAATTACAATTTCAGATGCTAGTTCACCAAATGGTCAAAGTTGAGGGGGCTAAATGCATTTTGTGTCTACTAATACGGCATCAACTACAAAGAGTCACGATTAAAAAAGAAAAAAATATTCAAATTATTTCAAGAGACTATAATGATCGATTCATCAGAGGAAACTTCCATAGGGGGGGTGCACTCATTATTCAGAATAGCAATAGCGATAAGCATAACTGTCTAACGCATATACATGCTTGTGCGTGTCAGATTTTTCAAGGAAAACCTGGCCTAACTGCATTTCAAATACCATTTTGTCATTCAAAGAAACATGTTTCTATCAAACTATATTCCTATCAGTAATTATGTAATAGAGATTTTCCCTTTTTCTCCTCTGTTTCATATACTTCTGATTGCCTCAGAAAATGCCAGTAATAATATGCAAGCATTTGAAATTAATGAGAAAAATTATGATATTTTATTTTAAGATGCTCACAAATCTCATTCCAGTGTAAAAAAGATTTAGACAAGAACTTATCAGAAAGAAAAACAGACCTGGAAGACTGGGTTTTAAATCAACAGTTAACTGGACTGCAACAAGAGAATCATCTTTGTCTCTCGTACCCAGCACAGCTCGGGAGTCGCCAACGTTTCCAATGACAAGATCCCGGCCCTATTTTAAAAGACAAACTATTGATTAGAAATAATTTATGCTTATCAGAACTCCAAGAAGAATAACTATATATAACATGATTACTCTATATATATAACCAATATTCTTATGGTTAACAAGCCTAAAACCTGCTTAACCAGAGTAACTGCTGTTGTCCCACTGCAAAAGCACTCAATACTTGGGTGCATCTTCAGTTCTCTGTCCATGACTTTAAATGCCTTAAGGAACGACTCTCTAAGTGTCTGAAAGATCTCAGGGTGTTTTTCTGTTTCTTCAGCATCAACGGATGCCCTGGATTCCTCGTCAGCAGATACAAAGGTCGCCTCTTCTGAATTCACGCTTCCTGCGGTATTAATGCTAATTTCTTTGAGGACTTCCTCCCCAGATGCATTAAGCTCCCAGTTTGCACTCAGTTTTAGAGGAAGAGAATCCCTCACTTTTTTCGCAACCATATGACCAAATGGACCATGGCCATCAAAAACTCCACAAAAGACTGTGTCTTTTCTAGAACAAAAATTCTGCAATGCAGAAAATACAGAATAAGTGAATAGAATATTTAACAAAAAATTAAGAGCAAAATCAAATTAAAAGCATCCATTATTGCTATTCATCCAAATTTGAAAATGAATCAAAGAGATATATCATGGAACACAGAAACCCCCTCCACCAAAAGAAGGGGAAAAAGACAGCAGGGTAAAATACAAAGAAAGTAATAGGCCAAAATACAAATGCAGACAGCCTAATATCAGAAAAGATACCAAGGTGATAAGTGATTTCTGTATAACATATTGAACCCTTAGAAAGTAATTTATCCATCTACTATTTATTTTGATAAGTGATTTCTGTATAACATATTTTGACCTTAATATGCATAACTGGACCTAAAGATTGTCATAGCAAGATGTTTAAAGGTCAATATATACCATCGACAATAAACCACATTGAAAAAGAAATGGGCATGCCATCTGATTAAGACATGTAAAAGCAAACTAGCAAAGCGCAGGAAACGAAATGTAATAATAACAATAATCACTATAAAATCTAGTCATGCACGACTTCTACTTTGCTTTTTACAGGAAAATTGCAATTCTCTGAACTAGAAGATGAAGCGAATAACTTGCCACCAAGGCATGGTTCATGGCATCAACTGTGAACTAGAAGAGGTGGGCAAACCAACTAAATATAGGACAGTATCATAACCAAGTAGAAAAGAAGTTGCAAAAGTTGTTATCTAGACAACATAAATAATCTTCAATCTGTTGAATTGCCTAAAATCATTTAATATAAATGGAAACACCATCTCCACCAAGATAACGCGCAACATGTGAAAATGAGGAAAGATCTAACCTCCCAAACGATCATGGCATCTTGATTTGTCCCTTTCTTGCCTTGTTGTGTAAACAAGGACGCAACTTCACTAGACCCATTCAGGAACAGCCTCCCTGGAATTCTGTGGAGGGGTTCATCCCTCCAATACTCAAAGGAAGAACTTCGTGATCCCGACCTTTTTTTAGAGTTCTTCCTTTTCCTGATACCCGAGGGTGAAGTGGGAAACGGGCTCCTGCTTTCCGCGGAGAAGCAGGACCCCATTCTAAGGGCCCTGAGAATGCTAAGAATGCACTCCAGACCAGCGAAGCAACCAAACCCCCTATTTTCTGTTGACGGATCCGTCAGAAATTTTCGGGGAAAACCTTTAAATTCTTACAGATTCAAGTTGTATGATGGAGTAGAGATGAGATAGTCACCAGTAGCCAACCCAGAATCTAACCAATGAAGGCCTTTTGCAGGCTCTCGTCAATCTCAACTTGATACGTACCTCTCCAAATCCAATGCCTATATATCAGATCAATCAACAGCCGGCTCCCGGTAGCCAAAACAGAGAATTGATCAGGAAGAGAAATCCAAATTCGCGAAGATAACCTCCAATTTAGAAGTCATAGAAAAGTTAGGTACTTTTGTAAATTATTTTATGGACTTTGCGGATGAAGCACCCAATTTGCAGTAGCTTTTACCTCCTTTTCATTTGGCTAAAAGGCACATTGGCATAAGGTGCAGATCGGCGTAATTTATTGCAGGTGCCAGCTTTTCACAAAATTATCATGCAATAATAATAATAATTCACGCTCTGCGAAAACAAAAAAAAATGCCTTCAACAGTCGCAAACCCACAAACTTAGATCATAAAACCGGATCTTCAGTAGATCGAGCTCCAATTGATTAAAACGTAGAATCCAGCAATACGAAGGAATGTACCAGAGCAGCAAAACGAAGAGAAAAAAGAAAATAAAACTAGTTCGTCGGAAACGAAGAGGATGATTGGGTATGATGGAGAAAGAATGAGTTCAGGGAAAGCAAGTTATAGAGAGAGAGTGCGGAAATGGAAGCAGACAAGTTCAATTGGAGAAATAATCACAAGCAGCAACAAGAAAAAGATCGCCAAGAACCCGCTCTGACCAAGACTGTACTGTACTGTACTGTAGATAGAGAGAAGAGACAAAGCAATTTTGAGGAGAGCGAAGGCTATTGGAGAAGAGATTACACAAAAGCTCAAGCTCTCTGTCCCTTTCCGAATTAAATAATATTTTATTTAATTAAAATTATTAAATAAAGTAAACAAGATTGGTGAGGGTGAGGGTGAGGCTGAGGATCTCATCATGTGGATATGGCCGCCTCCACCACCCTCCATATCTGTCTCCATTTTTATATTAATAATCAACTGCTGTGGAGTGTGGAGTACTAAACTTTCATTATGGAGTTTTTATACGAGACGAGAGGACGGTGTCAGTAGTAGTGGGCCCACTCTAGTTCTCGGCTCGGCTGGAGGTGGACCTGGACCTGGATCTCAACTGAGCCCAAATGAGGGACCAGAAGTCCATCATGCCTGGAGTTTAGTTGTACTAAACATCTTCCTTGCATAAATGGATAATCTTTATCTTTTGGTTTTCAGCAAAGCGAAAAAATCTATAAACAAATACATATGTCCATAATAATTCCTACATTTATATGTGAATGTGATATACACATGAAATGTTTCGTTGACAATGACCAGCCTAACATAGCTATGACTGCACATACATGTGATGTCATTATTATAGTTATTTTCATGTGAGTGTGGTGTGGTTCAACGTAATTTTTAATAATATTTTAAATTAAATCATTTTGAAATTTTTTTAAAAATAACTAAACCAACTCAAACCACTAAATTGCACTTAATGCAAATAAAGAAATTTTCATATCATTTGTAACTCTTAATTTTTTGTTTTAAAACTTAAATATGATTTAGTTTGAGTAATTTGAATGGCTTAATTCTGATTTTGATCACCCCGTGCATTATTAGTTTTCAGATAAGATAATGAATTATGTGCTTAACATGATCATCATCATCATCATCAACATGACATCCGGAACAAGGCTTGATAATAATAATATTTCCAAGACATCATCATCTCCTCCATAATGCATCATATTATACCAACAATACACCCTCACCAGTCACCATCACCTCTTATCTTATACAGGCCAACACAAGATTAAAGGAAAACATGCACAAGTCGAAAATGGCCAAAATTCATAATAATTGAACTGTGGTACATCAAGCATAAAAGCAGAATTTGTTTACTATGTCTTAGACATACATACTATACAGCTAAACACGAGATCTCACTTGATGAAGAGGACTCGCCAAGAAATTCCGATCTCAATTGCATCAATAGTCTGCCAAGATAATTTAATCCTTCACCATCCCGGCCTCCACCCCAGAACAGATCATGCGGTGAAGCCTCAACAAGAACGGACCCAGCAGTTGAGACCAGCATACAATTCAAATGCGGATAGATTGAGAATTTGGACTTGAGTGCCTTGTACATGACATCAATCTTTATGTTGTCCCAATCAGACCTTATCTGTTGTACCAAACAATAACAGGCCTTTTATTTATACTAAATATGGCATGCATTTTGCATTTAACAAAAGATCTTTTGCAGGTCAGTCAACAGAAGCGGTAAGAAAATAATTGGATTAATATACCAGATGAGGTTGCTGCCTCTGCATTGACCTTCCGATTCTTGCAGCTTCTTCTGGGCTTTTTGCAGATTTAATCCTTTCAACACATTTTTGTGCCAAAGGATCATTCACCCCAACAAACTTGTGTGCCTACAAAGGGAACTAATTATATGTCATAAGCTATCCAACATAAATATAAAAAGGAAAAGTAGAATCTATGCAGAAAATGCAAGTACCTGGTAGTAGTGTTCAACGCTCAACCAAGTTACATAATCCCCACTTCCATCAGGCATTTGAATGGGATGAGGAGAGAAATTCGAAAACGCACCGTAAGGATCCCATGTTTTATAGAAAAATATGATGCTTGATTCATATGGAGAGACAGTAGGATCAACGGCAAAAGTTTCATCCACTGATGGAATAGTAGGTGTCATGTCAGGTAAAGGCTGAAGAAATCCACTAATAAGCATGTCAGGTCCAACCTGCATTACACTTGCCATTAACACAATGTAATAAATAATGCAAAGAGCAACAGGACAGGATACATATATTAATAACATAGCAGCTTCAGTAGATAACTAGATATTACTTCAACTGAAATTTCAAACGTCGTACACTGTTACTTTTTAAAAAAAAGAAAAAAATTCTCTAAGCTACTTATGCATATGAAAGGTACATAGATCAGATGTATATCTCCAAGGGGAAAACCATACATACAAGGAAAAAATGTAAATTAATTACCACCAACCTGCTCATAGCAAACATCAATCAGATTTAAGGCCTGAGACATCTCAACCATCCCAAGATCACCCACAGGAGATGGTGCACTCTTGCCACCAATAATTTTAGGAGCAACGAATGCAAAAACCTGCACGATGAAAATATTGTCATCATTCTCACCGTCCTATAACATTATAAAATTAAACAGAAAAAAAAAAAAAAAAAAAGACATCGCAAAATAAACTTAGTTGAACTTTTTTTCTCAGAGATATATTATTCAAGTTTCTTTCCGAACGATAGAACTACCTAAAGAAATGACATTTTATTCGCATATTCTTCTCCAAAAATGCTCTTACTGTACAGAATAAACAGCAAGAAAGCTGAGACAAAGAATTAAGTTCTTACCAAGCCTCTACTTAGCCCAACGGATTGCCACATCCCCTCCTAAAAAGGCCTAGATGTATAAATAGAACAACACTCAGCAAATATGTCTTCATTATTCAGAAAAATTTACAACCCCCACCGATGTTTATCTACTCGGTTTAATTACAGACCCTCTCATATGTCAACAGTAAGTCAACGTCATTTAATTACACACATTCAGATCTGCGGGGATGAAAGGGAAATACAACTACTGAACCAAGATTCAATATAGCCGAAGAAACACAAACCACAGTAAACAAACAGCGATAACTTATTTTGATGCCCTAAAAATGGGAAATGATTAAAAGATCAATTGTATTGGAAACGCAGTACATAGTTTTTATCTTAGCATTGAGATCCAGCTAGCATTTTCCAATTGTATAACTCCAAAACCCACAAACAAAGGTTTCACGTAAATCCACTCACCACAAAAGAAAGGAAGTAAATAAGAAAAAGATGAGTTAAACCTTGTGAATTATTCCAGATGAAATCGCAGAAGCAGCTAACGTTCCTCCACATTCCCATAAAATTGAAAGACACCCACGATCATGAAAATATTCCATAACATCCCGGGGATTTAATATGTCAAACTCTACAACTTCAACACCTTTAGAAGCAAGAAGCTTCTGGAAACTCCTCCGAGCACCCCTCTGTGTTACAACTATGGTAGAAACCTCAGACATGTCCCATAAGTTTGCTTCCTCTGGAAGATTAAGAGTCTGGCTCATCACAATACGAACTGGCATATGTCCACCTCCGTGTCTTGCTGTCAATCTTGGATCTAATTGAAATGAGAGAACGTATAAAAATTTAGATGTGAACACAATCATAGGTGATACAATAACCATGATACTTACTGTCCCTTCGTACTGTGTTTCCTCCAACAATTACAGCATCACTTCTACCCCGTAATTCAAATACTAGATTTCGAGACTGCTTGCTGCTAATCCATGTTGCATGCCCACTGCTAGCAGCAATTTTTCCTGTTGCAAATACAACCAAAAGAAAGTAGTCAGAACTAATGTAATTTTGAAGGTCTATATGGATTTGTTAGTACCCCAAAATGAAGGAAAAGAGAAGGGGAAAAATAATTGTGATTGTTATTTGTCAATTTAACACTCACCATCAAGGGTCATAGCATACTTAAGAACTGAAAAGGGGAGTCGTGAAGCAGCTCTACAAATCAAAGGGGCGTTGACAAGAAAACATATTTTTCGAGCTTCCTGTGATACATAATAGCAATAACTCAGATAGAAAATGGTAATCTGAATCTAAAGTGTGTAGAACTTGCATTCTAGAGAGAAGAATATTAGTTACATAGTACTAAAAGCATATAAATTTTTAATTTAACTAATAACTACAAAATGTAAGGATCACATGAAAATGTGAAATTCGTCAACGAACCTCAATGAGTTTACTTCTTAGATCCTCCCCGAGAACATCAACATGAACTCCTTGACTTCTTAATGCACGCACAGCACTGCCCCGGAGATGTTGCAAAGGATGTCTCATTCCAATGACAACTCTTGTAATACCTCCCTAGTTCACAGACACGGTCATTTATGAACTAAAAAAGACAAAAACACAAAGGAAAGAAAATTATAGTTAAAAACACAAAAAAAAAGAAAGTTATGTCTGTGGCGTGGACTATTGGGGATGAGGGAACAGCAATTACCTGGACGAGAGCAGATACAGCAGTGTGGTCACCATGACAATCCCCAGGTTCCATGTTGAGGTATGCAGTAGCGCCACGGCAAAGTTCACCAGCGGCCTCTACAGCCTGGACCTCAGCCGGTTTAGTACCCTGGGCATAGAGGAAACCCTCTCCAGCGATGTTCCCATCTCCGGTAGCAATCACGCAGCCAAAATTGGGGTGGGGGGATGTGAAGCCAGCGGATCTGTCTGCTACCAGGGCGGCGCGTCGGATATAAGTTGCTTCTAGCACGTGGCTTCCATTGTTGCGATTATCCATGGATGCCTTGCAAATAATGAAAGGGACGCAGGCCTTAAGAGAGAGGAAGAGAGCCATTGGAGAGTAAACTATCTTGTCCTGCGTCTCTCTTATCTTATCTTTGCGCTCAGCAGAGCAACTTCAATTCTGAGGCTATGGCGCTTGCAGGTTTCAGAACATGCTAGGAAAAATGGTCGCTTAAACGCGCCGTATCTGTTTTTTCGGTATTAAGATTTATGAACTTTTGATTAGAAAACAATTAAGTACCTCTTTACTAGTTGTAACGAAAAGTCAAGAGTCAATACCAACAGCAACAGGCGCCTCTTTCTCAAACACTCCCCTTAAGTACGATATGCCCAATTGTTGATCTTTTCTCAACATCAAACCAATGGGAGGAAACAAGGAAAAAAAATCGAATTCAAAGCCAAGCCTGCTCAGACAAATAACAGGGAAACCTTCCCAACTCAAGGAATTCATCGAGAAAATATCAACCAGACAGAAGAAGGAAACATACGTATTGAAATTGTTTATCGATTTTTCCCTGTTTTATGCATAATATTTTTATTGCGAGACTAATTTTTATTATAATTTGTGGTTTTAGCTGAACTCAAACCATTAATGTTACTGTTTGATCAAAATTAATTTAGAATTTATATTTGTTTTGCCAATTAAGCCATGTGTTTGTGCGTCATTTTACATGCTTCAACTCATAAGATTGATCTTAGCCATACGTCTTTATTGCATTATAAAATTAATGTTTTCATACGGGAGATATTCCGCTGAAATTATAAATCCAAACTAGAGAGATAGATTTATAAGATAAAGATGGTCGGTCATCAGAAGCTTCAGCATCGTGATACAATACAAGAGAAAGTAAAACAACAGAAATGGACTATCAAATCAAATGACAAGGAAGGGAAACCCAAGTTATAGAATACGACTGAGTCAATATCTCAAGAAAATGGCTAGATAGATAACGCATGTAAATATCTCGGCTGTGGAACTCCGCCGCTTATTCCTCCTCTTCTGCCTCCTCTAGCCAATTAACAAAGGGTTCCAGAGCCTTCACAAAGGTTTGCCTGTACCATTTTCCGACAGGCAACAGTAAGTAACCAATCGAAGAAAATTGGACCTCACACACACCCAAAAAAAAAAAAAAAAAAAAAGGACATTTAGTTGCAGCAGCATACCTGCCCTTGGCGTTTGTTCCTTTTCGGAACCAATGAAGGATGGTATCTTCAGCCAGCACATCCTGTTCATAAAGAGACCTAACAATCTCAGGAAACAGCTTCATCAGCTTAGCATCCTCATAACATTGCATCTGTACTTTGTACATCAATTCCAGCTCAAGTTTCCCACTGGTACAGAAAGTATTTAGCAGTTTTGCCCAAGTTTTCACCTTCATTCATAAACAGATCACAGTGATCAACAACTTATGTAAACAAGAGCATTTTCTACCTACAAATTAATCTGTTCAGATATGCCTTATGACAAAGTTATATTGCCCATTCAATTGCTAAAAGCTGACAGATACAAAGCCAACAACTAAAACAAAAACTGATAAGCTGTATTCAATGTCCGGTTTAGAAGTCACTCCTTGATACACCACACGAGACTAGACGTGGACACTCATAGGACATCAAAATCTTCACGCGCTTCTGAGAGCTAATAGATTTATTCCAGCAATGGTTTAAGAGTCATGACTATTCAAAACTGCATATTTGAAAGCTTTAATGATCAATAAGAAACTAAACTACCCAAGTTTGAAGACAACAAAACTTACCTGGCGCAGAGCTGCATTTGCATTCTGTTGCTGATTTTTCCCTGACCATTGAACAGCGTCCATTAAGACATCCCACAAAACCCTCACAGCCTCAATGTCTGGCAATTTAGCATCTTTAACTCGCTGCTTCACAGTTTCTATGACTTCAGATATATCACTTTCTTCAGTTATCTGAGTTGTTAAAGCAGACTTCATTTCCTTAAGTTTCACCTCAAAGATTTTCTTCTCATTATACTCCACTAACGCCACCAGTCCTTCCTTGCTGTAAAAGTCGATATGAATATAAATTTATCAAGTTCCTACTTAGCAGCAGTTAAGCCTCTCGTAGTCTACTCAATTCTATTCCTTACACATAATCAGAAACATTTTTCTATATACTAAGGTTCAAAACTTAAGCAAAGCCTTGAGGTATTAATAAATTTTCTAACTTGTATATAAAATTTTTTTTAGAGTACTTCAAAAATAGAGAAACAAGTCAATGCAAAACAGTGGTATCATTTAGGAGTCAAATTACATATAACCAAGATCAATTACTGTATTAAATAGCTAAACTGTGCATGAAAGCAAATTCATTCATCAAGACTCCTATTTTCCCGCTGTAATTTCACGCACCCCTTCACCCTGTACTTCAATCTTCTATGCAATGTATTCTGACTGAAACCAAACCTCAAATAAACGTAGGAAGGGCTGCCAAATCTCTCCCTCTTCACCGAAACTTCCAGACACCATAGCCCCTTGTCATAATCTACACCTTTCAGGTGTAATACTTATTTAAATTCTTATGCCAGCAGTGCTATGATATGTAAATGTAAGTAAAGTTGCCTTAGGCTCCACTTTTGATAAATATGTTAAATATATAGCATTGGTTAAGTTGTTTAGGCCCAACTTTTTATGAATGTGTCATGTATATAGTATTGGTTATGTTGTTTAGGCCACACTTTTGATAAAATTGTTACATATAAAACGTGTGAATGAATGGTCAATGTGAGAAGGAATTGTGTGAAAATTAAATGAATAGATAGGAAAGACGAGTTGGTGGGTTGTGAAGTAGAACATTTCTCTTGATTTATTCTCTGGATTGAAATTATTCAGAAAAGTGTTAACAAAAGAAATTAATACTCCAAAAAAAATATTAAACTGTCCAGACACAGCCCTGTCAACATAAGATCATATATTATTAGAATACCACATAATTAACAGACAAATGGCTTCTGAAACTAAAATACCATACAGAATAGCAAGCATTTCAAATAATTATCTATAGAAGTGCATCCTAATCACTAAGTGTAATAAGTAATAAGTAAGACCTACCGGAAATGCTCAGAGAAAGCCTCATTGGATCTTTTTGCAGAGGGAAAGAAGTCCAAAAGGTTGTCCTCCACTTTCCCCCGTTTCAGAATTGAAATCAGATCATCAAGGCTGTTGTCAATCAGGTACTCCTTAAAGAAGTCAGTTATAAATGACAGAACTAGCCCTTTGGCCACAAGATTATCTTTGAGAAGTGGTTGGAACACAGTCTCTGGTGGGAGACCTGATAGCTTCTGGGAGAATGCAAGAGCAGTGAAGATTGCCAACTTTTTCCTCTCATTTTCCTCAAAAAGCTCCAAGGACTGTAGGAACCTTCGCATGACATTTTCAAGGTTCTTGATGAGAAATGGCCTTCGCCGCAAAATCATTTGTATGTAGATCACAGATGGTAAAATGACTTCACGCGTTGGCTCATACTCTATTATAGAGTAAGGATGGCGCTCCCCCTCATCAGGCTTGGTAGTTCCAGGTTGTGTACGGCCCCCAGTGAAAACAACCTACAGAAATGCAGTAAGCATCTTATCAAATTGAGTATTTGGAAGATACAGAGAATGAAATAAACAGGCTATGACTATTAAAGTGGCTCAAAAGTCAGTTGTGATTGACAAAAGAGAGTTTTAGATCTGCAAATCCCATAGTAAGGTTCTAATCAAAAAAACATAAAAGAAAAGAAAAATTATTGGAAGACATTCAAAAACTTCATATTAGACAATTTGATCGATGACCTTGAAAATGGAATAAGCAAGAGAATGAAAACTTATATCCAACATTAACTCAATTTATTCAAGTACTGCAGCAAAGATCAGCAATTTTCGTAGTCAAATAATCTTCACAATAAAATTAAAAAAAAGAAAAAAGAAAACAATTCCTCAGAACTGAATCAAGAAGAAGTTTTTAATGCATCTTTGTGAATAGTGTTTTCAGGATTTTATAGATGCTAATCGGATGACGAACATCTTACAATAAATAGAAATGTCATTATAAAGAAGAATTCTACCTCAGACCCACCTGAGGTTCTATGTGAGAAACAGTGGAAAATTTAAATTAAAAGCAACTTCTTGAAAATTGTGATGTAGAGTCAGGCCAACATGGTACATGGCATCTTAATAACATAAAATAAAGGCCCATTAGATAGTAACTTATCACAATGAGAAGAGAGAAAAATCTAACAACAATCCCCCCCCCCCCACCGACATGAGAAAAGGGGGAAAAAAGAAGAAGGCAAAAACAAATTAGTAAAAAAAGCCAAAACTCTCAATCTAAAACAGAGTAGAGAGACACAAGAAGAAGAATAGACTGTAGACAACGCAGCACCCTCTGAGCATGCCACATTATTACAGTTATTAAAAAACAAAAGAACCAGAACGCCATGCTGCCATAAGTTGTGCATCTAATATCCCAGGAATCAAATTATTAATTTCTAAATAGAGCAACTAAAATCCATAGAACTGAAATTTTGACAGACAACAAAAATTTTCGGCTACTTGCAGAAAGCTTGCCTCAAAAAAGGTGTCACCGTATCTTGAGAAGTTAAGGTCTGAAGATTCAATGCTCTTAGCAACAAGTTCCTGTACAAGAATTACTTAATCAGCTTCATGAAGCTATCTAAGTGAGATAATGGGTGAACCTAGTCACATTGTGAATAATCAATTAGCATGTAAATGAATGGAAAGATTACCAGATCACCAGCATTATCCAAATAAATCTGGACCACTGCATCCGAAAATGCTGCAGGGTCCAGTGGTGCTGCAATATTCCGTTTGCGGGTCTTAATCCGCGTACCGCTTGAAAAATCAACAAGTTCAATTTAGATTCTACATCTACAAGAAATAATGCAAGAAACTAAAAGAAAGGCCGAATTTTAAGGTGAACATTATATTTCAACAGAAATCACAGCAGCAAAATTCTCGAATATAAGGATATAATCTTTATGGGAAGCACCAGATAATACACTAAAGGAGCATTGACTGAAAAATTGAATGACAGAACTTTATCGGAGTTCAAAAAATCCAGTCTCTTTTCACTTGATTAATATCTCTACCTAAACTGATTAATCACTTGCTTTCCACTCCAAATAATTCAAAAAAAAAAAACTTTCAACGGGAAAATACATAAACAAGTTTAACCAACATATAAAAGCCTAGCATCCCAGATAAATTGCAACTAGAAAGAATAAAACAAAGATAAATATAAAGAACACAACAATAATTCACGGAGAGCAAGACTTACCCAAGAGTGGGTCTCTCCTTCGAGCTGCAAGAACGACAACCAATATTAGTCGGGTTAGAAAGAGGGAGGGGAAGGAATAAACATTGTTCACTTAAAGTTAAGAAAGCATAGTTCACTACATAATACACTTATAAGCTAGGACCATAAAGGAAAAAGGGGAGGCAGGGCAGAAATTGGTCCTGTATCAAATCTTGATTAAATCTAAAACGATTAATAAGAGACTAAGAAATTAACGTATTTTATGAGTACAAGTGAAATTACATGAACTGAATCACACATGAGACCATAAGTCTTGGTTGCCCATGGAAATTAATCATTAGAGAGTTAAAAAATAAATAAAGGGTAGGAGAAGAATAATTCCAAGGCGCATCGAAAAACAAGTTCTTTCAACCAAGAAATCCTTCAACTTGAAGATGGAATTCGCCTTTATTTGGGAGGGGGAAGACGGCTGGATCGATAAACATTAATCAACTAAAACACGATATGCCCTATTGTTGATCTTTTCTCAACATCAAACCAATGGGAGAAAACAAGGAACAAAAAAAAAAAAAAAAATCGAATTCAAAGCCAAGCCTGCTCAGACAAATAACAAGGAAACCAGCAACTCAAGGAATTCATCGAGAAAATATCAACCAGACAGAAGGAGGAAACATACGTATGGAAATTGTTTATCTATAAAGAGGAAGGGTGCGGTGCTGTTTCCCTAAACACTCAGGTAGTTGGAACTTGCAATTACAAAATAGATCACAGCTCGACGATTCAGATCGGCAAACCAAGAAAAACCACCAAGACGAGAAACGACGAATGAAAGGAAGATACCTCATAAACCAAGACGAAAAAGGGATCGGAACTCGGAAGGTCGGCGAGTCTGAGACTGTGCTTGCTCGGGAAGAAGGAAGAAAAAGAGAGAACCTTCGCCGTGTAGCGGTAGGACAGAGATATTTAATACTCCCGGGAAATTGTTAAAAAAAAAAATGTATATAAATAGAAATAGAATATTATTTATTTCAAAACGCGGTCGCATCGCAAACGGCACCGGCAGTTGCCTCCAGTTAAGGTTAATACGGGCGGATGCAATTATTTTCATACTGCATCTCAAATTTTAAATTAATCTAAATCTAATCTAATATTTTTCACATAATGAATAGAAGGGAATATTATTCCTAGGCGTAAATCAATGGCATGTATATACGGGAGGATTAGACATAACAACATTCGAATACTTAATTTATTAATAATTTTAAAATATTAATTTTATGAATTAAACTGTTGAATACGGGAGGATTACCAAAATGAATTTGATTGTCTCCGCGAAATGAATCCCTCTTTTGCCTAGAAAAATCTTAACTCGAGCAACAGAGTTTAGCTGATCAACATTGCGACCTTGTAAACCCTTAGATATGAGGGAATCCATCGTTGATCAATCAACACAAACCATTAATGCTACTGTTTGATCAAAATGAATGTTTTCATGTGTTTGTGAGTCATTTTACATGCTTCAACTTATAAGATCGATCTTAGCCATACATCTTTATTGCATTATAAAATGAATGTTTTCATACGGGAGATATTCCGCTGAAATTATAAATCCGCGGGGCAAGGGACACAATAGGAGATTGATTTGGGATCACGACTCTCGATAACACTAAAATAACTAAAGATTTAAGATTAATGGCTCATTTGGGCTTTCCAAACACAATGCCATTGGGCCCAGAGAATCATATTAGTGGTATCATTATCATTATTAAAAAGCGATATCATATTAAATTTATTTGTTTATGGGAAGAAAGAAACAGAATGAAAAACAAACCCATGCTTGAGGGAGTGGACTATATATAAAAATAAAAATTAACAAGTGAATCCTATCGAGTTTCCTTTCCACCTACCGCAAACCATACACTAGTACTTTGTAAACTTCACTTTAATACTTTAATTCTATTCTATTCTATTCATAAATACACATGGATCCGATCTACAATAACAATTCACTTTCCGTTCCTGTTTGCTTCTCTTAAATTTGTTCCTTTCGAAAATCAAAGATAAATGAAATGCTATCATATTATTTTTGAGATATATAAATTTCCTTTTATCGATGCGCTGCTCGCTAGAACTCGCGGAAACCTGCGCTGCTACTGCCGCGCTCTCCTTCGCATCTCCCTCGTCCCAGATCTTCTCCTCCTTTCTTTCCCCTCGTCCTCCGACTTCCGTAGCCAAAGCCTCCTCTTCTATTACGACCGCCGCTCGGCACTCGAACCGCCATGGCAGACGTTACTGATGCAGCCATGGACGCCGTACAGAGACGCCTCATGTTCGAAGACGAGTCTGTTCCCCTTCTCGCATCCTATTCTTTTTCTTTTTATTTTATCAGTTTCGAGTAATCCTGCATTGAGTTAAATCTTATCTGCAATGCTTTTTCTTTACATTTTGCCGTGCCAGAGAAAGAGACTTTTTTTCTTTTTTTATTGATCGAAACAATATTTTAGATGTTTTGATACGCATCGTGATTTCTTCTGCCCCACTCTCTCCTTTGAGAAAAAGGAATGCATCTTGCCCTTTGCAACATTCCTGACACAGTTATCGAGCTATAGTCGATCGAAATTTGTAATATGCAAAATTTATACAAGGGTTTGTTTCGGTGTGTAATAGACAAGCGTACATGCAATTCACGGCTTTTCGTTTTAGAAATGGAATTGCTCGTGTTGGTGTTTGTCGTATTCTAGTTATATTTGCATTTGAGTCATTTATTAGTCTGAATCATAATAGGAGTAGTATATAGGGTATATACATAATAATTAGTGAACCGCCCAAATCTGAAATGAGCGGTCACGTTGGTGGCGGGAAATCCAAGTCCCTTCTTTTTGTTTTCTCTGTCTTCCGAGGTTGTTTTCCATACTAAGTCTAATTTGGGTTGTTTTATTTATATAGTTAGAAAAGACATAACAGGGTCTCAACCAAAATTGCAAGATTACTCAGTTGTAAAATTCAATCCGGTTATTTAGGAAACTCTTTGCTGCTCCATTTGATATTTCTGACTTTTTTGTTAAGAATAAACCAAACAACGGTACAACCAACAATAGGTACGCATATTATGACTTAGGATTCAATTCCAGGTCCCACCTTAAAAGGCTGGATGTGTAATTACTCGAGCTATTGCTTCTTGATGGCTTTTACTTTTGTTTATTGAGGTTCAGCTCTACTTTTTCAGATCA
Organism: Bauhinia variegata; assembly: GCA_022379115.2. Lineage (NCBI taxonomy): Eukaryota > Viridiplantae > Streptophyta > Magnoliopsida > Fabales > Fabaceae > Bauhinia > Bauhinia variegata. Next base: position 27,492,929 of record CM039429.1, on the reverse strand, counting down.
TGATGGATACGTTTACTGCTTAATTACATACTTGTCCATCATTTATTTCTTCTAACCAGTAGAATTGATGATTATTTTGTTTCTGAACTTTCTACAGATGCATTTTAGTGGATGAGAATGATCGTGTAATTGGTCACGACTCCAAGTACAACTGTAAGTGGAGTTTCCATTCTGATATCTCATACCTCTGCAAATAGTCCGTGTTTGGCTTGACGCTATAATCAAATTCTGTGCAATTTAATATCTTCTGACGTTTGTATTCAGTAGCATATATGCTTTTTTGATTTATTCGGATTTTGATAGTTGATGCAATGGTATTGCTAAAGTTTTCTGTGAAGACTTCCAATATGTGCAAATAATGCTTGATATATAATTATCTTTAAAAACTTAAGAGCGTAATTTCCAATAAATCCTGACATTACTCGGCTGGCATTCAACTGTGAAATTTCTGGACACAGACTGCTTATTGGTGGATAATATGAGAAAGTATGCAAATTAATTAGAGTTAGACACTGCAATTCAAAACCATTGAATTGATTGGCATTTTGCTTAATTATCTGAATGGTGAATACTGAGTTTTGCATTGTATTATTAGATCATTCATTTTAGACGTTATTCATAAAGTTGCTGATTGTTTCCTCTGAGTTATTTTGCATAAAATATAATTTATATATATATATATGTATGTGTGTGTATGTATGTATATAGTTTAGTAAATTTGTTACTGGTTTTAATGCAAACAAAATGCTAGAAACTAATGATGGTAGCCTCAAAGAAATGCGAATAAAAATATTATACATATTTTGTATTAAGAAGTGTTGGAGCAAATGTGACCAGCAGGAACGTAAATGATATGCTAATCCGAGCTACCCTTTTAGTTTTGACTTCCTGTAGCAGAAATATGGGCTTTTCAGTTTCCGCTTGTCACTCCTTCCTCTGCATACTAGTTTGGTTCAATCATGATTTTGAGCATGTTCTATTTTTCAGGTCATTTGATGGAAAAGATCGAATCCGAAAATTTGCTACATAGAGCTTTCAGTGTATTTCTGTTCAACTCAAAGTATGAGTTGCTTCTTCAGGTATGTACTTGTATGTATGTGCTAGGCAGTGTAGATATTATTTCGATACGAAACTGTTGTTTAGATTTATTAAACCTTTTACTTATTACAATATTATTTGTTGTCTTCATATTCATAGGTAGAATTTCTTTCTATCCTGTAGCCTAGCCACTAATTTTGAATTTATACAACGTTGATCAGGGTATACGTAGGAATCCAAACTGTGGTCAAAAACACAAAATGAATTAAAATTATGCTATTATATCTGTTTTAATGGCATATTTTGACCGATGTTGTTTATTGGCCTTGATGAAGCAACGATCTGCAACAAAGGTAACGTTCCCTCTTGTGTGGACAAACACCTGCTGCAGCCATCCACTTTACCGCGAATCTGAACTTATTGGGGAGAATGCCCTTGGTATACGCTTTATGTTTCTTGAAGAAAGCCTATAGTCTGCTTTGTCATTACTGCTTTTTTACTAAAGCTTGTTCCTCACGTACCGTGCCAGGGGTGAGAAATGCGGCTCAGAGAAAACTTTTGGACGAACTTGGTATTCCTGCGGAAGATGTGCCAGTTGATCAGTTCACTCCATTGGGCCGTATGCTTTACAAGGCACCTTCTGATGGCAAATGGGGAGAGCACGAACGTAATAACTGCGACTGTTATTTCACTACTTATTATATTATTATACTCTAATCTGACGAGATTTCTTCCTTCCTTTTTGGTTTTGTTGTTTGCAGTTGATTACCTGCTATTTATTGTACGGGATGTTAAGGTTAATCCAAACCCAGACGAAGTGGCCGACGTTAAATATGTGAACCGTGATCAGTTGAAGGAGCTGTTGAGGAAAGCCGATGCTGGCGAGGAAGGTTTGAAGCTGTCCCCTTGGTTCAGACTAGTTGTGGATAATTTCTTATTCAAGTGGTGGGACCATCTCCAGAATGGGACTCTTGAGGAGGTCGTCGACATGAAAACCATTCACAAGCTGACTTGAAGCTGAAGGTAACGGCTGGCTTTGTTGATCGCCAGGTTTACTTCTCTGGGTTGGTGAAATGTGACTGTTCAATAAGTTGTTTTCGTGGTATTTTAGTATGAACATGAATGAATGCAATGTGCTATGCCAAGCCTTTTTTTTTTGGGAAATGTCAACTTTTCTATTTCTAAATATTTATTCTTCAGGTTTAATTTTAATTAAACTCATTCGCTTTGTATGGATAAAAAAATACTATATAATTTGAAACAAACTATTATTTTTCACAAAATAGAAAATGTCATGCGAGGTTGAGCCAACTCTCATTTGACGGTCGTAGATCTGATCTGATCTGATAAAAACCGCCAAAGAAAGAAGAAAGCTTTATTGAAGAACGCCTTTAAATATATTTGTTTTGGATGCATCACTACATTAGCCATTCATTAACCACTTAACTCAAATTCAAACTAGACTAGATAAGACTCGTATAAATGGTTTTATGCTTCTCGTTTTTTTTTTTAAGAGGCTTTATTATTAGTAAACATCATTTTTTGTTTCTTTTTTTTTGGGACTGAGAATGAAAAATTGTAGTTTACCATGTGCACTTTATCTTGTGTTTAATAATATACAACAAATCATCTCATGCTTTTAAAACCTAACTTGTATCCATTTTTTTAATAATAAAAAAAAATAGCACATGCCAAGTAGGCGTAATACTTAAATTACAAGTAATTATAAATTAAAAAAGATAAGATGGAATAAAATGGATGGGGCATAATTTTTAATTAGTTATAGTTTAGGAGTTTTAGCAAGGGATGTGCTTTTATTCATTTATTTTTATGTTGAAGAATGAATGGAAGTTAGGTTTTGATTTGGAGGGGTGAAAGATATGTTCTAAAAGTACAAAATAGTTGCTATGAAATATTTACATTTTTAAAAATAAAATGAAAATTATTATTAAAAAATCAAATATAAAATAGTTTTAGATTCTTTTGTATCTCTCCTCTTCCGACACAGGGACTCTCTCTCTCTCTTTGGCTCGGCCATCTAATCTATTTTGTGGTTTAGTTATAATAATATATAAATATAATTAATATACATCCGGAGTCCCCAATCGCTGCTGTTTTGTTGCAGATCTACCTATATTTCTCTCCACTATTCCTCCTTCGTCGGTAAGGTAAGCCTTTTCGACTCTGCGATGCGGATATTCGATTCATTCTAACCTCTTTGCATTTTCACCGGATTCTATTCACCATTGATGCATACGAATTTCGACTCCAGAACAGAATTAGGAAAAGGAAATAAAATTCAATCTTGCTTCTATATTGTTGTTGGAAATACTTGTGCCTTTGATCGATATGATCTGAGGTTTCATTTACGCAAACACATGTTCTCCTTCTAATTTAATTCGTTGCGTGGGTGTTTATTTGCTTCTGGTTCCTTTTGCTTCTAACTGTACACGATTCGGATTCATTTCGTCATACTGATTTTGTTAGTTTCAACATAGTAAATTGATTTTTGCCATCCAACCTTGAAACTCTTGTTCCCCCTTTCAGTTGCAGTTGATGTAAATTAAATTAAAATTTCTTACTGGGTAGCATTTAGATGAAAGTAATTGGTTGGTTATTTGTCAAATGACTGTTTGTTTAAATTTGTCCTGCTATTTAGGTTCTGGGAGTAAACATAAATGGCCTTGGTGACAACTGCCGAAGTATGCGATGCAAATCCACAGTTAATTTTGAGCGGGGAGCTTCGGGCTCTGCAGCCGGCGTTTCAGATATATGGGCGTCGACAGGTGTTTTCTGGACCTATAGTGACTCTCAAGGTATTTGAAGACAATGTTTTGGTTCGCGAGTTCCTCGAAGAGAAAGGTAACGGAAGAGTTCTCGTTGTGGATGGGGGTGGGAGTTTACGCTGTGCAATATTGGGCGGTAACCCCGTAGTACAAGCACAGAACAATGGGTGGGCAGGAATTGTGGTGAACGGATGCATAAGGGATGTGGACGAGATCAACGGGTGTGATATTGGGGTCAGAGCTCTGGCTTCCCATCCCATGAAAGCCAACAAGAAAGGCATGGGAGAGAAGCATGTTCCCATAAATATTGCCGGGACAAGGATCTGTGACGGGGAATGGCTATATGCGGACACCGATGGAATTCTCATCTCTCGAACTGAGCTATCTGTCTGATTGATACGCGATCAAAGTTGTACCCTTAACTCTCAGATTATGTTATGTTTCGCGAGTGTTTGTCTATTTATTTTTAGTTTTGTTTTTTAATGGAAACATTCATAGGCATAGCCTTGAATCTCGTGTGGCATGGCTAGTCTATTTGGACATGCAAAAAGAGGAGGGTGAATATGAAAAATAACTGGAGAGTCCTTAATCAATGGCATTTTTTGAGAAATAACTCCATTCGTATGAGCTTGAGCTTGAGCTTGAGCTTATCTAGGGCGTATTATCAATTTCAATTCTCACGATCTACCTTGGAGATGGAGATGGAGTTGGACTAAGGACAAAGGACAAAACAGTTGGTTCGCATCTTATTTTATGCATTAGAAGACGCAATCACTAGGGCTGTTGAAGATCGTGTTGCTGGCCTGTATATGAATCCGCCCTCTGCATAGGCTAGGCTACAACTACAACCAATAACTTAATTATTCTCACCAGTTTTCATATCTTAATTATTTATATTATTTTTATGAGTTTCATATGACATATCACTCTATATAATTTATATAATTTTTTTTTCTCTTCTCTACTGCTTTTGCTATTTTTTTTTTCTCTCTCTTCTCAACTTTTACTATGCATCGACATTTAGCTAAACGACGATTGCTTTGTAAAATTATGCCATGTAAGCATGCATCTGTAGAGACCATGCACATACACGTGGCTGTGCAACTCCACAATTGCATGCAGGGAAGCTCTTATATCTACATTTTGGTATATTCCCACACACCCACAAATGTATATATAGTGTTTTCTAATAATATTTGTTGCTTATCACTTATCTCTCTTCAACAATTTTATTTATAGTTTCTCTTGGTTATACAATTCCGTAATGATAAAATATATGGCTATGTAAACAAACAAACAAAATACACCGTTTATCTTCTTTGAATTTTCTTAGAACAACAGGAACAAAGACTTTTTCTATAAATAAAATTGTAAGTTCCCAAAAGAAAAAAAAAAAAAAAAAAAAAGAAGAAGAAGTTAAGTTATTGATACAAGGGAAGGGAATTCAATCGGTTGAGATCCGAAGATGGCTCCTCTTGATTTTATGCAAGGATATACAAACGAACCACCAATATGTGGGTTGAGATTTCTCACTTGTCATTTCTTCCGTACATTTATTAACTTTAACCTGCTTCACAATTCCCACGCGTCACTCTCAAGATTTTTCGCCCCACCATTCGAATCGATCGTCATTAAAATTAAACAAACGAGTGAGAAAATTATTAATAATAATAAAGTACCACCGTACAGTTCGCCCCGTGCAGTTGCTCGAAATTTGGAAGATTAGAGGAACCGTAGAGAAGTAAAAGCGAGGCATTGCGACTTGGGAGTGCATTGGCATCCAAGTTGGGCAGTCTATGAGTAGGGGCACAGGCACAGGCACCATCTATTTTTCTCAAACCGACGGTCCTTGTTATATAAATATTTATCTTGAAGCTGTTTGGCATTGCTCTGAAACTTTCTATTGAGAGAGGAGGAGAGGTATTATACCCAAAATTAAGGCACGAGTTTGTTTCAATTGGGCAGCTTGATCGGTTTCAGCTCCACTGTTCTGGAGCTGAAACTGCAGCAGCAGCAACTACAACCCTAGCTTTCAATTCCGTATTCATATTCCTCTTTTCCTTTTACAACTTGTTTTCGCTGGTTTGTTTTCAATAACATATATATATTTTCGGTTTGAGTCTCCAGGACAAACCCAATAATCATGTCGATACATACATCTAATCTATCTCTTAATTCTTAGAATCATTGAATCCAACACCGGCAGCAGCAACGTCAACGGCCATGGAGATTAACGATAAGAATAATAATAACAATGAAAGCTTGATTTCGAGTTTCAACTTCAATTCCAACCAAGATGAAAATGTACAAGGTTTTCCTGGTTTCTCTGCTTCGCCAGCAAAACGCAGCATCGCTGAGAGGAGGGCAGCCAAATGTGGTTTCAATTCCGATGCGACCAGAATCAATACGGCTCGTTTTCGGACCACTAGCCCATTTGCTTCGCCTGCGCCTCGCTCTCCCTGTCTCACTATTCCTCCCGGTATTAGCCCCACCGCCTTGCTTGACTCCCCTATTATGCTTCCAAATTCTCAGGTAGGTACACTTGCCCACTTTCTTCTTCTTCTTCTTCTTCTTCTTAACAATTCACCGTGTCTATTGCTCTTTTATGTTCGGTATCTCTGACTTTATTAATATTTTTTCAAACAAACTTCATATTAACAATCTAGATGCCACTCATTGAATCAACTGGCCCTAACCAACTTCATTTTTCTCGAGGTTCAAGCTAACCATGGATCTCATTTTTTTCTATTTACTTTCTTATTTCTATGTACCTTCTTGATATATATTTACTTCAATTTCTACCTTCTACCAGGCAATGCCATCTCCCACCACTGGTACTTTTCTGTTGCCTCTCAGTCATGAAGGATCAATACTAACTTCTGTGACTCTCGAAGATGGAGATGGTGGTAATGGCAGTGACGCTGCTTCCGCTTTCAAATTCAAGGCCCATGGGGATCCTAATCCTCTACCAGCCGACCCGGGTTCTGAAAATCAGGTACAATATTTTATAGCTGTTATGTGTTTCAATTTTAGGTAACTGTTTCTGGTGGGCTTTGAACTGGTTCTGAAAATCACTCGTAACAATATTTTAGATAGCTGTTGTATGTTTCTGATGTTGATAACATGAAAATTTTCATTTATTTAATTACATGTGTACCGTAACAATTCTCTCAATTACAGCCCCCGCCGCCAAGCTTGCTGGTTAATTTTCCGGTGGTAGAGGCTTCGATTTCTATGATTAGCTTGTCAGTATGGTTTATCTGTGCTTGAGTTATATTTCATGATTGATTTGAGTTGGATCATCTTCAATACCAACCTGATCACTTTGGGTTTGGGACTGATGTATCGTCACCCTTAAACACAATATGAACCACACTTAAGTTTGAGCATGTTTAAATTGATTAGGTTTCTCAAATTAAAAAAAAAAAAAAAAAAATTGATCAAGTTTCCAATTATTGCAAGATTGCAAAGGGAGGAAATGCAGACTACCAACCACATCTTCCAGTTAAGCCGTCATCAGATTCTGCATTTTCATCAGAGTTTCCAAAAGGGCATACTACAACAAACAGTGAAGTTTGTTCAGACAATGTTGGAATGGTAGATGATGCAAATGCTAATGCTAATAATCTTGTAAGGCAAATGTGTCGCTCTGATGAAGTGAGCGATGAAAGCTATCTTCCGAAAAAGGCTATTCATGGCGAGGAAGGAGACCAGAGAGATTCATCTCACTCGATGGGATTGGCAAGGACCACAGAGGATGGATACAATTGGAGAAAATATGGACAAAAGCAAGTAAAAGGAAGTGAATATCCTAGGAGCTATTATAAATGTACCTATCCTAATTGTCAGGTCAAGAAAAAGGTAGAACGATCCCATGATGGCCAAATAACAGAAATCATCTATAAGGGTGCTCATAACCATGCAAAACCTCATCCTAGTCGTCGAACATCACTTGGATCAGTACTTTCTACAAATGATATATCAGACATGAGCGAAGGTAGTGGAACATGTGCTAAAAATGATGTTGGGTCTGTTTGGAGAAGTATTCCGCCAACGCTGAAGGATATAAAACACAGTTTGGATTGGAAAGCTGATGGTCAAGAAAGGACATCCTCAGCTTCTGTTGTAACTGAGCTATCGGATCTTGTATCAATTAACCAAGGTAAATCTGTGTGCAATTTTGAATCAGAGGACACTCCAGACCTTTCTTCTACTCTTGCTAGTCATTGCGAGGATGAAGATGAAGCCACTCAAGGAAGCATATCACTTGAAGATGATGCTGATGACGAAGAATCTGAATCTAAAAGGAGGTCTTGTTCTCCATGGGGTACTGTTTGCTTGGCAAATGCAGCAACTATAAACAACTTATATTTATGTTTCTGCTTTAATTTTCCGTTTCAGGAAGAAAGAGAGCTGCTTGGTTGAAACAAACTTGGCTTCCAGGGCGGTCCGTGAGCCAAGAGTTGTAGTCCAAATTGAGAGCGAAGTGGACATACTTGATGATGGTTATCGCTGGCGAAAGTATGGACAGAAGGTTGTCAAAGGAAATCCAAACCCCAGGTAATGATCTCTTGTTTCTATGTCTACATGTGCACGTGCTTGCAAATCTGTTAATACTAGTGTAACAGCAGACTCGTGCCTGTAATGTGTTATGAACGCCTTGCTAGTGTGTTGGAGTGGCCATAAATGAACTGTTGAACCGTGACAATGATGTTCTGTATTCTTTTGTCCTATGTAGAATGATGTTTTATTCTACAGTTTTTCATGCTCTATACATTTCATTGAAGTTTTCACAGTAATTGCTAAGCCTGCATGTATGATACAGGAATCATGCAAATTTAACTAGAGCTTATATGATGAAGTTCATGTAACAACATGTTCCCTTGGATCTTTTCTAGGAGTTACTACAAATGCACAAGTGCTGGATGTTCTGTTAGGAAGCATGTGGAAAGAGCTTCACATGATCTAAAATATGTAATCACAACTTACGAGGGGAAACATAATCATGAAGTGCCTACTGCTAGAAACAGCAATCAGATAAGCTCAAGCAGCAGTGTACTTGCAGGTGCTGCTAACTCACAATTGCCTCTTACATTACCTGGAAATGCGAGCCTTGCAAAGCCTGAAACTCAAGTTCATAGTCTTGGACCTCATTTTGATAGAAAACCGGAATTTAGTCATGAGTTTCTGAGGCCCAATTTTGTTGGAAGTTTCAGCAACGAAATGAAATTTGGGTCTTCCTCTTTATGCCAAATGAAGTATTCTCCCTTGAATAATATCATGCCTTATGGTTCCTATGGACTAAATACTGACCGGTGTGCTGTCCCTCAAGGTGGTTCTATTGCATCAGTCTTTCCCGACTTACCAATGTCACTACCATTGAATATTCCGCCATCTGGAAATTTCCCTCTGCCTGGACTTAGTTATAACTGTGTAAAACCAATGGGGCGAGTCCAAGTCCAGTCTTTTATTTCAGGGCAGCAGCTGAAGGACATCGATAAAGGATTGCTGAGGCCCAAACAAGAGCAGAAGGATGATAATGTATACGATTCATGCATGCCCATTGTTGATCAAGCAAATGCTTCGTCTTCATTATATCACAGTGTCATGCAGAATTTTCCTTCGTAACCTCTCCTTCTATTCTATGTTTACAGCTGTCAGCAATAGAGGTGAAACCGATTGGCTTTTATTTATTTATTAGTCTTTATTTAAGAGTCTTCTCAATATTATTGAAACAAACTATGCTATCCTTCATACAAATTGCATACAATATTTATACATAGGAAGGTTTTTCAAGGTTGATTTTATTGTCAAGTAAATATAGCTACTGATTGTTGGAAGCCTTTGTTTTATTTTGAGGACAATGTTGGTCATTTTTTGGTACTACGTATCTATGTATGTCAACTCATCTTCGGCCTGAGAGGGAGAGAGCATAGCGCTACCATTTTACTCTGTTGGGGTTGAGATGGGATGAGTTTTGGGTTAGACCCGGACCCGGGGTAATGACTTCAGTGTCCTTATAATCAACCACACATACTCCACACTTGTTGGCTTGTGCAAATGAACGTGCTGAAAAAGTTGTTTCTTTTTCTTGGCATTTATTTCATAAAAAAATATGTATACTCTGATTCAGTCTTTTGAGATTTCTGTTACAGCACCTAATTGAAGTGAGGGTAGAAGACCCAAGTAACTTCTAAATTGTAAGCATTTGTAATGGAGTGATCGTAAGTCGCTGGAGCTCAAAGTTTACACGATTTGTACAATAAACATCCTGGAAAATTTTATCTTGGGAATATTTTAGATGACATTAAATAGTTTGTTTATGATTAACTTTAATGTAATCGAATCAATAAATCATAACTATTTATTCTGTATTGGTATAACTTTTTATGAAAATACATTGTAAAGCAAGGTGTAATCTAGATAAAGATTTCATAAAACTCAACTCAGCATCTACCAAGCTTTGTTAAGGGTATAACTAGTTCCATAAAACTGCATTCCACCATAATAGCACAACACAAGGTGGCTTATATCATCTCATAGAATGCATTTGTCAATCATCTTCAGAGAGGAGCTATTACCAAAGGATACCACCGTACAAGACTATAAGCAGAAAACAAATGGAACACTAAAAAATAAAATTCTAATTATAAACAACCAAAAGGACAGACAGACCACAACCTCATTCAAAAGTGCACAAATACAGAACAAAATGTTCAAGTAAAAAGGGATGAATAAGCTACAGAAGCTATTATCATCTCAACTATCAAGCATTATTTAAGAAGCATAGTAACTTGTAACCAACGCAAGAAGAGAAACCTCAAGACCTATCGGAGTACTGCTTTTGTCAATCACCAGGAGCCAATAATAATTTAAAAGTAAACAATTCTGGACCATTAACTGTCTCGTCCCGACAACATAGTTCTAGGAATTGTTAGAGCTCAAGTTAGCAGTTGGCAGCAGGTGGAGAGTAAATACTCTTTTTTAATGGAGAACATTTCTCATGTGAAAAGTGGTGACCTCAAGCAAAAATATCTGCTTGATTTCCCACTGTACTCTTTCTGTTTAATACATTTAAAACAGAGTTATATTTTGAGAACAGTTTGGTTAGATTAAATGAGTCAGTCAGGCATCCATCCGAAGCACAGAAGAAATAGTCACATGAACATGAACTAAACCAACAAATCATTACTCTTACCTTAAAGAGCTTTGCTTTGGCAAATCTTATGTCCATGTATATATTTTCAACACCGAGATGATAAACAGCAAGAACTAAATTTTCAGCACAATACAAAGGCAAGGATCCATAACAACAATATCATCGCAGCCGTCATTGTCATGATCATATAAATATTATGAAAACGAAACGATATACATCACATCCCAGATATAATAGAAGGGGCCCGGCCCCATCAAGAACAAGTGAGTTCCACCAAAAACCCTTCCACTCCACTTGATGACACTAGAACAAGTGTTGGAAGAGTTTTTAAGCAAGAAACCCTAACAACAGTGCTTGAGGATTGTCAAAAAAGTAAAGGCGGAACAACACGACCAAAAACCAAAAGGGCTAAAGAAAATAATTTGAGGAATCACTTCTTAAAGCTACCGCGAACACCGGGGCGAGCCTTTGATGAATCGCCGACCAGGATCGTGTGACGATTCACGAGCTTGTCTTCCTCAAAGGGGATCTTAGGGTGACGAGCGTCATGATGAATCTGCATGGACTTGATGTCGGGGGCTGTGGTCTTGCAGTGCGGACACTCGTATTTTGCGTGACCCCCTTTTTCCTTACCGGATCGGTCAGCTAGACCCGCTTGCCCTCCGCCCCTATTGGTGGTGGCTGCATCGACCTTGGCAGCGATCTCCTTTGCCGTGTGCTTCTTCGGCTTGGCCTTCCCTGTCATCGTAGTGATAAAGGGGTTTTCTTCCCAATTTCCTTTTTTTTTTACTTGTTCGAATTTTTCTTAATTAGATTCAGAAAGGAGTTTCAACCCTATTACGAAAACCCTAGCTTGACAACGATGACGAAGGAGAAAAAAACAAAACTACGGAATGGATGAACAGAAGAAGGCATGGGCAGTTTTGGGATCAGCACGTCCTATGTTATATATATAGATACAGATAGATAAGCTTATCCGTCCCTATCCCTAAGCCAAGACTGGACTACAGTCTACAGTAGTGGGCGTCAAGCTCACCCATGGGCTCTTAACCCTGATTGGCCCAAAGTCACGGGAGGGGTGCGCCAAAAGAAAAACGACGTTTGGCAGAGGAAAAACTCATTCTAAAAAATACATTCCTTACTCCTCAAATTTAAGGAAAATTTGGGTATTTTAACTAAATTTATCAATGAATAATTAAATTACAGTGTTTTATTCGCTGCTTCCATTGGTATCTCGAAATAGGGATCTAGAAGTTGGACCGCAAAACCTCTTGTGGACAAAAATCTAATCCAAGGAACACAAGCAAGTAGCAGAAAATCAGTTGGATCCCATCACAATCAAATTTTCCCACATTAACAACTGAAACTTTTATTTACTTCAAGATAGTCTTCGACATGCGAATTCAAAAACCCTCACACAGTCGATTCATCTCGTAGCCCGAGAAAAATTGGTTGCACCTATGATTCTTTCAGTATGTAAAAACAAATACTGAAAAATGGAATGCCAAAAAAAAAGAAAAGAACAGATTTGTTTTCTTTTACACCATTTTTAAAAGATCAGTGGAAAAGCAACTTCTATGAATGATGACTTTTGACCGTTGATAAAGAAGCAACAAAGATGATCTCTACCAAATCATTGAAAGTTGTCAAACCCCAACAAGCTAAACTGATGTCACTTGGGGCTTCTGCAGATTCTCTTCCCTATACAACAACCGCCTCTTCGAACCATATCCTTGGTACTGGTATATGATGCTGTAAAGGCACTGCCTCAGGCATAACACGTCAAACATTTCTATAAATCTTAAATCCGTTGCCCTGGATTTAGCACCAGCAAATCGCTGGTACTCCTCAAAAACAGAAGACAAACACCAATTCTGCAACTTTCTCAAGCAACCAACAAGGCAACCTGTTCGATGCTGCATTTAAAAAGAGACAAAAGTATGTAAAAACATATAACCATTAACCAAGTGCCTTAAGGTCCAGAAAACATAAAACAGAAATGTTAATACAATCAATCAAACGAAAAAGATAAAAATCTCTTGCGTCAAAATATACCTTTCCTCGTTTGCAATGTATCAATACTGGGTGATTTCTCACATCTGAAACCACATAAAAGAAAAAGTAATCTTAACATCTGAGGACGAGAAAAGCACAACTACAGGCATACATAGACTACATTAAAAAGTTGAGATTGTTATAATGCAGTACCGATTAAAACTTTCAGGGCCTCCATCACGGTATCCTTGGGAATAGATGCAGGAAGCTCCTGCAGATGCAAATCCCAGAGTTAAATAAGGGTAGCCATGACCCATACTCAATCAATTGTCACGAACAATCTCAAGGCATTCATAGTTTGAACAAACATAATTAAGTTCATCTTCTATAATCATATCTCTTAAAACGCTTTGCCTAATAGCGTTGCAGAGAATATTAGACTCTTGTTCTCAAGAAGATCGGGATTTCTTATGCTCTACAAGCATCACAAACAAGGGCAGAGGGCGGTTCCCAAGTTTCTAATTTTTCCTTAGTATTATATAGTTATTATACACCTAGCACCCAAAATTTATGTAATGTACATTTAAACCTTCCAAATCTTAGCTTTTTAATCTCGGCCCTCCCCTTGTAACAAAATTTAAAACTTTTTATGAACGACAACAGTGAAGCTTAGTGTTACAAATAGACAACTTCTTACGGGTGCTTTGCATTTTCCGTGTTGTTACTTATGGTAAAACTGGAGCTATTTCCTGCTTCTGAAACTAAAGGAACCAAATTCCTAATAATTAGTTCTGAGAACCATAGCACTGAAAACAATGGACTAGGGTAACAACACATTATAATTCAATAACCAGCTCTTTGTCCCAGCTAGTACAATAATCTACGTTTCAGGCAACTACACATTTTGGTAACTAGCAGGAAGACATCGGTATTTTTTTTTTCTTTCAAAGCCACTATTATATACCAGAGATGCACATCGTACAGTGTATGGGAGATCATGGGACAAAGGAAAATTACCGTCTTCCCTTCAATTCCAAATTGAAAGAGCCGAATATTTTTCGATCGAAGAAACTCCAAATTTTCTTGTGGATAGGGCTCAGGACACAAGTAACTGCATCAATTTACCAGCTCATAAGTGACGTACTATTCACAAAACAACACAACATATTATGTTGAAAATAGGTTCAGCTCTTTGAACTGCATGGTGCACCTTTGACAATTAAAATCCAAACTAAACTAATAATCGATGAAAGAAAAGGAAATCAACATCTTGGACTTTCATGAATTTTTGAATTATATACAATATATGTAACTAGGAGAAGCTAAATTCTATATTTCTCATTGAAAAGTTTTATTTTTTTTCATGTTTGGTTGCAAGGAAAAATTCAAGGGAATATCTACACGTAGAAATATGAACTCAAGCCGTCATTTCATTGGCAAACTTCGTTCCAGGTTATGAAACATCGTTATATATGCATTCTCTTTTTTCTTTTTCATCTGTCAACAATCCTCCCGCGAAACCTTTTCCGAACGAGACATTAGAGAAGTTTTTTATTGAAAGTTTTTTTTTTAAAAAAAAAAAATTCAAAACGAGAGTGCACTGATAAAAAAAACTGCATTGATAACAATTGAAGACGATTTCGATTGATCAGTGTACAAAAGAAGAAATAAGGAAAAGAGAAATATTGCTCGTTTATGAAGAGAAAAAGAAAGAAGACGCGACGTAGATGGTAGAATAGATGTAAAGTGAAGAAACGCTCACATGATGGATCGAAGATTTAGGGTTTGAAGGAAGCCGAAATTTGAGGGTTGAGGGAAGCTCGATCGAAAAATGCCGTCCTCAACCAGAGAGAAATTAGGCGGCGGAACAAGAATGTCGTCATCTAGTCCCTCTTCCACTATTAAACCCATTATCGGGAAAAACAAACAGTGTTTCTATTTCTTTTTCACCTTCTTCTTTCTCCTACGACCTGACCAAATAGAAAAGAAAGAAAGAAGAAGAAACGGAGACGATCCAACCTCTGGAGGAAACAGCCAAGAGAAGCCTGATCCCGAATCTAAAACGCCGTTGAAAGTTGTCAAAATATTTTTCTGTTTTTGGAAATAATAATAATTGAAAGGGATGGGTTTTGATCTTGATTTGGTCCAAAAGCCGAAACTGAAAAGGAGGATTGGATTGGGCCGGGCCAGAGGGACACGAGAGATCCGAATAGGAATTGTATCCAACGGATAAGGGATAAGGTTTTGATTTGCATATCATCCAATGAGGTTACAGCACAAGATTGTCCTGTAAAAATTGCATGGACGTGCGTACTTAGCCTCTCTTACTTGCTTGGCACTTTGACTCAATATTGAGCGTGAGCGTTGAAGGAATGGCGAGCCAGCTGACGACCAGTGCTAGGGCTCTGCCTCTGCTGCCCAAGGGTCTTTCTTCTGCCTCTCCGGCTCCGCTGCGACGCTTACCTCATACTTCCAGAACCGCCAGACTCACTGTAAAGGCCATTCAATCCGAAAAGGTAATTAATTAATTAATATCTTCATTCAAACAACTGAATTGGAAATCTAATCATTTTTTAATAAACAAATGCAGCCAACATTTCAAGTGATTCAGCCCATAAATGGCGACCCATTCATTGGAAGCCTCGAAACCCCAGTGACATCGAGCCCCTTGATCGCGTGGTACCTGTCCAATCTTCCGGCGTATCGGACAGCAGTGAGCCCACTGCTGAGAGGTGTTGAGGTTGGTCTCGCCCACGGGTTCCTACTGGTGGGCCCATTCGTAAAGGCTGGGCCTCTGAGGAACACAGAGTACGCAGGTGGTGCGGGGTCTCTGGCAGCTGCCGGGCTTGTGGTTATCTTGAGCATTTGCCTGACCATCTACGGAATATCATCCTTCAAGGAAGGGGATCCATCGACTGCTCCGTCGTTGACTTTGACAGGACGCAAGAAGGAGCCGGATCAGTTGCAGACTGCGGACGGTTGGGCCAAGTTCACCGGCGGTTTCTTCTTCGGAGGCATTTCCGGTGTTACTTGGGCGTACTTCCTCCTTTACGTCCTAAATCTTCCTTACTACTTTAAGTGAAGTGAACATTAGTTTTCTTTTTCAATTATCATTGTTGATTTGTAAATCACCAAACTTGCTCTCTAGTTTTTACGATGAACGAATGATAATATTGCTCTCTGACTCTTGATGCTCTTCAATGGACAAGTTTAACCTAATAACACGCTTTCACTATTCCCTTGGTATGGCTGAACCTGAAAGTGGAATGGTGAATAATGAACGGAAAGGAAGCTAGCCTACGAGTACAAACAAGACTAGTTATTATGGAATTGATTTTTAACTTTACCCAAGGTAAAGCCAGCCATTTGGTAATATTAAAGTTAAACAGTAATTTTTTATTTGGCCCAATAAACAAACTGTAAAGAAAGACGGTACGAGTCAGAACCCAGCACTGCACTGATCAATACATGAAAAACGCAATCCCAATCTAATATATCATCATTCTGATCATGAGAACTAAAAGGAAATTGAAGTTATAAGTCTTGAAAAGCGCAAGGACGAATGAGTTAGATGACAGATCATCATGAGCTTGAGCCACAGCTTGCTTTATTGGGGCAGACATGACTGTAAGTGTCTGTCAAAACGGTTAGGTGAGCAAAATCCTGTTTCAAAAGAATATCAACACAAGATAAAGAAAAAGTTTCAACTTTCAATCAGGTTTATGTTATTGTTACCCCAACTAGTTTCCTTTTATCGATTCGAAACCAAGTGGAAAAAATATGAGCATCACTTTTTATTTTTATCCTTGTATTGTTCGCTACGATGATAAGATAAATAATGAGAGGAAAAATTGAATCATGCTACCTCCGAAGCCCAACAGCGACTCTATCTTTGGCATCTTGTGGTATAAAGCTGAGACTACCAGAAACACCAGAAGCTGCTTCTACGAATGTCATATACTGTACTGTCATTGTCAGTTACAAGTATAACCTCATTTTCTATTAGTTACAACAAACAAAATTCAAATTGGTGATGCAGCATTTATGCACGTCCGCTTGAATCTTTAGTAATAACTTCATAGACAAGTAAGGATTGAGATTTCAGTGACCAAGGTATTCAGCAATAGAAAATGTTAAACATAACATAATGTGCAGATCATATTTTCATGGATTCCTTGTTGATTCTTTGGAGCAGGACAATTTTATATCTTTCTGATGCAAATTAACTCGCTTTTGATCACAAGAAAAATGCAGAGTGACCATGCAACATAAGTTTTACCTTCTGGTTCCATGACTGCGCTTTCATCAAATCTCATGCTGCTTTGTCAACAGTGTGGACAAACACACGGAAGGAAATACACAAGAGAATATATCTAGATTGAAATGATTGGTCATTCTATCATCAGTTGATTTGATTTGGAATCACCTAGGACCAGTAAGTTAGAAGATTGCGCTGCCTCGGTCAGAGTTCTGAGTAAAAACGTTAATAAAAGTTGTTCCAAAACGATGGCACTAAGATGTTTCTTCATCTTTTGTCTCCACATGAGCAAGTACCCTGCCCGAAGCGGTGAAACAAACCTATGTGTCTCTCTCACAATAATTTCCCGTTCTAGAAGCTAAGAAATATACTTGATGAAGTTATGACAAACAGTACATGCACGGACGTTCTTCACTTCTTCATAATTCGAATTGGATTGCTGGTTACTGCGTTAATGATCCTAAATACAACCACAAGCTTCACACTGTAATGACCAATTACACATCAAGGGAATACGAATCTCTTCCAGTCTTCATGTGCGTGGGATCTATCACCCACGGAATAAGTGTGCATTTGATCCTTCAGCTACATCCAAGATTGACCAGGCTGCTTCTTAATCCCTTTCTGATGCATTAAAGTCCTTACCCTGGCGGCCTCGTCCCATCTATGGTTAGCAGCACACATGTTAGAAGATAAAATATAAGTTCCTGCATCAGATGGTGAGATTTGAAGCAGGATTTCAGAAACCCACTTTCCCATCTCAACGTTTTTATGAAGTCGACAAGATGATAAAAATGATTTCCATACAGCACTCAGGTGCGAGATACCATTTGCAAAGATAAACTCCTTTGTCTCAGTTAAGTGACCTGCTCTACCATAAAGATCAACCATAGAAGTAAAGTGTTCAACTCCAGGATCAATGCAAAAAACATCTTTCATCATCCTGAAATATCTACACCCATCATCTAGCAGCCCTGCATGGCTGCATGCATTTAAAACCCCAAGAAAGGTAACCTCATTTGGCACTATACCCTGACTCACCATTTCATCGAAAAGGCGAACAGCCTCCCTCCCTTGACCATGTAATGCACAGCCTGATATCATAGAAGTCCATAACACAACATTTGTACTGTTGATTTGCCTGAAAATCATCCAGGCATCATCCAAGCTTCCAGATTTGGAATACATATCAATTAACGAGGAACCAACATAAGCATCCATTCTATGTCCAATTTTCTGAATATAGGCATGTATCTGTAGACCAAATTCGAAAGTTCCAGCATTAGTACAAGCAGAAATTATGCTCGTGATAGTCAGAATATCCACTGCAACCTGTTTGCGAACCATAAACCTGAAAGATTTTAAACCATCTTCATACTTGCCATTCAAAATATAGCCAGAAACCATTGAACTCCACGAAACGATTTCAGCTGCGGGAGCCTCGCACCTAACCCCAGAATTTTGTATGCTCAGAAAATCCAAAGGTACTTCTCTGAGAACTAGAGATGCCTTGTCCACTCTCCCGCATTTGCAATACATCTCTACAAGTGAACTCCTTATAAACCCATCACTGTTAATGCCAAATTTTAGGACACGCTCATGAAGTTGTCTCCCGAGCTCGATATGAGTTAGAGAAGAAGCCAACATAAGAGCTATGGAAAAAGAAAATGAAGACAGCTCAGTCCCACTTCGAACCATATCATAGAGTTGTTCGAAAGCATATCTTTCACAACCACATTGCATAAGGCCATCTATGATTGTATTCCAACTGACAGCATCCTTGTAAGGCAAATTCCTGAAAAAGTCTAGAGATTTTTCAACATCTCCTCCACGGATATATGCAGCAATCATTATGTTGCATGATACAAGGTCCCTTTCTTTCATCAACTCAAATAATCTTTCTGCGTATTCAAAAACGCTGCATTTCAAATAAAAATCAAGAAGAGAGTTGTTCAACACGATATCTCCAACAATACCATTTCGCAGTATCCAAGCATGGACTCCCTTACCCAAGAGAAGATTGCTTACTCTTGAACAACACTTGAAGACACTAGATAATGTAAAGTGATTTGGAAGAGCGCCAGCTACACGCATTTCTCTGAAAAGGTTAAAGACCATATCTGATGAACCAATTCGAGCAAAACCTGATATAAGAATGGTCCACGTTTGGGTGTTTCTAAGTAGAATTTCATCAAACAGCTTGTGGGCGTGGTCCAAGTTGTTGGATTTAACGTACAAGTTCAACAGGTAACTACTCAAGTTTGAAGTCTGAAGAGAACCGTTCTTGAAAGAGTTTGCATGAAGAGCATAAACGTTGGTAGAATCAGAATGAGGGAAGGGCGACGATGATCGGTGCCAACGAGATAGAAATCTGGGAAAGTGAAAACGAGAGGAAGTAATGACTGAATTGAGCATTGGTAGGAGACAGAAATGCAACGGCAACAAGAACGCCCTTGGATTTACATATATATAACTACTTCAGTTTACAGTCATTTTATTCGTTCGAGGGTAACAGCCCCAATTGCGACGGCATTGCCAGGTTAATGATTCGAGTCATTGTTTTGTTTTATGGGCAGAACCGCTTGCGTGCTGAACTTCAGGGTTTAAAAGGTGGTCTTGTGGTCTGGGATGGATTGCTTACATTTTTATTTAATTTATTTTTTTTCAGGCGGCTCCGGTAGTTTCCACACCTGCCACCTTAGAAGAGATTGGGGAGTCGAGTCATTCTTCGACACAGCACATAAAATCATACCCCAAGAACAATTCAACGCGTTTTCAAAAATAGTATTTTGTTAAATGAAAATCACAAAAATCTTTAAACAGGATACATTAGTATTAATGATTTATCCACCTCCTCAGTGGAAGGAAGGGATCCCATTGTGAACGATCCACAAAAGGTATAGCAAGAAAGTGGAAAAACACAAGAATGTTACTATTTTACAAAAAAGAATACGATGACGACAAGTATGACGTTTCGTTTTTGCTAGTATCGAAACTATGACAAATTCTATGATGAGGGCAATTACAAGAATGAGAACTCGTAACTCTTAAATTTCGTATAGAACAGAACTGCCACTCATAGAGGAGGATAGAAGTAGGAAGATAAGGAAAAGCAGAGAAAGAGCAAGCCTCCCACTGTGGCAACTGTGCGTTGCGAAATCCTAGATGCCAGCATGCTTCCTCCTACCACTGCCAGCGAAGTGCAGATGGTGTGTCCAATTGTGGCTCCTACCGCCACTCCTAGTGCATTTTTGTGTGTCGCCAGCTGTAACCAAACAATAGGCCATTACACTCGACAAAAAAGAGTTCAGCCAAACAAAAATCAGTTTTCTTACCGCAATTGTTGCTATCTGGCTACGATCCCCCCACTCAGCAAGGAATGTTAGGATAAAAGACTGCAAAAAGGAAGACAGGATAATTTCAGATGTGATTATCGTCATGCAAGGCAATTAAATAAATGATACACAAGTTGCACTCATGACTCGCCTCTAAAAATATCGGCGTACAAAATCTTGAAAAGAAGCGTCTGAAGCTAGTTTTCCCTTGTCCACTTTCAAGTTTCTCTTCTACCTGAATAAGAAGAAAATCAAATCAAAAGGCAAATTCAGAATAAGGACCAAATTTAACCAATTAAATAAAAGGAATCAACGACAAATACTCGGCAAAAGAAGGCTTTAGACAATTTCAACCCGATAGCAAAAGCTCTAATAATAGATCAACAATGGAATCCCACCATTATGTTGACTGGTAATTGATGAAAGCTGCCCTCCCCATAATAATGTGAAATGTTGGAAGAAGCGGGAAAGTATAATGACAAGCGGCACGAAAACAAGTTCAAGTACTCATAAATAATTCGAGATTCTAGATCTTGAGACATTTTTGCAAATAAGAACAAAAATGCGGATCGGTTTAATCCACATTTTTTGAATGTAAAATTGACATGAGTGCAGTAACTAAACATGCATAATGATGATTTCCAGTTATTCCTGAATAAAAAATGTCATTCAAAACAAAGAAATTTGATGCGACATACCAAAGCATCCATGACCCCAGCATAAACAGTAAAAACTATAAATATAGAAAATTATGAAGCCCCTACAATGAAGAACCAATAAAAACATACTTCTTCCATTTCTTTCTTCTGAGAAGATTTTGAATCTGATCTCCAAGCAATATACAACAATCGTAGGCCAAAAAAAGCATAAAGAACTGCATATGACAAAATAGAAAGGCTTAGCTTCACATGAAAAATAAGAGCTAACAAAAGGTATCAAAAACCCATCTATAAACGCAGGATAATGAATGCGAAAAATGCAAATCACTAAGGCACATATGGGTATCTAAAGGCAAGTTGCTAGCAATCGGAGGGCAGAAAGACAAAGAACATGTTATGACACAATCAACTACACAGACGTAGAGTGGACAATGAAATTAAACAGAATCTGTGAAGCTCGTCAAATCTAACAAACATCCAGAGTGCTGAAGAGTGAAGATAAAACTTAAATTTTCCAATAAGTGAAGAAACAATGAAGCAAGATTGAATAATAAATTATTTGATTATACGTACAATTTGACTGAATCTATCAAGCAGACACTATCGCATCCAAAAGACATGCATGGAGTCCTAATCATATTCATAGAAGCCTCTATAACGGGTGAAAGCACAACCATCAAAATGCAAAAGAAAGAAAGAAAGAAATATCATTCTACCTCCTAGCCACTGATTTACAAATTATAACAAACAAAACTTCATCTAAAAGGACAGAAAAACGGCAGAGCTAAGCATCAAACCGTAGACTTTACCTGTAGCTGCACTATTTGTATGCTTTCTGGATATCAAATTCGGTACAATCCTACCTAATCCTGTAGAAAGTACCTAATTGAAACATATAACGATTTTAGTCTTGATATGCTCATAGTTGCTGACCCAAATTTCATTACGACGCCATGCAAAATACAGCATATGATCAGAAACGCAAAGAAGGACGTAACAGATATAGATTCTATTGGGTTTGAAATACAAACAGAACGAAAGCAAACTTACTGTCATAATGATCAGAGCAGTGAGAGCCCCAGATAAGACAATTGACTTAGGATGGCGCATAGCCATCAATGCCGCAATGATAAATGTCTCATCCCCAATCTAGCATCATTAGATCCAGCAATATCAAAACCATTAGATCTCCATTCAGGATATTTCAACATAGAGGATATGTAACATGATATAAATAGCGCTATAGGATATGTAACATGTACTAGCACAAAAAGCGTTCTCAGAGACTTGATTACTCCTACTGGAGTTTAGCATTTAATAACGTTTACTTGCTTTAAATTTGATATAACAAAACAGAAATAATTCACGTTACACTAGACCGAGGCAGACCAAGTGAAAAAAAAAAAAATGACAACCTACTAGGCACTAATAGATTAAATTTGGAGAATAATATGACACGAGTATATTGCTTAAACTAACCTCACTAACGATGATCATCGATAAACTGGCAAAAAAAGCATCAAATACCCCAAGACCAGTGGAGTCGAAGACAATAGCATGGCTAACATAATTTCCGTCATTATTCTCTCCGGCCGCACCATTGTCAAGACTGGTAAAGGTAATCTGTGCACAAAAAGCTGATATCTATCATGACGAATAAAATAAAAAATAAGATAGAACTTCTGACTTATATTCGTTTATTTCTTGACAAGGCTGCCAAAAATCACATTCACCGGAAAGCGACCTAGCAGCAGTTTAATTTGAATTTAATAATTAATAGGATTCTGCTAATAATTCTTCCTTCTGTACTCTAATTTTTTTCTTGTGAATGTGGCAAGTTCTGATGAGTAACATCCCAAGAGAATTTGCAAAGATACAACTTCCCAAACCAAAAAACAAATAAATTATGATAAAACAACTTTCTTCCTCCTCTTCCCTTTATTTAATTTGTTTTAATTTTTTCTACGCGCATCAAATAATAACAATTAGAGAGAAAGGAAACTCACTTTGCTGCGGCGGCCCAGATCTACAGATCCACCGGACTCTTCTTTCCCGATCTCAACTAAAGAATCCTAAACATTCAGACATATTATGTTCAATATTCATGCAGATAGAGAGGAATACATGGCAGAAACAACAAACATGAAGATCAAACGACACCTGAGCAACGGCGGGAGACAAGTTCAAGAACAAGCACAGGAGAAAGAAGAGGTAGACAGTTATGAGAATGCTCCTTCCATAGTTGAAGCGCAGACCCATGCTGTAATTCCTCAATTTGCGAGAACCTGGATCCGCTTGCCAGAAAAAGGTACTAGAGAGAAAACTCGATCAACTTTTCTAGGGAAAGAGAAGAGGATTTTGAAAGGAATCCAAGTTTTTCAATAAAGAACATCAGATATCTTTAGAGATCTGCTCATTTGCTTAGCTTTGATTGTACGTGAACGATGCACACAATTCCACAGATCTAAAGGAGAGATCCAGCGAAGAGCCAAGATCTCCTAACGCTGCGGTCCCTCCCCGGTTTAGCGTTTATACAAAACTATTTTCAGCGGTCGAACCTTATACGACCAGGAAACATGTGTCGTTTTAATTGAATTCTTTTTTGCTGTTTTTTTAGGCGAAACCAAAACTCTTCATAATTTGAATAATTCTAAATTTTCTTGAAACATATATTTTACAAATTTGACTATTTATTAAATTAATAAAAGATTGAATACCATTTATGTTTTTAAAATAATAAATACATTTATTTTTATTTTAATATTTACTTTATATAATATTAAAATAATATATAACATTATTATTTAATTAAATTGACGTATAATTATTTTTTTTTTTTTTTTGCAAAGATAACTAACTTTTGTTTGGTAATTAGCAATTACAAGTATCAATGAAATGAAGTTGTATTTTTAAATTTAAACTGAATACTTTTTTCTTTTTCTATGAGGAGGGGCTAAATTTAATTTAATTTCACTAAAGTTATATTTTTTTTTTGAATTATGTTATGGCATTACACTATTTCCTTGTATAATACTTTTTGTTAAGGTTAATAAGTTTGAACTCATTTGTATAAATAATATTTTTTTTTTTAAAAAAAAAAGTGATCATTAAAATCATCACATAACTGTTAAAAAAAAAATCTCATAATAATTTAACTTTTAAGTTTCAACATTTTTACATTCACTATGATTTTCTCTTCTTCTTTTTTTTTTTTTCTTTTTGTAAACATTCACTGTGATTTTCGATTTGCACACGAGACTCATAAATCATGGTGAGGACTTTACTATTACTTTAACTATAGGAAGGATTAGATTTAGTGATAAATAACTATAACCACTTAATTATGTTTATCTAAATTTAAATTCATATATATGAAAAAAATAATTAAAGAACTATATCCTTATTTGGCTTTCAATTAAAAAGTGTGTACAATAGTTGAAGGCTTTAAGCACTTATCTTACTTTTCTGATGGCAAGACCAGCAGCTATCCTATTCTACAACAGTAGCCAGGCTCAAGTAGACTGGAATACCCTAGACCTTTTCCAATAAAAACACCGAAGCTAATGGGAGGAGATCACGGCCGTGCCCAATGCTCTGGCTCCATTTCCCTCTCGAGCTCCAACTGTCTGGCTGAAGTAAATGCCTTCTGCCTTCCTCCCTTTCATTTCAGCTGGTGGAATAGACCCTAAGGTCACCCCTGATCATGATGTGGGGACTGAAGTCCTTCTTTCTTTTTGTTTTTGTGCCTGTTGGTCTGCAGCCCCCAATCGATGCCATGTCGGGGCATTAAATCCCATTTGGGCTCACTATCCTGTTTCGCTTCCTCTGGTTTATGAGGGAGATCACTTGTTCGATGGTCGAGCAAGGAGCTAGGTGGGATGGCACTGAACGGGAAGAAGTTTTTAGCCACTGTGCTAGCGATCTGGTTTGGGGGCGCCTGGATTACTGGTGGTAGGTTGAAGTAGGTTAGAGAGTAGTACAAGTTCATTTCATACTCACATTAGGTAAGCTCATTCCTTATTTTTGGGTCCAGTTCCAGAGATAAAGCCGGCAGGTACGCTTCCACTGTTGCTGACAATCCAAAATCAAAAGCTAAAATTTTCCCGCCAATTTGATTTTGAATGGTGATAAGGGTTCATTGAAGATGCGACTTCAGTCATCCTTATCTTTAAATACCACTAGCCCCTCCGTATGAATGTATTAATTGGAAGAATTGCAGTGGAGACAACCAAACTTGGGCGCAGATAAGAGAATATGTTTAGACATTAGACTTTGGTATTTATAGATATGAGCTCTTGGGCGCAGATAAGAGAATATGTTTAGACATTAGACTTTGGTATTTATAGATATGAGCTTATTGAATATGTTTAGTCTGTTTTTGTTACAATTCTGCCCAATCAGTTGATGGGCTTCTTTTGATGTTTTGTTCTGCCACAGAGACTTGATATGGTGTTCCATCTATTGAAGGAATTGAAGCCTGGGAAAGATAACTGCAATATCAGGGTGAGGGTTTTTCGACTTTGGACTCACACTGGAGAAGACTCAACTGATGTTCAGACTCTGAACATGGTGCTTATTGATAAAGAGGTAGTGTCTTAACATGATTATTAGTTTCATTGTGATATGGGAATATGCTCACTGTGTTTTGTCACCTTAAATTGTAGGGTCAGAAGATAGTCTCATTTTCTTAGTTTTCCATATTAAAATTTCTTAACAAGTTTTTCTGAGTGGGGAAAGTTTGTCATCACGCCATGGTGTTTTGGGTTCTTATTTTCGCTTAATGTAGTTTATGGTATCTGGCTGCTATAACGAGGATGTGATGCTTGTCTGACTATGTATAGCGCTGTTTTTTTTTTTTATTGGTTTAAAGATGTAAAGCACTGCCATGTGATTTTCCTTAAAGCATATCTCTTACTACCTTCCTTTATTCTAAGTATTGATAGTGTGCTTGCACGAGGGAAGAAGCT
Organism: Bauhinia variegata; assembly: GCA_022379115.2. Classification (NCBI taxonomy): domain Eukaryota; kingdom Viridiplantae; phylum Streptophyta; class Magnoliopsida; order Fabales; family Fabaceae; genus Bauhinia; species Bauhinia variegata. Next base: position 27,466,732 of record CM039429.1, on the reverse strand, counting down.
GGACAATTTGGAAAACAATAATGATACATGTGAAGCCTCATAGATACATTAGATATTAAATACAAGTCCATTGTTTTTTTCATTGTTCACAGGTGATTATCATTGTATAGGTATAGTTTATGCTGCATCTTTCTATAGGTTATTTCATTTGATGATGTTAAGTGTATTTGAAGAGTTTCTTTTACTAACTTCCACAGGAAGCCAAAAAAGGTAGCGAGCCATGCATTGATTAGGTTGCTGTTGCAGCAAAACCTCATGTTGATAAAATACAGGTTGCTTTAAAACCCTAAAAAAGAAGGTTAGTCATGGTTGTGGGAAGTTTTTAGAATCAACTACTACATATCACAGCTAAGTATTTCTCTCAATCTTAAATGTCTTTAACTCTCTATTTAAAAACTTTCTAAAGTTGAAAGCTTTCGGTAACTGATGATATCAGCACAGTATATGCTTCTTTACATGTATATCGGCATTAGGTTTTGTTTTCTTTCGTGGAATTAACCTTTGATTCCCATTGTGTCAATATTTGTTGTGTCATTTTTGCATCAAGTAATGAAGGTGATGGAAATGAAAAGAGACAAATATTGACTTTGATTCTGTTCTTTCATCTTATAAGTAATTTATTTTTATGTTGTAATAATTTTCTGTGATATATGTCTTTAACATGTTTTGTAATTCCTGTAAGTGGCATAGTAAATAAAAAGCTCGAGTAAACTGAACTTGAAACACCCTGGTCCCTATGACCAAGGAAGGTGCCATTAGATCTAATGGCATCGACTGCTGACTCATAAATAAAAACCAAGTTGCACAATAGCTTATGGATAATAATAATTCCTATAATTTAAATGCCCATTATTTTCTTCTAACTTACCTTTTTCAAATGTGATTATGAAAAAATACAGCATCAATACCAGTTCTTGTGCTTTTAATTGTCGTTTACACTGTGAATATGAGTTTGCAGGTTGAGGTTTTATTTGTGGGAGATGTTGTTCATGTTTTCTTGGTGCCATGTTCTAATTGTAATGATAAGATGTTAAGATTCTGTGACTATAGAGCTGCTTCTTTGAGTGGTGCTCATTTTTTTTTTATTAGCCACAGAAATATTTCCAGAGGTATAGCTAATTCTTTATCTTTCATTTTATTGTTTCTACTATATTTGAGTACGTTACTGTGATTAGCACATGATTGTGATTCGCTTTTCAATTTGAATTATTGGAATGCCGTGCTTTCTGACAGTGGCTTTTTTAGTAGTATTTTATTTGATTAATGTGGTTCTCTTGCTTTTATTTCAAAGCAATTTAAAATGATGTAATTAGCCAACTGAGTGTATCATTCTGACAATGGTTTGGTCTTTTATTTTGTTCTTCTCATCAGTGCAAGTTCTGTGGGATGTATGGAACATGAAGAAGGAAGATAAGTTTTCCTATTGATTATCTTACATTTTAGCTTTCTTGCGTTCTTTACAATCGTCAAGTTTTTTGGATTTCATGTTCAAAAGAATTTTGATTCAATGTCTCTGCATAAAGAATTTGGTTCCACATCTTATTGAGTTATGCTGATAGCTTACAGAGATCAATTTAAGCAAACACATGAGTGGCCATCAAACAGATATCAGAGCTAGAGCAGGTAGATTATTAGGTTGTAAATCAACATACCTTTTATATGTAGGGTACATGTCAAAGATTTGAAACAAGAGAGGCCAAAGAAGTACAGATTCATTCTAACAGTAATACTTCTCTCTTTTTTGGGAATGGTTGTGTTCCTTGAGAGACATGTTGGTTGAATATTATGATTTTTTGCTTGCAATGATTGGATTGGAAAGGTATCTTTTGAAATGAGTTTTTTTTTTAAAAAAAAAAAAAAAATCAACTATAGCATTAAATCTTTATTTTGATACTGACATTGCTTGACACAAGTGAAGGGAAGTTTGCGTAGTGGTTATGCTGTTGTGGAGATATCCTGTGACTAAAGCTGTCTTTATGCTGTTGGCTTATGTTCTCAGGTGGTAGAAAATGATTGAGTTTCAGCGATTTTAGCATGTTAATTGGTGACCATTTAGCTTATATGGCTAGAATCATGTTCACAGCTCAGCTCTATCAATCATTAGTATTTTCTTTTCTACTCTGATAAGATTATTAACGAAGGGCTGTCTTATATCCAAGTGGCTTTAAGTTGTTATCGAGCTATGGTATTGGAGTGCTAATTCTTTTGCCATTGGTTAGTCTTCCTGTTTAATTTGACAATAGATTTGTTGACCTATTTAAATTATGTGAATATTTAATAAGGCGTTAAGACGTGTAATAGTGGGTTAAATGTTTTCTGTAAGAATTTTTTGCCATTGAACTTCTATACCTTATTAAATTAGATTAGATATCACCAAATTGCATTAGTTTTATCATATATAACTAACAATATCATGATTTAGATAAATAATATTATTTATATAATATAGTAATTTTTAAAGTAAATTAGAAATTATAATTACTTTGTTCATTGACAAATTAATATGTAACCTATAAACCCGTGCATCGCACGGGGATAAACTAGTTCTTGCGTTATATTTTCAATTGAAAATTTTCTATTTATCTAATAGTAGAAAACAAGCATTTCTGGCCCCAAATTCAATTTAGTGGATGATAATACTTCAACAACTTGATGTTGCTAATCGAGTAATGAAATGGGAGATGTGAGAATAACATGACAATTAAAAATAGATGTAATACAAACGTATAAAAGGACGTCTATCATGACAATCATATACTTGAAGTCGTGTTTAGATTAATAAATTAACTAGATTCATCAGTAAATTCTATGCCATATTTATATCAATTACTACTGCCTACAACTTATATTCACCATCATCAAAATAAATAAAATGTACTAAATCTTAAAATCTACCATGTCAATCATGGACAATAAAGGAATTCTAATTTTTTATTTTTAATACATTATTTAAAGTTAAAATTTGCATTTTTTTAATCAGACCTTATAGTTTTTAATAAAATTTAATGACTTGGCATGTGACTAAATTTTATCTGAGCAGGGGGTTCTATTGGGCTTGGGTCGTCAACTTCTCGTCAAACAGCAGGCGGTATTCAATTTAATTATCATTCCACTTTTTTTTGGTGTTTTTTTTTTTTAAAAAAAAATTCCCCTTTACGAAAAGTTCAAAACTTTCATACCATAAAATAAGAGAAAATAAAATAGGAATATGAAAGTTAGTTCAGAAATTTAAAAAAAAAAAAAAATGAAAGAAGGACAGGTCTAGAAACGAAGGTTGATGGACCAGACAAGAACATAGGGAGATTAGATTAGAGAGGAGTCACCGGCATGCAGTCAACTGCCGAGTTTCTGATCGGATTTTGTTTACCGGCATTGGCACACCTTTTTGTTTCCTGCGTGTGCAATGGAAGGAGCACGTGTCGAATTAAAACATTCATAATTCATTTACGTCAACGAGAATAGTCGTAATTCATGATTAATTAAAAAATAAAAAGATGCTCTTACGTGTCGTAGAAAGAGAGCGAGTGGCTGTGCGTGGATTGAGAGAGAGTGATGGTGGTACGTTTTGTCAAAAACGCGGGTGAAAAAAGCGAACAAACAAAGAAAGATGAGTCATGACTGGGATGTCTGGTTGGATGGTTGGTTTTTATTCCCTCTCCTCGTTTGTGGAGAGGAGAAGAGAACGCCTCACTCTATCTCTCCTTCATTCTGCCTGCCAAAACCCAAAAAAAAACCTTCTAAAATAGAAATATTCTCTCTTTCTTCCTTTTTCTTTGGGTGATCGTCGGAGGGATCGGCGGGAATGGGAATACCGGCGGCCTTCTCTACAGTGACAGCTTGGTGATATGGAAAACAGAAGCTCATGCAATTCGATGCCGCAATTCCGATGGCCCCAGCGGCCATCACCGACCCATCCTACCTGTCACCGTCCCTCGCCACCACCCAAGGTCTCCTCTCTTCTTCTCGTTGTTTTTGATTCTTCCCGTCTATCGCTAACTCATTCACATGGTTTCCTTTTATGCAATTGCGCTCTACTATTGTATCATTCTAAGTTTTACTGTCACTCCGATACTTGCCTTACCGATGTAGATTGCCCTCACTTTCCTTCCCTTTCGGAGCCCCTCTTCAATCTCTGCTTATCATCATTCTGCTCTCTCTGTTAGTTATAGGCATCACTTACTACGTTTCTTATTTTCATTCTGCCTTTCCACTCATTCCCTCATTTGGCAAGTCCATTACTCTTTTATCTGTTTTTATCTCTTAATTATTTTGCGATCAACAGGGGTTTGATCATCGCTGAAGTTCTAATCAATTTCATATCATCAAAATTTCTTCTGTCAAGCAGAATTTATGAAGTAGCGATCATAAATTATCACCACCCGGGGCCTTTTTCTCTCCCTCCCTTTTGACTTTTTGGGTTGTCAGTCCAGGTTCATTGAATGTAATCTTCATATGTATTTTTCGTTTTCACTTTCTTTTTCCACTATCTTTGGTGCATTACGTATTTCTCAATGCTAATATGTGAGACTTCGTTCTCTGCTTTAGTCACTAATATTTGACCTAAAGTCCAGGTTGACGGGGAGAGAAATCATTATTTTCTTTTAAAAAATTATTCATCATATAATTAAAGAGCAGGACATAAAATATAGAATGTGAAATTGTAATCTTTTTAAGTAACCACAAATAGCTTTGGTTAGGAAGGGCAAGTGCTGAAAGGGGAAAGAAATTATTTCAGGTTGTTACTTAAGCCATGACTTACACCCTCCAGATGCAAATTGTAATCTCTTTAAGTAACCACAAATAGCTTTGGTTAGGAAGGGCAAGTGCTGAAAGGGGAAAGAAATTATTTCAGGTTGTTACTTAAGCATGACTTACACCCTCCAGATGCAGGAAATTTGTACTTTTGTCTTGAGGAAACTAATGCGGGAAACAAAATATTAGAGACTTTATACATTCAGACTGTGATGGAACCAATGAATAATAATAGCATAAAATGTCTGTTCCCTCTTTTATCAATTTAACTGCTGTCTATTTTAAGAAATTGACTAACTCATATCATATGATGTTGTTTCAGATGCAATGTGGCAAATGAAATTCAGAGCAGGTGAAACAATGGATTCCGGACCTTATCCTGAGCGTCCAGGAGAACCAGATTGCTCATATTACATCAGAACAGGCCTTTGTAGATTTGGAGCAACATGTCGATTTAATCATCCACCTAATAGGAAACTGGTATAAGCTACAATGTATTTGGACAAGTTGTAAATTTAAACTAATAAATGATAATAATATACGGGTTGTACAAGCTCATGACACATAAGTCAATTCTATATGTTTGTGTTATATAGTGTTGAATCTACCATTGTGCGCTGTTAATTCCTTTTATTTATCTTACGTTGCACTTGGAGGACGTAGATACCTGATAAATTTTCTGTTTGAATTCCATCAGGCTATTGCTGCTGCAAGGATGAAAGGTGAGTTTCCAGAAAGAATAGGACAACCAGAATGTCAGGCATGTACTTTGTTTCTCATTGTTTACATAGGTTGCAATTTTGCTTCTTTGCGTCTGCTTTATGAATTCACTCTATTTTGGGATGGAATGTAATACTTTGAAGTTAATTCTTCTTCTAATTCATTTTATGGTTCTTAGATCAAATTGTGTTAGGGAAGCCTACAATATAAATGAAAAAGTGAAGTTAAGAGGCAGGGGCAAAGTGAGCAAGCTGGAAACTAGTGTTGCATTTGCTTGCCTTTTGTTTTCAGGACTCTTTTCTCTCAGAATTCGTGTAGTTGGATTTATCTAAACACTAAACAGTGGTATATTCCAGGTTAATGGATTTAAATTTTATCATAAATGAGTTTGCCTAAATTGAGGAAACTGTTTAGGATTACTATTTTAGTTTTTATCAAAGTGATAAAGTGTAAACCAGTTAAGTCTTCTACTGTTGAAGGTGGTTAATCTAATCATATTAAGTTCTGAGAAGTGATTCTTCTATATTTATATGCTATATACTATGTCCCTTACCAGCCTTAGCAATTATTGGGTTAAGCATAAATTTCTAAGCAGAAAAAGAGCAGGAAATAAATTCATATTAAACTAAAAAAAGCTTGTTTTGGTGAGATTTTCTTATTTGATTTTAACATTTATGATCCTTAAGAGTGATATAAATGTTTACCTCATCTTTATGTTGCTGAACACTTGTTTGTGTTGTGATGTAAGATATATATTGACTATTCTATAAAAGCTAATGTCTTTTATTTGTTTCCAGTACTATCTCAAGACAGGAACTTGTAAATTTGGGGCCACATGCAAGTTTCATCATCCTAGAGACAGGGCTCTGATTGCTGGAAGAGTTGCCTTAAATATTTTAGGCTATCCACTTCGCCCTGTTAGTCTTTTGATATACCCCTCTGATTTATATACTATATGACTTGGTGCTCATCAATTTGGGGCTAATTTTAGTATCATATCTCATTTGAGTTTAAACACCATTAACCTTTTGTGGCCCTGTGATTATTTAATATCTGAAACTTGGGTCTTAACTTGATATTTTCTTTAGTTTCTGGCATAGTTGAAATTAATAGTCTTATGTTATATTTGTTTCCTGTTGTGCAGGACGAGCCTGAATGCCTTTATTATTTGAGAACTGGACAATGCAAATTTGGGAGCACATGCAAATTCCACCATCCTCAACCAACTAATATGATGGTTTCATTGCGTGGCTCTCCTGTTTATCCTAGTGTCCATTCTCCAACCACACCAGGTCAGCAGTCATATGCAGGTGGAATTACAAATTGGTCCCGTGCATCTTATATTCCTAGTCCACGTTGGCAAGGTCCTTCAAGTTATGCCTCTCTAATTCTACCTCAGGGAGTGGTTTCAGTGCCTGGATGGGGTGCATACAGTGTAAGCTCATTCGTCCTTTATTAGAAAAGGCCACAACGAAGAAATTGAAAGCAGTGATGTGCCACTTTCACCATAACTATCAGGGGACTTTGTAGAGCAATTTCATTGTAATTTATTTATTTTTTTTCAAAATAGCCCATCAATGTCTTTATGTATGATTTTTATGATGGTTAATCCTTTTACTTTTAATATAATGCACCCTCCTCTTGAGCTAAAATTTGCCATTGCTGGCCAACTGGAATATTTATTTTTTCAGGGTCAGATGGGATCAATCTCTACTCCAGATAGTCCACAGCAAACAATGGGAAACGATCAAATTTATGGGACTTCTCGCCAAGGTGAAGCAACAAATAGTGGATCTCAAGGGACATATTCTCAATTCCGTTCCAGCTCTGTTCCTTTAGGGTTTTATGCATTGCAAAGGGACAACATATTTCCTGAAAGACTTGGTCAGCCTGAATGTCAATTCTACATGAAGACTGGAGATTGTAAGTTTGGTGCAGTCTGTCGGTTCCATCATCCGCGTGAGAGGATGATTCCTGCTCCTGACTGTGCATTGAGTCCCTTAGGCCTGCCTCTGCGTCCAGTGAGTTAAATTCTTCCTACTCACTTCTATCTGGCACCTTGGTTTATATTTCCTCCTTTTTCAGTTCAGAGAGCCTTCAAATAGAATAGTCTTCTTAAATTTTTTTAATGGTTTAACTGACTTGTTATCACTATTATTCTTACATGTATCTCTTATTTTGCACTTCATAGTATAGAAAGTAATATGTCCGATTATAACCAACTAAGCATGTGGTATTATGCTCCTGCTTAATACTGACATGTATGTATAATATGATTATTTTGAGTTACGCCATTTCCTTGTTAAGTTGTCAGACTCAAATTATGAGCTCTGGCATAATTGAAGTTGCACCCTATATTTCGTTTATCATAATGCATCTTTCATAAATCTTGTAATTGGAGAAAGTGGGAAGATCTGCAGGTGTCTGTATTAGTATACTCTTCACATTAGTTTACTCTTGATTTTTTTGGTACAAGCTGATAGTGAAAGTGTCGCATTTCCTACAGGGAGAGCCTTCATGTGTCTTCTATTCACGTTATGGAATCTGTAAATTTGGACCAAGTTGCAAGTTTGACCATCCAATGGGAATATTCACCTATAATCTATCTGCGTCACCTTCAGCTGATGCCTCAGTCCGGCGTTTGTTGGGGTCATCGTCTGGAGCTGCAGCATTAAATTTATCATCTGAAGGACTTGTTGAATCAGGCTCCACAAATCCCAGACGAGTTTCACTTTCAGAGACAAGACAGATTCCTTCTGGTGATGACGACATTGATGACGAGGGATGAATGATGTCTCTTAGAAATGGGTCGTTTGCTTTTTTCTTTTTCTTCCAATTTTTGGGGATAAAGGATAACCTGTAAATTCATTTCCCATTGCTGGGGATGTACAGAGTTCATTGTCAAGTTGATTCTGTCAAGCTGAAATGGCATGCCGTTGACAGACTCAACTCTTCTGGATTTCATGTTACCACTTTGTATAAATTTCTTCAAACATTGTTTCATTTGGTCAAATACAGTGTGAACATTTCTTGTATCCTTAAGGCAGTCTTTGGATTAACTTTTTTTCCCATTATCTTTTTAAAAGCCTTTCACCATCAAATGCTATCGCCTCCATGAATCTTTGCTTCTCACAACGTTGGCTTTATGCCGTCTCCAGTACTGATTGAGTATGAACAATTCATGTTCAGCATAATTAGTATCGTCATCTCTCCATTTTTTTTCATGTTCTTGTACTGCCAGCCATCATTAATGCCATTCTTACCAGCTGACAATTCCTTTTTTCCCCCCCCATTGTTTAGCTGTTATTTAATATATCGTTCATTTTGCAGAACTTGGAAGGGTCAAGATTCTGGGCCGTGGAAAGATGCAGGCGCCAGAAGCTGAAATGGCTTGTCGATATTATTTTCTTTTTGCGGAAATCAAGCTGCAACATAAATATGATTTGTTTTCTTGTAGAAAATATTCCTGTAGTCAGTTTGTAATTTGCATGAGCATTCAGGGTAATTTCTGCCATGGAGTTTGGTTCAAGTTGATATGCAACAAAATAATAATCTGGAATTCAGATTTTCCTGGTGGCTTTGGGAAGTAGCATTTCTATAGCATCATATCAATCATATTCATATGCGGCTCTTTCTTTCTTTCCGGGCGACGATTTTTTTGATTTACTGTTTACAGGTAACCTGTTTTTAGAGTTGCATGCATTCATTCTTATGTCTACTGCTATATCTTGATATTTGTGTTTTATTGTGATGGCATATCAACATTTTTCTGTTCTTTTTTTTTTTTTTTTTTTTCTGCAATGGGAAAGCAAAATTCCTTATTTCTGCCATTGCTGTCTAGCGGTACATATTATTTTATTTGCAATAAAATAATTTTCTCAATTTTTGAAACCAACCAGTAATTTTCTTGTAGTCCTTTAGCCACAAGTTCCAACAACACCTGCAAAAGATTGAGAAACTTTCTCAAACAAACGCATATTTTTAGTGGCAAGGGGATAACGTACTGAAGAGGTCAGGAGTTTTATTTGCCTTACCATCATGTTAAAAAAAAATAAAAAAAATTATCCAATCTAACAAAATGAGGCTGATCTACGACTTGTTTGGCTGTTGTTTTTCAGTTCTACCCACCAATTTCTATCATAATGGAATTGTGTATTTATTATTTTAAATTTTTTATAACAAAATTATACCAAATTTAAAATGATATTTCTTATTAAATTTAATAAGAGGAATATCGAGTGTGAATTGGTTGGACACAAAATGTAGTCTAATCTGATGGTTAAAGCAAGTGTCTATGTCAATGTGAACGCGGCAGTGGCGTAAGCTTATATAATGCTTTACTTAACTACGTCCACAATATTTTTCTTTTTATTTTTAATTAATTATATTATTATAACTAATAATTTACAGAGACATTGACGGATTTGGGAGCTAATAATGTGTCCTTGCCGCCTGCGTTGGGTTTTCATACATTCTTCGCTCTCATCGGTTCCACAGCACAGCACGCGCTGGAGAGTGTCTTCTCTAGTAAAACCCTGCTCCTGTGTTCTCACTTCCTCTGCTCTCCTCGACTCCATTCTACAAAAAGAGCTGTTCCTGTGCCCGGTGAGCTATTTAGTAATACTCCCACCTCATCATCATCAATACATAACGCCAGGCCAGCTTAAATTCCCAATTCATGATACACCAAATTGAAACTTGTCCATGAAAGATTAAGACCCCCTTTTCAAATTCCTGCCCAAGAAACACTTTCCCGTAACAACTGACAAGAATGTTGCCTGCATCTGCTAATGGGGTCACCGTCTCCCTCATTTTTCTCTTCTTTTTAGCAAATACTGTCTATTGCAAAGAAGCGACTTTGGTCCGTGTAAGTCTACGTCTACTCTTCCAAAATCAACGTCTATCTTGGTTCGATTCATTGATCCGGCTGTTTTTCTCGTCAATTTTGCTGCTTTTAGTGGGTATCTATGAATTGAATGCTTGTTTCATGATTAGGGGGCAAATGGGTCCGCTGTGGCAGTGGCAGTGGCGAAGCCGATGATGCCCGCGAATGTGTTGGAGGCCGGCAAGATGGAGATAGCGATGATGATGAACGAGAGCAGAAGGAAGTTGGGCAGCTTTCAGATATGCGCACTGTGTACCTGTTGCGGTGGAGCTAAAGGTGTTTGCTTGCCGTCTCCATGTTGCTATGCCATCAATTGCAACATTCCCAATAGACCTTTTGGCTTCTGCTCCTTCACACCGAAGACCTGTAATTGCTTCGGATGCCATCTCTAGTTCTCCCTTCCTAATCCTATAATCGTCTTTAGTATTGCTATGATATTTGAAATTGTTTTTATCCGAGGGTTATCTTAATTCTGTTGCCAGTGTTAAATTAGAAGAATATCTGTACTTGATTTGTTTCTTTATTATTATTATTTGGGGGATAATATGTCCAGGTTTTCTTTTTCACCAGTTCTTTCTTTCTGGGATATGTTAGTGCCCGAAGGAGATATATAGGAAATTGTCAGTATTTTATGATAATATGAATCGGGTACTCGAGGAATCAAGAGACCATTGTCCTTTTTAGTGGAGATATTGGGGATTATTATAATGTTTTAGTTCCACTTTTCAATCATGATAATAGAAATGCAAGCGGTCAGCGTTGCCGTTTGGCTTGGATTAAGATTTAACTATTCAAGCTATTCCCATTATCATATTGCGACGTTGGGTGTTTGTGTGTTATTCATTCAATATTTATTGTGAATTGTCCATCCCCCCACTGGTTCTGGTTCTGGTTCATCCTGCAATTTACGTTCACTAATCTGATTCTGTTGTCAGTTGGCATTCACTTGCTCGTTACCTAATAAGTAAAGGTTATTGACAAGAGAAAGAGATGTGTGGTTAGATTTTCACTCAAGGTAATTAATTACCTTAAAATAAGATAGATGAGTGGCGAAAAGGGGTTTTAATTGTAGGCGGATAAGATAATAAATGCAAGTTGGTGTAGCCAACCATATAGTATATATGTTATGTAGTTGGGTGGTGGTTTGGTAGGGCTGGTCTGACGGATGCAGATTCATTACTACGGTCTCTAATATAATGGTGGGTCAATTTAATTAACAAAAGCAATTTAAATTTAAATTGTGGAGAATAAGAATAAAGAGTGAGAGACAGATCTATGATTGATGATATATATATTCAACCCTCCTCTGCAGTACTGCAGAGGACTCATATCCCAATTGCCGAACCTTCCACAAAACATCCCCACCCCAACGTTTCGTTATTTCTCGTTGCAACTCTAACTAACTGTCAAAATTTTATTTTATTATTAATTCATTTCCATATTTATTAAATTAAAAACTTTTGGTTGTGTCAATTCACATAAAAAGAAAAAGAAGATAAATCAATAAGCCCACCGAGTACATAGTTGCGCTTGATTCGACTTTCCAAACTCCCATCGTCGGGGCCCTTCTTATTTACCGTTATCCGCTTTCCGTCATATTTATATGCGCACAGAAAAAGTAGTATCTACATATATCGGCAACGTCCGGAGTGAAGTTTAAGCTAAAACCCTGAGGCTGAGGCGAGAGCAGCCTTCCCGTCCCGTCCCACCCACTTCTTCTAACAGAAAATTTGTGTATGTGCTAATTGACCAGAGTAAGAGGTACTTTGCTCTCACAAGAATTCTTAATGATATATTCGAGTTGGATTTTGTTCAATGATGTGTTGTTGATTTTAGGAGATTTAAACTTTAAAGCTTGTTTGCGTTTTATCAAATCTGATTTCGAGTTTCGGAGTCTTCCGTGGTTCGAGGATTATAAACTTTCTTAACTCAATGTTCAGTTACTATCTGCTGATTTTACCTGATAGTGGATGGTCCCGAAATTCTAAAATATTCATTAGAAAACCAATTTCACTACGGCAGCAATAAAAATTCTAAGAATTGTTTCCTGAATCCACTGGCACCCTATAGCTACCTTTTATCATATCTAAAAGAATCATCTTCTCTCTTTATGAAACCTTTCGTTGAACATTGATGAATCTATTTGCGCTCGTGTTTTATGAAGATAAATAAATTTTGTGGCTCGCTGCCCCAAATTCTGTGATTTTGCTTATTCTTACAAATTTTATTTTCCCACTTATTGTAGAATTTTCAATCATGAGTTGGTGTACAATTGAGTCGGATCCCGGTATGTTAATTACAGTTTGTATTCTATATTTCTTTCCTTTATGATAGTTTTCCTTAACTTGATGACTATCTGATATTGAAATGAACTTTATTCATGATCCTTTTCATTAATTAGTTTCAATTTCTGTCTATCGATGATAAAAAGGAATTCCTTGAATTTGATGGAAATTCTGGAAGTGTTGTTCTAAAATGAATACAATGAATGTTTTACAGTTTCTATCCCTTGACAAACCCTCTAACATTGTTTTTAAGTTATTAAATAGAGATGGTTAGGGATGTATGCACGGTTGAAGGATTAGTTTTAGAAAGTATCGTACTTGTAATTTGCCACTATTTATATAAATTTTGTTTCAGACCCTGTTCTGACTTTCCGGCTTGTTTTCCAGGTGTATTTACGGAACTTATACAACATATGCAAGTAAAAGGAGTTCAGGTATTTTTATGGATAAATATTCTTCTCATGTATTACTTTCTTATGGTTTTAACTTGTGGCGGAATGTTGACATTTGAGTTCTGTTGCTTGCTTAAATTTTGTCTCCTAAAAATCTTCAGCCAGTACTTTGACAGTGATATGTCACTAACCATTAATTTTTATCAAACTTTATTCTGTCATGTCTTATATAGTGTCTCATGTCATATGAGGCCTTAAGATATACAATTCACTATGGTTATTAACAGGATAAATTAGGTATATTTTTGTTAGGAATATACATGGTAAAAGAAGGAGTGACGGAACCAAGAACTACTTTTAGGTTACTAAGAGGTCTAACAAATAGATCAATGCTATCCAGAAGTTAATTATGCTAACACCCTATACCTAAAGTTAGAGCAGGATAAATTTTTTTGAATTTTAGAATATTCTGTATCCTGTAAGAATTGAATGACACTTTGAAATTCTAATAAAACACACAACTTGGGAACATATTAGGACTAGATATAATGTCATTCATGAATATGGTATTTAAGCAGATTCTTGTCAAATCCAATCTTGAGTCAGGTATCATTACTTTCCTTAAAAATATCTATATTAATTGAAAAACCATGCTAAGAAGATATCTTTTAACTCAGTGTTCAATCTTTCCAAGTTGAGTGTGATAAGTCCATGAACTTCAAATAACAATAAAAGGGTGTAGCTCGCGAAAGTAGCATATACTATCAGTGTAGGAAGAGAAAGCTACATATATGAATAATCAGACTTGTTGATAAAGAACAATTCTGGCAAAAGCAGTGCCAGGAAAGATGAAAATGTCTGTGTGCGCGCGCGCGCGCCCCGTATGTTCCGTTTATGTAATTATGATGTATCTGTCTTTGGGCAGGTCGAGGAGCTGTATTCATTGGATCTTGACTCTCTCAACAGCCTTAGGTTGGTGGGCTATTTCATGTAGTCTTTATCTCATGATGAATTCACAAGTTAACATAATATATTTTAAACGTTTTCGTTCGTTTCTGGGCTGCATGATCAATATCAGGCCTGTATATGGGTTGATTTTTCTTTTCAAATGGCGGCCAGGGGAAAAGGATGAACGGATGGTTATAAAAGATCCGAACCCAAACTTGTTTTTTGCAAGCCAGGTCTGGTTTCTTGTTATAAAATTTACTAATTTGTGATTGTTTAGTGATTTTACTGATAAGTGCTACATTTCTGTAGGTAATTAATAATGCATGTGCAACCCAAGCAGTCTTGTCTATCCTTATGAATTCACCAAATATTGACATTGGTCCAGAGTTGACAAAGTTGAAAGAATTTACCAAGAATTTTCCTCCTGAATTAAAAGGTTTGGCTATCAATAATAGTGAAGCAATCCGTACAGCCCATAATAGTTTTGCAAGGCCTGAACCTTTTGTCCCTGAAGAGCAGAAGGTTGCTGGGAAGGATGATGATGTTTATCATTTTATAAGTTATCTACCTGTGGATGGGTTACTATATGAGCTTGATGGATTAAAGGAGGGTCCTATTAGCCTTGGTCAGTGTTCTGGTGGGCAAGGTGATATTGAGTGGCTGAAAATGGTTCAACCTGTGATCCAGGAACGAATCGACAGGCACTCTCAAAGTGAGATAAGATTTAATCTCATGGCAATTATCAAGAACAGGAAAGAGATATATACGGCCGAGCTCAAGCAGCTCCAGAAGAGGAGGGAGCAGCTAACTGCATCCAAGTCAGAGAACAATGCTCTCTCCGAAGTGAATGCTAGGATCAAAGCTGCTACAGAGAAGATAGTGATGGAGGAAGAAAAATTCAAAAATTGGAGAACAGAAAATATCCGTAGGAAACACAATTATATTCCCTTTCTGTTTAACTTCCTAAAAGTTCTGGCGGAGAAGAAGCAGTTGAAGCCTCTCATAGAGAAGGCCAAGCAAAAAACAAGCAGCCCTCAACGAAGAATTTAGGTATAGTTGATACGAATTTGTTTGATGATAGTTTTTAAATATTTAATTTTTTTGGTGGAAATTTTTAATTATACCACTGTTTTTAAGTAAGTGGTGGAATCAACTTTGGCACAAATTTCATCTGACCTGTGTCCAATGTTACTCTGCGTGTGCGTAGGTGTTATAAAAATGCTCGTTGTCGTCGGCTTCTAACAAGATTACAACGAAGTTGTAAATTACGAGACGTCCCTAGTTTTCTTTCTTTTTTTAAAGAGGATCACGCAGAGCTAATGTACAATCGCGGACGTCAATACACACTAAATTAATAAAAATTTAATGGAAGTAACCAAAATAAATATCTATGCTATTATTATGCTAACACTTCTCGACCAATCTTTGATTTGTTTCCCATAAGCGCAGCTCTGCTCATACCATTTACGATCAAAAATAATAACAAACTTGCACAAAGAAAAGAAAGCCAGTCCACTTATCATATGTATCCAAAGACCACTGAGAGAGAACCAAAGAGAAAACCGCCGAAAAATTTAAAGAATGAAAATATTCAACTCTGAATTTCATTTCCAAACGCCTCAGTAGATTTAAATGCAGGCATAAAGTCTGCAGGTTGTTTGGTTACAGCAACCAAAATATCAGCATATCCCACCACGCCAACCAAAACATCATCATTCTCTTCCTCTGTCACCCACACTTGAGTTGCCCTGTGCGATAGCATCTGCGCCATGACAGCAGCCAATGAACTATTAACTTTACATGTCAAAGGCGCACTCCTACCCCTATACATGCTCCTATTGACACCAAGATTATGGCTTGCAGGATTACTAAAGAACCCAATACTCCGGCTACTGAATTTCTTTGGTCTTCTTGAATCACCACTATTAGCTAGACTATTATCACCGACTGTTGAATTTACACACAACTCAGGCAGTGTCCTTGAGGTTGCATTATCCTCAACTCCCATTACGAACTGTCCAGCTGAAAGATTGGCTAAAGCCCAAGCTGCAGCTAAGTAATCACATTGCCAAAACTTACATGCAGAAATTTCTCCAATTATCTTACGCTGACCATCCGGTGTGCTTTCAATCACTGCAACTGCACTGGGGTCTTCAGGAAGCTTCCGGGTTATTTCAATGGCTGCAGTGGTCGACTCAATAAATTCGTAGTTTGTATTAATTGCTCCGAGAGCTGAGATAGAGGTGAGAGGCAGTGGTGCTAGAGCTCCAAGGCAACCAATGATAAAACGGAGGACATCTTCTCTTGAAAGACAGCAGAACTTATCACCGGTGTGGGTGTTGGAAGATGAGGAGCCTCGATTCACGTTTGAAGGCAAATTGCTGCTGCTGCTAGAAGTTTCAATATTCTTGAGCCATCTGCCGTTATAGAGAACTGAGAAACGCTTACTCATGCCTCTCCATATTACACTCTTTGGAACAAGAAGACGTCTCACACCTTGCTTCATCATCTCCAGTGCATCTATCAACCTTGATAAAACAAGATATTAAACCATTTCTCATTTTTCCTTGTTTCCTCATAAGAAGGAAGCATATTGATCAAGCATTTCTAAAGAGGATCAAATGCTTTACATAGAAATGTTTCACCTTTTTTCTTAAAAGACGAAGAACTGCCATTGTTCCAGGACATCAAGATATCATATATAATATATATGCATAAATTAGGAGAGGAAAATGAAAATTTCCCTAGTATTAAGATACCACATGCGGACCCTTTAACAAACCAGAAAATTACTCATTTGTAGTTTGGTATTTCCATGTTTTCTAAACCATGTAGAACAATAACACATCCCAGTCTGCATTTCCAACCTCTAACTACTCACACCCGGGGGGTTGGAGAACAAGCTAAAACGACCTTCCCAAAGTGAGCATGTACTTTGTTAGAGGGTTGATAGCACAACTCTATCACTTGTTAACTTTTGAAATAGCACATATGATGAGAAGCGTGAATCTATCCGTAACTGCATACATCTATTAAATTAAAACATCAAATCTGATCTGGTTGTTCTTTTTATATGATTCCTAACAGCAATGAATTTTCAACTTCAAGAAATCTAGTCATCAATCACGTCATAATATATCAGCATCCATGACACACGTTTTACGAAACAAGGTCTAAACAATTTATCTTAAATTTATTAAATCCGAAATCACAATGTACCACAGAACGATTATAGTAAACAAGCAAAACCAATATGTACTATGATATAGAAGAAGACTTCAAGCTGGAGTGAAGCAAGGTCAGCGTTCTTTTCGGTTTGTTAGCCTCATTAAGATGACAGCCGACAGCTAATATAATACAAGTAAGGATATAAGCCAATAAAATAGTACAAACTATGAAGTATGTGCTGACCTTGTTGCAGGATCAACCTGTCTCAGTAGAGAATTATTTGGAACGACAACCTCAGAAACAGGGGTCTTCGTGGCCTTTTCTTGATCCTCAAAATACTCGCTTCTTGCCAAAAATGCAACTATATCCAAGGAATTAAGGATGCCTACAAATCTCTGCTGTCTCATTTCACTATTCTCAATCATACCCACATGCGACTTCCTCTTCCAGATGGGTAAACTACGTTCAGTTGATTCTCCGATTGCCCGAATAGCCGATTCTACCGTCTCTGTCTCGTGAAATTCCACCAACTCCGGCTTCCCGACCGTCAGATCGCCAACGACATGATAGAGAAACAACGATGCCATCGAAGCCTTCCTTCGGTTAAAGAAAAATTACCAAGAAACAAATTAAACTCAGCGATTTGACGTCAAAATCTAAAAAACAAAAAATCACCTCAACCGCCAACTCTCCTGGAATCTTTCCCGGAGAGGGCAAATAAATGAAAGAGCTTTTGCTTTTCATCAGGGAGGGATTTGTTTAACGTAAGTAAGAAATTAATCGAATAAAAAAAGAGAAATAAAATAAACCTTTCTTCTGTATGAATTAATCAACACAGGGTAGACAGATAATGGTTTTCTCAGACAGTAAAA
Organism: Bauhinia variegata; assembly: GCA_022379115.2. Classification (NCBI taxonomy): domain Eukaryota; kingdom Viridiplantae; phylum Streptophyta; class Magnoliopsida; order Fabales; family Fabaceae; genus Bauhinia; species Bauhinia variegata. Next base: position 27,448,710 of record CM039429.1, on the reverse strand, counting down.
TAAATAAAAAAATACTGGATCGGAGGAATAATTGGTTGAAATTTGAAAGACTTCGATGCAGAGGGAAGGGTACCGGAGAAACCGGCGAAAGAGCTAAGAGTTATAAAAGTGTATGGAGGAAGATGAGAAGAAGATGAAAGGCTGTAATGGGTCTGTAAAGGATCAAGAGAAGGAAAAAAGTGAAGGAGCTAATGGAGGTAGCCATGAACGAAGAATTAGAAGAACACCGATGTTAAGGCCCATGAAAGACCCTAAGATCTCTGCATCTGAGATTGCCTCGCTGACTCAGTCACTGAGGTTGAGAGCGTGAAAATGGGTAAGATTTCCAGGGAGAAGGAGAGAGAGGTGGACTGGGGGCGCGTTCGGTGCCAAAAAGGAGACCTCCCCTGCCTTGTTTGTCTGCGGATTGGGACCTAACAAGGAGCCAACTTTGGCTGGTGTGTACTATATTACATTGGAGTGTTGGATGCAAAAAAAATAATAATCATTCGATGCAATTATTGGGGTAACCCATCCGTCCCAAAATGACATTAATTTATGCATTCAAACCAATCTGCTCGCCACGTAACTTGTTATTTTAAGAGTAAAAAAATAAAAAAAGTTTAAATAGTAGTAGGTGGGACCCCAGGTCTTCAGTGACTAAATTATTGCTAATGTGATAAGAAGGAATAATCCAGACTCAAAGGCCTTACAGTAGAAAACGACATTTTCCTATGATTTATTTAATACAAAAATATCAAGATTAAGATTATATTTATTTCCACCATTGCTGCAGTTGCAGACAGAATGATTAGGGTATAAGAGCACGCGCTTTGAATGGGCGTTGAGTTGATGGAAAAATTACAAAAGAAAATCTTTTTAAAAATTGAGAGAGAGAGAGAGAAAGATGGAAGCCTCATCTGCCGCATTTGCAACAGAGTCGGAATGAGAACGGAAGAAAAGGTAAAGGTAAGGGCAGGAATATGCGAGCTTTTTCACTTGCATTAATTCCCATCCGACCAAACCCGCTTTAAACTAATCGCCGTAAAACGAAGCCAATACCAAGAGAATCAGAATGTAGTCCCAGTCCTACTTTGTTTTCCTCCTCTCTGTAATGTAAGTTTCTCTCCCTTCGGGGTTTATCATTCTATTTCTTCAATGTCATAACCACCTCTCCAAAATCCTTGTATTCTTCAACTGAAGAGGGTGCTTCTGTTTTTCACTGTTCGACCTTTAACGGGCATCTTGTCCTGCTCGAGCTCCAGTGTTGCTGGGTCTTTCTCTTAATCAAAATCACGTTTTTTCTATCTCTTTTTTGATTCGGCTCTGATTCATTTATAGTTATGGGACGGACATTGATTTCGGTTTTCTGCTCCTCGGAAGCCCTCAAATTGAAATTGTTCCCGCTAACACTCGTATGTTTGATTCTTGTATGCGCAAGCCCTTGTGATTCAGTTGATAATGGTATCGATCCAGAAGACAAGGTCTCACTTTTGGCATTCAGTTCATGGGTGCAAGACCCCAACCAGAGATTGTCAAGCTGGGTCGGGTCGAACTGCTCTAACTGGACAGGTATCGCCTGTGACACCCGTACCGGCCGAGTGGTTTCCATTAACTTGACCAGTATGAACTTGTCGGGCCAAATTCACCCAAATTTCTGCCACCTTTCATCTCTTGAAACTCTGGTTTTATCCCACAATAACTTCACATGTCCCTTCCCCGCCTGTTTTGGTAGTTTGCTTAATCTCAGAACTATTGATCTCAGCCACAATCAATTTCACGGTGGATTACCAGACACTTTGATGAGGCTTAAGCATCTCACTCAACTTGTTTTGCATGGGAACCAAGGTTTGGGAGGTCCTGTGCCTGCCTGGATTGGCAATTTCTCTTCCAATTTGGAAAAGCTTGATTTGGGTCTTAATTCATTTGGCGGGCAAATTCCTGAAAGCTTGCTTTACTTGAAATCCCTCAAGTATTTGGATCTTGAAAGCAATTATTTATCTGGTAACTTGCATGATTTTCATCAGTCTATGGTCTTTCTCAATCTTGCTTCTAATCAGTTTTCAGGTACTTTGCCCTGCTTTACGGCTTCACTTCAGTCTCTAACTGTCCTAAATCTATCTAACAATTCTATTGTGGGGGGACTCCCTGCATGCATTGCTTCTTTTCGAGCTTTGACCCATCTAAATCTTTCATTTAACCATTTGAAGTATAAGCTGTCCCCAAGGCTTGTGTTCTCTGAGAAGCTTCTCGCTTTGGATTTGAGTAATAATGATTTTTCTGGTCCTATTCCAAGTAAAATTGCAGAGACGACGGAGAAATTGGGCCTTGTGTTTCTAGACCTTTCTCACAATCAATTCTCTGGTGAAATCCCATTGAAAATTACAGAATTAAAAAGCTTGCAGGCTTTGTTCCTTTCCCACAACCATCTTTCTGGTGAAATTCCTACAAGAATTGGAAATTTGACTTACCTCCAAGTGATTGATCTCTCGCACAACTCTTTGTCTGGTACCATTCCGCTAAATATTGTCGGGTGCTTTCAGCTGCTTGCTTTAATTCTCAATAACAACAATCTTTCTGGTGTAATTCAACCGGAGTTTGATGCACTGGATAGTCTGAAGATACTGGATATAAGCAACAATAGGTTTTCTGGTGAGATCCCCCTCACTTTGGCGGGTTGTAGATCTCTGGAGATTGTAGATTTTAGTTTCAATGATCTCTCTGGATCCTTGAATGACGCAATAACCAAATGGACGAACCTCAGGTATCTTTCTCTAGCCCACAACAAATTCCTTGGAGCTCTACCTAGTTGGTTGTTTACATTTGAAGCAATAGAAACGATGGATTTGTCAGACAACAAATTTTCTGAGTCCATACCTGATGTTAATTTTAAGGGTGGCTGGTTATTTAACAAGAGAGAGATCACTGTTGTTAAAGATCCATTTATTGCAGCAAGTTTGCAATTGAAAATTTCAGTGGTCGTTGCTGATCGCAATGAATCCAGCTTCGCTTATGTGCTTTCCTCAATGGTTGGAATTGATTTATCCAACAATTTGCTGCATGGGGAGATTCCAAGGGATCTATTTGGATTGACGGGCTTAGAATATCTCAATTTATCACACAACTTTCTTGATGGACAGGTTCCGGGTTTGCAGAAAATTCAAAGTTTAAGAGCATTAGATTTGTCTCATAATTCCTTGTCAGGTCAGATCCCAGGAAACATTTCTACCCTTCAAGATCTGGCTCTGTTGAATTTGTCCTATAACTGTTTTTCTGGATACGTACCTCAGAAGCAGGGGTATGGGAGGTTTCCAGGGGCATTTGCCGGTAATCCAGATTTGTGCTTGAATTCTTCCAGTGGAAAATGTGATGCAGCAAGGAATCCATCAGAGCAGGGAAGATCGTTTAAGGTAGATATGATGGATGGGCCAATATCTGTTGGCGTATTTTTTATAAGCGCCTTCATTAGTTTTGATTTTGGTGTGGTTGCTCTCTTCTGTTCTTCTCGGGCAAGAAATTTCATTCTTCAGACGAAAGTTTGATCCAATCCCATTGACAATGACAAACTTTCATCAGTAAATTCCTTTTTGTTGTTTGGTAGATCTTTTCTCACTACAAAGTGGACATACATTCTCATTCTGTAACTGGAGTTAAGAAATGACCGTGGACTTTTTTGAAGATGTTCTCTCCCTCTGTCACAGAGCTTCTAGAACCTAAGTGCTTGAGAAGTGACGACAGTGCCACAATGCCGTGGTTAGCTACAAAAAGGACTCGAGTTGAAGGATGCGCCTATTCAGATTCAATAGCTAGGCTATGGCGACCATCAAAAGGTAATGATGCCCTGCGATTTACTTTTACGGCAACCTGTGTGTTTTGGGAGAATCAATTGTCGCCGTTGTAATTATATAACGGTTTTAGATATGGATTTTCTTTGTATTTGCTATCTTAACATCTCATGATCCTATTATATCATAGTTATAGATAAAGCAATTGGCAAATGAACGTACGCGCTAAGCAAGGTTAAATAGGGATGGATAGGAATGAATTAAAATCGCAGAACGAACGACTCAACTCAATTTATTGCATTCAAAAAGGGAAATCCTTTATCATGAACCAGATTTTATTGACTGAGTCGTTAGCAGAAAATCTAGCACATCAAAAAATTATATGAATACAATGAGCTGTGCCACTCTCTTCTACTTATTTGCCCGAAGAGCTAACTTTACTACCTTCTTAGCATGTTGAACAATTGAGTTAGTTAAGCAATTGTCCGCCCACAATCTGTTGTCCTTTCAGCTGCGAATCCCAAATGGGTGCCCAATTCTAAAAACATCAAAACCTCACTCCTAGTTAATAAAGCCTGCAACTAATTTACTGCTCCTTCCAAAAGCGTTGTCTAACAGCTAAATTTGCATTCCCGTATGCATACTCCATCGATCATCCAAAATCAGCAATCATTCATTTTCTCAAGTTGCTGTGTAAGAGCTGTTCTAATATTTGATGGGCCCGTCCAGGCTCCCGGATGCAAACTGTTATCGGATAAAAAATGGCACTGCTGGTTATAAACAACATATTAAATATAGATTATAGACAAAGAGACTAGACATTTATGTTCTCCGTTTGTACATACAAATAAGTGTTACTCGATTTCCATTTTAAGTTGTTCTCTGCACTGTCTATCGTTGTGAAGCATATGACATAAGACTCATAAATTAGAGAATAAGAAACCCTCCATCATAATCAATACTGATTTTTGTATTTTAGCCAAAACAATTTACCTGTTGAACAATTGGATTTGCTGATGTAGTAAATTCATGAGTCATTCCTTCCCAAACAATCTTGCCCTTGTGTAGAAACAGCAACCTAATTCATGCAGTAACAAGTCAATTTTAGGGTACATTCAGTCACCAGATTGACTAATTAATTCCAAAGGAGGGAAGAACTTTAACCACTATGGAAATATCCTGACCTGTCAATGGCCCTTTTAATGGTACTATGTTGGTGTGTGACAACCACATAAGATGCAATCTTCCCAGGCTTCCCAACTGCATCTCGACCTTTAATGTGGACAGAGCGAATCAGATCCTCAACTACAGTAGAAGCGATAGGATCAAGCCCAGCAGTTGGTTCATCATACAACAGCACCTGTGCAGCATTATAATACACTGATTATGAATGGAAAGGGGGTGGGCGAAAGCACTGTCCTAGTTATATTATGGTAAAAGTTCACATCAATCACAATCTAAGCAACATCTCTGAACTTGAAAACCTTTGGATACAGAAATATCTAACTTAACATTCAGTATCTTTATGAAGTATTTGTTAATGAAGAACACAGTCAACAGAAACTAGTTAGTATTGACATAAAACTTGGTGTGAGATTATCTACAGTTTTTCACATGAGTAAACACACGTGTATCTTAGTTTCTTTCTTCTAATAAAACGATTGGCATTGAAAATTCATATTACAACTATGGACAAAAAAGGAATGTGCGGGCATTTAAGGATGCCTGACCAAAAAAAGCATTCAGGAATAAAATTCATACCATCAGATTTAGACTAGTTTGTTAGTGAATATGTCAGCCCTGTCACATAGCACTCAAAACCAAGGTCGGTTCAATAACTTCCATTTCCTACACCATGCACAGCTCTGAGAGGAGACTTGTAAAGCTAAGCAATAACTTTTACTCACTTTCCTCCAATATATTAGGGAGAACTTTCAAAAAGCGAATGACATTTTGTTACTTAAAATGCATTTTTATAGCATTTAAAAGTAGAGGTATCTCAAATAGTGTTCTGAGTTCGGCACTTATTTCTTAAGGACAAAGAAATTCTTGGTTAACCCAACCTAGTAGCGGACATTTCAAACGAATTAGTTGAGAAGCACAAGGAAATACCTTGGGGTATTTTTAATCTGAAAATGGGGGTGGGGATTTAAAATAGGAAAAATCAAAATTTTAGCAGTTAACGCACCTCGGGCTCTAAAGAATCTTTTGTGATGTCATATATAATGGATCGAGCTAAAGCAACTCGTTTCTTCATCCCACCTGACAACTCAGAGGGTAGCCGATCCTCAACTCCCTGGAAAAGGAAAAAAGAAAACAAGAAAAGATGGAAGAATCAGTCTAATTCTATGCAGCAAAACAGAATGCCTATGTGGAAGGAAACCCAAAGTGTCTGTTTGAGCAGTCTAGTTGCAAGTTTTCCACTGAAAGTGCTTTTATGAAAGCAGTTAAATACAGTTACATAGCACAAATCTCTCAATGGCAGAAACAAAAGGTACAGTAACATTGCTACTCTTTATTGCATTGACTACTGGTACCTAATGGTTGCGCCAAGTATTAGACAAAAAGTAGACATAATCATATGAAAAAGATATTCAGACCAGATGTAAGATTGATAAGAATTGACATTCTAAAGCATACCTTTAATCCAACTGCAGCCAAGCATTCCTTCACAAGCTCTGAAATTTGATCCTCAGACATGCTCGAGTTTTCATACCTGAATGGTTAATAAGGTTGGTGCCATGAGAGAGAGAAAGAGATGATGGAAAGACAACTTAGTCAGTCAATTATTACCCTTTCAATAACACTAACAGAAAAAGAAAAAAAAAAAAAAATTCAAAGGCAATTAAGACCGTATCTTACAAGAGAAAACCAACATTTTCCCGGACAGTCAGAGAATCAAAAAGTGCAGCACTTTGGAACACCTGTCCACAGATGAAGAAAAAAATTAAATTAAAAAATAATAAAACTGAAGAAGAAGCGTCATACAGGAAACTCCAAAACTTACCAAGCCAATCCTAAGTCCAGATATCTCCTCATCACTTATTAGACCAGCTCTCTTTCTACCTCTAATATAAACCTCTCCCTGCTCATTGAACAAACAATAATACATAAGAAACGGTGTAAGAAATGCATATGAAAATAATACATTAATTCAACATTTAAGATATGCCTGTTCACCTTGTCCGGAGCAAGAAGTCCAGCGATAATCTTCAAAACTGTGGATTTACCAGTCCCAGAAGGACCAATTATTCCAACAGCTTCACCATGCCTGATCTATTCTTTTTAATGGTACATACAGGTCAGAGACCGAGTATCCATAAAATAAGAAACAAAGAGGTCAATGGAAGAACATTGGCCAAAGACAATTACCTTGAAGCTCACGCCATTTAAGATTTTCTTTTCCCCGAAAGATTTATAGACATCTCTACACTCGATAAGAACATCAGAATCATCTTCGCGATCCCGTACTACGCTTAAATGTTCTGATTCAGATGAACCCTATCAACACATTTGTTGTCAGCCAAACCAAAATTGAAACACCCCCTACCCCAAAAAAGAGAAAAAGTGGCAGTAGTACAGATATCAGAGTTACCAATCGCACCTTCCAGAAGCTAAAATGTAACTAACAGGAAAGCAAAATCTCAATGCATTAAAGCATGAATTCTGATTGTTAGGCAAAAACACAGGAAAATGAATCTCTTACCAACCAGACAAAATGGTGGAACTGAATTAGGAAGCACAAACAAGTAAGAGAATACAAATAATAATTATAGATTGCATGATACAAAGATGATTTAGCTGCAACTAATAAGAAAAAGTAAGGATTGCATATGCATAGCAAAAATTTTAAATACCAATAGATTATAAGCAGCATCCTTAAACTAAGTCGAGTCACATGCATCGGCCCATTTAAAGAAGCAACCAGATGGCCGTTAAAATCAAACATGGAGAGGAACCATTAATGGAACTTAAGAATAGTACGCCACTGCATAATTACATTGAATTTAATAGCCGAGGACTCATCGTTCTTCAGGTTCCGCGGAGGAGCCAGGCAAGCACACACAATCTTCCTATGCTCCTTCCTCCGTTCATTGGAAAATAAATTTACCACTTCTCCGTAGGCAGGTGCTAGTCTAGTAGACCGAGACCCGCCGTTTTGTATTGTCAAAGGAAACAAAAGAGTATTTGATAACGAAACCATGCCTTCTTGGAAGCAGTCGGCTTCCGAATTAGACAATTTCTTGGCTGACCCAGAACGGTTTGAACAACCCCCAATCAAGTTTCAACAGTATTTAGACGTTGGAGATGGAATTGAGTGATCTAAAAGAAGAAAAAAACAGGGTGGAGTTATCATCTAGAAAAAATACCCAGGCCCAGATCGGCTTCCCTTGAAAACCCTAAAATAAAATAAGCTGGCATAAAAATCCAATGTCAAGACAGGAGTCAATGTATGTGAGAAAGAGGAAACGCAATGCAATTTCGAAGCGATATAAAACAGAACGTGACTGCAGATGTTGTGGAATGAGGAAGTGATCTTTAAATGGTTTCCCTTTTCCTTCCACCTTCGATTTGGGCGTTTGGCGTTGACCGGTCGTCGAGCCGACCACAACTTAAAACGTGCCAAAAAGGTTCAGAAAAATATTCTTTGGTTGAAACAATTATATGTTCAAAAACTCTTTTTTTTAAAAAAAAAAGTTCAAAAACTTATGAACAATTCGCAATTCTAAGATGGATCGCCTTTTAAGGTACTTTTTTTTGATATATAACTTGTTTATACGTATTTTTTTATGTTCTTTATATGATTTTTTTTTCAATGTTTTTAATCTCTTGGATAATTTTAAATATTCATAAATTTTTTTTTATTAAATCCAACTAACAATAAGTTAACATTCTCATAAAGAAGCCACAAATAAAAATAAGGTTGGTTGAATTAATAAAAATTAAAGTTGTGTTTTACAAAAATATGGATTTAAATTCTAATGTAAAAAATTTGTTGAGAAATGATTTTATAAGTATTTTTTAATTGTTAAGAGAAAAATTTAAGATGAAAGGATGATTTACTATTTCAAAATAAGGAAAGCATTATGAGTTTAAATAGCATTTACAAGTAGTTTATATTTATCTTATTTCAAAAAACAAAATAACTTACAATTATTTTATCTCAAAAAGTAAAGGCTCAAATTAATGATTTGTTAAATGCAATAATACGTCTTACTTTACTTAATCAATCTATTAGGCCACCAGACTTGTTAATGTAAATACATTTGTAGGTGTTATTCAAGTCTTGACACTTATCCTAATAAATTCTCAAAATTCAAATTACCTAGTTTTTTATCTAAAAATAAATCATTATTAGAAGTAACGTTAACTTCTATTTAACTTATATTTTAAGTGATTCTAATATCATTATAGAAATTTAAAAAATTATTAGATCAATAAAAAAAATGCTCCAAAGAATAAAACCTCGATATTATTTGAACTCCTAAATGACTTTTTAATAGAAGTTGAATTTCATAGTCCTAACAATTGAATTAAAAGATATCATATTATAGATTATATTTATAAGATTTTACAAATTTTTAGAGTTGAATGAATATTTTATCACATGTAACTTATTATAAAGAATTTGATAAAATATTTTAACTTATAAGTTTTAAATACTTTAAAATTTATCATTTATATACATTTTGATATAAATAATTAGAATCAAAATATGACATAAAGTTTAATTACTAAAATATCTTACATATAATTTTTTTTTATGATAAGTAAGAACACTATTTTAATTTAATTGACAAATGATTTATTTTTACACGAAATAAAAAAATATGTTAAAGTTATGATTATTTGTTGAGTTAAATCGTAAATTTTAATTATTTATTTGTATTTAATATTGTTAATACTTAAAATGCAATAATTTTTTTTTAAAAAATATGGATCTCTTTTAATAGATCAATTAATATTATATTAGAATAATCAAATTTTAAAGATATAAAAAAGCATAACAATGCAAAAGAAGATATGAAAATTTTAAACTCTATGACACAAAAATAAAACTTAAAATGTGTCTGTCACCTAATATGGACTACTTCTTCTAGTGGGTAGTTTTATGTTTACAGCGTATATGGCTTTGCTTAGCTGAGTGCATGCACCAGCCTTGATAAAAATCCAAAACACCCTAGCTTGGGTGATATATAACGGTCTCAGTGATACGGTGCACTGAAACGCTAGATCGCACGACACACCCAATCAGATCCAGCAGATTCCAGTCTATATCCGTTTAACTTTTGAGAGACGGTCGCAGACTCACAGATCGGTCCTCGCGCTCCATTTTCTTCGTCGAAAGTTGAAGAAAATGTTCAAATTCTTGAAAGAGGTAGTTGGTGGATCTGGAACTGGACTCAAAGATCTCCCATACAATATCGGCGAACCCTACCCTTCTGCCTGGGGTTCCTGGACTCACTACCGCGGTACCTCCAAGGTACCTTCACCATCTTCTCTCTCATAAATATATATACATGTCTCTGTGACCTCATATTCAATTGCTCCAATGCGAATTTTTACTCATATGATGGATCGTTGGGAGTGTGGGGAGAGGTTGGTGTTTACAGATCGCATGTCATCCCTCAATAATTATGATTACAGTGTCTGCTCGAGTCATAACTACCTACTAGGCGAATTATATGGAACTTGTTCAAGACTACACTACATCACAGCTAGGTGAAAAAATATGATTTGCCTCCTGGATGCTTTACCGGCTTAGTGAAGCTGAAACTATACTATTAGCCAGCAATTTCTTTTAATTTATGTATGCAGATTTTGAACCAGTTGATTTAAGTTTATATGAATTATTTGTAATATAACTGTAATCATCTAGTGAGTATGATTTGCAACACACTAGCTTAGAACCATAATCAGAGATCCTCGTTCCGCAAATTTTTCTGAATTCAGAAAATTTTATAACACCAGCACTGACCTATTTTGACTTTATGGCTTGTTGAAATGGTCTTGGTTTTTCTCTCGTTATTTCGTATGCTTCATAGTTCATTATACTGTTTTGCATGTTGGTCCACTTTCCAGGATGATGGGTCTCCGGTGTCAATCTTTTCTCTTTCTGGGAATAATGCTCAAGATGGATATTTAGCTGCTGGTCGTAATGGTGTCAAGCGTCTTCGAACTGTAAGCTACAAATGGCTATTGTGCTTGGATTTTACTGGATATGGTTAATTCTTTGTAAATTTATTAATGATGAGTAGTCTAATGGTTCAGATCAAATTGTTTCTATATATTAGACTTCCCTTTCCATTTTACTCTCACTATTATATGTCATATCTGACAGCACTCATACATAAGTATGCGCCAGAAATTGGCCTTTTCTTGTTATCAACATAAAATTGAATGTGAATACATTCTTTACAGCTTGTATTTTACTTTGAGGACAAGCTTTTAATTTAATCTACAGCCTATCATTCTTCTCGGCTGGATTTCAGGGTTATTTTCTTTCCCTAGATTAATTGTTATTGCAACATATTCACTAATATCAGCTTATGATATTTTGCTTTTTACATTCTTGAATTGCTGTATTCCATGTTGCCCTTGAATTCAATTTGTAATCTTCCTTTTTATATAACTTTTAATGGTGCTTATTTTCAGGTCAGGCATCCTAATATTTTGTCATTTCTTCACAGTACTGAGACTGAAACTTCTGATGGTGGTTCTACCAAGGTTACAATCTATATTGTAACAGAGCCTGTAATGCCACTATCTGAAAAGATTAAGGAGTTAGGGCTAGTAGGTACACAAAGGTATGAATGGAGTTTTATGCTTGATATAACTTAGATAAGTAATAAACATTCTTTTCTTTATACACCTGAAATTAATTTTTTTTACTTTTATATCTGGATTTATTCTGAAATTTATGAATGCTTTCATTGCACATAGCCTTAAGTGTAAATACTTTTTGTTCCTTATAAGTGATATTATATGAAAAATATAGACCATGCATCTTTGAGTTAATATCAAGTATCATTTTATTTTTTTCACTTGTTATTCCTCACTGAGGTTGTAGGGATGAATATTATGCTTGGGGGCTGCACCAAATAGCTAAAGCTGTGAGCTTCTTAAACAATGATTGTAAACTTGTGAGTATTGATGGGTCAACTAATTTTTGTTTGTACTCATGTATGGTATGCTTAGAAAGTTTATTATCAGCATGCTCTTAATTTTGTTCATTGTCCTGATTCTTCTTTCTCTCTTCTTTATGCTCTCTTGTTTCTCAATTACTTATTGTTGGCGAGTTTTGTCTTGCAGGTTCATGGCAATGTTTGCCTGGCTAGTGTTGTTGTCACACAAACTTTGGACTGGAAACTTCATGCTTTTGATGTTCTATCAGAGTTTGATGGGAACGAAACTTCCAATGGACAAATGCTGGTAATTTATTTGTTTGGTTGCACTACTTTTTTCCTTGTTCTTTATGGCCTTTATACTATGAACTTCATTTCTTTCTAAATGAAGTCAGTCATTAGTTGCCTATCCTTGTGAAATAAATATAGAGCTTCACATAAGGAGGTGAAAGTTTCTTGTTATGTAAGTTAGATGTTGGTCTTTCAGTAAGTGTCAGCAATGTTATACTTTGCTTTACTGGTATTTGTCACCATTTAACCTTCTTAAGTCATCTATAATGTCTGTCATAAAGTTGACAGACATCATGGCTACCCTTTTTTGCAACTTGATCCAGTCAAATATATATATTTTTCCCGGAAGGAACTCTTGGAATTGCGATACCTACATTTTTCCATATTTTCCTTTCAGCAATATGCGTGGCTTGTTGAATCACAATACAAACCTATGGAGTTGGTAAAGTCTGACTGGGCCGCCGTTAAAAAGTCTCCTCCATGGGCAATTGATTCTTGGGGCATGGGTAAGTTATTTCCTTCTATTTGCAGTATATATGGTACCATGGAACATTGGGAAAATCTTATTTGTAAGATGCTAGTGATGGTTATACTAGATTTTCCCTTTTTAATATTCTACTAATGAAGTTTATCATATGGCAACTATATGTGTTACAAAATCTCTTGCTATCTAGAACTGGCTTCTTCTATTTAGAGTAATAAATAATTTAGATCTCTGCTGTATGAAATACACATTTTATATCAATTTTGTTTGTAAGACAAGAAGAAAGAATGAAACATACTTTTATCTGCACCTAATTGTTGTTAGTAATGTCTAAACATATTTGTTTGTAAACCCATGAATTGAGTGTAATACTCTCTATGATGGTTACATTTAAGTGAAAACCTTTCCTCTCAAATTAAATTTTTACAAAATGGTATTTATATATGAGTTGAAATTTGCAATCCTTTCTTAAAGACATTAAGAAATTTTAGTTCAAAATTTTATGGGATATTGTTTATATCCGTAGCTATATCTGTAGTCTTTATTCTTTTATTGCCTTGCTGACTTGGCCTGTCTAAGAATTTTAAATATTCCAATTTTGTAGGTTGTCTAATCTACGAGCTATTCTCTGGTATGAAGTTGTGTGCAACAGAGGAGTTACGCAACATTGTTTCTATTCCTAAGGTTAGATTGATTAACAGCTTAAGCCTCGTACTTACTTATTTATAATTGAATATAGATAATGCTGGTTTTGGTTAGTTGGCTGTTTTCATATTTATTTTATGTAGTATTCAATTTTCATCTTTATATGTCTATTTTTTTGTCTCACAGTCTCTGCTTCCAGATTACCAGCGGCTATTGAGTTCCATGCCTTCTCGTAGATTAAACACATCAAAGCTCATAGAAAACAGTGGTGAGTGGTTTTAATTGAGTTTTTAGTTTTTTTTTTTTAATATTCCAAAAATGTGTATTTTTCTGTGTCGTGTCAGCTATATATGTCATTCTATATATGGCACCAGTGAGACAATACCACTTGAGGATTTAGTTCACTTGAAAACTATGTAGAACATGTTGGTTATTGGTTGCTTAATGAGAAGATGGTATTAATTAGATTGGAATGTTTTCACCAATGGATGCTAAGAATTTGTTTTTGGAGAAGTGACATAGTTCTACTTAATGACTTCAAATGAGGCTTTAGATAGGATTTACCACACACAGACCCCACCAGGGAGGGAGACCAAATGCAGTTAAGTCTAAAATGTGCTGTATAACTTGAACTGTCAAATGAGATTGAGCAACAGAGAAATTTGATGACATTTCTTGTGAACAGGATGTAGCACACACAGAGACACCAACAGAATGGGAGGGAGATTACTATAACGTAGTGGGGTGATGACTTATATGATAGAAAGATATTAGCTTGTAAGTTGATTTGAGGGGTTTTTCTGCTTCATGACCACTTCTGGAGGACAGGGACTTTTTTTTTGTGTGTGTGTGGGGGGGAGCATCTACTTCACTATTCTATGCGCTTACTATGTTTTTCCCAAAACAAAGTTCTATATGCTTGTTTTAAATGTTGATTTTTCATGATTTTTGTATACTGCTAAGACAATATGTTTCTGAGATAATACCTAAGTTGTACTTGGTTTGAGCATGCAGAATATTTTCAAAGTAAGCTGGTAGAAACAATACACTTCATGGAAATTCTTAGTTTGAAAGATAGTGTTGAGAAAGACTCCTTCTTTCGCAAGCTTCCAAATTTGGCAGAGCAGCTTCCTCGCCAGATTGTTTTGAAGAAGGTGCTTCTCTTCTGAAGTTCTAATTTTAATTTCTAATTTGGCTTTTTTTATCTGATTAACATTTTCTGTCCCAATTTCATGACTCTTGTTTTCCATTTGCAGTTGCTTCCTTTATTGGCATCTGCTCTTGAATTTGGTTCAGCTGCTGCCCCTGCTTTGACTGCACTGTTGAAAATTGGTTCCTGGCTTTCAGCTGATGAGTTTAGCGTCAAGGTTGACAGTAATTTTAGTGCCATTAATGTCTGATTTTGCCTCCTTTTTAATTAGAGCGCATTATCTTGTTTTTGTTGGATAATTTCTTGCTTTATTATAAAGGCACTTCCAACAATTGTAAAACTATTTGCCTCAAATGATCGAGCTATTCGAGTTGGTCTTCTTCAACATATTGATCAATACGGAGAGTCATTATCAGCACAAGTTGTTGATGAGCAGGTAGTCATGATTGGTTGATTCTAATTTTTCTGCATTTCTATTTAATCCTGACTATTCCTCTATTGTGCTAAAATTGTTAGTTTTTTCATAGTGTTGAAATTCTTATTGGCATTTGTAATTAGGTTTACCCTCATGTTGCCTCTGGGTTCTCTGATACAAATGCCTTTCTGAGGGAACTGACTCTTAAGTCCATGCTGATTCTGGCTCCAAAGGTATGCCTATCATAATTTTAGGTTAGCGGATTATGCTTTCTCCTTGGTTTTGTTTAAAAAAATTCAGACCTCTTTCTCTGGGTCTAATTAGCATGTTGGATCTATGAAAATAAGTTCACTTATTGCTTTCAAGTTTATCATAGTGATTCTTTCGAGGGTGCATGTTGAACAAATTAAATAAATGAATTTGATTGCACTTCTACTAACATAGAGAGACTTAAATCATGGAACTGAAAATATCTGGATGCCTGGGTTTAGGATGGTCTCTGGATCAAGTAAATGTTCTAAATGTTCTTTTCCTTAACATTTATCTGTCTAGAGTGGAATTTTCTTTCTTTCTTTATTTATTTCTGTTTTTACCCATTTCTTGAGTCATTTGAGAGCATGGTTTCAATTTGTCTTATAATTGCAGCTGTCTCAAAGGACCATCTCAGGGTCATTATTGAAGTATCTATCTAAATTACAGGTATCCCTTTAAAAATTCCTCTGTGGAATTAAAGTCTATTTGCTTTTGTAGGCAGAAAAAGTGAAGAATAGATGAGACTTGGTTTTAGTTGTGTTAACTGTTTAGATCGTAGACTCTTAAATCTCTTTTAACTGTCGGTTGATTTAACTGACAGGACGACCTCTTAAACTTTTTCCTTTTTTTTTGGAAGAAGAAAAACTCTGTTTTTCATTTGCTTCTTTTTAATTTTGCTCATGATTTTTTTTTTCTTCCTGTTTTAATAATCTCCACAAGTTTCTTTCAGGTTGATGAGGAACCGGCAATCCGGACAAATACGACCATCTTATTAGGGAATATTGCGAGCTACCTGAATGAAGGGGTATGGACTGAAAGCTGTTTGCTATTTTTCTCAAATCCAAATAGAGTGCAACATTTTATGTTATTATGGTAGCACTAGCATATCCTTTTGTGGTGATACTTTCTCAAATCCAAATAAACTGATGGCTTCAGATTTGTATTTGCAGACAAGGAAAAGGGTTTTGATTAATGCATTTACAGTTCGTGCATTACGTGATACTTTCCCACCTGCTAGAGGAGCAGGTATCCAAGTCATACATGTACTTCTGTTTGTTATACTTTTTCCTTTTCGTATTTATTACTGGGTATTTCAGAGTTTATCTCATACTTTTCAGTTTTGCAGCTGCTACTCAAATGTTCTTCTCACGTCATTTTTAATTTTGAATTTTCAGGTATTATGGCTTTATGTGCCACAAGTTCCTATTATGATGCCACTGAAATTGCAACTCGGATCCTTCCTAATGTTGTTGTACTCACAATTGATCCTGACAGGTTATATCATGCTGATATCTTATTGTTTTCTTTATGGATTTTATTTTGAATAAGTATTTGCACCTTGCTTCAATGTTGCGTTCTGTGTCAGATTGGTTCTTCGTTGCCAGTCTCCAGATTCTAAATAGAGATAATTTATATTATTTACCTTAGGTCTTTTCTCAATATTTTAGACCGAGTGACTAAGTGTTATTCTTGTAATGTCTCAAACAGTGATGTCCGATCTAAGGCATTTCAAGCTGTTGACCAATTTTTGCAGATAGTGAAGCAATATTATGAAAAGGTATAAGCTGAAATCCTTATTTGGGGGTTCATCTTATGATTCTTAAATCTGCAATATATATCAGAATGGTTTACCAATAATAATATAAAAATTTACTCTACATTTACACCTAACTCGGGCGTTCATCTTATGATTCTTAAATCTGCAATATATATCTTTAAGGAGTTAGGTGTAAATGTAGAGTAAATTTTTATATTATTATTGGTAAACCATTCTGATTTCTTGTCAATTCTTCTGTACCCTTTACACATCTCCGGTGAAACAGCTTGTTTAAATAATGATGTGCTTGTTAAATTACAAAACATCTAATACTATTTACAAGGTCATCTCTTAAGGTGTTATATGTTGACCAATCTTACACTTCAGTTTTCTAAATTTCGCTGATCACCTAAGTTTCAGATGATTGTTGTGATAGTGATAATTTGTTTTTGTTTCATTTGTTGACAATCTTTAATGTTGTCTGTATAGACAAATACAGCAGATAGCACAAACGCTGGGAGCCTTGGAATTTCATCAATTCCAGGAAATGCTAGTTTACTTGGGTAAGTTAGTCTGAACTTGGGCTGTAGCCAAATGTATTTTGAAGACATTCACTCACTATTGTGTGTTGTCATACAATAAGAAGAGAGCTGGCGTCTTTAAGTTTCTGACATTACATTAAGATATGATTAGGTTCCCTTTTTTCTCTTCTTAATATTACAACATCAATTACAGAAGAAAAGCTATCTATTTAGTTTATTCCTTGGAGGAGTCTGCTCTATCATCTATCTTTTAAACTATAAATTAGGAGCCATGCATAAAATCATCGTCATTGCTGATGGTTTGAGACAGGATAGGCTAGCATCTAGTCATAGTCATGTTGCATAGAGCTGTGCAGAATCTTACTTTCCTGAGCTCATGGTTGAGTTCCAGCTCTTATAACTACAGTTATGTCGTTGAGTAGTTTTTACAATTTGTCCTGTGAAATTGGTACTGACTTGGATTCATTTTACCATGCAGATGGGCTATGAGCTCCTTGACCTTGAAGGGTAAACCTTCTGATCATGCTCCAGTCACTTCTGTGAGTTCCAGTGCACTTACTCCTACAATTTCCAATGCCAGCTCAGGTATGCCTAATGATCAGTTCTCTCATTTGCATTTAACTGAGGATAATGCCAACACCCCCCAAGCAATCTGCCTTCGTAATTATGAATGGAATGTATGGTGACAAGTGAATGCTTCCTCTTGAATAATGAAATGATAAACGATTCATTATTCACAATCCGGTACCTCAATCTGAGGTCCCCATTCTTTTGTCTTGTCGATCGTTGTCTTTTAGTTCTACTGTGTCACCTCTTCCCCCTTTGGGAACACTCAGCAATGTCTACTTTTTGAAATGACTTAGTTCTCTTTATACATATTGTGCACATTAATTAAAATCTCAATAGCTTTTTCACCCACTCATTGTGGAAAAGGGAAAACACCAGGTACACATTTTTTTGTTGATTATTAAATGAAAAGTTATCCTTGTCTCTTCCAGTTCTGTCTTCCCTCTCACCTCTCAAAAAAAATGAAGGAAAAGCACTGCTGAACTGATGTTATTGCTATGCCTCTCCCTGTTTTTGCACTTGATGCAAAAACTATTAGTTATGCTTGCTATTCTGTAGATTATGCCTTAATGCATTTATGACTCGTATGGATGTCTTTCTATGGACACACAACAACCTAACCTCTCTTATTTTATAATCAAGGTATAGATAATCCGTCAATAGCACCTGTCCGTGTAAGTTCTACCACAGATTTGGCTGAAATCCCTGTCCCTACATCCCCTACATCAACGGATGGCTGGGGAGAACTTGAGAATGGAATCCATGATGAGCACAAAAACGACAAGGATGGCTGGGATGATCTGGAACCACTTGAAGAGCCAAGGCCTTCTCCAGCTCTTCTAAACATTCAGGCAGCTCAAAGGAGGCCAGTCTCTCAACCTGTTTCACAGACAAAACAAGGTATAATCGATATCTATGCTACTATAAGTAAAACACCCCGCTTAGTTTCTCTCATTTACAGGTTAGCTTTTTTATTTAAAAAAATATAAAATTTCATAATTTAAAACTACCCGCAATCTAGCTTTTCCACTTTTTAAGGAATAACTTTACTGTTATCTTTTTAAACTATCTCCTGCCATGTGTAAAAGTAACAAGATAAGGATAGGATGCAGTTGAATTTTTTCCCCATAAAACAAAAAAGGAAAAGGAAAGACTCTTAGGCAGTGGACACCTGCAAGAGTAGGTGTACTGAGTATAATTCATTTGACTGGTGATATTTTGGCTGGAAATGCCAATAAATTCCGTCATTATTCTTGACCATAAGGGGAAGAAAAAATCCTCAGTGATTGATGGATTGTGTGAATTGTAATTTGAGGTTTGCATTGAACGGTTATTCTGGTGTTACAAGTGATTCTGTGCAACACTTCTCACCAAGAAATGTACCTTTAGCTTTTGTTCTTCTTGGTCGATAGATCTACCATATAGCCTTATTTCATCATCCATTTATGTGAATTTATGTACAGAAGTGATTACTGAATTACTGAAGACGATACAGTTCATTGTACCTTAGGGAAGCTGCTACCACTTTAAATACCGCACAGCCCCCTTGCCATGTACTCGAGTTGTTTATCTGTTTGGTTATTTTATATTTAGGATGTATATTAATATTAATGGAAGGTGTTCTTATTTCTAGCCTCAAGTTTGAGACCGAAAAGTTCAACAAAGTTGAGCAAGGATGATGACGATGATTTGTGGGGCTCCATAGCAGCTCCTGCTCCAAAATCGTCAAAACCTTCAAATGTGAAATCAAATGGAATTGATGACGATGATCCCTGGGCAGCGATTGCTGCACCTGCACCCACTACTAAGGCCAAGCCTTTATCGGCTGGCAGAGGTCGGGGAACTAAACCTGCTGCTCCAAAATTGGGTGCTCAGAGGATAAACCGGACATCATCTGGGATGTGAAGAGAGCTTCCAGAATGAGGGGAACGAGAGTGCAAGATTAAATTAGAATGTTGTCCTTTTCTTCTGCTTGCTGCTGATCTGATCAAGTGAAATAGAAGAATCATGTCTTGATTGTAGAAGAATAAAATTTGCGGTTTCTGTTGGCGTAATTGAGTTGTTATATTATTCTTTTATAAGCCAGAATATTCTTGTCAAGGAAAATCTGAGGCAGCCTTTTTTCTAGTTGTTGTCAGGCAGGAAGAATGGTGACTCGAGATATATATTATCTGGCCATGTCAACATTTTTTACGTAATGTAATTAGTTTTACATTTTGGTCTAAGAAAAATTCTTGGATGATGCTTCTATATGATGTAATTAGGGTTATAATGTAATGTTAAAACTAACTACATTATTTTGTATTGTAATCAGTTTCTTGGTTGAAGCTATTATAGTAGGCTCTACATGGGAAGAGCCACGCTAACTACAGTCAAATAACTATTCGTGTAGGGGTTAAGCAAGAGACTTTGCTTGCATAAAATTTTTAGGATTTCCTTAAAAATCCCTAATTTTTCTGATCTAACCTTATCTCATTTATTTTTTTTTCTAAATCACAAAAATACCGCCTATTAATAATAATTAAAAAAAAAACTTCCTAAACTTTTTTCTGAGTACAGCAGACAGCTGGAAATGTGATGGATGCACTTTAACACTCCCCATAGCCTCCCTCTCTCACAGGAATTGCCCCACTCTCTATGCACCCCATCTATAGTTATCCCCACTCCATTTTTAATTGCCGGCGCTTTGGATGGAGAAAGATATATATTTCATGTGTTCTAATCATATAATAATAATAATAATAATAATAATAATAATAATAATAGGATATAAAGAGGAGGAAATATCTATTTTGCCTTTTTATATTTAAAACTGTGATAAATTTAATTTTTAACTTTTTAAATTTATTAATTTAATTTATCATACTTAAAATTTTATTAATTTTATTTTTTATATTTTAAAAATTTATTAATTTTATCTCTTAATTCATAAATATTTTATTTTTAAAATTAATAAATTTTAAAAATATAATTTATAAAATTTTAAAATATAAAAAATTAAATTAATAAATTTAAAAATATAAATAATAAAATTAATTAAAATTTAAAATGTGAAATATTAAATTAATAACTAATATAATGAAATTGATTAAGGTTTAAACAGTAATTTACTCCAAAGAATGTGTGACCCGAGTACCACGTAGGCTCTGATTGTGGACACGAAGAAAACACGTAGAAGCGAAATTCATCCTTTTTCTCTTTCCCTCGTTGGTCTTGACAAATTGGAACAACAGTTAATGGCGCTCTTGCTGCGAGTACCAGCTGCAGTACCCTCAAATCCAATTTCTTTCTATCCTAAACAAAGATACTCCCTCTATCAAAATCTATACTTGAACTTGAACCCCAGAAAAATGGCCAGCAACACGATTAAAATTAGCCATCACCCTACTGCCGCTGTTGAAAGGAAGCTTCCCATACTGCTATTCGATATCATGGACACCATTGTTCGCGATCCTTTCTACCAAGACATCCCTGCCTTCTTCGGGTACTTTATGCTATCCTCCAGTTTCTTTCTTCTGAATCTGTCTTAATTTTTTGTCATCATGGAGAATCTGTAAATGCAACGCGGATAACGATTTAGTTTCTTGTTTCAGTACAAGTAGTCCAAGGGCTAGGTAAATATGTTATTGAGAAATCTAGGATATTCAACAGTGCTTGATTATATCGAACTCAATTTTACATCATTTCAGAAACTCACCTTTCAGTTATCAAAATGACGCAATGTTTCCCTCCTCATCGCTTATATTGTTTGTGCTTCGGATCTATAAATGTCATTACTTTTCATGTTAAGACCCGACTTAAGTATTGCTGTTTCTTTTGCTGGACATTCCTGCCACAATTCTTCTCACTATAAGTATTATTTTGTAGAATTGCTTCTTGTACTAATGATCTTGTATTAGCTTAATTCTCAACCTTACAGATTCTTTTTCCCTCTTTTAAACAGTTTTAATAATTACAGTTATTTCATGTTCAGAATGTCTTTCGAGGAACTAATAGAATGCAAGCATCCAACTGCTTGGATGGAGTTTGAAAAAGGAATTATTGATGAGGTAAAACTGGAATTCAGTGGTGAATAATACATAGGGAAACTGGGTTGGTGTTGATGATCTTTCGATTATGCAATGGTCTAAACCTGAATACACATGAAATTTTTGTAATCTTTGGTGGTTTAACTAGAAAAGAAGATATTCTATTATGATTATATTGGTTTGATAAGGAAAATCCAATATATGAATTTCATTTCCAATTTAAAAGTAAACTGCGCATGTGTAGGGTCAACCAATCAAAAAGCTAATGATAAATGGGAACTTTTGGCTCCTACTGTCATTTCGTAGTATCCATTGTCCTCGTTTCAACATTTCCCAAACTCCTCCTCAGTGTGTTTCCATCGCAAGACTTAGGAGATTTATGAAAGATATTTAATGTTCTTTTATAAGTCATCATTTATGACTTATTCATCTTGTTACCATTTATTGACTTAAGATTTATCCTAACAATTGAATCTTATTTTACAATCTTTACTGTCTTTCCCAACCGTGGCAATATTGTATTATATGAATTACATGATTCCTTTCTCACTAAAAGTTTGTTCTTTTATTTATTTATTTTTTTTGCAGTGAAGGACCAGTGATTTTTCTTTTTTGGTTTTTCATTAATTGCTTTCTAATTACTGAAGTCTTTTCATAAAATGGTTTGATAATCTCTTCTGTCACAGCATGTTTAGCAATCTGTCTCATTTTCTTCCAGATGGAGTTAGCAAGAAAATTTTTTAAAGATGGAAGGCATTTTGATTTAGAAGGTTGGTTTGATATTCTTGTGGCTAGAGCTGCTCTTTTTCATAAGAATCTTATGGATAAAGTGCATTTCCTTTTGTTCATCGTTATATACTATATTATATTTCTGGTGAGCATATAAAGAAATGCAAACTACATGGTCAGGATTTTTCTATAGAAGACCAAGCTGACTTAGGAAGAATTACAAATTAGTTATAGTTGTTCTATGCTAGGATATAGCATAAACTATGCAAATCTTAGCTTTGCAGTCATTTTCTGAAAAAGAAAAATACCCTACATGTTGCAACATTTAATCTTGTGGTGAACGAGCAGTGAGTTAGTAAAAGGCCGAGATGGGATGTAGAGGAAGCTGTATAATTGAATCAAATAGTTGCAATCCAAGACAAATTACAAACTCGTCGTCAATATCCTAATGATTAATTGCTTCTTCCGTTCTTCGTTTCTTGTCCTACTAAAAACTCATTTAATTGGATGTAGATGGCTATTTTTCATGTGCTTGTTGAGATTGTTAAATGCATGTGTTATCAATATTACAATTCAACAAGAACACTACTAAAGTATGTCTAATGTATCTTGGTCCTGTGATTTCCACTGAGCCCCCAATTCGATAAATCGATTGACTTCCATGAGATTGTTTGTGGCAGGCCTCAAAACTTGCATGAGAAGTGGATATTCCTTTGTAGAAGGCATCAAACAATTGCTTGTTGCCTTGAAGCAAAATAACTACGAGATGCATGCATTTACAAATTATCCCATATGGTAAAACAGTATATCTTCTATTGTGATTTCTTATTTTGGTTGTCATCGCTTTGCTCAGAAAATTGTGTTGTAGGTACCAGTTGATTGAAGATAAGTTAACACTGTCCAAATATCTATCTTGGACATTTTGCTCGTGTACAGCTGGTATAGTTCATACTGTGGGTTTGTTTGTCTCTCCTCTCCCTTATGCTTCCCTCTGCAAGTGCACGCACATGTAGGAAAGATGTCCTTGCGGTGCTTTCTTGCATGTTTTTGGATGAGAAGAAGTATTTTCTGGACATGTTTGTATGCTGGTTATCTTTTTCGTCCTTGTTGTGAGTTCGATGGTGTCTAGAAACGAATCTGTGGTTGAACTTTTTCCTGGTCAAACGTGGTTGTTTATGTAGGGAGGTTTTAAGATGAAGTACAAGTACAACTTATGTTGTCATGCAAACATATTATAGTAATAAGCCCATTTTATGACATGTTCCAGGAAAAAGAAAGCCAGACCCTGAATTCTATAGGGAAGTTCTGAGGCACCTTCAAGTTAATGCTCCAAATTGTATTTTCATTGATGACAGGTTCTTCCTCTATCTGAATTTTATGATTGTTAAGATTGTACCCATGATGTCACCTATGGATAAGTTATTCGTTATCATACGATTATTACAGTCTGTATGCTGGAAGTTGGAAGTTTTCTCTCTCTCTCTCTTTCTGTTTTTTTTTTTTGTGGTGGGGGGGAGGTTGTTCTAGACATTGGAGTTGAAGACGCCATAGTTCCCTGAAGCACATCTAGATTCTGATTTTGCTAGACAATAACCATCCGTAACTTGGGACTTATAACACATTGTCCAATTCAAATACCGCACTTCGTTTATTCCATATTACTAGAACTGTCTGCTTATCTAACCTAGTTTGAATAATTTGTGGCGTGGAATGGATACTGGTGAATGTTGACCCTAAAATTGTTTTTTCTGAAAATCTCTTTCATTTATTCAATCTCCTCTGCCATGTTGGTAAGCTGAGTTTGACAACTCATCGACTATTAAATCTCCATTCTCCAGTGTTAACCTTCTATGATGTAACTGCTGAAAGAAGGGTTTATTAAGAAGCATGCATTAGTTGTTCTAGCAGCTAAATTCTTTCCACCTCCTTTTTCCTTTTCTTTTTTTTTTTTGTCAATTTAATTTTCAGAAGAACCATTTTTCTTTAATTCTCGAGAATTGGGGTGCTTGAAGTAGGGTAGGCCTTTCCTGCAACTAACCTGAAATTGATTTCTTAATATAGTTTGGTGGACTAGAAGAGGAAATTTAGTTGAACTGGGAAACTTGCAACGACTCATGAAATAACTGGTTTTCGGTTCATGTTTCTAAACTGATATATAGCGAATGTAATATATGTTAATAAGATTGAGTTTGACCGGGATGGCTATAATTCAGTTGAACCGAATTTCTTCCTTGTGAGTTGGTTGACGTTATACCTGCCTAGTTTGTTATGTTAAAATGCGCTCGATTTGTATCAGGCTGAAAAATGTGGAGACAGCAATTGAAGTAGGCATCAGAGGTGTTCACTTCAAGAATGCTAATTCACTGCGCCAAGAATTGTCATTAATGGGGATTGACGTTTCAACAGTTGAAGATCAATCAAAGGCCTTGTGAAACACAGAAAGCTTCCTGGCAGACAGAAGATATGCTTTATTCAATTAACCTCGTGTTATTAAGCATTGTCAATAAGTTCAGTTCGATTAACAAGATGTCTTTCTGTTTGGAAAGGTTGATTCAAATTGAGGTGCTGAGTCTTGTACAGTACAGAGGGAGAGGGAGAGGGAGAATGATCTCAATCATTTCATTCCTCTCACTTATGTGAATTTTTATTTTAAATAAGTTTACAATTTCACTGAATTTTTGTCGAAGGAGGCCAAAGATGTCGCGCGTGGCGTTAAGGCCTTTCGGCCAACACTAATACTATCGTCATCATCTTCTTCTTATTCCCCCAGATTCTATCCTTCCCTATTCGCTGCTTCTCTCTCTGGTACTGCTACCTCCTTTTTCTTAATTTTTAATTTTTAATCTTCTATATTATTCCTTAATTTCAGTCGCATCTTAGGGATTCGATCGAATTTGAATCAAATTACCAAGGTTATATCTGTTCGTTCTCTCTCATTGTTACGAAAGATAATGCTTCACTTATTTACAAGTCCCTCTCTTTTATGTCTGTCTATGCATTTGTGCTACTACTAATTTTTCAGCATTAACTCCCCACCTCAAGTCTACGTTGGATAAACTAGTTACTTCACATAAAGTGGTTCTATTCATGAAGACTTTCCACAACGTGGATTTTCCAATAAACATTCTTGAAAATGAAATATGACGCCAAGGGTTGAAGGAGTATTCTAGCTGGAGAGTGAAATTTGTGTATGTCAATCTAATTTTTTCTATTGTTCCGATCGGTGCTTGATTGTAAACTGTGAAAACATGGTAGTTCTAGCTTTTTCAAGAACTCCTAATTAGTGACCCGACCAACTTCTGCTTTCACTGATACAGATAGTTACCATGCCTTGTTTCGTTGTTGAACTTAGCTTGTTTACCTGACGGTAGGCTAGTAATTATAATTAGATGAAATCAAATCAAATCTATGTTTCATGAATTGCTTGTAGAAATTGTCATATTATCATATGAATAAATTCCTTTCCATAAAAGCGCACTCTAGAGATGGATTCTCAAATATTTAAACTATGATAGCCGCGCAATTTTTGCTTTTCAATCCCTCTCTTCTCACCCGATAGTTCATTTCTGCTTATGGTGGTCGTCCTATCAGAGCGGGCAATTGCAGGAAGTGTTATGATTCACTTGATGATCTTCGAGGACCAAATATAATCAATCGCTATTCCAATGTAGTGTTCACAGTTCTGACAAAAAAACATGCTTCAAAGATGAAACCCATTTAACTAAAGTATAATTTGGACGTGCAAAGGAATCTAATGGAACTTTAAGATTTAACTGTTAGACATGTATGCCATTAACACTGAAGATCATGCCAGCAAGATCCATTTCTTCTAGCATAAGGTTTCGTTTCATATAGCATGGTTCATGTTTACTTCTGACACAGGCAAGGTGACTCTTTTTTTTTTAAAAAAATAAAATAAAATAATTTGATTCTTTTGAAGGTTTTAGTTCGAAAATATGGAGAAATAGAAAATGGATTTTTTTTTTTGTCGAAGCTGGTATATGTTTAAGATATCTGCGTGGAAAATGAACTCAACTTTGTCTATTGCATCGCGCAAAAGGCTTTATACCAAGGCTGGTTGGGCAACATGAGGCGTACTTGCGATTTCGCTCAGACGGCGTCGATATAGTAGACGCTTTCTCCCAGAGTTCCCCTCGTCTTCTACCTTGACTCGACA
The DNA here is from genome assembly GCA_022379115.2 of Bauhinia variegata. Classification (NCBI taxonomy): domain Eukaryota; kingdom Viridiplantae; phylum Streptophyta; class Magnoliopsida; order Fabales; family Fabaceae; genus Bauhinia; species Bauhinia variegata. Next base: position 27,422,003 of record CM039429.1, on the reverse strand, counting down.
GAAACCGTCTGAGAGACACACGCTATCCGAAACGAAAACGGCAATGTATGTGATGCAGCCAATAAAGTTGTATAGATTTAAAATTTTACTAATTGACAATTTGGAATCATATATGACTTAAAAAGAAAAAAGGGAGCCCATAAAAAAAAAAAAAAGTAAAAGAATATTGGGCGACTTAAACACGCACCGTTCGGGTAAAGTCGGCTGTTTCAACAAGGAACCGAGGGGGAAGACAGAAGAATCCTCTGTAGGGACTAGAAAACCTTGGATAATTGCCCTACCCTCCTCTATCTGCACCAAATCCAGGAAATAAAATTTTGACTTTCAATATGAGTATGACCCAATTTGCCATGGTATGTTCCTAATTTCACCACTAATTCTTTGGTGCTTACTTATTCTCCTCCTCCTCTGCTCTCTCTCTTTCCGATGTTTCTGTGCTTTTTTTTTTATAGGATTTTCTAATGATATAGCGGATTTTACTTTTACGATTATTCTCGTTTTACCTATTAAAAAGTTACCTGTGCCAATTTTAGCACTAAATGGTATTGCTTTATGAAAATTCTCTCGCTTTTTAGTGCTCATATTTATTCATGGAAGAAGCTATAAGCCAGAACTAGGAAAGAAGAGAAGGAAATATAGTGCAAGAGCAAAATATCTCTCTCCTCGTAGTAGGGTAGATTTGAAATTCAATTTAACTCTAATTTTGACAATTTGGAATCATGTATGACTTAAGCTATGTAAGGGATCTAAATTTGGTTATGGCCAAGTTAAAAGAAAATATGATTTCCAATTGACTTGTATGAGAATTGTCAATGCCATATGATCTTTCGGAGTACGATTACCATTGAGTACTTATAGTGATGATTTTGTTTTGCATCTAATTTACTTTCTTTCCAGCTTATCTGATCTGAACTGGAACTGAGGAAGAATGTCCTTAGAAGGATTTTCCATAGCATGTTTTCAATGTTGATGTCATCATGTTGCAGGTCGAGGAATTGGCTTTTCTTGTCAAGGACAATCTTCCTTGCAAGCATCTAGTTCTCACAATGGAAGAAGCCTTAGTTAACTTCCTCCAAGACGACACGAGGTAACATTAATGGGACAATCTGACGTTGAGTATCTGTCTAAGCCATAGCTATGGTGCAGGACAGTAAAATAATTAGTTAAGAATTCTATTATTGATGTTGTCTCTAGCATGGTAAAACACAAACGAGAACGCTCAGTTGAGTCGTTGACCTTCGTGCTTTACTGATTGGGCCTTATTCTTTACTTTTATTCTTGAATCATGGGAGTTAACCAAGTTGTCTTGTCATTCACCCTAGATACACAGGCCCTCAGAAGTATATATATATATATAACTCAGTGTTTGTACGTAATCTTCATAGAAGAAAATACAAAATATATTATTCCAATCTGAAATGGTTGTAATTTATGATTTTTCATTTTACTTATATAATGCTCGATAGTATGACAAAAAGGCTTATATTTATCGAAAACAAGTCGTTCTCTCTTTCAAAACACAAGTCTTTCTCTCTTTTGTGTTTTCATTGAATTTGAATTGTTGAAGTTGGTGCCTTGATCCATTTGTAAAAATGCAAATCTTGGGGCAGGGGTGCAGATGAGTTTTTGGTTCCATGCCATTAGTAGAATCTGATTTTTGCGGTTTTGTTTTTGCCGTTTGAGCTCATGCATACTGCATTTAAAAGTAGTTTAGATCGTTTTTGTTTCCACAACTGTTTTTGTTTGAACTGTAGTTCAGATGGGATCTTGGAGTTGGAGCCGATGAACTCTTACAGTCGTCTTCTCTTGCACCGTCTTGCAGAGATATTTGGGTATCTTTCTTATGAATATTGTTGTCTGAAAGTTAATTTTTAGGCTCCTTTTTGTTGACATTTTCAGTTTCTTGTGAAATTTGTATATAATTCTTTTTATGTGGCGGTGTTTAAACTGATACTAGGTTTGCACATGAATCTGTCGGTGAAGGGGATGATCGTCACTTGATTCTGGAGAGATGTCCAGAGACATCTATGTAAGTGAAGTCAACAGGGAACCTTGTCCCTCCCCCCCAATTATTTTTTTTTTTTTAGAAAAAAAAAATCCCATCTGTCTTTCCTATCATCACTTATTATTTTATTTGATCAATATTTTAATTTCTTCAGAAATTTGTGATGATTATAAGGTTTGCTAATGAAATAAACTGTGTTATATGGATGTATTGCAGACCTCCCATCCTAGTTAGTGATATTTTATGGCAGTATGATGAGCCTCAGCCTCTGGTTACGTCACACCAAATATTAAGGAGAAAAGAAGTCTACCAAGGTATAATACGTGCTGCTGCTTTTTCTCTTCTTATAATGTCATTTTATTGCAATATGGTACTTATCATACTACAAAGGAATAGCATGTAAGACATGTAGTGCATGAGATTCACAGTTTGCAATTTTCTTTACAGAATTGAAAAAGTGTGTCATAAAAAATAATTTTGACAGTGATATTAGTTTATGTTTCTTCAGCTATTTTCTGAACAATTCAAGTATATTTTAATGCCCCAAAATTTCATTTATATGGAAAAACTTGTTACTGTTGCTTGCTTTCATTATGGCCTTTATTTTCTGCCAATTGATTTTATTGATCCATGCAGGCAGAAGTATAGGTTTCTACTCTAAAAGTTTCATCTGTTCTGTAGGTAGCAGAAAATTGTCTTCGCTTCCATCATACATTTGTGTGACTCTCTTTTTTGGAGGCATGTATAAGAATGACTCATTTTGTGGATGATAAACTTAAGTGGCATTATAAGTAACAATAATTGTGTCTAAAACAAGACATGTTTCTAGCTTTTTTTTACATCTTAAAGTTTGTGACATTGAGACAGACAGAGCCACACAAACAAACTTCCGCATTCTTGTTTCTTAACCGCTGACTTCTCTGATTACATACACCAATTTGCCTATGATTTGGACTATTTTGCACGGGCCTAAATTGGACTTGGGTATGTCTGCTGCGTTTTTCAGCCCCACAGACAAATACAGCATCGCTTCAACACTCACTGGAGCAGAGAAAAACAGCTTATTTAGCTGCTCGTGAGCGAATTTTCTCGCTGAATTTGGAGGAGGTAAAACAACCCGGTGAACAGAAGCCACGAAGTATGCCGGTGGTTGCCCGCCGAATGATTGCCCATGCACTGGGCCAAAGAATCCATCCAAAAAAGCAGACTGGATCGTTTGAGAATAATGTGGAGTATGGAGGGCTTACTGATGAATTGCATGTTCAAGATAAGAATGCTAAAGAATCCAATATGACAGCAGACTCTGAAGATTCCATGCACCTAAGAAGGAACTCAAACAGCAGAGCAAGAAGCACTAATAGTTCTAACACATCATCCCTTAATAAAAGGGACGATCAAAGTCAAACACCGGTCAAAAAAGTTTTGCCACATGTCTCTCACAATGGAAAACATGGTAATGTTGTGGACAAAGATTACATGAGAAAGGAGCATTTAGGAGCTGCGAGGAGAATGTTTGCTCATGCTTTGGGAGTGCAATCTGGGAAGGACGGTTTTGTCTCTAGAAGTAGTAGGATTGGAGAAATCCAACAGAAAGAGGTTTAAGCAGAATGGTTTTTCGTCGCTATCAATGCTCCTTCGCTTGGCACCCAGGTTTCAATTACGATTAGTGAATTGAGTAAGGTGAATGTATCAATGATATTTCCAGATGTTTGATTCCTGGGAGATTCATGAATAAGACTATCACGATGATTCTTCAGTCATTCCCTGAATGTGCTGGAGTCAGTAACTTGACAAGCATCCCTTCAGAAGCTGCCCTAATGGAGTTATCAAGATTCATGTGTTGATGAAGCTGATTCAGTTAGCTATGCTGTTTTTGCACGTCGTTCCATTGTTAGAATCTCGTAACACGTGTAGTTTCATCTTACTGCTGTTTAGTTTATTAGTGGCAGCCCTGCCCCTGGGCTGAGGGGAGCACTCTCAATGAGGGTGGGTGCTATAAATAGGATTTTCTCTCTCATTTTTTTTTTTCAGGTTATCATGTTTGATAAGTTTGGATTTGAACAATGTTTCGATCTTGACATCCTTGTGTAATTAATTTTATTTGGGTTATGTCGGAAGAAAAATCTAAATGGTTTATGCTTTTGTAATTTCTGTGTTATAGCAAAATAAAATAGAGTCCCTCCCAAAGAAATTTGCCTTTTATTTGCGAATACCGACTCTGCCTGACAACCTTTACATGACGAGTTTCAATTGAGTCGTTTCCTCAAAATCCTAATAAAAAACAAGAACCAACTACCTAATGGGCAATGGCAGCTGATATAGAAGATCATTGGCTATCCATCTTAATCCAATTTCTTTGATATTTGAGATACATTTTCATTATGACTTGATGAGTTTCTTCAAATCTCACGCTTCACTATAACAAAATTCAAAACATGTATAACATCGGTGAAAATCACGTTACATGCTGCAGCATCCCGTGCTTCACAGTTACGATGTCTGCCAGATTAAGCACAAAAACAATTTTATTGCCATAAAATAACGCACGGTAAGTCTCATGGCGAGGAATATACAAATTCAATTGGAAAAAACAAAAAAAATCAAAAATCGAATCGCTCTCCCAAGCAAATGTTGATCAGCATAATTTCTTGACTAGCCTGGAATCCCATGGCTTGGAGAGGTCTGTACAGAAAATTCTCCAATCATTAGTTCCCTGGTCTGGCTTGTTTCAATCAAGAGCCAATTTCCACTCGTGTAAGATCATCCAACAGTCTGAGCTGCGTGTAATGACGAGGAAATCCTTCACAGATATACCCATGTTATGTGGAGTTAAGTTTCGTTACTTTTTACATGAGAAGAGTGCCTAGATGATGGAGACTGGAGCAGAGACTGTGTAGCCATTAATTTCTCCCTTAACAAGACATTGTACTCGTACAAACTTTTAAGATTCTTCTGGATATCAGACATGTCCATTTCAGAACCATCCTTGAAACCTGCATTGCATATGACGACAGTTATAAGTAGAGACTACAGATAGCAAATCCATATAATACTTCATGTAATACAGAATAACTATTTTGGTTAATGTCATATTTTTTTTTTTTAAAAAAAAAAAAGAAATCGCATAACCATCTGGCAATGTGGTCTTAACTGAAATTAGTCTTTACCTAGAGAAGGAGGGGGAGGAATAAAGTTATTATTAGTAGCAGAAGATTCTCGAGGACCAGACCAAGTGAGATCTTGGCACGAACAAATATTCTGCTGCTTTACGATATTCTCAGAATCTTTTTTCCCATCATTTGAGGATCCAAGCTGTTTGCAACTCAACGACTGCAAGAGAACACATTAAAAGATGAAAGTTAACTTCTGAGGATAAGCACAAGTTTTTCTTCATATTTTTTATAAGTAAATTTAACCGTAAGCCAATCATGTTCAGTATGAAACTGAGACTGAAAAACAAGCCATATAAGAGAACGAACATGTGATGACAGTTATGAGATGAGGGGAACAAACTTTGACAAATAATTAACATGAGTGATGTGACTTTCTTGAAGCAGTCATGTAACCTTCTAAGTGATCTTTCCATCTTGATACTCACGATTAATCCAATGGAAACAATCTATCCCTCTTGTTTCTCGCAGTACATATTCCTCTTGTGTACTACATTGAATATATAAGCCAATGTTTGAAGGTAGCATGTATTGGACTGCAATACTTGATAGGATAATTATCTGGTATTTGGTAGGTTCTTTGAAGGGATTTCTTTTGGCAAATATTCATTTTTCTTCATCAAAATATCTGGTATAAGACAGATAATTATCAAGCATGCCACCAACTATAATTTAAACATAACAGTTTTATTTCTTTGGCCAGGTTTATATATATATATATATTGCTTTACATGGTCAGAGAACCAGAAACTTCCCACTAAGAAATATCTCACCAACAAAGTGAGTCAGAGAATGGTCAATGGAGAAACACCAAACAAAAAGGAAAAAGTTTGAGCTACTTAAAAGGTGAAGAAACCATCCTGCCTTACAGATACAAGCACAATTAGAGGGATAAGAGACAGAGTGATCCACAGGAGAATCATAAGCAACTAAATCAACTGAAAAATGTACATAATAAAACCCCTTACCTTACTGGCAGGCAAGCTGGTTTGCTTGCAGAAACTGATAGAATCCATTCTGCTTTGTTGCCGTCGCTTAAGTGATGGCCCATTTCCATGAATTGATTGTAACACAATCCCACTGCAACTTGAACTCACTTTAGAGTTCTCGTAGTTGTCAGGTAACATGCTGGAGCCCCACGTGTACATTACATATTTCCTCAACTAGTTAAATGTAGATAATAGCAGCCATATAACCCAACATTTTAGATGTGTAAAAGTGATTCAATAAAAGAAAATTATATCATAAAGGCAATATGGTTCAATCAGTCAAAGAAGAAATTACTTTGTCCCAGTGCTCTTGAGCTTTACGCCGATTTCTAATTCTCCGCAAAATGCTATCTTCATTTCGGAGTTTCTTTACCCTGTATTCACACTAGAAACCAATAGAGTTAGATATGTGATAAATTATAAAGAGTATGAACAACTTATTATCAAATCAAACCACGAGAGAAACTGAAAATTCATAATTGTTAGCATTACTAGAAAAGCTAGAAGAATATGCACAATATGCTATAGCAATAATCATGTAAACAGCAAGAAGAAAGAAATTCACTGCAAGAGAAGAAAAGTATAATACAGTGGAAGGTGCCATTTAGTCAACATTTACATTGCATTACTAGCATATACCCCTGGGGGTAAATTATGTCTGCATCCCATATATTAATTTATGACGAACAATGTTATCTTCACAAACTATCAAGGATTCATACTTTACTTATACGTAAAGGAGCTTAAAAGTAATCGAATCATACTTGTATTAAGAGGTAGAAAAAGATGCCTATGCTAATGCAGTAAAGGCCACCAAGGTCTGCAAGGAAGCTCACTGCACATTACAACAACAAAACAATTAGTTATTTACAAATGCACGTAGAGATGTAGCTAAGATACAGTAGAGCAGCATCTCTCTGGAAAAAAAACTCGTGTCTCCATCAGGTTAACATTACTTAGTTATGGCCAAGTGCTTTATCTATTCAGGCCTAAAGAGTACACAGAATAGAAAGACCAAATATAATAGTTTGCACAGTTCAGCTACGTCATACTTACCAGGACCCATAATACTCTCCTTGTCAATTTCCACAATATAGGCAGAGAGAAAGTTGATATACAGTGTGGTGTTAATTAGTCCATCAAGAGAATTTTCAAGGGATACTTCAAGTTGATTTCTATCACGACAGGTTGAACCTGGGAGGAACTCGTGAAATAAAGGTTGGATGAGCTTTAGATCATGTAAATTATGGTACATTCGAGGAAACAAATTAAATTTCAATATATTGGATCTCCTTCCTCTGAATGTTACTGGTCTATCATCAAAAGCACTTCCATTCTTTAGTGTTCCACAAACAAAACTCACGTGTTTCTTGGTACTATCCATTGCAGTGAGGTTGAACTCAAACCCAACCGCAGCAGCAGGGTTATTAGGGAGATCAACAAACTGCCATGAAATATACATTTTATCTTGCAGCAGCCTGCAGTTTTTACACTTGAGAGTTATGGTTGGGCCCTTGCTTGAGTTGTAACAAGAGTAATTAGCAAAAGTGGACAGTGGAGCAACTCTCTGATCAATAAAACCAGGATCCCCGGTAACTAAACTACCCAGATCACGTAGATTTGAACAACTCATACTGGAAACCGTGGTTATATTGAATTCCATATCATTCATGAATGAAGCTAATTCTGGTCCATTTGTTGCTCTTACATTATGCACCTCAATTGTTCTCTTTGATATGATCTGGTACAGCAGCCTGATGAAAGGCTAAGTTAAAATGAATATATATATATATGTGTGTGTGTGTGTGTGTGTGTGTGACGAGAAGAAACAAATGGAAAACAACTAGAAGAAAGAAGTCATCGGATACTCACGCAGCAAACAAACCAATAAAAAGTATCCAACTCGCTATTGAGAAAGCTCCACCAAGTTCTGTTTTCCGCTTTGTAACTACCTTCTGATCATCCTACAGAAAAAAAAAAAAAAAAAAAAAGCATTTTTCAGAATCTATATAGATGGAATTAAGGGAAGAGAAAACGCGAAGTTGAACAGACCAGCCAATGGCGGGTAGCAAAACAAATATCCAATCTACTAATCCACCATCTCATGTTAAACCAAATATTTCTGCCATCTCCAAGTTTAGTAAACCTCAAGAAAAAGCAGAACAGAAGCCAAGAGAGAAGCATAACGAGGGTGGCCTCCAAGAACACTGCCTGGGACTGGGTGAACTTCTTGATGGAATCAAAGGCAAAGATGGTCTCCGGAAAGCTGACAGCGTAGTAATCGACACCGGAGTCAGTTAAGATAGTGAAGTTAGGGGCGAAGAGTGTGCAGACCTCCTTGGTTGCCGAATTCAGTACGTACCCAGGTGAACATGCACAGAGGGTTCCATTGTAGCGGATGGAGTTTACAGGGCATGCCATTCTTATTCTGATAAAAGGATTCTATTCTTGATTGATTCCAATCAGAAGTAGCAAAAGAGAGAGCTCAGATCAGATCTGTTTGTTTTGTGTGAATTTTTGAAACAATAATAATGGAATGGAAACCATGCATAAAATATTTGTTTGCCTGATTTTTGGAAGTAAAGGAAACAATTTGTTTTCTCTAGCCTGGCCAAGGCAGAATGAAGAAGCTAAGACACAGAGCAAAGACTCTCTAAAAAGGATGTGAGGTGAGATCTCATGAAGGTAACAATTTTGTGGCTATCCAAACTAAAATCAATCGAAATTCATGCGCTAGATTTCCTGAATCTTTCTGTCTTTGCTGTTGGGATAGATAGGGCACGGAAAGAGATTAATTGGTGAAGCAAAGAATGTTCTTCGCACAGAGGAAAAGACAGAGTGGCAGACCACACAATTCAACACTGTTTCCCTCTTAGGCTCAGAGAATTATTATTTTATTTTATGTTTATGAAAACATTTGAGGAAGTGTTCAGGTTCCTCATTAAGTAACATTTGAGCTATGTTTGTATTTAATCATTTATTCATTTTAAATATCATAACTCTATTTATAATAAAATATAATTATACATGTATATGAAATAATTATGTAAGAGTAGAAATGAATATTTATATCAATAATATAGCCAGATAATAATAAATAATTTAGACATTTTTGTATTTATGATTAGGTCATTTCTTTTTGGGGGGCAAGAACACAATAAATTTTCTCCTGCTTTGGAGGGTGTGAAAATATAGGCGTGACTTAAAAAATTGTTAGAAGTTCCATGTCTATCACATCTTAATGTTTGTATATCTACAACAGAAGCGACTAAATGTTTAGAGAATCGAACTTCCTCGTTATCATCTTTAAGAAAAGTGTCCGATCATGATCATGTTATGTTATGCGATGCGATCGACTCTTGAATCCTTAAAATCATTTATCAAACACAAAAGTGGGAAGGTTTCTAGTAGAAATTATAGCAATTTCTGTGCCACCAGATATAAAACCAAAACATGTTATTTTATTTTAATTAAAACAAATAATAAATAATATTCAACATAACAGGAAGCAAACCAACAAGTCAAACAAAGATAGATGATTTGCTAGATTGTTGTGCATTCATAATTCTCTCCTACTGTTGGCAAGATCACTCGCAATATCATCATCTTGCTCACATTTCTCCAAGAATTTTCTGTAAGCGGGGTTATACGCAACCACAAGACGCAGATACTTGGCAGCTTCATCCCTTTGCCCGCCATCAAATAGAGTGCTGCTTACCGAGTTATCAATTTCAATGAATAAAGTCAGAAACGCTAGTGTAATGTTCCAATACTTTTATATTATAAGTAACGTAACCTAACTCTTACCTGGCAAACAATAGCAACCCATCAAAATAATGAGCTTTGCTACTTGGATCATCAGGCTCTGCCATATTTGCAATTCTTTCAAAGTGCAAAAGAGATTCAGCTCTCTTTCCCTGCCTTACCAAGAATTGGAAAAAGAAAATGAAAATGAAAGACTAGCCATACAGCCTAATATGCTTACGACCCAGCAATATGACACCTATGTTTTAAAGGAGGTATAATAATTTTTATGCATCCAACATCAAAATACTCAGTACTGGGCTTTCAAGACATAAAATATACACAATTCACACGGAAGTATCCTAATATATCAAAAGCATTTCCCACCCATTGTAGACAAAATTTGCTCAAAGCTTTAAACATTATATTGAAGTATCATGGGATAATTCAGTAAAAAGGGTAAGTGTCATAGGAAGAGTCCTTCCGATTTTCACCTGACGTTCACAAATGACTCCGGCCCATTGGGATGCAAGAATTAAAAGATCAACCTCCTCCACCTCAGTCGGATTGCCAGCAAAAGAAAGCTAATGAAGAACCAAAAGGAGAAAAGAATGTGATAGTGGAATAAAACATAATCCTCGGCAATAAATCTCGCTGATCACATTTCCAAATTGCACAAAAAGCAAGTCTTGCTTCAGAAATCACAAACAGTTGAAACTGTGATTGAAACCAGCAAAATGAAGCAAATCAGACTTCATACCTTTGAGATTGCACGCTCTAAGTACTCATTAGCTTCAGTATTTAAATGCTTCAACAATAGAACCCGCCCCATCAAAACCATAGCTCTTAAGTTCTCAGGATCCTTGTCAAGTGCCAGCCTGTATATGGAATTATGCAATGTATCAACCACAGACTAATGGTCAAGTATATATGATTCCAAGGGAATATGCTTTTCTTCCCCACCTCCCCAACACACACACACACAAAAGAATGAGCTCTCTTTCCTCTTTCTCTTGTTCAACTGAAGAAAGAATGCACTTACTTTAGTAAAGGCATTGCACTTTCTTTATCCTTACTGGATATGAATGGGACTGCAAGCTGTCAACAAAGTAAACCATTGATCAGTGTTGATTATATATTGATTTAACAATGCAAACATTCGTGCTCATGGAACACTCACAGAAATTAGTTCGTTAGGGGATAAGTTCTCTATGGGTATTTTAAACCACTTTTCAGGAGAATCCACGGGGAACATTTTAGGGGCACCCATCTCCTCAGAAGCTGCTACAGGAATATTATTGTCTTGTAACCCCCGTGAACCCATGGTTTTAGGAGCGTCAGTTTCCTCATAAGGTGCTTTTTGACTATTCTTGACTAGTAACCCCAACTTCTCAAGAACAGCTGGATGTTTGAGAGACAGTTGCTGCAAATTTATACTTTCTTGGGTCAATATGAAGAGTAATCGCAAAATACTAATTCAAAATAACAAATAAGATAGGCACATAACAGATTTTAAAATAGAGGTTAATGACCTGAAAGATGGTTAATGAACTATTGGTCACCCAATAGACTAGGCTCCCCTGCGAGGAAAAAACGAACAAGTAATACTACAACCCTCAACGTATAGCAAGAGGGCAGAATAATTAAAACAACTGTATTGATAAATGGCATCTAAAAAAAATAAAAAATGCTGCATTACACTTCAATAATCTTTAGTTAAGGTATGAGAAACAAATATAACATCTAGTCCCCTTTTTTTTTTCAATGGAGAAACTTGAATGCACCCTACAAATTTAGAAACAATCATCACATCCTCCATTTTTGCTTTTAAACTATAGATGAAAGTATAGCTTAATTTTAAAGAAGCTCTAGATTTCCCTTTTCTTCTGCAACCATGCATCTCAAGTGTCTCCTCATATCTTTCACACCACTTGTAAAAATGGTTCAAAAAGGCAGTCTTATCCACAAAACACACTGGTAAAGTTCTCGATTTTCTTCTTACAACAATCCAGGTATCTATCTTGTCTTGTAGCAGAAATCGCTAGACTACAACTTAAGAATGCATCTACCAACAAGATAAACCGGCAAGGAGAGGTAAACAAATAGTGCACTGACCAAAATCTCAACCAATCACAGAATTTGCCTGATTAAATTAGAGAACAAAGATGCTAACAAACAAATGACACCCTAATAACACAGAACAAAAAACTATAAGAGATTAAAAGTTACCTGAGGAATACAAAAGCCAATGAAACCAATAGGCAGTGCTAGAAGGTGCAAATACCACTTGTAGTACTGCAGTAACAAACATATCTGTCATCAGCTGCAGGAAATACCACTTTCTAATTCAATAAATAGGAGAACTTCCTTCATATTACAACTACATTCTTAAAAAGTTCTACACAATAACAATGAGATTCATACCACAAATATTCAAACCAAAATGAACAAAAATCAATTCTATTTTTGGCCAAGGATTTGATGTAATAATAAGATATTGGACTTATCACGAGGGTAATGTTACTTACATATGCTAATAAGGCAAGAACTCCACTCGCTTTTTCAACAGATGAATTCTTAAAGGATATCTGGAAAAACATTGAAAGCAAATCAACTACCAATGCCCGTCACAAAAGATAGAAATAAACTCAGGTATAACAACAAGAAACAAAAATCCATCCCCAGCGGAAGCACATGGAGGAAGCCCTGACCCCCTTCCATGATGCTAAAACGGGGGCCCTTATCCAGAGAGAGACAAAATGTTTTGGTTTCAATAGCTAAATGTTTGATGGCCCTCATCTTCAATGCAGGACGCCTCACATAGTTAAAAGGTTCTGTGCACATAAAGTTATATTAATCTATACAAAACCAGAAAGGAAGCTCATAAAACTTGAAAAAGTCATTTTTGAGAAGGCAGAATTAAAAATGGAATTTAACAATTCATTTTTCCCTTCCTTCAACTTCCCCACAACAAAAAGGCGATTTCCCTTCCTTTCCCCATGCGCAAGGCATGTAGGTACACAAGTGCATGGAGGCGTGCGCAGAACAATTTTGAGTTATTTAAAGACGAAGTTGTAAGATTCAATCTCTTACCCATAGAGATAGAGCATTACATTACCCGAACATTAATCAAGTGCAAACCAGCAACCAGAAAGGGAAAGATGAACCCTGAATAACCGTGAGGGAATTCCGTCAAATTCTGGAACCACAAAGTACCACCCTACAACAGGTTTAAAGCACCACCATGAATAATCGAGTGTGTACATCTATAAACAGTAAAAGCTAGTTTCTCTAGACCAACAAATTTTCGGCAGAACCATTAAAGCTACATTTTATCATGTCATAATCAGTCACATCTAATTGAGTTGAATATTCATGTTAGAAATATTCTCATTATACGAATTCAATCAAGAGTGGCTTTCTGACCATCGTATTCTTCTGATTGCAACATATGTAAGTGACACAGAGAATCAACACAAAATGATGAAAATATTAAAAAAGCAGTCTTTTGCCTTACACAATCAAACCCAGGGTGACCATCCAACGACATTCTCCGTATGCTAGTCATCCACAATAAAAAGCAGGGAACCTGCAGATGAATTGAAAGCCAACACGTAAAACTAATGACGAAATCCTTACATGCAGATATATAATCACGCTTCTCTATGATTCCATATTTTGGTTCTTTGGTGCTTGGTTCATCATGTGATGGTATCAGTGAGGAGGGGATTATTGTTTTTGACTTAACAGTATTGTTCCGAATCTTAGATATATCACCTGGAGAGCAACGAATGAGAAGTGCCATAAATATGAGGGGCATCCAATTGCTTTTCTCTCCTTTCGGAAGTGTAAAAATTGATCAATATAACTCCTTCCTGAGAGAGGTGGTGGGAATGGAGAAGGCACTTTAAGAAATAAATGAGTCAATCAAAAATCATCAATAGTTCAAGCAGATGATCTGAAAAGAAAGGAAAAGGTTTATTCTTGTTTGAATTCAAACGGTGATAAGCAAGCATTCACCCTCATTTTCTTATCATTAAAAAAAATACTGAAGAAAACATGGATAAAAAGTCGAGAACAATCAGAAGCACAACATCAGAAGAAACTAAAATCGAAGGCATTTACGTATCTACGTGTGCAAACACAATCATATGATCGATATTCAACTGTTGTAATGAAAACTAAGAAGGGAAAAAGTAGCAACTTTACAAAGGACCTGTTTCCGTTAGCTTTTTTTTTTTTTTTTTTTTTTTTTTTTTTTTCCTTCCCTTACTTCAAAAAGGACAAAAATGAAACTTGAGCTTTCCCAGAAGATAAAGATTTTTTTTTTTTCTTCCCAGGAAAATTGAATAATTAGTTCCTAATTTGAGCATGTGGCTATGGCTTTCATTCTGGTATAACATTGTATACTCACATTTAAAGACAAATTCTCCGATTTCATTTGACTTGTGAAGTTGAAAAATTAGCATCGGAAATAGTACGATTCTGAGAGCCAAAGTAGAGGAAGCTATAATTATCCACCTGGAAGTCAATCAGTCGATTAACACGATGTCAGAGTTACAACATTGAATACGAACAGGGATATAAAGTCTACAATATGAATTTCATGATATCCCGGCAACTGAACAAATGGGCTAGCAGGATTTACCATGGCAATCCAGTAAGGTCATGGTATCCATCAAGCATCGAAATCACTGCACGAACAGGAAAAATGTACTCTTCCCCGTTAGTTATACCAGCAGTCACGTCGTCAATTACTCTACTAAGTCTCTCATTGAATAGCTCCGAGTCGTCCAGCGACTCACTACCCGGGTTAACGGCGATTCGGTCGATGTCCGAGTCATCAGTAGAAGTTGAATAAGCGCGCGAGTGGAACGCATCACAAAACGTAAGAGTACTCAAACGCGGTAGTAAATAAGGCCTATAAGTGTCAACTGGAGGAGGAGAAAGATAAGATCGTGGTTGAGAAGTTGGAAGACGTTTAGGGTTGATGAGTTCAGATGCATATGCTACTGACAGAACGGACAGAGTGGACGACTGACGACAACGTCGGAGTCGAGACAGCAAGAGCACCAAGTTTGCCATCGACAGCGGGAGGAACCCCTGGTAAGGCGAGGGAGGCTTAAGCTCACACTACTAATATTGTTGATTCATCAAATTCAAAACGATATCGTTTCTATTTGCTTTCGGATAAACGGCCTGATAGCCACCCGGCCCGTACTTATTTTATACTCTGGGCCAGCTTCTGAGTTTCAACTTCGACCTCTTAAATTTTGAAATTTTTATTTTGAATTTAAAGTTTAATCAATAAAACATCATCAGATCAAATATGTTCGCGAGTGAACTCCGTCAATATCAATATGAAAGAAAGAATGAATAAACAATTTATTGGCCTTGGCTAATACTAATACTAATACTAAGACTACCTCGGAGTACAGAAAGAGAAAAGTGGCCTTGGCTATAGACATGGTTGTTGAGAAACCAAAGCAAAGAGCCTCCTTTTTATTAGCCTAGTGAATTTTGGAGGGAATATTAATCTTATATATTGGTCAAGGACTGGCATGGAGTTGAATGTTGGGTGGATAGGGATAAAGAGCATCGTCTGGAATGAAGGAGCCCCAGAACCAATGTTCCTTCCACACCAGTTCTATTTCTTCAATTGGAACATTCTTGGTCTCAGGGAACAGTAAGTATATGAAAATGGTCATGGTGACAACAAAGACAGCAAAGAAGACGAAGAGACCAAATTTCATATGGCAAAGGCCACTGACGAAGAATTGAGCAACGAGGAAGGTGAACAACATATTGACAGAGACATTAATGGCTTGTGCAGATGAGCGTATCTCCAAGGGGCAAATCTCACTGGGGACCAACCAACCCAGCGGGCCCCATGACCAGGCAAATGCAGCTACGTAGAGGCATATGAACATCAAAAGAACGTCAGCCTGTGGCTTTGTAAAAGATCCTGTCCCTGTTGTCCCAAACACGAGTCCTATCATAATTGCCACAGCAATCTGAGCAACCAACATTTGCACACCACCTTCTAGAAATAAACCTCTTCTTCCTAACTTGTCTACTGCCAAGACAGATATGAATGTAGACAAAAGATTGACGCCTCCGGTTATGACGGAAGACAAGAGTGAAGCCTCGCCACCAAAGCCAAGACTCTTGAAGAGAACGGGAGCATAGAACATAATGACGTTAATCCCAGTGAATTGCTGGAAAAATGGGATGAAAATGCAGAACACGAGCTGAGGCCTGTACTTGGTCTCTAGAATGTTCCTCCAAGGGTGTTCAACTCTTTTGGCAGCCTCACTGGCTTGGTACAAGTCTTGGAATTCCTCTTCTACGTCGTTGGTCCCACGTATTTTAATTAACATCTGTCTTGCCTTTTCAGGATGTCCTCTCTCCAGGATCGAGGTTGGAGTGTCTGGCAAGAACATTGAACCAATTGTTAAAACAAGAGCAGGCACTGCTGCAAGCCCGAGGGAGACCCTCCATCCCCAACCACCTTTGATTTTTGATGTCCCATAGTTTATCACGTTTGCAACCAGAATCCCAGCCGTACAGGCCACCTGGAACCCAATGTTGAGAGCTCCTCTTATCTTTGCCGGTGCCATTTCCGATAAATACAGTGGAACAGACTGCACGAATGCATTATTATTATAACAAATTAACAAAGGTTAAATTGAAAGGCAGAAAGCATGCGTTAATGTAATGTACCTGGTTTGCAAATCCAACACCTACACCGAGCAAGATGCGACCAATAATAAGCATTGCAATATTGAGGGCGGCACCGTTTATGATGGAACCGCAGAGGAAAACGAGACCTCCAATGAACATGGAAATTTTTCGGCCGTAAATCCTCGTTACGACAGAAGCAAAGAAGGAAGCAAGGAGTGCAGCGAGGTACAAGGAAGAAGTGAACAAGGTTAATAATTGACTGTCGAATTTACAATATTGACTGGTTTGGGTTGTTTCACTCTCTTTGCGGTAAACTTGAGGGAAAAATTTCTTTAAGAAAACATCCATCGAAGTGACTCCTCCTGAGATTCCAATGTCATAACCAAATATCAGACCGCCCGTAGCCGCAACGATGCATGTCACCACCACAAACGGCGTCACCTTCCCCTCATAATGCCTCACTGCACCTGTGCTCGCAAATCTCCCACCCGCCATCTTAATTAATTTTATACTATACTATCTACCCTACCCGATATATATATGCAACGATCTAAACTAATTAATTCTCTCACTCACCAACAATTCATTCCAATCCCTTCCACTTTCTCATCACCGTCTTCGATCATTACGCTTCTTCTATCTATGCCACACCTCATGCACATGTAGGAATTATATACACTTTCAGTGCTTAGGCAGCAAAGGTGCTCCCCTATCCATATTAATATGGGGACGGTATTCAACTTCTTCATTGCTGGTTTTCTTTGCTTTTGACTTTATCCACTCTTTTTCTGACCAGGAGTTGAATGTTCATCCTACGTACACATACTTTTTTTTTAAAGAAAAAAAAAAAAGTAAATAAAATAGTAAAGAGAGAATGAGAAGGGAGTCGACTTCGCTTCTTATGTTGACATATGGGTGAAGTGAATTAAGTAAGAGACCCGGTCAAATCACCTAGGCATTTATTTATTTAAAAAATTATTGTATTATACTAGTATTAATATTATTAAAAAAAGAAAAACTCGTTGTGACATGCTATGCTACATTTCATCATGGAACTAAATCCTACTGTTTCACGAAGGATCACCCACTTATGGGCTATGGACCTGATAGCCGTCTAATAAAACCCCATATTAAGAGATGAGCTAGCCCGACATAGAACATGACTGCCCAAATATGCTATATCACAATCATAAAATACTCAAATTACATGCAGAATCGACGGATGCAGAGTAACAATTGTAAGAATCAGGAGGCACGTTCAAATGCGGGCTACATCCTGAAACTGAATCAATGTACATCCATTTGATTAGATTTGATTTTTTTAAAAAAACAAAAAAAATTCAGATGCTGCAACTGTGATATTTTTTCTCCTCTTGGTTGTCCCTGTCAGAGCTCTCTTTCAAACGCGTGTCCGCAAGTCACAGATGTTACCGGAGACCTTTCTCGTTCTCCTTTGTTGGGCAACTCAGCTCAGTAAACATAGGAGTTAATTTTATGCTATATGGCATTTCGCCACCATGGTTTCATTCACACATTGGGGTTTTTGATTATTTGTTTTCAATAGATTTTTCAGCCAACCAACTCTGCAAATTATTAATGGTGTATTGCAAGAGATATAAACCACCTTTCAAGATTTCTGTCCTTGCGCTTTCTCTGCAGCCAAATAGTAGACATGTTTTAGATATACCAATAACCAATAAGGAGCTAGTTTTTTTGTTTTGACAAGCATATTTTAAATGTATTTCATGGTATAGGGGTGGAAGAACCAGCTGAAGAATGGAATAGTAAAGGTAATTCATCCGAAGCTAATGGTGGCAAAATGAACTGGATGTTAAACGGGGGACTGAATCTCGGCAAGCAGATCTTGGTAGCTGGTTTTGTGGCTTCTTCTGCTCCTGTAGTTGTTCCACCTTTGGTGGTTGTTTCAGCAATTAGGCTTGCTGCTTCTGTGCCTTATGGCCTCTTCCTGGCTAGCCATGCTTGCACTGAGAAGTTAGTGAGTAAATTGCTCCCTAGACCTTCATCTCCTCTACTTTTTTGGGGCCCTTACGTCGAAGGAGGAGAAAAAGAAAATGGACAACTCCAGAAGGTAACATTTATCATATATGCTCTTTTGGCCCTGTATCCTTTACAGTGTTTGATAAGTAATATTGTTTTTTGAGCCACGATATCTGAAGTTAATTGATCTCTTTGCAGAATCAAATACCATGGCTAATGACCATACTGATCCTATGGAGCTTCCTGTTTTGTCTGTGGAACACAAGTACAGGCAATCTGAATATTCCTCTGGAGATGACATTATAAGCTCTTCAAATGAGGTCAATACCAAATTTATGAGTACTTTCAGATAAATTTTCTACTTAATAAATGATGAAGTTAATATATAATGACATTTTAGAAACTTGAAGTGATCATTATTTCATTTCTAAACCTTCAGTGGGATTTTTTTTTTCTCCAAGTAATCGTCCAAGTTATTGCTTATGGACTAAACTTCCCTGTGCTGTTTGTCCTTTTCCGTAAGGAATAAATTATATGAAAGGTTCCAAATTGAATAAGATTGTCGATTCTGTCTAGCAAGTTTTGTGGCTTTAATACATTTATGACTCATGTTGGAAATAGAGGTTTGCTTTAAATGTTTAGCGATTGGATATTGACGGATAAACCATGGTGTAATCGTGGAAGGGTATAAGAAATTAAGTTATAGCCATTGATGGCATCCAAGAGTATTCACACTATATAGTATTAGACAAATAATATACTTAATGCAGATGCTGTGTATGGTATGGCAGTGGAAGTGCCATTTCCCGGAATCTGTCTATCTGAAGAGTACCATCTGTATTAGGGCATGTCTATAATATAAGTTTTGGTCTTTCCCATATGATGTCGGGCTATGTACTCTTGCTTGCTGTTGCATGTCATCCTCAATGAGGAGAAGATATGGAAACAGATACATGCAATGCGGATGATAGTAGGATATGATAGTACACCACAGGCATCGTTGATAGATGAATTAAAGGCTCTACGTTTTCGCTGGAGTAGAGCCCCCCACTCTTGTCAAGAACTCCTGCGACCCCGCCGAAATTAGTGACAAACTTCACTTTCTCGTGTCCATAGTTGGAGTCAAATTGAATATGGCTTAGAGACTAAGTGGCTCATCTGTATTTTTTTTTTTTTTTTTCTCTAGAGATTTCATATTATGCATGTATATTTTCTCCTTTTGTGATTAACTGTTAAATCAGATAAATTGAGAAGTGAATGTAAGCCGCACCACATGATGGATTATGTTCTTCATTTTTACTGATGAATGAGTTTATTCCTGTGGGTAGGTAGTTTGGTTGATTGATCCCGAGATCAATACCTCTCCATGCTGCATGCTCTATGGATATAAATCCTGACTTCTCAAGCTGCAGTTTGCACTGTTTGACTTGAATGAGATAACCAACTTACATATCAGCAAGCTGGGTGTGTGGTCACTGGTGATTTATTTCTTCTGATCAAGGGTTATGTACAATATGGATATGGCAAATCAGCAAGCAACCCATACAGTGCCGCTAAAAATTTAAGAAATAATGACTTCTTTTTTTTTCTTTGCAAAAAGAAATCTGCTATACAACAATCAATGACGGGGTAGGATCATCGTGGGATTTAAAAAAAAAAAACTAGATTTATCTTTTTTATGTGAACTATATTTAAAATTGGGTGAGAATCAATTCTGTGGGCTCTATGTTGCCTTGTGACTGAAACTTTTGATTGTTTACATCATTGCTATGCAATTTTGTACAATATTTGTAAATTAAAGGAGCGGTTTGGTAATTTGACCGACTCTCGGCAGGCCGGAGTGTCGGACCGCCTTTCAAACGTGTGTGTATATATAACACGTGCGAAGCGTATAAAAGTGTCAAGGTAAGGGTTGCAAAAATCCATCCAAGACGGAAACAAAACAGATAACAGATGTTTAAGGATCTGCTATCAACAATCTCGGAGCGAAATTCATACCATTTTTCTTATCGTAGTTGAGAGAAGAGACACGTAATAATATCAGTTATTTATTTTGTTATTATGTGTGATTATGATTATGATCACGATGACTGATGAATGAATGAAAACCCCGCCGTCGCTTCTCTCTCTTACTATTGACTCAGCCGTCCTTCATATCTCCGACATCTCAGACCTCTCTCCCATCCCTGATCACATCCTTCGCGAGCTCTTCTTGGTATATATATATTTTTTTCTATTTAATTTCTCACAAATTGTGTTAGTTTGTTCTAACTCTTCGACTTTGCTTCTTATTTTGCGGATGCTTCCTATTCTGTCTGTTCTGGTGCACTTCTCCTTTAAGGTAATAACGTAAATGGGTTGCTTTACTTCTCCCCCACCCAGTTAAATTTGAAACATCAATCATCCGTAAAAACATTTTAATCTTATTTTCAATCACCAAGCTACTCCAACTTCTCAGTTGGGTAGGAATGTTCAGGGCCCAATTGGATTATTTATATAATATATTTGGCATGATTACTTTCAGGAAAAATGACATCTGGGTAGATGAGTTTTAAGAGCCACAGATATTCTACTGCTTTTTACACTGGAAAATTTTACTGTATAATGCGGATATGATGTTTAGCTATTAATCATTAGTTGGATCAAGGGGTAGATCTGCCATAAAGTGGTATGATGTTTATATTTACATCAACTCTGGACTTTTTAACTCCAGAGAATTAGCCTAAGGGGAAATGATGGAAGGGCAGGGCAAAAGCAGCGTTTGTCTATTTGGTATGACATGACTGAAAATGAAATGCTGACAGATCTTTTGTCTTCCTGCCTGGGCAAAAGCCTTTCACGATGAGATGGGAAGTGAGATAAATAGAAGTGTTGTTGGAGGGAGGAGGATATACTTAAATACATTGTTTTCTTTCCTATGTGCTTCTGTATTGATCTGCTTCCTACTTGGGATTTGATCATGATTATCACCATTTAAAATGGACACTACTCGTTCTGATTTCAGGTGGAAATTTTTAGCTTCTTTATGTCCTTACTTGAAAGTTAAAAACTCAAACCATCAAAACTTTTTTCATAGATTTATCTTAATTCAAGCAAAAGATAGTTTTGTCATGACTTGCTCGATTCTTATTCTTTTTCACATGTGACCGAATTTTAATCATTGCAAAGATTGTTAATATGTTATTTACAGTAAGTGACCTCCTAGGTCTTTGTCCCGTTAGCTGCTCGTTGGATCTGGAATTGACCTCTTAAACTGGGCAGTTCGCATTATATTTAATAACACAATCCCCATGACAAGTCCACAGTTGTTGTATTTCTTGTGCAGCTTGATAATATCTTCATTTACTGGCAAGCTGTGCTTCTTAGATTTTTCTCTGGACAATTTGTTAGCTTCACTTTTTGGCCAAGCTATGCTTGATTCTGGGAAAATTGTTAGGTTAAATACCAACAATTCAAAATGTTGTGGTGTCAGACTTCTTCAATTTTATTTAATATTTCTTCTAGAAATGTGATCTTGCACCATTATTCTCCAATGGTGGTTATTACATTTGGATCCATTATATCTATCTGCATCTTTCTATAATTTATTTATTTATGTTTTCTAAATTAGAGGCGGAGTCTGATGTGGGGTTGGGATAAGGGGTGATATGCATGCGACGGCTATTTGTCTTTGATTATCCGATATTTCAGAATTGTGATATGAGGGATTAATTTAAGGGAAAATGTCAAAAAAAAGAGAGAGTGAGAAGGGATGGGGGCATTTAATAGTTATCCCAAATCAGGAGCAGATTACATGGATTAATTCTGGTGTACTCTTTGCTTGATTTTTGGCTACCAATTTTTTAACTTAGTTTCCTACTGTTGTGAGTAGTGTATCTTAGCTGGATCAAATATCCCCACACCTTCCCCAAAAGAGAAAAAATGTATAAAGCAACAAGGGGTTTCACAATTTAAGACTTGAACTGCAGATAGCCTTCTCATGTTTCATATTTCGGACTGAAACTAGTTTAAATCTGATTTGAATCCGCGTGTTGTGTATTAATGTCTGGTTCTTTCATTCAACATTGTATTTTAATTCAGTCATTGTCAGCATATTCATTGCGTTATAGTATTTTCATGGGCAGAGAATATTGAAAGCTGGAAAGCTGACTGAGAAAGTTCTGAAGCTGTTTGTGGCAACTGGTAAGGATGAAGTCCTCTCACTTATTCAGGCACTCAATATCCGGCATACTGTGACCCCTCTACTCCCTACCAGTGAGTTACTTTAAAGTTGTATTTTGTAATTAAGGTAGTTATTCCCCTAATATCAAATCATTTCTTTTCTCACCTTTTATTCTCTTATTGACAGGATGTTCTGAGAAATATTAAGATAGGTTTAAAAAGTGTCGGCAGTTTAGATATTTTAAGTGAATTCACCTGCCATTTCAAGAGAGATCAAATAAGAGTTTGGCTTGTGAAATAATCTGCCTGACCCTCAAAATGTCTCAAGTAAATACCAACGATAATGAAGTGGACATTGTGATTGGTGCACTGCACTCTGAGCTAAAATCTTTTATGAATGAATGGAGACCAGTTTTCCAGCGTTTCCACCTGATAATTATCAAAGACCCTGATCTCAAGGAGGAGCTCCAAATTCCCGAAGGCTTCAACTTGGATGTCTATACGAAGTCCGATATCGAGCGAGTTGTAGGTTCTACCACTGCTGTTCTCTTCTCAGGCTACTCTTGTAGGTATTTTGGCTATCTGATTTCACGGAAGAAGTATATTGTCTGCGTTGATGATGATTGTGTCCCGGCAAAAGACCCTACGGGAAATTTAGTAGATGTTGTGGGTCAGCATGTGGTGAACCTTAAAACTCCTGCCACCCCTTTCTTCTTTAATACACTCTATGATCCTTTCCGTAAGGGTGCAGACTTTGTTCGTGGGTACCCATTTAGCCTACGAAATGGGGTTGATTGTGCTCTATCATGTGGGCTATGGCTCAATCTGGCAGACTTTGACGCACCAACACAAGCTCTCAAGCCTGGACAGAGGAATTCACGATATGTGGACGCAGTTCTAACTGTTCCTACTAGAGCCATGATGCCTGTAAGTGGAATCAACATTGCTTTTGACCGTGCTGCAATTGGCTCTGCTTTAGTCCCGGCATTGAAGTTGGCGGGAGAAGGAAAGGTGAGATGGGAAACTGTGGAAGATATATGGTCCGGAATGTGCGTAAAAGTTATATGTGATCACCTAGGCCTTGGTGTGAAAACTGGGTTGCCCTATGTCTGGAGAGCAGAAAGAGGGAATGCCATAGAAAGCTTGAAGAAAGAATGGGACGGAGTGAAACTCATGGAGAAGATGGTTCCTTTCTTTCAGTCAGTAAAGTTGCCGCAATCAGCAACTACAGCACAAGATTGTGTGTTGGAGATGGCCAAAAAAGTTAAGGACCAGCTAGGACAGGCTGATCCAATGTTTTTACGTGCTGCCGATGCCATGCTGGATTGGGTAAAGCTCTGGAAGACCGTTGGATCCACCTAAAACTATCTCCCATCCCATCTCCACGGCTTATTTTATTGCTTTCTAGATATTTCCTTTTTGAATTCACTATCTGCTTCGTCCCCATTCCCATTTAGTAGCACGCACTGGCTTCCTATGTTTGACTACATTACTATCCCTGTTAACACAGAAGCGGAATAAATTTATATGCTATTTATTTATTTATGGGTTTATTAATATCTAGATGCTATGCTTTTCTGTTTAACACCGATCACAAATTCTTATTTTTTCTCTTCACACAAGAACCTAACCTGAATCTCGATTCTCATCTATTGTTATTCTTAATTTTCATTTTCCAAGAAAATAATCAGTCATTAGAAAGACACGAATAATGAATTATATAGCAACAAGGAAGAATGCAGCTTTGAGTATGGAGAGTTAATTATATGATACGGAAATTGATAATACGCGACATATCAATATCTTTTGTCATCATTATTTTTTTTTTTTTTTTTTTTTAAAGAGCAAGACGACGAATGATTTCGCAACTATCAATTTTTTCATATATATATATATATATATATATATATATATATATATATATATATATATATATATATATATATATATATATATATAGTTATCTTTGAAAAATAATTTTAAAAACCTTAAGTGACGATCAAAAAGGAAACGATTAAAAACCTTAATTTTAAAATAATTTTTTCATATTGAATCTTCACACTAAAAATTTCTACCAAATTAAATTTTACAAATAAAAAAACTCTCTAAAAAAATTGTCTGAGAATTTAATTTAAAAGTTTGAAAGATGAGTTTTTTTTTTTTAAAAAAAAAAAAAAGAAAAAGAAAAATAACCGAATTGTTGAGGAGAAAATAAAGTTTTACTCCAAAATTTAAAGACAGTTCTGACACGTGGCCTTGGACTCGGACGATTAATTAAGTCCGATAATACTGGGTCCTTTAGAGTTTAGACCGTTGATTAACACTATATTTTAAATTTTTGTTACCATTGATGTGCGTGAATTGCTCTGGATGCAGGGACAGAGTGCTGACTGCCTCTCTCTCTCTCTCTATATATATATATATATACACAGATACATGTCTAAAGTAATGATCCAAGATTGAAACAGAAGAGAAGAGAAAATGGCAAGATATAGTACCCTAGTCACCTCCCTCCCAAAGCTTGGCCATGCTACGGCTACGATTGCCAAGGCTCGCGCCTGGAACCCCACCATCTTTGCAGCTGCCACTCCGAGACCTATCCAAGTATATATATATATATATATATATATATATATATATATATATATATATCCTCCATTTACACCAATTTCTTTTATTCTTAACTTGATTTATATCTTTGCAGATTCCTAGTAATTCTAATCAAGACGGCTCGGTAACTGGTGATGGTACTAAACACGGGGCCAGCGAAACCGTCAATATGAGTGAAAACATGCGAGACAAGGCTTATTCTTCCACAACGGAACATGTAATATATGCATATGATTTATATAAGCCAATAAAAATAATTGGTTGATTAATTAATAAATATAAGTGTAGGTGAAGCATGAGAGCAGAGAGATGGCTGGGAAGATGTCAGCGGCAGCACAAAACATAAGTGAGAATGCAAAGCAGACAATGCAAGATGCATGGGATTCCAGTAGGAACACGGCACAAAAGGCTACGGATACCGTGCTTGGAAAGGCTCAAGAATCAGCTGAATCCGTTAAGGAGAATGCCGAGTCCGTCAAGCGAAGCATGAACACCAAGAATAACTAACTGCCTATTCCTTCGTCTCGTTGCGGCCGGATATACATTTGAAACAAAGGTCATTAATTTTATTTTATTTCCATAGTCAATTAATAAATATTTTTAATTTTCCTGTCAATTTATGTTTTTTAGTTTCCTTCTCGAATAATAAAGATTTGGATTGTAAAAGAGCCTTTTAAGTACCACCTAGTTAGTTAGCAAATTGTTTCAAGTTTAATTATAAAAGCATGCTTGGATTGGAGGATGGGAGAACGGACGGTCTGATTCTGTAACCATAGCCAAAATTGTACACAAAATAATACATGAGAAATTAATTAAGATTTTTTTTTTTTTTTTTTTTATGGACGAGAGAATTAATTTCTAAAGTTTAAACTTTTCACATACTTTCTTCATCGATCGCATTTAATGGCAAAAATCTTTATTGTACTACTTAAATTTTCATCACATTATACATCAGTGTTCTACACATAAATGAAGAATCCATCACTTTTATGATGAATGATTAATTATTTATTTAATAAAACACATTTAAAAACATGTTTAAAATAGTTTCTTGATTGTTTTTTATAATTGATTAAATAAAAACATTTAAATCATAAACAAAATAGATGACTATGTAGACACCCATCAATGATAAAATTGGTTTATCAGACTCCTTGATTGGTCAAGTTTTTTTTTTTTTATTATTATAATTATACTGACTTGGCATCTCTACTCTTTTTAAATTATGTATAGACAACTTAATTACAAGATAATTAATTAATTATTATTATTAATAAAGGTATTTGAAACAACTTAATAATGATATAAATTATATGTTATTAATAATGAAATTTGAAACACTATAGAGAAAAATATTGATATTTAAAACAATTTCATAATAAAATAATAAAATAATTATGTTAGAAAATTAATCGATTACTAACTTAAATCCCTCATTGATCAAATTTAAAGACTCTTTTTATATATATAGATTTTTGTAATTGAATGTAGCATGACTAATAAGTGAAAAATTCATGAACTTCTCAAAATATAACCAAAAAAAAAAAAAAAATCCCAAAAGTTCAAAATAAAAATTGAAGACATTGTCATATCAGATGATAAAATGAGAAGGTTTTTAAGCATTTCATTTTAAAAGTAAGAATTGCAATCATATTACCTCTTCAATCTAATTTAATGCCAAAAAATATAAAGAAACAATTTAAAAAATATAAATATTTACTATTTTGTTCTAACTATGTTTATTTTCTCACGTATAAAAACAAAATTCAAACAAAAGATAGTATTTATTCATAAATTGGAAAAAACTAAAGTAGTTAATATCTAGCTAATCGGTAGCCACTGTAAATACGTCATTAATAACATAGTAAGTAAGAATTTTTGAAGATACCCTTATATTTAGTACAATTAAGACCGAGCTCAACAAAACTATTCATGCAAGAAAATGAGATTAAGAAGAGCAAATATATAAGGTAGTATTCATAAATGGAATTTGATAAAGACAAATTTTTAAAGAAGTTGCAACCCTTGAAATTTTTCCCACCAATTGGGCAGAGACTTACACACTTGAGCGAATGCATTAATATGATAATCTCATCCAATTCCCGCGCTAATTGTTTTCGTATTATCTCCTGAGGCTCTTGCTCCTGCCCATATTCCTTTGCTTATTTATATATGCTTCTATTTCTACCCAACGCTTCCACTTCCCGGCCAAACACATTAATGGATCAAAACCAGCAACACCACATCTTTCTGCTATGCCATGAGGATTCGGATTCTCAGTAATCACATGCGCGTCCTCTTCAAATGCCTGATTCCGCAGACGATAGCGTAAGAGTGTTGAGAGGTCTCTCCAAGAAAAGCGACGTGCTGAATTATCTGCTCGGATTTCAGCCGGAGAATTTGCCGCCCATCCGGCTAGGTATCCTTCAAACAAACTAGCCTACTCACTCGCTTAATTTCATTTTTCCATTCCATTCTGACCCTACCCTAACTAATTGATAATAAGATCAAATCATCATAAGTTCACTTTCTCTGCACTAATTATCGTTAGCTTTTGCACTAGTTTTCCATCTTCATTGAAGAAGAGTTTGTCAAAGCTAGGTGTGCCGGTTTCTGCAATTTTTGTCCCTGAATGCCAGAGGCTAATGGCTCAATCAAAGCCGTTCTAAGTGAGGCCTTCTTCATTGAATTTTATCTTACATACGGTGGAAACACATCTTAAGAGAAAATTCCTAGGCTTATTCAAAGGTAATCAGATCAACGGTGAACCTCCTACCGCGTTTCCCCTTCTCTATTGCACGCGATCTTGTTATCGTCCTTCCATCGACCTGCAAAGGTCGTGAATTATAGGGAATAATGTGGATGAGAGTAGCCATCTACACGAAGAAAGTGAGGCGAAACATAGTGCTCATGGCAAGATTAATATATTTGGAGTTACTTGAAACTTTTATATTCACTTATCATCATCAGATATTTGTTTAAATTGTCTCAGGATATTTGGAGCTACTGGACCTTTAGCTATTTTTAAAAGATCATTATTATTATGACCAAATATTTTGCTATTGACTTCATTTCTTGTTTGTAACTATAGTATGTAATAGTTATTGTTGACCTCTTCGGACAAGCTATGGATAGGCTTTGCGAGAAGCTAGATGCTGCTGCATCTGACGGGGAAGATGAAGAGATGGAGTCACTCTTCTCTCGTTTAACTTTGGATGTCATTGGCAAGGCAGTGTTCAAACATGACTTTGATTCTTTAACTAATGGCACTGGTATAGTTGAGATATATTTCACTTCCCTTCTGTCTTGTGAAGTTCAGCACTGTCACAATTTTATTTGTCTTGTCTTGCTTATTCTCAGATATGTTACTTCATTTGCGTGTTTCATATTATTGTAATTGTATTTGGTTAGATCAGGCTGTCTACAATGTACTCAAGAGAGGCAGAAAGATTGAAGTGTTGCTCCAATTCCATTCTGGGAGATCCCAATATGTAGAGACATTTCACAACGTCAAAGGAAGGTCGCTGCAGGTCAATGATACGCTTGATTATTTGACATTAATATGCAAAATAATGCCGTCAAACTAGATGCAGATATGTCTGCCAATGTGATGTCACTGTGTATGGCAATTTCACATATTGACGTACTGTCTACATACTTACATATGCTACGATAATAGATTTATAGTTGTCAATTGTCATCGATGTGCAACGCTTGCACTCTTTTGAGGCAAACTCTCTAACTTGGTGACAATAGTTCAAGAAGTGGTTAATGTTCCTTGATGGTAAAAATATTTCTGTTAGGCCTTCCTTTCAGTAGTCTTCCAATTCCTATTTTGGTTGTTTCAGATATATTTTTCCATTATCATTTGCAGAGGATGGTGAATGAAGAAGAGTTACAGTTTCATGAGGAGTACATGAATGAGCAAGATCCTAGCGTTCTGCACTTTTTGTTGGCGTCAGGAGATGATGTAGGTATCTGTCTGTAAAAGAATAGATGGAAAAACAGGCTGTATGTGAAACTCAATGACTCTCTAATACTCTATAGGTGTCAAGAAAGCAACTTCGTGCTCGTGAAGACTCGATGACATTGCTCATGAAACATCGGCGACAGTTTTAACTTGTAACTTTTATCTCTTCTCCAAGGCAAGGTTTAATGAAGTGGAAAATTATGGTTCTTGTCTTTCTTAGTCATTGCATATCTATGTTACTTAACTCGGAAGCTTTTTTTTAGATAATACCTGAGTTTTCATTGTTTAAATTCAAATTTTTAAACGTCCGTCTATGTTGATAGTACTGACGTTATACGTCTCACGGATCATCCACATCACCGACAGAAAGTGAAGGATTCATTTCCTTAAGATAGTTTGTCGTCTGCTAATGCATAACTTAGAGAAAAATCTTTTTACTTTTCTATTGGCTGCGGGAGCCTAGTGTCTTGTCCAAGCTCCAGTAAGAGGTATCTTAAAGTTCTAAGCTTCCAGATCATCTTCAGAAGCATCAATCAAAGTGTTCAGCATCCGAGTCATAAAAATTTGACTCTGTGTAATTTCAAATTATCCTTGGCCCATTCTTTATAGGTTGATTCTGTACTAGGAGATCGATTTCCAACCATTGAAGATATGAAGAAACTCAAATATACAACTCGAGTGATCAATCAGGTATGAAGATGACATATTTTACTACATTTTGTTTTGACCGACTCTTACAGAGCTAGTAGTTAACTTTTGTAAATTTATGAGTAAAATTCCATTTCTTCCTTCACACTTTTCACTTTTTCAAAAGAAATTCTCACGTTACAAACCTCATTTAAAACCCTGACACATAGAAAGTATGATATTTTAAACCTTCTGTCCATCTACGTGGACGGTTTAACTGCTTATGTGGCCATTATTAGTTGAGGTGGCTACTGTATTGCTGTTAAGCTGGCTTTTCTCACTTTTAACAAAAAAAAGAAAAAAACTTCAAAGCCAGAAAGGGACAAAACCCAGACCGAACCATGGCGAGCCGCAAGTATCTCGGATGCAAAGCTCTTTCTCCTGCTCCAATCCCACTCTTGAATGCCTTCGGTTGCTAGGTGTCAACGGCGGCGGGAGCTATAGTAAAGAATGTTGCCGGTAAAATAGAACAAAGTGCTACTATTTCCAGGGACCCATTTTCATTTGCTTCCTCTGAGACCTCTCAGATGGTCATGGAATGAATTATGTCACAGTTGGCAACCCATTTTCTTTTGCTTCCACCAATTATTTTTGTTTCGTCAACTTCTTTCATCTCTGAATTTCTTGATGTTAAATTTGCTATGAAATCATGTAGAAATTGTGCTCTCATTGAGAGTGGTAGTTTGAGATATAGTGATAGCAAGCTTGTTTCGGTAGTTGAGAATGCACACCAAGTGTTTTGATGTAATTCCTCAGACAGACACTCCACGGACAAACTCCAAAGAAACTCTTGTGGATGCACTGGACATGTATCTCATTCTGGTGCACTTTAAAATTGCTAGTAAATTTTCTTGCTAATAATCATTGCCCCCATGTTAAACGACATATTAATGGTAGCTTCCATCATGTAAATATGATTTCTAGTGCACCAACCTTCTCTTTCTCTCACTCTCTCTGAAAACTGGAATTTTTATTTCTGGGTCATCTTTCCTTTCTCTGCATCGCATCCACTTGCAGAGACACAATCATTCCTATTTCTTTCTGAGACTCTTTTATTTTTGTTGATGGGTTTGGTTGCAGTTTCTTCCCTCTACAATCGATGTTGTCAAGGTAAGCTTTATCTCTGTTCTGTCTTTCTCTTCTCTCTCTATCTGTTGTCAAGGATAAGCTTCCTTTTCTTAACTGAGGCAGCGGCCCTCTCTTCAATTTTTTTTTTTTTTTTTTTTTTGTTGAGGTTTTAGAATGAGAAAAGCTAGCTCAAGAACAATAATGGGCATGTAGCAGTTAACCGTCTACGTAGGCGAGCTCCATTAAGGCTGGGTCACAGAGATGGACATAAGGTTTAAAATATCATATTTTTAAGTGTGAGGGTTTTAAATGGGAAGTTTGAAAGGTGAAGATTTCTTTTGATAAGTGTAAAACCGCGGAAATGTGTGGGCGACTTGTTTGCTTCATATGAGGTAATCTTGGCGCTGGCGCTAGTGCAATAGTGTGTGTTGAAATATTTCTGATGAGCAAGTTGGAACCCAATTTCTCTCGAGTCAAACGGTTCATTCTTTGAATTGTCTGATTCGTGATGCTTACGTAAAGATTGTAGTTGCGGTTGCAATACTTTTGAGAATGTTTGAGGCGATTCAACTTTCAGATGGCAGCTGGATGTAAGTCTATTGATTCAATTCTGATTATGATTAAATATGTTGTTTTCTATAATTTAATAAGTTGGTTGAGTCGAAGTCAGATGATCGACATAACTGAATAGGAGATACAAGATTATCTAAAGAAACCAAAGCACCTTCTTACAGAGAGATGATGTGTGCGTCTACGTACTGACTCAGACTTAACCTCAGATCTTTGACGAAGATACTGTTTATGAAAGGCTTTAACTGCTCCTGCAACACCGTCTTCCTTTTCCATGGCCTCTGCAAGTTCGACAGCCCGCCTTTTCACCTGCATAATAAAAAAAATCAGGTATTATTAATTAATAAACCAAATCATTAATTTATAGTGTATTTACAAT
Organism: Bauhinia variegata; assembly: GCA_022379115.2. NCBI lineage: Eukaryota > Viridiplantae > Streptophyta > Magnoliopsida > Fabales > Fabaceae > Bauhinia > Bauhinia variegata. The sequence continues at coordinate 27,389,968 of CM039429.1, read as the reverse complement.
TCAATAAACATATATTCAATCAACTGAAAAATCCGTGGAGAAATAAAAAGATCTAACCAATCTCAACTTATAGAATGGAGAAAAATTAAAGATCAACTCCAACTAGATTTAAATTTTTAAGAATAACAAGTCACAATAAGATCATTTTTTTTTTTGAAGTCAATTACATACACTTAGAATTTTAACAAATTATTAATTTATTTTTATTAATATATCGAAATTATTAATTTGGCCCATTAGCCCAAGCCGTTTATCGAAAATTACTTTGTAGAGGTTTTACTGGACCAGTCAACATATATTACTGAATCGCATTGGATATGCCACATGCACAAGTCTAATAGCTACATTCACCATTAAGTACCTCTGGGATCAACATGAAGCGTATTGCAGCAACCAATTTGTCGAGTGAAAACTCATCCACGGGGATGGGCGCAGGACCTACTCCTCTAGCGTGCACCCGCTCTCCCCAAAATGACTGGTCTCCAAAGAATGGCACAACAGTTGTTGGACACTAACAGAATACATAATAATAGAAATGATCAAATCATAAGCAGCTGAGCTGATGGGATTATGGTTACAAGATTTCAAAATACAACGTAAGTTACCGCAGCTCTGAGACTAGCAGCAGTTGTTCCAGCACCCCCATGATGTACCTGAGACACATATATTTTAGTAGAATATGAATAACGCACCTTACAGCAAACAGATTTCTGTTTGTTATATAAAAAAAAAAAAAAAAAATCTTCTAAATATAGGAGTAATTTATTTTAAAAGTCAGTTTTACTTCAGCCAAAAGGAAGTATGTAGTTACCACAGCACTGCATCGTGGAAATAGCCAATCATGTGGACAGTTATCCAGTAAGTACACAGATTCCTTTCGTACTGCCACTGAGATACAGAAATTACCACATGCTTCATAATTAAAAGTGCAAATAAACATTTAATTTTGGTAATCTACTAAGCTTCATGATCCGAGACTCACAATTCCCAAGACCACCCCAACCTTTGTTGATGATACCTCTTTGCCCTGTTATATCCAGAGCTTGGACTATAATGTTGGTCATCTTCTCCGGTTCCTGTAGAGGCTGTTCAAAAATCAGAAATAAAATTGCATGAGCATAGAGAGTTTGCACAAGTTTAAATTGATTAAGCAGCTGTTTTCTGATAATTATTACGATGATACTTTTATGTAAAACAAGAGAATTGCACCATTATAATGCACAATACTGGTATTTAATGCAAAGTGAACACTTGTGTATTACCAGATATTCACTGTTCATAGGCGTAAAATTCAGACTTTAGTTACCTATTTTCTCAAATAGAGGCTTGCATCCCAATGTTTCATTTCTCTACTTGATATGAAAGCCAATGTAACAGATCCAGAATTAACCTTTTTTTGTGTATGTATGTGTGTCTAGGTGACACTTACCTGTCTTACTGATGCAGGTTTTTATTCAAATTGTTGGAAGGTTTATGACTCAACTAAAGATTTCTCATCTTTTGTGGAATGTTCATATTGCTAGCACTTCCTCTAAGGGTACAAATTTTCTTTTAAAACTTTATCAACATATAAAATTTCCAAAAAACTTAATACTCTCACATCAAAGAAAAGTGCTATGAGTCTACTCCAGTGCATATAATTACTATTGCATATGAGATTAAACTATATGAACACAGTAATGTTTTATCTACAGTGGCTTAATAAGGAAAAGTAAATTTTTAGTCAGTGGTAATAGGTAAAATGGTTGATTGCTTATGTTAATGTAGCTACATTATAATTATACAAACAGTGGATCCTATGAATTCATCAGAATGTAATAAAATTATCTAAGCACGTGAATAGAGAAACTCACAAGGCTACCAAATCCGACATAAATAGGCTTTTCGCCAGCTTCAAGCCACTTCACAAGCAATTCTGGGGGTTCATAATTGGAAGCAAGGTCAAGGAAACAGAATCCAACAACATCAATATTAGGCCCCCAATCTGCAGAACAAGTGAAACATGATAATACTAGCATAACATCCAAAAAAAAAAAGAAGTCAAATTAAGGAAAACCCAAGTCAGAGCAAGCTGCTGACAAAGAGAAATGGAAGTATCAAAAATCACCCAATATATGGTTGAAATAACATCTTCATACAGAGCTACAAATGCGTTTGAACCTTTTGGCTTAGGAACCAGGTGAGGACTCCATATATAACCATAGGGCAAATCCAAAGGGGAGCTGTAAGATCCACTAAGATATGTAACGGGCCTTAGCTTCAGCTCCTTCTTCCTAAACTCATTTATTATATCTCGTATTCCAAGCCAGATCAAAGCATCAACAATTTGATATGACACCTAAAAAACGTTAAAAAAAAAGACATGCCATGAAAAGTTGATATACTTGACAACTTTGAGATCAATAAACATGCCTTGGGACTCACTCGGTATCCAATTTGTTGCTTAACACGTGACAGAGGATGAGGGAATTCACTAGTAGGCCTGCCAATACACCATCATCACAGAAAAGCAGAAAAGAACTCTCGAAAGTTTCCCAGTGATACATGCAAAGGATAACATGACAAAAAAAAAAAAAAATGAGAATATGCAGGATCAGTCTGTCTCACCAAACAAGACTTACGTCCATGGCATTGTAAAGAATATGTGAAGTGGTTTTTTTATGGCCTCAGCAACATGAGTATGCCCTGCATGAGTATGTGGGCATGTTAAAAAACCTCGAGATTTGTATTCGTACGGATAGCCGATAAGCAGTCTCAGGTTATTGGTCATTCTTGTACTCGTTTCTCTTTCATCTGTTGGTGAACATCATCAGAAAAAGTTTCCCCACACTCCCCTTTGGATTTGTTTTTTTTTTTTTGTTGGGGGGGGGGGGGGGGGTGGTGGGGGTGGTGGTGGTGGTTGGGGGAAGAGAGGAAAAAAAATGCCCCAACTTCTTTAAACTCCATATCAGCAGTTTTTATTTTGGGGATTTTCAATTTCATTCTTAGTAAGAAAAACGAGGCAAATCTTGTGTTTGAAACTTTAAACTATTAATGATTTATGATTTAACGCTTACAGCCACTAAAACAGTCCCTTGAAAGACTAAATTTAAGTAACAAAATCTGACCGTATGCTGGAGGATTGGCAATTATTGCATCTGCTTCAAATGAAATATTAGTATCAGGGTCAGGACATTTGCAAGCAGGATACAAAGAGTGAACAATACTCTTCATCTGACTTCTTTGTACAGGTATTTCTAAAGGCCCCGATGGCAAGAAACCTTTGTTCTTGACCATATCTGCAGAAAACATATATATTAATTATACAAACAAATTGAAAGCAGGAGTATCGTTGAGAGAAAATGATGAAAAATATTCATTGTTTCCTATGTATATATAGGTTTGTCCTGTGATATCAACATACCCCTCCCCAAAAACATTCCTATATGAAGCTCACATGGAAAAACATGTTAATCCTTAATTTTCAAACGAGCATCCATCCAAAGCAACTCCTGTTTCTTGTTTTAAAAATAGCCATTCGATTCAATTTCCAAAGCACATTAAAGAAATTGAGCCATTTCTTAAAATGATATTGCCTCAATATATGCTGGACTTCTCTTGTCCTCGTCATTTTTTGTCCTTGCATTTTCTATAACACATATGGCTTGCTCTTCATTGGCAATGGCAAAATTGACCATACCCATCTGCAATTCCAGCTAGATTGGCATGCCAAAGTACCAATTATGATAATCTCAGTTCAAGAAGTTACCGCATGGTACTTTACCATGGTTTAGAATCATTAAAATAACTAGAATCTAGCAAGATAGTATCTAAACAAGATATGCAACACTTACAGCCTGCAAGAACTTTGGGATCTCCACCTAAAGGGTAAAACTCCAAACCTGCATTCAGGACAAAATCCTTGAAATTCTTGTGTGTGGCTAGTCTAACTCTGTGACCATGTTCCTGAAAATGACTTCTCTCAATCAGTTTTCAATGCACAAACAGTTTGAAAACATAAAAGAAGAGAGAGTGAAAGAGAAAGAAAACAAATAAAAGGTTAGAAAGTCAGAACGGTTTTTGACAAAGGGCTAATTACTGTGGAATACAAGTCAGGTTTACAGTTTAATACATCATCAGAAGGAACTGGTGGAACTTTAAAATCAGCTATGATTCCTACGAGATGGATGCCTGAAAGACATAGACAGTGCTACTTTGAGTAGCCTTTATTTTGGGTTCATGTTGGGCTACTATGAAGATTACACATTTTTGCGGTGCCATCGTAAGTATAGGGATATGTGGAATGTTGAGACTAGCCTCTTACAGCTTCTTAATTGTGTGTAGCTATGAGACTACGTACGTTTTTACATACTTACATTCTAAGACTAAAAGGATTGGGCTGAATACAATACAAAGAACGTAAATACAAAATATAAGACAAAACAAAACAGCTTAAACCTTTCTATTGTTATGTTGGATCTAAAATGAATTCTATGGATCTTTAGGATTGGTCTATTCTTTTCTATCCCATAGTTTCGGATCATGGATCGAGCCAAATAATAAGAAGTTTTGATATTTGGTCTGATCAGGAGTAGTTTCTTACTTTCTTCTTCTTGTTTAGTCAAAGATTTATAAAATTCATGGAAAGTCTCAAGAGTGTCTTGTTCCTAACAGCAGCAAAAGTACTGCAGTCGTTGCCCAAATAATAATGATAATAATAACCTGATTTCTAGTGTTCTACCAGCATCAAATTAACTACCTCACACCCCAATTATGTCCCAAAGCTGGATTTCTTTCCTTCAAAGGCAGCCATAATTCCAAGCACAAAATATTTTCTCAAGCACATGATCATCAGTTAGAGACCATAACTCTAGAAAGTCGGCACTAAAACCTGCAAACGCTTCCCGATGGCAACAAATGGCTGGACATCTCCTCGAGTGCCAACAATAAGCATAACAATTTGCAGTGGTGGAATATCTTGAACATCTGTTGCTTGGTCATTATCTTCATCGTGAGCTTCATTGTAGACAGCACCAGTTTTAGGATCAAGACAGTGTGGCTTAATATCTGCTGGAACTTCAAATTCAATAGTGCCATCATCCTTAACCATGGTAAATCGTTTTAGCCACCGAAGCTGCATTGATTGTAAACAATTTTGAGTATAGAAAGCAAGTGGGTATTGCCATAACAAGGCAATAGCAAAATCGCAGTACTTCCCACATGCGTGCCTATGTGTTTCTTTGAAACAACTTCAACATAGAATTATTAATCAAGTGCCTGTCTGAAAATCCAATGGGAAAAAAAATAAAATTTAGAAGGCATTCCCGGTTAATTATTACAAATTTTCATGCATTCTCATATAAGGTAATTATTCGCGCCAAAGCCCTCGATATATGGCCACAAAACCTTACACACCCCACCCCCCCCCCCCAAAAAAAAAAAAAAAAGAAAGAAAATGGAAGTGAGACTACAGTAAAATTGGGCCACATTCAGAACCGTATCATGAAGGCAAGATGCGGTGCAGTATAAAGACTTTGCACGGCTAGTTAATCATATAGAATAACGAAATTCCTACTAATAAGCAACTTCATAAATTATAGTTAACATAAGTTCAGTCCAATATCAACAATCAGCCGTTAGTTTGATTGGGCAGAGAAAAGAGGTCAGTGATGCATCTAACCTTTTTCTTTAGGGGAACCTTCTCATCAAGAAAATCAGCCAATCCACCCAATCTGCGGCTATGTGTGACTTTTCCAGCATTGTTAAGGTGATTCTGATCCGTTTGTGATTTCCCAATCATATGTGCCTCCCCTGGCCCGCTCTGTTTGGGTGATATCCTGCCACTATGTCCTGCATAAGATGTGAAACATAACTCTTCAATATTGAGTAGCTATAGATGGATAATTGGCAAGTAAGATATAGAGTGAGTTCCACCAAGCGCGACTGTCTTCCGAAGATCATTCAAGTGGCCACTCGCTAGATATCAATATCATTTTGTATATATTACAAAAACAAGATTGCTAAAGTATGGAGCGCAAACCGTGTAAACAATGAAACCAACTTTTTGCATTCCGCAAAGTGCTTGAACAATATATATATATATATATATATATATATATATATATATATTGTGCAAGAATACTTATAGATATAGTTTTAGAGCACTTTTTTCCAGTACACCACAGCACTTGTGTCAGGAAGAAACCAGAAATATAGTTTGCAAATAACATAGACGTTTCTGTTGATAAAAGATGTTGCGAAGTATTATGTTAAAAAAAAAAAAATTCCTCGAGCAGTACCAAATCGTATACCAGTACCACTAATCTCCATGGATTTAAAGCATGATCATGATTATTACCAGTTTTCCTATCTAAGATTCTAGATAGAATCGCATGGATCATGCTAATAATAAGATACCTTGAGAAGTACTGGCACTGCCACTTTTGCAGCCGTTGTCAACTTCATAATATACTGAAATGTCGCTGGAACTGTCGGAAGAGTTTATTCGGTGACTCTTCGCCGGCGATTCAGCCATTGTCGACTGAAAAAGAGAATAGTTGAAACCTTCTCGATGGAGATCAGAATGCCTGCAATGGAAAAAGAATGACCAAACTAAACCGAAACACGCGCCTATTTGTATCAGAGTTTAATATACAGGCAGGATGGAAATCCAGGACGAAGGAGTAATTACGCTTACGAAAGAGTAGGTGATGGGGAAGGTATATTCCAGTTAAGAGACGTTCACTTGGGATGGCATTTGCTACGGATTTGAATTTGAGGGATTTCCTTTTCTGTTTTCTTTTCCAGGAAGATAAAAGAAACCGAATAGGAAAAAGCAACATGGGCCGAATGGAAAGGAAGGGAGAGAGACTAGACAGCCACGTGGACTTGAAGAAGAAAAAGGTCTTCGTTTCCACGTCTTAGAAGTTGGCAAATTAAATTCAGATAAAAAAATAGATAGATGTAATTAAATAATATTAAGTCGGTTCGCTCCGCGTCACCGAACAAGTTGGGAAGAGCTTTGACAGTTATTAGCTCGTGATTTTTTTTTGTTTTTTGCAGCCAGAAAAAGAAAAGGGACTCAACTAAATCTAATATTGTGGGGCGATTTGAAACCTTTTCTAAAATTATACAACAAATTTGAAAAAGTCTAGATTCTTAGAAATAAGCAAAATGCTCTCTGTGGATTCTTAGTTTGAGCCTTTCTCAATGCTTCTAGCTCCATTGTTGGTCTCTTGTTCCCGTTCAATCTCATAGCAAGATTTGCAATGGCAACGACATCATCTTCAAACGTTGGTTCTCCTTCATGCATCAGATTTTAACTCTCGTCTTCTAAAACAGAAATGGGTTTTCTTACCCAAAAGTTCTTTTCACTGCTGTGGTTAAGTGAGTCCTATCACAGGGGGCTGATCTTGAAGTCCCAAAGTTAGACAGACACTAGGGCACTGAAATTTTCGTCCATTGGGGATGAACTCGTATCCTAGTTGTGGGCTTCAGTCTCTAGACAACAACCTAAGAGTTTCACATTGGGATAAAATGAAAGTCGTGATCAAATATGTTTGGTTGGATTCAATGGCAAACGAAAGTTACAAATCATGTTAAGTTTATCCTTTTTTCACAATAATAATAATCCAGAGAAATGAAATTCATAAATTCAATTTCTTGAGCACCAGAATAGTAGATGACAAAAAATAGATCCCTTTTTTTAGATAAAAATTACAGTTGGAAATTTCATTTTATTTTTATCATTGATCATCAGAAAAAGTGTAGGCTAATCAGGATGCTTGATTTCTTAATTCAAAACCATGGCAATGAATAATGAATTTTGTGGGTGCTACATCAAACTTTTCAAGTGCTACTAAAATTGAACATGGAATTTCTCCTGCGATGCTTGACTTTTCATTGATACATTTTCCCTGTTATAAAATCATCAGCATATCTATTAATAGGGAAAAGTAAAATAAGATAAAAGAAACAATGCACTTTATCTTTCGTAATTCTGTAGTTTGCTCTGTTGATGGAGCACGTGCCTCTAGCAATAATATATACGTGTGCTTTGCAACATGGTAGCAAAATTTGGCGACATACTGGCACAAATGAAGAGGACAAGGCATACCTGGAATAAACTGAGAATCAAAAATTGAATCCCAATAGAATGATGGAAACTAAAAGTTGAAGGTAAGGAACTGCCTTATGTCTTGTTTTTAAGAAAAGATAGGTGACGTGGACATAATAGATTTCCTTGTCCCTTTAATTACGCATCACGTGTGTTCTATTACCAGTGGTTGATCAATAAGATTATTAGGAAATACAATAAACGGCCATAAGAATAGAAACTAGAAAGTTGTTGTCGAGTTTCCATTATTAATTGGCTAGATTAAGAGTTCAAAATGGAAGGCTTGAATTGAGAGAAATGGTGGACGAATACCATTACCAGCGGTAGTGGTGACTGTTGGTGAAAATATCAAGCATAAGCTTGGAATGTATGTAGAAGAGAGTTGAGGTATTACTCATCTCTTACAGTCTGATCATACTATTCAAAAGACCATCAAGTCCATCACCCTAGCCCAAATAATTGTATTTACACTAAAATCATGTCTTCTCACATTGATCAATAATTAACAATTGACTTTCCCTTCTATAACATACAATAATAACCCGACGCTATTTTAGAACATATATAGTAAGAACATTTTATAATGTAATGTGAGAAGAGACCCTAGCTTAGTGGTAATCAAACTTCCAAACTTTACAACTTTAGCCAACTATCTCATGTGGAGAAGGGGTGGAAAACAAAATACACATACAATATAATAATGCCTTGAATACTGCAAAAGATGAAGTCTATTGCTGCCATAGTTAAAAAACTAGAGATAGTATGCAGACCGTCATGTACCAAAAAAATATGGGGGAAAAAAAAAAAGAAAAAGAAAAAAGATAGGTGAACTGGAGCCTCTTGATGCCACTATAAAAATAGGTAAAATTGGGTCACGGGTCAAAGTTTTGAGGTTAAAAACAACTGTCGGTGATTTTAGAGAAAGGATAATCTCACCTCTCCTTCACCAATCCTTACATCTGTGATTTATAGTAATAATTGAAATGAAGGAACACAAACACAACCATACAATTGTTGATTGGAGTGACCACTTCATATTATTCATTAGGCAATATGAACATAGAGCGGGTCTATTGGAGTAGACGCAGAAAAGTACAGAAACTTATATCATACTAGTCTACAAGGATTCCTCATGGTTAATCTTTTCATATCTATGCAAACAACGATAGACGTAACTAAGCTGTATTTAGTTGAAGAGAAAACATTTATACAACAATCAAGAGAGGAAAACGAAACAATTCACCAGAAAGTATGTAAATATGCACTATATGAATACCACCAACTAGCTAGAAGAAAATGTTATATCCTAATTCCCGACAACCGCTAATAGCCTATAAGACAATTTACCTGTGCAGTTCTCATGCCCTGTGCAAATGCTTTTCGTCGAAGATAGTCAGATACCCTTGCACCATCAATCAGTTTCTATGAGCTTATCATTCTTCTGGAATAAAATTCATCAAAATTAATCAGTCGAGAAGGCATGAGCCACTTAAAGATTTAGTCAATAAGAAATGTGAAATGAACATCCCCAAAGGCTAGGGCTGTAACTTGAGGAAGGATTGGAACTGGGAAACAACATCCAACTATTTTCCACCGCTTTAATGATTATGATACACTCCAACAAGAGATACCCATGGATGAGAAATTTCCTGACACAAGAAACTATTTATGCGACCGTGAGAACAGAAAAGAGAGTATGCTGCCAACTTGCCACCATGATGAGTCAAAGTGAAGGAATATACCAAAACTAACATTCTTATTTTTCCACCGAATGATTAAGCATACATTTAAATTACAATACAAACACACATTTCATTCTATTTGCATTCACAATACCTAAGACAGCAAATGAAGAGGTAAGGTTACTAAAACAGATTTTAAACAGTAAACCAATTTTGTCAAATGGGCATTGTGCATTTCTTTTGAGAATGTCCTAGCATATGGCAGCGACCACATTGAACAATTCTTTTGGGACGCTTTAAGTTCTCTACTCGAAGAACCTTCTTTTTAGGCCTTCCAGGTGGTCGGCGAGTCCTTGGTGGGCGTATTACGATGTCAACCTTAGCACCTCCACCCTCCGCCCCTTCCCCTTGTTCTCTCCACTGACTCTTATCTGGAATAGGATTTATCATCTGCGAATAGGTTACTCTGTAACTTTGCACCGTGAAACAAGGTTCAGCAAATAGATGAGCATTGTGGCCACAAGAAATAAGTGCAGCTGCAGCATGGGCACAAGGTAAACCATACAGCTGCCAACGGCGACAAGAGCACACACGACTCCGTATATCCACAATATTTGTTCTCTCAGTTGACACAATCTCAAACTCAACTTCATTTGCCCGGAGTACTTGATAGCAATGAGCATCAGCGATGGCTTCCAGAACCCGCTTCTCAGCAGATGGTACAAGAATTGATGTCCATCTCATGCCCATATCCCGGCGATCATCAAACCAAGATGTCATCTGCTGGCGGATGTGTTCCATCATCTGCACTATAGGGAGCTCATGACATTCAAGTGCCCAGTTATATAATAACTCTGTCACCCCCAGCGTGAAATGGCCATATCGAACACCCTCAAAGTACGCCACAGCCCAAAGTTGAGGAGGATACCGTTGAAACCATAGTATAACGTCCTGAGAAATTTCTATCATCTCAGAAATCTTGCTTTCAAATTCAACAGCTGTAAGGGCATAAACAGCATTCCAAAAAATGTTGACCAACTTAGTGTTCTTAAATGTATCACGGAAATTTTCACTAACATAACGCAGACAGAAACCATGAAAAGCACTTGGAAAGTGTGTTTCTACTGCTTCTACCATGCCCTGTCCCCGTTCAGATAGTATTGTAAGTCTAGGCATGTTGTCAGTGTTTACTCCTAAAAGCTTTCGCAATTCTGACAAGAACCACATCCAATTTTCATCACTTTCGGTATCAACAACAGCAATGGCTAAAGGAAACAGAGCATCATCAGCATCCACAGCTGCAGCGCAAAGTAACGTACCCAAGTATTTCCCTTTAAGATGTGCTCTGTCAAGATCTAAAAGTGGCCTACAAGCATTTATGAACCCATAAATTGAAGCACGAAAAGAAACAAACAGGCGCTGGAAACAATTTTCTTGTCCAGTAGCAACAACTGATGCAATGCTACCAGGATTGGTTTTCCTTATCTGCTCACAATATGCAGGAAGAAGACGATAGCCTTCTTCAAATGTTCCATGAAGTGCAGCCATGCTCCGCTCCTTCCCACGCCAAGCTTGCATGTAAGAAACAGCTACTCCATGCTGATCACGAATATCTTGCAGTATTTCCCTTGGTTTGTATTGTGGATTGTCTCGAATCCTTGCTTCTACAGATCTTGCAACCCAACCTACGGATGCCTGCTGATGATGAAGGTTTTGAACTCCTTCACAAGTATGCTCTGCATGTAGGGTTCTTATCGTAAAAGTCGGAACACCAGGACATTTTGCCACATGTACACGCCATGGGCAACCTTCTTTGGAGCATTTTGCTATAAAGCGACTCCGATCAGATTTAACTATACGAAGATCAAAATGCATAGCTATAGCAATATCTTTTAATGCTCTTCTGCAGGTTTCCACATCTGGAAATTCTTGCCCAATGACTAGAGGCTGTCCCACTAAATCAAGATTAGCATCAGCTAAAACTAAGGAATGATTAGCCATATATCCGCCAAAACAAGGGAAAAGCAATGTCATAAGGCTCTAATTGTTTCCATCATGTTTATAAATTATGAACAACTTCCAACGCGTTGCATTAAACAATGTCACCATATTGATTGCTACTCAAATGCTGACTCTGCAGTAAATAAGAGATGAATGAGGAAATGGTTAAATTTTATAAATAGATGCAATAGAAAACGATGTGATCCAAAAGGAGTTCTCATAGCAGCAAGGAATATAAGAAATGTTAAGTGAAGGAACCCTTTACTCATAACGGGCAGCATCGGAAGTGAAGTAACCACTAAACGGTGTAGAATAATTGTTTCATTCAATAACAGAATAATGAAAGCACTACCGTGAAAAAGGAAAGTATCCCATCAGCAGATATAGAACATAAATTTACAGACTTCGACATTTATTTAGAAGCATGATTGTTCCTAAGTAGGTCACTGCATGTGCAGACTGAACTAAATGAAGTATATAACACAAATTACCTATGTACAAAACAAATGTATTCTTAGATAATTAAAAAGTCAAAATGTTCCATAAGGAACCAAAGAAACATCATTAGGAATGAGATTTACTTATTAGGGAGACAAGACAATTGCTTTTTCTTTTAAAACTTACTAGGTACATATTCCTATAATTTTATCAAAAGAAAAGATAACACAAAAGAAACAAGTTCATCAGAAGTTTCTTGTTGTCACTCATTATGACGTTTGTCTTTCCTAAACTTGGAATCCTATAGTCCTACTTATTAACAGATAATCCAAATGTAAAAATTATCTGTCAGAGCCATGGAGATTTAAATTATGCAAGATATGGAGGGTAAAATTGAAGAGGTAAACTACATTCAACACAACCACCGAAGATTTAATGTAACTTGGAAACTGGTTCCATCCAAACACTTAACGTAGAGTATATCCTGAGGAGGCTTTCCCATGTACTTGGTTACAATGAACATAACGTACAGTATAAAATTCCTGTATGCAGCCTATATATCCAATGTACTCCTATGTTACATGGCAGCACTGGAAGCAGGTGAATAGAAATATTTCAAAGAGAAGCACCACACTTTCAACGGTGCAGACCTAAGAAAGCCTTAAAAAATGAGTCAGAACCAAGTGGAAATACTAGAAAGAAAGAAGCCCAGTGAGTACCACATGGCCCGAGGTTACAGCATAAGGAATGTCTCGAAGCTTGAACTCACTAGCAAAACTTGCAACACTTGGAGGTCTCATTATCCCAGAAAATGTTCAAAGCAAGAATTCAAGGAACAATGGCATTGCCCACTTTAAATCATAATTTCTGTAACAGAATGCCGCTGCGCGTAAGAGGTGATGAAGGCAATAATTATAACAATCAGGGCGGATCCAACATTTTCTGTCTAGAAATTTCAATTTCTGAATCTATTAATTAAATAAGTGGATAAGATGTGGAGGGATTTCATCCCCTTTACAAAGAACAATCTCAAATCCCAAAATAAAATTACGAGCGTCAGATGAACGACCAGTCTATGGAATAAAAACACTCTCTTCAAATATAAATAAAATTGAAATACCCCAAACTCCTATGATGAGCAAATTTTCAGCTTACTGCTAAAAGAAGGAAAGAAGAAAAACAATAAGGGTAGGAAGAGATGGAGGAACTTATGACGAAAATAAACATAAAGGTCCAGAAACGAATAAGAGGTCATGGAAAAAAGAAGAACACCTAGATGATAATGGCGGTTTCAGCTACTGCTGTTGCTGCTGCTCCTTTTACTTCTTCTCACGGTTTGGTCTCTGCAATGTGAGAAGGGAAATGGTGAACCGGAGTAAACTGCTGAAGCATTCCTTTCCCCTTTTTTTTTTTTTTTTAATTATTATTATTATTTTTTTATTTCTCTCGTCACCTCCAGGTGCTACACGCGTCAAGAGCTAGCAATCCAGATCGTTATTATAAGGTTTTTTTTTTTTTTTTTCTTCCACAATCACCGATTTTCACCGTTACCGAGAGTAATCCAAGTTGTATCATATGTAAAAATCAGGAATTTTAAGTTTTTATGGGATACACTGAAAAAAATACTACCCAAAAAAGTTTTTAAAAAATGTAAGTTACCAATTTACAAATAATTTTGTATAAATTAATTTAAGAATTAATAAATTTTTAACTTTTCAGATAAAACAAACGTTAACGTTTAAATATTATCTTAACTTTCAACGAGATAAAATTATCTAAACTTATTAACATATAAAGTAATAAAATGTATTATTAATAAATAAATTAAGTTTAGTATTTACCAAAAAATTAATCATGTTTTCATATAAGTTAAGGATATTTATTAGTTATCTTAAAAAAGAATAAATAATTTTGACACTCTTAATTTTAGTTTATTTATATAAATAAAAGATATAAAAAAGTGTGTATAAAAAGTGTATACACGTAGAACCTCTTTTTATAATGAAAAGTGAAAGGCTTGGATCAATTCGAGGAGAAGCTTCTTGTTATCATATATAAAAAGAAAAGAAAAAAAAAAACAATTACGTTCATTCATAATTTGAATTACTTAACAATAATTTTATCTTACATTTTAAAATATCGAAAAAGAAAATAGTACGTTACTATGTTTACGAAAAAAAAAAAAACGTATATTGATAGCATAAACGCTCAGAACTTTTATGTATTATATATTACAGAAATTTGTACCATGAATTTTGATTCCTTGTAATTTTTTAATTCCCTGTAATTTGTAACATCATACCACTTCTTTTATATTCACACCACATGAATATATGATATAATATATACGTAATTTTTATATTTTACTTGGTCTTCATCTTCATCTATGTCTAAATTATAAAAATAATTTGCATCATATCATATTAAAAATAATTACATGAATGAATTTTACGATTAAGATTCTATTCGAGTTAATAATAGGTGTGGTTGATACTTGGTAATAATTTTCCTACAACCATTTGGTCTTCATCTTTTTATAATTTTTTTTATCTGATGATGATAAAAATGTTTTAAAAAATGATAATACTCTAACAAAGTGATGTTGGGCTTACTACGAAAAAATAATCAGAAAGAGATACAAGGAATAATAAATAACAAAGCAATGACGGTACTTGATAAAAACCGACTTCTTTATTAAAGTTTGAGGACATCTAAAATAGCGAGAGACAGATGAGAAAAAAGAGGGAGGGTGTGTGGGTTCATTGACATTTAATTTAAAGTATGATAAGCTGGATCAAAGAGGCTTAGTTTAGTTTAAAATTTTGTTGTTGTAAGAATAGAAAATATTTGTTGTGAAACCTTGTTTTTGCGAGGCATTATTTGTTTAAGGTGTGGAAGTAAGTCAAAATATACGTATAAGCTTAAATAAGCATAGAAAAGAAAGATGCCATCCTGCAAGCTAACCAACTGATTTCAATCCGAAAATTGAAAAATTGCATTGCATTCCACATTTCTTGGAATCCATCTAATGAACACCTCATAAATCACGTCCGCCCACTTTTCTCTCCGAGACTTCTCAGGAAACCTCATCCCCACTTTTTCCTTTCCCCCAAACATGGTTGCATGCAACCTATTCTTTTCTACTTTTCCTGTTAGTCTCATCGCCATTCCTATAGGCAGGCTGGCTTGCTTGGCTATAGCTCCCCTCCCACTCCCACAGGGTCCTTCAATGCAACTGCGATTTGAGGGACCCTTCGTTCACACCTCACCCTTCCTTTTTTTTCATTTTTGCTTAACATAGCCAAACAGAACACCTTTTTCCTTTTTCTCATTTCATTTCTGGTTATATGAAAAAGATTGTTTTTAGAACGATTACTTGTACGTAGGTGTACCAGAAATCAACGTTCTGGGCGCGGGGGGGTCTTGATCTGCCCTGCTTACCATCATGAATTGCTTCCCGTGTTTTTCATCTCTGAGAAGTAAGAAAAACCTTAGCAAGAGGGAACACGACGATGCCCCACAAGAAAACGAACGGCCAAAAACGGAGGAGGGTAAGTTCCCAAGCAAAACCCACACAAGTCCTCAATCACTAAATGGTGCTTGTTAAAATTCATACGTTGAAAATATAAGAACAATTATAATATTTAGTTTCCCTACGTTTATTTATTCTACACAAATTGTCTAAGACAATTATGTCCGTCTCTCTCTGTATATATAATTTGCGTAAAATGAGTTGGAGAATAGTGTATTCCAATTTTCCAGATTCTAGTTCTAAAATAGGCTCGCTGACTTCGGATTTTTATGATGTTTAAATAGTTGACATGAATGTATGTATAATGTGTATATGTAGAAGTAAATAATAAAGCGAAGGGTGATGATCAGCCCCAAGAAGAGCAGCCAACAGAAATTCAAGCACAAAATTTCACCTTCCGTGAGCTAGCAAGTGCAACTAAGAATTTCCGGCAGGAATGCCTCTTGGGTGAAGGTGGGTTTGGCAGAGTGTACAAGGGCAAAATTGCAAAAACTGGGCAGGTGGTAGCTGTTAAGCAACTTGACCGAAATGGTTTGCAAGGCAACAAGGAATTCCTGACTGAGATTTTGAAGCTAAGTCTTCTGCACCATGAAAATCTTGTCAACCTCGTTGGTTATTGTGCTGATGGTGATCAACGTCTTTTAGTCTATGAATTCATTTCTGGTGGTTCTCTGGAAGACCGTCTTTTTGGTATGAATATTTTGTAATCTTTTCAATTTTTTCGTTTGTTTTTGGACATTGAATTTGTGATATGTTATTGTATTGGAATGTAGGGAGTGGAGATAAAGCACCGTTAGATTGGTTCACGAGAATGAAAATAGCATCTGGTGGTGCGACAGGACTACAATACTTGCACGAGGATGCCAATCCTCCTGTTATATACCGGGACATGAAATCATCCAACATCTTGCTGGACGATGATCTTAACCCAAAACTAAACGATTTCGGACTTGCCAAGCTTGCTGGTGGAGATACCATGAATCCTGCAACTCAAAGAGTTATGGGCACTTATGGTTACAGTGCTCCAGAGTATGAAAGATCAAATAACCTCACTTTGAAATCAGACGTTTATAGTTTTGGAGTTGTCCTATTAGAACTCATAACCGGGCGACGAGCCATTGATACTACGAGACCAAACCACGAGCAAAACCTTGTTCAATGGGTAAAATTTACTTAGTTTTTCTTTTCACCTTTTTTTTTTCCCTCTCCTCATTATTATTAGTTTTAAGTTTTTTGTGTTAATTTATCCGTCAATGGACAGGCACAACCCATGTTCAGAGACCCAAAGAAGTTCCCAGACATGGCCGATCCACTTCTTAACAAACATTTCCCAGAAAAGGATTTGAATCAAGCAGTTGCTATAGCAGCCATGTGTCTGCAAGAGGAAGCAGCAGCACGTCCCTTAATCGGTGACGTGGTAACTGCTTTGAGTTTCCTTTCCATGGTTCCTCCAGAGGTTATTCCGGCCTCCCTCCCACCCCCCTCACCTTCTCAAGAGAGTGTTACTAGTGACGAGGAGGATTCTCATGGCCAAGAAACCAAGAATTTCTACTCCAAATCAAGCCGCAAACGCAGCAAGAGATCAAGGAACGGAAGCAATTCATCCAGCCAGAGAAGCAGCTCTGCTTCTTCTGAAGATGGAAGTGTTTCTTCAAGCCACAGGAGCAGTAGAAAATCAAAGAGCGTCAAGGGTGATTTAACCCAAAAGAGCAGCAGAAAAGCTTCTGTCAAAGCTAAAAGCCGCAAGGATGATGAAATTGTGAAATCAAAAGGTAGTAAAAGCAGCAAGAACGGCAGGAAATGTTCTGTGAGAGCTTTAAGCCACAAGAGTAGCATGGATTCATCAGAGGGTGAATCCCTTACGTTTGAGCAATGCAAGAGCAGGGCATCACGTGGAAACATTTCTTCTGGCAGCGATGAATCAGAGGAGGATGGACATGCTTCATATGAGCGCGGAGACAGCAGGGTATCTTTTGGCAGTGCAAGTGTTCAATCAGACAACAGCAACTGCTGCGAAGGATCAGAAGGAGAATGATGGGATGGATAGGCAAAACTTAATTTGACACAATGCCTTTTGTACTTAGTTGCCCTTGCCCGTCTATTGAAGCCATGTTGAGTTAAATTTCATTGACACCGCTCGCAGTGGCATTCAACTGGTTTTGTTTACACCTTTGGTCGCGAACATGACTTTGAATTTCCATAGGGCGACTTTTGATATCATATGACAATAAATTATTTTATACTACTATGGCAGTTGTTTATGTTACATATATTTATAGCTTACTGTTAGGATTTCACATAGATGCATGCATGTAGCTCAACATAATACTACTTATTAGTTCAAGTCAAAAGCGTAGCAATAATTTATTATTCCATATCCGATCAATAAACAAACGTACGTACGGTATATTATATTATAAAAGTGATATTTAATAAAAATACTACAAAAGCTATTTATAATATAATAATTATTTATATGATGCTAATTGATGAGATCATGATCGTAAGGTCCTCGCTAGCTCCCTTCTTCATAATCATATATATCACACTTGATTGTCGTTCTCGTTTGGATGAAAACCTTCATTTGCTTGGCGTTGATCGTTACAGTTATGCATCTCAACGACTGCCATCTTATAATTCTCTTGTGTGGATTTGGGCTCTCTGTTTTTCTTGCCATCCTTATAGATCATGTATAAGATCATCTGAGCGATGCCAAAGAGAAATCCAAGCACATTTGGCAGCTGCTCATCACACAATTAATCACATCATCAGTTTTCTTGAAATAAAACCAAATATTTATATATAAAAGAGAAACTTAGTTGGATGATGTAGCTAGCTAGTAATAAGTAGAGTATATAGATATTAATTAAAAATCATTAATTGTTGCTCACCATAATGAAGTAATCCTCGTCAAAGAGTCCATAGAAAAACCACGTGGTGGCGGTTAGAGTGAGAAACAATGATAGAGTAAAGGGCATGTACTCTACACTTTTGGTTTTTATCACCGTCCTCTGCATTTATTTCGTCACAGCTATATTAGTTTATTCAGTGTATGGAAGCAGGACGAGGATGGATGCATGGTCAACTTGAGAAATTGTAGTAATTAATTGTAAGTACCATGATGCTTAAAGGAGCAGCAAAAACAGCAATGTTGAATATGGCGCAAATCCATCCAACAGCATTAACACGGTTGGAGCCCTTGACGACGACGGTGGTGATTAGCATGGTCAACCCAAAGCCTCCTACGTCCGAAACCAGTATCAGCAACAAAGTGGTAATCTGCAAGTGAAGTGGATGGATGGGTAAGTAGAACTTTTGGTGTGTCAGAGGCAAGAGATGAATGAAAATTAATGGTGATCTCCACGGACCTTGCTCTTCCTGGGAGCATATATGAGGTACAATGCAAGGTAAGCAAGTTCTATAACACATCCGATGCAATTGATGGTGACAATCATCATGGCATTGGTCTTGAGCAAACCATAATATAGCAGTAACATTGCACTGAGAAGTGCCACAACATAGGGGATTGCCTGAAAACCTTGTGTTGATTTGTTCTTGTAAATTTTGTAGAAAGTTGGCCTGCAGCAGACAGACAAATGTTAATAATAGATCATATGTATAAATTCGCATGTGATCTCATTCGGCAATTTAGGGCTTACAAGGGCGCCAAGAACACCATGAAAGCCACAATGTTACCTGTAGACAACAAGAGACCAAGCAGCATCAGGACCTAAAAGATAAATAAATAAATACTAGGTACTAAGTACACTACAAGTTAATTTGATACCTAGAAGACCAAAGATGAAAATCAATTCGTGTTGAGACAATGACACCATTTTCGAATATCTAAATCAAGATCTCTGATCTGCGTTTTGCGTATGAGTTTGAAGCCCCCGAGCTCCCATTTATATGTACATAGTAAAGGAGTTAGGCAATAACTGTGTTGAAATGGTTACTCAATTTGGTTCCTATGTAATGCTCTGAGCTCCTTATTGTTGAAGATAATAAATGGATGTTTACCAAAGTAATCTGTTCCAAACAGCATCCAGAAATATCAAGTTGATATCTTCTAACATTCTCCTGCACATAGTTGCCTGTGCCTGTGCCTAGTTATTTCTCTCGTTGAACCTATAAAATTTCTCACTTTTAATGACAAAAATAAATCACAGCCGCCCACAAGCTTGTCGTGTTACTTAATTTGAAGTTCAAACAATCAGAAATACTGAAAGCATATATTAATTGGACTTACTTGATGGATGGGTACATATGCAATTAATGTAAAATGATGACTTTTCTGCTCAAAGCCACAATCTTTACATGATTGATGATTAAAGAGCTTAACATTTTAAAGCTAGATATCATTTTGTGCCAGAATTTCATGCAAGAAGGAACATGTCATAATTAATTGCTTTACCTGCAGGGAGGGTCGTATATATGAACCTTATCATAACGACCTTTATTAGTGGCCGGTATATATGTACTTTGTCCTTGGTTCATGGTAAACAAATAGTAGCCTAATAAATAAGACGCACAAGAGGCAAGGTTACCAATTGAGTAGGTAAGCAAAATGGGTAGTCCGGATTCTCTTATTCGCAAGCTTAAATACTAGCAATTTAAGTGCCTCTAAACAAAAAAGAAATGTCAAATCCAAAGAATTTTACTTACCAAGGCCAAATAAAAGCATTTTGTTTATTGGATAAAAACAAACCTTTTAGCCCTAGTTTATCTACTTGCCAAAAATATATATAATTATAAATCCTCTTATAACATAAATCTTTTCACTTATTAAATGAAAAAGATTAAAAACATTTTAAATGTATTTATTTTTTTATTTAATACTTACTTTATATAATTTATAAAAGAAAATATAATAAGAAGATATAACATTACTCTTTGATCCTATAGTAGTAACTGCGACCCATTAACCGTAGTGAATCAACTAATTTAAGTTGTTAAAGCTCAAGGAGGGCAATATCTAGCGTGGCTGCGTGGTCGTCTAGACTCATTAATTTCTTGGCATTGATAAAGACAGAGATAATGAAGGATCCACAGTAGTATTTAGTATTGACAGTGAATAGGTTAGCTTGGGCTTTAGTTGTTGAAAATTGTTTGGTCTATTTCTAGCTAGCAAAAACATACGCAATGGCATTGCAGTTCGTGATTTGCATTTGCAAGGCACAACCCCATAGATATCATCGTCAATCGCACTTGCTTTTCTACAATTCCTAAATCAATGAGCATATGTGTCCGTATCATTATCAGCAGCACAATTCCAAAGGCAATTATTTATTTTAGAACTAGTCAACAATTCTGATTCTTAAAGCAGCAGGCTAGGCTGCAATATTAGATATAATGTTTTATTTAATCTCAGTACAGTACAAGTACACAGTACACGTTTCTTGATGATTTCTAACAAGACAAATTAAAATATACACAACACCCAATGACTTCACGAAGGAAAAACAAACAAATACTTTTATCTAACCCAACTAAATTAAGAGTAAAAATCCCTTCTCATTCGTAATAGTTTAGGATCCTGACCCAGGGCAGGGCCGGGCTTTAACTAGTTGGTTGATTTGGCTTCCAGATACCAAGGAAATAAATTTTAGTTGTAGGATGAAAATAATGAATATATAATACTGTAGATGTAATTTTGTAATATACATTTTCATCTGAAACACAAGCACTGAATTGCTCAAACCAATTCTGAGGATCTAAGGGTAGATGTAGATGTGGGTGTGCTGCTTCCTTTCTGCACTCGAACCAACACACACAAGAAAATTAATTGTATATCTTCAATTCAATTCAAGACAGAGAGCTAGTAATTAATTAATCCAAAGCAAACCTGGTGACGACCGGTGCTGTTCTTATAGGCCTTGTCCAATTCCTCAAAGACAACCTCAATGGTCGGGCGACCCTTGCTTGATTTAGCAACGCACAGCACTGCAATCTGTAAGATGGCTTCAAAATCTGCCTTGTTAATTTGTCCATTAAGCCGTGGGTCTTCAAAATCCTCCAGCGGACGTTTTCCCATACTCACGTCTCTAGCCTACAAATTAAATTCAATTAAATTAATAAAATTTCTTAATTAATTGCCGTAATCCACTCCGCTCCAATCTATATTCTTTTAAATTAAAAAAAGTTAACTGGACTTATTCTGATTGCGTATAATAATGATATACCTTCCTGGTGAGCTGATCTCTGGCATCGAGATCCAATTCTATCACTTTCTGTCCTGATAGAATCTGTAAAATAACAATACCAAAGCTGTATATGTCACTGGCACACGTTAATTTGGCATTACTCATGTACTCTGGGTCCATATATCCTATGGTTCCTCTAACATCTGTGAATACTTTGCTCTGTTCAATCTTCAATATCCTTGCCAACCCAAAATCCGACAGTTTTGCTTCGTGCTTCTCAGTCAACAGGATGTTCGTCAGCTATACAAATTAAAAACAAATACATATAGTTAATTAATTAATTAATTGAATATTATTGGAACATCATCGTAATGTATTGTGCTTTAAATGGAAATAGAATAAGCCACCTTAATATCTCTGTGGACAACGCAGCCCTCCATATGATGGTGGAGATATTTGAGTGCATATGAGCAGTCCCTCAAAATCTTAACTCTTGTTTCCCATTTCAAATGACTGTCTCTTCCTGAACATGCACCAATATATATATATATATATATATATACAGTTAAAAGCATATATATAGTATTACTACAAGAGATGGCAGAGAAGAGGTAGAAGATGTGTATACTTAATAGATGCTGAGCTAGATTGCCGGCTGCACAATATTCATAGACTAAATATCTCTCCCCATCTTCATTGCAACAGCCAAAGAGACAAACGAGGTTTGGATGACGAAGCCTTGAAAGGCCCTCAACTTCCCGATTGAAAGAATCAGTGCTGTTGCTCTTACTTAGATGCTTGATGGCCACAATTTGACCGCTGGGTAATACTCCTTTGTAGACCTGGCCAGCACTCCCACGTCCAAGGCATTTCCTTTCATCCTCATGATTTATAGCATTCTCAATTTCAGCTTTGGAGAACCAGTACAATCCAGACCATGTCTCTATCTCTTTCGGCTTCACCGGTTTAGGACGCTTCTTCTTGCTCACATATTTTACCAAAAATACCATCATCGATATACCAACGATTGCTATAAACACGTTAAGGACAAGTTTTGTCGAAGAAGCTGCCAACTGACCTGGATGCATGCGCGCAAATCATGTAATTAATATATATATATATGTATATATGTCTAATCTATCAGCTTACCATTGTCATTTTGGACGTTACTAAGGAAACAGCGTAAGAATTTGTCTGTTACGGCAGGATCTTCCGGTTTGCCAGCTGCAACAGAAACAAGCGCCGCTACCCCACAAACCACTCTTTCTGTATCAGTGATGTTGTCCTTTGCATCGGTTAATTCATAGAAAGCATCCCTTACTTTTAATATTGCATCTGTGCATTCGGAACAAGTCTGTGGAAATGGTTGATCAAAGTGGGAGCATTTGTCTAAGGCTTGTTGGTAGCTTTTGTTGGCCTGAATGTCCCGCAACCGAGGGGTGGAGGAGCATTTGCTGCTGCCCGAATACAAGATATCAAAGCCACAGGAATTAAATGACATCCCTGGCTGGGGATGAAACGATTCAGCACAACTCTGCCATTCATCCTGGGTAACAAACAGAGATTCCTGTGGTGACGCACGTGCATGCAACGCCAACCCTTGGGACAAAACGGTGAGGGCATCACGGCAGCACAAAGTGCTTGGGAACCCATTCCCTTTCCCAGTCCAGTTGCTTATGCTCTCTTGGACCCCACCGCACTCTCCGAATGCCACGTACTGGTATGAAGTCACATTTATAGGGCATTCACCTGCACATTCATTCGTTCAATATTATGTAACACTAACACTTAAAAGGAAATCAGCTCAAGAAAAGGAATCCACCTGAAACACGGGTGACCAGGAAACAGTATCTAAATACTGTTAGGAAGAAGAATAAGGAATGGAACCGCGGCGGCAGTGACGGCTTTCTTATTCTCATATCCTTTCCTTGATGGCCAAAGGGAAATTATATTATTAGCCCATTGATAAAGTGAATTGAAAAATTTTCAATAACACAAGAAGCATTGTCTAGTTATAAAGCATTGTTGCCTAGAATTCATCGTCATATTCTTGTTTTCTTCGCTCCTAACAAATTACAGCTAGGAGTTAACTAGACATCGTTACCTTGTTGTTGCCGCATTCGCCCATTAATTCCGCCGCCCAACCCAACAACATCTTATCCATTCATTTTCAATTATCATCCCATTATTCAATGTTTGATTATAATCAAATAATTCATCTTTCTATTTATAATTATCAAAATATTTGGTTTCTAGCGAGTTTGCCTTTCCCAACCATCCAAACAATTGATATAATCCTCCCTTCGAAAACCAATCGTGTATTCGTGTTTGATCGTCCCATTCGATTGATTATGTCAAGATCCTTAGTAAGACGTGATATGTCAGTGACCATGCGTGGCACTCGATTTAGTTCAATCTACAAAATGGTGCGCTAATATTTCAAGGTAAGAACGAAAGAAATCACACTATCAATCAAAAGGAAGACAAAATTATGAAATAGAAGCAACAGACTCTTCTCCCTTTCTATGTTTTGGTGAGGAAGGGATAAATTTAGATTAAGAAAAAGCACGTGTGAATATATCAAAGGTTGTCCTGTCTTGCATTCTTACACATACCATACAGCGCTATTATACAATTAAATTACAAAAACAACCACTATTGATTGAACTTCGTAGGCAGAAGCAGCAAACTTACCTTGTAAAGTTTAAGAAATAATAGTGGCATTTGGTCGACTGGAATCAGATAACTACAATAATAAGAAATAAAAGTCAAGAGCCAAGTAGATTAAACTACTGCATAGAACGACTGCCACTACTTGATGGATAGATAAGATAAATAAAATTACAAGAAACATATTTTCCAAGTTAGATACCTGTCCTGTTACCCAATGCTACTAGCAGTATAGGATTAGGAGCAAACCATGCTATGCTCATGGCCATGGGGAAGTAAAAAAGTGCCAGAAAAATCCTCAATACGCATTTCCACTCTTCCTCTTCCTAGCAGGCTCGTTTACTCTTCCTTCCGTATATTATTTTCTTTAATTATGGTATGGACTGACAATGGTTAGCCCACTTAAAATCTTTTAATAGCAATGTCGGTACGTAGATCATGAATGTAATGTAAACTTATTAAATAATTAGAATAGGTTTGATAATGTAATTAAGGGAACCAAGAAGAACTAATCATTGTAAAGATCCATGTCCAAGAGCGAGTCATCCCAATCCCATTTGTGGCGGCCGTATTGGAAGTTCTTGATTGATTTAACTTATTCAAATTGGAAGCTGATCACCACCACCAGCTCCAATTCCATGCTGGTCTAAGCAAGAAACTTTGACAGTATCCTCCTTTGTTTGCATTTGATGATCCCCATCTCCATGAAACATGGTAGGTGGAGGAATTGCGATGCCAACGTCTAGTGGAGCAGCAGAAGATTCATCCTCATCCCGTGCCCTCAAATGACAGCTCCAGTAGTTCTTTACATCGTTGGCTGTCCTTCCCGCGATCAGGGACCACCTGAAAGATAGATATATAAATAATTCAGATATTATTACTATATATAATTGTACTTGTTTGTTATCCTTGCTTAGCCCTCTATCAATTTCTTTGACCAATATGGTGAATCCTATCCCAGTAGGTGACAAATTAATTAAGGCTAGACTAGATTAATATTATAGATTATAGACAAGTTCACCTGTTACCCAACAGTTTGTGGAGTTTGATTATGAGTTCCACTTCTTCTTCTTCAGCAAAGCTTCCTCTTTTGATGTCGGGACGAAGATAGTTCAACCACCTTAGCCTACAGCTTTTCCGGCATCTATTTAGACCTTTTCATACCCAATAAATAAAATGTTATGAAGCTGCTGCTGCTATGGAGAATTTCCCTTAGTAAGAAGGTAATTAGGCAGCAAAGAGAACTAGAAAGCTTCAACTGAAATTGATATAATATATACCAGCCAAGAGAGGAACGCGATGCCACTTTCCTTCGCCATAATGTTGTATGCATTTCTTAAGAAGGAGATTGTTATGGACTAAGCCGCAAGGCCCAAGCAAGCCCACAACCCATACCTCAACTTTTATAAAGGAGAATTTAGGGCTTAGCAGAGCTCCCGTTCTAGCTCATTCTTATCCTCCTCTTGTGACAGACAACCCTCACAACAGAGATCTTCTTCTTCCTAATTAAATTGGCTTCGGCTGTCGTAGGTCTGCCACTTACCACAAGCTCATCTCTAGCTATTTCGAGGCCGGCCAATAATTCAATATTCATGGACTGCATTTTATGAGTGAAATTAAAATCATAGTAAATGGTCCTCTACCTTTTTTACCACTGCAGCTGTGTTCTATGTTTTTGACCAGACATGATAACGTATGCCAGAATGGTCCTCAGTTTTTACCACTTATCTAGTTCCCTTTCACTTCTCTCCATTTAAGTCATGTGATATTGTATGTACTAACAAAAGGTTTTTCATTCAATTGTTTGCTTTCTCCAATGAATTCACCTTTCCTTTTCTAACTCTTGTAATTTTTGGATAGTCTTTATTGATCGATTCACACCCTTTGGTTGGTTGCTTCAGCAGATCTGTGAATAAGGTCCAGACAAACATTCATTCCAGTATCGTTTTTAATCATATATATGCATATACACATACAATAAATTAGATTTGGACTGTTTCAGGTCAAACTGCTCCATTTGTCACTGTTGCTGCGGTGATGTTCATACTTGATACGATAGCATAGCATTTATTCAATCAAAAGGAATCAATTTCGCATCCCACATTTATTACATCCAAAATATTCTACCAATTCTAAGTATGTGTGGGACTGGGAGTCAATACTTGGTTACCCACCACTTTCATTCATTTGCTTTGCCATCTCCATATCTATATTAATACACATACACAATGTAGATAGTATATTTTTTTATTGTGTTCTACTTTTTTTCTGTAATCAGTCCACCTACTATCTATCCTACAAAAAAAAAAAAAAAAAATCCAACTTTGCAAACCAAACCAATTGATCAATATTGTATCTTTATGATCTAGTTTTTGAATTAATGCTGCATTTTCATACAGTGCTGTGCTGAGGTCAAGTTCTTTTCAACTTCAAGATCATATAGTCCCTATGTTTATTCCAGAAATTCAATTTCTACAAACAATATCGCATTTCAAATTTTCATTTGCACTAGAGTCTAATTTATAACCATAATTTCTACCAAGTCTCGAGTATCATCAGCCACAAAAAGGAGAGGGAACTAATGAATCTTTGGAGAGGGAGAGGCAACCGATGGATTTCCTATAAAAAATGTAGTTATGAATAGGGGGTGAATAAATCATTGGCAGAGAGCCTTTTTTTGAGGGGAAAAAAAAAATTGATTAGAGTGCAAGTATTAATTTGAGGGGTACAAAATTAATCTCCATCATTCACTTTCACCCATTTGTGTTTTCCTTTCAATGCTTAGGGCTTGGGCTTGGGCTTGCACGTCCAAGGTCCAGATTATCTGGCCCAATAAAAGATTTGAGTCCTAATATCAAAAATAAATAAATAAATAAGTTTATTTATTTATTTTGTCAGTAAGTAAGAGGTAAAATTCAATAATTTCAACTTAAAAGCAATAGAAATACATTTGAACATAGAAAGTCTTAATTTTAAAAATTGCGCTTTTACTCTAAATTTATTTTTCAAATAAGTTAAGCTTAGCTCCTCTCTACATACCCTTATTATCTTTCTTATAAGAACTAGAATTGTTTCTTATTTATAAAAAAAATAAAAATACCCTTATGTTATTTATACTCGTATGAAATTTTTATTTTTAAAATGAAAGATATTTTAGGTGTATTTTAACAATGTCATATGTCAAGTTTTTAAATGGGTTATAGTATACATTTAACAAAATTCTGTAAAAAATTATAAGATAAGAAATATTGATATCAACATTGACTATACCCTAATCCACGAATAGGATGGATAAAATCAAAGGAGTGTGGAGGTGAGGGATCAATTTTATTTATTTATTTTCCTTTTTCATTAGGAAGTAAATTTATTTTTAATAATAATTGATTAATTGTCATTTTTAGATAGTATAAAAATCACTTTTTTTTTTGTTATTATTATTTTTTAGAGAAAAGTTTAAGTGGACAGTTCTGCCGTGTTGCCGTATCGGTGTTCAAAGTCAAAGTCTAGTATAGAGTGTTAACAGGGAATGAGAATTCGTTGGTCCTTCCAATTTTCACAATATTTGGAGAAATTTTTCTCCATGTACCACTAAAAAAAAAATATTTATTAATATATATTATTTTTAAAAATATTTATTAATATATATTATTTTTTTTAAATATCGTATTGCAATATTTATATAAAAAATTAATTAAATTTTTTATTTTTTATTTTTTATAAATAAAATATTAAAAAAAATTATAAATTTTTTTAAACACATATACATCATTTCAAAAATTATTACCAATACATATTATTTTTATAAATATTTATTAATATATATTACTTTTAATAAAAATACATTACCCTCTTACAAATTTATTTTATTTTATAATTTAATTAAAAGATGACACAATATTCATGAATTAATGCTGAAATGTTTATACAAGATGATAATGTGTTTCTTTTTCTTGGATGCCTCATTTGAAGGAAAGGAAAATATTTATTTTTTTGGACAGATAATTGGTTGTTTGGAGTATTTTTTTTTCTCTCCCTTATCTACTGTATCTCTTTTTTTATATGTTTATTTTTATAAAAAATTATAATACATTAAGTGAATTTTTCAAAATTAATTAACTCAAATATATAAAAAAATATATATTTGATTTTGAAATATGATAATATTAAATTTATTTAGGTAAAATCATTTTATAATTGGAGATTTTATTGTACAAGATGTCGTATGTATTGATAATAATTTTTGAGATTGTGTATATGTATTTAAAAAATTTTAATTTTTTTAATATTTTATATTGTCAAAAATAAAAAATAAAAAATTTAATTAATTTTTTATTAGAATATCGCAGTACGGTAATGCAATATTTAAAAAAAATGATATATATTAATAAATATTTTTAAAAGTAATATATATTAGTAAATATTTTTTTTTGTGATATATGGAAGTAAATTTCTCCAATATTTGATTGGAGGTAATACGTATCTTATTTATTATGATTTACACACTTATATTATTTATTATAATTAATTTAAATAAATAAAATTATTTATTAAATATTATTTTTAATAATATTTAGATTAATTAAAAATATATAAAACAATAAATTTATTCTAATTTTTGTAATGGTTTAAAAAACGAGATAAGTGAGATAAGATATTTTATCTCGTTTATTTTACTATTTCACCCTCGATGGCTGTGAGAAAATGTTGCTTTTTTTTATTATTATTTGTTAACGATTTCTTTTTCTTCTACTATCTTTTATGTGGATAAAAAGGATAATTTATTGATTGAAAGTAGTATGCGTATTTACTGGTTACATATTAGTTTAAATTAAGTTTCAATATAAATTTAAGTAAACATATATTTTTTTCTTTTGAATAAAAAGTTGTCCTTATAAATATATATACAGTATAAAGAAAGAATCTGCGTACCTAAAATAAAATGAGAAGAATAAAAGGATGAGATGTAAGTTACGCATAAAAACAGAGGGATCCTTTTAGCGGTAAGCAAGAGACAGAGTAAAGAGTGGGAGCAGACTTTTTGAGATACTTTCCAGAAACAGAAACAGAAACAGTTGCTGGTTGACTAAATTAAATTCCCTTCCCTTCCCCTCCCCCTCCCCCAAATCTAAGCCGAAAGCTCTTCTGTTTCAATCACTCCAACAGTATATACATACACACATCATCACCTACCGCATCAACATCTTCACTGATCGTCTATTTGAAAATTTACTAAAAAGTGGAAAATTTATTAGAGCACCCGTTTTCTGCTTCTTCGCTACTCTCTTCTGTTCAATCTACCATCATAAATATTTACAACTACTTTCTCGCTTTTCAGATTCTTTTCTCCTCTGAGCAAACACCAGATCAGATATTGTTTTTCGCTCCCATTGTTTCTTTCCAATATACGTCGAAAAACTAAGCACCTTTTTTCCTGACCTTTTCGCTTTTACACTCCAAAATGAATGTAAGTTCCTTTCCAATTCCTTGTCTTTTTTGATTTCATTTATAAAAAGAAGATTTTTTTTTTTTTTTTTTTTGGATTGGTAATGATTCATTCGTGTTTGATTGATAGGAATGGAAGAGAAGCGGTCAGATACAAATACCAGCGTTTGGAAATTGGGATTACGCGAATGAGTTGCCAATCACCCAGTATTTCGAGTGTGCTAGACAGGCGGGTCTGATTCGTTACGGTGAAAGCGAAGGTGATTCGTACGTGGGTGACCTTGGTTTCAAGAGACCTGCTTCTGCTCCTTCCGCTATCAGAAAGGTTTGTTTTTACCTTGTTCCAAGAATGAAATTCTTAATGCACCATTTATCTCTGCTATGTAGTATTCGGGTTCATAAAAGAAATAACTCGCTTAGTATGTCATTTCTTTACCAACCAGATTTGGAGGTTCACTGAGTAGTCACCATTGATCGTTACATTACGTGCTGACTAAAACTAAAAAGGAGTCTGATAAATAGTCTCATTCTATTTTTTCTTCCTCTTTACTTAAAACTGATGCTTCTATGTCGATCGGCAGTTTATTTAAACTTGAAAGCGAATCATGAATATTTGGGTATGATTTGTTTGTAATTTCCGTTCCAGAAGCAGAAAATGTTAAATATTTGATTTTTGACAAGTAGAGGCATTGTTTTATTCATCTGGAATTTGATTTGAGTATAATGTTGGTAGTTGAAAGCACGTGAGATAGGGAAATGGATGGGGTTCGGTGGTGTAGTTTGTGTTCAAAATTTGAGGGTTCCTTGATTGAATTTGACATGTGTGGGAATTGGTGCACTGCAGAATAGGGAAAAGCAAGTCAAAGAAAATCAAAGGCAGGGGAACCGGAAAGTGTGCGACGTGACGGAACCGCCAAACAAGCCCATTCCAATCAGCAATGGCAAGCAGGTGCACCTACTGCGTAATAATACTGTGAACGACACCGTTCCGCCTCATCGTCCTCGACCTCGACCACCTGTTGACCAAGATCTTTATGAGATCCCGCCAGAACTCCTCCGCACAACTAAGCGGGTAGGGTATGTTGGCCTTGCTTGCAAATTTTCAATTAATTAATCACAACTAACATGTGATTCGTTTTGAATTTTGTAGAAGAAAATGCTGGGTTTCATTTCAAAGTGTCTGGTACCTGCTGCTTGCGTCTCATGATAAATTCAAATTGCCAAGCCAACAACATTATACAGAGAGGCTTTACAGTTTTGTTTGTTAGTAATTGCCTTAGAATTTAGAACTAGCAGTTGTCCCTGCTTGCTTGCAATTAATGTGTTCGAATTGAATTCCCATTCATCAAGATATCTGATTTGTAAAAGATATTGTAAAAGTCCGGATAAAAGTAATGAACACATTTACTTACTTACCACTTAATACAGTGAAATTTGATGCAAGCTTGAATAACATTTCCTCGATGCTTGGACTCTAGTCAGTCAGTTGTGCTTTTAAAGGAAAAATGCGTCCCACGCACTCAACATAAGTTTGAATTCATTTACACCATGGTTGAGGGCAAATGTTTGTTATAATTAGTATCTCCTACTTGCTAGATAAGATAGGCTAGGCTCTAACTCTGAGGCAAAAAGTCATTCCATTAATAAAGATTGATTTCTTGTTGATGGCCTTGGCGGTGGAGCCCATGAACAAAGGATGTTGTCTTTGTGAATTATGCGGCCCACGTTTGTTTACTGTTGATATTGCGATTATGCATAGTGGAACATGCAAATAGAAAGACCTATAATGGAATAATGAGTCAGCGGATTCTCAATAGGCTATGGCTCACTTGAATATTCTTGTATTCTGTGGTGGGTGAACATGGCAGGGCATATAACCAATCCATACACACACACACACACACATGTAGTTATGGATGGTTCTAACGCCAATTCTTCTCGGTTCAAATTATGTCTGGCAGAAAACTCAACAAAGAAAACTTGCCAAGAGGAGGATTACGGTGCCGACACTCTTTAAAGGTTGGCTCATTGCTAGGAAACAAAACAAACGGATCCTACACATTCACACACACCTTTGATTCGGTAATCCAAGATGCCAACACCACCATAATATAATATAATAGTGCCATCAACAAGATGCTAGAAGACCCATGTCGGCACACGAAATTGGTAGGCTAAGCGACATAAAGTAGTCGTAAATAAACTACATATGCCATAAAAACAACTCAACAAGAGATAAAATAAAAATAAAAATGCAATGTACTTTTGCTCATTCATATCCCGGATTGCTTGTGATGGTTATGTACTGTTAGACTGGTACCTTAATTTGTAAAATAAGAGAGAGAATGACATAGGCAAGTTATATAAAAATATTTACTTTCCCCATTTTACAGAACCACAAGAAATTCATTTACAAGAGGTAGTAGATTGGAATTTCATTTCCCTAAAGAGGGAGATTTATTGAGTCTATCAAGAATATTATTAGCTTTTCTTTTGGCCCTCGAAGTTCCACTTTGAGCAAGTTTACAAAGTGTGCTGTTTGCCTTTTCATCTTCTCTAATTTCCTTCCATTTTGTTTTATCGTTGAAACAGATTGTATGTAACAATGCCACACAATTTTCCTTGCTTTGCTCGGATGTGCTCTCCCTTATAACACTTAGCAAGAAGGGGACAGCACCAAGATCACCCATTTCTTCAACAGCCTTTGGATGGCTAGAGAGGAGAGCCAGTATAGCCAACAATTCATCAACTAGAATGTGGTCCATGATCTTGTTTAGAATAACCTGGACTGCTCCTTCGCGGACAGTCCTCCCTTTATTTTCATGCACAAGACATAGGCTGAATACGGCTGAGGCTGCATCTTTCATGGCCAAGGGATGTCCCTCCTCTAAGAGGTCAATCAAATGTTTAATAGCTTTAGATTTTCCAATGAGTTGTTTGTTGGTATCAAAAGCTGATAACGTGAAAATAGCTGCAGCAGCATTACTTCTTGTCTGAATGGTACCAGATTTCAAGGAATCAATTAGCAGCGGGATGGTCATTGAATCCTCTGCAAATTTTTTCTTATTGTCATCATGAATTGACAGATTTAGAACAGTTGTGATCAAGTCCTCGTGGAGATCAGGATGTATATTTGTCGTGCCAGTTGATAATGGACTCAGCAACTGTGGAATAGCATCACTGGACTCCCCAAAAAGGATTCGAAATGAAGGCATTCGTTTTGTTAGCCGTCGAAGCTCTTTCGCAGCTTCTTTCTGATGGGGAACAGACAATGACAACTTACAAAGCAATGAATTCAAACGGCCTCTATCTGCATCAGTTATCACTTGTTCATCAATTACGTCCTGAGCAGATTTTGGCAGCTCAATGACATGCTCCTTGCACCACTGTGAAATCATGTCTTGAACTAGGTAATTAGGAGTAAGGATGGTGTGAGAGAGGACTTGCTGGGTTTGAGGGCATGTCCTGTGCCCTTCATTCAACCACCTCTGGATTAACGGTCGATCATAAGTCTGCAACATATAGACAAAGACTTCAGAAAAACAACAATAACAAGTAACAATATGAGAGTTTAATAATTATTAACACAATCAACTTCCTAGCAATAATATTAACTATTCGCTGATAATACTCCATTGAGGAAAACAACAAACTATGAAACTGAATAATTGCAATCTCCGAACAAGCCACAGTTAAATAAATGACCAACCAGAAGCAAAATGGAGATGTCGTATTTTAACTCAGTGGACTATCGACAGACAAATTTGGCAGGTTTAAATCACTGTAATTTGAACAATCCTTCACTGTTAAAAAAAGCCAAAATAACATGAACTGTTAGCAGTAGTATGCTAGTGTACGTGGTATGTAAATTCTCAATAGTAGCATATTCAAGTCAATTATATCAGAGGCAATTGAATAAGAGTAACAGTCCTAAGATTTATAAAGAATAGCCACCAGAACTCAGAGGCAATTGCAGACCTGAATTCTTACACCACAAACAACTTTCATAAAGAATCTAACTCAACGAATGGCATGAGTTACACAATCCCAGACAGAAATGAAGCAATGAGTGCTCTTGCCTCGCCTGGTTAAAGTACTATTACTATACCACCAATCCAAGCAGGATTTATGAACATATAGAAAATAAGGAGAATATGCAAATAATAATAAGAAGAATAATTATATGGAGAGAATTAAATACTAGAATAAATACAAAAGTGTAACCTGTCCAGTAGCCAACACAACAGGATCCCTCATTAGCTCTCTTGAAATAGGGCAGCGAAATTCGGGAGGAACCAACTCATCCAAATTCTGAGAGAGCGACCTCTTTAATTTCAAATCTTTTATAGCAGATAGTGTTCTAATAGCTTCGTTGGCGACTTCTACCGGAAAATCATCGTCCTCTACGATAATATTTAGGAGTCCCCGCAATTTGTCCTTCGACTCCAAGGCCATGGCCATTGCCTCCTTTTGGGCTGTCTTAGACGTGAATTGCCGTTAAGAATGTGACATTAAGATAAGATGGAGAAAGTAATCAAACAGGATCACAAGTAAGAGAGAATGGTGGACAAATAAGGGGAGATTGGCGACCTTTAGAAAACCTGTTCATTCGTCAGTCTGCTTTCTTCATAAATTTTCTTTTCTTTCTATAATTTGTCAGGGAAGGTGGTTTTTCAAAGTGTATGTACATATGCCACAAGATAAGTCTTCCACTCCCACTATACTCTCTTTCTTTCTCTCTCCGATCCTAGTTCAAAAGGCGCGTTCGGGATTTTCTTTTGCACCGACGCCCATTGCATTTTCCCTTTTCTTTTTTCAAGGAAAAAGATTTTTTTTTTGGTAGGAAAGACTTTTAGATGTACAAATGTTTTTGTCCCAGGGTTTCGATTTGACTTGCAGTCAATATATTCTAACAAGCAAAATGCGCGTTCTGGCCTCAAAGAAAAATATATATAAAATTGTCATTATTATAATGAGAAGAATTTAAGAAGTTTACTTAATCCAACAAAATAATTGTTTTTTTTTTTTTTTTTTTACTATTGTTTTAGGAAAAAGCTACGAGAAGTTGGAGTATCATCTAAAAAAGTTTTGCTGTTTCGGTTCTATAACACAAATTTTTGTAGGGAACAATGAACCAAAAAATATACTAGTTTAACCCAAGTTCACAGGGTCCCAACATATCTAAGCTGTCTTACAAAATTTTTGTTCGCATTGTTTGTTTCCATTACATTTTCATCGCATATTAAACAAAATATTTTTGGTAATACAATAATATACATTACACAACAATCTAAAGAATATTTCATGTTACTGTACATGATTGAAAATCAATCATGGTAAAAATGATTTTACTTAAAACACCAGGAACACAGCTTAGCATCTTAAAAGGGTAGTAGCGGCATCAGTTGCAAGTCACCCAGATAATGGAAGTTATGCTCGCTACTATATGAATGAGATCAGTCAGGAACTTTTCCCAATATTTTAAGGTAATTACTAATTTCTCTTGCTTTTTTTTTAAGTTATTATACACATTCCCGCCTAATCCATAGATCTAGCTGTCGTAAGGACAGTCGAGATCATTCTCAGTAACTTTGAAATGCTGCGGACGTTGACCGGAGCAATGCAAATTCCACATTTTAAAATATCCTCTCTCAAGATTCCTTACCTGCAAACATTTTTTAATATAAGTTGAGCATAATCCAAAGCACAAACAACAAAACGCACGCTTATTAGAAGATTCAAACTTACCCAGCGAGCTGTGTCAAATAGAGGGCAAGTCATGCGAACACTTTTCAGCTTATTAGTAAGAGCTTGAAGCTTCGGGAGACTCAGAGCCAGAGAGACAGCCCTCTCTTCGTACTCTTTCATGCTATATATATATGGTTTAGAAAATCAAGTAAACAACATCAACTAAGTATCTTTCATAAATTTATGTAATCAGTACATTTCTCATATGTATGAATAACCTAAATCTTAAAACGACCAACGGTTAAAGATGACTAAGAGGCAAACGAATATTTGCACAATCTACTCATAAAAAAGTAAACTACGATGACTGTAAGCACTGCACTAGATGGAATTAAACCGAAAAGAAATGCTTACTCGCTAACAATCATCTCCTCCCCAAGTCCAGTAGAAAGACAGAGTGACCCAGCAACTCTAGTAGCCATTTTCTCAAGAGGCAGAGTAATCATTGGTAAACCTGCCCATAAGATATCTGTTCCCGTTGTATGTGCATTACATAATGGCCTAACAGAAAATTAAAACCATCAGCATTTCAGACGCATGCGGGTAAAATTATGTGAGTGAATAACTAAGACCGAAAGGGGCGGGAGAGTTGAGATGACCTAAAACTAAATAAACAGCATAAAGGAGACATAATTACGTGTCAAGAAATAAATCTGCCAAAGCACTCCGTCTAATATGCTCATTCTTCATGGCAACATCTGTTAAAATGATTTGATCTGGCTGCACCCCTTGTGCGGCAGCATCTGTACAGATTATAAATCATTATTAAGGCTCAAATGAACAAACGTTAACACAAGACATATTGCAACTGTAAGATTAGAAAATGAAGCAAACGTACTTCAAATATGAAAACGGTAGCAAATAAATGGCAAGAGTTCACACGCTCAGTACATATAGGAGCACCAATAGAAACAAACTGAGATAATGAACTTTTGGAAGGTGTAATCACACATACATGCTCTCAGTCGCATCTCTCCTGCGGCAGGGAATCTGAGGAGCCAAAGTGCACTGTTGGGTACACGTTTAAGAATATTGCACCTAGACCAAAAAAAAACCAACATACAGAAAGCAAAATTTCCTTAACAAAATTGAACACATCAAAGGGAAATAAATAATAAATTTCATTTTATCTAAACAATAAAAGTGCTCCCAATATTACCATGTATTGAGTATTTCAGGATCCATCTTGTACAACTGATTAAAGCATGCAAATATAAATTTATCCTCAGGAAGACCATAATCTGATCGTTTGGTCTGGCACTTTGGGTCTAACACGTCCTCATTTTTCTGAACAAACAAAATTATACCAAAAAAAAAAAAATTTCAAGTAATGCATCCAAACACAATAAGCATGTCACATACATGACAGTGGAACTGAAGCAATCATTCTATAATGCAGTTCACATGACTAACCTGTTTATAATCATTTACAAAGTAACAATGGGGAAGGTGGACGAGCTTTTCAGAGTAGATATGCGCATAACGTAATGGTGAAACAAACTGCCAGAAATTAAAAGGAAAAGGCAATAGATATTTAGAAAAGTCAATCAAAAAGGATAAGCTCTCACTCAGTCAAGATCACACCAGTGTCTCACCTCATCAGTGACCAAGTAATCTATGTAGGTAGCCCCCGTGGTTCCAGGGAATCCCATATAAGAAACTTGAATTGGAGCAGGCTGCATAGCAAATATTTCATTTCGGGCACCCTGCATAATAGTCAAAAATATAACACTGTTCAACGTCAATACAAACCCATTTACCACGAGTACAATGAAGGTTTTATCTAAACAACTGCTGAGTCTAAAATATTTGTAAACAAGGAAACATCATCCACAATTTGGATTCACTTAAAATATCCAATGGAATGACTGCCAAAGAAGGGGCTACCTTTGTATAACCATTAAGGTTGACAAGGATGTGTATCTTATCCTCATTAATCATTTTGGCTATCATATCTGATGACATGGCAGATACATCCACAAAGTGTTCTGCTTCAGACTGAATTCGCTGTCTCCATTCACTACCATCATTTGGACTCAAGGCATAGCAAAATACCTAGACAGAAATCGTCGCTTATAGATCAAGGATCAAGGACAGTAGGAAGCATATCACTGATACATACATAGATTGAATAAAACCAAGTTAAATACCTCAACATTCTTATGGTTGTGCATGCCAAAGACAGATCCCATTAGGTGCGACAATGGGTGATTACCGAAGTCACTACTCACATAACTGCAGCCAGAAAAGATGGCATTGTTAAAATAGAAAACAAGTCAAGACATAATATACAGCAGGAAAGATATAACAAGATTCAGTCAAATTAGAACATACCCAATCCTTAGTCTCTCATATCCACCCTCACACTTGATTGGAATACGGGCAGGATGGTTAAATGGAGGAATAGCAAACCGAGATGCAATTAAGGAGCAGTGAGCAGCATATTTCCGACTGGAAGAAGTGAGTGGAATTAAATTAAAACAAAGTGAAAGAAAGTTATAAAACCTTTTCCTTCTCAAACACAGGTCATACGCCAATATTTGGAACATACCTGATATCTAGAGCAAGCATTGGATCCAGTGGATAGGCTATTGCATGGAAAGGCTGGACACTAGGAAGGATTGACATCTGGAAAGCAGAATAAAACAAATTAAAGCACATTGAAGACAAATATATTAATATATAAAATAATATATGGACTACTTCTGACATTGATCTGCCTCCTGATGATCCCTTCAACCTCATGGAACATTTTATCACGATCCTCCCAGCTGCAAACACACTGCAATGTAACTCAAGATCACATCAATATATGCCACACCACACCTCTCCAAAGTATGCTAATAACAGCAATTGGCTCATAAGATTAGATAAAGGAAAATGAGTAGAAAAATGCCAAAAGAAATATATATGCATGCACACACAAGCACAAATATAATTAAGACATAGAAAGGTATAGAAATACTTTTTTTTTTTTTTGGGGGGGGGGGGGGGAGGAGAAGGGGAAGGAGATGTATTAGGTGCTGAAGAAAAATAAATGATTGATTAAATGTTAATAAAAGATCACCGTGTATGCTTATATGAGGGGAATCATGTAATAACTTCAATCAATCATGACATACAGAAGTATATTCAAAAGAAAGATGGCATGAATATAAAAGTCTCAGTGGGTCAAACACACCAAGAAATACTTATCATCTATTCCAAGCGCACAAGCTGACCAGAAAGGTAAATACCAGGCATAATACACACTTAAATGAATCAATGATTTCATAACAATCCTCCAGTCAGAACTAACAATATGCTAAAACGAACAAATTGGAAGTTATTGCATTGATGCTCCAAATATCCCTACGTTAATAATGTTTCAGTACCACCTATCTAAAACTACTTCTCATGGGCACTAAAGCATGAATTCCACATCATAACATGTGATCACCAAACATGAACCGAGTATTTTCCTGAAAGATGATCTGCCAACAGATTGAAGATAAAAAAGAACAATGAAATGGGCAATACCTGAAGGGTATGCAAAAGATTGCAAGTTGCTTCTGGAAAGTCTTGACGAAGAATCAATGCCTGTCTATAGCTCTTTATAGCAGCCTCTACATGTCCACTGCAATATGGAACAAATGAATCAATTTCCATGCTCTCTCTTTTTTTTTTGGGACAAAATTTCAGTTTCAATTCATGATGTGAGGTATAGACTTCAATATCACATCTAGCAGTCCATTCCTATTTAGAACTTAAACTGGTGGTGTCACTGAAGTTAAGAAGAAAAGAGGCCCAAGAAGATAAAGCTTAAAGATATAAGGAACTCTAGTTTAATTCTCGTGTCATGCTGACTGATAAACTTTCAGTAGGCTTATGGACAAAAAAATAGTAACGGTTTCAACTTCAAGCTATTGTTTTATTTAGTTTTCACTTTATACTGTTTTAGTTTCTAATGTAAGGGGATTCTACTACGAGCTTTACCACCAAAATTCAAAACTGAAAGTCACACCTATCTTTATAGGCAGAAGCCAAATTAGCATGGGCTTCAGCCATAGTGGGCCTGACAGTAATTGCATGTATATAGTCTTGGATAGCTTCACTAACTCTACCAATCTCCTTATAAGTATTGCCCCTATTTACAAGCCCATCAGCTGCCAAAGGATCAATGCGAAGAACTTCATTGTAGCATGATATGGCATCTGCATAATTCCCCTGCAAGAATTTATTCAAAAAACAAAATAGATTAGAACTACAATATATTTTTATCAATAGTTAGACTTTTCATGTATGCTTTATGATCCATACAGTTCTCCTCATATTCTGTAAACTGTACATAAGACCAAACTCCAACTGCCGTATCAATACTAACTCACTGAACAGCCTAGGCAATAAAATCAACCTAGAGAGCATTTAGGAATGTTTAAACTCGGTGGTAATACCTGCTGTTTATAAATTATGGCAAGATTGTTAAAGGGAGCAGATAATCCAGTGGTTACACTCAACGTAGCCTTGTAATAAGAAGCAGCAGCAGCAACCATGTTCCTGCACCACAGCAATTTCAACATTGAAAACTCAGATTCTACACAATATCCACAGTACTAACAAACATTAACTTGATGGTATAAGGACTGGATACCATTCCATGTATATATTTCCAAGGTTGGTCAGCGCTTGTGGGTGGTTGGGTTGTAATGCAAGGCATTGCTTTACACCATGATGAAGAAAGTTGAGTAAGGTACAAAAAACGTGAAAAAAAAGAGTTTAAAACAAAAGGAAAAGCATGCAAGATATGAAAAACAGCATACGTTGTAGCACTGGATTGCTTCTTCCACTCGGCCAACATCTTTTAGTGCATTACCCTGAAAATATCAAACAGTTAAAAATAAACCACTTACACACATTTAGGACATATGATGTTCAAATGAAACTGGAAGAAATCAAGAGAACCTACCAAATTATTGTAAGCCTCCAAAAATCTTGGATCACATGCAACAGCTTGTTTATAATGCAGAATCGCCATGTCCAGTTGGCCTTGCTCATAACATGTACTAGCCAAATTACCTGTGTAATATTTGGTACAAGGTTCAGTCGAAGTGATTAGCATAGATTGAGTTCATTGTGATATAAAACCAGCATTTAGCCAATTAGTAAGATTCTAATTTGACTATGCGAGCATATTAGAATCTGCATTAAGGCAGTTGAGATCTGCATGCAAGGAGAAACAGCTTGTGACCTGCGTTCCTCTAAGCAGGCCGTGGATAGCCTATTCCATCTAGTTATTTGCCCACATGGTAAATTTAATCGCCAAACTAATATTTGACAAATCAATGTAGAACCCACCATATAAAGTTTAAATTATCTGTAATCGTATATCTTTGACAAGTGTATAAAATGTGAAAATGCTGAACTCTCTTTCTCCACCATTAAAACTGACTAGTTTGTCAATAAATTATTAATCAAACCAAATACAGCTTCTTCTTTTTTTAATAATATTTTTTGGTTCGAATAAGCTATTGGCTTATTTAAGTTAAAGTAAGCCACTTAACAATAAAATAAAATATGCAGTAATGAAAATGAAACTATTTTTCAGCAAAACGAAAATGCAATCATATTAGATTTTACTAAAGCCCAATTCGTGTCATAGCATCACTAAAGTATTTTTTTAAAAAAAAAAAAAATAGATGGCCAAAAACTTACAGAATATCAGATCATGGTTGTATATAAGATTATTAGTTTTCATCTGATTATCTATAAAGAGTGAGAACAAATTCAGATTGAGATGTACCATCTCATTTGATATCTTTGCATATTTAGAAATAAATTAATGAAAATTACCCACTAATGAAGTATAAACCAATTGTACTCACCATACGCCATAGCATAGTTTGGTCGTGTCTGAAGAGCACGTTGGTAACATGCAATAGCCTCTTGAGCCATCCCTAGAGCCTGAACAAGGCAAAATCTCATCATTTCTCCAAAACCAATTTACTTACTAGCATCCAACCATCTATACTGACATGATAATAACTGCTTACCTTATATACATTGCCAAGGTTCAGATAGGCATCTGGAAAGGAAGGTTTAAGTTTCACAGCTTCCTGAAATTCCATAAAGAAAAATAGTGGTGGGAAAACGTACCCATCACAATTGTACAGGAGTAGCAATATAGCATCATGAAAAGGAAGAGTAAACTTGCTACTGGCAGCTTTTAAAAGCGAACTATAATCTACTTTCCAAAAGAAAAAACGGGGAGAGAGAGAGAGGAGGAAGGAGACAACAAACCCAAAGCAGAACTTCATAAGAAAAATAGCATTAACTGATGGCAACCAGATGTAGACTTCATAAAAAGACCAGCAAGATTTTAAGAATTAGACAGAAGCACATAAGAGACCCACCTTGTAATACTGAAGGGCTCTATTGAAATCACCAGACTCCATAAATAGACCAGCAAGATTTGACCATGCAATAGCAAAAGTGGGTTGAATGCGCAATGCCTCAAGGTAGCAACTGTATGCCTGCACAAAATGTTAGATTCTGACTATTTGCAGTCTTGGAGATGGAAGTTACAACAAGACCAACCATCATCTGAGCCCTGGCTTGAAGACAACAACGTGATATCTGTATCGAACTGTGAATTTGGACACAGTTCCACGCACGAATTATTTAAATTAGTAACCAAAATGTAAAACAAGATATAGGGTATAAAATACTAAGTACTGAAGGAGCCCTCCTGGCGTCCCAGCCAGCACACAGCCAATTGCTATATTTATTTAGTCATACAGAAAAAGGGGGACTAGTATGGGCCAGCATGATGCAGTAGGCACCGCTCATACTGGGGAATCCAGTGGAGTATCAAAACTGAGAAACCACATTACTGATGGCAAACTGTATAGATTCTGACAGCAGGGTGCAGTACATCAAAATCCAATCCCAGATATGTTTCATTAAGGCAGACAACACAGACAAATTCTCTAACCTAAATGATTTGATAGTTTCAGAAGCCAAAATATTAGGGATAGAAGAATGTAAAGAGAGTACCAATTATCAACAAACTGCATTTTAAATGTTAGGACTTACTTCTTGCACCAATCCTTGAGCTTTCATTAGATTCCCCAAGTTGCTATGGGCATCGACCTGTAGTCCATATATACAAAATCACATAATAATGATAATCAAATCATGAGTTATCATAACCAATCCAATTTATTCATATAAGAAAGTAATGGAAAGGAAAATAATAACTTATGATTCATTACATCTCAAAGTCTGGATGACTATTTGTTTATAAAACAATATGCTTCAGAAAGAAAAAGAATACCATTAAAGGATTTAAAGCAAGTGCTTGACGACAACATTGGGCTGCTTCAGTGAGCCTTCCTTTGCGCATATATGCACTAGCTAGGTTTGACCATGCATCAGCAAAATTGGGACGAAGCTACATCAGAAGGGGAAAAAATGATAAATGAACTAATAAGGGATGATCAAAAAATAGATAACAGGACATGAAGGGGAAACAAAATATCATGGGAAGAGACACTTGTAACAAAAGAAGCACCATTTCATATAACAGATTCAGCAGAAAACATTTATGATGAATCTAATATGACTGTCTGATAAAGAGTTTCACTGTTCTATAACATATGGACGTTCTTTGCAAAGTCCCCACCACCACTAGCCCAAACCTAGTAAATTTTTCAGTTGTTGGACATGAACAATGGGAAATAAACTGTAAAATTTGATAATTAGAAGAAATTAAAATAAATGACACTGCGTAAGTGCCTAAAACAATTTATAAATCAAATAATGAAAATGAAAAATATTGTAGTTCCAGAAATGCACAAACCTCAATCGCAATCAAATAGTAACGAATTGCAAGATCAATATTTCCTTTTTCCTGCAGAAAGACAAACTCCATTAATAGTGCAAAATTATGCAGAACCCGCCTAGTACATAAAATAAGCAGAGCAAGTTCATAGCCAAAGCAGATTTGCGGATGTCACTTACCTTCCATGCATTTGCCATGTTCCCATAACACTCAGCAAAATGTGGCTCAATTCGAAGTGCTTCTTCATTTTTTGCAATACACATAGCAAAATCATGTAACTGTAGATAGATAGGTCATGATGCTCAGAATAGATACAAATGGGCAAGTTCACAAGGCTGTTCCCAAGTATCATGTACAGCTAGTAGTAAAATGACAGGAAAAAAAAAAAAACCTGGTAATAAATTGCACCCAGAAGAAGTAGGTTGTCAGTGCGCAGCGGACTTCTCTCATAGACAGTGTTGCTATGCTCCAGTGCTTGCTTATA
Organism: Bauhinia variegata; assembly: GCA_022379115.2. NCBI lineage: Eukaryota > Viridiplantae > Streptophyta > Magnoliopsida > Fabales > Fabaceae > Bauhinia > Bauhinia variegata. Next base: position 27,345,914 of record CM039429.1, on the reverse strand, counting down.
ACTGCCAGTCTTGTACATTTGATGCGCAAGAGATAAGTGCAAATCTTCATCAACTGCATGAGTGGTTAAAAGAAAAAAAAAAAAAAAAGACTTTTCTTAGGCTAGAAAAGCTCAATATAAATGAACATTCTATAAACGAGAGAAGCGCAGGATATACAATAGGTTTTTACTCTATTTAGAAATTTCCCAGTTAAAATCCTAACTAGGAGATATTAGCCAATAAAATCTTATATACAGCTAAATCAACCAGAATTTGGATACACCAAAAGCCAAAATTTGCAGCAGAAGGAAAAACCTTGTGGACCATGCACCGCCAAGTGAAACAATGCCATCAAGTATCAAGTATACATAAAAAATTCACAAATAAGAAAAAGACGCAGTCAACTGAAAGCGAAAGCAAAAGCGAGAGTAGAAGGGGGGGAAAAAGGAGTGCATCTTAACCGAATTGCTGTTATTTCTTGAAGACAGATTAAATCGAACCTTCATTAGAATCATGAGCGTGTAATGGGAGTGAACTGAGCGATGCAGGCTCGGGCTTGAAAGAGAATGGTTCTACCCGATCAGCTGTGAAGGGAGAGCGAGATACCCCAGAAGAACCATGCAGATGCGGCTGGTGGTGATGGTGGCGATGGTCTCCCTGCACAGAGATCATCGTGATCTTCAGGCGCAGTAAGAAAGGGTCAGCTGAGTCAAGCTTGGAAGAAAATCATGGAATGGCGTAGGATCGGATCGCAGAGCGGGCAGGAACAAGTGGCCCGACAAATCCAAACCCTATGTAACAAATTTCTCGAGTTTCTTCTTGTAGCAGTTTTATGTATGTTTATGTTAACACTGGTTTTGGCGAGGCGAGGGTGAGAGGGAGAGGAGATTTTATATAGATGGGAATAGAGAGATCTGGGCCGTTGATCCGGAAGATAAAAAAGACACTGCCGTTAGGTGGAGGAGATTCGTTTATTGCTGACACGTAAGTAAATATTTTTGAGGAAGCCAGATGACAATAATATCTCTCGTCCAACTTGTGTTGTTTCTGTTGGAGTATTGACGACGTTTCCTGCGTAAAATGGGAGGGTCACTTTCTTTGAAGTGCGTGCGACTTGGACTTAACAACCTTGCCACGTTTTATAATCTTAATATTAATATTTCATAATATCAGATCAAAAAATATTAATATTTCATAACATAATATTTAAATTTAAAATAAAATTGAAAACTCAGTTTTCACACAATAAAGTTTCACATCATGAAAATATAGTGTTATAAAAGGGTGTCTATACCTGTTTTAAAATATTTTATTCATCAAATAAAATAATGTATATTTTATATTTTATATTTTTTATCAATAATATATTTTAAAATATGTTATAAAACATCTTTTACAACAATAAATTCTGTCCCAAGTTTACATTTTGAAAATAGAAAATATATTTGTAAATTTAAGATTATTTTTAATTGAAAAAATTAAAAGTATTAAATTAATGAGTCATTTATTTATATATATCCCATAAATTTTAAATTTTTAAGTTTAACTCATTCTTGTATATTTTAAAAAAATATATATTTTTTCGTTTTTAGAGTTTTGCACATCAATTCCTATGTGCTTTAAACACTTAACACTTTAAAAATTGTTTTGTTCCTACCAGGTGGTTCCTTGATAAAGAGCAAGAATTTTCAGAGTTGTATAGTTTCCCAGGTCGATGAGAATAACCCCTGAGTTTATATTTTTTTCCGGAGGACTAGATACATCAAGATCTTTCCGTGGATAAAGACGACTTCGTCCGAGAAAAGAAGTTAGTTTCTTTGTCATTATTTGCGCCGACAAAGGACAAATACACTTCGTCCTCTTCACCGCACTCCAACAACAGAATATTTTAGAGCTACAACTGTCAAAAATCCAGATTTTCAAAGCAGCACATAAGATAGGTTTACTTGCCACTTGTTTACCTGTGCAGCCGAAATATATGACTGCCATGGTCCCATAAAATTTCCTCAGGTGACAATGTGCTATCCTCATGTAGGCCACCCATCCCACTTTAATTTATCGGCCATCTAGGTTCGTTATCACTAACAAGTGGAATTTACAACTGCCCATAGTGCTATTTTTCCCAAAAAAGTTTTCGAGTTTTTTTTTTTTTTTTAAACGTACCAAAAAAGTTTTCTTTTTGATCCTACTTCCTCGTTCCTAGCGTTATCCCCTCCCCTACCTTCCCTCTCTCTTTTTTTTTTTTTTTAATGGTCCTATGTAGCATAAGTAAACCGGTGAAAATAAATATATTTGCAAACCATACTAAAATATTTAAATCGTGGAATATAATATAAACTTATATTAAATCAGTTCGTTCTTAGTGCTTTGTTCGTCCAACCAGAGGGTAGGACGTACGGAAATTCGACATTAAGAACTTGTCCCGGAATCGATACCACTAGTGGTGAGGGATCAGGATCAGGATCAGGATCGGGATAAGGGATGATAATGGAATATGCCTCCTCTGGCGGCCTCCAAGTGCTTTTCTTTACAGACGCCTTTCCCATCCCACGTTGAATATAGGAAAATCGTCGTGCTGATATCACAAAATATGACATCACATGTTACATGGAAATTAGACAGGGCAAAGATTCTGATCTGAATGAAGCATAAGGTTAGTGAGACTCGTTTACGCTCCTTTCTGTGGCAGTGTTTCAAATGCAGAAACTGTGTTCTCGAATTTAATCCGATGCAACGGAGCGCCACTTTGTTTAATAGCGCAGGCTGTCTTTTCTTCAAGAGGGCAGCGCGCTTTCAGCATAGAGAATACATGGTTATTTAACCTCCTAGCTTTCTTCATTGCTTCCAATAAGGATTCCCATCCCTGTTACGAGAAAATGAAGCATGTCATAAACATAAACACCACACAAGATATCATAAAAAGAAAGAGAGAAGGGGGTGAGCCAAGAAAGCCAAATTACTGCAGTAAGTTGTGTGAGATGTAAATTAACATTGCAATTGGTTGTGTTGCAGCATGGTTATGAATAGATATAATATTTACTGACAACCTCCCGCGACTCCCCAGTGGATACTACTAATCCTACATCAAAACAAAGTTCATTTCCACTTTCTCCTTTAGATTAATGGACTGATAATATGCATAAGTTAATTTCCTAGACACAACTTCAAGATAATGGAGTATAAGACCCCGTAGACAAACATGAGGAAAACATATTTTTTATGAGGTAACAGATAAAAGGCATTAATATTAATATGATAAATCTATAAATGAGCGATTTAACTATGTAAACCTGTACAGCAAAATGCGAGTTCTTATTTGGTTGTATGACAGATGCAGCCTCCACTTCTGCAATATTGAGAATCTGATATGAAAAGTCAAAGAGCTCAAAATGTAGCTGTTGCCCGAGCAAATATATTATGGTACAACCACCCCAAGCTACTGAATCACCAAGCCTTTCGTGACTGTTCGATTGTACTTGAACAGACTCCTCTAAATATTCCTGTGGTTCAAGAATAAACATGTCAGAAGCATATCAAAATTTCAAAAGTTCATGGACTATTGTGCAGTCATTTCAAGCTTATTCACGGAAGTCTGAGGAGGAGGTAGCAACATGGTCCCTTCAAACTTGTCTATGCTAGATATAGTTTTGGCCAGTTCAACCATTCTTGTTTTGCTGGGTGGGGGGAGGGGGTTGTTGAAAGAACCAAACAGCTTTAAACTAACAGAATTCATAATTAATTCGTGTAAGAAGAGAAGCCCATGGAAAGATTCAGAACACTCAAAAACAGTTCCAACAGTTTGTATGATGGCATTCAAAATTATAAGTTGATGTTTCTCCCATGCTATTACAGTGTCTAAATACCAACATGCTGTGATGGGTGCACAATGGAAAATCCAAAGTCCTCTAACTAACTATAAACCATATGTTACGTCAAAAGGAGGTATGCATTTTCCTTACAATTTGGAGGCCACTATATACACGGTAGAAATCTTTGGAAGTTGTAATGTCAATGAAGCCTGTCTTGGGCACAGCACTCCATTTACTGCAGTATTTATCTAATGCAGCACTTGTGAAAGCAAGGGCATACTCCAACACACTTCCAGTATTCAAGTTAGCCTTATATAGAAGATCTGGAATCAAGAATAAGATACATGAACCCTCAACAAGGAGCACAAAACCCAAGAACACGAAGCAGAGCTTCAAGCGCTGACAAGCAATGAAGAAATAAAGGCTGTCACATCACAATCAGAGCTCACAAAACTTTTATTCCAGTTCGAACTTAGCTAAGTCAGAGCAATGAAATTTAAACACAAATTGCAAACCTGCAGCTTCTGCCTGTTTTGACAGTATTTGGAAAGATCCTGGACTTGGGCATCCACGGTTTGATACCATTGCAACAGTTGTTGATTTAAAAAGGCTGACAACAGGGCTGTCTCCGCCATCTTGAGAATTTAATATTTGTCCATCTGCACCCGGAAGCAAGCCCAACCAGGGAGCAGTTTGCATAAAATTCATTGTATCCATCTCTCTCTGTCAAGTACACAGGGTTGTCAAATATCTATGATGATTGATGAGGATTAACTATATAACAAGACTAAGAAATCCAGTACTAAGACTCACAAGTTAAAGTAGCAGCAGGAAAACATAGCATGGAATTTTGTTTTTGGTCCAAGAAAAAAGTCATGTCCAGGATTTCCGAATCATGGAAAATAAAGGATTATGGAAACGTTTTGGGTATTCAAACTTCTTCCTAATGGTGATGCTTGATCAAATTAATTGGTCAAAAAGTTGCACTATGCATGTCTACCCCATATATTTTAATGCCATTCTTTAATTATAGCCTCATAGGTATTTTTTCTTTTCTTCCTATGCATGTATATGTCCACATACATACAATTGTAACCCAACATGGATATTCAAATGTAGGTCGGAATGCATGCATTTATGTATACACTATTGATGCATCAAGGAGATACCAGATCAATCATAGTTCTGAACAGCATCTTTTAGCCTCATACATATAGTTAAGTGGAATAGGTTACCAACCAAGACAAAATCCAGAAGCCCCATCCAGTAGAGGACACTTCCTATCTCTTTTATGCCACAAAGAACCTCTGCTTTAAGCTCAGATTTTGTCCCCCAGTTTAGATGTTCCTTAACAAGTCTCACACAACCTGTGGGGTAATAATCAAAAGAATTAATTCAAAATAATGGCAGCTTGATATGTTGTACTTCCTTTTTTAGCGCACACATTTTCATTCATGTGAACACTTGTCTTCTACATACAGATTAGCAGTACTCATAGTTGTGAAATTCGCATGCAAGCAGATTTCTGGAGGAGGAGGGGTAAGAGAGACAAACAAAATGTGAAAAACTTATAATGCTAAATGATGTGGAAAAGATAAGAATAAGTTTGATAGTTATTTCTTTGACAGTGAAGCACATGTGCATGGATATGCATAGGAAGGAAACAGAAAAAGGACCCTCCCTCCAAAAGCTGAAAATCAAAAGAATGCCATCATGTACCTGTTACACCTCCATCAAAAGGCAAAAGTCCAATTGACTTTGGCAAAGATTCTTGCAATCCGGTGATCATTGGTTCAAGCATAGTTATCTGAAAATAGCACCCGTTACACTGTTAGTGAACCATAATTAAGTTTAATCTTATGACATCTATAATATACAAGGATACAGACATTGCATCCATATACATACACTGTTGACTTATTAGGATATTCTGTATATATGTGTACTTATTAGATAGCTTGATTATATGAGTAGATTAGCTTGATTGATTGATTACGAGGATTTAATTCTCTTCCTACTTGCATAAATAGATGTACCATGTATTAAGTAATATACACAGAAACCATTCTCTATATGGTATCAGAGAAGATTCGGTCCTAACTAGCCTTTCGCTCCCTGCTGTGCCTCTTACCAGCGGTGCTTTCCTTGTCGTGCACTATTCCAGCAACCAATTTTCTTTCTCCTACACTGCTGGGTTTCTCAGCAGGTCACCGCCGGCCAACCCCTGGGATATTGGCGCCAATTGCCAACCGCACATGCTCCCACGTGCCTCCTGGAGTTTGCTGCCCAGACCTCCACACACCGGCACATGTAGGCATGTGAGCCACTATCTTGCCACCGTCTTTTCACCAGAGCATCCTCTAACACCAATCTACACATCCCCGGTCTTCATTCCAACAAATCTAACCCCGAAGTCCCTCAACCAGTAGGTACCTCCTTCTTTTTAACCAAAAAAAAAAAATTCCAGTGGCTTCTAATTAATCTACTTCCACTGTCACTTCCATGGCTTCTGGACCCACCACCTTGACCAACTTAAGTAATCATTCAATTACTTCCACAAAATTGAGCGGATCTACCAACTACCTTTCTTGGTTGGCTTCCATTAAGAAGAGTATCTTACCAAGCTCAGTGATCAGGTTTTTACAACTGAGCAACCTAAATGAAGACAGGAGTGTCCTTTGGCAGTCCATTGACCTTAAGCTTCAGTACATGTTTCAGCAATTCAAAACTTGCTATGAGGTGTGGCAAGAGGCTAAAGAATGCAACTAATGATATTAAGAGATTTTACTTTGTTGTGTCCTCTATGATGAATTTGAAAAAGCAATACAGTCCTATGAAACACTATCTTGGACAGGTTCATTCTCTTATGCAAGAATTTAACTCTCTCATGCCTATTTCTACAAATGCAGTAAAGCAAACTGTTAGATAATTGAGTAGATTATCTCTATAGATTATCTCTATCTCCCTTATAATTATTCCTATCTCTTTCGTATCTATCCTTATCTATAGTTGTATCTATCCTTATCTCTCTCTATACTTATCATTATCTCTTGTATTTATCATTATCTCTTGTAACCTCCAAGTGGGCTGTATAACCTATATATAAAGGCAATTGCCTCATGAATAACACAACACATTTTTTCCACGATAGAACCTTCATTGTTCATGGTATCAGAGCCAGGTTTCTAGGCTCTGCTGCAAACCTCTGTTTGGCCTTCATTGCCTCTGCTGCAAACCTCTATTTGGCCTTCATTGCCCTACCTTATAACCAGCCATGTCTGCGGCTTCCAAGAATGCCTCGACCTCAGAGTCACACTCCACCATTCTGGAACCACCAAAACCCAATTCCCCAACTGCCGAATTGCAGAATCTTGGGGCTGCCACCCGGATGGATGGCAGAAACTATCTCCAGTGGGCACGATTAGTGACACTGGCTCTTAAGGGGAAACAGAAACTCCACCATCTTACTGAAGACCCACCCAATAGCCTAGATGAGAAGTACTCGGCCTGGGACATTGAGGACACCATCATTATGACCTGGTTGTTGAACTCAATGCAACTTGAAATTTCTCAAAATTTCATGTTCCTGGAGACATCAAAGCAGATTTGGGAAATGGTCAAAAAGACATATTCGAAGGCACAAGATGTAGCTGTTGTATATGAGTTAAAAACTCGGATTGCAAATACCAAGCAAGGTAATCTTTCGGTTACAGAATACTATAATTTATTGACCAACTTGTGGCAGGAAATGGATATGTATCGAAAACTGAAGGTGAGTGAAGATACTCAAGCCATTCTCCGAGAAAGGGAGCAAGATCGAGTGTTCGAATTCCTAGCTGGTTTGAATGAAGCATTTGATCATGTTCGGGTTCAAATTCTGGGAAGAGAAACTTTACCCAACCTGAATGAGACATTTTATTTGACCCGAGGAGAGGAAAGTCGTCGTGCTATCATGCTAGACAGCACCTCCAATGCTGACTCAGCCCTCATTGCTGAAAGGAGGGACAACCGAGGGTCCAAAACTGATTCAGTCTTCAATGCTGCAAGAAGGGACAACCGGGGGTCCAAATCAGACTCCACCAAAGCTTCCAACCGTGATAATTTGTGGTGCACTCATTGCAAAAAACCCAGACACACACGAGAGACCTGTTTCAAATTACATGGCAAGGAACAAGTCTTGAACCGAATCAAACAACAACGCACACAAGCAAACCTCACAGCCACGGAACAACCAGCATCTCCTGGAAATAATGCCCTTCCATCCCTTAATGAAGCAGAGGTTGAGAAACTGCGAGCTTTCCTTGAAACCTTGACTACTAGCTCATGCTCTCTTGCTCAGTCAGGTAAGTGTCTAAATTCTAATACTTTTAAGGCTTCTAAATCAGTCCTAGGATTATGGATTATAGACTCTGGGGCAACTGACCACATGACCAATTCCACCCACCTTTTTCAAAAATATAAACCTGTTTCCAGCACTTAATTTATACATGTAGCTAATGGTACACCTATTCGGGTAGCAGGGGAAGGTAACATTCCACTAGCTCCCCAAATGTCCTTAAAAAGGGTTCTTCATGTACCAAAAATTTCTGCCAACCTTCTCTCTATTCACCAACTTACGAAAAATCTTGATTGCCTTGCTATTTTCGATCCCTCTCATTGTGTTTTTCAGGAAAGGAGGACAGGGAAGATGATTGGACATGCTAAGGAGCAGAATAGACTATATTACCTTGAGAAGCCCATTGGTAGCTACTCAACAACATCCCCTTCAGCTCATACTGTCTCAAGTAATGTGAATAAAGTATGGCTTGAGCATTGTAGACTCGGTCATCCACCTTTTTCTTTAATGAAGTCTATGTTTCCTACTTTATTTAGGAGTCTTAATTTTAGCACTTTACATTGTGAATCCTGTGCACTTGCTAAGCACCATAGAGTGTCATTTCCAGTAGTCAATAAAATTTTCAATACCCCTTTTTCTTTGATACATACGGATGTTTGGGGACCTTCCAAAGTGCCAAATACTAATGGGGCGAGATGGTTTATATCCTTTATTGATGATTGTACTAGACTCACCTGGCTATATCTCCTAAAGGATAAATCAGAAACTAGCCTCATAATTCCCAAATTCGGTAAAATGATCTCTAATCAATTTAGGGTTTCTATTAAAAGGTTCAGATCAGACAATGCCAAAGATTATTTCAACCACACCCTTAACTCATTTTTTGATCAAGAGGGCATTATTCATGAATCATCATGTGTCAATACCCCACAACAAAATGGGGTAGCTGAAAGAAAAAACCGTCATTTACTTGAAGTCACTCGTTCCCTCCTCTTTCAAATGCATGTCCCTAAACATTTTTGGGGGGAAGCAGTTCTCACTGCAGCCTACCTTATTAACCGACTACCCACAAAGTCCCTTTCTAATAAAAGCCCTTTAGAAGTTCTGTTAGCACATCACCCAAACTCCCTATCCTTAAACATACCAACCCCTAGGGTTTTTGGTTGCCTAGCATTTGTACACATCCATTCACATAACCGTGGCAAACTTGATCCCCGAGCTCTTAAGTGTTTATTCCTAGGATATTCCAGTGTCCAAAAAGGGTATAAGTGTTTTCATCCCCCCACAAAAAAATTCTATGTTTCAATGGATGTTACTTTTTGTGAGTCTATCCCATACTACCCTTCTCACCAACAGGGGGAGAGTTCTCATGTTGGTGAAAATATACCTCTAAATCCTCCACCTATTGAGTCAGTCCCAACCGAGTCATTCCCATCTGACAATGATCACATTTCTGGTTCTGGAACTCCAACAGATACAAATAAACCTACTCTAGAACCCAAAGAACCACTCAAAGTGTACTCAAGGAGATATAAGTCCAAGTCTACTCAGCAGCATGTCCAATCATCGGATCCAACTCCTACTGGAACCCACAATGAACCAGGTATGCAATCTAAACCTAATATCTCTACTACTGTTCCTTTAGCTGAAAATAATTCTGCATTACTTGTTGATACATTGCCTGTTGAGAATGACGTAGACCTTAATTTACCCATTGCCTTAAGAAAAGGAAAAAGAAGTTGCACTCAACACCCTATATCCCATTATGTTTCCTACCATAAGCTTTCAAAACAATATAAAACATTTTTATCTGCCTTGTCTACCATAAATATCCCACGGACTGTACAAGAAGCCTTAGAAGACCAGAATTGGTCACAAGCCATGAAAGAGGAAATGAGAGCACTGGAGAAAAATAAAACATGGGACATTGTTACCAAGCCTTCCGGAGTAGTACCAGTAGGGTGTAGATGGGTTTTTACTGTAAAATATAAAGCAGATGGGACTTTAGAAAGATACAAGGCAAGATTGGTGGCAAAAGGGTATACTCAAAAATTAGGGATAGACTATGTTGAAACCTTTGCACCTGTGGCGAAAATGAACACTGTACGGGTTCTGCTAGCCCTTGCAGTTCACTTTCGATGGTCCTTACAGCAGTTTGATGTCAAAAATGCTTTCCTGCATGGGGATTTAGAAGAAGTAGTATTTATGGAACCTCCACCAGGATTCAATAAGAGTTTTGGTAATCATAAAGTGTGTAAACTGAAGAAGGCACTCTATGGCCTTAAACAGTCACCTAGAGCATGGTTTGAAAGGTTCACAAAGGCAATGAAGAGAATGGCATACGTACAGAGTAGAGGCGATCACACACTCTTCATCAAACATTCACCTAAAGGGGGACTGACAGCCCTGCTGGTGTATGTCGATGATATCATAGTCACAGGAAATGATATGGAAGAAAGAAAAAAAACTGCAATCCGAACTGGCCAGAGAATTTGAAATAAAGGACTTGGGAAAATTGAAGTATTTTCTAGGTATAGAAGTTGCCTATTCTAAAGAAGGAATTTTCTTATCCCAAAGAAAGTATGTCCTTGACTTGTTAAAGGACACAGGAACATTAGGGAGCAAACCAGCAAGCACTCCCATTGAGAGGGATCACCGTCTGCGCGAACGGGGGAAAGATACAGCCATAGAAAAAGGACAATATCAGCGCCTAGTTGGAAGGTTAATCTATCTCTCACACACTAGACCAGATATTGCATATGCAGTAAGTGTGGTAAGCCAATTTATGCATGATCCGGGGAAAGAACACATGCAAGCAGTACAAAGAATCCTACAGTATTTAAAATCTACACCCGGGGTAGGATTACTCATTCGACCACAGGAGAAGTTACTGGTAGAGGGGTATACAGATGCTGATTATGGTGGTTCTCAAGTTGATAGAAGGTCAACTTCAGGGTACTGTACCTTCATCGGTGGTAACTTAGCAACTTGGAGGAGTAAGAAACAAGATGTGGTGTCACGATCAAGTGCAGAAGCAGAGTTTAGAGCTATGGCTCAAGGCATTTGTGAGCTGCTGTGGCTCAAAATAATACTTGATGATTTGAAAATTAAAAGAGTCACTCCAATGACCCTATATTGTGACAATAAATCAGCAATCAGTATTGCTCATAACCCAGTTCAGCATGATCGTACTAAACATGTAGAGATAGATAGACAATTTATAAAAGAAAAATTGGAAAATGGCATTATCAGGCTGCCGTACATACGGTCTGAAGACCAAGTAGCTGATGTCCTCACTAAAGGCCTCCCAACTCAGCAATTTCAAAGACTAATCAGCAAGCTGGGCCTGAAGAACATTCACTCACCAGCTTGAGGGGGAGTGTTAGATAATTGAGTAGATTATCTCTATAGATCATCTCTATCTCCCTTATAATTATTCCTATCTCTTTCGTATCTATCCTTATCTATAGTTGTATTTATCCTTATCTCTCTCTATACTTATCATTATCTCTTGTATTTATCATTATCTCTTGTAACCTCCAAGTGGGCTGTATAACCTATATATAAAGGCAATTGCCTCATGAATAACACAACACATTTTTTCCACGATAGAACCTTCATTGTTCACAAACAAAACAGAGGGAGACACTATTTATGGTTTTGACACTTTCCAGTCTTCCTAATGAGCTAGACTCCCTCCGGCACTAGATCTTAACTAACTCTACTAGTTTCGCTATGAGGGACACCTTTCGAAGACTTTTGAATATAACAGATCAAGTACTTGATCTACAGGTCTCTAACTCTACTTCCTTTGATTCCTCCACTCTTGTTGTCCAATCTGATTCTCAGGACAAGGGTGGAGGAGGTCACCACACAAGACCCAAGTGTAATTTCTGTGGCAAGCTTGGGCATCTAGAGAAAAATTGCTATAAGAAGCATGGTCGCCTTCCTCATGTGGCGAACGTAGCTCATACTAAATTTGTGGATGATTCTGGATCCTTATTTGGCACTATCTCTATTCCTACAGCTGACTATGAGGCCTTGTTGAAGCAACTTCAGGCTCATCATCTGCCTTCCTCCACTATGAGCATTGTGGCATAGATTGGTAACCTTACCGCCTGTCTTGTTCAGACTCCTGCCATGGGTCTTTGGATTCTTGATTTTGGAGCTTCTGATCATATGTGTGATAACAAGTTTATTTTCTTCCCTTTCGTGTTCTAGCTCTCTTCCTAATGTTACCCTTGCCAATGGTACTGAAACTACCACCAGGGGCATAGGCCATGTTGTCCCTTCTCCATCCTTACCTCTGGATAATGTTTTATATGTCCCTAATAGTCCTTTTAACCAACTTTCTGTTAGTCGTCTTACACGGTCTCTTAATTGTTCAATAACCTTCACTCATGACTCTGTCTTAGTATAGGAACGGGGCATGAGGCAGATGATTGGCATCGAGCGTGAGTCTCACAGACTCTATGATATAGTTATCACAGGAAACAACAGTATTGGAATTTCCCGACTCAACCAACACTTGTCTCATCACTTCTAAACAAAGGATATAGGTCCACTCCATTACTTCTTAGGCATTGAAGTGGCTCAGTCCAAAAGCAGTGTTTACATCTCACAATAGAAGTACACACTGGATATCTTACAGGAGACAAGGTTGCTTGGGTGCCAGCCAATGGAAACTCCTATAGATCCCAATGTGAAATTATTGCCAGAGGAAGAAGATAAACTAACAAGTCCTACTAGCTACAGGAGACTAGTTGGCAAGCTAAACCACCTTACAGTGACACGACTAGACATTTCGTTCACTGTAAGTGTTCTAAGTCAGTTTTTTGACTCCTTGTGTGATTCCCATTGGCAGGCTGCGATTCGGATAGTCAAATACCTCAAGAATGCTCCTGGTAAAGGACTTCTCTATTCTAGCAAGGGACATACTGAGGTTTGGGGCAACACAGATGCAGATTAGGTAAGTTGCTCCTTTGATAGACATTCCACATCAGGCTATTATATTTTCATAGGAGTAAACTTGGTTTCTTGGAAAATTAAGAAACAGAATGTAATGGCTTTGTTGAGTGCTGAAGCTGAGTATAAAGCCATGGCCAGAGGGACATGTGAGCTTATATGGTTAAAACATTTATTAGAGGAGCTGAAATTCTGCAAACTAGGCTTGTATGAAACTTGTGTGTGATAACCAAGCGGCACTGCATATTGCATCTAACCCAGTCTTTCATGAGAGGACGAAGCATATTGAGATTGATTGCCATTTCACTAGGGAAGAGATCCTTGCAAGAAATATTGCAACTTAGTTTGTCAACTCAAGTGATTAACTTGCTAACATTTTCACTAAGCCTGTTAGGGGAACTCGGATTGACTATATTTGTAGCAAGCTTGGTGCCTATGACATATATGCTTCAGCTCCAGCTCCAGGGGGGTGTTGACTTATTAGGATATTCCGTATTAGAAGATATTTCGTATATATCTGTACTTATTAGATAGCTTGATTATAGGAGTATATTAGCTTGATTGATTACAAGGATTTGATTCCCTTCCTACTTGTATAAATAGATGTACCTTGTATTAAGTAATATACATAGAAACCATTCTCTATAATGTATATATGTCAATCTCACCAAAAAAGACAAAGTATATATGCCAATCCATAATAAACCTTTAGATGCACAATACAAATAAATAATGCATAAGTTATTAAATAAGTAGAGTGAACTAATAGAGAATATCCTAGAGTGTTCTAAAAGAGGGTAAACTACTTTTGTAATGGATTGTCTTGTGCATTACTTTTCCCATTAGCTGCTCTTGTTGCTTTTGGGTCATTTCCACATGTAAATACAAAATTCATACACTAGTAACAAGTATATCTGTTGCAACAAATAGTGTGGGATGTGGCAAATATGCATGGAATGGGTTAATCATGAACAATATACTTTTCATAAGTTCACAACAAAAGCAACAAGGAACAGAAGACAAGGATTATTTTTATTAATTTATAAAATTTCTATGTTCCACCAAAATTAATATATATGTTTAATTTAATTATATTAAGGTCCGAATGCTTCCCACAGATAAGCCAACAATATCATACAACTGATGGATTCACTATATGGCAAAGAATGGCATACCTTGTTTGATACATGATCTAGAAGGGCTCGAATGAGCCAAGGTAATGATCTGGACCCCAGTAGTCGAACAATTGAAAACAAGTGTGGTATTCCAAAGAATCCACTATGCAAACGGGCAAAACTCTGATGAGCAGAATTTAGATCCTGCCATAAAAGAAGAGGAGACAATCACGAGAAACATACATGGATCCTAAACCAAAAAAGAAAAAGAAAACCCCTAATATAAAAGACCCAACAACAACAAGCCTTATCCCACTAAAAATAGAAAACAGAAAAACAAAAACAGAGCATATGATGGTTAATGCTGAGAGCTTTATATGCTACATTATTCAGACTTTTCCCATTTTCTTAGTATTTTTGTAATTTCTTATTTCCGTCAATGGCCAAAACTCAGGATTGGGGTTATGACTTAGCACAGCTAAATCAACAATGACCAAAATCAAATCAAATACTGAGGGGTAAAAGGAATCCTCACTTGAGTACCACAGTAGAAATTAGGCTTGGCTGACGGAATGGATGGCTTCTGAACAAGGACAACCTTTGATGATCTGACAAAACGTTGAGTAGTATTGCAGAGGATGAAATTTGGCAAGAAATCGCTTTGCATCTCTGACCAAATCTGGTATACACAAACAAATTGATTTATGAAAGCACAGGGAATGGCTAAAGTCACAAACAAATAATAAACTGAAGTTGCTTCTCAACATATTATGACATGGTGCATATTGGTTAGTATGCAGAGGGAAGAAACACAACCATCAAACACTAAAGTATATGTAAAGCATTCAAAAGAAACCTGTGAGGCCAGTCGACTGGAAAATGACACGAGAGAGATGTCTTCTTGCATCTCATTCAACATGAGACCAAAGGAGTCTATAGAAAGATCTCTGGCCAGCAAAGCATGTGCATGTTTTAAGACGTCCAACAACTTTTCTAATTCCTGAAGGTAAAATAATTGCATTCCATCAGCTAATGGATAGTTAAAAAAATAAAATGAGTCCACAATTGTTGACCAAGGGAAGTCATAAATCTACTAACCACTATGGCACATAGATCCTGACACTCAAAACGATCAAATAGAAATTCAATATTTTCCCGGAAAAGTTTGTTCATCCGCTCAGTTATCAAACTCCGCAGATTAATCGTCCTCCCAAGCAGCTAGTCATCATAACATTGTTAGTCACAAGGGAAAGGTGTAAATGAGAGGGATGCTAACTTAATCAACATATTTAAGGTATGCTAATGTTGAGATGCAAACTCTGGAACTGTATGCACTATTATATTAATGGAAGGAAGCATGAACCATGACAAGGAACCTATCAATCTTAGACCTCATTTGAATAGCCATATTTTGTCTCATAAGAACTAATTCATGAACTGAAGATCTTTTTTCCGAGTTTGGATGAGCAAATGAACAGCTTATTAGACCCAAATAAGCTCTTTTTGGCTTATCTCTATAATATGAACCAAAGCTGAGAAATAGCTTATATATTAAACCTCTTGGCATAAGCTTTAGTTAAGTTCTTTTAAAATTTATATAAGTGCTTATGCAAAATGCTCTAACTGTTATAAAATTAAGGCCTTATCACAAGATTCAAGCTAATCTTTTCAAACATTTTTATAGGCACATTGGGTGAAAAGAAAAAAATTTACAATTTTGAGCTTTATGATAAAGGCATTTGAAGAGCAGGAAGATGGCACCATCCAAAAATACCCAAGGTAATATCTCATTAGCAGGAGACAAGAGGAGCTAGGGGCTAGGCTTCTGCAAATGGACTTTTCAATAAAGCTATAAGTATCAGGAAACTGCTAATGAAGGTTTCAAGCAGGAATAGGACACATGGTGGACAAAATTTATTTGATATTATTAGATGAATAAAAATTATTTCAATAATTTCAAGCAATTCATACAGTTCAAGGTTACATTCTGATTTGTTGATGGGGGCAGAAAAAAGACTCTGAAGGATTTGTACCATATGATGTATACTTATTTTAAGAGGTCAAATGACTCAAATTTCAACTCTAGGTTCCATAAATTTTACTCAACCGGAGCATGTGATCAATAAATTTCTGCCTTCTTTTGGCCAATTGTAAATGAAATTTGACTTTTCCAAAATTAGTTGGGAAGGTTGGGTACTCCTGGCGAACATGTTAGTGTTCCATATCAAACCATGGGATAGAAAACACTGAAATAGTGTAATATATTAACCTTCACTCTGGTAATCTTTAGCAGCATATTGAACCTCATAGGCTGTACGGCATATTTTTCAGCATTGTCAGAAGTGAAGAGGAAAGAAGTATCAAGTAATTCACTGCAGGATTAGCAGCCAACATAAATAACAAGGTTTGACCTGTAAAGTTATTAACAGCACAGAGTGAATGGGGAGAGGATCATCACCCTACCTTGCTGCCCAACTTTTGTAGTAAGTGAATGTAATTTCACACAATTTTGAAACAAATATATCAAAGCAATGGTCTACCTGCCATTGCAAAAATAGATCAAGTTAGTGCCCAGAGAATGCATCAGTTCCTTTCAACAACTCAACTATTGTACTTGAGCACAAAAAACTAATACATGCCAATGAGCATCAGTATCAGATATTTAGTGCCTCACAAAATTCATCCAACGATCACTACTGTTCAGTTTAAATGTACCTCAGCCTCAATTTCATCATAGAGAAACCGCTGCTTCAGCACCACCAAAGCTTGCTGAGCTGAATCATTATATATGTCGAATGGCATCAGAACACTCTCCAGAAGACCACAGTTTGGTGACTCAAGTACACAATCCACCAACATCCATGGAAGCGAGCACTCAATTGGAAACTACATGGAACAAACTAACCAATTTCAGTTCTGGGAAAAAGTGCCACGGGAGGGGGGAATAGGTTTATGAGAGGCTATAACTATTTTTCTACAATGCCAGAGAACTTTCCTCAACAGAATAGTACATGTACAAAATGCTAGTGGCAAAAGCAAACATACAACACATAACCATCAATGACTCATTCAAAGGGCTCTAATAAGCCCAAATCTTTGCTGTTATACATATGAGAATTAAGCAATCTAGATTCCATTAATATTTGTTAATCCATCTACAGGAAAAAAAAAATATTTGTATGAGTGAATAGTCAGATTGCAATCTCTTGCAAGTAGTTCACAAATTTGTAGCTGCACCAAGTGAATGTAAGAGATAAGTTGTTAGGCCTATAATGTAATTACAGAAATGCAGTAGAATAAAATGGTCACTGCAGTATTATTAATACTGATATGAACAGGATATCTGCTATCACAGCATTACAAGGTGGCTCTGAGAAAAAAATTAACCCCCAAGGGCCATGGGTCTCTATCTCTTAAAAAAAGAACTCAATCTCCACATTCAATCCAAAATAACCAAAATACCTTCTTCAACCCACACTACCCTGCTAAATAACTAACTTCTCTCAGAGCGTCAGGTGTAATAGCATTTCCAATTCCCTTGACAGCGCCTAACTTCTTCCTTCTCTCATAAACTTTCCACTCCTTATCCTTGTGCCCATTTTCATTGGGCCTATCAGCCCTATAATCCTCAGTTTGCTTAACAGAAATTCATTTCAAATATCAAATAATCTTGGGATGATATTTGATTATTGATGTAAGATACAAGTTTGACCATAAGTTCAATAATTTAAAATGTGGTATAGAAGAATTTCAAATATGACATGACACATGTATTACCTGAATGACTCGAGAAGACTCCAAATAAAATTCTCTAAACCATAAGAAACCAAGATCGGTCAAAGTTGCAACAGTCACTGCAAATACCATTTCACACAAGTTAATCACAATTAACATGCAAAGTGGAGATTAGCAATCAATGTATGTTTAGGCAAGAAAATAATGAATTATCAGTTCATCATTAGTGGCTTTGAGAAACATGCAAGAAGGAAACTAAAGTTGGAGATCCAACGATACTCAGTCACAAAAGAAAGAGAATAGAGGAACCCGTTCACATATTATTGAATAGAAAGACAATAAGGAAGCTTAGAAAAAAATTATTTTTTGTAAAGTGAAGAGAGAGAGGAATGATACTAAAGTTGGAGATGAAAATGATACTCAGTTACAAAAGAGAGAAAACAGAGGAATCAATTTAGATTACATATTATTGAAGAGAGAGAGGATAAGGAAGCTTAGAAAACATTGTTCTTTTGCAATATGACTTCTTAAAGACAGGTTCTTCTTCTTTCTTTTTTTGAAAAAAGATAATGGTGCTTTTGTCCAATTAAAATAAGGAGGACGCTAACCTCCACAAAACAGGTGAGGAGGTTAGTGACTCCTAACTATATGACATACGTTGTTAGTAATTTGAACTGTCCAGCCTGTTGCTTGTATATTCTGTTTGAGTTTCTGGGAGTACAACTAGTTGCCCTAAGGCTAATAGCACTACAACAGCAATGGCATGTCAGTAACTCCAGCAGCAAGGGATGAAGAAGTTAATTCTGTTGTAGATAGCCTAACCATAGGAATTGAATTCTCTGTACTAAGTCTCAGAACTAGAGTTAAATTTATCAAGCAAACCAAACCATGGTCAATCTAAGAATATACCTGTATAGTCTAAGATATGTAAGAAAAAACCAAGCTTGTAGAAAAATGTTTCCAGCTGTTTTAAATCATTAACAGGAATTTCTGAGCCAGTATTTCCAAAAAGTCCGCCTGGCCTCCTAAGGTTGCCACCAGACACCACCTCATATATTAAGAACTGCAAGCAGTGCACCTGCGTCCATAAAATTAGTTTAGCAACTACTCAAGGCTAGGGTAAAAAGAAAAATTCATCATACAGGTGAGATCGAAGAAACTTTGAAATCCTTGCTACAGCATTTCATAATTCACAACATACAATCATAGCCTTATAGAATTTCAGTAGATACAATGAAAAATCATTCATAGGACTTCACCAAATCACTTCGACTTTTCGGTGAGTGATTATTTAGCATGGTATCAAATTAGGAGTTTAATCTGGCTCTCACCAGTTCCAAATTAAGTTTCAGCACAATTCCAAAACAAAGAGCTTTACTGCTGAGCAGATTAATATTTTAAGGTGACCAACCTAGGGTAAGTACATTGATTATCAAAGCATTACCAGAGCGTATATGGACCTGTATGAAGCTGCATACAAAATTCCTTAGTTTTGGAAAAAAGTTTCAAACAGCTGGAGACAAAAAGAATCCAACCTTTATGCATAAATGAACTAATGAAGCATTCATTTATGTATGTTGACCACATAAATGAATGCTTGTGAAGCATTTCACAATCAACACAAGTAGGGATACCTTTGTGAATAGTTTACTTTTAACCAAGCACAGAAAGTCCATATGCAATAGTTCAAAACATCTCTAGACACTTATGAAAATTCAATATTTCAACATCAAGTTTAATATTTTGACCTCCTATTATAGTTTTGATTTTTCCGAAATCAAAAAAATTCTTGAAGACACTATCTTTGGTCATTACAAGGAAACATTCAAGGCAGCTAAAACACAGATCAATGACACCAAGTTAGAAGCACTAAATTAACTGGAAAAATTGTTTACAAGTGAATCATATCAATAATAAAAAGTTACCCAGCAGAAAGATAATGGGAAATGATGCAGACCTGAGCAGCAGTTGGGGCAACCGCCCTTGGATAAAAGAAATTTCCTTTACTATCTTCACCTCCATGCTGTGATGACTGCATCTCAGATTCTGACCTATTTGTATTTGCCATCCAGTCTGCTGAAAGGGTCCGCATATCAGAGAGAATCCTGGAAGTCCACATTTCGGAGATAGATATGAGCAATATAAAAAATTCAGGCAAGAATAACACAATGCAGGAATTGGGCTAGAGAATGCATTATAGAGAACTTATCATAGAAAGGACATGTTCAAATTCTAAGACATTGAGGCTAAGAAATTAGGTAAAAGAATGCATTACACTCTTGCTACACTCTCCAAAAACTGCTAGAACAAGCTGGTTCTCCATCCCCATGTATCTCCAACTCCAAAAACAACCTCACCCTTTCCAAATGGCCCCTCCAAGGTCATACCTTACACCCTTACCATCAACCAAATTAAAGTAGCATATGCCCATCCAGCACTGGACACCATTCTGCTGTCTCAGAAAATACCTTTGCCCAGATTCCCAGATGGCCACTCTACTTCTTTCTGTTGTCCTCCACCCTAAGATTCCTGATTAACTACTTAAAATCAACATATAATTCCTTCTTCAATAAATCTCTTTCCTAATTCCACATCATTTCCTAATTACCAAGCAGAAAACTGGCTTGAGTTTGGAGTTTATGACAAGTTTAAGGTGGCACATGAGAAAGATTTTGAGTGTGCCTAGGATTTCTTCAACACACATTTCAGGTGGTAGCTCAATGCAATGGATGGTCCTGGGACCAATATAGGTCTTTACCAACTAACAACCACAGCTCTAACTCAATGTTCAATAACCACTTTAAGTGTAAAATTTCAAGTGGAACCTAAGCAATAAACGATTCCTAACAGTGCTAAGGGACTTCCATCAACAATTTAAGTATAAAATTAAAAATTTCATTTCCTAGAGTATCAATGCAGGAGATTAGAAAAGGTATATATATATATAGACTAGGTAAATTAATCTATATCCTACCTAGAGAGATCCTTCTTCTTTCGGAAGGTAGTCCGCAACATAGTAGCTAATGTGTTTTGGACAAAATCTTGGACCTCTGCATGTATTGTTTCCCATAAAGCATCAGCCACCAGAGTATCACACCGTTGCATCATAGATCCAACACTCTTTATATAGCTAACAAGTTCAACCAATGCTTTTCTTTCCTCTGCAGTGTAATTATACCTTACAACCTACAAAGTAAATAGAGTAATTAAGGAAAGATATATTTTTAAAACAAAGATACAAAGATGCATGCACAAACACGTGTACATACACCAAAAAGATGACTTGCTTGATATGAAAAACTTCAGATCAAGTTTTGATCTGACTTATTTTAGACAAAAGAATGCATTTGCAGGGCCCTAATAAACCAATTTTCAATTTATAATTTATTTTGGCCTCACTTTAGTTATCAACCAAAAAGGGCATGCATTCATGATATGTCAAAAAAAATTGGCAACATAAGGGAAAATGGATAAAGACAAAAATGGCAGTAGCCTACTACTAGTATATCACTGCTGCTAAGATTGGGCAATACAGCATAGGTTGGAATACAGGGTGGAAGACACCATCTAGAAGATCCAGCAATTATTTAGACAACTAAAGGACAACTTCAGGATTTAAGCATTTATTACCTTTTCATAGTCAGAAAAAGATGCTGCAGATTCACGTGACTCTAAAGTGGTTACATCCTTGCATGGGCGAGAAAACTTCCAACCACATTGTTCCCAAATGCGTGCAGTCCATCTGCTCAAGAGCTGAAAGCCTTCAACAATCATATCGTACATGTTCCCCTTCACTTCTTTGCTCCAGTCAACATCAGAACCATCAGTTGACTTCAACAACAACAGCTGCAAAAACAAATATAAAGAAAAAAAACTAACAGATTTTAAATGCTATTCAGCAGTACTGGGAAAACAAAGAAAATTACATGCTTAAGAAATTGATTATAATAAGTTTGGAAGGAGAGAATTAACAGAGCGACCAGCACCTGGTTCATTGCTGAAGCAAAATGAACTGTGAAATCATCATGCTCAGCACGTATGGCTCCAATATGATTGATGATCAGATAATGTCTCTGATAGGTATCTTATGTCAAAGTTTCACTCAAAAGAAACAACAGGAAGACATTCCATGCAACAGCTTACCTGAACCTCAAAGGCAACAGTGGATTTATTGCAAGTAAACGTAATAGACTGGAAAAAAATTGTTTCATCTCATCTATTAATGAGCAAACACCAAAAGTTTGCAGGAATCACAATTTTCCTTCAAAACAGCTTAAAAAGAGATGCATTTCAGCTCATATATTATGAAATCTGTTGGAAATATAATATAATAAACTTGTCAAAAATCAAAAAGAAATGTATCTTCCCACATTTGCATCATTTAACTTTACAAGAACCATTTGGTTTGCTAACTAAAATTACATGCCAAAAGTGGCAACAAGTAAGCAACAGAGACAACCCCAGAAAACACCTGTTTTCTTCATGGATCATATATCCAGGAATCAAGCAAAGCATCAGTTAATCAGTTAAAAACATAAAAATGATTTAGAGGATATTCTTGTGCTTCACGCTGTGCAAGCTCATGAGGTGCTGGAAGAGTGAGAAGACGAGTTTGAGAAGAAAACTTTTGAAAGTACATAGATAACTCCTTCAATATTGCAGCAGGAGAGAGATGCAAATCAGGAAATGCAGGAATGACCGCATCATTCTGAAAAAGTTGAAAAGGGTAAAAGAGAGAGAAACACACACATTAGTGATTTAAAGTCTTAACAAAATAGAAGATTCAAATGCAAGACATGTTAATTTTTAAGCCAATATACCATTATAACTGTAGAAACTCTAAGGATAATATTTAGATTTAGTTGTTATTTTTTCTTTCCAGTTTTATTAGGACTCTTAGACTTATACTATTATTAGGACTCTTAGACTTATAGACTTTTACTTCTAGTAGGACTATTAGACTTATATATTGGGTGTAAGTTTCTTTGATTAAATAAGAATAATTTTTCAGTTATTCTACATGGTATCAGAGCCCTACTCTGAGCCCTAATCCTCTTCTTCTGTCCGTAGTCCTCTTCCTGGACTACTCTTCACCATGCCTAAACACGGCCTAGCTTCACACTCACACTCATCCTCCTCGGGAGTCATATCCACACCCGAGGCTCATCACTCTGCTCCTTCTATTCCCGATACATCTCACCTTGTCACAAACCACAAACTCCATGGCCATAATTTCCTTCAATGGTCACAATCAGTCTTCATGTACATCTGCGGCAGGGGGAAGGATGGACATCTCACAGGAGAAACCATTGCTCCTGAAATAACAGACCCCAAATACCGATCCTGGAAAACAGATGATCACTTGGTTATGTCATGGCTGATCAATTCTATGACCACAGAAGTTGGAGAGAATTTTCTGCTTCATCATACAGCCAAGGACATCTAGGAAGCTGCTCGAGAAACATATTCCAGCACAGAGAACACCTCAGAGCTCCTTGAAATTGAAACTAGGTTATATGACCTAAAACAAGGAGATCTGAGTGTTACTCAATACTTCAATGCTCTCACACGTTGTTGGCTGCAATTAGATCTGTATGAAATTCACCCTTGGAAGTGTGCAGAGGACTCCAAACTCCATAAACAAATTGTTGAGCAGAAGCGGACCATCCGATTCCTCCTTGGCCTCAACAAAGATCTAGATGAGGTCAGGGGGAGGATCATGGGAATTAAACCTTTACCTACCACCCGGGAAGCATTTGCAGAGGTCCGGAGAGAGGAGAGCAGAAAGAAACTAATGATGACAGACACTGCCATCAATCATACAGTTGAAGATTCAGCCTTATACACTTAGAATAACAGAGCTGGAAAAGGACACCCATGGTGTGACCATTGTAAAAAGCCTGGGCATGTAAAGACAACCTGCTGGAAGTTACATGGTAAGCCTGCAGATTGGAAACCAACTAGAAATCGTGCAAATGCTGCTGTCAAAACAGACACCAATATAGAGGAAAGCCCATTCACCAAAGAACAGATTGACGCACTGCAGAAAATGCTTGGAAAAATCACCAATCCTGGACAAACTACTGCAGAACAACCCACCAGCCTTTTTGCCCATCAAGGTACTCAAACCCATGCTCTTTTTGTCCACACTAATCAATCACAACCATGGATAATTGACTCAGGGGCCTCAAACCATATGACTGGAAACTGCAGCTATCTCACAAATTTCCAGCCTTACTCTAGTCACTCTGGTGTCAAAATTGCTGATGGATCCGTTTCTCCAGTGGCAGGAATTGGATCAGTCCAGTTAACAAAGGATTTTCACCTATCTCATGTTCTTTATGTTCCTAAATTAAATTGCAATTTACTTTCCATTAGTCAACTCACCCGAGACCTCAATTGTGTTATTAAATTCCATTCAAATCTTTGTGTTTTTCAGGCAGTGGATTCGAGGAAGGTGATTGGCAGTGCTGAAATTCATGAAGGCCTATACTTGCTCAAGGAAGTGAATCTCCCAAGTATACAAACTCACCAATCTATGTTAATTTCCAATTCTGCTTTAAATTCCAATTCTGTTTCAGTTGAGAGTCAAGTCCTATTATGGCATTTTCGCCTTGGTCATCCAAATTTTGCTTATGTTGAGAAATTGTTTCCTCATTTGTTCATCAATAAAAAATCTAATTCTTATCAGTGTGAGATTTGTCAATTAGCAAAACACACTAGGCATGTCTATTTAAGCCTACAATACAAACCTTCACAACCTTTTTTCTGTAATTCATAGTGACATTTGGGGACCCTCACGTGTAAAAAACATAAATGGAGCACGATGGTTTGTGACATTCATAGATGACCATACACGAACCACCTGGACCTTCCTTATGAAAGAAAAATCTGAGACAGCCACTATTTTTCAATCCTTTCATACCATGATCTCTACTCAGTTCCAAAGCCTTATTCGGGTTCTAAAAACTGACAATGCTAAGGACTACTTCAATTCCACCCTTGGCTCATATTTATCAAAAAATGGTATCATTCATATAAGTTCTTGTGTCGACACTCCACATCAAAATGGAGTGGCTGAAAGGAAAAATAGACATTTACTTGAGGTAGCCCGTGCAATCATGTTTACAAATCATGTTCCTAAAATTTTTTGGGGGGAAGCCATACTTACAGCCACTTATCTCATAAATAGGATGCCTAGTCGTACCCTTAAATTTCAAACTCCTCGACATGTCCTCACCACTACATACCCACACATTCACTCTTTTACTTCAAACCTACCTCTCAAAATTTTTGGCTGCTCCTCCTTTGTTCATATCCATCAAAATCACCGTAGCAAACTTGATCCCAAATCCCTCAAATGCATTTTCATTGGTTATTCATCTCATAAAAAGGGCTATAAGTGTTATTCTCCTCTCACTAGAAAAATTTATAACTCCATGGATGTCACCTTCTTTGAGAATCAGCCTTACTTTCCCAAATCTGACATTCAGGGGGAGAATCCTAGGGAATATCAGATTTGGGATCTCGTTCAAGACACTCAAACCAGTCTCACTCCACACCAGTCAGTCCCGTTTTCCACACCTGAACAAGAACACCATACTATTGAAACAGCCCCAGTTTCAACACCTGAAACAGAACACATAACAGAAACATAACCCATAGTAGCACCACCAGAAACAGAACTCCGTGTCTATAGAAGAAGAAAACCAACCGAGCAAGTAGAGGAAACTGAGAAAAATCAGCACTTCCAATCACAAGAATCAAATCCTACTGCATCCGATGATCATACAGGTATAGATTTCTCCTCTTATGACACTGTGATTCCAATAATTGATGATTTAGATTTACCTATTGCCCAGAGGAAAGGTGTTCGTGGGTGTACAGAACATCCCATTGAGAAATATGTAGCATATGGGAAATTATCACATCCCTACAAGTCCTTTGTCACTAACTTGGATAGTGTGAAGATACCTAACTCTATTCAAGAGGCCCTTATGAGTCCAGCATGGAAAAAGGCGGTTGAAGAAGAGATTCGGGCTTTGGAAAGTAACAACACATGGACTCTTACTAAATTACCTCCAGGTAAGAATCCAGTGGGATGTAAATGGATATTCACTGTCAAATACAAAGCTGATGGGAGTATAGAAAGATACAAGGCCAGACTTGTAGCAAGGGGGTTCACTCAGTCGTATGGAATTGACTACCAAGAGACCTTTGCACCCGTGGCCAAACTCAACACTGTTAGGGTGCTGCTTTCCCTTGCAGTAAATCAAGATTGGCCATTATACCAACTTGATGTCAAAAATGCCTTCTTAAATGGAGATCTTGAAGAGGAAGTCTACATGACCATACCGCCTGGACTAGAAAACAAGGCAAACCACAAATCAGTTTGCAAATTGAAGAAATCATTGTATGGTTTGAAGCAGTCCCCCCGTGCATGGTTTGGCAGGTTTTCTAAAACTATTAAGGATAATGGATATAAACAGTGCCAGGCTGATCATACATTATTTGTTAAAAGTGTATCTGAAAGTAAGATGACTGCTCTCATAGTCTATGTAGATGACATAATTTTAATAGGAAATGATTCAGAGGAGATTTCCAACTTGAAAAAAATTACTGGCAGCAGAATTTGAGATCAAGGATCTCGGGACACTAAGGTATTTCCTAGGCATGGAGGTGGCTCGGTCAAAGGAAGGGATTGTTATATCCCAACGAAAATACATTCTAGACTTATTGAGTGAAACAGGTTTACTTGGATGTAAACCTGCCAACACACCAATGGATCCTACCAAGAAATTAAACAGAAATCTAGACAGCAGTCCAGTTGACAAAGGAAGGTATCAAAGACTAGTTGGAAAACTCATTTATCTATCACATACCAGACCTGATATTGCTTACTCAGTTAGTGTAGTAAGTCAACACATGAACAACCCAACGGAGGACCATTTGGAAGCAGTGAACCGAATCCTGAGGTACTTGAAGATGACTCCTGGACATGGTCTGTTATTCAGGAAATGCGAAAAACGTGAAGTAGAAATATACACTGATGCTAGTTGGGCAGAAGGAACTGATAGAAGATCAACTTCTGGCTACTGCTCTTATGTTTGGGGCAATCTTGTTACTTGGAGAAGCAAAAAGCAGGCTGTGGTCTCACGGAGTAGTGCAGAATCAGAATACCAAGCCCTTGCACTTGGAATATGTGAAGGAATGTGGCTGCAAAGGTTATTAAAGGAACTTAATGTTGAAGTACAAGGGACAGCTTTGACAAATTGAACTCCAAGCTTGGCTTGTATAACATATACAACCCAGCTTGAGGGGGAGTGTAGAAACTCTAAGGATAATATTTAGATTTAGTTGTTATTTTTTCTTTCCAGTTTTATTAGGACTCTTAGACTTATACTACTATTAGGACTCTTAGACTTATAGACTTTTACTTCTAGTAGGACTATTAGACTTATATATTGGGTGTAAGTTTCTTTGATTAAATAAGAATAATTTTTCAGTTATTCTACAATAACTAAGTGTATAAAAAGAATACCTTGAAGATACTGATAAGTCTGTTGATTTTCACTCTCTTGTACAAAGACTCACTATCCTTTTCCGAAGAAGTTGCGAGGACAACAAGAATAGGCAAAACACGCAGAAGAATGTGGCGCTCTGGAAATAGAAGTGCAAAATCTAACTCCAAAGACTCTACTACAAAGACTATAAGGACCTGAAGAATATCTTCTACACTATTTTAAGTTAAGGAATTGAATAAGAAATAGAAAATAATACAGGTGAAAATTGCTAGTCTTGGTGGGGTAAATTCATGCAGTTCTCTACACTGGTCTGCCACACATCAAGAATAATTACAAATCTAATTTCCATAATCAGCTAGATTTTATATATATATAAAACTTCTTCAGGGTGTAAAATTTCAATTGAATAGATTGCACAATCAATTACTCAAAATGTGGGTTTTTGATAGAAGCCACAGGCTGTTCTGTACCCTTATCATTTTTCTCTTTTGCATCTCCTAAAATCAACCCAATCTTTTACTTTTTCCTTTTTATGGAAAGCATATTTATATTGAATACAAAATCATGCAACCACCCTATCTCTCTCTCCCTCTCACAGATGCGCATACACATACCAAGTAAAAATAGTTCAATTTAAATAAGCATGAAATCACAATACATCAATATTGTCGATGAAAGCAATTCACATCCAGTAAAGGGTCAGACTACAGTGCAATAATGATTCATGGCACAAGCTGATAATTCTAAATAAATATAACCAAATATCAATAAGTAAAATTTTTGGAGTAAAAATTGTAGTTTAGCCAAGAATGCAGTAATCAGACAAGATATAAGAAAACAGACAGGATACTTGTTCACACGGAACATCTCAACATGCAAATTCAGCAAGATAGCCCATCTCGTACTTAAGAAAATCTGCAGATACGGTTAAAAAAAGTGAATCATGTCCACCAATATTAAAATCAATACAAGAAGAAAGGAGAGGAAGAGAAAATGAGATAATCAACAACACATCAATCATATGTGATCTGTTACAAACATGAAGTATGACAACTGTGCACCTGTAAATCATCTAACTCCTCTCTCATTGAATCAGTGTCTTGCCACTGACCACTGACTTGTGTGAAAGTCCTGAAAAATTCAGGGCAAAAGAATTCAGGATTAATAATCTTATTCAAGAGTTGAGATGAGATATCTGTTTCAACAATAATCTTAAAAATTATTTGGTGAGTCTAATTCTGCATATCTTAAGGATATTTACTTGTGGTCTAAGTATGTCCTTTTATATTTTCTTGTTGGCACTCATTGTCCAGGAAGAAAAGACCCAGTTTATGTATTTCAATTTTGTGCTCTACTGGCTTTCCAACTTTTCCTGTCTATATTATCTTATCCCACCTCTGCTAATGTTGCTCCTTCAAGTAAGAAGTAATGAACTGTTCATACTTTATGAACACAGAAATGCAATAAGGTTTTCTGCCTTTGGACCTGCTTTATGTCACTGCTTAAAGATTATAGGTGAGTAAAAATGGTCTGGCTTGCCTCCATTTGTGACTTTCATTTCTTTTTTTATTGCTAATTGTATATATATATTATGAATGGAAGAGCTCAGCGACAATTGGGTAAAAGAACATGAGAAGAGGAATAGTATACGGGATAGGCATATCTATGATGTAGTCTTACTCTGTATTTAAAATATTATTATGTGCACATAATTTCTAACATACCCATATTGTAGAGTTCATTGAAAGAAATGCCTCTAATCCTTTAACAAAGAAAAACGGGAAAAATTATGGCAGTTATGCAGATCATAGAAATTAGATCATACCTCTTGTACCACGAAAAATCATTAGGTATGCTTGCCTTAGCATTTTTAAGATGATCAAGTTGCACCAGAACATCAAGTAGCTTCAACATAGACCTGGAGTCAAGAAGAAAAAGATAACAAAAGATAGCCACGTTATTTATGATTTTTTCTTAAAAAAAATAGAAATTGACCACAATGACACTGTAAAATTTAACTTCTAATGAAAGAAAAAGGTCAAAGCTTATGTCAAAAATAAGGTAAATATTTCCAAGTAATCAAAAACTAAAGCAGTCATATGATGCACCATAGATGAGATATTGTAGGGCCGTTAATGCGTCGCTCAGGCCGAGAAAAACGTTGCATGTCAGCAGCTAACTGCATCAAAAATGGCATTCATTTGAAATTGAAAAATCTAGGTTCAGCTAAAAATCTGAAAGTAGAACATAAAACAAATATAAGCATTCCTTACTTTCGAGGAAGCTGATGCTTGCCATCTCTGAATTTCACGTAAACGACTCATTTCCAAGTCCAGAACTTGATATGTCTCTAAATATAAATCAGCTTGACTTTGCTTCATAGAATCAGGAAGCTGCCATATTTTTAAAAAAATAATTAAAAAAAAAAGCGCTTTATTGGAGACAAGATGAATGGAAATATTATAATAGCTTATGCATCATGCTATCAATTCATCATGAGTTATTGACAAACAGAAAGTAACTGAGAAAATGGCTGAAAATATGAAACTGTAAGTAAAAGTTCCCTTTGCCTGGATCAATTCACTGTCCCAAACAGAAAAGACATGGGACTTTGTGTGTGAGACCATCTAATTAAAAAGTAAAGTGAACTATTAAGTAACAATCTTTCTGAAAACATCTTGTTTATGTCCTTCAGAAGAAATTGGGAAAAGTAGTCTATAGATATTTCACAATTCACTTGCACAAATATACAAGAACTTCCAATCACTGTTAAATAAGAGTCATAGTGTACTTCAATTACCTGAGGAAGTGCTTTGACGCAACTGCGGTATGTATAAAGCACCGATGCCATCTCCTTCCCCTCTTGGGTTAGGGCATTCTACATTTGTTGTACCATTTGAGGTCAATATCAATCTTATAGTTTGAGAGAAAAAAGCACTATTACACAAAGAACAGACTGAATGACAAAAATGCCGAGTTGCATACTAGCTGGTTGAGAGCTTTTGTGTCCTCTGACAGAGATAGGCGGTATGCAGAAACATCACTATACTCTACAAAACGAGCGCAGTAGTTAGAACGTGTGACCAAATCAACACAAGTGTGCATAAATGCTTAAGACTAATCACAGTGCAATCAATGATATATATGTAGAAGAAATAACGGACGAGAACATCAGTGCTCAGTACCCGTAGGACTATCGGTTGCACCTCTCTCAGTAGACACCCAAACTCCAGGACCTTGTACCTCTGGTTGCTCATCCTACAAAATATTCAAACAAGAAACAAGTCAAAACCAGCAAGTATGAAAACAAAAACAGGAAGTTCCTGTTTGTTCTATTCCTAACCCAACATCAAATTAGACATCATATAAATCTAATACATTAGTAGTTTGTTTAGGATATTATTTGACTAAACAATCAAAAATGAGAGAGAGTGAAACGAGTTTCAAGCTTAAATAGATATCTAAAATAAACTCCTTAGCCATGATAACCAAAGTAAAAGTTTCTGAAACTAGAAAGATCCAGAAGTGAATTTCAATTTTATGCACAACGAAAACATAGAAATGGTACACTGAAAACAAAGTGATCATATTATGATTTCTGCATTATATCTGCTCAGCAAATGCAGCAGAAATTAGATTTCAACGAACAATCTTCCCGAGTTGTTTGGGAAGCAAGTACCTCGAGCGAGAATGTCGATAGAGCTGCAATGGCTTCCTCCACAGGTACAGCCATCCTACAATCTTGGTCCAAGAAACAGAGGCGGAGAGGGACGCATACAAAAGGAAAAATCGACAACAATTACTTACAATTCTTTCTTCATTTTGCATATAAAATATGAGGAGAAGTACCGGCACGGTTGAGCAGGTTAGGACTTTACAGAGCTGAGCCCGAGCAAGCGTAATTCTGGCGTGGACCATAATACCCTCCTCATATGGTCTGAATCTTCATTGCAAGTTCCCTAATTTTCTTTATTGGTAAAATACGGTTTAGGAAGTGAATTGAGTGGTATTTAGGCAACCGCCAGTCAATCTTTATTCTTGCCTATAAATTACGAAGGCGGAAATTAAAATTAAAATATCTGTCTTAACGGGCGCCCCGATTAGTCGAATATAAATAATTGTTTTAACCGACGTTGTTCCAATTATTTTTTTATTTTTTGTTCCAATTATTTTCTTTGGGTATATACCACGTGTATGAAGCTATAATAATAATTTATAATTACAAAATAAAAACATCTGTGATTTTTGTGAGAGGTAAAGGTGTAATTTTCTTTAAAATACCAAAAGAAAGGTGGGGTCATCTATTGCTTAATTGACAAACCACCATGTTGAAAATAATGAAACCTACTCCTATAAAAAGAAAAAAGGAAATAATAATAATAAAACCTATTATCTCAGATTGCTGCTTTAAGACTAAGCAATAACAACTACTTGTGACGTGTCTCTCGAAAAATGGCATCATATTCAGCAGCAGTATGGGACAAAAAAAAGACTTGAATTATAAAAGCGAGAAGTAGATTAATATAGTAGGGCATATTCTCTTATGGCCTTCACCTCCCTTAAATAGCTGCCTCTGCTCATAATTGTCATTTGTTTGTTTTGAAAGAAAATTTTCTTTTTCTCTTAAAAAAATTAATCCTCCCATTGCTCCCAAAGCTTTTTCTGCGGTTGATATTACCTGGATATAATAGTTCTCCTGGCCTATGGGGGTCAAGGACAGAATCCGGTGAATAGTTAAAAAATGAACAATGGAAAAAAGCGCAATCAATATCATAGGAAAACTACGCACAGAGAAGGAGGAACACAAGCAGTACGATAATACAACAAAAACTAATGCCTAGCACTATACATTATGCTCAGCTCAAAATTTTAAGAGAACCTCATGCCCTTGCCCTTCCAGTATAAAAACATACAACATGAATTTACAATCTTGCAGCTACGAAGCAACATCATTCGAAGTAGTGTCAATCATCTGTTTAGTAGATATCACCCTATCCAAGGTCTGGTCGGAAACCATGATCCCCGTTGTCTCCAAGTCAGCTACGACTGCAACAGCTGCATCTAGTTCTCCAAGATCAAGACACAGAGAGATGACCTCATCATAGAGGGGTCTGAGAAAAAAGGGAACCCATAAGCTCAAAACAGAAATGGAAAGCAATAGCTTTTGAAAATGCAAATTCTCAAGTTCCACATATCAAGACAGTACAGTAAATCTAATTATCTGAATAGATCTGTAGGATGCTATCATGCAATACTTTTGAGGGAGATATACTGATACTACTATTGACCAAGGGTTTTACAGACTCCTATTCGCTGTTGCTACGTATAGCTGTATCTTGTGCTCGGTGGATGCAACTTGACCTGGCTGTTTCTGCAAGAGCTTAAACTTTTCCCTTCCCAAGATGCATGTCTACATATGCAACTTGAAACTATAGAGAGAATACTTAATGAGAAAGATTCAGAGTCACGTATAATAGCGTATCCGTTTACCCAGCTTGATATTCCAAAATGTGTAGGGATCATGAAAGTTAAAAATTACAAGTGCCAAATTTGGACAGAAAATGCCCCTTCTGGAAACTTCAAATGATTTGGATTTTTATATCCTGGTCAATAAAACTTTGGAGAAGCACATAAATAAGCATATCAAATTTTTTGTTGGCTGGGTAGCTCAATTATAAAATTAGAGGAGTCTTATCATATAATGAATAATTACCTCCCAAATTTATAGCCTAGACTATGAGTTATCTGCAATATCGTCAAGAAAGCTGAAGGCAGAGGAGCACTTATAGCTGCACGCAAGATCATGGCACAATCTCCTATCGTTGGTGTTCCTCCCAGTTCTATAACCTGTATCATAGAGCTAGTTAATTAAAGCAAATAATTGGACTATGCTAAAGATGATTGCATTTGGGTTAAAGATATCAAATAAAACCGAAAGTGAAAACTAGACCTTTTAGTTTGCTATATATTCTAGAAAAGCAAAGTGGGGATGCTACTGAATAAGTTATTGAACCTGTGTTAGTTCCTAAATATCATAGGCAACTTTAATAACGCCTTCATTATCTCTACCCAAAAAGAAGTATCTTCATTATATAGCTATATATTGAAGCCAAATTTCAAATTCGATGAAGTATAAACTTATGATTTTACAGGAACTTACTATAGGTAGACATATATGTAAAAGTTCTTTTAAAAAAAAAAAATCTCCCAATTTGGCATTCAACCCAATTCAACAAACACCAAAGAGAACAATCGCTTTGTAACGAGACGATAATATAGGTACAGTGACATGCCTTCTTAGCAACTTTAATTGCCAACTCAACTTCCCACTCTTGTGACCATCTACGAGGAAGTTTGTTCTTCAGTTCTCTCTCCCACGTCCAATTCCAAGCATCAGCTATGGTATACATGTCTGATACATCAAACACTTTCCGCTTTCTCAGCTCTTTAAATGCCTCAAATATGTCCTCTGGAAACCAATCATCATTATCATCATCCTGCATTGAAGTTCTTCAGATTCTCAAGACAATTCAGCAACCACTCAATACAACAATAAATCCGCGATTGTAATAGTAACATTAAATACAATAATATGGTCCACAATTTTCAAAGCTTTAGGATCTTGTCTATCAAGAAATCTTTGCATGCTCAATAAGTTGCAGGACCATGCTCTGCGAAACCCACCCCCCTCCCCCCTTTCTTCCTCCTCTTAAAAAAAAAAAAAAAAACAAATACAGGGCTTTCATACCTCAACAAACTTCCGAGATGATATTTTTCTCGACTTTTTAGATGTGGTACTAGGTTGGTCAGAATCTTTGAACAGTTGAACTCCAATCATTTGAAGGGGCTTTTTTGCTTCAGCTTCCTTGTCCT
This sequence comes from Bauhinia variegata, assembly GCA_022379115.2. NCBI lineage: Eukaryota > Viridiplantae > Streptophyta > Magnoliopsida > Fabales > Fabaceae > Bauhinia > Bauhinia variegata. The sequence continues at coordinate 27,311,577 of CM039429.1, read as the reverse complement.
TTACCCTGTCCATATCTTGGTTGTCAGTTGGCTCTACTTCCTCTTCAGCCTGTTCTGCTGCCTCATCATCATCATCAGCTTCATCATCTTCTACCTCTTTTCCAGCATCTTCTACAACATCAACATCATCTAGAGTTTCAGGAGACTCTGTTTTGACTGAATCTATTGGGTTCCCATGGTTACCAGTCAGGCCTTCTCCTAGAAACCGTCGTTTCCAGAATTCAGTATTTCCTTCCTCCAATTTAATACGTGAAATTAATGCATCCAGCTCTTCATCCACCTAACATGAATCACAATTTTACACATTATTTGATGAAGAATAAGGTGGGAAGAATGGGACCAAATTAATAATAATAAAAGAAAAATGAAAAAAGAAACCGTTTCAAAATAAAAGGTCTAATAGATAATAGATTAAGTATCAACCTCTTCTTCTTCCTCTTCCACAGGAGGAACCCAAAGAGGCCGACCACGAGATCTATTTATTCGTCTTGCTTTCTGCACACGCTGGTAAAGAACATTTCGGGTTCCATCAGTTGGCAGACCTTGTGCTTCTAGTTCTTCCTTCAATTCAGAAACTATCATCTTACTTGCAGCCTTAGGCTTCAAAATATTCTGCTCAGGACCCTTTATGATTTTCTTTAACTGCTCCTCCACTCTAATGTAATCGGATTTAGATGCACCATCCCCTAAAGCTGCAAGTCCTTCATTCTGTAAAGTCTTCAGGACCTTCCGATGATGCAACTTCCACTCCTCAAGACATCTTTGTTTGAAGGAGGTTTCCATTGGATTCGAATATATAAATCCAGCAGCATCAGGGTCTAAAGGTGTTTTCCCTTGTCGAGGCACCCATCGCTTGCGCTCTCCAGTAAGGCCACCCTCGGCAATATATCTGATTCATTTGAAATGAACCAAAGCCTTTTAAAAGAATATCAATATAATAATAGGTGCTAGGTCATTGCTAGGACATGCCTTCATTAAAAAGAGAAGGAAATCAAAGAGAAAACTAAGAAGCTAACCCCAATAGTTTTCACTATATTGCAATTGTGGGCACGATGAGATATTAGAATGTTACAGTTACCCCTGATGGACAAATTGGGCCACAGAAATACAAAATATATCACGCTGAAGAGATGAATTTTCAGAAGTCCTATATGCACAATATAGATGGACAAGGACAGCATCAAAACAATTTAAGTTAAGATGCCAATAAAAATCTGAAGTCAAATTGGGATTTATTTCCCCAACACAAAAGAGAGGTCATTGCTGCAAGAGAACCGATACCTTGCAATGTAATCAATCTCATAACCAAGTTCAGCCTCCGTCTGTAGAGGTTCAATCCATGAACTCACTAATGTCCGGTACTTTTTACTCAAGATCATTGCCCGTGGTGGGATTGGCTGGTTATCTTTGGCCATAGATTCTAAAGCCTCAAGCATATCAACAATCCTTCCTGAATTTTAAAAATGACTACCAACTGAGATCAAAGCGTACGGAGACTGTTGAAAATGGAAAGAGAAACTAGACAAATTTAAGGAATCCTTCAAAAGTCATACTCAAAAATTTCAACAAACTATAATGAACCCAAATACTTTATATGAGAAACTATATAAGCAATATAAACTTAATAGATAGAAAATTGCAGAATTTTTGTTTTGAATCAACCCACAAACTTGAGTTCCAGCTTCTCTGAGTGATTAACACTATAGCATGATGGCATAAAAATAAATAAATAAACACTGGACATCTACTATCAGCGTAGATATCTACACCTATAGCCAAGCTTATGTCAACGTGTAACTTGATTTTAAGGCTGACGATATATTAATCATAATTAAAATCAATCATCCTTCTCCAATATCACAATAACCACACACACATATACCAAAAAAAAAAAATGTTTTCCAAATGGCTGACATCAGAGGTCCTTGTCTCAGATAAATTTTCTCAAGAAAGATGTATAGAAGAAAGAATGATTTTTAGAGAATAATAAGAATAAGATAACATCTCTACTGAACCATCAAGGTAATTAATTACTATGGCATACCTTCTCGACATAAAGCCCGAAGATACAAAGAAAGTGGATCTCCAAAATTCCCTTCATTATGCAGAACCTTTGTACCCTCTTCAAAGTTCTTGAGGGCACGAAAATGCCTAATAGCTTCTCGTACAACACAGTACTTGGTAAAACACTCCACTAACAGCCTAAAGACAAGGTGCAGGAATATATTAGGCCAATAGGAACTGTCACGGTGACAGATAACAAATTCTATCATTGATGTAGAACAATTCATGGTTAAAGTGCACCAGCTAAGTGAATGCTGCCAGGTTCCAAAAGGTCACATGTTGCCACTCAATTTCCCCGAGAACTTGTGGAACTTACAAAAAATAAAAGGAAAACTTCTAACATACAAGTCTATCCTCAAATACTTACATGGTAATCATGTAGCTGGGAGAGTTGGGGACTATTAAGTTGGTTGCAGATGCCAAACTCCTTGTGGCAGTAGTATCAACAAAATCTAAATCTTAAACCGACAATCCAAATGACTTTGACTCTTGCAGATAAACTCCCCTAATATTTTGTGTTTCATCATCACAAAGATCCTGCTTAATTTTTTTCTTTTTTCGATTGCAGATTGTTGTTCATGATTGGACTTGCAGCAAACTTCAGCATGTTACAATCATACTATATGATAGACCAATAAAGTTAAATAATTTTATCAAATGTGTTATGATGTTCAAGTTAAAAAAAAAAAAAAATAAGAAATAAAAAAGATGTGTCTTACACATGGGTCTTCACATTTGGCTGTATGCGCTTGTGATCTTCAACCATCATGCCCAGTAACTCAGCAACATCCTGTACTCTATTAAAAACAACAGGTTGATGGTGTCAAACATAATATATAATCAAATCCAAGAAAAGTTCAACTCAGAAATCCAGGGGAAGACTTCATAAATATGTAAATCAGACTAAAAGAACTATAAGGAGTGGTTCAAAATGTGAAAAAAAATAAGCACATGTAAAAGGTGGAATAGAAAATGCCACTGTCTTTTATGAGACAGATCAAAGAACCGGGAGTGGCTTTGCCTCAATTTATTGCATATCGAAGAACTGTATTTTGTGGGCCACATTGGCTGACGATCAATTCCATACCATTAAGAACAAAAGCTATGGTTTTCTAATAATTTCAAGTGCATGCACACACAACTGACTAACCTGTCATAAGATTCAGCTCTAGTGTATGCTTGAATAACCCAATTATATGTCTCTGTATCAGGTTTCATGTAATCTGTTATCCAAAGACAATTCATTTTACATAGATTCAGTAACTTATAAAGGGACTTGGCTGAATTTATGCAATTTGATAAACATGCACTTAGTTCACATCAATCATTAGAATTGCAGTTCAAGACACAAGCAAGACTCTAAGAGACCAAATTTGTCAACAAATGATAAACGAAGTTTTGAGAACAAGCATATATAAACACCAAAAGAAAAGTGGGGGAGAGAAGCAAGGAGGAATAGAAGCAAACCTTCGCCGTATTCCATGTTCTCAAATGTTGCAAAAGCTATTTCAGGTATTCCGCAGGTAGCCTAATGGAAAGACTATATAAGTCTGGAGCAAGATTCTTAATAGATAACAGAAAAGCCAAAATCAAACAAGCTCGAAATTCGAAAACTCAAAATCTCATAACAGTATGTGAAAAAAATTGTGAAAGCGAAGTAGCATTATGTAATCATCTATTCAGAAAAACCACATGGATTGTCTTGGAAAAAATCACAAAGAGAAAATAAAACATGTAGTAAGTGGTTGATTGGTGTGTATAAATATTAATTTTGTTGGATAAAAAAAAAATATTGATGTATGACCTAAGAATTATGTCCAGAAGTGTCAATCCGAGGTTAACACCTAAGAACTGCATGTAAAGCTTTTCTGCATGCGTAGGCTGAAGTCATCTAAGTATTCCTACTTCCATTTAATTCTCATTTGCAAAAGAATTCTGTCCAATAACCACATTCAGGAAGGTCACCTGCACACTGAGCAGACAATTGAAATGAAATGTTGTTGCCATCCTCCCAGTTGCCTCCATCTCATAGCAAATTTCTAAGGCATTAGAATGATCCCCCACTTTGCAATCCTCCTCAATTAAAAGATCATAAAGCTCATCAGTAGCTCTCAACCCACCTTTGGCACCCTTCAAGAAAACTTTGTTGGCATTTTCCAAATGGTTGTTCCGGACAAGTTCCTCTACATGAAATGTTAAGGTATACAACGTCTAAAACTATAAAAGATATAGGCTAATAAAAAATGACGTAAGCAATTGACAAGTAACATACCAGTAAGGACTATCCAAGCTTGGCGAATATCATAATTTAGCTTTTCCATAGCTGCAAGTATTTCTAGACCTCTTACTGCACGTCCTTTTGACCCAAATAATCTAATCAATGCCAGAAATGTTTCATGAACAGGGCGAAGCCCAGCACTCAGCTCTCTTCTCAGTGATTCCATCTGCATTTTGTAAAGATGAAACTTTAGTTTAGATAATATATGCTTTGTGTTCAAGCTTTAAATTCGTCACGGTGTTGATGGCACCATAATGAACCGCATCATCTAACAGGAACAACATTATTTTTTGTTTGAGGTAGCGGGATTGCTTGAGTTAATTTCAAAAATAGCTTGTGATTTTCAATTGATAAAGACATGTTTTACAAAGGCTTTTTGCTCGAAAAAGGCGTTTTTAGAGACGAACTGATGTTCGGTGTGCCCGTCTTGGTTTTCTTTTTAATGATAAAAATGGACTTTGTTCAGGAATTTGCAACAATTGATACTTCGTGATTCCCATACGAGCGAAAGACACGTGTGGGCACGTAGAAAGGAGAAAGTACCGCAGCTTCTTCATCACCGTTTAGGACGTGGGACACAATCAAGCCATGGAAGGACCTAGGACCTGGGCTAAGACCAGCCGCAATCATGTCGTAAATGACCTCAGAGACGCCAGCAGAGTCGCGGTTCCGAGCCCGGTCCATGAGCTCCTCCATGAAAGTGAAGCGGAGCCCATTCTCGACGGCGGAGTCATCATCTTTGGGCTGCCTCTTCCTTCTCGTTCGCTTCTCAGGAGTTGAAACTGCCGCGCGAATGACCACTCTCCGGGGAGATAAGCGATTCAATCTGAAGGGGACAGAGGTATAAGGCAAGAGGAGAGTGGACATGAGTGGATTACAAATTAACAACTGAGGTTTTTGATTTGAGAATTTGAGCAAAAGGGGTTTAAGGAGACTGACCCCGTTGCCCACTGCGACTGAGAGAGTGCAGAAGAGGCAGTTGGTGATAAGGCACACAACGAATTCCTTTGCACATGGTCAGCTGGTCGCAACATGTACCGTTGCACGAACAGTTTTTTTTTTTTTTTTTAAAAAAAAAAAGATTTATCGATGTGAATGCATTCAAATATATATTAATTAATATAGTTCATAACATTAAATAATTTTATTATATTCAATAAATCAAATAATTATAAATATAGTTTAAGTATAGAATGAGAAGTTTTTATATTCTTTTAATTAGTTTTTTATATTATTTTATTGTATTTCATCAATTTCGTCAAGAATAGAAATATTAAATTTAATAAATGCTTGGAACACTGGAGAGCCAATGAGTGAAAAAGAGGAGGAGGAAGAAAAACAAAGTAAAGCAATCATTAATTATTTATTAATTTATCGATTTATTCCATAATACATCCATAAATATAAAGTTTCTCAGAGCAGAAGGGCAGAGGTATTACATTCACACTTGATACATAAAGCAATAATAATTAGAAGAAGAAAAATGGGGAAACAACTTGACGATGGATCACGTGGCAGAAATAGAATCCAAAGCCATAATGGTGGTGAGGTTCATTGGGGTGATGTATTCTGTGGAACCTGACATAATTTCTTCCACAATGAGTCTGTTTGCCTTCTCCGATGGATGGAATGCATCCCAAAATGCATACAGGTTTCGGTTGGGGCACAAGTTGGAGAGTGGGGTACATAGACCGATCCCGTTGTAAGGTCCTTGTCCGCAGCAAGCTATCTTTGAAGTAGTAAATCCTGTTCAACCATAACATCAACATGCATGTTATGTTTTTTTGTTAATTTTATGATCTGAAATTGTGAGACAGTATTACCATATGCTGTGGGGTTGTTAACAAAGTCCTTGTTCATCCTCTGCGTATTAACAGCTATGAAAACGTCTCTGCCAATTCTCCTGTTGAGGCCTTGCAGCATACGGACCAGTTGGGGGTTGAACAATGCAGCTGCTCGTTGTAGCTCAGCAGAACATCCGCCATTTGTGCCACGCATCGCCAATTCTGCTGGAACACAACCCATTGGTCCAGTGCCCGTCACAAGAACACGACGTGCTCCGAGATCATATAGTTTCTGCAACAACGGATCAGGACAGGACTCACATGCATCAATTCATTAAGCTAAAACTTCATGAGTTGCCTTTTATTTTCTAGTTACCTGCAGAAGTTTTCTGTACTCTACAATGAGAAACTTGACATATTCTGGAAGTGGATACTGGCGAGACCTTGCAGAAAGAGGCACCAAGTAATAGTTGTTCACAAAATCATTGCCACCAACAGTGATCAACACCAACGCCTGATTCACGAGTCTTTTAGCCTGCGGTGCTCCAATTATAGCTGCCACTCGTCGCTGGTATTCTTCAAAGTACTCAAACTGTCTAAACATTCTGATTATGTTTAGCTGCAAGCAACATTTGCATTCTCATTATTAGAAACATTGCCAAATGCCAACGTACATTAATGTTGGTAATGATTGATCAGAGTTGAGTTGACTTACAAACTGAACGCCAGTGTCATTAAGGATTCCAATTCCAGCTGAAGCAAAATTGGCACCAATTAGCAGCTTGTCTCCCCTTAACTGTGGACTCAAGTATGGCAACACTGACTCAGCACCAAGTCGTTGACCTTCGTAAAATATACAAACATATAAGAAAAACATTGAAACGACGAGTGAAAACAGTTAATATGGAAATCAATTTAATTAACTGATAAGATCGGGAATGTTGTATCCATTAGAGAAACGGCCAGTTGGCCTGCGAGTTGGATAGTCAATTCCATAAGGAGGGGAGTCAGCGCGGGCAGTGGTAGCCAAGTAATTGTTGTTGCCACTGTCGACAAGTGAATCCCCAAACACAAAGAAAGCCCTTGGCCCCCTAGGTCTGCCTTCAGCTATCGGGACAATGACCCCAACTACAACTAGTACTATAACCAAATTAAGAATCCCCATGCAAACAAACTTTGCCATTGAAAACAACTTTCGGATGTGGATGGAAGATTATCAGGAATGATGCCTATATATATATAGATTTTCATAAACCAATACCCAAGATTTTACAAGCTAGCCGTCTACTTTTAGCTAATCTTTAATTGAGTTAAAGGATCAGTTAATTGTAGTTAAGTTCTATCTACTATTTGTGGCATGTGAATATTGTAAATGAGATGCGTTGGATACATTAAGACACAACCAGAAATTTACTTCCACCGCCCAACACACATCTGGAAACTTAGAAGAAAGTTGAAAACAAAAAAGTGAACAAGTACAGTTCCTACCATGGCTGCTTTTATATTATTCATATCAACCCAATCTAATTATTTTGGATGCATTCTAAAATAAAAAGCGAATATATACTTGTTAATTAAGAAGTGCAGTGAGATTTACAGGTGATGATTGACTCTAGCATTTCACCTAAGACTTCGGTGCGACGAGTCTAAGCTGCCAGATGCAATTGGTCTGTCACTCATCTTTCACTTTTCATCTCTTAAATACTGGACTGCACTTATGGATTTCTTTTTTGGAATTAGAAGTCGTGCGTGTAAACTGTAGAAGACGAATCCCATAATTCTTAGCATTTTTATTAATTAGCCTTTGACTTTGGTGGAGGAGCAAACGTCTTTTCTCTCACTATTTTTATTGTCATGAAAATACTCATGTAAGAGTTTGACATATCCTTTTTTACTCAAAAAATGAAATTATAAGATTAAATTGGATAAAAGATTAGAAATTTAATGGAATAATTTCAATCTTAACACATTCTACCTTGGCTTCCGAGTATTAACATCTTTATTTCATTCGTTCATCAAAAATTTTCACCTTGCTATTTCCATCTCTCGTATTAAATTAAAGGATATCCTCAGTCCGACAGAAAAGATGATTGGCTCCTAGGTGGGGTCTATATTTCTTCAGGTTGACGTGAGGTAAACAGTAAAAACTCACATGACACTTGTGCCACCAGCAGTTGAAATATTTAGAACACTGAAACATCAAAGTGAAGTGATTCACGAATAATCCTACTAAGAATGGTTAAATAGAAAGAGAAGTAAAGTGTTCCCTTTCTGTGAATTTATTATGGACCAGTTAAGGAATCTGTACTGTACACTGTACAAGTTCAAGTTCAACCATATTTTCTTTGCAGCATGCAACCCCTGACTTGCTCCTTCTGGTTCTGGCCCTCTAACAGAGTTCTTAAATTAAATGATGGCTTTGTATTTCAGTATCATTCATTTCCATGTGGCAGCTGATTCCTCTTACAAACCAATTGCCATCATAGAAAATTCAGGAATTAATCTATTATTGTAACACCAGAGTTTACAACTGACCTTCCAGCACAGTCACAAATAAGGGTCACATTATCAGTTCGTACATTTATCCATTAATGAACATATAGCACTAGCTTAGCTTTGCCTTAATTAAACAGGGCATACAACTGAAAATACAAGTGTACCCCTTATATGAATCGTGATGAGTCGGGGAAATGGAAGGAGTAAGTCGTAAATGTAGTACTACTACTTACGACATGGAAAATTTCTCAATGGAAAAGTCTATTCAATTTATTTTTTTGCACATAGATGCAATCAGAGAAAGAGATGTAGTAGCTACATATTATGATAGTAAGTTCTGGAGAGTACATTGGCTCCAGTCAATTCCCAACACATTCCATCAAGTCAAAGACTAAGGCACACAAAGCAGCAGACTTTGTAAAACGTAACTTAGACAACAATAAAACGACAGAGATAGATCTGTTGATCCAGTAACTGTGCTGGAAGAATGGCAGAGTGATTCACTGTTTGCTGGAATCCAAAGCCAAAATGGTGCTGAGATTCATGGGGGACATGTACTTTGTGGAGCCTGACAAAATCTGTCGAACAATCAACCTGTTGGCCTTCTCCGACGGATGGAACGGATCCCAAAATGCGTAGACGTCACGGTCAGGGCATAAGTTGGAAGCCGGAGTGCACAATCCCAGACCATTGTACGGTCCTTGACCACAGCAAGCTACCTTTGCTGTGGTAAAGCCTGCAATTAACAATACGCGATTTTGTGTTAAAAAAGTATGGTACGGGGCAAGAGACAGAAAAGACAGGCGATAGCCATCAACAACCAAATAAATGGATGATATTGTTTATGATCATCAAGCATTTAAAGCGACAACTTATTGCCTAGTGGAGGGGGTGAAGGGGTGGTTGTTTATTAATTAGTACGTAATGGAGTACACTCTAATTCAATAATCGATTGAGATATAGTAAAAACAAGTTTCTAATTGGTAGATTTTTATGGCAAACAGATATTGATACTCTATGACACTACAACACGAGGATTGGACTCGGATTAGCTCCAGCATCAACCGTGAGAGATCTTGTCTCTTCCATACTAATTGTGATAGCTGTATATCAGCTGGTTGAGCTAATATAACTTTCACGTGATTGTTCTTTGATTATACGGATAATGAATTAATTTAAGAGAGAGACTTCATAATGTTCAACTGTTATACTACTATTTTAAAACAAGGGTAGGTAACGACTTTCTTTTTCGTATCAATTCGCTAGTAAATGTTCAGTATAGTGGGAAGTTTAATCATTTCAATAAATACAATGATACACTTTTTTTTTCTTTGATGCGACAATGATACACTTTTTAGTTATTAGTACTCTCACACAAGAATACAATTGTCAATTTTAAACATCTTTCCATTAAATGTCATCCCCTAGTTTTCTTTTATATGCTTTTAGAAGCATTTTTATATCAAAATACGTAGAAGCTTACCTGGAATTTTTTTTTATATGTGATAGGATATTTTATATTAGAAGCATCTAAAAATATGTGTGTGTATATGAAAATAAGGGGAAATAAAAAGGAATAGGAGACGGTATCATTTTCCACCATCAACCCCCACAGATTTGTCTCTTTTGGGTGGACACTGTGTGTGTGTTTGTGTGGTTGACACCTTTTTTGGCTGTCGTCAATAATGCAAAAAGACGGAAAGGTGATATGAGAAAGGAGTACTGTAGATGATATATAAAGATGCAGTATTTTACCATAAGCTTGAGGATTTTTGATGAAATCATTGCTCATTTCTCGAGTGTTGGCTGCAATGAAGACATCTGAACCGAGTTCGCTATTAAGTTGCCTGAGCATTTGCTCCAGTTGTGGGTTGAACAAGGACGCAGCTCGTTGCAGCTCAGCTGAGCATTCCCCATTGCTGCCTCGAATTGCCAATTCTGCTGGCACACAACCCAATGGACCTGTTCCAGTCACTAGCACCCTACGTGCTCCAAGATCATATAGCCTCTGAAATTATATATGTTTCTAATCTAATTAATAACCAAAACATGGTTCCATTCATAGTAAGAATATTGAGTAATTAAATTAATTAAGCAAGTAATTGACCTGTAAAATCTTCTTATATTCAGGGATCAAATACTTGACATAATCTGGCAAAGCGAACTGGCGAGATCTTGCAGAGTAAGGCACCAAGTAATAGTTATTGACAAAGTCGTTGCCACCAAGAGTGATAAGGACAAGAGCTCCATTTACTAATTGCTGAGCCCGCTGAGATCCAATAAGACCAGCCACCCTTTGCTGGTATTGTTTGAAGTACTCTAGTTGTCTGAAGATTCTGATGATGTTCACCTGTTAGAAAACAACTTTTTCATCTTATTAAGTTACTTACTCCAAGTTTTGGTCAGTACTAATTAACTTTCAGACTTACAAATTGGATTCCAGTGTCATTGAGAATTCCAATGCCTGCAGAAGCAAAATTGGCCCCCACAAGCAATCTTTCTCCGTTGAGCTCAGGACTTAAATATGGCAACGTTGGTTCTGATCCAAGTGCTTCACCTACAAGCAACCACATATATATAATAAGTTAACACTTGAAACCACACAATATATATATGACATGGAGGCTAGCATTTAGCAGAGGTGTAGAACTGTTTTAATTAAAAAAAAAAAGGTAAATGGCGAACCCAACTGATAAAATCAGGAATGTTGAGGCCATTGGAAAAACGGCCAGTTGGTCTGCGAGTTGGATAGTCGATGCCATAAGGAGGGCTGTCTGCACGAGCTGTGGTTGCCAGGTAATTGTTGTTGCCATTGTCAACTAACGAATCCCCGAACACGAAGAATGCTCGTGCTGCCTCTGCACCGCTACTTGCTACTGTAATCAGTAGGCCAGCAACAATGCAAGATGTGAAAACTAGAGAGCTTGCCATGGCTTTGCAAGAATACAAAAATAAAGGTGCTGGTGGCTTAATTTGCTGCAGAGCTGTCTTAAACTCTGCAAAAATCAGCTTGGTATGTCAGTGCAAGTATAGGAATAAGCCTTTTATAGTCGGTGGATTTGTAATTCTATAAATGAAATGAACGGCCCACGTTGCTAAAGCTATTAAGTACAGGTAGTTGCACATCAGAAATAAAGGCCTTCAATGTCGATCGATGCAAGGTCGTGTGTGTAGCCTTTAGCTCTAAATACATTATTCGGCATACCTCTATACCTATGATCGATAAATATGGGTAAATTTTGACTCCCTCTCTCTCTCTCTTTTCCGCTGCACATTTTAACCTTTAGCAATCAAAAGCAAGCATTACCAATTCGTTCCATACCATGCTTCATCATTTGCTCATACTGTGAGTGGCAGGCTTTGATTCCAAGTTTCTTTAGAATATACCAGGTAGGAAATAGGAATACAAATAGAAATAGACTAGATACATAAAATCTTTTTCTTTAAAAAAAAAATCCATATACATCTCTTGTTTAGAAGATATTTATTTAAGTATGAAAGTGCTAGTTGTAATATCATGTTAAGCAATTCAACAGAATATAAAGCAGAAGCAATTTCATTGACTAGTTCAAGTACAGTAGCTTTTATACATAAGTAGAACAAACAGTGTTAAGGGATCTGACACAAATCCAAGTAATTCATGCATGCTTGCTTATCTTTAACAAGTGGCTTGCGATATAAAGAAGCAGTAGCTGCTGGGATAGATGTCACTAGACATTTGAAGAAACTTTTTTGTTAAAATGAAATGGTAAACTGACTGCTCTAACTGAAGCAAAACAAGATGAACAATGTTCAATCTCACACCTCAATGCCGACTAATTAGTGATCTTTCCGGCGATGAAAAAGGTTCACTCTTCATGAGTTCATAGTCAAATAACTCATTTGTTGTGAGCCAGAAGAAAGTAAAAAAATAAAATTGACCATGATTAAGAAAATTAAAGTTATTCAGTAAAATCAGTAGATATTTTTAGAAAAATGGAATTATGTGTATATTTGTTTATATATATATAACTTTTTTGTTTATAATATTTTTATGAATATTTCTGTTTACTATGTTATATCTTTGTACAGTTTATAATATATAATGTATAAGTGAGTTTATACAAATAGATTGAAAAAAAAAAATTATCTTATTTTAATATTTTGTGTTATTTATTATAATTAATTTAAAAATTATAAAATAATATTATATAATAAATAATTTTATTCATTTGAACTAATGATAATAATAATTTTACTCTCAAATAAATCTACACATAGAACTTAGGTTGGGCCCATTAGAAAAAGTGTAGACAGGTCAGGCTAGGTGGGCTTTGCGTCAATTTTTTTTTTAGATATTTAAGGATGATTTGTCAATGTCGGTTCATGATTAATATAGTTTTGTTAATTATTAAATTGATAATTTAAATGATTCACGAGTTTAAATTCAATGTAAAAGTTTTACGAGTTAATGTTATTATTAAAAAAGGTGACATCATGAAATGAAGTAATTAAGATTTTTTAATAGCCCTCATTATACTAAGATAACACAATTTAATAATTATATAAAATTATTTTTTATACATTAATTAATAATTTTCTTTTTTTTTTGCCATTAATCAAATTTGATGGGAAGCATATTTTAATTTAAACAGGGATAGTTATTAAGTGGCTATGCGTTAAATCCCCAGCTGTTGATCGAGAGAGAGAGAGAGGGAGATAATAAGTAGTAATTGAGGCCATGACCCGTACTCCTCCAGATTGCCTAGGCAATCAGCTATTAAGGCCATGTCCATGAATACGTGATCATTTAAATGGGAACTGCATTTCACTCCTACTAATTGATCACTTGAAAAGTTGGAACCCACTACTAATTAAATTCAACCAATCGTACAAGGTAAGAGCTAAAAATCAGAATTAAAACTTTGGAAGTTCAGCTATGAAAAAACACACCCAATCATCCTATTATTTATTTATGCGTGGGAGAAATATTATAAATTTGGGGCATGTGGTACTAAATAGATTAATGATAGAAAACATGGGACCACTGTGCATGACAGTGTATGGTAAGGTAATATATGATGAAATTAAAGTAACGGTGAGCTGTATAATCTGTAGACTTTATAATACCAACTACTCTGCACCTAATATCCTTGACATTACTCCTACATAATTTGGCTGTAGAAACGGTTCAACTAACATCGATCTCTTCAGCGCGAAGTGTGCTTTGATTTTGCTCTCTGCAACCAACTTTTCAGACTATTAAATTCCCAAACAAGTCCTAAAAACTGATCATGTCCCCTGGAACTGTGCTGAGCTACAGTTTAAAGCTAGTTGAAATGACACTCAAACAGCTTTAACGACATCTCACAAATTGGATTAAGCATTCAGATCAGATAGATGGTTCGGTCTCTGCCACACCGTGTACGTTCAAAATAATAAAGAAAGAGAAAAGGAAAGACTTGAATGATTAAGGAATATTGGGTGATGAGTGAAGATAGCGAAGAAAGATACAACACATTTGGAGGCTTGAGTTAATGTTGATAGCGTTACCACCTCCTTAACTCGGTTCGCTCTTAAATGCATTTTGGACTCACATAGTGTTGTGCTGCCCTGCCCCGCCATCACTTTTTCAACAGGGATATGTAGCCATATACCCTACAAATAGTTTAATATATACATGGATATATATGGATCATTGTTAATAATATATTTCTCATTAATTTAATTTAACTTGCTCCCCCTTATTTTAGAATGATAGAATCTCAGGCCCCCTAATTTCTCCCAAGATATGTGTATCCCACCACCCAGAAGTTCACTCGCAATTGGTTATTCATCACTTTCAATCCATCCTTTTTAGACATTCTACATAGGAATAATAATTTATTAATTTGATAACTACAAAATCTAACACGTCCTTATAAACTTCTTTTTTTAAAAAAAAATAATTTGGCAGTCGCTCTCTTGGTGATTTTTTTTTTTTTTAAAAAAAAATCTACAGATATAGATATATACCTCACAAATCATTTGACTTACTGAGTGGGGCGTTAATTGCGGTAACTAATCTTATACAACCAAAACTGAACGCATATACCTAATCTTACTTACCTTTATTATTCAGTTTCTTTTTCTCATTTTATTTTTTTTCCTTTGCTCATCGTATGTTTTGTTCTTTTGGTACTCATTCATCACATCTAAGACTATAAAGTATACCTTTATTTTTATTGAAAGGCATAATGTTCTTTTTTGTTTTTTCCAGAACTATAAAATGTTGTTGATGAAAGGAAGGATAGAATCTCATTGGATGGTCAAGGAGGGGTTAACTCGATGCCAGCTTGACAATATGTCATATCAAATTCTAGTTTTATTGCAGAAAAAAAAAAGAAGCGAAGCCTTCCCGTGAAGTACTTGAAGAAAAAAATACTTACGTTTTATTATTAGAGAGAGACAAACGATAATTCATACTTGAAAGTTCCCAATCCATAGACAAATTTACTTAACCACGCTAGCTAGGTAGGCGATTATGGGGAAAACAACAGAACTTGGAAGACATATATATATAGACATGGCTGCATATATATATATGTGGTAAGAATTTTGCGGAGAAAATGATGGAGCATAGGCATTCAAGTCCTGGAATTCAAAGCCATGATGGTGCTGAGATTCATGGGGTGCATGTAGTCGGTGGAGCCCGTCAGTATCTGCTGGACTATGATCCTGCTGGCTTTTTCCGATGGATGGAATGGATCCCAAAACGCATATAGGTCTCGATTCGGGCACAAGTTTGAAAGTGGTGTACACAGTCCAATACCATTGTATGGGCCTTGGCCACAGCAAGCTATCTTCGACGTAACAAACCCTGCAGGCCCAACCCAAATAAATAAAGGTTTTCATTCCCCATCGGCAAAATGTGCAGGAGAAAAACCTATAGAATGCTAGTTAGTTGTTACCATATGCTCGAGGGTTTGCGATGAAATCCATGTGCATTTGATAGGCATTAGCGGCAATAAAAACGTCCTGACCGATCTCCTGGTTAAGACTTTTGATCATTTCAACGAGTTGTGGATTATACAAGTTGGCAGCTCTCTGAAGTTCAACATCGCAATCACCAGTTCTGCTCCTCATGGCTAATTCTGCCGGAACACACCCCATTGGTCCCGTTCCCGTAACCAGAACCCTACGAACTCCCAAATCATACATCCTCTGCATGTGTATGCAATTAAAATTAGCTGGGTTGTGTAAGCAAGTTAATTGCTTAATTTGAATTTGAGATAAAAATTAAGTTTAGGTTGTTGGCTCTGGACTACAGTGTCTCAAATATTGAATAGGATGTGAAAGACACAAATGCCTCAAATTGAAATTAATTTATTGTGTTGAGAGAAAACAAAAGGAACAAGGAAATACCCTGAGAACTTGGCGGTACTCAGATATGAGATATCGGACGTAGTCTGGGAGAGAAAATTGGCGAGATCTTGCTGAGTAGGGTACCAAGTAGTAATTGTTGACAAAGTCATTACCTCCAAGAGTGATGAGGACGAGGGCTTGTTTTACTACTTCCCTGGCTTGCTCTGCACCAACGTGCACACTCAATCTTTCCTGGTAATGCTCGAAAAGCTTCAACTGCTTGTAGATGTGTATTATGTGCAACTGCCAAAAATAAATAAATAAAAGCTTTGCATTAATTGGAAAAATTTCCTCCTAAAAATAATTAAGTAACAAGTAACTTACAAATTGGAAGCCGGTATCATTGAGGATGCCAATGCCAGCGGAAGCAAAATTCGCACCATTTAGAAGCTTCTTTCCGACTAGTAGAGGACTCAAATACGGCAGAGTAGGCTCTAAACCAAGTTGCTCACCTGCGATTCAATGGTAAGAATTATGAATAAATTAATATTAGTACGTGGGAAAAAAAGAAGAAGTGAAATATCTTTGATTATGCGTACTGATCAAGTCAGGGATGTTTAGGCCATTAGAGAAACGTCCAGTGGGTCTGTGTGTTGGGTAGTCAATGCCGTAGGGAGGAGCATCTGCGCGTGCAGTGGTTGCTAAGAAATCATTGTTGCCACTATCAACCAGGGAATCACCGAAAACAAAGAATGCTCGCTTAGGTTGAGCTGAAGCAAAACCCGAAGCCAGAACCAAGCTTGTTATTACACAGAAACAACGCACCCAAGAGCTAGCCATATATATATAGATGCCTTATAATTTCTTAATTCTGCTAATATACGTTACTAACTAACTAGCTAGCTAGTGAGAACTGAGATGGAACAAGATATATGTTTATATGTTATGACTAACTCGTGGTTTGCAATGGTGAAGGAACAAGAGGGGTTTATATAAGGATTTGGATTGAGACATTGTAGACATTCACATACTAATATTAATAAATGTATTCTTCTACCACCACTCTAGATTTTAAAGCAAACCGCCGAATCAAGAAGCAGGAAGTATGTAAAGTACAAAAAATAATTGATCGTTTCATATGGTAGATAACTTACCACACTGGCTGACCAGACCATTTCCTGGATTTCACAATATTATCGTTCTTCGTATCAGATAAACAGATTGGGGTCCGCGAACCCCCACTCTGTCACTCATTACTGGCTGTAAGTGTATCTGAAAGAACTATATACACACTGGATAGATATATAGGGAATATTCCTCCAAAGCAATAATATTTACAAATACAATGCACTAAGTATTTTGATTCTTACTCATCCGTAACTGTGCACAAGTACTGATGTGATTGTGATACATGTGATGTTCAGAGTAACTAAACGGTTAATATATATATAGGGATAGATCCAAGAGCAGCTGCAGCTGAAGTCCAAGTAGTGTCGTGTCGATGATATTTACGATCGACTATTTCAGGCAAGATTAATGGCTTCAACTCTGCTTTGCCAGCTTCGGTGTCAAGCTAGTTTTGGAACTCATTTGTTGCGATAGTATTCACTCGTCCCTGTTTACGACGCATCTAATCTCATGACATCAAGCACATCCAATCCAAGCCTACTTGTATACATTACTCAGTATCTAGTTTCAAAATTACAATTAGCATAAGCAACACAGAGGGGCCATTGCATCATATCCAGTTTTAGCCAGATAATATTCTGTCCATTCGATATGCAATAAGCTTTGCTAATTTGGTAGGTAATATCTCTGACAAGGATAGAATCTTAAGGACCCCAAAAAGACCTGTGCCTAATTTTCTGGATATTCGTGACAAATTATTGAGGTCTATTGTCGCTCTCCTCTTATTCTCCTTTGAACTAAACGCCATTTCTAGTCTTCCAGAGAAATACGTGATTTTCTCTAATTACGATCCAGTTATAAGAAGTAGAGAGGAAGACGAGACAGATGGTGCATGTGATCAATATAAACGCGGTGGGGCTCTGCCACAGCTACGCTTTTTGTTTTTCTTGTGGTTGAAACAAAACATGCATGTGAAATGAGCCTCTACGAATAAGGTTGATAGAATCTTAGCTTTATACATAAGATTATTTATATTTACTTTTTTTACTTTTTCTTTTCCGCTGTATAGAATATACGATGAGAGAATCTCACGAGTTACGGCACTCTGATCTCCGTTAGTTTAATCCTTCACTTTTTGAGCAAAGAAATTCTCTTCTCACTGCCTTTTACTCTCCTTTCATGATCAGCTTCCAGCTTCCAACATGACGGTCCCTTTTTCATAAACATAAAAATACAATATGCATTAAAATGCACCGAAAAACTGAGACCTAAATATATATATATATCACCTCTGTAAACTAGTAAATTGATAGTATGAAGCACATGTGCTAGTTGCCGAAGGGAGGTTGCACGCAATAATCCATTCCAGCTCTTTATAGAATGTTTTGACGGTCAGTAGTCTCTTAGAACATCCCTTTAGTAATGTCCCCAACTCCAAGCACCGAAGTGGTTGTTTTGTCTCGTCGGAGATGAGTAAAAAGCATCTGAATCGCTACTCCTTCGCTAGGGTGTACAAGAGTTGACAGGTCGTGGTCATGGGAGCTTAACAGAGGAACTAGCCATAAAGCTTTCTAGTTGCTTCAATGGATGTGTTAAAAAGTGCCAAGCCCAAAGCCTGTCTCATGGAGTTTGTTAAATGACACATACATAATTAAAGAAAAATATTTTATGTTGAAAGCTTATGGCGCAAAATTGTTTGTACGTAAACTATATGTTTTGCAGGAGTTTCACTTTCAAGGCTTCAAACATCCTTTTGTTCTCGTGTTTATTAGGGGGAAAAAAACAAAAAACTATATATTTGCAGGTGTTGGCTCGTAAGGATTTTTTTCCCCTTAGCAAGAATATCATTTTCACTGTAACTCAATTATTTATGAATCTATATCACAAGTCATGAATCTCTTTGAGATCCCAATTTAAATTCCAAATCCCCAGTATTTTTTAAGTGGAAAATATAATTTTGTTCATCTCAATAAAGAAAAAAATTTACAAACCATTGTAATTATTGAAGCAGTCGTTGATTAAGAAGGAAAGAAAATAAAATTATATAAATAAATCAATTAAGGACCTCTAGCAACTGATATTTTACAGAATATTTTTACATCACCACGTGTCAAATATCTATAGATTAAAAATAACTCTTTTTGTTAATGCATATAAGAAGATATATATATATATATATATATATATATATATATATATATATGAGAAAAATCTCCTTTACTTTTCGTAACAAATTAATTTTTTACATTTTAATTTTATTAATTTGATCTTAAATATTTTAAAATTATAATAAATTGATCTCTCAAATTTTAATTTTATTAATTTAATTTTTAATACTTTAAAATTAAAACAAATTATTATTTTTTATCTATTTTTGTAACAAATTATTAATAAAAAATATTGATATGAAATATTTTATGTTCATGTATACTGTGTTTATCAATATTAATATATTTTAAAATTATGATAAATTAATAATTTTATCTATCTTTGTTACAAATCATTAACGAATAATGCTAATGTAAAATATTTTTTGCCCATATAAACACTTAAAGCACAATGGGTTAAAAATATTCCGTGTTATAATTTTTCGTTAATTATTGTTATAAAAATAGACAAATGGAATAATTTTAAAATTTATATTTAAAGTATTAAAGACTAAATTGGTAAAATTAAAGTGTTAAATTTATATTTAAAATTTTGAGTTTATGTTTAAAATTTATGTATAAAGTTTAGGGTTTATAATTATAGAATTTTTGTTTAAAATTTAAAATTTAAAATTTTAGAATTTAGGTGACGGCAAAGAAAAAATTAATAAAAATGAGAAATATCAGTACAAGAGAGGATATACATGTGATGTGATAAGTGAGAAAAAATAATAACTAATTAATACAATAAATAAGTGAAAACTCTTATCCTTAATTCTAACTGAGGTTAACGGGAAATTTTTTATATCCATTATTTCAAAAAAAAAAAAATTATTTGAGATTCGTTATTTCAATTAACTTTACTTAAATGTCATCGATGGTAATTTTTGAAATTAAATGCATAATATTTTGTTGAATAATGATGATCATTATTTCTATCTAATTTTATTTTATAGCAAATAAGTTAGTATTCAAAACAATATAAAACATTTACTTACATATAATTTCATTTTTATTCATTAATTTTAATTGAAAATTCACTATGATGACACTTGTCATTCAAGCAGAAAAGTCGCGTGTCAACACTATTGCGAATGTATTATACTTTTATAAAATATTAGATAATATATTAGAATATAAATAATACATAAATTGGGATGTTAATATTTTAAGTTTCTAAATTATTTATAATCTATAATTTTATATTATGTGTTGTGTTTTAATTTTTAGATTATATATAATTTGTAATTGTCTATATTCTATTAATGATAATTATGAATTTATATATAATTTAAAAGTTCAAAACTAAACTTATTAAGTCATTGATTATTAATATTATAAAATAACATTATGAAAGGAGTATTATTGCTGTGGAATCATAATTTTTTTTTCGATAAACTTTGATGGTAGGTGTGGTAGAGAGAGAGAATAAACCATTAGAGCAAAAGTAGAAAGAGATAAAAACATTGTGGGTGAGATAGAGAGATAGAGCCTACGAGTTTTTGGGGTGATGGGATTTGGGGATTTGGGAGGAAGGTTGAAGAATGGATTTTAGATTGAAGGGTAAACGTTGTATTTTGCATGGCTAAAAAAAAGTTTAGAGGCTCGGGGATTTGGGAGGAAGGTTGAACAATGGTTTTTAGTTTGAAGGGTAAATGTTTTTCATGGGTTAAAAAAGGTTTAGAGGTGAGAATAGAAATTCTAAGGGTTACAAAAGAAATCGTCCTCAACCCTATGGGTGTCTGATCCAAACTTGGGCAAGTCTGTCTACCTTCCCTCCTCGTTTGGAAGAAAACAAAAAAACACAGGAAAATTCTTGATCAATCATCTTCTCTTTCTCAGCAGTCTTGAGTCTAGACACAGAAGTTGCTAAAACCCTAACCGTTCAACTGATGAGGTGAAACCTTGTGCAGTGCATTCGGAGTATCATTTACTTTCTAATCCGAGTCTGAGCTCCACATTTCTAGTTGAATATCTCGATCTTCTTGTTTTCTAATGGCGGACTCACTGGAGCCTCTTATCTCTATATCCGAGTTGGTTTCAACTGCGTCCACTACGAAACGAGTTCGGATATTCCGTGATGAAATCCCTGCGGTTTTGAATAATTCAGGTCATATTTGTTATTAGTATATGCTATTTGTCATTTTGATATGAAGTTTCTCCTTGAATAAATCGGCAATTCTCGCTGTTACCTGTATACATTATCTTATGTTATGTCCTTAATGGATGAAGTTCACCAATACTTCAAGTGATTAGAACTTAACCGGAGTAATATAGATATGTCTAAGAAAAGGTTTAGTGGAGTGCTTAGTCGCAGATGCATAATTTTCTCTTGTTAGATAATCTGGTAGCTTACTAGAAATGCCGTCTGGAGTTTTTTTTTTTTAAATAATGGAGACATGCTTATTTAGTCTGTTAAAGGTTATTCTGTACATTATTTTGTTCTGATATTTCAATATCCATTTTGAACTTACAGATATGTCTACAGAGCTCGCCTCATCATTGACAGATATAATGTTTAAAACTCTTCCAATTTACGATGATCATAGATCAAGGAAAGCTGTGGATGATGTGATTATAAATGCTTTAGGTGGAACATTGTTCATGAAAGCTTTTGCAGCAGTTCTTGTTCAGAACATGGAAAAGCAGTTGAAGTTTCAATCTCATGTGGGCTGCAACAGACTTCTCAGTTGGTCATGCCTCCTTTTAAGCAGGAGCCAGTTTGCTGCGGCTTCAAAAAATGCTTTGTGTAGAGTAGCTTCAGCCCAAGCATATTTAATTAATATCGTCATGCAAAGATCTTTTCGTGAACAATGGGCTTGCAAGAAAAAAATTTTCTGTTTATTTTCTCAGGTTCAGCTCAGCCCTTGTTATTTTGAGAAAATAGTTCATTAATTTGATCCTTTGGTCTTCTTTTTCTTCTTTTCATATGTAATGCATAAAAGAAACTGTTATAATATGGATATCTGTATATGTTTCCAGTCTCCAGATATTTTTAAGGTATACATAGAAGAAATGAAGGATGGACGAATCCCATACAAGGATGCTCCTGAAATGTTGCTGTTGTTATTGGAGTTCTCAAGCCTGTCTGCCCCTTTGTTTGGACAATTCAAGGTGTGAATCAACAGATAGCTTCTAAGTTTTTTGTTGGTTTTATATTGTTATCTGTTTCCTTCTCCTTGAGTTCTGACATAATTCTTTGCTCCTCACAGCCAGCTTTTCTTGATATATATATTAAAGCAATACTAAATGCAAAAGAAAAGCCAAGAAAGAGTCTGACTGAAGCATTTTGTCCACTTTTCTCACATATGTCTCATGAAGATTTTCAAGATATTGTGGTCCCATCCTCTGTTAAGATGCTGAAACGGAACCCAGAGATTGTATTGGAGTCAGTTGGAATTGTTTTGAAGTCTGTTAACCTTGATTTGAGTAAGTATGCAACTGAAATACTTTCAGTAGTATTAACACAGGCACGGCATGCGGATGAAGGGAGAAGAGATGGGGCATTAGCTATAATCAGGAGTTTGAGCCAAAAATCTAGCAATCCTGATGCTTTAGAAGCAATGTTCAATGCTATAAAAGCTGTTCTTAAAGGTAAGAGTCAGCCTTCAGTTTGTGGTGTTACAACTCCCATTTAACCACTTGGAATAATCGGTTATAGGACTATTGATTGACTGGTTTGATGGCGGCTCTTCTATGTTTTGTTTTAAATAGGTTCAGAAGGAAGACTTGCGTTTCCATACCAGAGAATTGGTTTGGTGAATGCAATACAAGAATTATCTAATGCACCAGATGGAAAATACCTCATCAGTATGTCACGTACAACATGTGAATTTCTTTTATCATACTACAAGGATGATGGTAAAGCACAATCTCTAGTTTCCCCTTTCTTTTGTTTTTTTTACTCAGTTGGTTATTCACATTTTTCATCCTTAATTTAAATTAAATACTTATGAAAATGCAGCACACACAGACTGTTATATTCTTTATATGTGATGCTGATTTGTGCTGAATTTTTAACTTGAAGGAAACGAGGAGGTGAAAATTGCAATTCTTTTGGCCATAGCTGCTTGGGCAGTTAGATCTGCAGATACCATTGGACTGGATTTAATTTCCTTTTTGATTTCTGGCCTCAAAGAGAAAGAAGTTTTAAGAAGGGGGTTTTTACGTTGTCTACATAGGATCTGCAAAAATGCAGATGCTCTCTTAAAGGTGACTATTCATATTTTCAGATATTACTATGCTCGTCTATTTACTTTTTTTGTTTAGGATGACATTCATCTCCCAGCATTCTGACTGAAATATGTTTCAGATGTCCTCTTTGCTTGGTCCTCTTGTCCAACTTGTGAAAACTGGTTTTACCAAGGCAGTGCAACGTTTAGATGGCATATATGCGTTGTTACTTGTTGGCAAGATAGCTACTGTTGATATTAAAGCTGGTCTGTATCCAGTCTTCAGTTGTGTTACCTTCTGTTGTCCTCTTTCAAACTTTGACCTAGAACATTGACTTTACTTCCCTTTTCTTTTTGGATTTTTTAATCATTAAACCTTTTAATCTGTATCTTTCCAGAGGAAACATTGGTGAAGGAAAAGATATGGTCTTTGATAGCACAAAATGAACCTTCACTCCTGCCAATTACCATGGTGATTAATACTTTATTTTTATTAGCATTTATATCCTACAATTATGATTGAACTTAAAAGGTGCCCTGCAGGTATTGAAGCTATCAGATGAGGATTGCATGGCATGTGTTGATCTTCTTGAAGTGCTGCTTGTGGAACATCTGCAGCGGTAATATTTACATTGCAAAAAAAAAAAAAAAAAAAGAGTACCATATTTTATGACTTTTTGTTCAGAGATGAGAACCTAAAATTTATTTACCTATGCATACTTTATTCTGCAGAACATTAGCCAACTTCTCTGTCAGATTGCTGTTACAGGTAAACTGCTGTGCAATGCATTAAGTTTCTTTGTTGACATGTTAAGTTCAATTATTCACAATGATTATTAATTTGGTGCAGTTGGTGATCTTTTTTGTATGCCATCCAAGTTGGGATGTTCGAAGAACAACTTATAACGTTGCTAGGAAGACTATTAGTTCTGCTCCTCAATTATGTGAAGATCTTTTCGTTGAATTTTCAAATTTTCTTTCTTTGGTTGGGGAAAAATTTTATTCTTCCAAAACAAGGTAGGTTCTTTACTTGCCCTGGTTGATTTCTGCTAATTGATTTAGAGTTGAAAGAATTTTTTTTGATGCTTTTCTTTCTTTTCTCATTCCCTTCCTTACTCTCCTTTCCTTAAGAGCTGAATCTTAACTCTTAACTTATATTTTAGAAAACGAAATCATCGAATTTTACAAATAGTTAGAACATTCTTGGATGTATCATGTTGGTTAAAATCAATAGTAGGTTGTCCAGCATTAATGCAAAACGTTGAAAGAATTGTAAAGAACTGCTTTCATACGGATGTCCAAATTATAGAAAGATACAGCTCCCACATGATTTAGGATTGATATTTTGCTTTTGGACCTGCAAAATGCTAAGGCTTGTGGTGCTTTACCAAACAAGTGTAAGAACAGATGCCTCAGGAGGGTCAAATGGCGGGCTGGAGGGACTGGAAGGAATCATAGGTTTAGCATCTTAAAGGACACTGTCAAAACTTTGACTATGGATGGAACACTTGGATTACCAGGTTTCTCTGCATAGAGAGAAGCTTCTACCATATGACAAAAAAGATCCCGTGGCTTGAGAAGGCTGCTGTGTGTTAAAAGATTTGAATCCTTGTACTAATCATCTTTACTCTTCCATACAACTCCTAATGATAATGGAGTCCTATAAATGCAATCCTATTTTCTCGAAGTAGATTTTCATCATACTCGTTCTTTTGACTCTAGTCGTTATGTGCCTAAACATTTCTTTTTGCAGTGACAGTGAAGATTCTTTGGACCCTCGAGTTCCTTTTGTTCCATCTGTTGAGGTTTTGGTAAAGGCTTTGCTGGTTATGTCACCAGCTGCTCTGAAAGTTGCTCCAGATTCATTTATTAAAATAATATTTTGTTCGCATCATCAATGTCTAGTTGGCAGTGCAAAAAGAGACACGGTGTGGAAGGTAATTATTTTATTTACTCTGTTCTGTATAAGGTTTAACTTCTTTTATTATTTGATTTTTTTTTTTTTTTTTTGGGCCATGAGTAATGCTGTCCGGTAAGCATAGAAAATTAGCAATAAATCTAGGGTCCTTGTTCATTGTTGGTAATATAAAGAACATAGGGCTATTAACAACGAAATTATGTAAGTATGATATGTTAAGTAATTCTATCATGCATGTCCTTGCAAATTTTTGGGTTGGTAAGCTGATCATTTCCCATTATGCTTCCAGAGGCTCTCTAAGTGCCTTCAAACACATGGTAGTGATGTCATTGGTGTTGTCTCTGCTAACGTGGTAAATTTGTGCAAGGTAATTTGTGTACCTATCACTTCTTTTTTCTTTTAATTATGATGGGATAGCTAATGCTTGGCTTAGTTTGTTTGAAGGGTTGAACAGATGAGGTATTTAAAATTTGCTTTATGTCATTCCATACATGCACTTGTTTTTCAAATTCATATGTAAAGGTTTCTTTTATATATGTATTTGCTAAATTGTCATAAACTCATAAAGAAGTTCTCAGTGTAAGTTTTTTGAAACTGAATAAAAGATTTTTTTCCCCTGTCCAGTTATTCTTTTTGTTTCCTTTCACCTGCCAATTGTGTGACCATTGTTTCATTTGTAAACTGGATCTCATATAGAATGTTAACTTCCTACTGCTGACTGCTGAGTGTTATCATGTTTTGCAGGGCTTACTAGGACCAATGGGTTTGATGAGTTCTAATCCACTAGAACAACAGGCAACCATATCCTGCCTGTCTACCTTGATGTCCATCATTCCTGGAGATACGTATTTAGAGTTTGAAAAGGTATTTATGTCATCTGTGTACATGGCTTCTTTATTTCTCGGGTTACTATGTGTGAAGTATGTTATTGGTATATGACTTCTGACTAGCACATATTCCTGATGCCAGCATCTGGTAGACCTTCCAGAGCGTCTTTCTCATGATGCACTTACAGAGAATGACATCCAGGTGAATGCCTCAGATATCAGTTTATATTTACTGTATATTTGGTTTATGATAAGCTGATGCATTTGTGTAAAAATTGCTATGATGATGTTATGATCCTTTGTTTTTCCTTGAGAGACCATCTACATTTGAGCCAGAAACAAGAGAATTGAACTTTTAATATTGATAGTATTCGAAAAATGGGGGTTGGTCTACATCCCCGGATGCTTACAATCTTGCTCTGTTCGGCCATTAATAAATATATCTTATTTCTCTTTCCTGTATTTTAACTTCCTTCATCAAGAATTCATGATATGTAAAGCCTATTCTACTATCTACTGATATTATGACAGTGATGCTTTCAGTTGTTGTTATGTACTTCACTGTTACTAGATGATAGTTAGCTATTTTCTCATGTGGTTTCAGATTTTTCGCACCCCTGAAGGAATGCTTTCCACTGAGCAAGGAGTTTATGTTGCAGAGTCTATTGCTGCTAAGAATACAAAACAAGCAAAGGGTCGTTTCCGGATGTATGATGATGAAGATGGCTTGGTATATAATATTTCTTGTTTTCTCTTTGCTCCTTTTTCACTGTTAGTTTTATTTATGCTCTTATGCTCTTTTGCTCTTTTGACCATGACCAGGACCATGCTCGTTCCAACAATTCAATAAAGAGAGAGCAAATTAGCAGAGAAGTTGCTGGGGATGGGAGAAGGGATACTTTGAAGGCAACAAAGAAGGCTGGCAAGTGTTGCTTTTTTGTTGGTCTTAATATGTTTTTTGTGGATTTGAAATTTTCATAATTTACTCTATTGTTTGTTCTTATGCTTGATCTAGACAAAGGGAAGACAGCTAAAGAGGAGGCTAGAGAATTGCAACTAAAGGAGGA
This sequence comes from Bauhinia variegata, assembly GCA_022379115.2. Lineage (NCBI taxonomy): Eukaryota > Viridiplantae > Streptophyta > Magnoliopsida > Fabales > Fabaceae > Bauhinia > Bauhinia variegata. The sequence goes on along the minus strand of CM039429.1, from coordinate 27,284,373 downwards.
GGCCTCTGTACGTGAAAGAGTCTCTGAAATTCAGAAAAACCTGTCTTTGATATTAAGAGTTCTTGGAGAGATGGCCATTGCTAATCCAGTTTTTGCACATAGTAGACTGCCTTCAATGGTATTTTCACGTTGCCTTCAATATATTGCTGATTCTTTGTCATATTAAAATTTCTTGATTTTTTTTTTTTTTTGGTTGATTTACAATTACTACCATATATAATTATTTGGTGCTTACTTGAATTGTCCTCTCTTTTAAAAATGAAAGTTTCTATATTCTTGTCTAATTGAGTTTACATACATTTCTTTTGTCTTTTATGCCCAACATTATTACTGGAGTGTACATTTTTTTGCTTGCTTATGATAAAAAAAATGCTACTTTTGCACGATTGCTGAGTTTAAATCTTGTATCAGGTAAAGTTTGTTGACCCTTTGTTACGATCGCCTATTGTAAGTGATGAGGCGTTTGAAACTATGGTGAAGCTATCAAGATGCACTGCTCCTCCGCTGTGTGAGTGGGCCCTTGACATTTCAACTGCTTTGCGCATAGTTGTGACTGATGAAGTTCATATTATGTCGGATCTGATTCTCTCTGTTGGTGAGGAGGAAGTCCATGAAGAGCCATCCTTTGGCCTTTTTGAGCGAATATTGATTGGTTTATCCACTTCTTGTAAATCTGGACCACTTCCTGTAGATTCTTTTACTTTTGTTTTTCCAGTAAGTAATTCTACTTTCTACATGCAATTTAGTCAGTTGACTAACAGTTCCTTGAGGTTTATATCTTTCTAATTCTTTTATTCTTGTTAGATAATGGAGCGAATTCTTTTGTGCTCAAAGAAAACAAAATTTCATGATGATGTGCTTCGGATATTTTATTTGCACCTGGATCCCCATCTACCACTTCCTAGGATTCGAATGTTATTGGTAAGTTGGTAGCATGTCCAACATTTCATGCTTGCTCAAACACAGAAGCTCTCCTATCCTGATTTGTAGTCTCTCTCTCCTGCGTCTTAATTTACCAGTTGCTTTCAATTTGGTTAATATTCCTTTTATTTGGTTCTTTGTTTCTTTTATGAAGAAAATAAAGATTCATTGGGAAAAGTTTATTTTGGTAGGTTCTTTACCATGTCCTTGGTGTTGTTCCACCATATCAAGGATCAATTGGACCTGCATTAAATGAGCTGAGTCTTGGTTTGCAACCTGATGATGTTGCAGCTGTATGTATGCTCAGTTTGCTCAATTCTTTTTACCTTGCTTTTTCTCTCTGAGCATGTGTTTAAAATGCTTATGCTCTCTCGATTTTGCTATTTTCCAGGCTCTTTATGGAGTTTATGCAAAGGATGTTCATGTAAGAATGGCGTGCTTGAATGCTGTCAAATGCATTCCTGCTGTTGCCAATCGTTCCCTCCCAGAGAATGTTGAGGTTGCAACAAGTATATGGATTGCTTTACATGATCCTGAAAAGGTTTGGCTTTTTTTTGAACTCCATTTTCATTTGGTGCTTCTTAACTCCTTATTAGAGAGCTCATAAGCAATATATATATTTTAATTGTTCCAGCTGGTTGCTGAAGCAGCAGAGCGCGTATGGGATCTCTATGGGTTTGACTTTGGAACTGACTATTCAGGACTTTTCAGAGCTCTTTCTCATGTTAATTACAATGTCCGCTTGGCCGCTGCAGAGGCATTAGCTGCTGCCTTGGATGAATACCCAGACTCTATACAAGTAAGGTTGATTTATAATTTTTTACCACATAGCTGTCTATTTTCCTTATGTTTTGCTAATAATTTTCAGGAGTCACTTTCAACTTTATTTTCATTGTATATTCGTGATATGGGTATTGGAGATGACAACGTAGATGCTGGTTGGCTGGGTCGGCAAGGAATAGCATTGGCACTGCATTCTGCTGCTGATGTGTTGAGAACAAAAGACCTGCCTGTTGTTATGACATTTCTAATATCAAGAGCACTGGTAAATTTCCCTGATTTTGTGTTACTTTTGCTATAGGTTTGAATCTAAAACCCAATTCCTTGCTCAGTTGCTCAACTCCAGATCTACAGCATGGGTACAGTTATGTTTTTTATTAGAGTTGCTTTAATATGTCACTTTACCTATTGAAAAGAACATAATAGTCCAGTGTTTCTATTGTCCAACATAGTGTGCATTTGTTCAGGTTTCATATGGACCCTATTGTGTTTTTAGGGTAAAATTGCTACTGGCAATATTTATCTGCTCCTTAATAGGAGAATAACATTTCTTTATTTGGATAATTTTGATATGCAGGCTGATCCTAATGCAGATGTTAGGGGCAGAATGATTAATGCTGGTATCATGATTATTGATAAGCATGGGAAAGATAATGTCTCATTGTTATTTCCAATCTTTGAGAACTACTTAAATAAAACTGTGAGTTCCTGCTCTGATTGGACACACATCTGCTGAATACTCTTCTTAGATTACCTTTTCTGTGTAGATAGTGGACACTTGTTAAATGGTAATTATCTGAGGACTTTTGCTGGGGACAGCACAAGATTGATAAACCATTATACGTCATGCTTAAGATTGTGGGGGATTGTTTCCTTGTCAAGATTAATATATTTGTGCAGATTTCTTATTTGATTTATTTCTTTTTCTTAGGCATCAGATGAAGAAAAATATGACTTGGTTCGTGAGGGTGTGGTTATTTTTACTGGTGCTCTGGCGAAACACTTGGTCAAGGTCAGTACTAAAATCAAATTCCTTGTTTTTATGTAGCTTGGGCATTGTTGACATTTCAGTTTAATGTTTGTCTTCCTGTTTTTGCTCAGGATGATCCTAAGGTACACATGGTTGTGGACAAACTGTTGGATGTTTTAAACACTCCTTCTGAAGCTGTTCAACGGGCAGTCTCAATGTGTCTATCTCCATTAATGCAATCAAAACAAGTATGTTTGAGTATCATTGTTATTAGTATCTGATGTTTCATTCCACTGTGCCTGGTGCTGCAGAGCATTCTGTACAAATAAGGTCTAGAACAGACTGTGTGCTGCTAGTGTTTTCTAACCATTACATTAACTTAGCCAATGATAATCCTTATATTGCATGTGCAGTTTTTTTTGGTCCTGCAGTTTTGGCTATTTTCCCCTGCTTAAATTCTAGCACATAATATTGCTGTGTGTCCTTACTAAAGAATTCTATTTGGTGCTAAATTTCATTCTTGTTATTTCAATATAATTCATGTGCTCGTTGAAGAGGATTTCTCCTCCCTAAAATGACAGTGGAATGATTTGTAATCCTCTGCAGTATAATTCATGTTGTTATTCAAGACTTTTTCATCTTACTGAAATTGTTAAGTTTGCTTTACTATGGTACCTTTTCATCCTTGACATTGACTGAAGTGGATATTTTTTTCTTTTTTTTTTGGCTTTTCAACTACTGTATCAGGATGATGCAGCAGCTCTTGTTAGCCAGCTGTTGGATCGGATGATGAAAAGTGATAAATATGGGGAACGTCGTGGGGCAGCTTTCGGACTTGCAGGAGTTGTCAAAGGATTTGGCATTTCTTGCTTGAAGAAGTATAGGATTGTGATTTTACTTCAAGAGGGTCTTGCTGACAGGTTCGAGTCAGTTTTTTTTTTTTTTTTGGGGGGGGGGGGGGGGGAGGGGGAGTTGCTTCTGTAGTACCTCAATAGTCCCCTGAGTAACATTTTTTCCTCTATCTTTAATGCCCACCTGTTTTATATGATCCCTGTGGTAGGGAATGACTCTGCACTGATTTCTGATCATATCTAACTATTCTAGTGTTAGATTTTATATCTGTTATAACTTATTCTCATTGCCTTTAGTGGTCACTTTTTAATCAGAGATAGTTTTCTTAACATATCATGCGAGAGTCCTGTTATTTCATAGTCATGAGTCATTTACTTTAGTTATAGTAAAAGAGGCTCAAATTTATCTTTAGTAATGTTAATTTTCTGTTCAACCACAGGAACTCAGCTAAATCTCGTGAAGGGGCTTTACTTGGTTTTGAATGCCTTTGTGAAACACTTGGAAGACTGTTTGAACCGTATGTTGATGAATATTTTAGTCCCAAAGGACCAACAGTTATTGATGTTCATAGTGGTTTCATTCTGTGTTTTTGAATCTTTTCTATGTTGTTTGTTCCAGGTATGTGATTCAGATGTTACCATTACTTTTGGTTTCATTTTCTGATCAAGTTGTTGCAGTTCGTGAAGCTGCTGAATGTGCTGCGCGTGCCATGATGTCTCAACTTAGTGCTCAAGGAGTAAAGCTTGTCCTTCCATCTCTTCTGAAGGTGATATAACTCTCCTTGCTATTGGTTCATTATGATTGACAATACATGTTGTGAGATAAGTCAATTATTGCATAACTATGCTTTTTGAAGGGTCTTGAAGATAAAGCTTGGAGGACAAAACAAAGTAGTGTTCAACTGCTTGGTGCTATGGCTTACTGTGCCCCCCAACAGTTGTCTCAGTGCCTCCCAAAGATTGTACCAAAACTGACTGAGGTATTAGATGAATTGAATTTGAAATGTGACCTATGAATTTCTTCTAATCTATTGGTTGATCTGCCTCAATCCGTGTCTATGTTTTCAGGTTTTAACTGATACCCATCCTAAAGTCCAGTCAGCTGGGCAAATGGCCCTTCAGCAGGTTGGTCTTGTATTTTGAGTTGTCGATTCCTTTTGATTTGTGCATATGAATATTATTTTCTGCTCTGGTTTTCGTTTTTTTTTTTTTTTTGCTTTTTTAGGTTGGGAGCGTAATAAAGAATCCAGAAATATCTGCTCTTGTCCCTACTCTTCTTATGGCCCTTACTGATCCCAATGAGCACACAAAATATTCCCTTGATATTCTTCTCCAGGTAAGGTTTATGGCATGGACCTTGCTGAGAGTTCAATTTTATGTTCTGTTGACTGAATTACTTTTTATTGGTTGCAGACAACTTTTGTTAATTCAATTGATGCCCCTTCACTTGCATTATTGGTACCTATAGTGCATAGAGCACTAAGGGAGAGGAGTGCTGAAACTAAGAAGAAGGCAGCACAAATTGTTGGAAACATGTGTTCCTTGGTTACAGAACCAAAGGATATGATTCCATATATAGGGTTGCTGCTTCCTGAAGTAAAAAAGGTAGTTTTACGCCATAACTCCTACATTTTTGTCTTGGTCTCTTCTCACTCCCTCGTGCATCATATGAGCAGGTTCTTGTCGACCCAATCCCTGAAGTTCGGTCAGTTGCAGCTAGGGCAATTGGATCCCTTATTAGGGGGATGGGTGAAGAAAACTTCCCAGATCTTGTGTCATGGTTATTTGAGACACTTAAGTCTGATAATAGTAATGTTGAACGCTCTGGGGCTGCTCAAGGCTTGAGTGAGGTCAGAGTTTTCCTTTTGCAAAATTCTACCTGTTAACTTGAGCATTAGTTTATTAGTTGGAATATCATGAAGTTTGATATGGTGGCTTATTTTGAGATGTTATATTACAAGCCATAATGACAGCTGTGACACATGAATAAATTTAATGTGGTTAATTTTGATTGAGAGAGAAACTTGACTATACAGGTCATGGTGGAAATTTGGATAAAAGAATATAATAAATATAATTAGGAAAACAATAGGATTGTTGAACTGACCACCTGGGACACTAAAAATGTAATACAATTTAGTTATTTCTTTATTTACATTTTGTTTTTTGTTTTCTCGTGTTTGTTTTTTGTGCTACACTCCAGGTCTTAGCTGCACTTGGCATTGGATACTTTGAGCATGTACTTCCTGATGTTATTCGGAATTGTTCCCATCAAAAAGCATCTGTACGAGATGGATACTTAACACTGTTCAAGGTAATACACTAAAGGTCTATTGGATTGCACAATTAGAAAGGTCATATTCACAAGCTGTGCTTAATCACCTTTCCATGGAATTGTTTTTCAGTATTTGCCAAGGTCATTAGGTGTGCAGTTCCAAAACTATCTCCAACAGGTTTTGCCTGCTATCCTAGATGGTGAGTGTAGTATTTTTCTTCAGTATGATTTGTATGTTGTATTATTGTCATCAGGCTAATATACTCTGGATGTGATGTCTTCAACTTCCTCTATAGGTCTTGCTGATGAGAATGAATCTGTACGTGATGCTGCTCTTGGGGCTGGCCATGTCTTGGTTGAGCATTATGCAACAACGTATGTTCCCATTTGATTTTTGTCTTACATGCTTGATCTTTGCTTATGATTGAAACATGTTGCCCTAGAAAACAGAAATTGGATTCTTTTGATTGTTCTGATGAAAGGTATTTGACAATGTCACACGTAAATGGTGATTTTTTAAATTATTGGTGTTCTGGTTTTTGCTGAAGACCGATTTTGTATATGTGATGTCTGTCTTAAGTTGGGATGCCCTATACTTTAATGGTGCCTTAAATAGTTTATTTTTCCTACAGGTCTTTACCCCTGCTCCTTCCAGCTGTAGAAGATGGCATTTTTAATGATAATTGGCGGATTCGACAAAGTTCAGTGGAATTGTTGGGTGATCTCTTATTCAAAGTATGGGCTGCTCAATGATCTTCTCTTTCATAGATCTTCATTTTATATACTCATGAAATCTGTATTTCATTCAGGTTGCTGGAACTTCTGGTAAAGCTTTGCTTGAGGGGGGCAGTGATGATGAAGGTGCTAGTACCGAAGCACATGGCCGTGCTATCATTGAGGTTCTGGGAAGGGATAAACGTAATGAAGTACTCGCAGCATTGTACATGGTTAGAGCTGACATTAGTTTGTCAGTTCGTCAGGTAATTGTTCCAACATTTATTCTTTATATATATGTGTGTGTGTATGTATAAGCTGATGTAGTTTCTTGTTTCATTTGTTATGTTGTTTTATTCAGTTTAGGAAGATTTCTTCCCTTACTTCTTCATACTCTTTTTCTTGATTAAAATGTCCTTTTATCCAAAATGGTATTAGTTATTTCCTTTTCTGGTATATAAAAACTCTTCTTTTGTTAGGCTGCCTTACATGTGTGGAAAACTATTGTGGCAAATACTCCGAAGACTCTCAAGGAAATTATGCCTGTTCTGATGGATACTCTAATTGCATCCCTTGCTTCATCATCATCTGAAAGGCGCCAGGTTTGCCCCTATTTTCTTTTTGTCAATCTATGTTTGATCCACAGCCTGCAGACTTTATAGCGATTTCCGATTCTCGTATAGGTTGCTGGTCGATCTCTGGGTGAGCTTGTCAGGAAGCTTGGCGAAAGAGTACTTCCTTTGATAATCCCAATTTTATCCGGGGGGTTGAATGATGCAGACAGCAGCAGAAGACAGGTAATAAGCGGTTTTGGTTTTTTTTTTTTTTTTTAAATTAAACTTTTACATTGCTAGGTTCAATGATTAATTGTACGTCTCCTGTCTTTTGATGCAATTATCACAACTACATTGGTTGACAGGGGGTCTGTATTGGTCTAAGTGAAGTGATGGCTAGTGCTGGTAAGAGTCAGTTATTGAGTTTCATGGGTGATCTCATCCCCACCATTCGGACTGCCCTTTGTGATAGGTATGACCAGTTCAATTCTTATTTCTTTGCTATTGGATTGTCTAGGTGTTGTTGTAAGATAATTATATGTGTATTTTTGCAGTGTCCCTGAGGTTCGTGAATCAGCAGGCTTAGCTTTCAGCACCCTTTATAAGGTTGCACTGATAAAAATCTCTTGGTCCTTTTTTATGAAGTACTTTTTGGTGGCATTTGAGATTAAAGTCAACTTTTCTTAATCCCCCCCACCCCCCAAAAAAAATAAAAAATAAAAAAATTATTGTGATGTAGAGTGCTGGAATGCAAGCTATTGATGAAATTGTTCCAACTCTTCTACACGCACTGGATGATGATAAAACTTCTGACACTGCACTTGATGGCCTTAAACAAATTCTAAGGTAAATATGTGTGGCATCGTAATAGGCATCATGAATACTACGGTCATTGTTACTGATTTCTTACTTTCTTTAAATGATTGTGTTTTCTTTCTCAGTGTGAGAACAAGTGCAGTATTGCCTCACATTTTGCCAAAACTGGTTCATCTTCCCTTGTCGTATGCCTCTTATCTTTTCTACTGAATTGTTCCAAGTGCTTTTCTTTTTCTGATCCTATTCTGAAAAGCTTCCTGATTTTTTTCTACTAGTGCCTTCCATGCACATGCTCTTGGGGCTTTAGCAGAGGTTGCTGGACCTGGCCTTGACTTTCACCTTGGTACTGTAATTCCTCCTTTGCTCTCTGCAATGGAAGGTGATGACAAGGTACTCTAGGCAGCATTTATTATGTTTGGAGAAAATGTTTTTTGTAACATAATATCTGAACCTGCATATTTCTATGATTTTGCTTCAGATCTTAAGGAGTCAGATACATTGTATCTTCCTTTCATTTCTTTTGTGCATATACACACACTAACATATATAAATATAAAATATAATATAAATTGTTCATTATTGAAATTTTAGGATGTTCAAACTTTGGCTAAGGAGGCTGCTGAAACAGTGGTCTTCGTTATTGATGAGGAAGGTGTTGAGCCACTCATATCAGAGCTTCTGAAAGGTGTTACTGATAGTCAGGTACCTCTTTTATAATATCTAGTTCAATTCAAGTCCTTGTCTCAGTGTGTGTATGACATAATATGTTTCTTCTTTGACCATTTACATTTACAGGCTGCAGTAAGACGATCATCTGCATATTTGATAGGATACTTGTTCAAAAACAGCAAGTTGTATCTGGTTGATGAAGCTCCAAACATGATATCCACTCTAATTATCTTGCTTAGTGATCCAGATTCATCTACTGTTACTGTAAGTTACTACGTTGTGTGGTGAACAGTTCAACCTGTCCCCTAGATCTTCTCTACATGATTGTTTGTTATCTGCTTCGTTTTAGGTTGCTTGGGAAGCCTTATCAAGGGTCATTAGTTCAGTGCCCAAGGAGGTACTTCCTTCATACATAAAACTAGTCCGTGATGCTGTATCAACATCCAGAGATAAAGAGCGTAGGAAGAAAAAGGTGGGCCTGCATCTTTAGAGTTTCAACCCAATTTGTTTTAGTCCTTGGGAGGGAGGGGGTATCTAACTGGCGCAGTTATTTCAGATTGTGTTTCAGGTTACTAATGTTAAATTTGAGACTGAATGGTTTTGTCTATCTTTTTATTCCCCTGCAGGGAGGACCGATTCTTATACCTGGATTTTGTCTTCCGAAAGCACTTCAGCCTTTGCTGCCAATTTTTCTCCAAGTATTCTTCCTTTTTAATTGCATTAGATTTTCTGTATTTATAGCAGCTGACACCCTTGCATATTTCTGGTAGGAACAATGTACTGAGTAGTATTATTAGTGAGTATTTGAAAATGCAACTGTCCTTATTCGAAAGCAATTTAAGGTTCCTGTCAATATGGAATATTTAATTTGATGCAACTTGCTGTTTTACCTGGTATTTTGCATACTATATAGTAGTTTTGCAATGACGTGAAGAACTATTCATCTTTCAGAGGATCTCTATTGCCTTTTCTTCCCTACCCCCGTGTTTAAAGAAGGCCATGTGCGGATGATTATTTGTCTGTTAGTGGAAAAATATTCTTGGCCTTCGAATATTTTTTGTGGCATACACTCAGTAGTTATAGAAATAAATGCTTCAATTTAATCTCTGATTTCACTTTGTGCTCTTAGGGTCTTATAAGTGGGTCTGCTGAATTAAGGGAGCAGGCAGCATTGGGACTTGGTGAACTGATAGAGGTGACCAGTGAAAAATCACTCAAGGAGTTTGTCATCCCAATAACAGGGTATAAAGAAATTGCCAGTGTAGATTGTGATCTTAATTGATACCTTGGTTTGGTTATGCTTGATTTGTCCTATCAATGTCATTGTGTAATGAGCACAATTGCTATGTTAATCTGCAACTCGTCTCTCTTCCTCTCTCTCTCATGTCAGTCCTCTTCTTGAATCACTTCGTTCATGATGTGTTTGCCATATCCATCTTCATGAAAAGTAGGGAGGATTTGTATATACGAAGTGTGGCTTATGGCATCATACACGATGATTATATTATTTTTTTTAAGTTTTTTAATATTTTCATTAAAAGATGCAGAGGCAGTGGAACCTGCATTATTGAGGATGTAACTAGCCTGCCTGATAAAAGGAAATTGAGAATGCTCTCATGATTAGAGTCTGACAATCATAAGAAAATGGTCCTTGGATATGAAAGATGGTAGGGCATCCAAGCAAATTGAAATCGAGAACTAATAGGGAAAAGAAGGAAAACAGTGTTCATCATGAATGCTATTTATTTGTTTTCTGTTAGGTATACTACATTAAACACCCTAGAATGTCATGGTATCTTTGGTCGAGTCTATATAATTTTTGTAATTTGAATAGTTCATTGCTTTTAAACTTTTGGGGTTGGGGTACAGAATTCTTGTTTCCTTGAAATTCATAGTGTGTTATAATATGATTAAAGTTATGGTTTATGTATATATTGATCTTTAGCCAGTTTTTCTTATCCTGATTATCCATCTTATATACCAACTGCTGTGTATATTTTTTGTCCCTTTTGGGCATAGTTAAATAAAATTATATTCAACTTATTCTTGCTTTGCCATTTGTGGTTGTCACAGGCCTCTTATCCGGATAATAGGTGATCGCTTCCCCTGGCAGGTGAAGAGTGCCATCTTGTCTACTCTGAGCATCATGATAAGAAAGGGTGGCATGGCCCTGAAACCTTTTCTTCCTCAGCTTCAAACAACATTTGTTAAGTGTCTACAGGATAATACAAGGTATTAGGAGACAACGTCCTCCCAACCCACCCAAAAAAAAAAAATCTGTTTCATCTCCCATAAATCGCTTCCTCTATCTGTATAAAATAGATACATTGAACCTCACTTTCTATTATATACTTTTGCTCTTCTTTCTTTGATGGTTTATTGATCAACTTCCATGATTTATCCTACTTGCTCATTTGCAATTGTGTGAGTGCAGAACTGTCCGTTCAAGTGCAGCCCTAGCTCTTGGAAAGCTGAGTGCACTAAGTACCAGGGTTGATCCTTTAGTTGGCGATTTGTTGTCTAGTTTGCAGGTATTTTTTAAAATAAAATTATCTTCATTACACAGTTACTGGGGTATGTGCGTACAAAAGGGATAGGGGTAAACCAACTTATTTCTGTGTATATAAATCAAAGAGCCCTAAGAAGGAGTTCCTTTTCCAGAACATTAGATGAGAAGGAATCAGTAATAGGCTTATTAACACAGCTAGGAGAATTTAAGTTATTATCCATAAAAGTTGAAATGGTATCACCTAGAGGTAGGTAGAAAAAGGAGCAGCAACTGGGAAATTATTATCTTTATTCAGTTGTTTGTAGAATGAGAAAACAAATGAGAATTGGGTCTGTGAAGGCCAAAATAGGAGTTTCAGCGTCCATATAAAAATATAACACCCCCCCCCCCCCCCCTCCTAAGAAAAAAGAAAAAAGAGAAGCTGAGATGCCTTTCCTCCATTGGTTCTGGCATGTCTCGGAAACTGGTACTGTAAGTAGCAGTGCATCATGTCATCACCATCATCATTCTTATTATTGTCTTCATTTATCACAAAATCTTAGTTATGCTTGTCTGTTGGATTTTATTAGTGTAATTCAAAATTGTTGAAATTTGATTGCTTAGGGATCTGATGGCGGTGTCCGTGAGGCTATTTTGACCTCTCTAAAAGGTGTCCTTAAGCATGCTGGGAAGAATGTGAGCTCTGCTGTCAGATATCGTGTTTACATTGTTTTAAAGGACCTGATTAGTCATGATGATGACCAAGTTCGAAATGATGCTGCAAACATATTGGGCATCTTGACTAAGGTTTGTTACCTAGTGGAAGAAATAACATATACGAACTAATTCTGTCTAGGTTTATTTAATCTTATCCTGCGATTGAGCTATAATGTGTTACTGTGATTTTTGTTTATTTATTTATTTTAAATTATCATACACCAACTATGTCTAGTGGAAGAAATAGCATATATCAACTACATCTATGTTGGGTTGTCTTCATATTTTGCTATTATTGCTGTATGCATTAGTTTTACTAACTTTTTCTGCATTTCGTGGATTTGTTGCTTATTTTTAATTTGATTTTGCTGTATTATTATGTCTTTTTATATCTTATGGTTTGCTTTTAAATATAACTGCAGTATCTTGAAGATGTCCAGCTGACTGAGTTGATTCGGGAATTGTCAAGTATGGCTTTGTCACCTAGCTGGCCTCCTAGGCATGGCTCTGTCCTCACAATCTCTTCCATTCTCCACCACAACCCTGCTCCAATTTGTCTGTCTCCTTCTTTTCTGTCTATTTTAGATTGCCTCAAAGAGGCCTTGAAAGACGAGAAGGTATGTTAATTATTCAAGAACTTCACTTATAATTTTAGTAATTTATAGTATTTGTATTTGCTGATGTTTTTCTGTTCACAGTTTCCTCTTCGTGAAGCTTCAACAAAGGCATTGGGAAGGCTCCTCCTTTATCTTTGTCAGAGAGATCCTATTGACACTGTGCTGTACAAGGATGTTCTATCGTTGCTAGTTTCATCTACACGGGATGACTCCAGTGAAGTTAGAAGAAGGGCTTTATCTGCTATAAAGGCTGTTGCCAAAGTATGTGTTTGAGCAGTTCATCTTTAATACAAATACAAATTGTGGAATGAATAATGTGGAATATATATATGTTTTTTCATTTTCTGATACATTGGTTGCAGGAAAATCCTTCAGCCATTTTGGCCCACGTTACCATTGTTGGCCCTGCACTGGCAGAGTGCTTAAAAGATGGAAATACTCCAGTCAGACTCGCCTCAGAAAGATGTGCTTTACATGCCTTCCAATTAGCAAAGGGTACTTACATATCCATTTTGTTTATGCTCTTTATGTTACTGAGGAAGGACCATCCAGAAGGATATCTCTTACTGCTGCCTTCTCTGGAAGGGGGAGAAAAAAAAAAAAAAAAGGATCTTTCTTTTACGAAGAAAGATTAATTTTGGACCTAGTGACTAAAAGAGCCCACCTGTTTTCCTTTAGACCCTTTCCTAGTGCTTCGAATTACTCTCTCCCTAAGGTTCGTAATAACTTCAATGTTCAAATTTTGTAACTTAAGTCTATCCAAGAAAACTTAACTGGAACCTATCAAAATCTTATTCACGTAGCTGTGCTATATCATTAGTAATAAAGCCATCCACAAATTTTTGTTATGCCTTTGATATTGAAGTACCCTGGTGTCACGAATGATGATTATTGTTATTTTTTTTGGGTAAGAACGAATGATGAATTTTTATTATAATAGAATCCTCCCTTTGGTGTGCATTATTTATTATTTATTAAAACCCATGTCTTGTGTTATAATTATTGAGAAGGGAGGAGATTTTATTTTAGAGTTCGAATAGAAACTGAAAAGATTATGATTAACATATTATTTTGTGTGTGCCAAACACCCTAGTTTCCTGGAATTAGCATCTGGTTGTTGGAAGCAATATATAACTCTTACTGGCGTTTTCTGGGTTTCCAGGTTCAGAAAACGTTCAAGCAGCACAGAAGTATATTACAGGCTTGGATGCGAGACGTCTGTCAAAGCTTCCCGAATATAGGTATATATTACTATATCCAGATAACCTCGTTTCCTGAGAATCTTAAATTTTGACTGTTGCAATGCAAATGTGAACAATATCTTCGAAAAACGTGGTCAGTTTTCCTATGAGAAATTATAAGTTATATATGTGTGTGTATGTGTATAGTAAAAAGGATCACTCACCATGTCTGAATTTCTCTACTTTTAATATTTAGCCAAAAAAAGAGAGAAATTCATATGGAAAATACACTAAAATAAACTAATGTTAAAATCATAAAGAACTATTTCAATGCCATGAATTGTTAGAAATATATATTGCCTCTAGATATATCAAAAGATTGAAAATATTTTCTCTTTCCCATTTAGTTTTTCAATTTAAAGTTATCCATTAGACTGATTTTATGCCGAGTATTTTCAACGCTTAGATTCCTTGGAATGATATTACTAATATAAGTTTTCTCCATGCGATTATTTACTGCTGTGCAGTGATGATAGTGAGGACAGTGAAGAAGAAATGTCATGTAACTGAAAAGTTGGCCCATCGGTAAACATTGTGTTCTTCCTTTTCTTCTTGAGTGAATATACAGAATATACTACGTCGTCTGGCTCAATTCAATTTTGTCAACATATCAGCCATAGAATATATACAGGTCGAGGCTTGATACCCAATTTTTTTGACTGGGTATTCGTTTTGTTTATAACATCTGTATATCAGGTCAGACAAGTGTCTATAACTTGTTTCTATTTTCCCAATCAATTTTGGTGCTATTGTAATGTCCTTTATTCGTGAATCCATTGTATCATACTCGATTTTTTTCACTCCTTTCTGTGGTCCATAGTTCCTATTTGCTCAACTAGATTGATGTTTATTATTTTCCCGACTCCGCAATGTCTTTGCTTCTTTTCTTGATTTGTGTCCGGAAAGCTCGGGAGCCTTTTACGCACGTTGTGTTTTTAATATTGTAGAACTGAATCCTTGGTTGTGAGAATCAACTGTCCAGAAAATCACTGCTTGCTACAAGATATCAGCCTTTTATTTATTAAATATATTTTCTTTTGATTGACGTATCTTTAGGGAGTGGACTTATAACTGACATGTTTGGTGGCTGCTGTGTTTGTGATCAAGATTAGTAAGTTGAGATTTTCATATTTAACTTACCTTGGCCGTTAAATTATAATGAGTGATGGTTGGAGTACTCAACTTCCGGAATATCATTCTGTACATGTACAGTTTGGTGCTGCGACGAGGAATTCTTCCATCGCTACCATTCTTGCGAATTCCTTTCCTTCAAAGTAATCTTACTTAACACTGCCTTTATCCATTGTTGATCACTACGAATCATCCTTATGTTTATGTATTATTAATCGTCAGCTGAAACTTAGAAACGAAATTAGAAAGATGCCATAAGATATGTTCCTTTGACTTTCAAAAAGTCGTTCTGATCAAGTAAAACTAAATTGTTGAACGCTCAGTCATAAAGAAAGATAAGGATATTAATCCCATATTTCGATACGTTCATATCTTCCTCTGCCCCAAAAAAAGAAAATGTTTGTTCAAAGGGGAGCTGAGTGATTCAAGACGTGATAGAAAAGTGATTTAAGAAGCTCTTTTTCACACAAATTTCTACATATAGTCTAAATAGTGAGAAAATCTATTGATCCATTTATCAGTTACCATGTGCTCGGTTTTCTGTTAAAACAAGAAAAAATAAAAGGTAAAAATAAAAGAGAATATTTTTCGGTCAACGACTCATTTGTTGTTTCATTATAGAAATATTCAAGTATGGTATTTGAATCTTCATATTTTTACATTCTTAAGCGGAATATTTGGTTCCGATTCTATTAATTTAACAGTTAAAAAGCGTAATATAATTTCTTGATGAAATAGATTGTTCTCGTATCTTTCTATTTGGTGTTAATTTCAAATCAACAAAAGTTGGTAGAAAGATTATGCGTAAAGTCTTTCTATACGAAAAGAAATCAATAATTTTTTACTACAATGATTATGATTAATTTATAAAACGTAAACCAGACTCCTTCCTGATTGATACGATGTACCTATATGTATTGTTAAGCTTTGTTTCGATAATTAATTTAGGCATTGCTACTTAGCTGGCGTGTTAGAGAAAATATATATGAGTAATGCTATATATTTCTATAAATTCTCTGTAAGTATTAAATAAAAATAAATAAATGTATTTATTATTTCAGAAACGTAAAATACATTTAATTCTTTTTTCATTTAATAAGTAAGAAAATTTATTTTATAGGAATATATTATAAGAGGATTTAGAATTATTCAACATATAATCATGTAGTATATAGTTATGGAATATTAAAAACATGTGTTTCAATAAATTCATTCATTATCTGGTTGGCTCTGAGTTTCTGTTATAAACCTCATTTTCTTGGCCGTAGTCATGCTAATTTCATTGACAACGTTAGAGTTATTGCCGGATTCCCGCACTCAACGTTGCTCGTTCGCAACAAAAATTAGTCTTAATTGAAGAAATTCAAGACTCCAGAATTTTTTTGTGTTATATATTGATGCTAATTTTCTGAAATCTATTTTTAGCACACAAATTCATATCCATATTGTTCATACTTAAGTCTCAGCCCAGATAAGACTCTCCAATAAGTTGACTAATAGTATTATTTTCTTTCTTGAACTTCGGTAACTCGTCAAAGTGCAAGCCCTGGATTGTCGTTACATTCTAGAACTAATCAAATAATTATTCCTTGCTCCTTCAAAATCAACACTATCAATAGCATATTCCACTTACACAGATACATATATATAGCGTGCATTTATGAAATTCTCTAGGCATATAGTTTTTTTATTGGACTCTATAGTTAAATTAAATAAACTTAATTAATTTATAAATTATTCCATTAGTTTATATATGTGTTTAGTATCAACTCAATCTAATAAAAAAACTTGATTATTCTTGTTATAATCTTTGTTGAGAAGTCGAGAAAAGTACTGTAGTAACTCAAATTCTGATTGTAGATTACCGAAAGAAAAATGTAATAGTGCTCTAGGCACAGAAATGTCCAGTCTTAATCTACATATTTATTAATAACAATAAGATATCGTTAGCTTGAAACTTACACTGAATTTTTATATATTAACAGTTCTTTCATTTATTGTAAAGGGTTAAGATACAAAGGAAAATATGTGAGTTCACTATTTTTATTTTTTAAATCGATCGAGTTGGGTAGTTGGCTACATATTATGGCAAAAAAAGAAAGAGTTGGGTTACACATAAAAGACAGGATAGCGAATAATGTTCACATAATTCGGATATACATCAAGATTAGGGTATGAAAATTAGGGTAAACGCACGTGGAAAGGTTGAAGGCATAGCAATTGAGTGCCACAGTTGTCAGAGTTTAAAAGGAAAAGGTTAAGCAAAGGAATGGAGAAGCTGTGAAGGAAAGGAAGGTAAAGAAAAGGATGTGGGATTGAAGGGAAAATATTAATGGCAAATTAAGTTTATGGTGGCAGATGCACATTGAAGAAGTGCAATAAAAGGGGCTGTTTCAGTTGGGTAGGTCTGTTGTTATAATGCTTTCAAGAAACAAATGCATTGCTCTCTCTCTTAAAATTTTCTTTATGCCGATCAATATTCCAAGGTGCAATCCCAAATCACAAAACTATATATCTTCGGAACGGTGCAGTGATTTGCTTGATCACCATCAATACATGAATCGAATGCGCAGGCAGGCAATGATCATATTCTTGATACTGAAGGTTCAATAGAGGGTTTCTGATCAGTCTGAGCATCTTAATTAAACTCTCACCCACCTCCCCTTCCTCACCATTAAATTCAAGACAGCAGGAGAGAGAGAAAAAGAAGCTTCCTAGCTCTCCCTTATACCTGCAAGTCATTTTCCAAGTTCCTTTTCTTGTTGGTGTTTGGAGTATGGTAATGCCCATGAAAGTCAGATTTACTTTGTGCTCTTTGATTTGCTAGTCTTAATTTCTTGGCACTGAAAGAGATAATGGGTACTGTTGGGAGGAAGACAAGCTTGTTTTCCATATCTCCTCCACCACATCATCTTCTTTGTCTGCTTATCTTTTCTGCGGCTCTTCTAAGTCTACAGAGAGCTACACTCGTTTCCTGCACTACACTAAATTACACCAACTACAGGCGAGTGAGTAGCCTCAGACTTGAAAGGATTCAGAGGCACTTGGACAAAATCAACAAGCCTCCTGTTCTCACCATTGAGGTAATTAATAGTAATTTAAATAAATTAGTATTTCGACGGATAAAATTACTGACATTTAATTATTTCATGTCGGTTGAATGCTTGCCTTGCCTTTAATAACTGCTTCTTGTTTTGATCAATCTAGAGTCCAGATGGCGATATCATAGATTGTGTTCACAAGAGAAAACAACCAGCTCTCGATCATCCACTTCTAAAGAATCATAAGATCCAGGTACGTATCTACACCCTTTAATTAATTTCATCAAAGATATCATGTATATCTTCATTTGTCTTGCTGGCTTTTTAGTTTTATAGTTACTCGTTTGTAAATCTTTATCCACTCTTGAATACCATTCCCAATCCGATGAATGGAAACAAACAGAAGCTAAAACCCTAAAACGTGTTCTGTTTTAAATTTTAAGTTGACGATGGTTTTGAATTTAATTTTCAGAAAGCTCCAACAATGCCAAAAGGTTTGATGAATGCGAAGAAGAAGAAGAAAAATGATGAGAAGGGAAGCGAAAGAGGAGAGAGGGATGCATGGGAATGGCAAATGTGGCACAGAAACGGGACGCGGTGTCCAAAGGGGACGGTTCCCATACGGCGGAGCACGGTGCATGACGTTTTGAGAGCCAAGTCTTTGTTTCACTTCGGCAAGAAACAACCACGCATGATTCCCCTTTCTCGCCGCATCGATGCCCCGGATGTTGTCACCGGCAATGGCCATGAGGTCTGACTTTATGTGCTTCTCGCCCTTATCATTATTATTATTACTATTATTATTGGTAGGGTAATTATTAATTTCTCCTTCTTCATTAATTGCCATTCCTCAACCAACTAAATTTCTTAGAAATCAATATATGCCCTCTGTATGTATGAATTAATTATTATTATTATTATTATTATTATTATTATAATTATATAGCTGATTTATTGATTCTTTATTATGAGAATATATTTATTGATTACAATATACTACCAGTATTAATTGAAAAAAAAAAACATTATCTATTTATTCTGATGATCATGTATATATGCAACAAACACAACTATGAAACTCTTCAATTTATGTTAAACAAATTTGGATTCTAAATGTGAAACTCAAGTTGAGTGTCACGAAGAATTGTGTGCTCAAGAGTTAAGAAGGAAATCCTGTAATTTATCGAGTGGAGGTCTTATATTTAATGAATAAGTTTTTTTTTTTTTTTTTTATGGATATGCAAATTGTCCAAGTTTTCAGTTTGATCCCTCAATTTCATGGAATTTTTATTTGTTTACTAGTTTAGTACTCCAGTATAATATTGCATTTATTTTTGGAACGGTAGCATGCGATCGCGTACACGGGAACATCGGAAGAGGTGTACGGAGCAAGGGCGACAATAAACGTGTGGGAGCCATCGATTCAAGTGGTCAACGAGTTCAGTCTTTCTCAGATTTGGATCCTTTCCGGATCCTTTGACGGTTCGGATCTCAACAGCATAGAAGCTGGATGGCAGGTTCCTCCTCCTTCCATTCCCAATCTCTTAATACTCGTACTTCTTTATTATGATTATGATTATTACTATCCCCTCTCCCTCCTCTCAAAATGAAAAAAAAAAAAAAGAACAATTATATTTACATATTACTTAAATGTTTATAGTAGTATTTGGTTGGTTGCAGTTGTAGCAACACCAATGTGATGCCGTCTAGAAAAACTAGTATAGATTGAGGATTGATTGCTTCTTCTAATCTGTGAATACTGAAATAGTAGTATTACATTACAATATTCTGAAGCTTTAATAATTATATTTCTACTAGTCAGGTCAGTCCGGAGCTCTATGGTGACAGCCGACCCAGACTATTTACTTATTGGACGGTGAGATCACTCTCCTCTCTTTCCCTTCAATAAATATCACGTGGGCTGTGGGTCAAACTCAACTATCCAATACATATGTATCACGATTCAGTGTGAAATTCGAGTGCTCCTGCTTCTGTTGTGTATATGTGCAATTATGTATGGCGTATACTCTTCACTGATCTTGAGGATTTAGCAAAAGATCAACAAGGTAAGCAGCCGAATAAATTATTAAATACGGTGACGCAAGGAGGGTTGAACTTGTCCCACAGAAATAATGTCTCACCAAGATAACAATCTTGTATTAATTATTCAAGGTCAGGTAGCTGCTAGCTACCTATAGCTTTATTGCCTGTAGATGTACCTGACACCATTCCACGGTTTGGGGCTGGGGCTAGGACTGGGAACTCTACTGAAGTTTCATTCTTTCTTCACAATTACTTATATTGATGAATTTGATAGAGAAAATGAGTACGTATATTGTTGTTGAACACAAGGATGGATGGATAATGGATATTGACCCCCCAAAAACATTATGGATAATGGATGATCGATGTATATATATAAATCATAATATTGTGAGGTGTTTTTGGCAATGCAGAGTGACTCGTATCAGGCAACTGGGTGCTACAACCTTCTATGTGCAGGTTTTGTACAAACACATAGTAGGATAGCAATCGGAGCCGCCATTTCTCCTGTCTCTTCCTATGCTGGCACACAATATGACATTACCATTCTCATTTGGAAGGTAGGTAAGCTCCACCTGTTCTGTTAATCTGGTCATGATTTTTCTTTTAATAATTAATTTATCTGAATATTATTATTAGGATCCGAAAGTGGGGAATTGGTGGATGAGTTTTGGTGACAATACATTAGTAGGGTATTGGCCGGCAGAACTATTTACACACTTATCTGACCATGCCACCATGGTGGAGTGGGGTGGCGAAGTGGTGAACACACGTGCCAACGGGCAGCACACGTCGACCCAGATGGGCTCCGGCCACTTCGCCGATGATGGCTTCGGAAAAGCGAGCTACATCAGGAACCTTGAGATTGTGGACATTGATAACAGTCTTCGCTCAGTGCAGAACATCTTAACCTTAGCGGAGAACACAAAGTGTTACGACATTCAGAGCTCCTACAGCACCCAATGGGGCACATACTTCTATTATGGTGGTCCTGGCAAGAATCCAGAGTGCCCTTAATTAATGACGCTCTTCAACGGTACCCATATATATCCATTATACATACAGATAGATCAGAATCAGATAAGGTAGCCAGTTATCATCTATATCAAGGACAAGGGGCAACGGACAACTATTATTTCAACTTTCTCTTATTCTTTAATTGTACGTAATTTTGGAATGATTCACGCTATTTCCTTTCTCATTTCTACTCCTTCTACCTTTTTGTTTGTCTTAAATGGCAAGGAAGCAAAAAAATGTATTTAACTCATATGGATATTACTTTGTTTGGTTCAACCTCAGACAGTCTAGACAGGTCCAATTCAAAATTAGTGTTGCAATCCAGAAAGATCCGGGTGTTCTATGTGAATGCTTATTCTACAATCATTTCATTACACAGAGTTACAAGGTGCAGATGAAATAGCAATCTGGGGTGTGATTGTATTAGGTAGCCATGTAGAGCTCAAGAACAGCTTTTGAAAGAAAACCAAAACAAAGTTCCATCACATTCAGATATAGAAAATTTAACTTTGTATGAGTACCGTTAAAAATAGTCCTGCATTCAGGCTAGACGCGGTTAGTCTGTAAAACAATTTGCAAATAGGAATACATGATTGGATACTATTCCTTGTACTTGGCTTAAAACTGCCTAATATATAATTTCTGACTCTAATATAACAAGGCTGCTTAGTAGACTTCTACCAGATCAGAGGGGGAGGAACAGACCGTAGCTTGTCGTTTGGCATTTCTGTCAGCTTGCTACTTTTGCAACCTTTCTTTTCTCAATTTGATGGGTTAATGGGCACTTCATCTCCGTCCAACTAATTGGAACCATAGTTGCACCTAAACACACACGAAGTATCACAACTTGAGGCATCATGTGGGCTTGACCAGGTATATGAAGGATGAACATGTTACCGACTATGACAGATAAACATAAATCACCAACATATAATATAGGATCATAACAACGGACTAGAACCACTATTAAAGTGTAAGTAATCTCACCAGAAGTGCTTTCTGCCGAGACTACACCAAGTTCATTCTTTGCAGTTGACAGATAGTATGCTCGTGCATCTCCAAGAGAAAGCTGGTAAAAAAATAGTTAACAAGGCGACTATTCAAGGGGCAAGTGCCAACTAATCAACTTAATATACAACTGAAGAATTAGAAATTATCTTCTAGAAAAATTCAAGTAGAAATAATACCACAAGAGCTCGAACAATGTCACCAGGACGGAAAGATAGGTGCATATCCACTTTATCAATTTCAGTTGCTCTTACATCCTGCTGTCTGTCAAAATAAGCACTATGAATACCCACATTTCCAAACACAAAGATAATCTCTCTAGTCACAGAAGAAATCATCTGAACTTCTCTAGTTCAAACGACAAAAAATGTGACACACATATAATATAATCAAGGACATAAAAAGCAAAAAGATAAAAGCAACTCTAAGCATACAGAATTTCTACTGAGTATGATTCCTATAACACTATTCTGCCTTTTCATTCCTAATAACTACAAAAGTCCCCACAACATTACAAATAATAACTTCAAAGAACAAGCAAATCTTTGGAAGAATAGCAATTTAAAGCATTCATGCGATGAAACACAAATCTGGCCAGTTTGCTAGAAGCTCCAACACCACAAGGTCATCCATGCACAAAGATATGTGCATGGCAAAAAACAACAAATGAGAGGACATGGGAACAAAATGTTGACGATTAAAAGATGTCGTGCTACATGCCTCACACATGCATGCACACAGATTTGAAATAACAGGAGTTAGGGCACTAGCACATTGACCAAGCAACAGTCATTACATGCACCTTCAGTCAATTTCATGTAAGAGAAAGCCACCTTAACCCAGGAACCACCACTTTGTCCCCCACTTCCAGCCATTTCATGCCAATGAGACAACATATACTCAAATAGAGGTTTAAGTGGTAAGGCAGCATTTCTGCATTCAATTACAATTACAATGCGTATATTTATAAAATGAGAAGTATGAAGTGACAATCATGTAGCAAATCATCAGTTAAGAGCCACTGATACAGGAGAATTTCTGAGAGCCAGGGCAGTATAAATATGCTACAGTTTGCAATAAAGCTAAAACATTTTAAAATATTACTACTGCCACATGATTCTCTATTTTCTATTTCCCAAGTTGACTCTCTCAGCAGTATGTTTTAGCATGTAAAGGAGTAAGTCTACTTGCATAAGCCATGTGTTATGTCTTAAAAAAATTACTGCAGTCTATACAAATGTTTGGGCATTATGGTTGATGATGGTAGACCCACTCTTCATAAAAGCACGGCGTAGAGCATATAGCATACCTAATTATGCCGGTAAACTTTTCTCGAACAGATTTGGGACCTACACACATAATATCTGCCGAAGCCATCCTAGCCATCACTTTGGTAATCTGCCCAAAAGAAGATGCAATTGTTTTAAGGTAACCTTAAAATACACATATACTGGCATAGGAGAAGGAAAAAGGGATACACAACTTAATAATCAGATTGGTAAAAAGTTTCCAACATTGAAGGTTAAATTGACAATTTATGTGATGATAGTGATGCATCATCTTAGAAGATGATCTACCAAAAAAAAAAAAAAGATTTCAGAAACTCCAGAAGAAAAGCATCTTATTTATAAAAGTAAACATAAATAGGATCAGCAAGAAATACCCGTGCAATGACAACAGATCCAGGCTCTGGAACAGCTCCATGAGCCTTGTGACCAATTACTTCAACAGTTGGTCTCTGCATATCACAACAGTCAGTATCATTAACAAAACACCATTACTGCCAACCTTCAAAATTAATTTTTACAAGAATTGTGGGTGAAAAGCAATATAAAAATAACTTGTGTACTTCTTCCTGCTCATTACGTGAGTTCAGGCCATTTTTACATAAAACTGTGGACCGATGAAGCTTTTAACTTCAAGAGTTCAGGTCTTTGTTCGCTCAATTGAGAGTAGCTACAGAGAAAGCTATTGAAAAACCCATAATCTTTCTCCACAGGCGATAACCAGTTGACATTAACTAGATTAAAAATCTTCAATAACCTACGATTATGATTTCTGTTTTTAATCCCAACTATTCCAAATGAGCATGATACCAACTATCTGAATATTTTATTAAAAAACAAATTGATATTATAGGAAAAGTTTAATCATTCACTTAGAAAAATATAAACAACAGAAATCGCCATATTTTCTTAGTGATGAGCTGAAAATAAAAAAGAAACTTGGGTTAGGAGATCGATCAGAATAAACAAGGTACAAACCTGGTCAGGGGAGTCAGGGGTAGGAGATACACTGCGGCGGAAACCAGTAAGAGAGGCGTAGACAGTGTTATTGTGAAGCGCCACATATGCACCTCTTCCAGTTTTCACGTCTGAGGCTCTACCCAGCACTTCTCCCGGTGTTACCAACACCGATTCCTCTTTCTCTTCTTCCATTCTCTCCCTCACTCCCTCAAACTCGCTCGGTCCCCAAATCAAAATGATTACAGAAACAGGATTCTACAGTCCTAGGAGGAGAGTACTAGTCTAGACACATCTCGGTACGTTACCTCTCCTCCCAAAACGACAATTTAGGGGTGCTGCGCCTGTGTCGTATACTTCTTGCCAGTGTTTTTCCGTCTTCCAATCATTTTATCTAACCAAACCAAATATTTTTTTTTTTTTTTTTACCAAACTAAAAATTTCATGGAAAACTATACGGGGTCAAGAATACCTGAATGATTACGCTCGCAATATCTTTAATGTAGCACTTTCTCTTGCTGCTGCGAACTGGAGTGCATTGAGCTCTTTTTAGCTTCTAGTACTTTCTAGCCACGTCTTCACAAAAAACGACACCCCACCTGAACAACATTGTCGTCTACTCTCGACAAACCACCTGTCATTTCAACAATGGCCCGACCCGAGACCATGGTCGGTCTCAAATTTATTTTTGAGATGCGTGCAACATTATTAACGAATTCTTTATCACCATCCTAAACCCTTTGAGTATTAATTTCTTTCAAAATTATTAGTTATTAGTGCGTACCTATCTTTTTCTTAATTTCTTTCATTTTAAATAAGTAATTTGTATTTTTTCTGATAATTTTTAGATGACATTTTAAAGTCATCTTGATAAATAATAATTTTAACGACATTAGGACCTAATTTAATATAGTAATATATCCATAAAAAAATTCAAAATTATATATATAGATAATTTTGAATTTTTTTAAAAATGTATGTACTTAATTGGAGTGTTCAAATAAAATTAAAAATCTTGGTACCGAAAAAATATACGAAATTTAAATAAATATGGATAATACCGAAAGAAAAAGAAATATATGCACTAATCTCAAATTTGAAATAAGAACTATGTAGCAGACTCGGGTCGGCGGGCATATTGGATCCATCGTCGAAACGAGAAAAGGATCGGCACCGCCTCTTTCGGGGCCTTGCTTTCCGGATCGATAAAACGACACATGTTGGTGCTGTAGTTCTGTGTATGTTTTGGCGTTTCCTTTCTTTGTTCCTTTTTCTTAAGAAAAAATAAATAAATGGAAAGGCCATGGCCCACACTGCCAACGGTATGCGAGAGTCCAGCGAAAGAAGAGACACCACCGCCCAGATCTTAGCACAGCGTGCCTCTGTTAGCGCTGGCTAGTGGCCATTACCTCCCATAACCATTAGTAACGTCTACTCTTTACTCTGTAGTTGCGAGATTCATCTTGGATTTTCATTTTTCACTTTTGTTTAAAGGCTGGATTGGTTATAGAGTTGGAGCTATTCGAAAAAGATGGCTGATGTTGCCGGACAAATAGTGGTATTAACTCATCTACATATATATATTTTCTATGTGATTCAATTTATGATATAATATCAACATTGCAATTGACAACTCCATCTCTACCATGCAAAATTCCTTACAATTTGCTGTTCCCGGCAAAGCTGTCAATCAGGGAAATAATTTACTTGATCATTCTACTTAGTGATTTTCCTTGTGTGCAGAGCCCCTCTTTTGTTGAAACTAATGATGCACAAAAGAATGTGTTTGATTTGGGAGCGTTTGTTGGGGACCTAACTGTAGAAGAGGACCTAAGCAGGTATTCTATGAGCGCGCTTTCATATTTTAAAGATTTTTGTCATTATTAGTTCATCGACCTCATATGTTTAAACGTGCTGACTTAAAGTGTCCAATTTATTCGTGTATTAAGTATCATTCGTCTTCCCACCACTAGAGCCTCTTTCTTCATTTTGATCGGTTCAGTTGTCATCTTGATTTATGTGAAAGTGTTCTTAATTGAGGTGTTTTTGATTCACTTGTTTCGCAGTGATGATATATCATTGGAAGGACTACAGCAAGAACTGGAAGAATGCAAAAATGATGATGTAAGTTATTGCATGATCAATGTTCTGGAAATTCTGGTGTTTGAGTCCTTTAGATGCTTGATCAATTAAAGGAAGCTGTATATATGTTGTATTGTTATAATGATTTGATTTGGATTTCAATCTGCTATGTTCTTTCTGCTTCTACTAATAATCACAATATTCTTCTATATTCTATTGCATATTCATAGTAGGTGTCTGTTTACCAAAATCGCCATTTAGCCCAGGCGTATACAAGTTTTATCTTTTAATCCCTGTCTTCTTGCCTGTTTTGCCTTAGCAAAGGGTTCTGGAACTCATGGTAAGTTTTGAAATTGATGTCAAAATAATATGTTGGAAATCCTATATGTTAATTGTTAAAACGTTTCACATGCTCTATAGTTTTTCGATACATTTTAAACTAGGTTTATTTTGTGTAGGTAGTTGCTAACATACTGTCTAAGGGTACAAAACTGAGAGAACATACCAAGGGGGTTGAGAACAATTTGCGCAAAGTTGAATTGGATTCAATTCAGGTTTGTGGATAATTCTGTGAAATTTTCAATAGCTAGCTACTCTATTATATTTAGCTTTGCTTGACTTGATGGTTAGTAAGAATGCTTGATTATGGTTAATTGTTTTACAGTCCAACGAAGTGTGGTTTTATAAATACAATCTCTCCTATCTCCAAGTTAAATGGATAAAAACTATTTCTTCTTTCTTGTTGTGCTATATTACAATGATAATCTTGTATTGTTTATGGTGCGAGAATCAATAGATGCTTTTTTTATGTAACCATTGATATACTGTATAATAGTCGTATTATAATATTCTTCTTCAATCATTAAGTTTAATTCTTATAGAATTATCCTATAATGGTTGAGATTCTTCTTTGTATATATATATATTTAATCTCAGGAAAAAGAAGTGAGGTTCCTTTACCAATATTGTTTTAGAACTTCTTTTTTTTTTGGTTCCATGGTTGCTGTCCATGCACTAATTGGTTTTCCAATTATTCCAAAATATTGCAGGATTACATAAAGGAAAGCGATAATCTAGTCTCACTTCATGATCAAATTCGTGATTGTGATAGCATCTTGTCACAGATGGAAACCCTGCTTAGCGGATTTCAGGTATGTTGCTTTGTATATTTGAAGTACGTTGTAGGATTGTTGGTATCAACGTATATTGACAGGGAGGTAGTTTATTTCTCCCCATAGAGTAGTCATATTAATCCAGTGGGATTGTAATCTTCCTTCTATTTGTTCATTGATAAAACTTTTGCTACAAGGAAAATACTTGGATTTAATTTTACATGCTATTCATGACCAAACATAATAGGTGTTAGTTTGTAAGAGTAATCCAAAGTTTTCAATGTCGATCTTAAATGCTGCTAAAATTTTTGGGAGTAGACTCTGTTGTAAAGTTTGAATCAGGCATTATTTGAAAGTTGCTTAAAACTTTACCTGATGAAAAAGCTCTATTCTCTCTCACTTATTTGCATGCTATTTGGTGTCTTTGATGATTATGCATCAAGAAGATACAGCAATCATTGCTGGAATCATTTAAAACCTAGGCGTCTGTTGTCATTCAGCAATATATATATATATATATTTCCTTTTCTTGGCCCCCTTGAATTACCTCTACTTGCGCCTATTTGCTTTTTCAGGATGTTGTTGTTTTTCTTACTGTCATTTGTAGTTAACTTTCTATTAACTTGTATTTATCATCCAACAATTGAAGAAGGACTCCGTTCAAATCTAGAGTACAGTTTATTTTTTGTGTATATTGAATGATAAATTATTGTCAATCTTTTTCTTGAAATGTTTTTCAGGCTGAGATTGGTTCTATTAGTTCAGACATAAAGATACTCCAGGAGAAGTCTATGGGTATGGGTTTGAGGCTTAAGAATCGTAAGGTACAAACGTTTTATGAAATAAAAGCAATGTTAACAATTGTGATACCCTTTCCTCCATACAGCAAAAGCAAAAATTTATTTGTCTAACATGATATACTGTCACATGGATTCGGCGAGCAGATTGCAATTAAATGTTTACATTTTTGACAGTTGGGTCAATACATATCCAAAATAATTTCTTAAATTGTTCAATTCCTATTATGTTTAGGAGACAGAAGAAGTAAGTTAAATGAATCAATAAAACCTGCTCTTTCTCTATTTACTGCCTCCCACCTATTGAGGCATTTCTTATGTAATTTCTTTTTCACATTATTTGCATGTCGGTAGGTTCTAGGATTGGTCTTTTTTCTTCCAACAGGTTGCTGAATCCAAATTGGCCAAGTTTGTGGAAGACATTATAATCCCTCCAAGAATGGTGGACATAATCGTTGAAGGAGAGGTATTCGATATTATGTTGATTAATTTTGATAGTACATAACAGATGTCACCTCTTCCACAGTAATCTTGCATTTAATTTTCACCTCTCTTTCAACTTCCTAGGCTTTCTAAATGAATTTCTGATTGAATAGACCTCTAATGATTTGTTAGTGAGTTTGGTTCTTCAGTTTATACAAGAAAACAGGAACATATGAAAAATGTTAAAACATGTGATTTACGGATGGTTTGGATGTTTTCATTTCTAACATTGGCTTTCTTTTTCCTTTCTTGTTGCTGCAACCTGCCTTTTTTTATATTATAATTTAATCAATCTAGTCCATATGGAATTACCTATAAAGGCTCATTAGCATTACTAGTTTGGATCATGTTATTGATGTTTCTTTTGGAAACTTGTAGCTAATGTAATTTTAAATTTTTGACATATCTAGATATTGTTAATTATGGATACTTATAAAAATATGCGTTTTCTTACATAGATAGTACATTTATTCTTGTTTTTGTGGTTAGACTTCGCTTCTAACTTTTCTTTGACATTCTAGGCTAGAATGAATTTGCTTCAAAATTCCACCGTTTAAATAGCATGAATTTCTTCTACATCACCCAATATTTGATATTACATGTTCTTTTACCCCCACATCCTCCCTCCTAATCTACATCCTAGTTATTATACATAATTAGTTACTATTGAGATCCCTTGCAGTTAGTTTTCTTCTTGTGCTCTTTGGAAATTTATTCAGGTTAATGAAGAATATATGAGAACTCTTGAGATTTTGAGTAGGAAATTGAAGTTTGTAGAAGTGGACCCAATGGTTAAAGCTTCAAAAGCTTTAAAAGATGTACAACCTGAGCTTGAAAAACTCCGACAGAAAGCAGTTTCCAAGGTTATTTTCACCTATCTCAATGTTAATATGACTTTTCCATCATTTAATCTCTATCAGAATTTTTTTACTTAGAATGTAACAGACATTCATTGGATGCTCGAATGTCTTTACCATGATTATGATTATCTTGTGCAGATGTTTGACTTCATTGTTCAGAAATTGTATGCGTTGAGAAAACCCAAAACAAATATCCAAATACTTCAACAAAGTGTCCTTTTAAAGTACAAGTGAGTTTTCTTTAGTTAATTTTTCATCTGTCCTTGGAATAGAGCTTAGTAGTTTATTGTGTAGATTGATACTTATAATAATTCTATGCTGTAACTCTAGTTGCTGGTTTCCATAATGGGGTATGCTACCTATGCTGATGTCCTGAAAATTTATTTGAGAATTGAGTTTTTATTTTTTTAATTCTTTACTAATTTGCTTTAACATGTACTTACAATTTTATTTTGATGTAACGTGAATCACAATTAGCTTTGGCCTCGGCTTGGTTTTAAGAAATCTTATGCTAATATATGCATTTTCTTTGTAACTCACTCTTTCACATTATAGTTTCCAAATTCCAATAGATAATTCCAACATGGTCATACTTAAAAAAATAAATCAAAATTATGCAATCTCTGTTGGGGATTAGTTGTTAATGTGAGCGAACATATGATCTGAGCAAAATATGTTCCTCGTTGAATGCAATGTTTTATTGAGAAAAAAATTGTGTCGGCTTTGAATTATGGAGTCATTGTGTTTATTTCATCAACTCTTGAGTTCTGTATAAACGTAACAAATTTAATTGTAACACTGTAGGTATATTGTTTCCTTTCTGAAGGAACATGGCAGGGAGATATATAATGAAGTACGTGCAGCTTACATCGATACAATGAACAAGGTAACTGTTATGATAAAAACCTTAGATTAAGATTGTCCTTTATTAAAACATTTGGTTATGTAATAATCTTTCTACAAGTGGTAGAGGAGAGAAGAGTCTACAGCTTTCCATGTCATATTGTCTTTGATTTTTAGGTTGGAAGCATTGAAAGCAACTCTTTCAGAGTTGGGCGAACTTTTTGTGAATGTTACAATTTATGCATCATCAGAAAAAGGCCTTTTTTAAGTGATAAGTTTAGCAAAAATCTATAATGATTTCTTTTAATGGAGTTTAAAGTGAAGATGTGATAGCATCCAAGACTTCACTCACTCAACCTGGGATGCTGAAAACTGCTGTCTGGAAATGTCAATTTAGATGTGTTGTGATCATCTATACCTGGTTATTCCATAGAGCTCCTTGATGGTTCTAATGGTCAA
The DNA here is from genome assembly GCA_022379115.2 of Bauhinia variegata. Taxonomy (NCBI): domain Eukaryota; kingdom Viridiplantae; phylum Streptophyta; class Magnoliopsida; order Fabales; family Fabaceae; genus Bauhinia; species Bauhinia variegata. The sequence goes on along the minus strand of CM039429.1, from coordinate 27,253,641 downwards.
TTCACTTTAAAAAGATTTCCTTTCAGCTTATTATATAAACTAAAAGACCAGTTTTATTAATTACTCCTTTTTGCTTGCATCCATATGGTATAATTTTGAATGGAAAAAATGGACTTGAGATTATTTTAGGAAGTACTCAACTGCTGATGTATGTTTTCAGGTTCTTAGTGCACATTTCCGTACTTATATACAAGCATTGGAGAAGCTTCAGTTGGATATAGCAACATCTAATGATTTAATTGGTGTAGAGACTAAAAGCTCTGGTCTTTTTACAAGAGCAAGGGAACCTCTGAAGAACCGATCTGCAGTTTTTGCTCTTGGGGATAGGATTAATATATTAAAGGTACATAGGTGTGTCAGTCAAGAAAGTTATAGAACTGTTTTAAATAGAAAGAAGCGTTTTTTGGCAGGCTTATGTTTTGGGCTGTTATTGTCTCTATGAAGTGATTATCATTAAATCTTGTATTTGATTATTAAAAAATGCACGTTGCATAGAAATCACTTGTTTTACTTTTCTTGGATATTTACCTTTTTCTTGAGCTTTGGTCTGATTGGGAGGAACTGATGTCTGTAGATTATTTTAATCTGCACAATTATCACGGTCTTTGGGATAATTACATTAGAATTGATGGTGCATTAATTAATTGTTGCACTGGTACCAGGAAATTGATCAACCTGCGCTGATTCCTCATATAGCTGAAGCCAACTCCATCAAATATCCGTATGAGGTCCTGTTCAGGAGTTTGCAGAAGTTACTTATGGATACTGCTACTTCTGAGTACCAAACAGTTTTCTCTGTCTCTTAATATTGTCATGTAAAATGGAAATGCACACAAGTACATTTTGACAATCAGGTTGACATTATTTTCTTTTATCTACAGGTATCATTTTTGTGATGATTTCTTTGGGGAAGAATCTGTTTTCTATGAAATTTTTTCAGGTACTTTTGATGAATTTTCTTGATTTTTTGCTAGTTCTTCTTACTTAGCTTTTAAAACTGAGTGTAAGCAGAAAGATGAGTGGCTGCTTAGTGATATGTAAGATGGACTTTGTTGGTTTCACTGTCATAAATGCTAGTAGGCTGGTATCATTTGAATTTGCAGGCATTGTTGAAAACATGGGAGAAAAACTTTCAGTATTGTAGAATTTTGGGAAAATGACTTAATATTTGCTCTTTAGCATTGCCAGGTTCGTTTGGTGTCATGGACGAGCACTTCAATTCAATACTTCCAAATTGTTACGATGCCATTGGTCTGATTCTTATGATTAGCATAATACACCAGCATCAGGTAATATTCCAACTATTAAGACGCTATGATTTTCCAGGATCTGACTATAACTACCTCCTTCCTTTCCTACGACCTTGTCCAAATGATCCATGCAACATCCTATTGCATATACTGATTAATTTCTCAACACTTTTACAGCATATAGTTATTATATTCAGTAATATAGCTTCATTAGGAATAGACACTACATATCAAAATACACTGCATAGGAAACCTTCCTACTAACTCCATTGTGATACCAGGACCACATGTTTCTTCCACAACTTATTTTAGCTAACTTTGAACTGTACTCTCAGCGTGGAGCAAAGAATCTGGCACAGTTAAAAATAATTGACTTTTTAAACAATTAATTTGTAGCTGACATAACTTTTCTTATCAGCTGATCATGTCCAGGAGGCGGATCCCATGCTTGGATTCTTATTTAGACAAGGTCAGTTTCTTTTGATTGAGTGTCTATGCAGGAAACCTCTGATATATTCTGAGGTGATTGGATATGGCCGTTCACAAGTAGCCCTAGGATTCACATCGATGTGAATCTAGCTCCCTATAGATTGTGTTTCGTGCAGGGTATAAAGGGGGTAAAGTTGAGTATAACTTATTTGACTGAGGTAAAAGGTATAAAGTTAAAGGAGTACAACTTCTTGTTACTCGTTGAAATGTTACTCCATCAATTTTCCCCCTTTAACATACCACATGCATCCTCAAGGTATTGGAGCCATGGGGGTATCTGCTAGGGTTTAGACAAGCTTCTTAAGTGGAACTGAAATCTTATTAAAATAACAAAGGAAATATGGAAAAAGTTATTGAAACTCCTAGATGACAGAAAAACTGGAGTTTGACAAGCTGTTATGCTTTAGATTCAGTGAGTTAATGCAAATCACACCTTTGTATGATGTGTAGATAATTTCTGCATCACTTCTTTCTTTATTTGTCAATGGTTGTAAGGCACAGTCTATGCATGATTGAAATTCATGGATGAAAGGAGATCTAGGGTGTAGCAAGTTTTTCAACATTGTTTTATGCCAATGCTAGGTAGGTGTAAATCATATTTCCGTTTAAGCTATGGACTATTTCTGCATAATTTGTTCACTTGTTTGAAAGAACTCTTTACTTATTTCTTCATACTCTGGTCTACGTCATCTCTTTTGTTTATGTACATGTTTTTTTCTCTTACATTTTGTTAGACCTACTTAAATGAGACTTCATAAATTGGGCAGGTCAATATTTCGCTATGGCCTCGTTTTAAGATGGTATTTGACATGCACCTCAACAGCCTGCGTAATGCAAATGTGAGGACATTATGGGAAGATGATGTTCATCCACACTATGTCATGAGGCGTTATGCTGAGTTTACAGCCTCCCTTATCCACTTGAATGTTGAGTACGGAGATGGCCAGGTCAGCATGAAAAAGAAACAAGAGTTGGATAGTTTTATTCGTAGGTTTTTAATTTTTAATCTGTCTGCCCACCATTTGCAGCTTGAATTGAACTTGGAACGACTTAGAATGGCTGTTGATGACTTACTTATCAAGCTTGCCAAGAATTTCCCAAAGCCAAAACTGCAAACTGTATTTTTTATTAACAATTATGATATGACAATTGCTGTTCTCAAGGTAGGAACTCGGAATCTGCAACTGTTTTTTCATTTTGGGTGGTCAACCACAAGGTTATGGACAGGAGTATTCCGTGGACAAGACAAAATTGAAAGGGAAAAAAAAAAAAAAAAGTTCCTTAATCAAATTTAAAGCAGTTCACATAAATATTTACCATTCTGGAATATCTTTTGGTCTTTGGCAACTGAAATTTCCTCCATGTTTGATTGCAGGAAGCAGGTCCTGCAGGTGGGAAAATTCAAATGCATTTTGAGGAACTGCTGAAGAGCAATACATCGTTATTTGTGGTAACTGGAGCCATTTTAGATGTCGTTTCCATTGAGGGCATCTTACCCATTTAATCCTCTTGTTCTCGTCTGAAGATTCTTTACAGTTTCCTCTTTTCCTTGCAGGAAGAATTGCTTCAAGAGCATTTTAATGATTTAATCAAGTTTGTGAAGACTAGAGCATGTAAGTATATCATCATCATGACGCAACATTTACATCTGATCTCCTTTACTTGGGACAACTTGCTTAATCTTATGTTGCTTTTTTAGCGGAAGACCCAACTTCGAGTTCTGAAAGGCCTGTAACTGTTGCTGAAATTGAGCCAATTGTGAAGGATTTCGCAAGTAGATGGAAAGCTGCAATAGAACTGATGCACAAAGATGTTATCACTTCTTTCAGCAACTTCTTGTGCGGTATGGAGATTTTAAGGGCTGCATTGACTCAGTTGTTGCTTTATTATACCAGACTCTCGGATTGCATAAAGAGGATCGTTGGTGGGTCTGCATTAAACAAAGATCTTGTATCCATATCTTCAATCATGTACGAAATTAGGAAGTATTCGAGGACTTTCTAATCTGCTGGTTGTGTGATGGTGAAATACTAGATTGAAATTGCTGAAGTCATTTCGTTTTTGCTTTTGGACGCTAAAAGTTGTTTTACTTTTGGATCTTTGCATGGATCCTGAATTGGGGTATTCAGTCCCCATTTTTGAAAGAATGCTTCAATTGTAAAGCAAACTACACAGGAGGTCGAACTTACACTTTTGACTTTCTTTTTCTAAGGGCACATAAATGCAAGATTATGAGCTTGCATGTTTGTGGATAGGTGAACGCTGACCAAATAGGCCGGGGAGATTTACTTGATTTTCTTGAAGCTATCGCAACTAGCCATTTCCAGATTATACTAAAAAAGAATAAAATTGGAAGTTGAAATTGGAAAACATTAAAGAACTCCGAATTATCATTATAATGAAAGATAGTCTGGAAGTTCATTTCTGTGTATATACTGCTTATCGATTCGTAAGAAATCTGTTTCTTTTGCGGTCCGTGTTTGCTTGACATAACATAACGTGATCATTGCCACGTAAACCTCAGATTCTTAAAACAACACATGATTATAGAGAGAGAAATGAAACGACACCTAAGTTTTCTGTACTTGTTGCAGCACAAGGCGAGAATGAATCAAATGGCTGAATAAATAAAATGGGAAATTACAGAAAATAATTTTATGTTTCGGAAAGGCATTTCTCCTAGCTCTGTAAGTATCCCGAATAAAGTATTGTAGTTGCATGGTCCATTGCCAAGCAAGCAAACCAGGAGTGGAGCTCAGAGCTCTGAAGAAAAGCAGATCATGATGCCATACAAAGAGGTTCTAATCTCCCTTTTCTGCCGCGCGATTGGAGAAACTTTAACATCACGATAGTGTACTGATTAGCAATTAATTAGTGCCAGTGCCAGTAGTGTGGTGTTTCGATATTAATTTTGTTATCAATTCAGGAGAAAGAGGCGAAAAAGGAAGCATTCAGGAAATATCTGGAGTAATTGTCTCTGTATATTCTTCTCTTGTTTGTAACTCATCTTGATATGATATCTTTCAAAATCAAAATTAGTTTGATCGATGCATCCACATAATGCTTATTGCATTTTAATCGATTATTCATTGCTGTTCTCCGGCAGTTCTTGTTGCTTTATATGAGCAAAATGACAAGCCATCCTCTGCCCTTGAGTAAGTTCATCTCTTCATCTTGGGGGTTTCGGTCAATTTATATTAACCTAGATGTGCCAGAATATTCATTCCACTGAAAAATGTCTAATAGATTAGCGGTGCTTATAATAGCAGAAAAATTGCAAGATTGGTGGTTTCTGTTAATTTGTTTTAGCAACAAAGGTAAAGTAACCAGTAAATAAAGCAAAATCCCTTTGTGAGGTTCACATGTGCGTGACATGACAACTTTCTGTTCACAGGTTCATTCAACATAAGTTAGGCACTCCATCCATCGCAGAATATGAAAAACTGCAAGCTGAATTGTCGGATCTACAAACCAAATATAATGAGCTTTTGGCAGCACACCAAGAAACCTGCAAAGAGGTCTGTTTTCTTTGATCATTTTAGTAGGCATTTTGAACTCAAGAATGCATTTGTATATTTGCTTTACTAAAAAGAAAGAGCTGGCCCACTCATATCCTTGCTACCAACTTCAAGCTTGAACGTTAAGAAAAAAAGCTTGGCAACTTATAGTTGAAGTATACAACATTCAACATAGGTAAACAGTTGATAAGTCTGCCTTTGTGTATTTTGTTCCGGAATATTTTTTTCATTAGATTCTTTAATGGCTCCCTTTGTTTGATATCTTTGAAGAAGCGGATGATACTACCCACAGCCATTCCGTTATTTAACCACGGACTAGATGAAGCTATTAAATAATAGATATCTTAAGTAGTTGAGCTTGAATGTTGAAACCCAGTTCTATTGTAGCATAATGCAATTTGACATGACAAGTATTTCTGATTATTTCACTTCAACTTATTTCAGGATTTAAGAAATTTTCATCTCTTGCTAATATGGATAACGAATAATGATGGTACAATTTTTTGACTTGTGTTTGCAACCATGATAAATTCATGTGTATGGCCAAATATTGCTTGTAATATATTGAGGTTGGAAAATTTGTGAGCTTGTGATATTCTGATTCAGGGTTGGGACATGAGAAATACTTACAATGTACAAAGTCTGGGCTGGAAAGTTTAGAAACATTCAACATGAAGAAAAATGATTGCGAGTCTATGCTCTGCAACAAGAATAAGGGCTTGAGGTGTTGGTTAGTATGGATAAATAACGGAATACGGAATGGCTGTAGGCAGTAGTTTGTACATGTTAGGAAACAGTTGATAAGTCTGCCTTTGTGTATTCTGTCCTAGATTCTCCAGTGGCTCACTTTGCTTGATATCTTTAAAGAAGCAGATGCTGTATCACTTGCTTAACACAGATAATCCTAATTATGTTAAATCTTACGTCTGTCCTGTTATTGCTATTCCGTTTTTCCTTTTAATTTATTTAACTTTCATTTTTTAATTGACTCCATATCTGTAACGATGTAAGTCTATTTAATGGCAGTTGGAGGAAATGAAGAGCTCGCATGCCTCGGCAGTAGCATTTACCAAGGAAACCGATGGCGAGTCCACAAAAGATGGGCTCAAGAGCTTTCTGTTCCTTGCTTTTCTTTGGAGGGGCTCATTTTTCATTTTTTATGAAACGGACTCATTAATTGATATTGTTATTTTCAATTATTTTTTTATGAATGAGATTTAACTCTTCCCTCTATCTGCCTCCTGTTCGAGTTCGAAATTTGGTTTATATTTTGTAAATAAGAATATTTCTTAGCTTAAAAAGCTGAGATTGGAATTATTTATCCTTTCAAGTGGCTTCCACCTATTAGGAAAACATGCTTTCAACTGTTTAGTTTAACTCCTTTTTTAAATAAAAATATTTAGAACATTGCATTTACAATTTGACTGTTACTGAAGTATGATAAAAGTATGTGTGTAAGAAATATGAGGAGTGCTTTAAGCACTCTCATTACAATCTTCAGACTAAGGAGAGCGAAAGTCGAAGAGCATGTTGAAGAATTTTGTTATTATTAAAAAAAAAAAAAAAAAAGGTTAAGAAGAACGAACTGAGTATAATCAGAAGCCCACTGGGGAACTAAAAAGGAGGCCTGCTGAGCGGAAACTGGCAAGCCCTTATCCGTTATGGATCTTTTAGGTTCAGTCAGTTATTTAAACTCCCAATCACAAAGATCCAGTGATCAAAATCCCCCCTTTTTTTATGAAAAAAGTTAAAAGTAACAAAGAGAAACTAACACGGATATGATCAACGGTCAAACTTAAAGACAAAATCAGGAAAACAAATCCAATCCAACGGTTCTGAATCAACCAAATTCATAAAATAATACCTATGAACCTTTTCCACCATTACTAAATAATTAAAAACTTAAAAAAAAATAAAAAAAATTCCTTGCCCTTGACGCCCCTCTCTTCTTCTCCCTCTCTCTACTCAAAATGGAACCCAATGAAAACCAACTCAGCTCCTACTACCACCACCAACAGCAGCAGAGCACCACCTCTTCCGTCACCCCCACAACCGCCGTCGCCACCAACACACCTTCACGGACGAATGGCCTCCTACCACACACTGAAGGGTCCCACATGGTCTACCCTCATTCCGTGCCCTCTGCGGTGTCTTCCCAACTTGAACCGGCCAAGAGGAAGAGAGGCAGGCCCAGAAAGTACGTTACGCCTGAGCAAGCTCTAGCGGCTAAGAAAGCTGCTTTGTCTTCCTCTCACACCTTCTCTTCCAAGGACAAGGAGTCCACTGCCTCTGCTTCATCTTCTTATACCGGCTTTTCCAAGAGATCGTTTGCTCTAGGTGTGTTTCTCCGGAAAATCTTAATTCTTTCTTTTTGCTGGTTGAATTTCAAGGGTTATATTGGATGACCTTTACTTTCTTTGCTGCATTGTTTAAAAGCCTCTTTGCCCGCATTTAGGTTTTAGCATTTTGTTATGACATTTTTTTGTGCTCTGTTGGTGCTTGTAAGCTTTCTACTTTCGGTCCTGCTTGTTGTGGAATACTTAGAATTTGTGCGCATAGTGACGCTAATTTGTTTGATATGTGATCCTTAACGGCGAAATGATTTTTTTTATTGATTTAATGGTATTAATTTTCTGTTACTTGATGTTTATCTTGAGGTCTTTATCTGAGGGCTGTAATACTTTTTTGGTCAAAATTTTGGTAGATGGGTTTTATTGGTTTGATACAATTGCATGTTCAAATTTGTCATGCTGGGTCAATAGAAAGAATTCGTTGTTCTGTTTGGGTGGGAGCTGATTTCTAGAAGTCCTTCTTCGGTGTTTCTTCATTTTGATGGTATCTATTTTTTGCTAAATGATGCTTTAAGTGACAAGTCCACTAGCATGCTTGCTATCAAAATAGGGAAGGAATTCAAGAGGAAATTGTTTATGCTAATTAAACATGTCGACCTCGGTGACTTCATAATTTAAAAAAAAAAAAAAATGATACGATGGTTCTGACTTGATTGATCAAATCTCAAACAATGCAGATACTTAGGAAAATTCATCTAATTGAGAAACTTTTATGGAGCAAGGTACTGTGCATTGATTATTGGGACCACAGTATGTGTTTAAGACCAAAACAAGAAATACAAAAAATTATTGCCTCAGAAGGGAGTATATATGAATTGAACTTCTTTTTGGTTGTCTATGGTTTGTAACTATTCTCCCGTAAATTTTTTATGCATATTAAATGTAATCCATTTCTGAAATTTTGGAATACTGCTTTAAACTTCTTGCTTCTTGGACGCTCCACATAAAGCAGAACACAGATTAGGTAATTTTTCTTTTGGGAAAGTGAAATCATCATATGGACGCCCATAGAATATTTATTAGATACTTCTATTGTTAATTGATTCAGGCAATGCAGGACAAGGCTTCACTCCACATGTCATTACAGTTGCTGCTGGTGAGGTATGCATTCTTGACAGTAATTGAAATTTTTGTTAATTGTTTCCACCTGCTTGCAACACCTGGTAAATGCTTGAAATGGGAATTATGGTGACCCAGTTTTTATGCAAACACAAGTTGTAGTCCCAATGCTTCCATGTTTATATACAGGGGTCACAGTAATTCTAAGTTTAGTCTACAGTGACTAATCCTTTGCTATTTTGTCCTATTCCAATTTCCAAAAGAAAGGGTGGACATATTTGTCTTTTGTAAGTTCAATTACCATATATTATTTCCTTAAATAACGATAAATTTTGCACGTTTGAATATAATTATTTTACAGTGATTGATACACGATAACTTGACATTCAATTTGATGATAACTTATAGAATTAATAATCATGTGTGATTATTTAAGTAAGTCTTCAAGTGCGAGTTTATCAAAGGGAACGCGTAAAGGTCCTAAAGGATACTTCTTAAATATTCTGGATATTAAGAAGCGTAAATTATGCTTAGCTTCCTATTTTCAAATATTAGGCATTTTGGTTTACAGAAAAAAAGAAAATTATTGAATATTGCAAGGCGAGACTTTTTTCTTCTAAAGGGGTTGCTGATTTCAAGTCATGATTTATGACTGAATTTGATTGATCCTACTGCATTTTTCTGTTTGGTTGAAGAGGAGTTCCAGTTTATGCAGAATACCTAGTCTTTATATTGCATTTCTATTTTAGATCTCTAAGTTGTTTCACCCTTACCTGGGATGGTTTAATGCATTACTATTAATTATATGAGGAAAAAAATCTAATTATGTATTAAAAGATTTCCCTTTTCTGGATGGGTAGTCTTCTGTGTCTTTCATGTTTGCCTCATTCTTTTTAGATGTCTCAAATATGTCTCATCTTGAAAGTCAAAAAAGTAAGATAGCATTTTCCTTAAATGTGCCTAATATGGCATGGGTCTAGGTGAGGTGCAAGAGGAGTGGGAAATATCTACTGGTAATCTGAAAAGGAGCGCTTTGATGTAAATCGGCCTAGTTAAAGGGATCAATCATGATTTAGTTTCTGCGTCTTGGCATATAACTTGGTTCATTGATATAGGAATCATTGTTTTTTTTTGTTTGTGCTTTTCTAAGTTTACAGCATTTCTTCTGGTAGTTAACCATCAAAATGGGATTTTTCTTTATTGTTATCTTTAGATAATTTGAATTTTCCTCCAGCAATGACACCGAATATACTTTGTTGAGCAGCTGCATACTGTTATTAAGTTTGGGTCTCTTTTGTTTGTAGTACTTTATAATAATTTAAGCATTTTTCAATAGGATGTCGCCCAGAAAATTATGTTGTTCACGCAACAAAGTATGCGGGAAATATGCATTTTATCTGCATCTGGTTCAATCTCCAATGCCTCTCTTCGGCAGCCAGCAACCTCAGGAGGCAATGTTGCATACGAGGTAAAACATTAAATCTTTTACATTGCCGTTTCTGTTTTATTCCAATCCTTATTCTTCCAGATAACTTATTTGGGTACCAGAATAACCAAGACTCAAAAATATCTATATGTTTTGAGTTTTACCTTTCTATTTAAGAATTTTCATCTAGTTTTTTTTTTTTGGTATAGACTCTGCTTAGTTTAATAGAAATGATTTTCAAGGAAATTTGTGTCTAGGAACTAAAAATTCTTTAGCAAAAAAAATTTCCTTAACAACCGTTTCTATCAGAACAAAAAGCCAAGTGATAAAACTTGTTGAATGGTGAACAATTGTGTAAAAATCCAATAGTTATAGACAAATTTATCTTCTTCTTCTTTTTTTGTAATTTATCAAAAATATTAATGATTGAAAGGTGGAAGTAAATCTGTAAAAGTAATATCCATTTTCTGTATATTTATAGTTGCACCTCCTTTAACTTTGATCCTCAGTGATCTTCAACTTCAAGTAGTAATGCCATTTTCTGTGTGTTATATCATTTAAATTATAAATGTTTTCTTAATCTCAGTACCAAGAAGTAGTGCTGCCATTTTCCTGTGTTATTGCTGAATGAATCAAATGATATTGTGCTCCGCACTCTGCAGCTTCATGATTATATGGCTATGTGCTAAAAATAATCGTTTTTAATGTTTATCCGTTGCTTTTGGGGTAATGAGACTTACGGATTCACGTTTTCATTTTTTGAGAAGTCCTTTGCATGGTGAGAGTTGACTTTATTTAATGCTCATATTTTACTTTCACCCGCTTGATTATGTATTGCTTTGATATATGATGCTCATATTGCAGTTGTCACTTGATATATGTCAGGGTCGGTTTGAGATCATTTCATTATCTGGTTCCTATGTCCGTACTGAACTTGGAGAGCGAACTGGTGGTCTGAGTGTGTGCTTATCTAGTACTGATGGCCAAATCATAGGCGGAGGAGTTGGTGGGCCCTTAAAAGCTGCGGGTCCAGTTCAGGTAAATTAAATCCCAGAAAAGAATTTTGGTTGAACGCGAACATTAACAATGTTGTGGGTCGAATAAACTGTTTCTTACATAATACCTTTTTGTTTCGATCAATTCTGTCATTGTCCTTGTTGTTTGGTATGCAATATGCCACCGCTGAGAAATGGGGTAAGCAAAAAAGTTTTAGATTAAATATATGCTAGAATGAGTATTTGAACGACACTCCGTGCATGCTCATGTTTCTTGGTTTTTCTAGAGCTAGGTATCTGTTACATATATCCTTTTCTTAGCTTAACAGAAATGAGATTCTGCAGTTCAGAACTATACATCTTTTACTACAACGAAAAGTCATTGTTGGCATTGATAGATAGCTAATTCGCACACAGGTCATTGTCGGTACGTTTTTTATTGACCACAAGAAGGTTGCTGGCGGTGGTGTAAAAGGGGATGCTTCTGTAAGGAAGTTGCCATCACCGGTTGGCGAATCAGCATCGGGTTTAAGTTTCCGCCCAGCAATGGACTCTTGCAGTGGTAATCCTATTCGGGGAAATGATGATCATCAGCATCAAACGATTGGAGGAAGTCATTTCATGATTCAACAGCAGGGTATGCATATGGCACCTTCCAGGCCTACAGATTGGGTGGGGCGTCTTGATTCAAGAAGTGCTGGGTATGAACTGACAGGTATGAAAGAGTTGTACTGCTTCTCACATTTCCTTACTGAGATTGAGATGGCTATGCAGCTGCTGTGCATGCGCGTGTGTGAGAATGAGAGAGAAACTCATGTGAAGTAGGTTTTGTATGTGCAGGAAGAACAGGTCATGGAGCACAGCAGTCCCCTGAAAATGGGGATTATGATCAGATTCCTGACTGAAGGCACTGATCTGTGGTAGATAGATAGATGTATGATATTCTCTGCCGCGTAATGCTGTTAATAGTATGCACCAATTAATACCATCCCTTTAAGTAAAGGTCGTGGCATCTGATCTGATAATTAATACTCATATATGTTCTTCAAATACGTTTGCAAACAGAACCAATGTTAATATTGTCATTATCATTTGGGTCCTCCTTTTCCGAGAATAGCAAGACATCCTTTTTTTTTATTTGTCTTTTTTCGTTTCTTTTGTGAGGGTAGGATATCAAATCGAAGTGGTAAAACTGCTAATTTTTTGAAAGAATCACATCTGATACATAATTCATCATTCAATTAGTGCTGTATAGCTTGTCCACTATTTGAGGACCAAGAATTCCAATAATAGCATTATTATCATTAGGACTTTAGATATCACATTTGTTTATTATTTGCTCGCTGCGTCACGCACTCTTCTTTTAAATACAGCAGTGAGCCTCATAACATAATTTATTTTATTTTATTTTACTTTTTAAAGAAAACTATAAGTTAAAAAAGGCTACTCACGAGTCATGCCATTTAGTTTAGTTTGCGTCATCATCCCTTCCTTCCCAATAGTAATATAATAATAGTACACAAAATATTATTCATTGAGGACAATTACGTATTCGCAATTTCATATCACAAGTGCTCAGTCCTATCCTATATTATATTATTCCATCTGGAGATCCTTTTTGTCAATAGCTAGCTACCTTTCCCATTAATTAATCAATATTCTTAGATAATTTATCATCGAATATTGTTTTAAAATCATAATAGCACTGTTTGAAATCTGAATTAGAACTTTGATTGGAAAAGGATTTTTTTGAAAGATAAAGACATTGAACTAGACGAGAGAGAAAGAGAGTTAAGTTAAGTTGGATTATGCTATTAGTAATTAATTACTAACAATTAACAATTAATTAATGGTTGGTGATTTGACGAGGATGCTGAGAACATCGGGAGTCTAGGTTCGGTTCATGTAAATCTATGTGGGTCCCACTTCCTATTCCAATTCCAGAGAGACGCTCTCCTCTATGGTCTTCTTTATTTCTTTCCCTCCTCCTCCCTCTGTTTCTCCCGGTCCAATGCTGGTTCGCTTACTTCTACTTACGAATAGAGCAAGATAAAGAGAGAGGGGATTCCCAAATAAATTCGCAGCTAAATATCTACTCAAAGTGAAATTGCTCTATCTTTCATACATAAAGGAATGCAATTATTTATTTTTTTGCGATGATTCTTATTATTTGGGTTGGCTCGCCAAAGTCGCATAAGATTTAGTGCCAAGGCTGAAATTTTGAAAACTGTAAGCTGGGATTTGGCATCCAAAAGATTGAGCGAATCTGGTTTCATCCGCCACCGCCCGAGGTCTGTTCTCTTTCGTTGCTCATGTTTTCTTGTGGGCCTTCGCCTTCCCATTCAATTGCTTGTCACGATCACATCTTTCTTCAATTATCCGGGAAGGAGTTTATTATGTTTTTGGGGGCTATCGGTTTCTAATTCTAATTCTTTATTTAGAATCCCAGAAAATGAAATAATAGAATGACGAGGCTTCAGTTGATGCATATGTTAGATCTTGACTATAGCAAGCGATATGTCAACATCTGAAACTGAAAACATTGATTCAGGTAGATGGAGCTTTTCTCTTCTTCTCTTGTCTACTAGCCTTTAGTTGACCATAGCTTGGGAAGATGAGAACTTTTTGGGATGGTTTGCTGAAATACCAACTTGGTGCGATGGAAAAAGCGTTGGCTTCTCTCTTTTTGCTTTCTTGTCTCGTCATCTCTGTTTCTGCCGCCGATGTTGAATATGCACATTGTAGTTGTGATGATGAGGGGTTCTGGAGCATACAAAGCATTCTAGAATGTCAAAAAGTCAGTGATTTTTTTATTGCTGTAGCATATTTCTCGATCCCCATTGAATTACTTTACTTCGTTAGCTGCTCCAACGTACCATTCAAATGGGTTCTCCTTCAATTCATAGCATTCATAGTTCTCTGTGGCTTGACGCACTTACTGAATGGATGGACTTATTACGGACCTCACTCATTCCAGTTGATTCTCTCCCTTACTATCGCTAAATTCCTTACAGCTCTTGTCTCATGTGCAACTGCAATAACCCTTTTGACTCTGATTCCTCTTGTTCTCAAGATCAAAGTGAGGGAGCTTTTCTTGAGGAAGAATGTTCTGGAATTAGACCAAGAAATTGGATTTATGAAAAAACAAAAGGAAGCAAGCTGGCACGTTCGGATGTTAACCCGAGAAATCAGGAAGTCTTTGGATAAGCATACTATCTTGTATACCACACTCGTTGAGCTTTCTAAGACACTGGACTTGCTTAATTGTGCAGTTTGGATGCCAAATGAGGACAGACGAGAAATGCACTTGACTCATGAATTGAAAACGAGGTCATCCAACAATTTTCATAATTCTATTCCTATAAACGACCCAGATGTATTAGAAATAAGAAAATGCAAAGGTGTGAGAATTTTGGGACCTGAATCTACTCTAGGAGCTGCAAGTGGTGGTGGATCTGGGGAGTCTGGTTCTGTAGCAGGTATTCGCATGCCAATACTTCATGTTGCAAATTTCAAAGGAGGAACTCCAGAGCTGGTTGAGACGTCTTATGCTATACTGGTTTTGGTTCTTCCACATGCAAACTCTGCAGTTTGGAGCAGCCATGAAATGGAGATAGTGGAAGTTGTTGCTGATCAGGTGGCTGTAGCATTGTCTCATGCTTCAGTTCTTGAAGAGTCCCAACTAATGAGACAGAAACTGGCAGAGCAGAACCGAGCATTACAACAAGCCAAAATGAATGCAATGATGGCAAGCCAGGCTAGGAACTCATTTCAGAAAGTGATGAGTCATGGAATGCGGAGGCCTATGCATTCAATATTGGGATTGCTTTCAATATTTCAAGAGGATGATGCCATATCTAAACACAAGATTATTATTGACACGATGGTGAAAACTAGCAATGTTCTCTCAAGTTTGATTAATGATGTAATGGAGATTTCAACAAATGACAAAGGAAGCTTCCGGTTAGAGATGAAACCTTTCCTTCTACATTCCATGATGAGGGAAGCTGCTTGCATTGCCAAGTGTTTGTGCGTATATAAAGGCTTTGGTTTTGAAATTGATGTTCAGAAGTCGTTGCCTGATCAGGTGATTGGTGACGAAGCGAGGGCCTTTCAAGTAATTTTGCATATGATTGGGTATTTATTGAATTTACACAATCGAGGAAGGACTCTCATTTTCCGGGTTTTTCTTGAAAATGCAAGTGGGAATAAGGATGATAAAAATTTGGGAATATGGAGATCAAGCATGCAAAATGAGTATGCATATATAACATTTGATTTTCGGATAACTGGTACAACTTCTCAGTCTGATGAATCAATGTCGACAAGCCAGCTTGTTGATAGGACACACTACAAAAATGAACCTAAGGAGGACCTGAGCTTCAGCATGTGCAAAACACTAGTGCAGGTAGGTGCATTCTCCTCTTTTTCTATATATATCTGTCATTTTTAGTTCTTGATTGAGATCGAGTTGATAATGTCTGTGTTAATTCTCTGAATGTTTTGCAGAGTTTTTTTAAAAAAAAAAAGAAAAAGAAAATGAAATCAGCCATTCCTCCATATATTGGTGATGGTGATTTGATTGTCTGATTTAACTTAGAAAGGTGCTAATTAGTCTAACCATACCCAATCCTATGCTTGGAGATATTGGGGCCAATATGCATCTATGCATGCCTGCACGCATCTACTAAACATGTATACACACGAGCCCGTGAAGTCTAATTTGAAAGTCTAAATGCTTTAAACTAGATTTCTGGTTTATCGTTAATGGATGGAAAACATCGTTGATAAATTGAATACCACTCTGAATGGTTAATATCTTCCATTTCATTGAGTGTTTGTACTCACGTAACCTCTATTTTTGATACACAAAGTAGAGGGTCATGGCATAAAATACTTCAAGTCAGATATATTTTACTAGTTAGCAAATGACCATATTAACATTCGCAGATTCACTGTCTTCATCTCATTCTTAAATCTTCATTTCATCCTTAATTCTCAATGCCTCATCAAATATCATGGTTCTAGAGAATATCTTGACATGTATATTTGGAGGAGGAAGAGATCAAAAGGAAATAACTGATTTGGAAAGGAACATATATGGGCATTGCTAGTTTGTTGTTTTGTTTGGGGTTCAGTAGGGAAATTGGTTGTGTCAAGCTTAATTTGGTCTCATATATGGACTACTCCTTAGGTTTTGCACCTACAGGATTAAAAAATTTTCGGTGCCAGGGTGAAAAAGAAGCTATATGAGTGCCTTAGTACTGGTAAAGTAGGATATTTCTTTGCATAGGCATTAATATTTTTGTGTAGTTTACTTATTAGAAAGCAAATGCATTGAAATTTCTCTTGAATATGCTATAAATTTTTGTTTACCCCAACAAACGGAATTCTTAAGATCTGGCCCCTGCCAATCAACTGCTGATCTTTTGAGTTACACTACACTGACCATTGATATAATATGGAATAATCTGCAGATGATGCAAGGTAATATCTGGATATCACAGAACTCAATGGGTTTGGCCCAAAGCATGACGCTTGTTCTCAAGTTTCAGATAGGGTCATCATTTGGAAGGTCCATTTTGGCTCCTAAATATTCTTCCAACTCGCAGTTTAGAGGCCTCAGAGTAATAATGGCCGATGACGATAATGTAAACAGGACAGTAACGAAGAAGCTACTTGAGAAGTTGGGTTGTCAAGTAACTGCTGTTTCATCTGGGTTTGAGTGCCTGAGTGCTATCAGTGCATCTGGTAACTCGTTCAAAATTATCCTTTTGGATCTTCACATGCCTGAAATGGATGGTTTCCAAGTAGCTATGAGGATCCGCAAGTTCCACAGCCGGAATTGGCCCGTCATCATCGCTCTTACAGCAAGTGCAGAAGATCATATAATGGAGAGATGTATGCAGGTGGGAATGAATGGAGTCATTCGAAAACCCATTCTCCTCAATGATATAGCAGATGAACTCACAAGAGTTCTCCAACGTGCTGCTGAAAATTTGTGACAACTTCTTCTCCACATTATTATGATTATTATTATTATTAGTATTATTATTCACGGAAAAACATATAACCTCCAAAATTCTTCATGCTTACTTAGGCCGGGAACATACAACTTGGAATTTCTAACCTGCAAAAATATTATAATACTCTTAATTTGCTAACCATTTTGCTGATTAAGCTATATAAAGAATGAGAATTTTTTATTTCTGCTTGATCACCTACGCATGTTTTCTTCTTCGCCTCTGTTGCCTGGTTGCTTTTCTTGAGTAGTATTATTTATTATTTATAACATTCTTTCACTATTTTCACACTTGTACGATTTAAAATCAAAATTAAGTAAACCCTCTTTGACTGATCTATTTTAAACCTTTTTATTTGAAAGATAATGTAAGAATATTAATTGAGGAGAAACCCTAGAGATTGAAAGAAGGTATAGAAGTAATTGTCCTTAGCTACTCTCTCATTGTTCTTTTTGGAAATAGCTATTAAATTTGCTAAATGATTTATTTTTAATTTCTTTATATATAACAGTATTAGAAATTACGTACAACTCTTTATATTATTAGTTGATAAAAAATAAAAAATAAAAAAGATCATTTTGTGTATCTGTACAGCTTTATAGGCAGCGTTGTTCTTTTATTAATCTATCCCCGAAAAGAAAGTATTTATACACGGGGCAATAATGTTTTCGATTTTTTACTAAAGTAAGTTCTATTGGAAATTTATTTATATAAAAATGGGTTTCGTTGATAATTAACTACGTAAATGGGTTCTTTTATAAAATATTATTTTTAAAACCAAATAACTAAAATGTCAAAATATACTAATAAAATGCTAATAAGTCAAAACTCAAAATAATAACCGTGAAAGTGAAAATGCTAACAGTGCATGATTAAAAAATATTATCTAAATTTAAAAATATATACATTATTTTATAAAAATACCTATTTATGTAAATAATTTTAAAATAAATCTATTTTAGTAAATAATTTCATGAGAAAACCAATAAGAGTAAAATAATCCATGATGTCCGTCGTTTAATGGATGTGCTGGTGTCGTTTCATGAGGGGTTGCACGCGTGAGGTTTACGAAGTTGCCATCAGTGCGCGGTGCGAAGCGGGTGTGTTTCAGCTACAGCTCTCTCCGTTTACTATTTAATGGTGAGACTGAGTTGCAACTTGCAAGGCAGAAGCAGAATACTTCTCGAAGGACTTCGAATGGGAAGAACTGAAAGCAGAGGTCGAAGCAAACCCTTCTATTTGGTACCACTTTAATCGACGCCCTTTGTCTTCCTCTATATATTCGAAAGAAGCAGAAGCGAATATGGAAGCTTGGAATCGATTTCACATTCGCCATTTCTCTGGGAAATTCTTCAAGAATGTAATTATGTAATGTTCTCTTCTCCACTTCACTCTCCTGTTTTTTTTTTTTTTAAAAAAAAAATTATAATTTGTTAGCCATTTGGTCAATGAGGGAAAAAAAAAAAAAAAAGAACAATGCTCTTTTAAATGCTATTTAGGTTGAAAGCCAAATCCAGTCAACACCGTGTACTCCACGGCAAGTTCATACAGTGAATAATAAAAAAAATAAAAAAAATTGTGCATCTGAACATGCCCTTAATTTTCAATTGCTGGCGTATAATTCCCATCATTGATGTTTATGATGCAATATCAGTTTTATATTATATGACTTGTGCTTTATCAAGTGCTTCGCATGTTTATAATGCTAGTTCAATAGATTCCTTTCCAAAATATTAGTAATTAATTGGGTTCTTATTCTTTAAAAAAGATTACTAGGGCTTGTGGCGCTGTTGGCAAAACTCCACCTAGAAAGATCAAGAGTGTGTAAGAATTAGGATAAGGGATTTGCTGTTAAGTCTTCATTGAAGTGTCTTTTAATTAAAGCAATTTGAATATCAAAACCTGAGTGGGCTCCAACAGCATAAATGCTTTACCATTGGAATGTTGTATAGGAGTAAGCAGCTAAATAATAAATTAGGGTTCATGAATATTGATATGTGAATCCATGTGAATTGGGTCCTCCATGCTCACTTAATTTGTAGGATCCTTTGAGTGTCATGGAAAGCATCCTTTTAGATCATACTGATCCTGTCCCCAAAGCTGTATATAGCTTAATTTCAAACTATAAATAGGTAGAATCCAAAAAACAAAGAAAACTTATTTATAATATTATGTTCTGTAACCAATAGGAAGGGCTTCCCAAGCTTAAGATTTCAAAGACTAACTGCTAGTTACACTAATGATTTATATATACCCCCTTCTGAAAATTAGATTCCATCAACTGTATTGTTCCATGCTGAGGAAGGAAGTGTCACATTAATTAATATCATGTGACGTTGCCCTAAATCGACTTCACATAGTATCTTCATCAATATTGCAGATAGAAGGCTCACATTTTCACTTATATACATAAATCAGCTTTGTTAAGTTTCCTGCTGATATTTTATATTCATGCATCAAAATCTGCTTTCTTTTTAGGATACTGACGGAAAAGTTTTCTAGGTCGGCTTCTTTTTTCCCTTCAAGTAAGTTTGTTGCACTTTCATTTTATATACAGGGTTGAAACACTGAAAACAGCTAAAATTTGAACTTGGAGTTTCTGTAATGAGTTCTATTGTTTTGAATAGCGAGGAAGCATAGCAATTATGAGATCCAGATGCGACAAATCTCGCATGATTTTTGCCTAAAAAGAATAGCTAGCTGGAAGGCTACTCTTTACCAAGATTAAAGTAAAAAAAAAAGGCTGAAGTTTGACTCAATTCCTCTATATAAGGCTTTTGCTTGTAATATATTTACGCAAGACCAAAAGAAAAGACAGCGCGTTAGAGATCCTGAAACTTGAATGAACCAAATGATATATATACATGAAGAATCATTGCTTTAAGTACTTCGTTTTCCCTTGATAATATTGTTCTTGAATGTCACTGTTTACCATCGGCCTTGATTATTTTGCTGTGATGGAGGACACTTGCATTATTATAACAGCCAATTTTCTTTTTTTTTTTTTTTTCTTTATGGGTAGTACCTTGATTTTGTTTGTTTCCCTTCTTTCTTCATTCTGTTTCACCAACATGTGGAAATTCCCCGGATGGTCTTGTGCTGCTAATTAATTATATATATTGGCATGATACATTGCAATTCTATCCGTATCTCTAATAATTCAACTGCGATTACGCTTCTCTCTTTTTTTTTTTCTTTTTTTCTTTTTGGTTTTGTTTATTTTATTTTATTTATTTTTCATCTTCTTCTTTTTTGCATTAGTTCTGAACGAGTTATCAATGAGTTTTGGTAGCAGAATGCTTAATTATTCCCAACGTTGATATGTATATACTTAATAATTTAATACGAATTCTTGCACTCTCGAAAAATAACATCGCGGATTTTCTTAATGTTATAGTATATTATGTGATTTTGAAATGGATTTATTTATGATTCTTCGTAAATATAACTAGATTGTATCCTTGTGTTATGCATGAGCTTGTTTGAACATATGGTTCTAAAATTATAATTTGTTAATGGTGTCAATAATTATAAAAAGGAGATGAATTTACTAAAAATAAATTTAAAGAGTATAAAGATATAATATTAAATAATTTATGAATGATTAAACATACTATTATCAAATTACAATGCAAATTTTAGCAATAGTATTTCCTCTTCTCTGATCAAATCACATATATTGCAAAGACAATCTAAAGTTGCAATACAAATTTTAGCAATAGTATTTCATGTATGATTTATTTATGATTCTTGATAAATATAATGATAAACGAAGAAATTGAGAAATCCCTGCCCAACTTCCTTCTCTCCAACTTCGATGGTTAATTTGTATTTTTTTAATCGCTTGACAAAGAGGAAATTTAAGTAAAAAAAAAAAAAAGAGTTCAGAAATATCCAGATGTAATATAATCTCTAATTAAATTGACATATAAAAAAGAAAAACTTGATAAATTTTTATCTGACTAAAAAGAGAAAAGTCCAGTATGTGATCCAGTTCCATGCATTTTTTCTTTTTTCACAAGTAATTGTTTTTCTTATTAATACGATGACCTACCATGAGCCCAATTATAAAGTTCATGATTCAAGTGTGCACCGTTACCAAGCATATTCGACTGAAGATTATAAACTGGAAGGGATGAGGAAGCCTCTCCCATTGTCCCACCTGGACCTGCCAGCTGGCCGCCACTGCCGTCAAGAATGGGAGGAGATCCACCGCCTCCGCCGCCCGTCAATTGTCCTTGGGCTTCTTCTTCAATATCCTCTATGGGTAATCTGTCATATGTGGCATTGGAAAAGGTAGCTGCCATTATCATAACAGGTCCTGATGCCACCAAGGGACCCATCACCACACCTCCGACCACTTGACCTTGAACTCCGGCAAGATATATGGTTAAACCGGTAGAACCTGGTGGGGCCGGTCCTGGAAGAAACGAACCGGTCAATGAAAGTATCTCGAAGCGGCCGTGAAGTGCCATAACGGCGCCAGGGGCGTTTGTTTGGCGAAGAGTGACGTTGACGACGGTGCCGCTGCCACTGAGAACGCAGACTCCTCTTTGACGCTTTCTAGCGAACTGAACTACAGAGTCAGTAATATCTGCTCCGCTTGCTATCTCCATCACATGGCTTCGAAGGGCATCAGGGCTCTCCCTCGTCACATATATGGGTGGCTTTGGCTTGTTCTTGGAGCCTGGTGGGCGCCCTCTAGGGCGACGCGTGGTCGCCACTTCGATAGCTCCTTCCTTGGGCTCATCACTGTTTTCTTTCTCTTCTTCTTCTTCTTCTTCTTCGCCTCTCCCACCACCACTGTCATTCATGGAGATACCCAGATCTGGTTTCTTCAAGGGAGGAGAGTAAGCAGAGTTTTCAACTCCTGCAAGACCCCCAGATCCGGCCCACCACCGGTTCGCCATGCTGGTAAGGAAACCCGCAACACAGCACAATATATTTATATATATCAAATGCCTTAGTGAGTGTACTGAGATAATTATTTTTGGAATATAAGTAAGTTCCAAGTCTCTTTCCTCTTTGTAGATGATTTAGAAAGGGGATCCGAGAGACATGGTTGCGAATATATATATATATATATATAGAGAGAGAGAGAGAGAGAGAGGCTTTGGGTTATTGTAAGGTGCGATGGAGTCAAAAGAAGATAATGTAAGGTAAAAGAATATATATGGTATTGTAGAGTAGGGCTGTGATGTGTTAGGAATTAGTAATTGGGTAATTAGGGTTTTGTTGTGTTTGTATGGCGGAGGTGGGACTGTGTCTGTGTGTGCGGAGAGCTAGAAAGAGAAGATATTGAGAAGGTGGAGTGGACCGCACGTTCTTGCTCGCGTCCCCACAAATAATATTTAAAACATACAATAGAATAACGAGAGAGAGAGAAGCTAGTTACTACTACTAGTATATAGTAATAATGTCAATAATATTGTTAAGTTAACGGTAGTAAGCAGTAGTAATACAAGTTGAGTTTGATATTTGACCATTTGAGATTGAAATTAAGATTAGGACGCAATCTCTCTCTTTGATTATATATATTTTTAAATTATGGAAGACTATACTGGCGCTCCCTCTATCTATCTATGACTTACGTTCCAAAACAAGACTGATTAACTCACGGATTGATACATATATATATATATATATATATATATATATATATAAGAACATCAGTTGTAGATGCATGCATGTAAGACTTGTTCATTTGTTTTTTAATGCTCCAATTTCAACCCTAGCCTGCCATTTGAAATCAATTACTACAACTCAGAAGAATTAAGGATCAATATAGTAGTTTTAGCAGTAGTAGTTGTAGAAATTAATGATCATATCGATCGTTAATTTTTACAATATATATATATATATATATATATATATATATATATATATATATATATATATATATATATATATATATATATATATATATATATATATATATATATATATATATATATATATATATATCTCACATAATCAAATTAATTAAAACTGCATGCGAAAAAAATTTAAAGAGTATATATATATATAATTTATTCCTTCCTTTGCGGTGTTTAGCTAGCTAGTAGATTATTATTAATTAATTCCATCATCTTTTCATTTTCCGGTGGCTTAGCTTAGCTATTTTGTCTCCACCATCTTCAACTGCATGCATGCCCATCCTTGTCGAACTCTCACATTTTGGTTGCCCCGGCCCAAATTCAATTGTTAATCTTCTGCTAACACCTCCTCTCTCTCTCACACACTATATATATATATGCCCCTAAACAGGTAAAATCAACTTGAGCTATATATATAGAAATTTCTTTTTTGACTGATCACTTGGAAGAATTCAAAGTTGCAATAGCAGATATGCTAGCTCTTGTATTCTAGCCAGTTCAATTAATTAATGGCTCCATCGATCGCTTGGATTCTCTTCTCTATGTACATAGTTGAACCACCTGTTTTCTTCTTTATAACCCCGTGAAACTTTCAGGCCTTTTCCTTGATTTCCATGCATTAAAATAAAGAATTGGATAAGAATTTGAATCCAGTCATATCAATTAATTAATCTTATACGGTAGAGATGAACAGTTCGAATAAACTTTTACTTTAAGAGGGAGATCATATAAAACAGATATAGAATTCAATTGCTTTATATATATATATATATAAATACAGACAAGACTTTATTTTTAATTGAAAACGATAGAATAGCTAGGGACGTAAATTTAAAGGCTTAACTTAAGGTGCACACATGGAATTTTAGTCTTGTTATTTTGTATATATATAAGAACTAACAATTATAAGTCAATCTATAATTAACGGTCTACGTAGCTATATGATACCCAATGAAACCGACATGCATTTATATTGTTTTTTGTATATAGATTTAGGTATGAGTGTGCTTGTTGGATTTTGTTCGTGCGCGAAGTTGTTCAACAATATATTTAAGGTGTCCTTCTTTTAGGTACAAGAGATAACAAACACAACGTAACAAAACTTATTATTAATTAATCTTATATATATGCAAGAACTAATATGAATGCCGCAGCTAGTGACGTCGACGACATCTTACTCATTTTTTTTTTTTTCTTTTTCTTTTTTTGCCCTTTTTAGTGAATAATTTTGAGTGACCTGATTTAGGCTATTATCAAACAAAAGATGTATATATATATATATATATATATATATGGGTAGTACTCACATAGAGCAGTTTAATGATATATTTGATGCTGTACAATGAAGCTGTTAGTTGCACGAGACTATCAAAAGGGGGCAAGGAAAAAAAAATAAAATAAAAACTTTTGTAATGAGGATTAGAATTTACGATTGGTTATGTTCTCCTCATCAACAGAGACATGGGATTCTAAAACAACTTTTTCGCCGAATTACAATTGAATATTTCCTATTTCCTACCGATAAACAATTCCAATTCACAGTATATGCTGATGCTTGTATATTGAAATTCTGTCTCAAAAATATTTTACTAAAATGTTGACATTACTACAACATGGGAGGGGAATTACTACCAACTTTTTCGCCGAATTACAAAGTTAGATGTCTGGTTGTTGTGCTGTAGCCAGTACTCGAGTAAAATGCTAAATGTCAAATTCACGTAGGCATTTATTTTTATAATATATTAGACATTAGATATCCCACGTAAATAAAAGATTAAACATCTACCAAGCCTCATTTTCTTTTTCACAGTTTTTTTTTTTTTGCCCCATTCTTTTTTTTTTTATTTCAGCAATTGGGCCAATGAAGCCTTAGTCAATTGGGCCAAGGAAATGTGCAACTCCAATCAAGTGCGGCCCGGAGAATGAATACAAACCAAATTTGAAAACCCTAAACCGTCCCCTAACTCTTATTTAAAGCAGAGCAGTCCATTTCTAACCAGTCACCGTTGCCAACATCCAGTCAAGGTACTCACTTTCTTTGAATCCGTTTAAGAATTAGGTTTGCGTGTATCTCGATTGGTTAGTGAAACTTGTGAAATCTGTTATGGGTTTTGTTTGAATCAGCACATATCGAAGGCCTGCAGTCGTTTTATCAAAGACTGTGAGCTCAAAAACTGTGCAACATCGCGGGTCATCCCTCAATAAGATCCTCTGCTATGTATGTCCGTTGTGCTAGTGGATGTTATCAAGGATGATCAACATTTCTAAAGATTTTCGATTTGATGTTTTGTTTAACCTCGTTTAATTCCTATTTCCTAGCATATAATATAATCTTGCTATTCCATTTGTTTCTTGGCGAATTCTTGTTTCGGATAATTTTCCGAATGCACTTAGGCTCAATCTCTGATAGGGATTCTAGAATTTTGCCGCTAGATATGATCGCGATCTAGTAGGCCTGTGTGTACTACTCGGAATCTTTGTTTGCAACTGCCTTGAGCAAGTTTGAGAATTACTCTCAATGTGCTTATGGACGGTCTTGTGTTGATTAGTTCTATCATCAGCACATAACATAAACCTAAGCTACATCAGTTATTGCCGTAGTATCTTTTGTGTTCCCAATAGCCAATAGCTATATGGGGAAAGCACTCACATTGCGGCATACATTGTTATTCATATGTATAACATAAATTTAGAAGATGATTCCATTGTGATGATATTTTTTTTTTTTAAGAAAGATGGACTCTTTCTTCTCTAGAAAGAATCAATAATGGAATGGTTGCTGCAGCTCTTTATATCATATTCATTACTATAATGATATTTTGTAACTGTGTAAGTACTTGTGTCAGGAGTTGGAGTCCTTGTGATGACTGAGATGCCAAACCCAAAAATGTTCTTTGACGTGCTAGTTGGAAAGATGAGAGCAGGTGGAGTTATTTGCAGATGTTAGCCCAAAGACAGCAGAAAATTTTTGAGCTCTCTGCACTTGGGAGAAGGGTATTGGAAAGTTCACCCTATAAAAGGATCCACAATTCGATTCGATGCTTTACGTCAAATGGTTCTCAGTTCTTTATCTGTACTGAGCGAACGCCATGGCTTGATGGAAAACATGTATTTGTATAAGTTGTTGATGGCTACGGTGTAGTAAAGGAGATGATTTGGATAAGTTGTTCAGAGAGTGGGAGTACATGGGCGTCAGTTGTAATTGAAGATTGCGGTCATAACATATAAATTGTGCTATCATGTAAATCTTATTCGTTGTGATTTTTGTATCTAGATTACATTTTTGATGGTTGGTTAAATTTTTTAACAATTAAAGTGACAAGGTTAAACCGGCCTTTTATGATATAGAAACTGCATACATAAAACGCCCCAGCAATCAGCATTCTTCTTCAGCAGCTATTGCCAACAAGTTCTTAAGAGCTGTAATATTCGAAATTACCTACTCCCCTCGTCAAGGGAGTAAGCCTTAATGGCTAACGAAACGATGAATGGTTCTGACTGAGACATCTTAAAGCAGAGAGTTTTAGTAATAACCTTGTAGGCCCAAGAACGTCGGTGGGATGATCCTTCAGCACTCATCTTTGACCATCTAATCTAATTGCCTTTATGGTCCAATAAAATACTTATATCTAATGAGAAACCTGCTCTATACATACAAGGACATACTCATAACTCAAAAGGATTCGGTCGCTTACGCTTCACCATTTCAGGCATTGAATTAAAGTCCATCTCATTTTATCCATTGCTTAACTCCCACCTGTCTGGACAATAATTCCTGGGGCTGTGAACCAGCACAGTTCCTTGTTTAATTTTTTTTTTTTTAAAAAAAAATACTTGGAGTTGTATAGACTATCTGTCTTCATTTCTTGTCAATTAATATAATTCCATCTCAGAATTAGAATGAACGAATCATTCACGTTAGTCCTCAACGTGTAAATGATAATTATTGTGATAAGTACAAAAACAGCAAAAGTGCTCTTATAAGTAGTTTCCATGTATTAATAAAACCTTAAGTAGGCTGCACCATATATCTATCATGAATGAGTCGTCATCCAAATTGGAACTTTTGACCACGGCTTTATCGGAAACTTTGAACTAGAAGAGATAACTTTGAAATACTTCAGGAAGCTTAACCAAATCTTTAAGTATTGAAGACCAAATCATCATCTCTACTTTACCCGCTTTCCATTTGACTATACATAATAAAACAAAATTGACCAGCTTTTGGAAAATCTAAAGTGGGCATTTGCATGCTCTATATCCACGTGCTAGCATTATGAGAATAAACAAACTTGTTTATTGGTCAGGTCTATAATTGAGGTCATAATCAAATTAATATATGAGACGAGCATCTTTATATTTGCAGTAATGTTATGGCTATCACTATTATTTACAATTTTATACTTATAAAATAACTACATCGTAATAATACGTTCACAAATAATATTTTCCTTAAATTTGAATGGGTATTCAGCCATTTCGATCGTTTCATGTGTACAATTCCAAAACGACTTCCTCATCACGGGTTTCTCTTTCATCCTTATAAAATAAATTGGAAAAGTTAAAAGTCTCTGTTTAGTGTTTACCCTTCATCTTGAATCAATCAGCCACCACCTTTTTAATTTTAATTTATTAGTTTGGTGGATTTAGAGATGCAGTACAATATTTTATTTCTCATGCTCGCGTGGTCCCAAGCAGAGAACGACAGAAAAAGTAGAAAGAAATCAGCACTAAGATTAATGGCGGCATGAGCTTGAGCATGGAAATTAAGGAAAGGAAGAACTAAGACATTAATTTGTGGATAAACATGTGTTGCACGTTAAATCAGTGCTTAAAATTTATTTTAGCACACTTGAAGATCAATCCTCCAAAGTTAACATTTACAGGTTCATGCATCCAAACATTCATTAATAGAGTAAGACTATATATTTTGTCTTCTTCCTATTATCCCAACTCAACTCTCTTTCTTACTCCTTTTTCCCTAACTATAACTATATCATTTTCTATCTTGTTTGCACTGTGTGCTGGAAGTACGTAACTGATCGGGATATCCTGATGGCTAATATGGACAGGTCTTCCTGGATTATATACCCAATTAAATTAATATTATCATTTATGATTGTGATAGAAATTAGCATTTTCAAACATTACATGACTAAGGTACTTGCTTGCTCCTCTTTTTCCATATTCTGAGGAGATAGATAGAACAAATTAAATCAGAAGCTTCCAGCATGGAGTAAATAAGTTTGATGTCTGTCTATGTTGAATTAATCCCAGCTGACCATGGCCGCCATGCCATGGCTTGCCACATGGTACTTTGACTCACGTGCATTAAGTTAACCACATCTTTACATTGGGTCCCATTAATCAACTTGTCGATCTTATTAAATTGAAGTGCATTTGCAGTCATGCAACACTCCCTTCTCGCCATCTCCATCTCCATCTTTTGCGAATATTCGAATTCAAACTCATTGTTTTTCATCCTTCTCCTTCGGTCTTGGTTTCGGCTATAAACACACCAGCTGTTTTGGCAATATAATTAACATAAACGAGAAGATAATGTCGCACTGATACAGTGAGACTATCAGTATCAGTATCAGTATCACAACTCCCTCCCCTCAAAACACAGAAAATCCGTGGAAATGAATTCCTCTGGCTTCTTCACTCCATACCCAAATTTCGACTCCGAATCCCTTCCATTTAATGAGAATGATTCCCAGGAAATGCTTCTTTATCAAGTGCTGGCCCAAGCTGGCGCCACAGATTCCTTGGAAATAACAAAAACAACAATGGCATCATCATCGTCTCATTCGAGAGACAACCCTGGGGAAACAGATCAAGTTTCTTACAGAGGAGTCCGGAGACGGCCCTGGGGGAAATACGCGGCGGAGATAAGGGACTCTACCAGAAGTGGTGTCAGAGTTTGGTTGGGAACATTCGACACTGCTGAGGCTGCTGCTTTGGCTTATGACCAAGCCGCATTGGCAATGAGAGGTTCAGCTGCTGTTCTCAATTTCCCGCATCACATCGTTCTTCAATCCCTTCAAAACATGGGCTATGCTCTCCATCTCCAAAATGGCTCCTCTCCTGTTCTCGAGTTAAAAAAGAGGCATTCCATCAACAGAAAATCAGAGATCAAGAAGATGAAAAAGAACAAGCAAGAGCTCGGCTTAAATAATACGGTCGTGTTCCAGGATTTAGGGGCTGACCATTTGGAACAGCTTCTTGCTCTGTCCGAGGATGCCACTACCACTTAGTTCTTGTTCAACTCTTTCTTTCTCTTTTATTCTTTGTTTTTTTTTTTTAAAAAAAAAAAAAAAAATTGGGATTATATGCTTAATTAATGTTAATGGAGAGTGGCTTAGTTTCCATTCTGTTTTATGCGGGACTTGGATCAGTCCTAGTCGAACAAGACAAAGAGACTATTTTTGGAACATTTAGTGCTTTTCTTTTCTTCCAAAGTAATTTGTCACAGCAACATTATTGTCCAAATTCAACATGATAGTGGATCATAAAATCATAACAATCCACTTGGAATCTTTACGACAAGACAAATAACGGACTGGTGCATGCTCGATTCTTTTTATTTATTTGAGAGTATGACTCTGTCGCTAGAACAACTTACACTTGATTAAATATGATTTTCTTTGGAATCCAAAATACCAGAAATCTAAATGAGATAATTAAGCAAAAAGAAGAGCGAGATCTAGAAACTCAAACTGGTATCAATTTATTTTCGTTAAATAGGAAAAAAGAGAGCAGCACCATAAATGTATATATATGTGCTTTTCTTTTCTCCTTTCATCAAGTACAGTTCAGATATACAACTAATTGATTAAGAAGGGATTGGGCGGTCTCTTACGGAATTTTTTTTTTTTATGACAAGCATTGACCAAGTCTTCAATTTTTATCACATCTGCCAATTTAAAGAAACATGGTAAGACTACATATCATATTTGAATTTGGAAATGGAATGACTAGTCTAGTTCAGAGATAAATGCTTCACAACGTACTCAGTAAAAATTCGTATATACCTCAGTTAAATCAAAAAAAGTGTGAGTAAAGCCATAACTAACATCTTTAGGGTAAATCTTGCACTTGAGAGTTCACAAACCACAGCAGAAAGTGTAGGCAAAACGTTTTCTAATTTTGGCTGCGCAGAGTCTATTACACTGAGAGCTGCCAATAATTGGGGGAAGACCAGGTAAACCAATGGGTATGGGAATGTGTCTTAAATTGATTCCAGTTTCTAGCTCTTGCTACTCCTCTGATATTCAATGTCTATAAAAGCCTGTCCCAGAAGCAGATCTACATTGCATCTTACTACCGACCAAAAAAAAATTGCTACTAGAGCTTCTATGTATCTGATCCTGATCCTAATCTTTGAGCTGCATTCCATTTTTGTGGGTTCTAATTTTAAGCTTG
Organism: Bauhinia variegata; assembly: GCA_022379115.2. Classification (NCBI taxonomy): domain Eukaryota; kingdom Viridiplantae; phylum Streptophyta; class Magnoliopsida; order Fabales; family Fabaceae; genus Bauhinia; species Bauhinia variegata. Next base: position 27,223,229 of record CM039429.1, on the reverse strand, counting down.
AGTAGTAAAGTAGTATTGCAAATAAAATTGAAATCTGACATATGCTAATTCTGTAAGCAGAAATTTATATTTCTTGGTCTTGGGCTAGACAGTAAATGGGAACAAGCAGGTCAAATCGAAAACACGTCACGTCATTATTGGATTTTACAGCCAGTTACATTACAAATTCTACACATGTCAAGACGAAAGAAAGCATTTTCTTCTAGTCTAGAAACAGAAAAGTGAAAATTCGAAACTGACCAACTTGATATCAAGATCTTATTTCATGCGCCAGCGGTGATGGGCGATCGCTAGAGATTTGGAGGAGAAGGAGGAGGTTTAAATTGAATTTCACTATTGGGTCTGGGTGGTGGCGGTGGCGGAACTCTTGACGCCCTGTCAGACCATTGGTAAGAGAAACCATACAGAGGACGCGATTGAGCAGAAGCAGCTTCAGAGAGCGATCGATTGGTGATGATAAAGATGAAGATGAAGACGATGACGATAGCGAGGGAGTACGACTTGGCACCCATTCCCATTCTGTGACTGTCTCCGGTAACAGCATTGTTCAGGCTTATAAATTATAGGCGCACATGGGAACCTCTTAAAGTCAACGCAACACAAGAAACGATGCACAAGCCAAGCCACCCTTTTATTATATTTTTGATGATGAATTTGATATTATATTGCTTCCAGTATCATTTCTTTTCATAGACATGTTGCTAAGAAGCCAGAGAACTAACAAATACAACTCATCTTCATTGGCCTTGAAAATGACTAATCGTCCTTTGAGAGTTGAAAAATGACCAGTAGCACTGCACATTGGCCATTATTTTATTTATTCATCTTGGTTTCAACTGTCGGCGGCTTGTTTTCATGATGATGCAAGAGTTACTATACTAGTACTAGGTTAAATTCGCATTATCAAGAAACAATCTCCTATCATTATCACACAAATGATACAAGAATTAAACTAATGATGCTCTACCTCTTCAAGGCACCTAACCCAGAGACGACATAAAAATATTGCATTGCAGCATTAGAAAACATAAATTAAAGAGAACACGTTGCTCATCATTACCCGTACGTTCAGTCTCATTACGCATGCTCCTTCCAGAATTAAAGAGTAGAAGAATAACTTTCTTAGATATATATTCTATTATACTCAGCAGTGCATGCTTGCTTTGCCAAGAAAAGAGTAGGATCGGAGGACAATGACAAAATACTTTCTCTCAATCCATTACTCGTGAATTTAGATTTGTAGCATCTTCAACGTGGCCCTAATACAATTCACACTGAAACGCACAACATAGTGACTAGTTGCATGCAATAGAGCCACCGCTTTTCTAAAGAGAGAATATATAACATCATTTATCAGTTGATAGAGGAAAAGTATGAATAAAAATTACAAAACCAATAATCCCAACAATGAATGCAGATCAGAAGACCCAGCAAATAAAAAAGAATCCGAATTAATTAACATCTACTAGACCAATTAACCAGTGATTCAGTTCAGTGCACGCAGTAACCAGCCATGTCCATAGAGACATAATTTTATGTACTTCTCCAGAACACACACCCCAAGATGACACCAGTTGGCTAACCTTAGAAGGCTGTCTCAAATATGCTCCAGGATATTGATCGTGCTTACTGCTGCCCTCATACTTTTCAAAACTGCTGTTCTCTTTGCTGCTTGATGCCAAAGCCCCCTGATCAAATCATCAAATTTCTCGTTCACAGGAAAGGACAATACTAATTACAGAAAATAAGAGACTGCAGTTTGCAGACTTTAGTTAGCACCTTATGATGCCGTCTCAAATCAGCACAAGTGGACTGGCCATACACACTGCTCTTCTCTTCATGCAATGGCAAGACCCCGTCATCACATTTCCCATTGAAGTTGGTGGATGATATCTCATCCTCTTTCACAGATTTTCTTCGTGATCGTTGGTTATAGGATTTTTCTTTTTTTCCTCTTCATGATCATTATTCATTTTAAGAGGTGCACTGTGCTCAATAGTACTTTGAGAACTATGATCCTCCTTTGAGAATTGTGCAGCTGCCACCCGAGCACCAGCTATGGCCAGACTTAGGCTCGATGAACTATCCACATCAGGTGCTGTTAAATTTGGAAGGAGCAGAGAGATGCAACCAGGCTTCAAGGAGAATGGATCCCGCTGATCTGGAAGAGGAAATTGTACTGGTAATGGACTTTCAACTGGAGACGGACCTCTAACTGCAGCTTCATATGCCTTCCTTTCCAAGTTATAGATACCTTGATAGTTGATATCCTCGCATCAGAAATGGAATCAACAATTTATGAATTAAGGATGTCGAAAACGCATCTCCAAGATGAATTCATGAAGATCTTGCAGTTATAGCAATTTCATAGCATTGAGAAAGCACACACCTGTGGCTTTTCACAAAGCCAACATAATCAGTTTGTGCTTCCAACCTCACCTGAGTGCAAAAGAGGTCAACGTTAGTCACAAGTCTTGATAAACATGAAAAAATATCAGTTCAACATTTAAAGTAAAAGAAGGCCAGATAAGTTGGCTTCCCACCCCCTCAGGAACCATCTTCCAACCCGCTAGCTCTTCACGTCTTATTCAGCGAACCACCTCCACACATCCTGCAACAGTGGCGAGAGCATTCCAGTTCTAGAATATGAGTTAAAACAGAAACTGGGCTATGCAAAGTTCAGCATTAACAATAACAAGGCAGATGGCATGCAAATATTTAATCTACTTATTACTTCAATAATTAGGATTCATATGCCATACTAAAGAACCATCGCTTGCACAAAAGTGTAAAGGATATTTGGTCAAAAGGGTAGCAAGAGTCTTCCCTGAATCAGGCCATCCACTGATTAACATTATTAATTTATCCTGTTTCTGTACTGATGCTAAGCAAAATGTTAATTCTTGTCTATTCAAAGGAAGGAAAATGGAAAAAGAAATATATTTCAGCTTTCTATTGTCTCCACGACAAGACAACATTCTAATTTCTGCACAAGGTAAGCCTCGAAAAACATTCATCGAATAGCTTCCAACAGCAGTAGCCAGCAAAGTTTGTGAAGTTAGAAGACAAAGAAAAGGTGCTGTAAAACAAATCTACTTCCTCAGTACTTTTTTATTTTTCTTTAAAATAAAAACAGAATATTAGATAGAGAATACACCGACAAATTCAGACGCAGTCCCTTTCAGTAAGATGATTCGTTATTATGGGCTCCACGTATTTAATCAATGGTTATTAAGGGGAGTCTCCCACCTTTACTTACACATTCCCCTTATTCTTTTTTAATGTAACAAAGCCACTCTCCCGTGATAAAATTCGTCCGATAAAGAGCTTTCTTTTTCTTTTTTTCTTTTTTTTTTTTAAATCTTCGATTTAGAGTTTTTTTTTTTTCTTCTAATTTTTAATTATCAAAACATGACTCTGTTGCCTCATCAAATAACTACATTAATTTTTTAAAAAATTTCAATTCCCCTATCAAAATTAAAAACCAATTCCCTACAGCAAAGTATAATAATGACCAACTTAAACTTTCTGGTGTTTCAAGCATTTTTTTTGAAGTGTATTACACCCTTCAAAATTACAAAAAGAAAAAATCTTTTCAAGTTATGTCGTTAATTATTATTTCGTCCATATTTAATACCTTTTAAGCATTATAATCATATACTTGCATATCATATTAAATATTTTACACATAAATATTGTATAAAAATATAAGAGCTATATTACTTGAAGAGCATTTTTATAATTTGAAGATATTTAACACTTGCAAGTATTTTTCATTTATTTTAAGCCCGTAAACAAATTTTTTCCTTATTCTTTTCTGAATTTGAACAAATGAAAGGCAACAATTATGTATATTTTGGTAGATCCATCTAATATATATTTGCACATAAGGAAACTAAAATATATTTGGTACAAACCGAATATATATAACACAATGAAAGAATTATTTTTTAATAAAATAAAATAATACTACTTGTAAATGATATTTTGTTTTTTATTTGTGATAAATAGAATTCTATCTTTTGACATCTTGATTAATTTTCTCTTTTGGAAATTAGTTATTTATAAAAAAAAATACTCAAACAGGTCCAACTATGAATGTCGAAATCATACCCAATGGGGGTACAATACATGCGTTATTTGCCAAAATCTTTTTTTTTTTTAATAACTGTTATTTGCCAAAATCTGAACCTTTTGTATGAAAGCTTTTCTCTATGTTATTTTTTTAACACTTAAAAATAAAATTTTCTCATACAGTTTCAACTCAGATAATTCCACTTTTTTCAAATAATAATTTCAACCATGATGATTTTCCTTCAATTATTTATTTTCAAATAAAATTTTCTAGTGTTGATGCGGTGGTCTTTGTAAAATTCATGTTGGAAGAGATATTGGCGTACAAGATGTAACACATGTCTGTCTATTATATGGCACTCGAGATGAAATGGCTTTTTCTAGCAAAATCTGGATTCTGCTAATCTGGCAATCCTCTCTCCCTCGTCGAGTCTCAATCTATGTAATTGTGTTAGACGTGGATAGCAATATCCTAACAAGTTTGTGGCGCGCCAAATAATTAAGGGGTTATATATATATATATAACTCTCGACAATAATTTTTTTAATCATTAAATGTGGTGTAGGGATAATATTTAAAATATTTTAAGTTTCATTATCTCGAGGGATAAAAAATAATTTTTTATCTACATAATAATAATAATATTTATTTAATCAGTTTAATGTTCAAAACTAGTAGTAAGATTTAAATTAAATGATTGGGCATTCCACACTTCATCATTATAGATATTGGAAAATGATGTAATACATCCATATTGCTTCTCATCGCCTGTAATGAACAAGAAAAAAAGAGTGAAATAATATTGGTTGTTAGCAAATCAAAAGAATAAATAAATTTAAAATTTATCAAATATTGTTTACTTTATCATTCGTTCTCTAATATATTACATTGCTGATAATTTTTTATTTGATTTGATATATAGCTGATAATTTTGAATTTTGAGCTCATAAGCAATCGTGGTTATGTGGATTTATTTCAAACTTTTTTTTTTTTTTTCTTTTGAAGACAACGATGTTGTTTTTGGTTTTTTCTTTCTGAATTCGTCCCCATTGAAAATAATAAAAGAAATGATTTACTAGATAAACCCTTTCCACTGACAACTAGCCAGGTCAGGTCAGCCCCGGGCAAAAGCCAATAAGCCATATCCTGCACGATAGACCAAATCTCTTTCCTCCTCCCCGCGTTGCTTTCCTTCTCATTTCTCAAGGAATTATTGCTTTCTATTCTATTTTCAATTTTTATGAAAGAAGCCCCTTTCTCTTCTCTGCAACTCCAAGGGAACGTCTCGTCATCTCTGATCTTCAAAGGACAACCTTGTGCTAGCAATACGACTGCAACCCAACACTTCTCCGTTGTACCAAGGCATGTTATCCGCTTACCGGCACTTTTCTAGGTCCCGCAGTTGTTCATCTTGGGGTTTTCAGCCTTCGAATCATATCCATATCCAAATCTAGTAAAGACGTTGACTTTGGTGTTGGTGCTGCTTCTGAGGCGAAGGAATGGAACAATCTGTTCTCGACGACATAATCAATCGTCTGCTTGAAGTTCGCGGCCGACCAGGGAAGCAAGTTCAGCTGTCGGAGTCTGAGATCCGCCAGCTTTGTGTTGTTTCGAGAGAGATTTTCTTGCAACAGCCTAATTTGTTGGAGCTTGAAGCACCCATTAAGATTTGTGGTATTTTAATTTATTACAGTTATTTTTTTTCGCTTCATCTTTATTTATTTATTGTTTTTGGGAAGGGACTGTTTTAACTTTTTTGAACCTAGTTTGATATTCTTTTCCCCCTCTCCCTTACCTTCACTTTCTACCCTCTCCTCGTTACATTGAACATGCAAAGATCTGTTCTAGAATACGACATCTGCCTGGGTCAAAGACTCAATCAAAAGCTGCCTGGGTCAAAGACTCAATCAAAAGCGGATTCGTTTGCAGTTTGAGGTTAAAATATGGTTTGAAAACTGTCATGATCACATGTATTTTAGGTTGTTCATTTTCATATTGAATGAAGGGAAAAGAAAAAAAATGATTGGCTTAAATAAAAAAAAAAAAATTACAAGAAAAGTCCATCTTACTTCATGTACTGAATTTAATCTTATAGAAACAAATCACCACATTATGGTTATTAAAGAATACTATGTATTTTAATTTGTTGTTTGCTTACCATGTAAGTTGTAATTCCGATTGAGCCATAGTTATCAAAGAGGAAAGTTTCTAATTGATGCCAAGAGTGTCTTCTGTGCTTGCTGCTGCTCCTTATTTTCTCCATGAACACTACTTGAGACCCCTCTTTACAGTTTTCCTAGTTGAAGCTGTATCTTAAGGTGTATGCCATATGATGGGTGCAGATGAAGAAAGGAAATTCATTTCAAGGGAATACCTTGAATTTGCTCATTTGAGTTACTAGTAATGACTAATAACTGAAATTGAAACTTGATTATTTTATTCCTCAGTGGCGAAATATGTCTCCAAGTTGGAAGAGATGTCCATGATACCACCAATGATGTAGTTTCTGGCGATTACTGATTTAGAGTTTACATTGGTGAACTAGAGTAGTATTATTGTTCATAAGCAGTTATATAAAATGGATAGAACAATGATTATATTGATCAATAATTTCTTAATTTGATCTCTCAGGTGACATACATGGCCAATATTCCGATCTATTAAGGCTTTTTGAATATGGTGGATTACCTCCTGATGCCAACTACTTATTTTTGGGGGATTATGTAGATCGTGGGAAGCAGAGTTTAGAAACAATATGTCTTCTCCTGGCATATAAAATAAAATCTCCCGAGAACTTTTTCCTCTTGAGGGGGAACCATGAATGTGCTTCTATAAACCGCATATATGGATTTTATGATGAGTGCAAGAGAAGATTTAATGTAGGATTATGGAAGACATTTACAGACTGCTTCAACTGCCTTCCAGTGGCTGCCCTTATCGATGAAAAGATTTTGTGTATGCATGGGGGGCTTTCACCAGACTTGCGTAATTTGGATCAGATTAGAAATCTTCAGCGGCCTACTGATGTGCCAGACACAGGTTTGCTTTGTGACCTCCTTTGGTCAGACCCCAGCAAAGATGTTCAAGGTTGGGGTATGAATGACAGGGGAGTCTCGTATACATTTGGTGCTGATAAGGTGTCAGAATTTCTTCAGAAGCATGATCTGGATCTTGTGTGCCGTGCTCATCAGGTTATGCTCTTTCCTAGTCTTCAGGACTGTGTATGCTTCCCCATTTCTATGCCTAAAAGGACTGAAATATATTTCCAGCAATCCAGATCCATGCATTGACCCTAAACATCTTCTTTTAAAAGCAAGTACTAGCGTTGGCATACAATGCTCTACTTTCTATGGTCCTTCTTGTTTAGAGTTGAAGACGTGACTTTTCAATTTCTAATGTTTTTGAATTAAATTTGCTTTGTTGTCCAATATGATTTGAGCAGGTTGTAGAGGATGGATACGAGTTCTTTGCTAATAGACAGCTTGTAACAATATTTTCGGCTCCAAATTATTGTGGAGAGTTTGACAATGCTGGTGCTATGATGAGTGTTGATGATACACTAATGTGCTCTTTCCAAATATTAAAGCCAGCTGATAAGAAAAAGTTCAATTTTGGAAGTACAACCACGGCTAAGCCTGGAAACACTCCAGCCAGTGTAAAGGTAAAAAATTAGGTTAATATTTGTTGATGGAATACACACGCAACACATTTACTAACATATGTCAGATACTTCTCTTATTGAGGCTCTTCACATATATGCAGATGCTTGGGAATTTCAATTTTTGTAGTAAAATTACGTATTTCATGCATATTAGATGACTGCTTTTTTCCCCCCGGCTACGAGATATGATCTTTGAAGTTGTCTAATGAATTAACTAACCGAATGTGGTATTTGGAAAAGATGCTACTTAAAAGTTATAATTACATAAAATTTGGAGATTAAGTGCTTGAGGTTAGCTTACTAGCTAGTTGGTGCAATCCACAGCTATTTATAGGTTTTTCCACAATATATCTATTGCTTGTGTAAGACTTGCTACCTTAGTGGGTGTCTTCAGAGACTCAAATAGCTTCTCGCATATTTATGATGATAAGTGGAGTGATGATATTACTCTGCAGATGCTAAAGAAAGAAGAAGAAAAAAGTATGGTCGAAAGATGACTGCTAACTAAACCATATCTTGGTTCTAACATGTTTGTACCCTTGGTTGCTTTTTGCAGTCCTTCCTGGGTGCAAAAGTATGAGATTGATTTCGATGAAAAACAGGTGAGCTTGGTATCGAATGCATGGTAGGGAAGGAAAACTCGAGTTCCATTTGGTCTACGATGGTATATTGAAATTGTAAAACTGAAGAAGGGAAACAATATCATGAACTAATGTAAACAATTGTCTTTTTGCTGGTACAAAGTTGGTTATCAAGATGGGGAGCCATAAATCTCTCCTCTTTGTACACTTATAACTGATATGTTGTTCTGAATTATAAGCTTCTCGGTCCCAGATGGGTAGATTGGCGTTTGTTGCTGAAAACCATTTAAAACGCTTACACAGATATAGTAATGGCATGCTGTGAAAAGAAAGATGAAGAGAATCTGTCTCAAACGAAACCAGCAACATGATCAAGACTGGCTACTGTGTATTCTGAGTGGTTTTTCCTTGTTTGAAAGAAATTTCTTTTTCAGTAGATTACATGTCTTCAAGACTCGCAAACTGAATTCAGAACCCATTCTGTCATAAACTCAATTCATTTTGTTCAATGGATACTCTAAATTTGAACTGCAGGTCCAGATTTCTCTGAACTGCAGTTGAGGGGGTTTCAAAGTATTTGTATTTTACAAGTTGTGAGAACGGAACTGAAAATCTTACTACTGAGTTTCGGTAAATCTGTGGCAATGGTAAATAGGATTATATAAATTATTACTCAGTGTAATGTGGTTTTAGCGGTGCACACAACTAAATTTAACATGAGATAAGTTAACTGTCCACGGTAGGAATTAGAATTACTTATGAAGTGGTGCTTGGCTTAGTGGCCAGTAATCTTATCTTTTTTTTTAAAAAAAAAAAAAAAAGATTCAGATTAGAATTAGAATTACTTACTAGATTATCTGAACTGAATTTGGGCTTAGCCAATAATTCCGAATTCCCGATGTTGGTAATCTTGGGCCAGATCGATTTTAATTACTCTGTTAAAAATATAAGTAAAATTCAAAAATAAACTATAAATCAGAAAATACTAATTTAGAAACAAACTCGAGGGAAATGCTATTTCATAAGGGAAAATGAAATAGATGCGTGCAGTGGGATTGAAATTAATTTAGAAACTTTACATTACCTGTGGTTGTCAAAGAAATGAACACATGTAAACTAGTTTGTTATACTCAATTTTGTAATCATGTTAAGAATATAACATACTAGTTCAAATCTCAAATTGAGCCACGTCGTGTCGCTTCCGTCAGCTGTTATTAGTAAAAAAATTCGCACCGCCCACTTTGTTTTAAAATTGAATTATCAAGCGCCAAACTAATGTTGATACTTGCTTTTATCAGAATGATAGCAATTCTTTATAACTTGAACAATGAAAAGAAAGACAAGTGATTGGTTGAGTGATAATATAATATGCATTTAAAAATTAAAACTCCCAGTCCCGCCTGGGCCTTAGCCTCGGCCTCAGGTGATGTAAAGAATCCACAACCTCCGAGTCTGAGGAGTGAGAAACAAAGGGATATTCAGGATACATTAATTGCTTTTAATATTCTTTCTTATTTCCTAGTCCTACATATCCATTTTAATTTATTAATTGGATATAAACCCAATATATAAATAAACAAATAATAGCGTGTAATGGAAACATCATATCATACTTAGAAAAACTAAAATAAAATCACATGGGTAGGACCATTCGGGACATGTGGTGGGTTTATTGGCACTATCTCACAATTATTGCTATATAATATAATAATATCCTAATTTAAGTATTCAACTAGAAAGTACAATTTGGAATCTCTGACGCAACATAAAAGATTCTTTCGCTTCTACAAAACTGCCCCCTGTTTTGCCTTTCTTCATAGCTACATATATATATTTATATTATGAATGAAAGCCTAGAATAATGTAGTTACTAATTACTAGCTCTAATAATTTGGAATCAATCACTTTGCTAATTCACAATCTGGTTGTATGTATGTCCAATCTCTCAACATGGCTGTCCAATCTACATACGCTCCATCTAATCTAATGCAACGTTCAAAACGGAAAAGCTCGATGCACGCATTCCCATGCCATAACCGGTACCTAACTAGGCCCCGCTCCTCGGACCACGGGATAAGGATATTGACCAGATAGATAGCTTATCAAAATAACCAACCGGATCAAACAAGTGTGACCGTGAAACCGTTGATTCATTAGCTGGCCGCCCTGCAAGTGCAACCTAATTAAATTAAATTCACATAGATGGATATTTATTATTTAATCAGTCTATATTACATTCTTAAGGGTGAAATTTAGTTTAATAATTATTATTTTTAATAAAAGTTTTACTAATATTTTTATTTAAATTTAAATCTTTTTTAAAATTTATATATAGATCTCTTTCTCCTCTTAATTATAAAAAAAAAAAAATATGCACTCTCATTCATTCTATTTTGATTATTATTTTAGTAAAATATTTTTTGTTTTACTTTGATTATTGTTTTGTAAAAAATAATTTTTATTTTATATTTAAAATTTTATGTTAAAATTCTAAAAAATAATCAAAATTAGATGAAGAGAATATATATATATTGTAAAGGCCAACCAGAAGATGTTATAATAATTAGTTAACTACCTCCTTTCTTTCGTATTATAAAATTTTTCAATAAAAATACATAATTTAAGAAAAAAAATAGTTAACATTATTTAATTTATTGACTCTTAAAAAATAAAATAAAATATTTTAAGTTGATCTCTATTTAATATTAAAATATAATTGGTTATTACGTAATTATTAATTCTTTACATTAATTAAAATATGAGAATTAAAAAGATAATATTAATTCTAAAATTTTATAAAAAAATCTTACATTATAAAAATACTTAAAATTACAATTACAATTTATTTACGACTAACTAAGCGTGGCCTTCAAGTTCTAGATGCAACTTGCAAGACAAAGAAACTACACCATATGGTATAAGTCATTGTTATGTCAGCATTGTTGTGGGGGGTGGGGTCCATCGAAATTAAAATGCATCAGCGTTGATGTCGGAACATCGAATTCGCGTGCTAGCTTCGTCACATTAGTATACTTCGCTTTTCGCTTTTGTTTAAAACAAAACTAATTTCGTGCAATTTTAAGGGCTAAAAATATAGTAATAGTTTTATTCATTTAACTGTAAGTGTTCAACCGTCGAGGGCAATGTTTCAAAGTCTAATAAATGATTTTTAATCTGTCAAATAAAAATTAATATTTTTAATCTCATTATAAGATCAATATTTTTAATATATATTCAAAATATTATAGGAGATGCTGCAGTCCTGAAATGAAATAAACAATAACTTATCACATGACGGCTGGTACATACTTCAAACGGCATAACATAAGTAGGATCCCTTTTCAATTGAGATCAGTCAACAACTTATATTCGACTATTCTTCACTCTCTTTTTCTCTCTATATAGATTTGTAATATGTTTATATTCCTTTTAATTTGGATAAGCTATAAACGCACACGAAGACGTGCGTTCCGATTTTTTAATTTTTTTTTAACTATAGATAGACGAAGACCATAGGAACTTGAACCTTTTCCTTCTGTTAAAGGAGCATATATACCTAACTAAATTTGACCACTAATGAGCCAATGCAGGAGATGAATTGGTACGTTTATATATTTACTGCCACGAATAGAGAACATGATCACTATTAAGGTCACGAGTATCTTTGTGTTTATTTCCATTTTCTGAAACCGAAAGTGGTTATTGCCCTGGTTACCTCGTTGTGTACAGAATCAGAAATTATTTGAGAGACAATTAATACTGTGATGTAGCAGAAAGGAGGAGACAACGACAGCTGTGGTGAGCCTTAGAACACTTTACATATTGGGGCTAATGATGGAGTATAGGAACAAGGTAGCTTAAAATGAAAAACAGTAACATCCATTTCAGCCTATTCTTCAAACTTCATGATAATTTTATTTTTTTAAAAAAAAGAGAGAATATTTTATTAAATTAACAAACTTTGACACAGTTCACTAACCCTTGTAAGCATGTTAATAGATTAAAAAAATATACTTATTTTAATAATTTTTATGTTTCAAAAAATTAATTTCTGTAATTGATTAAGGATACCCTTGGAATGTTAAAAAAAATGGCATATATTGAGGTAGTTTTCAAGATCTAATCATCTTAATTGCTAAGAAATCTAAGATGATTTAATTATGACATTACTCTAATCAATGATATTGTTTACCGTAAAAATAGACACTAAATAATACTAGTACTATGTATGAGTGAAAATTTGAACACGAAGATTCCCATAATAAAGAATACTAAATAAGCACGGGAACTTATCGGTCAACGTCGAACGTTGAAGGACGGTTCCTGGATGGGAAGGCGACAGAAAAAGAAGAAGCCGGTTTGTTGTGTTAGTTGAATGCATCTAATCTAATACTAATAAAGATGAGGCTAGTCCAAGAAACACACATACAAAAACCGAATTAAATTAAATTACCCATCTAAGACTTCATCTCCATGTGCCATACGTGAGCAATGACGATACCGTGTTTGAGTAAATTTAAGAAACTCACAATCCTCATTCTCTGGAATGAAAATGACTCCTTTTACATTATTAGCCAGCCCACTTGCTAATCATACCCAAGACAAGATTAGTGGACAATCGGATTAACAAACCAAGGCTCGCATCAAATTTATTATAGGATCAAAAGCATTTACATTCCAAACCGTTCCATTTACAAAAAGTAGAAAGGAAGCTTCATGTTCCTCTGCTCTGTTACAAGGGGAGGTGAGGGGTTTGGGTGTTTAATCCTGCTTCCTCATTTCCTATTAGCTTTTTACATGGGACAAACAAACAAAAAACAGAAAAAGAGGCAGGGAAACACAGGATTCTTAACCCACATGTATTCACAGTCTCAGATTCCCACTCACTAGATCTCCGTACATTTAAAAAAAAAAAAAAAAAAACTTGCAGTTGCAGAGCCTGCTTTTGTTAGAATCCATGCAGCTCGGCTATCGGCTTCTCCTTATGTAGCTACGAAAGAAGACATATTTACAGTAGGAAAATTGCTTCAGCTACTTGCCAACTGTACTCTGTTTTTCAAGTTTGATCAGTTAACTCTCCTCCACTCAGGATCCATGAGTGCCCTACCAGAAGCAAGACCTTTTGTTAGCCTAAGAAATCCACAATTCCCATTAAGTTAAATAAAGTTTAAAAGTCTCCCATTTGCATTTATTTCAGTGGAAATAAACCAGAGATCCCCAATTCCAATTACGCAAAGAAGAAAATAAAAGCAGATTATTATAGTTGGTAATAAAAAAAAAGAACTTACTCAAGGCTTGGTCAGCGGATAATCTCCTCGAAGGATCCCTACAAATCATCTTCCTCAAAAGATCCTTAGCGGCGGGTGAAACTGATCTGAAAATCCTTGAAGGGAACCTCAAATTGGCCCTCAAGACTGACTCGAAAATCTCAGTGGCAGAGTCTCCGTAAAAGGGTGGAATCCCAGTCAACATTATGTACAAAATCACTCCGCAGCTCCACACATCTACTTTTTCATTGTAGTCCCTACCCATCAAAACCTCAGGCGCCACATAATAGGGCGTACCCACCACCCCACTCATACTCCGTCCATCACCGAACCACTCTGCCGACCCAAAATCAGCAAGCTTCAGACTGTTCCTCGAATCAAACAAAACATTGTCTGGTTTTATGTCTCTGTGAGCAACGCCGAGTCTATGGCAGTGCACGACAGCTTCAAGAAGTTGTTTCATGACTGATGCGGCTTCTGTCTCTGGCAAGGGCCGATTGACGATGCGGTCGAAAAGAGTAATGGGTTCGCACAGCTCGATCACCATGGATAAGAAATCTTCGTTCTCGAAAACATCAAAGATTTGAACAATATTGGGGTGCGGAGATAACAAGGTCATGTATTTGGATTCATTCTCGAGGCACTCACGGTCGGTAGAATCGGTTAGAAGGCGCTTGTCAATGACTTTGCAGGCATAGAATTCGTTGGAAACTGGGTGAAAGCAGCGGAAGATGGTGCCGAAACGCCCACGGCCGATCTCCTCGCACAGTTGGTACTCGTTCGGCAGGGCTTCACACATTCTCTCTCTTTCTCCAGTGTTTCTTCTGTTCTGTGTTTGTCGTTTCTCTCTACTCCGTTTTTAAGTTTATAGGAAAGAAGTGAGGGGCAATAGAATAGCATAGGAATATTCGTTGGTGGGTACGACCAATCAGGATTCACCACGTTTTCTCCTAAGAAAAAAAGATAAAAAGGATCCGCCAGCGTATATACCATGTTCTACCGTTCCGCCTGCGCAGTTTAACTTTGTTAAACCTTGTTGATGACGAAATTGCCCCCATTCTTTTTTTAACCCCTCTCTGACGTTTTTCTGATATTCTTAATGGATGCCACGTTGAATCACGCTTACTGTATATTTAAATTTAATGGTGGGACTCAGACTTGTTTTTATTTTATTGAAAAAGTTCTTTATTTTCTTGTCACAGTGAGATGAAGGGTGATTTACTAGAAAAATAACTAACAAGAGAGTAATGAATAGACATTGATTTAGCAACAAAAAATTAAGATGCCCTTAGACTTGTTTAATTCTAGAATCAGCATTTGCAATAAGCATGTCATTCCATGTTTGCTGTAGGCAGAATATGATGGGAAGGGAATTGGAATATGGGCCTCGAAATGGTTTTATACTTAGGATATACTATATGGAAGTTCAAGGGGAAGGGGAAAAAAAAAAAAAAAAAAAACTTTATCTGTCTAATTTTTATCTATATCATATGATATCACCCCTTCTATCAGCATATCAACTTATTACAAAGATGATAGTGAAGTCCGGTATAATCCAATTAATCTCTCTTTATAGCATATTTGGTAGGGAAGTAAAATAAAATAAAATTTAAAGAAAAATATTTTATTTTAAATATACCTTGTCGTAAAATACATTGTGATAAATAATTTAAAGGAAGAAAAAAATATTTAGATTCCCTTTATCGATCTTCTATATCATCAAACTTTCCTTCTTCTTTTTTCCCCCATATCTATCTCTTTTTTCTTATCTCCTATCAAAGATACCATCTCCAACCTATAATAGTCGAATCAATAACCAATTGTCCACATAAATTGATTTTCGTTTGGGGAATCATATGCTTGGGAATACCTTTCAAAGAAACATGAGATCAATTAAGAAGTTATGAATTTATATATAGCCACATAATCATTGGTGTGGCACTTGATGAGACTTCGTTCGTCTCTTTCTAGTTTAACATTATCAATTTTGAAATTTATTTTTTCTATTAAACTAGAAAAAAGCTATCTATTTGGAGTCCAAAAGTATTGAT
Organism: Bauhinia variegata; assembly: GCA_022379115.2. Classification (NCBI taxonomy): domain Eukaryota; kingdom Viridiplantae; phylum Streptophyta; class Magnoliopsida; order Fabales; family Fabaceae; genus Bauhinia; species Bauhinia variegata. Next base: position 27,207,595 of record CM039429.1, on the reverse strand, counting down.
TCTAAGGATATGGATCTAAATTCTAGACTACTTCCAGGCGTAGGAAAAAAGCATCCCGAATAAGGGATAAGAGGTTATTTTCCTTTCCCTAATGCTCGGTTGGTACTCTATTATTTGCCGGACGGTGTAAGGTACAATGCCAAGGACAACCACTCTAGATAGAGACGAATAGGAGATTATCCTTTGTGGAATGACTTTATGCTGTACGGCTAAATGAAGCTTTCCTTTTCTACAAACTTCGAATAAATAAATGATTATTAGAATATATATTTTTATAAATAAGATAAAAATACCAACTTTTTTGACCGAGTTTAGATTAAATTTGATACCAAAATATCATAACATAATCTTATTTTTGAAAACTACACAAATACATTAAACTATTTCCTCATTAGAATAAAATATAAGCTATAAATCATGAAGAATCGTCATTACAAAAAATATGAAGAATCAATCTATCTTCTCCCTTACTCTTTTTATATCTTCTTATATGGTTCATTTGTTGTAATCCTAGACTTTATGGATCCAACTGTTTGTTGGTTTTTCTTAATTATTTGTGGTTCGAATAGTTAAACATTAACATATTATTTTAAATTCGGATAAAAAAGCATTATTTTGAAATATATTACCTGTGATTGTATGGCAATGATCGAGAACAATAAGTTCTATTTTAAAGCATTAGTCAGAGGCGTAAATGCGCAAGTGAGGAAACAAATATACCTCGTGAAATCTGAGGCAAAAGCCGAAAGTAATCCGGGCACTGAAGCAAACTACTACCAAATCCAACCACTAAAAAAAAAAGGAAAAGTATAACCTGGCCATATAACAACCTGGCCCAAAATAAATGTAGTCAATGATATCAATTAATTCAACCTGGCTAATTACCTTTCAGCAAACATTACTCACTTTACATGTTGCATGGGCATTGGTACAAGGCAAAGAAACTTCTATAGCGAGGCTCAAAATGTCGCTCACTACCAGCAGATCTGAATATCGCTGCTGCTTCCTAACAAAAACACATTCCAAAAAGCGAAGCTCCCAATTTACGTAACACTCGGGGCAGCACAACCCACTTAAAAGCTGACCCTGAGTTCAGTTTTCTGATCAATGTTCAGTCCATCAGTAATTTAGCGTTCATTTATTTTCCTCTTCTGTATTGATAGATAATATAGACTATCAAGAGTAACTTTAAAAAATAAAAATAAAAAATGTAACGTTGTGACCGACTGAAACACTACATAATGTAGGAAAGCACGAAGCGCTCAAATTTTGACCAACTGAAACGCATCGTACTACTGAGGAACCATATTTCAATAGAAGTCACTTACATAAGCAATCTCAGAAGGGAGCCTCCAGTGATTCGTCCCAGACTTCTGCACTTCCATTTGAGGCATCTTCTACGTCTTCTTCCATTGAAAGCCTAATATATTCTCTATGAGCAAAGCGATCCCACTCCGTCAATGTTGGATTCTCACGTTCCTGTTCAAATTAGACATTCAACAAGACGGTCACCAATTATGGCCAACTATACTGACATTGCAACGGTATTACTCTCAGATAGATAATCAGACATGTACCTGACGAATCAAAAATGGGTCACGAGTTTCAAAAGCCATGAACTTATTTAGATTGAAGAGGATATTGAAAACACTTCCAGAGAGTTTACCGCCTTTCAGGTCACGCAGAGTTATATAGCTCTCATTCTGCAGCGTTGGAGAAATTTAAGTTTTCTTAGGGTCAGACACAAGATAATTAATGGTATTATATTTGATGAAACGGAGAGGGAGAACTAAAGCATGTAGAAGATATTCAGGAGATGCCATCTTCCTGAACAGAAAAACACAAATAAAGCTGCTTATTGGATATGCATTTCCAGCTAATGTTCTAGATTTGCCAACAAGAAGAAAGAAAAAACAAATAATGGAAGAAAGTGGGAAGGAATACCTCGGGTTTAATCATGTCAATTATCTGGCACAATATATCCTCAAAAAGCACAGGCTCTTGGGCCATGCACTCCATCCGGTGCAATTGCTCCTCATAAAAAAATTGCAGTTCATTCCGCGTCAGAACACCATTTCCATCCAAATCTATGCACTTGAACCTAATATTGACAATTTAAAGTCAGGAGCAACTCAATCACAATGGTCAAATTTTCAATTCTTTCACTAAGTAACCACTTGGAACCTACTAATGACACCATCTTCCTCAAAATAGAATTAGAATCCTACTACAAAATGCTTATAATGACGAAGTCACGCTCTCTAAGACACTCATTAATTGGGACATGAGGAACACTGTCCTCCAAAGACAATATTTTACCACTCTGAGTAGTTCAAATTGGCCCTGACTTTAAATTAGTCAGATGAAGTTACAGTTATTGCTCGCATAACCCCCCCCCCCCCCCCTTCTCTCTCTCACACACACATTACACAGTGTCACAGACAAGCACACAGAATACACCCAATCTGTTCAAAATAAAAATCAAATAAAGCATGGTATATATATGCCTAACTTATTAATGCATCATCCTGATTATAGAAAATATAAAATTAGAAATTGAACCAGTATCAGAAGGGCGGAAAATATACCAATACTCAAGACTAGGCTCAGATGATTTATCCTCCTCTGACAGTATGAAGTAAACAAAATCTTCATATCCCATCTTTCCCTCAACCTTACTAGTAAACTTTCTTGGAACCTAGACAATATTGAAGCAAGTAAGAATCAACGTCTTAAACAAGTAATTTGAGAAATTATGAAGAAATCCCCGAAGAGAGTAGTCAAGTCTCAAGACAAAAATGACATGTAGTTCCCACAAACCTGAGAAAATATTCTATCAACAATCCGATAGGTAAGTGCATGGTTGCCATATCTTATAAGGTTCTCTTTGTCAATCAAGAAATCGTGATCTGTATCGAGCTCCCAAAACTTGCAGTAAATAACATAAAAATGCTCATAAGAGAAGTACCTGCGGATGATTTTTAGGAAGGGCCAAAAAATTCAATTGAGAAAAATGGTTGAGAAGCATTAAATTAAAAATGGTTGAGAAGCATTAAATTATGTAACTGAAAGGTGTATTGATCAGGTCAACAGAATAGGTTTTTTATGTGAGATTAAATGAATTGAAATTTTCATACAATATAACTACCTCAAAACCTTGTTAATGTCTTCTTCTTCATCAGCATGTTGCATAGCATCAATTATGTTTCCACGCTTGAGCTCCCTCAAGGTAAGACGACCATTCCCAGATCTATTAACGTAGTAATATATCCTGTATATTACAGTTTCAGCTGGCACATTGCAAAGGCAAAAAGTCATAAATGTTGCACATTTGGAGGGAAAAAATAGCACAAGAACAAAAACCATGACCTGACAGTAGCACCAGGATATCAACAATTAATTTCAATAAATTCCATTTTCTAATTATTTCTCCTAGCATTGAGACACAAAAAGCTACTTCTTCAATAAATATCTAATATAGTGGAATTTCAATAAGCAGTGCAAGTCCCAACTAAAAGAGTTTATTATTATGGGTTGCTAGAAGTTAGCCTAAAAGACCTACTGCTCTAAAAAGTGTCTTCACAGTAGGTGCTTGTCATTCTGATGTATCTAATACCCCTAGGCGTTAAGTAGTTATTTTGATTACAATATATGGTTATCATGCACAAATTATCAAAATGAAGAGTGGCAATGATGTTGTGAGACTAGTGTAGATGCAAATGGCAGCTAGAAGCCTAGAACCACTGCATAATGCACAAAGATGATCAAGAAATGCACCTACCAGAGAGTAAGTTAAGCAGGAAAAGAGCAAAAGTTTAAGGAATATTCAATATGTATGAATTAATGAGAAGTGGGCTGTTTAAGAGGAAATAGCTTTACATGAGACCAACCAGAGAAAGCTATTTAGCCAACCACATTGCTTATCCCAATGAGCATTCACGCAGCCAATCCTCATCACTTTGAATTTGTGGATTAGCAAGCCATTTTTTGGGAGAAAAAATTTGGATACTCATAATAAATTACCCAATAGATGGTGGGAAAAAAGAAAAAAATAGCAACCCCATTGCCAAGAAACTCCTTGAAAATCAAACATACGATAAATACTACAAATTGTTGCAAATAGGCGATCATACAAAACCTGTGCACCAGTTACCATCATGAATAAGTGAAAAACAAATTCTTAAGAAAAACGAAATTGTTGAGAAACCAAATATTACAGAAAACTCAATCATTTGCCGGTATCGACAATTATATGAAGATGAAAACACAATGTTGCCAAGACCAAAGACTTACCATATCTCTCTTGAAACTCAGGTGTACTCTGCAGGAACTCCAGCCCAGGATGAGTTGCCAAAAGCTCACGTAGGACAGGTTTAAAATCATCCTGACATGGAGTATAATATGTTGACAAATAAGAAAGATGGACCAAAAGGAAAAGGGAGGGGGGGGGGGGGTCAAGTTATGAACAAGGAATAGAAAAAATGGCATGGCATATGTTGATAAATATGGGACCAGCCTGATTCTACATTTTTGAAGGGGAAGAAAATGCTGATGGTAAATAAAAGCAGAATTAAAAAAAATGAAAGAAGGAAAAAAAAAAAAAAAAAACCTGAGTAAGGTACTTCAGATCTGGTTGCTTCAGAATTGTGTATATTTGAGTTGCTATATCCATTGTCATCATATTGCCAGTAATCCAGTAATCAATAAATGCTTCCCTAAAGGAATGTCGGAACATAAAATATAAGCACAAGCGTGAAATTGGAGGATAAAGCACCATTCAATCATAATATGCCTAGAAATAAAACAGTTTACCATATAAATAGTTCATATGTTTAGAAAGGGAAAAAGAAATCATGGAGGAAGTATTGTTGAACTATTGGGGTAACAATCCCTAGTATCTCAGCAACACCATTTTGATGGAATTAGATGAATACTTGATCCCAACATGAGGTTGGCATTAAAACTAGTTTTTAGAGAAGCATGTCTCTAGCTTCTATTTAATATTTAAATTTCTTACAGAATTAAAATAGAGTGAAGCAAGGGGATGAAAATAAGACATTGTCTATAACATGTTCTCTCCTCTCACTTAAAACCCTATTGAGATTGAACACATGAAAAGGCAAAAGTACAAGAGAAGGGAGGGAGATAAGTGAACACAGTATTATGAACTCTAGGACAAAGGCAGTCTTCATCTGATGGGAAAATTCTTAAGCATCCTAATGAGGCATGGGCAATATAGATAACATCAAGCAAACCAAATGGAGGGACTTCCGGTTTGATCATCCATAAAATGAAAGCCAAGAAACAAAAAGCCCTTCTTTCACAAAAATACATACCAGAATAATCCAGAATGTATCAGTTACTATTTACTAATCCAATAAACCTTTTTTTTTTTTCCTCTTTTCTGATCAAATATACAAACTCACAATAGTTCTAAAGCTGGCCCCTTTCTAGACAACAGCACTTTAATTATCCAAACAGCTAAGAACTGAGGGCCACCATCCATCTAACCAAATAATTTTTTTTAAAAAAAAAAAAATCTTTAAAAAATAAAGTATACAAGTTAAGCTAAGAAGAATTAAAATACACACCTCGTTACGGACCCAGTTCCATTCTTATCAATCTTTCTGAAAAGAGATGCAAAAAAAAATGATGGCAGCTTGCATACTTCCTTAGTAACTGACTTGAATTCTGGCATAGAATAATTAAAACAGCATTGTTAGTGCTGTTTGTTGCAACTCTTTCTTAGGTTAAAAATGGACTTTTCATACAAATATTGCTATTTTTAGAAAGAAAAAGGCTTTTGCCCAATTTAAGAGGTAGAAATAGAAGTGGCAGCTGAATAGGCATGAATTTGACACCTAAAATCACCTACATAAATATGAGATATCTCACCATGCATCTGCAGTCCATCTGTGTGGCCATAGAATAACTGATTAACTCTGGACAAGCATTGTTCTTTCAGTTCTCTTGGAGCTGGACGTCCACTTTGAAAGTAGAACTGCAAGCACGAAAAGTATTTATAAGTATAAACAAAACAACAAATCATCGCACATAGACACATGCACTTCAGCAGGCCAGGCACAAAAGAAAAGTCTTGCTAAGGAAATTTCTTAGGAAAACATGTCAGGGTTTTTCAACCTGAGGTATCAATTCTTTAACTGGCTCGCTGACAACTTTCAAAGGAGAACCCAAATTAGATGGACCAGCTCTCTGTTTCACTACCCGAGGAGAGCCAGACACACTTCTTGGTGAAAGAGGTGGCGCAGTGCCTGCAGGAAACATGGAAGGCAAAGAGCTGCTTGTAGCATTTGGACTTGAGCAATTTCCAGGGACATTCAAAGGAACACCTGACTTTGCTTCATTGAGCAACGATGTTACCTGTGTACATCAACAAGTGATGAGATACAAGAAGTATATATATTCGAAAGAGAGAAAACATGAGAATAGGTGTTGATGGGCATCTATAGAAAATCACAAGCCTCGTCAAGTGGGTGTGGGGAAAACAGGTGGCAACCATAAATTCTGCATTTGAAATGGCAGTACTATCACGTCGTCCCACAAGGTACAAGATAAGAGGATAATACGTCTTTGACAAAAACCTAGTTGATTTCGCCATTATGATCCGAATAATCAAGATTCATATCTCTCTCCGTATAGCATCATAACTGGTTCTGCATCACTTTATTCATTGCACATACACACATGTGCGTACACAGGACTGGTATATAAGTATGAATCATATTCAAAAGACTCCATCAAATGCAAGCTAATGAAACCCTTAATATGCATAAATGTAGCAACATACTGATTCGAATTTGAGGAATATGAAATGAAGCCTACCACTCGATTACTTTCAGGGAGCGACAGCCACTGCTCGAAGAGCTTCTCGACAAAATTCAGGTTTGACTTGAGGGACAAAGCAGACACCTCGGAGAGCTGTAATAATTCGACGTCCAACGACGCCACATCACTAACGACTTCCATGTTTATCCAAGCCAATCTATATCTCTCATTCACAAACCAAATCAATTAGCTGCAGAGAGATGAGCCCGAATCCCAGATTAATTTTAAGAGTTTAGCAAGGTTGAATTTCTTGAATCAAAAATATGTATATAAAATTAGATTCTGTAGAAATGGGCCCGGAACAGTCAGATTTGGAGCTGCCAAATGAGCAGGAACCCTAGATCTTTCCGATGTCGATTAAGTAACAAATATTATATTGAATAAAGGGAACGCTGCCGATGATCTGAAGATGGACACAAATAGAAAATGAATGAGGGTAAGAAAAAAATGAGGCAAATTTTGCAGAGATCCGCGCGATTTTGGAGGGAGGATGATGAATCATGAAATTTTGCAGAAGCTATAAAAGAGAAATTGTATAATGGAAAGTGAAAAATAGCACCAACAACAAAAAAAAAAAAAAAAAGAAATTTCGCGGGATGACCCAAAAATGACACGTGCTGGTGCTTCTGTGTTCGGTAACTTCGGTTCAGCATATGGAAATGGAAATTGAAATACGGTCTAATATCCAATAGTCTTATCTCATGCTGCGGGAGGATCTCACTTTTCAGGTGCTTTTTCTTCTTTTCTTTTTTTTCTTACTTATTTTGAGGCTGATTTATGATTTAAGATTTGTGATCTAATGAAAGAAGAAAAATAATTTATGATTTGTGATTAATGATAGATTCTTTATCCGTTGAGTAGAGTTATGTTTGTTTTTATTGGTTATAATCAAGTAGAGGTTTTGTTTAAAGATGCTACTTATCCATTAATTGATAAAAGGTACCAAAATTTAAAAAATTAATTGTTTTAAATTTTTACCATATAGGATATATTACATTAGCATGTTCATTGCATGTCACTATACTTTTGTGGTAGAAAAAATGTCTAAGACGAGGGCTACTTTGCTTTAAGATTTAAAATGCACAGTACTGTGCTTTCTGTTTTAAGGTCGGTAGAAGTGAATAGTTAGTATAGTTTGATCTTCGAGTAAACTTAAAAATAATAACACCGAAGAAGATTAAGCATCCTAGCTAGCTCACTCTGGCTAAAGAATGGATAAAAGTCAATAACAAGTGAACCTGAACAATGGCTAGATGCACTAAATGCCATATAACTTGGTAGCAGATCTCCAACTTTGGATAATGGTATGTATCATTAACAGCTTCTTTTGTCATACCCCCATCAGCAATAGCTTTGATTATACCCTTTTCATCTAGCTTGTATTGACAATTGATCATCATATCCAGAACTCGGATTGCAGTTAATATCTACTTTCCCATGTGATTTACATTAGCTAGCTAAGGATTGTAATTATAAATCTATATATAAACACTGCACTATATATTTTGATTTCCAATCCTATGTTCTCTCTTGTACATTTCCTTTAACAGCTAGCCTTCCATTGTCATATCTTCCAACTTGTAAGGCTCGAGATGTCCCACAATATTTGCAGACCAGCTCAATGAGCACTGCGTAGGTGATCAGATAAGGAGGGCGTCCCTTTCTCAATTCGTTCTTCCAATAGTTTCCATGATTTAAAACACAAAATTAGTATGGCCTCTCTACTAGTATGACATGTCGTATAACCAAAATAACATATATATGAAAAATATAATGATACAAGACAAGCATTTGTCTCACTCTAATTTAAAATATTAACACTATTTTTTTTTTATATGAGTAAGACACATATTATTAACATAAAAACAATTAATTGATAGCATTATTTATTTTGAAAAATATAATTTCACTGATCACAGGTTATTTGAAAATGTCGTGGCTTTAGTTTTTTATAAGGTACAAATTTTGAAGATTTTTAATTATTCTTTTAAAAGTTACAGAAACATCTAAGAGCATTCGCGAAAATATTATAAAATCACCATGACTTTTAAAATTAAAAAAAATATCTTAAACACATTTGTTTTTTAAATTTTGATTATTATTAATTTAACTTAAAATATACATTCTACTGAAAGATTAAAAAGAATATCCCATCAAAGAAAGATAAAAAAGAAAATCAAACGATAACTACGTACTAATTCATACAATATTTGTACATTATAATGTTAGATAATAAAAGTAACTGTAATTTTTTTATTAAATACTTTGGTGTTGAATACTTCAGCTTATGATTATATGATTTAACTCACCTATTTTTTTTTTTAAAAAAAGCTTTGATCGCATCTTTACTATATAAATAATTTCACAGCACTCACAAAATAGCAAATTTGAAAAATCAGGGTTAATTAATTGTTTTTGGCATTATATTTATTAAAAAATAATAAAAAAAAAATTAGGGGAACATGAGTTACACAGGCTTCTTTTGCGGTTGCGGCCGAGGCGCAGAAGTACAGCCTAATAAATACGCCCTTGCCTTTGCGGTTTCACTCGCCCACCTCCTGTTACTCCCAGTCCCAGCCAGTGCAGGCCGAAGCAGCAGTCATATAAGAGATAGATATCTGTTTGCTCTTCTTAAAACGACTATTCTGTTTCTCATAGTACTCCGGAATTGCATTATTCTTATCCAGATACTCTTCTTCACGATCAAATCTTGGTTCACCATTCCCGAACTCAGGGTTTGGATTTTCACTGTGATTTTGCGATTAATGATTTTCTATGAAAAATTAAGTATAATCAAAGCCTGAAGTGCTTTATTCGAATTCATCATCTCTCTTTGCGTGTCAAGATGCAAGGTTATACAGAAAGAGGTGGACCTACAGATTCGGCTCAGCTTCAGTCTACTATGCAAGCTATAGAGCTTGCTTGCGCTTCCATTCAGGTTCCCGATCAATTCCGTGCTAAATCTGTTTGTTCTCAAAACGTAAAGAGATTTTGATAATTCCGTAAACCACCTTAATGTGATTAAGGCAGAAAAGTACTTAAAGAAAAGAATCAGAAACTCGTTTGATGTCGATGTGAAGCCGGATCGGTAGAATGGGGCTCACAATTTGAAGATCTTACAGATATCTGTTTAATTACTCAAAGTACAGTGAATTGGAACTCGAATATTTTAGACCCGTTTATTTCCTGTCATGCTTGCTATGATAGGATGAAATTTTAGAGGAATGGAAGTTTATACTATTTATTAATTAAGTATAAGACGGTTAAATTTCTTACCATTTTGTTTAGGATTATAACAGTATGTTTTAACTTACATTTTTCCCTCTCCCTGCACGAGTATGAAAATAAAAGTATATACTTCTAATAGCCTTGTAATCGTTTATTCGTTGTTGGAAACATATATTAAGCAAAGGAATAGAATGACACTCACCTCCACATCTTCATCCTCTCACTGTGCAAGTTAGAATTTGTTATCACTCATTTACTCTAATTAATGAATAGAGTTTCCGTGACGTGTCTTTTTCTTCATGAACTCGTACGCATGAGCTTACCTGCCTAGTTATCCTCTGACTCATTTTCATTATCATTTTGCAGATGCATATCAATCCAGCGGCATCTGAGGCAACTATCTTGTCGTTAGGCCAGTCACCTCAGCCTTATAAGACTTGCCAATTTATTCTTGGTAAGTGTACTAAGCATATAGCAACCTGAACATCCGCGTTTCAACATTCAGATAGTTGATGATATGTCAAGCTATAAATTTAAATCATCACTTACAGAAAGAAAACTTGTAATTTACTCGGGTTAAACAAGTTAGCAGGAATATAATTATGCTTTGGATTGTAGTGCAGAATCTGATGCAGCTTTTGCTGTATACTTCAGAGCTTTATAAGTATTTGTTTGGTACATGCGACCAATTTTTGCAGAATTGGAATGGGTTGAAATGAAATGATCATTCCAATTCTGTTGTTGCGTTACATCAGCCCATTCCATTCTGGACATACGTTTAGTATACAGAATCATTCTCGAATGGAATCATAATTATGACCAAGTAAGAATGAATAAAAAAAACAAAATAAGTAACTTATTCTAGGTAGCCAAGAATTGCTATTTCCGCATTATTATAAGGCTTTCTTTTTGAACCAACAGGCTGATGCCATCTTGGTTTATTTTTGCAGAAAATTCCATGGTGGCAAATGCAAGGTTTCAAGCTGCTGCAGCAATTCGAGAAGCAGCTATCAGAGAATGGGCTCTGCTTACTGCTGATGACAAGAGAGGCTTGATTAGGTTTTCCACATTTCCTAGAACTCCGAATCCAATAACTTGTTTGTCTTTCATGCTTCTTGCATTATGAGTTTAGTACTCTTATTACAATTCAGGTTACAAATGTTTCCTGAGTACTTAATAGTTGTCCTTCCATTGACTGGCATTTTCCCATTTGTTTGTGTTCTTTTGGATAGGGGAGGTGTCCTTTTGTTTCTTGATATTTTTGGTTTTATGTGGTATAACTTACCACGTGAGGATAGCCAATAGGTCAATGACATGTATACAAGTCAATACTTCTAAAGCTTATTTGAAAAGTGTAAGGTAAATTATATTTTTATATATAACAAAATATGAAAATTAGGTATACTTTTCATATATATTATCACTTTTTTTGATGGTTACAAAGGCAAATCTCCCATAGACATTGTCATGCTACTACCGCTGGACCTATTGTTGCTTACTCCTGTTTTGAATATGCATTACTTGCAGTTTTTGTCTACACTATGTCATGCAACATGCTATCTCACCTGATGGCTATGTCCAAGCAAAGGTTTCTTCAGTGGCTGCTCAATTGATGAAAAGGGGTTGGTAAGCACTTTTTTTTTTTTAATTATTTTTACAAAACAACAATCTTTGCAGAAGAAGTGGCTTAGATATTCCTTGTGCTTTATGCTATCAGTTCTCTCTCCATCCCGTCCTCTCTCACTCTTTTTTAAATGATAAACTTTCAGCACGCATGTTATCATTGAAGATTATAGAGCACTGTCAAATCCTTGTTGAATTGAAATAGTTTGTTTTATGAATTAGGATGTAATATCAAGTGTCTTAGAGCCAAAAGCTTAATAACGTATACATCAACTGTCGCAGGCTTGTTTCTTGTTCATAGATATCTATCTTGGGAGAAACTTGACTGCATCTAATTGTCTTTTAGAGTAAAACTCATCAAATGGGCACGTGTGGCATTTTTAACCAAAAAAGGATTTAATTATTCATATTTGTTGTTGTCAATTTATTTGACTGTTTGTGGTTTTGCACAGATAATTTTTGTTGGAATTAGGCCAACTAAGTTGGCATTAGAATAGAGTCGTTCTCTAGCGAAAGAGCTGTAGTTTGCTGAATTGAAAGTAAGGATCATTGAGAAGTTATACTGTTGAGGCATTTTACCAATCACTTTACTTTCCTTTATAAGATGAAGGGTGTGTAAAAGTTTTTGTCAGAATGAGAAGACCGACCTAGTGATTGTGATTGCTTTCTGAATAAAAGCAATTTAGCTTTCTTTGGATGTGCAAGGTGTGGTGTCCTTCATCTTTTATCTGTAACCATAGATCACTTAAGTTGTTCATCTCTGTGCATGAGAAAGAGGGGGGGAATCCTATCTAGGTTTGCCCATTAGTTTCTACACAGATAATAGAACACATAATTCAAAACTTTAGATGAAACGCAATCAGGGAGAACTGTCTGAAACTATACACTCATCCTTAATGCTAGAGGTTGACATGATTGTAACAGTACACAAGCTTAAGCTGAGTAATATATGAACAATAACTGATTCAGGTATAAACCATTTATTAAAGCTGTTTGAATGGGAACTTCTTAGTACAGTTCTGATTATTTTTGTCATAAGAATTTATGAATTATTTTTATTGTGCCAAAGGGAAAAAAAAAAAGATTATTAAATTGCGGTTAATTTTTGAGTTTTATATATACTCCTTATGGTTGTTTTGGAAATTATTTTCCTTGTAGGCTTGATTTTGCAGCTGCGGAGAAGGATACATTCTTTTATCAGGTGTCAGTAAAATCTGTTCGTATTCATTTTCCTTCAGTTTTGTCTCTTTCTTTTTTCTACTTCATATCACAAAAAATTGTTAAGCTTGACCTTGATCATGTCAAATCCTTCTGTCTCTTATTGTCTTTCTTTTCAATGTATCTTTTCATAGACTCCTAGTACAATCTTTTTGATTCAATATAAAATTAGGTATCAACTCAACCAAACTACTTTGAAGTTTTGTACAGCCTAACATATACTTAAAGTGAGTATGGCCGGTGCACCTAATTTGACCTCCACATTCCCCCTTTGATTCATGCTTGAGAGTTTCACAAACTGCAGGTGAACCAAGCTATTGCAGGCATTCATGGGGTAGATATGCAGTTTGCTGGAATCAACTTTCTGGAATCACTGGTACTTTAAAGTTCAATTGCATATATATAGAAGAAATTTTAGTAAATGCCTTTATGGCTTTAGCTATTAAATTTTTCCCTAGTTAGTAATTATATGTCATTTACAGGTGTCTGAATTTTCTCCATCTACATCAACTGCTATGGGCCTTCCCCAAGAATTTCATGAGGAGTGTAGGAAATCACTAGAGCTAGACTACTTGAAGGTCCTTTTGATTCAGTTTGCTTTCATGTATTTTACGGCATTCATTTTCTTTCTGAATTAACTTGTCAGATATATATATATATATATATATTATTTTGCTCTTTGCCCTTCTTTTATTTCCTCTTGCCACTCTTTTTCGCTAAGCATTTCCTTCTTGCTTGATATGCCTGAACAATAGACATTCTACTGTTGGGCACAAGATGCTGCTTCAACTGTCACAAATAGGATTGTTGGATCAAACTCTGTTGTATCTGAGGTTAAAGTTTGTACTGCTGCACTGCGTCTCATGCTACAAATCCTGAACTGGGATTTCCGTTATAATATTGGTGATACAAAAATAAGAGTGAATGTCTTTTCTGCTGGTGTTAGGCAAGATGGGGATTCTCCTAAGAGGTCCGAATGTACTATAGTCCAGGTAATAAGTTAATTGGCCAAGTAAAATGCATTTGATGAAGTAAAAGTTAATAGTATGATGGCTAATACTCATTAGATTAGAGACATCATTCTTGGATTCATAACTGAAAACTGAGCTCCTTATTATGCTATTTGCAGCCCAGTCCAGCTTGGCGTGATGTTTTTCTATTAAGTGGTCATGTCAGATGGCTTTTGAGCTTATATGCAGCATTGAGGCAGAAGTTTTCTTGTGAAGGCTACTGGCTTGACTGCCCTATTGCAGTCGCTGCTCGAAAGCTGATTGTGCAATTTTGCTCCTTAACAGGAACTATATTTCATGGTATTCTCTCTTTTTATGTTTGTTGTATGTGCATTTTTGTTCTGTATCACTGCTCCCTCGTTCCAATCTGTAGATACCCTTGACTTGAAATATATTCCATGTATTTGTATGGTGATGTAGATGATGGAAAAATGCATGAGCAGCATCTTCTGCAGCTCCTATCTGGGATAATAGAGTGGGTAGATCCTCCTAATACTGTTTCAAGAGCAATTGAATGTGGCAAAAGTGAAAGGTCTTGACCCTGTAATCATCCTTATAATCGTCAATATCCATATAACTTGCATCTATGTTCATGTACCCATCAACCAATGCACTGCACACAGCAACTGTATGTAGATATTTAATTTAACCCTCAGATTGATTGTGGTTTGTTCAGTGAGATGCTTGATGGGTGTCGGGCATTGTTGGCCATTGCAACTGTGACAACACCCTATTTGTTTGACGATCTCCTAAAATCTGTAAGGTTAGAATTATTCTAATTGCAGCACCCTTTGTGGGCACCTTCGCTCTGTTTGCCTCTATGAAGTTTGAATTAATGTGAGTAAACTTTGCTTTGATATTTAGGCCCTTCGGCACTCTTACCTTTTTGTCGCTGTTGATGTCTGAAGTAATTAAAGTCCTTATGACTAATAACACAGAAGAGGAGACGTGGAGCTGGGTAGCACGTGACATCTTATTGGACACTTGGTCCGCCCTTCTTATGGTATCCATTTAATTTGTTATATATTATAATGACTCAAGACCACTGTATTACTTTCCTATAAACGTGACATTTCTAGCTAATTACTTAAGCTATACCTGAAAGAAATTATCATTTCCAACGTTACATTGATGACAGCATTAATATTTTGAACCTGATTGGACAAGAAAGAAATTCTTCAGCTAACATGACATTTGATTAACGTGGCATTAACATATCTGTATTCTGTAACATTATATATGAAGAACCTGTATTTCCTAAAGACATCTAAATTCTAATTCTGGTCATCAAACTGAAAGATATCTATTCTTCTTCTTCAGCCAATGAATACTGGAATTGGGAATTCACTGTTTCCATCTGAAGGAATAAAAGCTGCAGCTAGCCTCTTTGGCATTATTGTAGAATGCGAGCTCAAAAGTAACATTGCCATTTGTTTTATTTACTTACATTTCTCCTATATTATTTTATGGTAACGAAAATTCTGTAATTTTTTTTTTTTTTTTGTTGTTGGTGGTGGGATTTAGTGGCCTCAGCATCAGCATTTAATGATGAGGTTGATACAGACTATCTTCATTCGTCCATATCTGGTATGAAAAAAGATTAGTATTACTAGTATGCTACTGCTAGGCTTCAGTTATATATATTACTATTGTTATTTTTTTTGTCCTTTCTAAAGTATTGTATTTAATTTGTCATACAGAAGATAGAATATATACACTCTAACCAACTAGACATAGGCAATAGACCAGAATGACCAGTCCCATAGCTAGACTACAGACATCATCTTTTGGTTTGATTAATTTTATTTAATATATTGTCTTTGCAGCAATGGATGAAAGATTAAGCTCCTATGGCCTTATTGCAAGAGCCGCAATTGATGTTACAATTCCTTTACTCATAAGACTATTTTCTGAGCGGGTTGCACGCCTTAATGAGGTTGGTTCTATATTTTGCCATAAAGATAGCTTTATGAGACCAAGGATTTGCTGCTATAGTCTACGACTTTTCCTGTCTTTTCTTAATTGTTCAGTCCTGGAGCAAGTAAAATGAAAAAATTTACAAGAAAAAAAGCAATGTAAAGGAACAATGATTTACAGCAGCAGAGCTCATTGATGTAAGGAATCCAGAAAATCTCAAGCTCTCACCCCCTTTGAAACATCCTTCTGTTTCATGCCATCCATAGTATAGTGTCCATGATAGTAATCCAGGAACTTTCGCCAGATCTTTGCTTTTGTCCCACATAAAAAAACCAGCTCTTTTACACCTTTAGTTATAGTCTACTTTCCCAAGCATACTGAGAACAAGTTGCCAAAGGCTGTAGCGACTTACAATGGACATTTTACTTGCCCTTAGATTTCTGCCGTTAGAAATTCTTTTTCTATGCTGATGTTCATGCAAGGAAGGAAATATAGGATGTTCAACCACCCTGTATAATGGTCTTCCAAGGAAAAGGGTCAGCCCCTGGTTTACATCTGTTAAGATAACACTTCAGAACATCCATTATTCTTCAGCTTTAAAAAAACTGTCATCTATGCCCCACTGTACATTAGAATGGACCTTCCATAGTGCCAAGCTCCAATACTGCAGCAGCGTAATAGATCTAGCATTTCAAATCCTCTCCTGTTGGACCATCAATATAGTATGGCTGCTTGATATTTATGTGTTGAAAAACAGTTCGCTTCGTTCGTACTTGGTTCAAGGTCATACATCTAAGTGATCTAAGTGCGTTGTAGTTGGTACTTGTTACATTTTGTTTTTTCTATTTGTAATATAATCGTTTTTATCCGTCTAATATTTTCTGAAATTTTACTGGTCAGTTCTAGAGCTCAAGTTTGTCACTTATCTGTAGGGCAGGGGCATTATTGACCTGACTGAAACATTGGAGGAACTTTATTCATTGTTGCTGATTACTGGCCATGTAATTGCAGACGAAGGAGAGGGGGAAATACCTTTGGTATGAATTAATTTTTTTGTCCTTATTTGCTATTTCTCACTTACAAGAGTTATTTAGCACTGTACATTGGATGATAGGCGCAACTGAAGGATAATTTTATTGGTTTATTGAAGATTTTGTTTCTCGTTGAGTCTTGAGGTTTATGCTGCACTGGCTTGTTTATTTGTACATTTTTCTCTTCACACTAATTCCCATTCTTGTATGTGGAGGAAATACAATAACCATGTTAATCTAAAAGCTTAAGCTATTACGTACAGGCTCTAAAATGGTTTTATTTAATTCTCTAGCTCCCCCTCATGTCAAAGGTCCCTGTGAAACCAATTTGCCTAAAACCGAGTTATTAGGTGCAAGCCGAGAATCCAAAATAGAATCCGGTTTCCACTTTTCATGCTGGGTATTATGACTATGTTGTTTGTGAACAATTATATTGTGATGTATATCTTAATCAAAGTTTATGCCGTGTGTGGTATTTAGGTTCCTAATGCTGTACAAACCCAGTTTGTTGATGCTATTGAAGCAGATAAACATCCTGTTGTTTTACTTTCCAGGTAAATTTTTTGCTTTTCCTCTTAATATCAGCAATGTGAAGTCTACTCAAAGTGTGAGCTCTTGCCACGAATCTCAATAAATTATTTTTAGTGCACCTGTTTTATTTGATTTTTACTTCCTTTTAGACAGGTTTCATTAAGATTTTTGTAGATAGTACTACTAAGAACCCTGTTCCATTTTCCGTTTCTCTTCTCCCCTTTGATTTCCCCCCAGGTCTCATTTAAGTCTCATCAAATATTACCGTCCCTAGGGATCAATTAAATGCATCATCAAGTAGCATTTGTGAACTTAGTTATCCTGTTTATCGTTCTTGTAATGCATTTTCTACCCCTTTCATGAATCTGTGTTTCCTGTGCTTAACATTTATGTGTAGTTCTCCATTAGAAACTATGCAAGCTTCTACCTTTTATTTTTGAGTTTAAGTGCTGCTCTGAGTTTGGGGTAGAGGCTAGCTGTAGGATCCCTCCCTGCCTCTTTCTTGGTGTGAATGAGACACTATTTGAGGAAGACACCAAGAGATATGAAGTGACATTGGAAAAAAAAATAAAAAAAAATCCTGGGTTCCTTACTACCTGGGGCCATATTACTACATCAAATTTCACGAAGATGACTTAAATGTTCTGATATATATACTGATTCATAGCTTTACATAAGATGGGTTCTTCCTTGCAAATTTTAAGTGGTGAAATCAAGTTGACATTTGAATGCAGTTTCATATGTCAAGGGAGGCTCACATTTGATGTAATGTCTGATCTAATTGTCACAATCATCAAATCATGTTCGTTATTTATTAATGCAGCTCAATTATAAAATTTGCTGAGCAGTGCCTAAATCCTGAAATGAAAGCATCAGTTTTTAGCCCTCGTCTTATGGAGGTAAAACATTATATTTAATTCCGTCTTGGCCCTTCAACATTCTACTCTTGAATATGTCTGCTATAGTCATCAAATGCAGATATAATGCCTTATGTGCATTCTACTATTTTGGTAGTATAGACTGACTATGTCCTCACTCCTCAAGATGGATAACACACATTTTGGCATTTGATGATGTACTGATTTGTATATAGTACCTGAGCTATTGACTTTCAATCAAACAAGTTATATTATTTCTTTAATAGAGAGAGCTGACATCAATTCTCAGCAGTATCTGCTTGTGTATGACAATACAAGACATTTTTAAATTGTTGAGTGTTTATAAAATTTTGGTGGA
This sequence comes from Bauhinia variegata, assembly GCA_022379115.2. Lineage (NCBI taxonomy): Eukaryota > Viridiplantae > Streptophyta > Magnoliopsida > Fabales > Fabaceae > Bauhinia > Bauhinia variegata. The sequence goes on along the minus strand of CM039429.1, from coordinate 27,188,955 downwards.
ACTTAGACATAGGTATAATATGGGTGCACTTGAAATATGTTTTTGGTTGTTTGAATATGATTCCTTGTTGTAGAACCTCTCCAGTAGTCCCTTATGCATTTTGCTTTTGCAGTCAATTATATGGTTCCTTGCAAGGTGGTCTCGCACATATTTAATGCCTTCTGATGGAATTGGAGACAAGATCTTCAATTCAGGTCAAAACCATGAGCATAGTTCGAAAAAGGCTTTGCTTAGTTTCTTTGGAGAGCACCACCAAGGAAAAATTATCCTTGACATTATTGTTCGCATATCCTTGGTCGCACTTACATCGTATCCAGGGGAAAAGGATTTGCAGGTTTGAGCTTAAAGCTCCTATTGTAGTTTCAGATATTCTACAGTTGATTAAGCCTTTGCGTGTGGAAACTTTTTTGATTGATTGGATTTGCATCTTTACTTTTTCATGTGTTTCTTCTCAACTGATTATTAAGTTCTTTTTGAAAACTTTTAATACCTAAAATATATGCCTGTAAGAATAGTGGGACAAATATTGAACCACCTTGCTTTGTGGTTATTCTTGGTCTGATGGTTATCATTTTTCTCTTAGGGTCTCACTTGTTACCAGTTGATTCACTCGCTGGTTCAGCAGAAGCATATATGCATTCACCTTGTTACTTTGGTGAGTGTGTACTTATTAGTACCTTTAGATTGACAAAGCACATTGTAGTCTTAACAATTATCAGGAAAAAATAAATAAATAAAGATTCTACTTCCTATGTCTAAACAACCTTCCTCTTTTAGGGCAGTTGATTCTTAAACATCAAATAATATCTTGAATTTCAATATATTGTGCAGAATTCATGGCATGAACTTGCAACTGCATTTGCTGTCGAGAAGACTTTGTTCTTGTTGGACACAACTCATCAGGTAAGAACTTTACTGACTTCCACCGAGCTACTTTCTTGCTACATTCTACAAGTGTCCAAGCTTTGTTGATTTTCACTTCAGCGGTCACTTGCACAAACACTTGTTCGTTCAGCTTCAGGCATGAAAAACTCCGAGGCATCAAACCAGTGAGTTTTTACTATAGCTTTTCTTTCCCCTTTCATTTTCAAGCTTTCATGAGTGTAATCATGTCTACCTGTTTATATATTAAGGTACGTAAGGAATCTCATTGGTCATATTGCATCATATATGGTGGAACTGTCCAGCAAGAGTGATTTTAAAAGTGTTGCTGAGCAACCCAACATCATCCTGTCGGTGCGGGCAAAAGCCTTTACTTCACTTTCATGTTTTCATGTATAATTCTTCAATAACATAATAGCTGTCCTGTAGGTTAGCTGCTTGTTAGAACGGCTACGTGGAGCTGCAAGTGCTTCTGAACCTCTGACACAAAAAGCAATCTATGAGTTTGGATTCACTTTAATGAATCCATTACTTGTTCTTCTTGAAGTCTATAAACATGAGGTAGTAGCATCACATCCATTGGTATCTTGATAGATATTAATATTTCCATTACTGTCTATTTCTCTTGATTTAGTTTTCATATTATCCATATAAAACTGTTCAATCACGAATTTAACTGGATACTTTAAATTTCATTTTATTTTTTGTATTGTTATAAAAATTTCTGAACTCTTATTTGTATAATTTTGGTCAGTCTGCAGTGATCTACTTGCTACTTAAATTTGTTGTTGATTGGGTTGATGGACAAATTCCTTACTTGGAATCTCAAGAAACTGCTGTTGTTGTTAATTTCTGCATGCGTTTGCTTCAGCTCTATGCATCTCACAATATTGGCAAGGTAAATTTCTTTCTTCAATAATCTTGTTTCATATACTTCTGGTCAGACGGAAAATTCTGAGCACATATGGTGCTAAAATCCGCTCTTGATAGATAATTCTTTTCCTAAACATTTCATGGCGAGTTTAGTTGCTGAAAGTTGTGTCCCATAGAAATTTAAGAAAATTGAATTAGGCAAAAAAATAGTTATGTTTGTATGAAGGATTTTACAATTCTATCTGCCAAAGAACATTTACTTTTCGTTATAAAAAAGCACTTTATGGTGTTTCTTTAAATTCCCATAATTTTTATTAATAAAGAATTGTAATAAGAAAGGAAAAGTACAAAAAGAAAAAAATGGTGAGTTATCCTCCCACAAAAAAGCACACAAGAAAAGGAAAGCAAGAATGACTGAGAATATCAATGTAGAAGAACTCTCCAGTCTAATAAACATGAGTCAATTTAATATCAAAATAGTACAGAGCTACAACCTTCCAAGTCCTCTAAAGCTAATATACAAGAACTGGGTTAAGTTTGGGAGACACATCCTATGCTGTCCAAATCGATATGGCTGGTTCACAGTGTAATTTTAAATTTGATGAACACATCTAATGCTCTCCGAAATTACCAAACAAGGCATTCTAAATAGAAGTGACTGCTTTATAATGTAAAGAACAAATGGGCAACTCTTTCAGACATAGCACAATACATGACACACGTTTCAAGAGAGCCTTTCTTATTGGCTTCCAAATCTGCAAATAAATAAGTTTGGAGTTTTTTGTTCTCTCTCTTTTTCTTTTTTCTGTTAAATACTAATGAACCTCCAATCGTGTTGAACCCGTATGTCTTGAAATTGGGAAGTTGGAAAGGACAATTTTTAGTGTAAAGCCCAATGAATATAATAGTTACATTTGGGCCTTTTAGGTCAACCTTTTTCTTTGATCTAATAGATTCCTATGATATAAGTAAGGGTTACAATTAGTACTATTTAAAATCAATAAATTGATACTTTCAACGTAGAAATTCCACAGTAGTTACTAATTTTCTGTGACTTCTCTTTGTCAACTCTCTCTTTGCTCCTTGTTCAGATATCGTTAAGCCTTTCAAGCAGCTTACTTGGTGAGGCAAAAACAGAAAAATATAAAGACTTGCGTGCTCTTCTTCAACTCCTTTCAAGTCTTTGCTCTAAAGACATGGTACAGATTATTATTATTATTATTTTTCTTTTGTTGTTTAATTTAGCAGTTGAAACAATAACTACACCAGTCTCTTGAAATAGTACTTAAATCAGACCAACACTGAAAATTAATGGATGTGGCAGATTGATTTTTCATCAGATTCTATTGAGACCCAAGGGACTAACATATCTCAGGTAGACTATTGAACTTCGTATTTGTCATCATATAAAATTGGATAGCCTATCTCTGATCCATAGGTTTGCAGGTCGTTTTCTTTGGTCTCCACATAGTCACACCACTGATTTCTTTGGACCTTCTCAAATATCCCAAGCTTTGTCATGATGTAAGATATACTTATTTATAATTTAGAGAGTACTAGAGCGATTGTCGAAATTTGAAAAGCTGTTAAAACTAAAATAATTTACTTGCAGTATTTCTCTCTGCTGTCACATATGTTGGAGGTCTATCCTGAAACGTTCGCACAACTAAATAGAGAAGCCCTTGCTCACTTACTTGCAACACTTGATTTCGGTCTTCACCATCAGGTGACACTTTTATGCTTGTAGATTCTCTTCCTCAGTTGTCAATAATGTTAGTCGGACATGAAGGAACTAAAATGATATAATACTATTAAGTTCTATGCTCGGAAATTCCTACTAATTTAACATATATCTTTTAGTGTCCTTACTTTATTATTCTTTCTATTAGAGAAAGAAATAAAAAAGAAGAATAAAGATCTCAACCAAGTGCTATGTTACGGTGGTGTGATAAAAATTGTTTTTGCTGCATATTTTTATGATTGTACTTTGGATTTGTGGTTATGAACTATATCCCTACTAATTTTACAGGATGCTGATGTAGTGAGTAAATGTCTGAGAGCTCTGCAAGCCCTTGCCTCTTACCACTACAAGGAGACTAATGCTGGTAAATTAGGCTTGGGTGCAATTGCCACGGGTCTTAAGGATTCAAATGGGAATTGGCAGGAAGGCCTCTTGAGCCGATTCCTTCGTTCATTGCTGCAGTTACTTCTTTTTGAAGATTACAGGTGAAACTATGGATAAGTTCTGCTGTTCTATTTATAGCATAGTCATGCTGAGTTTTGATTTATAGATCATCATACTTGCAAACTCTTTCTCGGGCATACCTTGTTGTTTAGTTTTATACCGAGAAAGACCGACTATACATTACGTCTAAGTGGTTATTCACTGAACTTCATTCTGAATCTGTTACTTGGTTCATTTCAGTTCTGATCTGATCAGTATTGCCGCTGATGCTTTCCTTCCATTGATCCTTTGTGAGCAAGACCTGTACCAGGTATTTCTCCCAAACACACCTTCTGAAAATTTTTCAGTGCTAGTTAACATAACATGCTTAACTTCGTATAAAAATTATTTGAAACCAGTTAGCGTATGTTATTTTTTATTTTGGACAAAAAATATGTCAGATCGATTTTGATATCAGGGTCATTTTTTCAAGGTCCGTTATTTTTATCATAACTTTGCTGTTTGTATAATAATGTCATATAATGATAGTTTATCCTTCGTAAACCATCATAGTAGCATCACATTGTTCTTTACTGAGTCAATGATATTATTTTCAACTAGTTTACCCGTTCTAGTCTCTTGGGTTTTGCTAATAACTAATAACAATTGTTTATTTTGGTTGCTTCGTATATGATTTTTCTTTTCTATGCTAACCGAATGATTTCTAAGTAGTATATCTTGGGGTAAATGTCTTTACAGAGATTGGGCAATGAGTTGATAGAGAGACAGACAAGTCCAACACTCAAATCAAGACTTGCAAATGCACTGCACACACTAACAAGTACAAACCAGCTTTCGGCCTCCCTTGATCGAATTAATTACCAAAGATTTAGGAAAAATATAAACAAATTCTTAGTCGAAGTTCGTGGCTTCCTGCGGACAACGTGACAGACCATAGCGTGTTATGTTGTATAAAGCAGCTCTGAAGCAAGGAATTAGTTTCACTGCTTGAAGCATCAGCAGCTGGAGGAGAAAATTTTGGAGAGGCCTTATAATATCGAGAAGTTTGTCCGGGTTACAAAAACATTCATGGTAGTCAGATCCTTCAGGTTGTTCCCATAGGTAAAACTATCTGATTGAAGTTACCATCTGAAGATCTGACATGAATTTTGAGTGGTAACTCTTTTACAATATCATTTTGGGTCACATCTTTTTGGATCAACTGCATTGTTTGTGTATATATCATTCTTAGATTAGTTTCACTTATTTTTGGAACGCGAATGCATGGTTTGTATAGATATTATGATTCTGAGATTACCAGTTGGTTGGATTTTCATGTGTACGTGCAAGAACCTCATCCAGCCTGTTCATACCAGCGCCGAGAGGGATTTGTATGCTTTCCTTCAATTTCCTTTATCTCTTTTGTTATTATAATAATTCTATTAATTGTGATGTGATGTGATGTGACATAGGGTATTTGCTATTTTCCGTGACGGATGACTGCTGCTCACTGGTACGCATCATAATTTTTAAGTGGCAGAAAATACCCTGTTGCTTTCTATATATGTGTTTCCGTGGTTTTTTTTTTCCCCTTTTATTTTGATATAAAGAAAAGGAAAATCTTAGTTGTTCACCTCCACGTACACTTTTTCTATTTCTATTTTAATTACTTTTAGAGGTAAATTTATAAAAATAATAAACAATAAAAAAATGTAAAAAATTAAATTCACCCTACCCTTATCTGAAAGAAATGGACCTTTCGAAGTACTCCTCTTATTGTCTTTTCTTTTTTCGCATTTACTTTTATAAGTATTAATGTATGATTTTGAATCCACCAAACAAAAATAATAAAAACATTTGTTGAAGACAATTTAATGAAATTTTATCATTTATTAACTTATTTATTATCTTTCTCATTACTAAAGAGAGTCAGTTAAATTAAATCAGAGGAGTATTTTCTTGTTTCATAAAAAAAATCAATTCTTTAACCCATTAAGATATTTACTGTCTTTTATCTTAATATTTAATAGTTAATTTAAGAGCCTGCCAGATTTTCAGTCTTATTCCTACCAAATGAGTGTTGTACCAGACTATTGGACTATATTAGAAACTGTTACTAAACCTTCAGGACGCTCACCAGATTTTATCACGCTAAGTTAATTCGTATCCAAGAATATTTTTTAAAATTAAACTGACATTGATTATTATGCAGGCTTCTAAGTGCAAATATAGGATGGTTGCTTAATCAAGTTTTTTTCTTAATAAGAAACTATTTTTATAGAATTGCATCACTATAGAAAAGTAGATATTAACAATGAATTTCTAGTTAAATAACTGGTATTTACCTTCAAAAAAAAGAAAACATTGGATCTCTGTTAAAACATAAAGCATTAAATAAGTAGGGTAATTAAAGCATACGCAGACTTTAATGCTATTACGATTGTAGAACTTTACAAAAACAATAGCGCGCTTCAAAGTCGGGTTTGGAATCCATCCTCCGGCTTTGAATGAATTTAAATATTTGAAGCACATACAAATAAATTAAGAATGATCATCAACCAAATAATCAATTATCTAGATTTAACACTCTGATTGAGTACTCAAATCAAGAAAGAAAGAGGAGAAAAAAACCTCTAGGGTACATCCAATTCAAAATTTTGATTAGCTTAGAATTTCGTTCTTTTTTTTTCCTAAAATTCTGGTTTACTTCTCTTTCCTTTTTTATTTTAAAAATATTTAATTCAATATTTTTTTAAAAAGAAAAAGCCTTATAGGACTGACTCAAGACATCAAATAAGCTCAGTTGAATCCAGTATTTTTTTTTTTTTTGGCCCAGTTCGGTTCATACTATGATACAATCATTAAAATCTCAAAAACATAAAGCAAAGAGAAAAGCTATTTTTGCTGTACACCATAACATACACTACCAAAGATAAAACTATAGAAAAAGTTGGTGTTATATCTACTATAAGAGTCACAAAATTAACTAAAAACTGTAATATTATTACTTGTAACTATAAAACTAATTAAAAACTGTAAAATATAACTAAAAATTTATAATTATATAATTAGTTAATTGAATTATTGTTTAAAAAAACGTACAATTAGTTAAAAGATGTTAAATGATTAAAAAAATATAATATTATAATAACATAATATTAAAATCAAATATAATTCATTTTTTATATATTGAATAATTATTTTTATTATTTATTTATTAGCGGTTAATTAATTAATTAATTATTATCAACCTATTAATTAAATAATTAAATAATAAAAATCAAATTTATGAGAGGAGAAAATGGAGAAGATAAAAATAGAAGAAAAAGAAATGAGAGGCACCTGAAAAAGAGATTGAGGTTAGATTGTTAAAGAGTAATATTTGTAATTTATTAAAAAATTTATGAATAAAAATGATAAGTGAATTATTGATAATTAACTTTTAGAATGAAATATTATATTAAGTTTAGCTTTTAAAAATTACAATTTTTTTTTTTTGATTTACTAAATAACTTTACTAGTTTATTAACGAAGTCAATAAAACACAATCTTTTAAATAAACTAATTGCTCCGCTCGCCAAACACGCTTTAAAACAAATCCACTTGACATTCCCAGTTTTATCGTTAGTGGATATCCAAAATATAATTTATCAAGATCATGATGCTACCGCTACTACAGATTAATTTCTTTTCTCTTTTCCTCTCCAAAAAATCTACAAATCTAGAAGGTGCCAAGTATGCTTCCCTATTCTTAGAGGGTGTAATACTACCCCTGTGAGTTTGGGTGAGATCAGCATAATAATTTCGGTGTCTTAGTGAAATTTCGATAAAACTTATTCAGCAACTCTTTTCAAACCGTGTTCCTATATGGAGAATGGGCAACTCGGGTTTTTAAGGGTCGTAGTGTAGGTAGCACTACCTCTCGAGGGTTAAACTTTGCGCTCCCTAATTCTGATCGAAGATATAGCTCAGATTAGAAACTTAAAAGGAGAAGAGTAATGCTGTACTTATTTCAGCTGGTAACCTGATTTACGGATTCTGATCATGCTGTCACTTGTGCAGAACACCCTTCCTCGACAATTTCAATTTCTTCTGAGCTTGTTTCTGCCAATTTTTGTTTTTTAAAAGGGAAGGTAATAAGTAGAGTTATCAAGGAAGGCATTACAGTTTTCAATTGTAAACATCGAACACAATGCAAAATGCTACCTTCTGTTTCTCTAAGGCCTCAAAATCTGTCCTCTCATTCCACTTACTCTTGCAAAGTTTAATTGGCCGATTACCGACATATTTACCTGAAATCAGGCAATCGAGGTCGTAATAGATTTATTACATTTGCAATAATAAGCTCAACCTACTTCCAATATTTCCATCATATCAACAGCTATGATAGGAGAAATGTTTTTATGAGGACTAATGGTTTAACAAATAACAACTTCCTTTCCAGTTCCAGATTGGTTCAGTTTATGCTCCTCCCTGTTATTTGGATATATCAAGAAAGATTACATTCTGATGAGGTTACTATAAAATACTTGCACAACAGTCAGCCAATATCTTCTCTTAAAGGGCAAGTTGTTCTTTTGAAGCATTGCCATAATGGAACATACTGAATTATACACTTTGAAGACTTGTTACTTACTTGAGCATACATATATATTCTTTCTTATTAAGGCCTTTCAAGTAGGAACTCATAATATTTGAAGAGACCCATTCCCGGTCACCCATTATATATAAACAAGACGGCACAATGCAAGGCTAAACAAAGGAAGAAAAAGTAAACTGTACTTTAGCTAACGGATTACTAACCATTCATCTCCTTAAGAGCAGAAGCGAGATCAGAGGGATTCGGAAAGCTTACAAATCCGTAACCCTCGGTTTTTCCAGTGCGCTTGTCTCTGACAACCTAGAGCACCAAACAATGCATGTCATAATCCATAATTAGGAAATGAATAAACATTTTCAAACACTCCAATCACATGGTAAAGAGTAACACTTGGAGTTCAGTCAGAAGCAAAGACATATTCTCCATGTGATAACCAGGCCTCATCAACAATTAACGATGCTAATAACCACTCTTTCCAGTGAAGATTAATTTGTTCTCCTTAGAGGCATTGAAAGCAACTAAACTTACAATAAAAAATCACCAATGGACGTATCTAAATCTAAAAGGATGGGTTGTCATCTCAACTGGCTTAACATACTGTACACTTACCCATTACCATTAAAATTCTCTAAAGTGTTTGGGATTAATCAATTCTTAGAAATAATCTTGTAAGGTCTCTGCAATTCCATAACAAAAATGCAACCATGAACCATCTCACTTGCTAACACTCTTTCCAAGAACAAACCCCCTCCAAGCTTCAAAACGCCATATTGAAGTACGAAGCCTCCTAATTTGGACATTGCTTGCTGCCATGTATACCACAGTTTACATGCATACATGATCATCAATGAAAAAGTCTGCCCCAGCAGCATGTTGATTTGGGGCCTCAGATTTTGATTCATTTGAATTTTGAAAAAGTAGAAGAACGCTACTTATCTTTCCTCGAGAAAGCGAATCTTGGTTAACGAGTTGAAGACTAGACTTGAAAATACCAATAAACCCACTTAAAAGGCTTCGTGGGTCTACTAACATCCTGCCAACTCCAAGCTAAAATTAGACCAACTATACCTCCAGATAATCCAAAAGTCAAGGTATCAAACCAACTGAATCTCCAGATATTTAATTTCACTGTCCACAGCTAATATTTGAAAGTCAAACTAACTCCAACTAACTTCCCAGGTCAAAAAAGCTCTTAAAAATACAAGACTAATCTTAAAAAAGTTTTAATTCAAGTTAATCAAACTATGTCAGAATTATGCAATCTCAATTACCATGGATTTATGGATACGAGAATTGGATAATTAAACGACGGGAAAAAAGCTGTATTAATTTTAATCATCAAATTATCAACAGGGTCAAATGTCTAACCACGTATAAACTATGAAGTAAAACCTACCTTGAGAAGCATAATACATTAACAACTCTGCTCTTCAAACAAAATCTCTGATAAGGAAATAGAAAATGTTTACCTTAACCAAAGTATTACCAATAACAAAAGAATTAGAGTTAGACGAGAGATTCACATACCCGTGCCATATTGAAGGAAGGAAATTGTGAGAATGCTTTCGAAAGAACATCATGATTCACCTCATTACCAAGATCACCACAAAAGAGCCGATAATCGTTTGAAGAATGTAGACACTTAAATGATTCAATTCATGAACTCAACCTTTTAGAGAGAATTTAACACGCATATCAGAATACTTGCAAGACCACAGTTAACGAGAATCATCATGGTATGAAAAGCATACACATAACAAAACTTGGCAAATACCAAAGCTGCATAGCATATTTTACATTAGGGAAATAATTTGTGTACACCCACTCTTGTCCACCATTTCATACACCTTGAATTTTATAGTTATATGTAGGGATAAAACTGTAACAAAAAAGTACGAGTGATAAAAAGTAAGAGATGCAAAAAGAAAAAATAAGCGTAAAAAGTAGGTGTACAAAAACAGTTGTACATATAGCACAACTCGTTACTTCAATAATTGCTAGCTTCAGCTAATACATTGTGGTGGACAACTGTCACTTCAGCACTAAATACGTTACTTTCGCTTTTAAACATACAGCAAGCCATACTAACAAAAATATTTTACCTTCTGCCTTTTGGCCACCCTGCAAGAGTAGGATCCTCCCATGTTCGATCTCACTGTTTGCAATGGCTGCCTTAACACTCTCAAGAGCCACAGGCGTAAGTGTCTGCATCTTTGAAATGACTAAAACATATTACACAACTGAACCGCAAACGTTTAATTAACACCTTACTTCCTACTGCAAGTTAATTAGGATTTAAAAATGGCGCTCCATCATCTTAAACACAATAATTCAGCCAATAATCTCATTACATGTCACAAAAAGGGAATAAAACGAAGAAAAGAAACAAAAAAAAAAAAAATACAAATACTCTGAAACAATTCAGCAAAATGAATCCTCAAATAAGCTCGTAAAGAATGCGCGAACATTCACTGACCTGATGATACTGCGGTAGAGAATATACACCGGCTATTGGAACCGGAGCTGAATAAACGGGAGCGACAACTGAAAGCGTAGGGTTTGGTAATGCCGGGGCTGCCGCTACGTAAGGAGCAACATATCGCGATGCCGCCGTCGCTGAGGATTGCTGAAGGTGAAACGGTTAGGTGAATTGCGAAGAAGCGGTGAAGGAACTGTTGAAGATGGAATAGACCTGAAACAGCACTTGAAAGAGGATAAACCAATGAAATTCTGCAATAATACGATTAAGAATTTGGAATCGAACCAAATAACGAGAAAATTGAGAATTGGACTGATGGGGGTTGTCTCTGTCCCAACAACAGCTCCGCTTCCGGAACTTTATTTGGCCTCCGCTGAAGATATAATATTAATATACCCCATAATAATTAGTTGTTAACCAGGGTTAGCGTCCTAATTTATGAACCCCGACTAGTTAAACTGTCGGTTTACTCATTATTAAAAAAAAAAAGAGTAAAGGTTTAATGAAATTATCTAAATATATTATTTTTGCATGAAAATCGGATTAATATTTTTCCTCTTTTTTTTTTCTTTCATTTATTGTCCTGCGTTTTTTAATTAAAAAATTATGAAATAATTACTAATTTTTAATCCATCATAAAGTTTAGGATAAGATATCACATACTACATAAAATTTTAGATCAACACGACTTTTTAGTATGGACACATAAATTTGTGAAAAATATTTAATTATTTAATAGTGGAAAATGAAGTATTTCTAAGTGAATTTTTGTTACACCATAAAAATTATTAAAATACTATTTAGTATTATGTAAATATTCTGTTTTATTTGAATTTAATTTTTATCTCAAAGTTTATATTTCTTGGAATAAATCCTATGCAATTTGTCCAACTTCAAAAAATATAATTTATTCTCGTATCATAAAACTAATATAATTTATTCACGTAAAACAATTATTTATTATGTTTTATTCAAGTTTTCTATGCAGTCAATTTAATGTAAATCTTATAACCAACAAGATATTGGATTTAGTAGTAACTTCGAATTACACTTATTTGAAAAAAATATCTCACAATCTCAAACACAACTCACAACCTCAATCGAATTGGATGAGTTGATATGGTTGGTTTGTATATATATATCTTATAACATTTTTAACTTATCTGAGATTATTGTTATTGTAATCCTTTTTAAACAATATTTTATTTGAGAATAAACAGAAGACGAATCTTACTTTTAAAACAAGGATTAAGAATAAACAGATAAATCTATCTTACTTTTGGAATAAGGATTAAGTTTTATTAGCCTACCCAAAAAAAAAAAATATGATAATTAGGGAAACATAAAAGTTGTTGTGTTAAACATTAAATCCATCGAATGCAGTAAAATTTGAATGTAATCTTTGCAAATGAAATAATTCAATTATTGTCAATAAATCAATTATATTTGCTAAATTTTCTTTTAATGACAGGGGATAAATAAACAAATTTAACATTAATTAAATTAAATTGACCATGACAACATTTATATTTCGTTCTTTGGATGTCCTTTTTTTATTCTTGTGTACACTAAATCTTAAATCAAAATAGAAGTGAGATTTTGCGAATTTTCTTAATTATATTTTATTTGTCTGAGATTAGAGGTTCATTCATCTTTTAATTTTAGATAAAGAAATATAAAATCTTAGAATCTTGTTTTAATGAAAAAAAAAAATAGAGTAATATTTATTGCAAAGAATTTACTTGTTGCTTTTTTTCATTGTGAACAGATATTGGATCTGAAGGTATAAAGATACATTAATATGAAAATAAAAAAAATACTTGTTTATTTTTTAAAAAATAAGATAAATAAGTTTAAATTATATCATAGGCTCATTTTTCACTCTTTAGTGAAAAATATTAGATTAATAATTTAAATTAGATCAATTTTGTTATATAACAATTTCAAGGTTCAAAATATATATCTTATTAAATAATAACTCTTTATTTTTTGGTATGAATATTTAAAATCTTTATCAATGCATCAAAATTAATGGTTACATAGATTAACTATAAATTCTTCATTATATTGTTATACTAAATTTACGAGAGAAAAGAAAAAACTTAAAATTAGTGTAAATCTTGAAATTTGGACTGAAGAGAAAAGATATAAAAAAATGTATGATATATTTGAAATTGAATAAAAATATTAAAAAATAAAGTAAAACTAAGAAAATTAAAGATAGAACAAATGAGTTGTTCAAGGGATTTTTTTTTTTTTTTTTGCGCACTCCCCTTCCCTTATAAAATGACTATATTGCTTTTTATTAAAAAATAAATACTCTCCATTAATTTTAAAATGGATGCACTCTCTTAGTTGCTAGTTCACTCCCTCTCATGTACATGTTTTTTTGTTAGCCAAGCTCACATACTTCCTCATTTTTCTTTTTTAATCTCTCCGAAATAGTAAAAATAAAAATATTGTGTGGCTTTTATATTTATATTTATTTTTTTGTTTGATTTAAGCTTAAAAATTAAAGAAAATAAGTTTAAATTGATCAAAACAATATAATTGTGCGAAAAATGTTAGAGTCACAAAAATCATATCTATAAATTCAATTGAAGTCATTTTAAGTCTATTTAAATTGTTGGATAATTCAAATTTATAGACTCGAATGGCTTCATTTAAATCTATATATTCAAATTTACCCAAAATGGGTTAATTCAAATCGACCTAAAAGTAATTGAGTTAAATTATGCCAAATTGAATTTAAATATTCGATTGGTCATAATTTAAATTCAATTAGATATGTACATTTGAATAGTCCTAATTCAAAGCCCATCATATTTATAGATATGATCACATGTAGATTTAAAATATCTTAGATGTATACATTTATTTGCGTAAAAATATTAAAAAAATAATAAGATGTCGAAGACCAACACACCACCTTAAAACTACTCTACTATTAGATCACCCAAAAATATGAGGCATATGGATGGAAATTAGAGTTTTGGGGTTACTTAGCTGCCATCTGCTTTGTAGTCATTGCTTGAGATTGGTTGAAAAAGTTGTTGCTAGTTCGCCGAGAAGGGGAGTATGTTACTAGTTCATTGAGAATGGGAGTGTGCCACTGGTTTGTTGGTATGATGTCTTTGTTGTAGTGAAAAGAAAAGGAAGTGCATCGCATGGGAAAAGAAATGGAAGGGGAGTGCTTGCCCCCCAGTGAATGAGCGAGGAAATGAGAGTGAAAAAAAGATGGTGAGGACATTTTTAGAATAAGAATAATTTATAAAAAGAATGAAGATGTGTGTTAAACAACTCCTATAATATGAGTAATCTTATTTTTAAGAAAAAATTATCTTAATTAAATTTATATTTACATAATTTATTTGTTTAAATACATATACATGTATTTATTTTTTTTGGCTGGAATATATATATTAGAGAGAGAGAGTCCGAAAAAGACAAAAGTTAATATTTCTTGTTTAATAAAGGAGTTGCTCTGTAATAATGTAAAATTGCCGAGTGTGTTGCCGAAATAGTTGCTCAAGAGATCACCTTCCATTTAAAAGTCCTCTATTATTTATATTTATTATTATCTTTTGGGTCAGAATCGTATTCATAAAGCTGCCACACGTCGCTTCCTCTTTGCCTTCCGATTGTCATCTTCAACACGAAGTCGGCATTCCTTAACGTCAATTTATCGCGTTCCTTTGAAAACTTCCAAATCACTTATCCATATTCTCTTCCCAAATTACCCCTCGCAAAAACTTATATTCCCAAGTAATTTTCCTTTCCGTACTGCAAGTTATGATCGTCGTCCTCTAATCAGGGTAAACAGAATCTGTTTTCTTATTAATTAATTAATTAATAAATCCATTTAGGAGCATATGAGAGGGTTATTATATGTTATTATATATCATCAAAAAGAAAATTTATAAAAAATGCAGAAAAGATTTCTTTCTGGTTTCTATCTTCTTAATACCCGTGATTTTCTATTTCTTTGGTCACAGAAATCTAGTTCCGAGTGACCAAATAATTTTCCTTCCAGATTTACCCTTAATTATTCCTTATATGAATTGGGATATTTCTGATTATGTAAGAGCACTTAATAATCTTTCCGAATTTTGTAGACTGTCTATCTTGCAGGATCTGTTTCATTGCTTGGGGTTGTGTTTGTCATACATGAAATTTGTGGGTACCCATCAAACTGTAGAGAAAGTGTTTTTCGCTTCACCCTTCTCTTCCTACCACCTGATTCAGGGTTAGGGTTAGATCTGCTGAATCAGATTCCTTTTTTTTTTTTTTGTTTTAAAATATCTTTTGTGTAAATTAGGGTTTCCGTGCTCAGTTTGTAATTGCATGGTCAACAGAATAAGTTCATTGACCTGTTGGCACATCAAATCCGTAATGGAGTTTTAAGCTGCATTAGATCATTGGGAATTTCAGATACCTGGATCAAGAACATGTAAGCTTAATTCTGGTTGATTTTAAACCAAACATTCTTTTAAATAATATATTTGTCTCGATCAACAGGGTTGTCTTTATAGATTTCATAGAATTGCTAAAAGTTGCTGATCAATGTAAAATTAACTAAGGCTTCTTTTATTATTGTTGTGATAATTTACTTGGCTTCTGTCCGGTTGACAATTCCGAATTGTAGTGGTATGATGATTTTATGATGATATTTTCTTTGCTCTATACATTTGTTATTTTCCATATAAATAATGATAAAGCTTTGGGAGATCTTCTGTGCAGGATCTTTCATGCTCTTTTCATAGATGAAATGAATAGTTACTCGATAAACTGGAGAAGTTATAATAACTTCTTCTAATCATCTGCAACCAGGGGGCTGTTTAGTGCCTTGCGTTGATAACTCTGAATATATCTGGGATAAGTTGAAGTTTCATATGTGAATATAAAACTAAATAACAATAATGTATTACTTATTTTCATGTCTTTGCTTTGTGATCCCACCAGTGTATGAATGTGAATAGTCTTCTTGAAATTTTTACAATTCTATTGGACAAAAGTCCAGAGTACGGGTACTAATTTTTTGATTAAATAGGAAAATGACATTGGAATAGTAAAAACCCTTTTGCATGTAAATATGTTACACAATCTGATCTCTTTCTCTCTTTATTTAATTTGGAACATTGCAGATTGATGATCTCAATCTATTTGTAAAGATAATGGGATATTGCATTAGCTTCTATAGAGTGGACCTCAAGCTATAACACACTGGAAGTTCAGAGGACCAAAAGATTCTGCTCTTATCACTTCAATAACTGCACACTGTCTCATAGTAAGGATAATAAACCCTAGGATAGATCATGTTTTTTGTTGTTTCTTTGGGGTGGTTTATGGTTTATGCTGACTCCTATATTCATACAGGGAAGACATTTTTATATATTGCCTTTGAATGAAGTTACTGATGGGTACAGAACTCATGAGAATATGTGTCAAAGAAGATAATGATGAATTTCCATCAGTTCCACCTGGCTTTGAGTCATATACATCTTTGTCACTGAAGAGTGTAGAAGACAGCGAGAAACAAAATGATACTAACAAAACTAGTTGTTCAGCCTCCACAAGTGCTTCTGAATCACAGTCAACTCTGGTGGAAACTGAAGTTAAAGTTAGTGATACTGCAAAGGTTCCAAGGTCTCTCCGACGAAGACCGTGGATTAACTATGGACAATATGATAACAGTTCAGAGGAAGAGTTTGACTGTGAACGCCTTGATCAAGTTAGTCCTATGATAGTTCATTTTTTTCGTTTTGTGCTCTTTCGATTTTCAAGCACTTCTAGATATCATCTTATATATAAATGTAAATGCAGAATTTCTCTTCAAGACCTTGCCTTCCTAGGGGAGTCATCCGTGGATGTACAGATTGCAGTCATTGTCAAAAGGTTATATTTTTTATATATATGAATCACATATGTCAAAAGTTAACCCTAATGATATTTTCTCCTTCTTCTTGTTACTATTATTCTTATAATTATAATAACGGTAAATTACTTACTGATGTTTTGTTACTGTGTCCCAACACAATAAAAAGCTGCATTTGTGGTGGCTTGAATTGTCATGGCACTTAACTGCTTATTATTGTCAATTAAGAAGCTGAACTTGTAATCTTTTTGTATATTGAGAAGTCACTTAATAGGGAAAAAGCAAGAGAAGCTCTCCTCTTCTTAGGAAATATTTTTGCATGATGAATAATTAGTGTTTGAAGTTTCTTGACAGGTTGTTGCCACATGGCGACCAGAAGATGCTTGCAGGCCAACCCTTGAGGATGCTCCGGTCTTCTACCCAACTGAAGAGGTATTTATGGGTTCTTTTGTCACATTTTAATTCTCATCTATTCCTGTCATTGAACTTCTTATTTATGGATGTTAGCTGTAAATTATAGTGCAGAATCAGATCTTTGACTTGTGTATTTTTTTTTTTTTTCAGGAGTTTCAAGATACTTTGAAGTACATAGAAAGCATTCGCTCCAGAGCTGAATCGTATGGAATCTGTCGCATTGTTCCCCCTTCATCTTGGAAACCTCCCTGCCCTCTGAAGGAAAAGAGTATATGGGAGGGTTCTAAATTTGCTACTCGTGTTCAGAGGATTGACAAACTTCAGAATCGTGATTCAATGAGAAAGATTTCAAGGGTTCATAATAATATGAAAAGGAAAAGGAGACGATGCACAAGAATGGGGGTGGACAATGGAACTGGTAGAGGGCAAAACGTGGGATTTTGTGAGGCTGAAACGTTCGGGTTTGAACCTGGTCCACAATTTACCTTGGAAGTATTTCAGAGGTATGCAGATGAATTCAAGGCCAGATACTTCAGGAAAAATGAGAATGTTTCTCATCTGGGAGGTAATACAACCATGTTCGAAGGCTCCTGGGAGCCTCCTGTGGAGAACATTGAGGGTGAATACTGGCGGATGGTAGAAAGACCTACTGAAGAAATAGAGGTTGCTTCATGAAATTTTTGCCTATTTAATGTGCTACCTATATGCTCCTTTTCTTATTTGTCATTTTGTATTTTCTTCCAGGTGCTTTACGGAGCTGATCTGGAAACAGGGGTTTTTGGGAGTGGTTTTCCTAGAAAGTCTGATGAAGTTAGTTCTGTTTCACATGATCAGTATGTAAAATCTGGCTGGAATTTGAATAATTTTGCTAGGCTTCCTGGATCTGTTCTCTCTTATGAAAGCGGCGATATATCTGGTGTTCTGGTCCCATGGTTGTATATAGGAATGTGCTTTTCCTCCTTTTGTTGGGTAAGGACTAGATGATTTCCTCATTCACCAGTATTTATTTCCTGAGTTGTTACAATTCATGCTTTTAATCCAGCATAATATCATGATAAAGTTAAAGATATATCACCCTTTAGTTGCTTGGTGTTTATGTTGTTTTAGGTGTGTTGTGTGCAAATAGCTGGTTTGCATCTATGTATCTGGTTGAGAAGGGGATTTGATACATTTGACATCGGCCATCATTTATATAGGATACTACTACATAAAGAGTTTTTCATGTGTTGTGTGTTTTTGTGTGCGTGTGTGAGAGAGAGGTTTTCTAGCTAAAATCTTTAGTTGTTGTAGCTGCTAATTTTTTTTTTTTTTTTTTTCATTCTGGGTTTGATTGTTGGTGCAGCATGTGGAGGATCACCATTTATATTCTTTGAATTACATGCATTGGGGCGCTCCAAAAATATGGTATGGTGTCCCTGGAAAAGATGCTTGCAAATTGGAAGAAGCCATGAAAAAGCATTTACCAGACCTTTTTGAAGAACAACCTGATTTGCTTCATAAGCTAGTGAGTAAAAGCTTTTCTACCCTTGAACAAGTCATTTATTGAGGATGTTGCAAAGGGTTCACTTATTTGGCTCTTGTGTCACATGCTCTTTGCTCAAATCCAGTATCCTGGTTTCTTCCCTTCTGAAAGAGAGGGAACAATATTGATTTACTCATTGAATTGCCATCAGGTCGTGCCGAGTTGATTTGTCCTTTTGTTGTTTTAACAAAATTTTGCCCCTTTCTATCCATGTTATTTATATTTTATAAGTTTTTAGGGGATAAAACAGCTATGATTTTTTTTTAAAAAGATATATCCTTCTAATGTCAACCCTGTAACTTGCAGGTGACGCAGCTTTCTCCTTCCATCTTAAAGAACGAAGGATTAACTGTCTATAGGTGTGTCCAGAACTCTGGAGAGTTTGTTCTGACCTTCCCTCGAGCCTATCATTCTGGGTTCAACTGCGGCTTTAACTGTGCAGAGGCAGTTAATGTAGCTCCAGTTGACTGGCTGCCCCATGGCCAGGTTGCTATAGAGCTATACCAGGAGCAGAGGCGCAGGACTTCTTTATCACATGATAAACTCTTGCTTGGGGCTGCTAGGGAAGCAGTTCGAGCATGCTGGGAGGTTGATTTGCTAAAGAAGAATACTCCAGATATTCTAAGATGGAAAGATGTCTCTGGAAGAGATGGACTTCTAACAAAAGCACTCAAGGTAAACTCTTTAAAGCTGTGACTACCATAAGGAACTTCGTTCTATATGCCAAATATTGGGAAGTCATATTTTAACATGTATTTTTTAAAAAAAAAAGTTCTGATAGCCAATCCCAAGATTGGTAAAAGAGGATGGCTGTCATGCAGGGATATGGCTTATTATTTTTGTATATTCTCACCATAAAAGTTCTTTTGGGGAAAAATAGTATCTTAGAATTACCGTTCCAAAATATATGCTATTGATTTTTGTGGGGAAAAAAGGTTCTAGGTATCAATCAAATATAATATCTAATTAAGATATGGATCCAGTTCTGGCAATCCAAATGTAGTGAAGATAATATTAGGTGTGAAGTGGAACCTTTTCATTGAACTTTGATGTGTATAACTTCCCATTCTGACTTTCATATTTTTTCTTCTCTAGACACGTGTTGAGAGGGAACAAGTAAGGAGGGAGTTTCTGTGCAATTCTGTACAAGTATTCAAAATGGAGAGCAGTTTTGATGCCACAAGCGAAAGGGAATGTGCTATTTGCCTTTTTGATTTACACCTATCTGCTACTGGTTGCCGTTGTTCTCCAGATCGATATGCTTGCTTGGACCATGCAAGACAGTTGTGTTCTTGTGCCTGGGATTCCAAATACTGTCTCTTTCGCTATGATATCTGTGAATTAAATATTCTGGTTGAAGCATTGGAAGGAAAATTAAGTGCAGTATATAGATTGGCAAAATTAGATCTTGGGCTAGCACTAACTTCTTATATCTCAAATGAAATAATACTCAAGGAATTGGCAATGCATTCTTCAAAATTTTATGATTCATCATTGGTTACTGTGCATAAAGAGATGGCCTTACATCCATCAGCTATTTCTGTAGAAGATAATTTGATAGATGTCCCAATTGAGAATCAAGTGAATTCAGCAAAAGGTACTGAGTGGAAGAGAGCGCCAGGAGCTGTGTCTCAGTTGAGTCATATGAAGGAAACATCTAATAGCTCAACACCTGCAAGTGAGATAGCTAGTCACAAGACTGATTCCAAGAAAGAAGAATCTATTATTTGTAGATCAAATTTAAGAACCTCTTGTCAGTTGTCTCAAGAGGACACATCCTATGGTATATGTCTACCTCTAGCTGATCGTGGAGCTGAGAAAAGTTCACCTTATGGACAGGACAGTATTATACTTCTTAGTGATGATGAAAATGATGAAGCAAAGATGCCAGATTCAGTTAAAGGGAAGGAACTTTCTCGAAGGCTCACAGATTCTAGTGATAAAGCAAGCCCATGTAATAATATAGAATATACAGACTTGACTATCCCTGTGACCAATGCGGCTGTGATGGGTGAAAAGGATGTTATTTCAGTACTTCATGAAGACATGAATTCTCAATCAACTCATCTTGTGCATGTGAAACAGGAACATGTAGACAGCCAACCTTCTCTTGATTCTCCTGTAGATTTTTCTTCCCAAATAGGCTTTATTAATGCTGGTTCAGTCAGAAATATTCAGGCTTCCTCAACACATAACACCATACATCATTGTGTGGAAACTTTGGAGAGTTGTTCTCAGAATTCACAGCATTCTAGCACTGTAAATCCTAAGAACGAGGATAGCCATGAAAAGTTTGGAGGGCAAGCCACTTCTAATTTGACAGACAGTGTAAGAGCTGTCCATGGAAATCTGTCTTGCAGTTCAAACAGTTTGGAAAGGTACAACCGTCAGAAGGGTCCCCGTATTGCAAAGGTTGTCCGGCGTATCAACTGTAATGTTGAACTTCTAGACTTTGGAATTGTGCTTTCTGGAAAGTCATGGTGTAACAGTCGAGCCATATTTCCCAAGGGTATGTGAATGATTGTTCTATAACAAATTATTTCTTCTAGAACAGTGTTTAACTGAGTCAAAGTTGTGTACTGATGCAAATTAAATTAATTGCTGCAGGGTTTAGAAGCCGCGTTAAATATATTAATGTTTTAGATCCAACCAGCATGTGTTATTATGTTTCAGAAATTCTTGATGCTGGACGTGTTGGACCTCTATTTATGGTACTTCCACCCTCTCAATTTTGTTGAGTAGGCTTTTGTGTTTTACAGTTGCTTATTGTGGCAAAGTTATTGTGAATGGTTGTTGAGTCAACTGTGTCATATGATATGATAACTATCATGTTTGAAATTGTGTATTATGAAGTCAGTGAATGATTGTGTTTTATGAAGTTAGTGAATGATTGTGTATTATGCAGTTAGTGACTTTATCTTACCTCAGTAACCTAATTTTTGAGGAATGTAACGCTAATGTGAATTAAACAAAAAATTTGGCAATATTTGCATTGCATTATTTTTTATTTTTACTTATTCTCTTAAAGAGATGAGAGGAAATTAGGAATTAGCATTTATTTTCTGAAGGGAATTTTTGTAGTTTTACTCTTTTGACATCACGAGAATCCTTTGTGCCTTTCCCTTGGCCATTTGAGATCGATGTTGTATAACAAGCTCATTTTGAGCATCTGATTTTGGGAAATGGATTCACAAAAGAAACTTTAACAGTCTTTTGTTACAAAGCGGTGAAGTCACTTTCTCAGGAAAAGTTATGATTTGAACTTTACTGGACGGTCTATATCCTGATTTGGTTATAGCGAGATTAATATGATAAAATTTTAAGATGGTGGTAGTTTTTAGTTTTGAAGGATAACTTGAATGTTCAACTAGACAACGTACTTAATAAACTGTAATGTGTTTCGTTGTGCTGGACTGGAGAAGTTTTCATAATTCTTTCATCTTATTCTCCTCAGGTGTCCTTGGAACATTGTCTAAGTGAGGTCTTTGCTCATATTTCAGCTGTAAGATGCTGGGAACTGGTAAGAGAGAGAGTGAATCAAGAGATCGCAAAGCAACATAAACTGGGAAGAAAGAACCTTCCTCCACTACAGCCTCCTGGGAGCCTTGATGGGTTTGAAATGTTTGGATTTTCTTCGCCAGCAATAGTGCAGGTAATTTTACTTTGATAATACGTTTATTAACTTCAAGCGCTACTACGAATACGTCCTGGGAAATAAGTGAATTATACTCCAACCTTTCAGGAAAAGATCTCTTGTAACTTCGCTTGTAGCAGAGCTTTTTATACCTGTTAGGTTTACTTGTGATACTGATTGCATTATTTTTCCCCCCTCTTATCTGGGATCTTACTTGTGTTTGTGGGCGATCTGGGATTTGCACAATCGTCCTTGCAGTTTTCATTGGATTACTGAGTCTGTTTCTTCTTTTGAGTTCTTTGTCGGATGCTGATTACTCTTTCTGCTAAATTGATTACTTTTATCGTAGTATGAGTAATTCTATCTGATAAATGCATTGAATTGAACACCATGCTTAGATTTGACTTGGAAAATTCTTGTGCTCGTGTTTCTGCTGGAAGGATATTTGTGCTTGGTCACATGAACTTGTTAGCGAAATACCATGGTTTAATAGCTATCAAGGCAATTTAATATTGTGTAACTGCGTTCTTCTTCACCAGGCTATCGAGGCATTGGATCGAAACCGAGTTTGTAATGAATATTGGGATTCCCGGCCCTATTCCCGGCCTCAAGGGCAGATTCCACAGGCTTCACATTCTCAACCCAATGAAGATGGTGGAAACTCGGAAAGAAATGTAGTAGGAGTCCTCAAGAATGAGGCCATGCCAGCCGTAGATGGTGCAGCATTGAAGGCCCTATTTAAAAAGGCCAGCCCAGAAGAATTGAAGTCTCTGTACAGCATTCTAAGTGACAATAGCCCAGCAACTGACCGTACCCTAATTGCTAGTCTTCTCAATCAAGAGATTCGCAGCCGTACTAGATAGATAGATAACTCAATATATGGAGGACAGAACCGTCAACCGGCCAATAAGCCTAACTTTGATTGCCATTTGATTTTGGTTCCCGCATTCAGGGAGGGTTGTTCATGCATTTATGTGCGACCTGGTAATTTTTTTGGGCACGGATTGGAGAGTAAAAGAAGAAACGGAAGTAAAAAAAAGATATATATAGGAGGAAAGAAAGACCGCGGAAAAAATTGCCCGTAAAGTTTTTTTTTTTTTTTTTGGTCAATTGGCAGTAGGGGTCAAAAGTCACAGTAGATGCCCTGTTTTGTAACTAACACCTGCTTGCATCAGAAATTAACTGAGAGACGAGAATCTTGGCCTTGAAAATCGTTTGTACCTAAATCTGAACTAAGGTTACACTTTTTCCCATCAAACAGCGGATGTTTACTGTTGAAGCTTGAATGACCAAAAGAAAAAATTGTTTCCCACGATCATGAGGTGGTAGTTTCTACTTTTTATTTCAAGATCTTGATTAAAATAAAGTAATAAGTGAGGTGATGGAAGGGATAGTGGGTAATTTTTTGGCATACCGGAATTTTATTCCATCTGGCATAGATTGAAGGACATGGTTTGTTACTTTTATAAGTGCCGCACTGATCTTGGTAATACTTTGTGTGATACAACATAAACACAGTGAGATGGACAATAATAGAGAAGAAGCTGGTCCCCACCAATCACCATATATCCATGGACATCTGATCCTCCGTAAATGGCAAAATAGTTGACGGCCAAAGATGGAAAATGTAGCACGATGCACAATCCCATCCCATTAGGAAATAGTCTGCAATTGCATCAACGACCTCAAAAACCTCCACGTCGCTGGCTCGAAGGTCGATGAAGGAAAGAGGGAGAGGTGGCCATAGTTGCCGACAGGTAGTACATATGTCCACGTGGTAGCACGCATCAGGAAGTCCCTTCCAGGTTGACCGTAGATTGCGGGATCATTGTACGGATATCATAGGGTTTAGAGCCAAAGGCAGGTTTAGTGTCAAAAGTGTAGTGTGGGTGTGGCAAAGGAGGTTCACTTAACTAGTGACTTCAATTGTTTTTTAAGTTTGTTAGATTAGACATGACATACAAGTTAGTATTATTGGTCCTGTTCTCTTCACTCCCGATGGTCTCGTCTCATGTCCAATCAATTTTAACACCAATTAGGGTTTGGTTAAAGAGGGAATATATCCATGTCCCCCTTGATTTGATTTGATTTGTTGCTTAAAGATTTTTCTATTTCTAATTGCAATCAGAATTAGTAAATTAAACACCGAAAGATTCCTTTCGCACTAGCACTAGACTTCCGCGATTATGCCAAATTAAATGAGATCAGATAATTACTCTTACCTTGTAAGGAGAAGCAAAAAAGTTTGATACCAAAAATATAAAAAAAAAATAAAAATAGTAAAGTCTTTCACAAAAGATTTATTAATTTAATTTAATTTCTACGCCTATGGATTCGAATAGCGATGACCTTGAGATGTTTGGATTGGAGCAAGCTTTTTGATGCTCTACGTACGCTTGGTGTTACTGGGAATAGCACGCGAATCCCTTTCTTAAGAGCTTATTACAGAAAAAAAAATATAATAATAATAATGCAATTCTTTCTTTGTTTTCTTGCTGTAAGTTAATTAATAACAATATAATCATTCCTTAGCCACACGAATTAAGAATATATAAGATATTGACTTCAATCATCAATCTTTGGGTTCGCCAGATACTCCGCATCCTGGGGAAATGAATAAGGTTTCCTTTTTTCTATATTTTAAAATAAATATATGTAAAAAAAAATACAACAAAAATTAAAGTGGTTTTACAATAAAGAAAATTATTAAAGTGGATTTCAATCGCGACCTAATTAGTATTTAAGTAGATTAATTTAATTCTTGAATTAATTGTTAATAAGAATTTGTATATACGTGTAACTTATTCTTGAATTAATGCCAAAACGAGAATCACACTCTGCATGTAGGGGCCTTGCTACAAAATTCATTTTCTTTCCACAGTTCTAATTAACTAGTATTCTTGAGTAGAATTACTCCATCACAATTTTATCAAGTTCTATTGATCACTCCTTTTTCCTTCTTTTCTCGCTCAGGTAAAGTTGAGAGTTAAGAATACATTGTCTATCCAGAACCTGGATCAATTACATGCAAATAAACCAAGAGATGTTTTCTTGAAGATAAAATGAAATCTGTCATCGGTTAAATCCTCTTGCAATTACATGCGGTGCAAACTCTTTTTAACGTACTGCTTCGCCTTCTACTCCTAAATATAGATCAGTTATCCAATTCCTGAATCGCCATAAATCTTACAAAAGAATGAAGAAACAACCTTACAACCTTTTTTGCACTTGATTATCCAAACTTACTATAGTAAGTCTTTTTTTTTTTTTTTTATGGTATACTATAATAAGTCTTTTTATAAGAAATTAAATTTAAAACTTAATCATTTTTAACATATTTATGTATCTTGATTTAAATGTAAATTTGAATCTTTACTATTTTGTATTGAAGATAATTAAAATGAATTATTAATATTATTTAAATCATTATTAATTGAGAAAAATTTTAGGTGAGTTTATCACAAAAGGAAAAAAAAATGTAAATTAAAGCATAAACTTTAGACTATTAATTAACCATATACATGATAAAGATCCTTCCAAGTAATTATTTACAACCATAAATTTCTTTATTTGTGTGCAATGTTATTTTCCTTTTCGTTTATGGTATGCTCAACGCACTAATATGTAGAATCATGTAAGGAGAATAATTATCATGATTAATCATGCTCATATAATATCTCAGTTTGAAAGCTAATTTATTAAGCCAAGTATTTTCGTTTTTCCTCAGATCTAGCACACAAAATAGGTTTGATATTGCAAAAGCTTTTTATGACCAAATAATCAGATCCATCTACCCCATGATCAACCTACCATAAGAGGTTGATTGTCAATAGGATTATATATAGGCTAGACAAACAACAGCCCAGAATTTATTCTTCTAAATCTAAACACTTTTGTTTTGTCCATTTTTAGCTGGCAACTATATAATAGAGAGAATAATGCATTTTTTTTTTTTTTTCTGTAACACAGGCTTTGCAAGATCATCTTTAAATTAAGATGCACATGATTGGAGTTCACCATTTATATTACCTAGCAATTCGCCCTTAATAGATAATTTTTCTACACCTATCAATCAATGTATATACTAATAATATATGGAAACTAATCGAGTTCAAGAAACACGTTTGATCTAGATTAAACTTTTCCCAAGGATGTGCATGCATGGGTGCAGAGAAAGAAGAAACATAAAGAGGGAGATGTCTGAAAAGGTCGTATTGAGGGGAAAAGAAAAATTATTATTGAAGGAAAAGGAAACCAGGCTAGCTCGCTGAATCTTTCAATCAAGCAATATAGAATCACACTCCCAGCAAGTAGTAGCACATAACCTCAATATATAGCTTAGCTCTCTATATATATACATATTTAATTGACTCATGAATTTTCGTGGTTTTCAATGAGCTAGAATAACACTGCAATTCCCATTATACACGGAGAAGACACATGATATATATTATATATAATTTAAGTGCATGTCTCACTAATACACTACATGTTAGTGTGTGTATATGTATCAAAGAAAGAGAGCTCCTTGTAGCACTTCCATTAATGTCAGCTTTCCCCCAACTGGGAACAATGCAAGGATGTCTTGGCTAACAAAACCACCTTGAAATAGCAAAAACTAAAGCAACACAAGAAGAGCCTTACATATCTATCTATCTATCTATCTATCTATCTATCTATCTTGCATCCATCGAATGCTAAGGAAAATGGGTGCTACAGCTACCACTAGCTAGTACTTGATGAGAAAAAAAGAAAGAAAGAAAGAAAGAAAGAAAAAGATCAGATAATTAATATCAATTACCATACATATGATGGATGAAGCGTTGGTGGTGGATTGTTTTGTCACTCTGTCTTTCTTGTTGAGAATGAGAAATTTTTAGAAAGCAGTGATTAAAGGGTGATATTGGCGCTGGCACTGGAACTGGCACAGGGGGAAGTCACGATCTTAGGCTTTGGGCGCTTGCGCTTCTTCTCGTAGCTAACTCCTCTGGCTTTTGCCTGGAAATCACGGACCTCTCGCAAGTAAAGCCGAACGGCTCTGGCACCAAAAGGGTTGGATTCAGGTGTTCCACCGTGCTCTTCATAAGCGGCACGGAGGCGGCCGATGAGGGCATCAAGGCTACCCCATGCCTGGCGGAGAGGACAGGGGCACGGCGCCGGTGGGTTCGGCACTCCAAAGAAAGGGCATGTTTGGTTGTGCACTTTGGTCTTTCCAAACTGATCCAGGTACCGAAGGAATTCCAGCACGTGTGCGCCACTGCACATCGCCAGAGACAGTGGTGGACGGTGGTTCCGGATATACTGGCAGAAAGTATTCCAGTCTCGTCGCTTTTGGTTCTCGTACCGGCTTGGACTTGGAGAAGGACTGCTTGCACTTCGACTTGGACTCGGACTCGGACTCGGACTGCTTCCATTCCGATTAATGTTGTTGACGTTGCTGCTCGTTCTCAATACCACTTCTACCGGGCTTTCAATCTCGTAGCTGCTCGCTTTTCTTGGTTGAGAAACCAAATCCATCTCTGCAAAACAAACCAAATTAAGATCGATCTGACTTCTCTCTCAAACACTCTCTAGTCAGATCTTGCCTAGTCTAGACTCTAGAGGGCCATCAGATTTATAATAATCGACAAGGAAGATCAGCTTAAGGTATATACCTCTTCCTTCCCCTTTTACGCTGCTTCTTCTACTTGGCTAGTCACCTAGGGTTTTCTTATTGCAGTGTGATTGTTCGATATTATGAGATTAAATTAAAAGAAAAAAAAAGGGTACACATATCATGCTTAGACAGAAGAAGAAAGAGTGCAGGGTGTGCTTAAGCTAGCTGTTCCGGAAATGGAAGACGCTGGTAACATGTACGGACAGATCATGAAAGTTAGAACAGTGCATGGTAATGGTTTCCTTGGCAGTTAGCATAGAACGAGAGAGAGGGGAACAAGGAGAGACGATGGGTTTTAATGAGAGAGTAGTGAAGTTTGGTGGATTGGAATTGAACTGAAGAGAAAAATTATAGGCAAAAGAGAGAGAGGGAGGGAGGAACTGTCTTCGGTTTAGTTTTGTTAACTTTATGGGGTTTGTGAGAAGAGAATGCTCATACACTAGGGGGAATGATTCTCTCTTCCTTCCTGACCCCAGGTAAAAGCTTCAAGGGCACTCTGATAATCAGAGTTTTCCTCTTCAGAAAAAGCGCAAGCAACTGAGAGTTAAATAGTACGATAAGAGAAGGGAATGGCCCAATACTATATCGTCATCATAAATGGCGAAGACTCATGTGAGAATAGAATCATTTTCAAGTGTGATGAAGAACCACGGGTTAATTAAACGAAGCAGAGAGAGAAGGGGTTATGCCAAAACAGGACAAAGTTTGGCAGCGAGCAGTGATGATGGTGACCATAGAAGAACAGACATATGTGCATTTGTCACTCTACCATCAGCGCGTGCATTTACACCCTATACTATAATTCACAACACATAAATTATGAAGAATTACATACACAGTTAAACTTGGTTAATCCATAAATTAACGATGGGGGCGGGTCCCCACCCTATAATACAAGAGAGGAAAACACGAAGTAGCTTAGCTAGTGTTAGAAATAGTAAAGTGTTGGTAACTGTTTAGTTCCAGTTAGAGTAAGAAAGAGTGTTAACTGATTGCTGCACTTGGGAATCTCAAAACCCAAAAATAGGGGTATGACTGCATCTGCATGAGTGATCTGGGGATGTTCAACGGCCAGTAGATGGTAACCTAATCATCAATTAGGTAAGCACCAATGGATACATCTAGCTATTTCTATTTCTTGTGAGAAGACTAGACTAAACTGTCACTGTTCCAAAAATGGAAAGAAAACCCACATTCAAAAAATACACGTTTTTGATTACCGTAATTCCATTGGTTTCTGCCTTTTTCATCTAGACTAGAGGGGACAAACACAAAAGAATTTTCATGTATCACATATGCTTTTGTTTCATCTTGTTGCTACATTTGCGTTGGAGGGTGGCAAACTACCTAGGACTAGGACAACTTTCTCTTTTCTCTTTCAACATGGCAACAGCAATCTTTGAATCGATTTTTCTTTTTGTAAACTATCTATGGACTTTATATTTCTTCACCCTAAGCAAAAGTTCTCTCCTCGCCTTAGAATCTAAAATTTCAATTTGCAAAGAAGGAAAACCATGCCCATGCTATGTAAATGTCTAGCCAAAAAAAATAACAGAAGAAAAGTGAAGCTACAAAAATGGGGCTGTCTGCGTTATAAGCGCGTGCAAAATCTTCAAGAAGCAAAAGCTGCACAAGAAAACCACATAACTAGATAGAAATTCCCAGAAAAGAATCTTGCATGAGGACCCATCTAAATCTAATATGCACAAGAAAGTCATGAAAATGACTCATGTGCTTGTGGAAATTAAGATATTGGAGGTCACGTAAATGAGCAAGAAAAACGACGATTGTGGGTTGATGAATAGTTGGTATTCAAGAAAAATCAAATACATTAAAGAAGGGCTATTGTGTGATTGTCCCAATTCCCAGCCTCGCAGGACAGCGGATACTTAAACATATATATGAGCCCACACAAAAGTGTGTTGCAACTTGTAACGTCAACCTTCGCTTTTCTTGAAATGACACAAAACTAATTTCTGCAATTTCATTGCCCACTTTTTCCTTTTTTTTTTTTTTTTGGTTTTGTTTTCTTTAGTGCTTATTGTTTGAAAAAATATTGGAAAGTCATTGGGCATATGTGTGAACATGGGACAATACGTACAAAGGTATTATCCATCCCCTCCTCAATTGTTTTCTTAACTCAAAACCACATCTACATCAATAGGAAAAGGATGTTTACATAACTACCGATGGATTTACCTTGTTATATCATTTTCAAGCACAAAACAAAATAAAATTGTTCAAACAGATTAACAAAGAGTGAAGATGATTTTCTTAAATTTGAACTACAAACTGTCCAAATATAAAAATGAGTGTGACCACGTGCCTTTGCAATATCAAATTAATGCAAATTAACCCAAACAACTCAATTTCATAAAAATTAGTAGAAATATGTAAAAACAATTTCATAAAGGAGAAGATCTAATCCGTACAGTGATCACATGAAAGATGAAAGAATGGAACGTGTACTGAATATCAACTTAAGATATTTTCAGTTTAAATTTGAAAAGGATCGTAGATGATCATGATTCATAATCGGAAAACTCCATTTCAATGCGATATGAGTAACGTGCATTTCTTAGATGTGCAAACTATCTAAACATTAAGTTTGTTGCAAAAGAAATTATAATTTCAATGATTTGAAAGAAAAGGTTGAAAATTAAAGTGATGTTCCATCCCCACAGGAGAGGACAGCGGACCGTCGAGTCTCGGTTCCAGCAAAATCTGCGAACTGGACTATGACTAGTTACAATACAATTACAATTTTGCATAGACGTAATCCACGAATGAAGGAAACCCTACAAAAGAAACAAGCGCATTTTGCCCATTTATACGGAAAAAAGATAACTCACAGCATCTAAAAGGACAGCACCTACCACCGCAATAATACTTTCAATCTTGGACTATATATATATATATATATATATATATATATATATATGTACATGTCCTATTCAAGTTTAGACTATAGAGACACTTCCTGTTTCTTAAATGTTTTAATTAAATTCAATTAAAATTATAAAGTTAATAATCCAAAAGCGTGTTTCCTCTCATCTTGAGTTCAAACGTAATCTTAATTTACTCGAGCACAAAGTACTCGCTATCAATTTACAAGAAAAATATTTAAATTATTTATAGTTTTATTTAATTTAATTACCAGTGGTTGTGTTCATAGTCTAAGTTATTCAAAATAAAGAGAAATTCCACAAGGGCCCACTTTAGTTTGCATTTTCAATATGAATGACTTAAGTGGGTAACCAGAAATAAAGATGGAGTATAAACAAGGACAATATATAGGTACATGACAGACATCTAATCTAAGTAAAATGAAACTAACAAATAGGATTCACATTTTTTATAATTGTATTGAGGCTGAAGCAACTTCTTCCACTATACTCCATTTTCATTTACTCCCTTCATAACTTGCTGCAAGCAAATATTCAACAAATGGGGTAATTAGCTAGCTCGATCTTAGAAATAGAATGTTCAGTGTGTATATGTGTCTTTTAAATATATATATACATAGAGAGAGAGCAATAAAAGGAAACATAAAAGCACCTGAAAACATGCCAAAGTGTAGTGCACATCATCTGCTGATATTTGATGGTGGACGACAATTCTTACTCTAAATTAATAGATAACACGACTGTCAGCCTCATGCATGCATGCATAAAATCATAGCTATAATCATATTTTTCATAGACATTAATTCCACAGATAAAGATGGTCAAGCCGTCGAAGGTTTTGGAGGAAATTAGTATGATTATGATAAAATATACTTGTAGGATCTCGTAAATGGTTGTCAGAGTATATGAAGATAAAAAGGAAAACCAAATGGTTGTCAGAGTAATAATGAAATATAAATTAAGAATTTCCACTCTCAAGTTAATATCGACGACCCACACAAAGCCGTGCTAATTAAGGTGATGGCCTCAAACCCCAATTATCTATTGAATTGATCATTCGAAGGAACAAAAAAAAGTTGTGACAGATTAGAATACTAGTTCAATTGTCAGTTATAGCTTGAAAAGTATAACTTGTGTCCTAAATACTTACAATATTGGTCTCCACAGAAGATACATCTACTCTCGGTCCTTTAATTTCATTCAACCCTTCTGAAATGAAATGAAGGGGATCGATATTCAGATTCTAACACAGAAAATTTGAAGAAATTAATTAAGGTAATCTTCTGGGCTGTCACACATGCCTACCAGCCAAAAGTTAAGCTTTCCTGTGATCACTCTCGAGCTTTGCAATATGTTCCTGTATAGCAACAAGTGCAGCTGCACAAAGGATGCCAATTTGTTTCATTCCACCACCTAAGGTATTTCGGAGCCATCTGGCCTACAAAAGCAAACCCATACACTAGACTAGACTTAATTAAACATCGATCAACCATAGTGGCTATAAGTATTTTCCCAAAGATTTTCAACTACGTACCTTAGTGATAAAGGTTTTCGAACCAACAACAACAGATCCGACTGGAGCACCCAGACCTTTTGATACAGAAACCTAAGTCATATATTTAAACAAGTCAAAAATTTATTGCCTTGATGATTATGCAACCGGATCTAAAAGTTTCCATGTTTGATAGAAATAAATAACTAAATAGTCTTCTGAGAACTTTTATGAAGTCGAAATTTAGATTGCTAAGCTGCATGCCATTGCCAAGAAACCACACTGAATCTCAGCCAAAAAGAAAAATATACTGAAACTGAATCAGCAGCTTGGACAAGCCTGTCCACAGGGACGCCAAGTGCCTGAGAGACCAAAATTTTCAGGTGAGCAATCTATAGTTGATTTGTAAATGTTGTTAACAAAAGGACCAAAAACACAAGGTGGCAATAGAACTACAACCAAAGATATAATAAAACAGATGTTTATTCTATTACAGACAGAAGAAGCAGTAAAGGGGTTTGCTTGATCGTATCTATTAATACTTTGTCACTTTATATCAAACAAGTACATGGTTGACAAAGAATCGTTAAAATGGAAAGCAACTCGATTTATTCAAGTTTTATTAACTACAATCCTCATTATGATGGCTACAGAACAGTAAGGTGCAAGTTTCACACAACAAGAAGCACTTGCAATAGTCCATCATATGAAATTTACCATCTGAAAATATTAGCATGATTGTTGTTTTACAAGTCATTGACTGCTGCTATCCGCACTATATACTAAAGCATTTGTGTCCACAGTCAACTTTAAAGAGTTCCAGGACGAAAGAAAGTAAATTTACTACTTTTTTTTTTTTGGATTATGAGATGATAGAAATATACATTTTAATGGTTCTGGTTAAGTAAATAAATAAATTACATTGCTTCAAGGGGAAAATAATTGTGCAGCAGTTTTCCTTCCATGTAAATTGGTATTCCTAATAATTCTGTCAAATTGTGCAATTAGTTGAGATATACCAATGACAGATCAGCCACGAACAGGATAGAACTGACCCAATAAATAAGATCTATGTGTCCAGTATAACAGTACTATACAGCTTAAGAGAAATCATACATTGAACAAAAATTACATACAACCGATGCATTGAAAATTCAGGCTCCATCAATATGAAGCTTGATTCCATGCTTTTCGGCTAATTCTCCAACGCTGTCTACATATTCTACGGGAAGGCATCTACCACCACAGCTGCATTCAGGACAAATATTACTATCTGTGACTAGAGAATAGTGCAAAGACAAATTAAATCATATACAAAGTTAGTCTTCAGTCCTTACTTTGCATGAGTATTCTCCAAGCAGATAAGCCGGGTGGATGGGTAAACCAACTCCCCTTTTGTATCTCTGACGGCAGCCTCAATTGAATCAATGTCCATGGTTCCATCCTCATTGTTTTTCACCGTTCTAGGATGCACACCTCCTATAGTTGCAATGCCTCCATTCTGATATATATGGATATGGGAATTGTCTCCAAGATTGACTTCACTTCCCCTAATATCGTAATGAACAAGCACACTTATAAGGTTTCCCATAGTGCCTGATGGAACAAAGAGATCTGCTTCCTTGCCCATTATCTTTGCCATCTCCTTTTCTAATCGTAAAGCAGTTGGATCCTTTCCTAGTACATTGTCATCAACCTCAGCATTTGCCATAGCAGTTCGCATTGATTCAGTTGGCTTTATGACTGTGTCTGATCGAAGATCCACTGTCCTAGCCACCATTTCCTCTGAAACTGAGAGAATAAAAGTCATGTATCATACACACCATTAGCATATAATTCCACAAGCATGTAATCAACTAAAAAATTTCATGGATATTTATGCTTAAAATGACATGTTTCCGCCATAACAATTGTAGGATTATATTCAACAAATAGGGACTTGTAAATTTCAATCCAGGAAAAAAGATATGAAAGGATAAAAACTACTTGGAGGTGTAGAATGGTGGGGTTTTAAATTAAATATCAGTTTCCGAAAAATTTTGTAAGTAACAAATAATCACATAAACATGGAGAGGAATTAGGAATGCATGTGCTGTATTTTTTCACTTCAGGGGCAAATAGCATGCGTCTTCCAAGTCCACGTTAAAAGTTCAAAACAAATGTTCAGAGAAAAAACCAAAGATAATTCCGAATTAGAACAACGACTTATTGAAAGATTCAGCCATAAACCCAGGAGAGGAAAGGCGTTGAAAAAGGAAGTCGCCTAACCTCTCCCGTGAAAGATGATATGGGTGATCTGCTTGAACTAGTTTCCAAGAGATTCCAGTAATATCCAACTGAAAGTTTTTAAGAGAACCATCAAGCTTTTCTCTGACTATTTGGACAATAAATCCTCTTCCACGACCAGACTGAAGGAGAATTTTGCAAAACATTTAATGCCCACTTTCCTATAAATTGAAAGCACTTACAAGATTATTAAAAACTTCTATTGGAGAGACTGCACTGAATACTCTCAAAATTAACTGTTACTCTTAACGAATTAGATGACAAAGACGCATTGAATAATAGCTGCATGCAAGGCAACACGTGTTAACGTCAACTACTGAAGATAACAGGGAAGTTCCTTTCTAAGTTCGTAGGAGCGGAGTAAAAGCATAAAAACATGGAAGTAAACAATGTCTATTTACAGATAGACTGCCATCAAGTTGGTGGCCTTTCCCTTTTCATCATACACAATGGCTAGGAAAGAAACTGAAAACTCGTGAAGTTATCAGAGAAATTACCAGATGCTCCAAAAAGAAAAAGATTGCGAGTTTTATTCACTTGTGATTCCCAAGTTTGCTTGAATCATATCTGAGGCACTTTTCGGAGTTGCAATAGCATGCGTCATGCAGACAAAGAAAGGCACAAGAAAAGGATGGACGAAGGAATCATTAAAAAAATCTGTCTCTGCAGCTCGCGCCAAAAAGAATGAATGGGTTTGCTGTAAGTTTCTCTTTTGCCCTTTTCCTTGTAAGCATAACAAGCCGAAGACCCTTGCTATCCACAGAAGTAAATATTTAACTTTTTATGGGGTTGATTTTTTTATTTTTTTTTAAAAAAGAAATGTTCAAATATAAAACATTGAAAAAAATAATAGATTAGTTAAAAACTTGAAGTGTAAAAAAAAAAAAATTGAAAAGTGGGATTAGTTTGATTTAAATCTTCTCATGACCAAAAAAAAAAACTCAAATTACATGCTATAATTCAAATTAATTAATTTATTGAAGGAAAATATAGATAGCACAGCTGGATCAATTTGAACCATTATAATTTTTCATCTAGTCAAAAGATGTTATCTCAAATGACTTTGCCTACAGCTTTAAATTTGATTTTTTAAATGACAAATAGCCCTAACAGAACCATTCAATTAAAAGTCCGAACTTTTACTTTCCCCATTTATTATTGGTAGTAATAAAATTTTATGTGTCACAAAGTATTTTTATTTTTTTTCCACTTATTTTTCATTAGTTAAATATTATTTAAATAATATTACAAATATAATAAAACATTTAAAATACATTGTTTGACTAATGAAAAATAACGAGATAAAGAACAAGATATGTTACAATTTTATTCCACGTCACTGATGTCATCTGGCAGGTTCTATGAATTTCACTAACCATGCAAGGTAAAGGTCTAAGAGAAGTTCAGTACTCAAATTTTGTAAGAGAAGTCACGTTTCAAGGAAAAGATTACGGTGGCTCCCACAACAACAGTATGCACAAGGGGGTGATACCCACCCAGCCCTGCCCATGTGTCACTTTCACATCGAATTAGACAAAATTATCCCGAGTGTCATTGAGAATAACAAATCTACCTCCGGATTCCGTTCCTGTAAACACGAGAATTGGACTACCGCGCTGTCCCATTTGCCTACCGTGACTCTCGTACTTATCTTTTCATTAACTTGGACACGAGACTGGATCCATCTACTCTTGGGTTGCAGGTTCAATCGATCAACGATAATAGGTACACGACAGACATGACATCTAAGTAAAATGAAACTAACATAAGGAATAGATTAGTCTCGTTTGCTAAAAGAATTCACATTTTTGATAGCATCAGTATAGTATTAAGGCTGAAGCAAACTTCTTCCACTACACTCCATTTTCAAATACTCCCTTCATAGCTTGCTGCAAAATAACATTCAACAAATAGTAATTAGTTCGATCTTAGAATGTTCAGTATGTCTGTCTATTGTAAAGATGAATGAAGGCAGTGGCACCTGAAAGCATGCCAAAGTGTAGTGCACATCATTTGCTGCTATTTGGTGGTGGACGACAATTCTTACTCTAAATTAGTAGAAAACAAACACTGTCATCAGCCTATCTCATTATTATAAATGAATTGGTTTGATAGCGAAGAGATTAAGGCATTTTCCACACAACGACAACATCATCTGACAATTAATTAAAAATAAAAACACCGTACATACTCTGTCTGAAACATACCATGGCTTCATTTTAATTTTAAAGTAAAAGAGTGAGGAATGTTTGGGGAGACAAACCAGACCTTGATGGGCTCTCCGGCAATATAAGGATACCACGTTCTTCCAAGTCCTTGCATAGCTTTTCTGATGTAGTTATGGAGCCGTCTTCAATGTCAATAAATACCTAATGAGTGACAGAGTGGACTAGTAGTTCAAAACACTGGTTATTTTATAAGACTAATAATGATTGCTAATTATCAATTAAAACTGGAGTCCTAAATACTTACAATATTGGTCTCCACAGAAGAGACATCCACTCTCAGTCCTTTAATTTCATTCAGTCCTTCTGAAACGAAAGGGAATATTCTAAATGAGAAATTTAAGTTGAAGAAATGCATGCATGCATGCATGTGGAACCAGGTAATCTTCTGTCATCCACACCTACCGGCCAAAAGTCTAGCTTTCTTGTGATCACTGTCGAGCTTTGCAATATTTTCCTGTATAGCAACAAGTGCAGCTGCACAAAGAATGCCAATCTGTCTCATTCCACCACCTAAGGTTTTTCGGAGCCGTCTAGCCTACAAAGCCAAGACGATAAACTTCTCTTAAACATCAACCGTTGTGGCTATAAATCATAAGATTTTCAACTACCTTAGTGATAAAGGTTTGGGAACCAACGATAACAGATCCAACTGGAGCACCCAGACCTTTTGATAAGCAAACCTAATTCAGATAGAAATATGATTATGCAATCAGATCTAAAAGTCTCCCAGTTTGATAGAAATATGTAAATAAAATAATCTTCTGAAAGCTTGTATGAATAAGAATTCTAGATTGCTAAGCTGCCAATGCCAAGAAAACAAACCAAGTGTCAGCCGAAAAGAAAAGTGGGAAAAAAGAAAAACATACTGAAACTGAATCAGCCGCTTGGACAAGCCTATCCACAGGAACGCCAAGTGCCTAGAGACCAAAATTTTCAGATAAGCAATCAAATAGTTGTTTAAGCATGTTAACAGAAAAAATAACAAGAGCCAATAAATAAAACAAGGGGCTTGATCGTATTTATTAATACTTCTGTCACTTCATATCAAACAAGCACATGATTGATAATAATAGATGGCTGGCTACGGAGCATTAAGATGCAAGTTTCACACAACAAGAAGCACTTGAAATAGTTCATCATTGGAAATTTACACATCACTGACTGCAGCTATCCGTACTATATATGAAAGCGATTGTGTCCACACTCCACAATCAACTTTAGCAGAGTAGCAGGACGAGAGAAAGTAAACTTACTACTATTTTTTTATTATTATTATGAGACAGAAGAAATATACATTTTAATCATGGTTCTTAAAAATGTCTCTTGTAAATAAAGAAATTACATTGCTTCAAGGGGACCCTAATTGTCAAGCAGTTTTCTTTCTCTGTCAATTGGTACTCTTATTAATTCTGGTAAATTGTGCATTTAGTTGAGATATATCATTGACAGATCAGCTACAAACAGGAAAAAACTTGCAGGCGAGACATTTACATAAATACAAATATTCACCCAATAAATAAGATCTGCGCGTCCAGTGTAACTGTGCACACAGCTTAAGAAAAATCATAAGTTGAACAAAAGAAATTACTTACAACTGATGCATTGAAAATTCGGGCTCCATCAATATGAAGCTTGAGTCCATGCTTTTTGGCTAATTCTCCAACGCTGTCTATATATTCTACAGGAAGGCATCTACCACCACAGCTGCATTCAAGACAAATATTACTAATGATGTATCTGTGACTAGAGAAATTAAAACATATACAGCAATTCCAGAAAGTTTATTCTTCTTCTGATCTATCATGCTGGAGAAGTCAGGCTATATTAGAATATGTCAAACATGATGGGCATAATGAAGTAAGTGTTTCTTCATTGACGGAAAAAAGAAAAAAGGTAAATCAAAGCAAAAGTTGTGCCATTATTGAAGTGAACCTTAAGAATGTTTTAACAAAGGTACTCTTCAGTCCTTACTTTGCCTGAGTATTTTCCAAGCAGATAAGCCGGGTGGTCGGATAAACCAGCTCTCCATTTGGATCTCTGATGGCAGCCTCAATTGAATCAATGTCCATGGTTCCATCTTCATTGTTTTTCACCGTTCTAGGATGTACCCCTCCTATAGTTGCAATGCCTCCATTCTCATAAATATGGATATGGGAATTGTCTCCAAGAATGACTTCACTTCCCCTAACATCGCAATGAACAAGCACACTTATAAGGTTTCCCATAGTGCCTGATGGAACAAAAAGAGCTGCCTCCTTGCCCATTATCTTTGCCATCTGCGTTTCTAAGCTAAAAGCAGTTGGATCATAGCCTAGTACATCGTCATCAACCTCAGCAGCTGCCATAGCAGTTCGCATGGACTCAGTTGGCTTTGTGACTGTGTCTGATCGAAGATCCACTGTCCTAGTCACCATTTTTTCTGAAGCTGAGAAAGTAAAAGTCATGTATCATGCACGCTAGAAGCATATAATTTTAAAAGCATGAAATCAAATATAAGTTCATAGATAATTAGGCTAACAATGACATCTTTAGGATAAAAACAGCTTCTGGGTGCATAATAAACCCAGGAGAGAAAACGCGTTCAAACAATAAGTCGCCTAACCTCTCCCGTGAAAGAGGGACAAAGGAGATCTGCTTGAGCCGGTCTCCAGGAGATTCTAGTAATCCATAGCTAATAATTATAAAATCAAGCTTTTCTCTGACAATTTGGACAATAAATGCTTTTTTCACGATCAGACTGAAGCAGAATTTCGCAAAATATCTGATGCCCACTTTCCTATTAATGGAAAGTACTAAGAAGATTACTAAAAATTTACATGAGAGATATACACTGAATACTCTCAAAATTAACAGTTACTCATAACAAATTAGAGGATAAGACACTAAATTATAGCATTTAATAATAGCCGCATGCAAAGCAATACGTGATAGCGTCAACTACTGAAATTAATAGAGCAGTTCCTTTCCAAGTAACAGCTTGCAGAACAAGAGCATAGAAAATCGAAGTAAAAATGTGAATTTACAGATACTTTGCAATCAAATTAGTGGCTTTCTTTTTTTCAATCATAAATAATGGGTAAGAAAGAAGTTGAAAATTCATGAAGTTATTAAATAAATTACCAGATACTCCAAAAAGATAGAAGATTGCAAGCTATTCGCCTGTGTTTCCTAAGCTTGCTTGAATTATTTCTGTGAGGCACTTTTTGAAGTTGCAATAGCATGCGTCATGCAGAGAAAGAAAGGAACAAGAAAAAGGGAGGAATATGGAGGAATGAATCACGAAAGCATCCTAGCTCTACAGTGCAAACCAAAATAATTGATGGGTTTGCTATAAGTTTATCTTTTTCCTTGTAAGCATAATGTAATTTATTATCATCTGTCAGGTCCGGTAAACAGGACTGTGTCTTTATCCGTTTTGTCTTTTTGCTCTTGCAGAGAAGAGAAGGTCCATTTTGCAAAATGCAAGATGTAACGGAATTTTAATCAAGAAATGGTTGGTGGTGACTGGTGGATTACACTCTATGCGATAACTCCAAATTTGTCAAGAGAAGTTGCGTTTTGAGGAAAAAAGATTAAGGTGGCTCCCAAAGCAGTGTGCGTAAGTACGCTCACGGGCGACGATGTTTCAGGGATGATGAGCTCCAAGTCAGGGAGGTGAGCTGAATCATTTAGTTACATCCTTTAACAAGGGGAAATCACGAGATAACCTCTTCTCTCTTACCTTTTATATCATTTCTTTATATTTTTTAAAAAATATTTTTAATAATTAAATAAGTCTTACACTATTATTTTATAAATTTTAATTAATTAAAAATAAATAAAAATGAAACAAAAATATGTAAATCCAAAAATCACATAAATTAGTCATGTCACAGATTTACATCTTATATTTCACCTATATTTTTTTATTAAATAATTATGTTATAAGTTTTATTAAACTATTAATAATAAAATTTTTGATTAATTAAAAGGAGATGAGGAACTAACATTTTCATGAGTGCCGTTGTCAATTTTTTTTTTGGGGACCCGAAGGAAGATTAGGGGCCTGAAGTTTTTATTTTTCAGAACAATTTTATAAAAATACTTTTTAGAACATGTTTTGAAAAAAAAAATTAAAAATATTTGTTTAAATAGTTTATTTAAAAAAAAAAGTTTGAAAAAAAA
This sequence comes from Bauhinia variegata, assembly GCA_022379115.2. Lineage (NCBI taxonomy): Eukaryota > Viridiplantae > Streptophyta > Magnoliopsida > Fabales > Fabaceae > Bauhinia > Bauhinia variegata. The sequence continues at coordinate 27,147,780 of CM039429.1, read as the reverse complement.
AGAAGAAAATTTCATTTTAAAAAAGTTGTTTTTGATTTTATTACCTTTTAACTCTAAATATTAATTTTTTTTTACAGTTACAAATATCTCTCTAGGTATATTTTTATTTGACGTTTTATTGTTTTAGAAACTTTCATGATTTTCTGCAACTGCCTTTATGATACGAATCTCTTTTAACATATTTTCGATACAAACATATGCATATTACCATTTATGATCATGTTCAAGTTTCATAATAAGGTTTTATTATCATTTAATTTTGTTTGTATGCAAAGAGGTTTGTGTTTCTCTCTCCTCCATCTGCATTTGAATACCATTTTACTTGGTTTTAGAGATAGAAAGTTGATTCACTTGAGTAAATTTCAATAATTTAATATTTACATAATTGCCATTGAAATGGTGGTGTCCGCATATTTCCTAAAACAAGAAAACATCAAATTGTTGTTCTCATTTTTTGATTTTTAAAAACACTTTTATTGTTTTTTAGAACACTTGGTAAAAAATAAGTTATCAAACAAGTTTTTTTTTTTGGTTTTAAAGAAAAAAATTTGTTTTCCAGAACAAAATCAAACAGGCCTTAGTTCACGTTATTTTAATGTAACGAGACTCTTGCTGCGTCAAGATTCAACAAGAGGTCATTAGCTGACGTCTTTCCACTTCAATTAAATGATAGGTCAATAACGATATATGGATACAAGATATATTTCTAGGCTAATATCTATTCATTTAATAATAAATAAATGAATAAATACATTAATTTAATAATAAATAAACTAATTAATAAGTAAATTTTAACTAATCACGTAATATGATAATAATCAAGAGGCTGTTGTTGAAACAAAAATGATTAATTGAATGAAAAAAAAAAAAAAAATCTTTAAAGACAAGGACACGCATACTTTACAGATACAGAATCTTCTTTCAACGTCGCCGGTGCTACGTGGTGATTAGTATTACACACAACGAAAGGAACAAGGATTTTCACAGGAATCCCTCGTCCCGTCTTCTTTTCCTACCGTTATCAGACCGAAGCTGAAAGCTTCATTTTTAAATCGCGTAACTGCCAAAACCCAAACAAAACTTGAAAACTCAAAGCAGAGCATGGTCGGTCATAGGACCGAGATAATTTGTTAGTGTTGCTCCATCTATCTAATATAAGGTACATAAGTTCTAACTCATTTACAAAATCGTCTTTCTCAAACGAAAATGTGCACATGACCGATGTTCACTTAGTGGAAACATGAAGACAAAATTGCCAAATACAACAAGGTAACATCTTAAAATGCTTATGTTTTATCATTCTTTACAAACTTTTAATGTTTGCATCACAATCTCAGCATCAGCCCATCTTTAATCGACACTCGCAATAAACGAGGCCTGATTATTCAGTTACATCATCCGTCCACAATGGGTAACTCCCAAACTTGAAAGTAGTATCAGAAGTTGAAGAAGCAGTCACCGTGCTAATTTATCTCCTCTACTCCATCAGCAGCTTGCATCTGAAACCCCTCATCAAGTGGGGGGGGTTTCCTGTATAATGCTATCTCGTGAGTTTATGGCTTCCACAACATCTCGAACCACCTTGTTTCCCTTAACACTACTTATATCCTCGGAACCACCCACATTACAAGCGGTCTCTCCATTAGCAATGTGACCATCAACACTACTACCTTCTATCAGTGTTGCGCTGTCCCCCTCAGTAGCAGAGACAGAATCTGCTAATTTTGCGCCAATATTGTGTGTCGTTTGTTCTATATCAGCATCCACATCCATACCGTGTTTGTGGGTTGAAGAGATCTGGTGTTGCACAACTTCTACTTGCTGGTCAGCAGTTTCAACATGAGGTGTACCACCTACCATAGCACTTCCAACCTCATCTGAGGATGTTACAGCTTGACAATTATCTGTACCCTCCATGCTAATTTGCTTAGCTGCAGCCTCAGCTAACTCAACAGCACGATTGTTTGCAGCAATTTCTTCTTGCTGTTGTGCTTGTATGCGGTATTGGTCCATGATATTTTTTATCCTTTCCTGCTCTGTCAGAAGATCTCCATACCTCTTCTGTAAAGTTTTCTCAAGTTCCTTTTGCTTCTGCACTTCTGCCCATAGATTATTTATCCGGTGAGATGCTGCTAGTTGCTCCTGCTTTTGCAAAACTTGAAAGCATTCTAGCTCTGTTGCAGCAGTAGCCATCTGCTTGAAGGTGGCCTCAATTTGTGGCCAAAGACCTTTTCTGGCCCGCATCTGAATACAATAGACAAGGTATAATAATAATAAAGATTAAGAAGAAATTAGAACCAAGATTCTGCTTGTAAACATGCTAATGGGGGGGTAAACAGTAAATTTATTAAATAGACTGTTTAAGGGAACATAACAGAAGAAAAATCTCTTTTGAACATGATTAATACAGATTGTACTGTAATAGCCATGCAATGGTTATTTTTTTCTCAATAGAAAAAGGGACGCAGTTAATAACTCAAGTCACCTAAAAAAAAGCATGTAATAACAGGCACTTAGTGCAAATGGGGCTTTCCATCTCAGAAGATTGTACTCAAAATTCTGCATAAATAAGTGTATACTTACATACTTCTTCATAAATATATTTGTATGCACTCGCACAACTTTTTGTTTCCTTCTAGTTGGGAGCACCAACAAGGATTCTCGGGAGTGGTTTTGTTAAGAAATTATTATAGGCGTTAAGGAAGGTGCAAAACAATTGTCTTTTCGTTTCTCTATCTGGGGTAAGAGAGCATAAGAAATTAAATACTTCTGGAAATTAAAATACCAAAAATGAACAGTTCAATCAACAAAAATTCTCAAATGTCAATACAATTAACAAAAGCCATCTCTTAAACAAGAACATGAGAGAACACCAAGATCCAACTAAAGAAGGGAGACAAACAATAAACGGAGGCAATGGTGTAAGAAACAGAAGCTAGCACAATAAAGAACAGCAATAACCTACCTCATAGCCTTGTGTGAGAACAATCACTTTCTTCTCAAGGCGTGCAACTTTCTCCTTACCATCTTCAAATTTATTTCTCACACTCTCAAATTCATTCTGCAAAGCGGCAAGTTTCTCCGTGTTTATAGCAACACTTGAGAGACCATAGGCATTACGAGTAGGAAAATACGTCAGATCATTAAGGCAAGTTCTATGTGCTTCAATAAATTCATCAAGGGGTTCGCTTTCATGCCCCATTGCTACACGAAGATACTGAGCCTCCTCCTCTATCAAATGATAAGCCTGCCATAAGGATAAATGCATAATTAGTAGTTTTACCAAACCTAATTGTAACATCATCTCTGACAACAAGATCATAATACTTAGTCATAAATTTCAGTCCAATCTATAACTTGGTACTGACAAAAATGAATATAACTCTAAAAAAGAAATTCATTTGTTTGTGTTTCAGATGATAAAAAGTGACCAAGCTGCTTACTATCAAACAAAGAACAGAAGTGGCATAATAGAAGAAATTCAACAAAGAAAGCAGGTGGGCAGATTAGTGGAAAGCACATACATGTTTCATCTCATCTTCCTCAAAATCTTCTAACACAGGGATGGCAGCAGAAGAATTTGCAGTGCGCTTGCCTCCTTTCTTTTTCTCCTTATTAACTTTTTCGTCAAGTGGATATTTAGCATTGTCATGTTCCAGTAAGGTCAGAAGCTCCTTTCTTATCATCTCATCAGCTTGCTCAGTAAAGGTAGGTGGAACAAAAGAACTCTTGTCAACATCAGCTCTCATCAAGGAATTTCTTATAAGTTCCAATGATTCAGCAGGAGGCCTTGGAAGCTCCCTCTGGAGTACTTTTGATCTTTTTCTAAGTAATGCCTGCTGCAGTGCTTCTTCTTCGGCCTTTTCTCTAGCTATTCTATCAGACATATCCTCTTCAATCTTCTCCTCAGGTTCTTCAGCATCTTCAGGAATTGGTTCCATGGCTATTTGGTACTCATTTTTGGGTTGTGGAAGACTGCTTAAACCAGAGTGCAAACTTCTTCTCACATCAGCTTGTCTCTGTAGCTCAAGTTTTGCACTGTCATGAACATCCATATCATTAATATGAAGCTCATCCCTAAGAGGAGTTCCTCTTGGGGTCATGCCAAAAGAAACACCATCCCTTGCCGGTGTCATACTACTTCTAGGAGTAAGACCTGCAACTCCAGGGGTTGATGAGGGAGTCAGCATGGGATTTGGAGTCTGAATGTCCTTTCTCTTAGGAGTTACCCCAGAGAAATCTGAAGGATGCAACTCTGGGTTCTCTCCTCCTAACAATGGCGTCTGAGACTCTCTTAACCTAGCCAAATTCTCAGCTTCCATCATGATAGCATCTCCTTTACCAGCTGGTGTTCTCTGAGGAGTGCGTAAAGAAGTCATTCCCTGGCTTGGTGTCTGTGCATAATTTGCAAGAAGAGCATGTGTTGCGCCACTACCCTCTGTAAGTTCTTCACTACCAGCAAGGTCACTAGCATAACCCATCTTTGCAATTTCTTCCAATTCATGATCAGAAATCTGGGGTGGAGGAAGCATTAGTTTTGACCTCTTTCTAACTGTTTCTGGATCATTCAGCTTGTTGGCATGCAGTATAGCTGATGGAGCATCTTGCCTCTCTGCAATTTTATTCTTTGCAATGTCTTGCTTTCTTAATTGTGCTTCCACGTCAGCTCTTCGTTTTCCCTCAAGTTCTTCAATTGTGGTAGGGAACTTGGGCTGCTCTACTGGTCTATCTTCATCAGTAACATCAAAAAACCCTGGAGGAGGCCTTTTCTCAAAGGGAATTTCTGCATTGTAGTCTATTCCTTTCCTTTTCCTCTTCCGCTTCCTAATATCAATTCCAGCAGCCTTCAACTCTCTCTTTTTCTGCAAGGAAGCAAGCCTCCTGGCTTCCTCAAGCTGTTTCTCCCTGGCTTTTCTTTTTGCCTTCTTGCCTTTAGTGTTGGCTAACCGAGCCCTTGCTTCAGACAGCATTTCCTTCTCATCCTCATCCATATCAACAGGGTCTGGTCGTGCAGGTTTTGATTCTGGGTTTGGATCAATCTCACCGGGGCGCAATTTTCGGGGGTCATCACCAGGTTCATAGTTCTCATCCTTTACACAGGCTGCATCAAGGAGCTTCTCATATCTCTCAAGGCACTGAGAAGGGGTACGGCCTACAATTGGAGCAATTGTTCTCCACTGTGTGGGCATGAGCTTTGCAAGATGTAGCAGTTTCTCATCTTCTTCTCTAGTCCACTCAGTCTATAAAAGAGCATAATATTTACATATCATTCCAGGTTAGCAGAAAAGATTGTATAGCTAGTTCGACATAACTGAATGAAAAATTGTAATGTTAAAAACAACAGTTACCAATTAACCATCATGCTGCAATATGACAGAATTAGGAATTTATGACATCAACAAAAATTGTAAAAACAATGGCAGAAAAATATCCAAAACAAAATGGACTAGGAAAAAAGAAAAAGAAAAAGAAATAATTATCAATAACACTATTATTATTATATATAAAGACCTACGAACTCTTGTTCACCGAAAGAAACTCATGATAACTGACAGAAAAAAGAAGCAAAACATTCTAAGGAACAAGCTCGTTACGCTTAATATTTTCATACAAAGGTTAAGAGCACAAACAACTAATAATCAGTCACAGGGTGAATTCATGCATTTCAAAGGATAAACTGCAATCAAAATCTGTACATCTCCTTCAGTAACCACTTTCACCCGCAATATAAAGTATACTTTCAGAAATTCGTTATTTCTGTTATTCGTCATTTAGATATGACAACCACAAGAATAAAGAAAATAGATGAGGAGTAGAATCTCTAATCACAGAATATCCAATATTAATCACTTTAAACTAGAAATCCAACAGCTTCACTAATAATTCCGAATCTAGTTTCAGTAAAGAAATACAAGAATCAACAAAGCCTTTCTCGCCCCTTTGTTCAAGATCAAATAAAAGAGAACACCCTGGTCACGTTGCACGATGATACTGCTCACACTTGCCCAAGTAAGCCAGCAGCCAAGGGTTGAAGAAAACAAAATACACCGGATATAATGGGAAAGAAGAATACCTTTTTAATAGAAGGATCAAGCCACTCGTACCATCGAGCCTTACATTGCTTGGCGGATTTGCGAACCAGGAGCGAAGAGATTCGAGCCCACTGGTTCTTACCATATTTCATAACAGCTGCTTTTAAGATTTCATCCTCGGTATTTTTCCAAATACCACCCTTTATCATAATCCTCATCTTGACTCCTTTTAATTGTTCTCTCGAGCTTCAACTACCGATCTGTAGGGTTTTCGAAGTTCTGGCAAAAATTGGAGAACATACAAGTACTGGTTTTCAACTAATGTCTCGCCCCTTCTCACACTATGTCGGTTTACCACGGTTGCGTGTTTCCCAACATACCCTGCAACTGCAATCCTTCCCCTTTTCCCTGGAGCTACAGCCTATTATCACCAGGTCACAATTCGCAAGCAAATACAGTAAATTCACTACGAACACATCATAGATTACAGGGACTATGTCACTGTCCCATGAGCCAACCTTGTCAAGGACTCAAGGGTTAAGCTTTCTGGTGGTGGGGGTAATCATAGCCGGGGTAGCCAGTCAGCCTGTTATCATAGGCCTTCCCAATATTGGGCCTCCTGCCAAGGCCTACTCAGCCCAGACTAAAGGCCAATTCTTTTAATAAGTACAAAAAATTTTGAATATATATTTTAGTGTAAATATTTATTTTGGTCCCTTACATTTGAAATTCTTATTAATTTAATTTTTTACACTTTAAATTTATTAATTTGGTCTCTTACATTTGAAACCTTAATCAATTTCGTCCCTCACACTTCAAATTTATCAATTTAGTCTCTTATAGTTCAAATTTTCTATTGATTTTGTCCTTTGAATTTATCAATATTTTTGAAGTGCGAGGAATTAAATTAATAAATTTTACAAGTTTAAGGAACTAAATTGATTATTGTTTTAAGTGTGAGGGACCAAATTGATAAATTTAAAGTGTGAGGAACTAAATTAATAAACTTAAAATAAAAATAACCAAATTAATAAGATTTTCAAATGTGAAGAATCAAAATAAATATTTTTTATATTTTATGTGTTAAAAAACTTTAATTTTTAAAATATAATTTAGATTCTAAAAATTAAAATTTCGGTATAAAAAAAATTGACCCAGATTAAAACCATAAAGCCCATTTAAAATATGTAAAGATACCATTTATTCATTAATTATTTAGCTTTTTTAAAATAAAAAGTAAATAGCCTCATCTTTCTTTTCCTTTAAAACGAATTCAAAATAATCGTTGCCTTGAATAACTTTCAAATTTTTTAAAATCTAGAATAAATCATATAAGAGAGCTTAACACTGCCTCCATTGGTGGTCAATGAAGCGTAATCCATAAGATAAAAGTATAAATTTTGTCATGTCTGTTTATACGATCACCAGTAATCAAGTGATTTTTCTGTTTCCAAGCATTGTAATTTGTCAACCATCGATGTTGATTGTTGAATTAGTATTTATTTTATAATAATTGGCGATTTTGTCTTCCACTGACCCATTTTTGCCAACAATTACCTGCTGTCCGTCTATTCTCTACGTTTTAACACAATTATTTTATCCAAAGTAAATACAACCATTGCTAAAATCATCTAATGATACATGCATAAAGAAATCCTACCAGGCACTTGAAATATATTCATTTCGCAATATGATAAACAAAGAACGACAAAATTTACTTCTCTGCCAAAAAAGAAAGAAGGGGGTGGGGGTTGCGGTTGACTTGGCTTCGTAGGAGCTCCGTTATCTGTAATAAGATGCCATAATGTAAAGCAAAACTGCCGATGAAGTAGTGATTATCAACTCCTGCAGACACATAAAGGTTATCGAGTTATCAGCTTACCAGTCAAGGATAAAAGATAATGTTGGTAAGGACAAACCTTGTTGCCACTAAAAGTACAAAACGATTTGCAAATAACTATGTTTTTTAGAACTCTATCTCATTAGTATGAACGCCAACAAGTACTTTCGCTTGTTAATACCTGGCTGTTGTAGAGAAAAGTTGGTATATAACCACCGGCAAACTCAATCAGGTTTAAAAGGCCAGTGTATGCCTGCAAGAAATGCACCATAGAGTATTAAATTTTAGATAAATGTGGAAAAAGATTGAGTGTTAATGATGATAGAAAGAATAAAATAGAGGACTAAACTTTGTATCACTGTTCGTGCTGAATACTAAAAGCAATTTACACAACCAAACAGCCTAAAGGGGACAAAATTCTCCATCAAAAATAAAATCAGGCAATCAATTTCTTGTTCTAAAAAAAAATAAAAAAAATGGGAATAGGCAGTCCAACAATGATTGAAAAATGAAAAGGAGTAACAAAAACAGTATTGTTCTAACTCATGTAAACCCCAAAAATTTGCCAATATGAGAAGTAGAAGGAGAAACAGAAGAAAATAATGTAGATCCAACTCCATTCCTATCTCTTTATACTTCTTCTTCCTCCTCCTTTTACTTTTTTGATTTCATAAAGAAAAATGAAGCATATAGATGTTATATCATCTTCCTAGTTACAGAGACCAGAAAATAGGGTTATCAAATATATCTCTGAACATAAATTTGATCTCATGCAAGAAGGTTATAAAAATGTCATACCAAGGATGAAAAAGCTATACATCCAAAAACCAAAGCCAGTGCTCGGAGTAGTCGTTTTCCCATGCGCAGCCCACGTCCTGTATCTTCACCATCTTCCTGTAGCCAACACCAACTTGAATTATATACAATTAAGATAGCAATTCAAGATAGTTCAGAAACATTTTAATAAAAAAAGTTAAAATTTTACTTAGTATGCTGTCATAGAAGATGACACTCACATCAAATGTTTCGGATACAGGCGCTTCAAAGGCTTTTAACTTCTCAAAAATCCGATAAACAAAAGCAAAAGCCAAAAACTGTAGAGGTTTATATTCAGCACTTCGCTTGATAAGAATCCAAGCTGTCTGCAGAAAGATGGTAAATGATGAGGATTAAATATGACATAAGATATAAGACAAAGAAAAACAAGATCAGGGTTTTATCACATTTAAATTTTCCATAATAGAAGCATCCCTTCATTAAGAACTTACAAAAACAGCTGAGATTCCCAAGTTGATGCGTACATCATTTTTACTTGATTTGGAAGACCTGAGATTGTATTGTAGTCCAAATAGCATCATCAGACCATCGTATTTGATGGGGCAGTGAAAAAGAGACTGGTCACAAAGAAAATGATCAAGGCATCTCTACCTTCCGAAGGCAAAGACACCACCACAATCTTTAAACAGTCATATATGAGCAATCAGACTACATCAACATAATGCGACATTATTATACGTTAAATTATAAGAAGCAATATCAGACCTTGGCCCCCAAGGCACAATTGGTTGCTTGTCTGCATACTTTATGTCCTTTGAAACCTGCATTATGTTTAGAAGCTACATAAAATTTTGAAATGCAAAAAAATGACAAGGCCTAATAATGCTTGAAAATAATAGGAACAAAAAAAATAAGGTTACATGGAATAAGTAAATATTTCATAATATCATCTCCCTGTGCGTATGCCAGATAGTTTTAATCTTTTCTAATAGATAGCTATAATTGTGCCAGACAAATAATAACTATGCGGCTGAAGCAAAATCCAAGATTATGTATGTAAGACGCACATTGAATCGTGAATGATACTAGGACGTGGATAAATAAACCACTTCTGACTTCATTAAATCTGTTGAATCCTCTACACCCCCCCCCCCCCACCAAAAATAAATAAATAAATAAACACAAAAAAAAAAAAGATAAAAAAAGTAAATTAATGAGAATTGTTCAACAGAGCTGTTGTTACTTCATTTAAGTCGTTTCAGTACATAAAGCGCATGCCTGATTATGTGAATCATTTAGCTTCAATATCAAAGACATTTTAAAAACAAAAATAAATAAATAAAAACCGCATCTGTGTATCTTCGTGTTTCTGTGTGTAAGTATATAGGAAAAGGAAGAATTCTCTACAGTACCTTGAATGAACCAAAAGTGACACCTTTCTTCCGATTAGTCAATTGTGCCATCATGATTTTGTCATACGCCTTTTCCAGCTGGATTATATATTTACAATACACAAGATCCCATTACGAGTTAAATTTTGATGATCAATATGAAGTATCAATACAGTCACAGCAAGACAGAAAGCCAAACCCTGGAGCTATAAGAGCTTTAATTGGAGGATAGAAGTTTTATTTAGAGACCTTAAAATAAATCTTTTGTCCAATTCATACTGTTAATTTCCAAATACCAATGCAACACATTTGTCCTAACTCCTAACCCTTTTGAATCTTGAAAAACTTAATGCCCCACCAATAAGTGACGGGAAATGCATTATCAAATATTGTTCCTTAGTCAAATATTGAACATATTTACCAATATTGTAGAAAAAGGAGAGAGAACGTAACCTACTCTGCCAGCAGTTTCTTCATCACCAGCATTCTCAGCCTCCTTCCTCTTCTTTGTATACGCTGCCTTGATCATGTCAAATCTCTCAATAGGGCTTACACCTAGAACCTAAGATATACAGAAATAATCAACTCAACTCAAGTAACTTCAAATTTAAGACCTTAAACAACACTACAGACTAATTTTTACTTCATATGGATTCATGTCACTGTTAGGACTAGAACTTCCTGCTGCAGACGCAGAGGCACGTACAATCCTTCTATGACTCCATGTTGTTCTACAAAACCTGAAAATTCAAACCGTAGTGCAACGTGAGAGGTTTCAACAGTATATATGAAGAAAGACTCCTTATGCTACAGCCAATAGTACTGCTCCAAGCAAAAGACATGGCTAAAATATAAAAATCAAACCATTCCAATGCTACGATTTTTTCAATTAACTAACCACAACCAAAAAAATCAAAACCTTCCAAATAGCTGTTGCGTTTGACAAAAGGGGTTCCGTTGCGAACTTCAGAAACAACCAAAATGATCAAGTGCTTAGTCTTACACAAGTTGAGTTCTAACTCTTTTAGAAGCTAGAAAAAAGATGGTATCTAATTGTTTTTCCACCATTTGAATGCCGAGCTACAGACAAATTAGAAGCCCATCTGTCGGAGCTTTCAGGAATTAATTGTAAATAACGATGGCAATCAGGTAATCAGCTAGAAATTAATATAGCAGCACCATCAGATCGGTCGGCTAAATTTGAGGAAATCTTACCGATAAGCCAAGCTACACTTCAACCTAATTTTCACAACCCGGAAGGGCCAAAAAAAAATCATAATTGTTTTTTCACATTATTTACATTTTTCCCACCAAAGGATTAGAAAAATTGCAGAACAGACGAAAATTTAAGCTCGGTTCCCCCAAGATTTGGATTTACCTGACGGACGACGATGACCCTGAAAGTTTGGGACGGAAGTTTTTCTGGGTGAACCGCAATTGAGAGCAGTGTAACGAATTGGAGATTACCGATGCCATTGCACGGTCCTTGCCGTGCTCAAGAGAAATCAAGTTCACAGATTGAGTTGAAGACATAAAGGGTTTTATAGGGTTTTATCTTTTAAGTGTCTAGACTGTGAGAGTTGGAAATAACTTTTGCGAGCCAATTCTGCCAACAAAAAAAAAAAAAAATTTCATGTCATGGGATGGACTTTTAAATTTTTTTTCATATTTTCCTTTTTTATAATCTTTTTTCTATTGAAATTCTTAATGATTATGGTGAACTTCACTTTATGATATAATGTTATCTCGCGTAAATTTGTTAATAACTATTAGGTTTAATTAGTATCTTTTAATATATATTTTTGATACAAGAAATAAAATCAAAATTTAGTAAGACCATATTTTAAGTGTAATAATATTTTTAAATTATCAAAATTAATACAAAATATTCTTACTTGTTGATCAATAATTAAATTTTATCAAGATATTTTTAAAAGAGATAGAGAGTTTCTTTTTTTTTTTAATAGAGTTTTTCACCTTTAGTGTTTTTTTTTTTTTTTTACATATAAAAATAAATGGAAAATACCCATAAAAATTTACCTTTTATTATGTAAATGATAAAAACAATATTCTATACCAATTATTGAGGACTCGATGGATTTCTTAAAGAAAAATGTTATCACCATTCGATGTCGAATCCCATGGTGAACCGTAATACCAAAGGGAGAAAAAGATTATGCGGCAGGTAAATTCCATCCAGCTGAAGATTATAGTAGTACTATTCATTCATATATCATATAAATATCAGAGATTAAAATATAAAACATATATCATATTTATAAATATCAGAAGTCAAATAATATAAACATGTTTACAATGCCATAAACTAATTTGTCGCTCAATGCAATTCAGATTTCGTTAAGCCTTTATTATCTTCCTTTTCCTCTGCTACTTTGCACCCTCAAAGTAAATGCAAATTTTGTACACAAGCACAATGCTGAAACCAAGAATAGTTTTTTTTTTTTAAAAAAAAAAATTAAAAGAAAAGGCTAAGGCAGATGTAATCTATCCTAGCTCTCCATGTCCTTGTGATGGCTGTCCTGTCCTGCTTTCATGAATAGATTGTACCAAAATTGCATTTCTCCACTGAATTTACTGTAACTATGTGTAGCCATGGTTTCCCCCGAGACATGAGAGGACACTGCAGCTGCACATTGAAATCCTTGATCTGCAATAGCTGGATACCTCAAACCATCATTAGCATTCCCATTGACAATAGAAGCAGCACTTGTTACATCCACCCGTGCCATGGGCATAGCCATCAGATCCAGAGCATCAGAACTATAAGATACTTGACCCTGTTGCTGTTGCAAGGGATCTGCGAAGGGGTTTTTAACAATGCCTACTTCCTTTATTTCAAGCCTCTTTTTCAAGTGGCTATTCCAAAAATTCTTTATTTCATTATCTGTTCGTCCTGGTAATCTCGCCGCAATAGCAGACCATCTGAGCATTAAGAGGACAGTAGCTTACTAACAAAAATTAATTGATTTTAACATTAATTTACTTGAGCAAATTAACAGCACAATTCCATGGCAGCTTAAAAGCCTGAACTCATGGCTCATGCATGTAGACACGCACACAAGAAGATTTGAAGAGTGAATGGTGAAAAGTATATGTAAGCACCTGTTTCCTAGAATTTGATGTAGCTTGAGAATGGTGTCTTCTTCTTCCTTGCTGAATTTGCCTCGTTTAACATCTGGCCTCAGGTAATTTATCCAACGAAGCCTACAACTCTTACCGCACCTTAACAGACCTAAATAACAATAACTTATAAGTCGTCCCATGATATAATTTAGCATTTCAAAACACTAACTGACCACTGATCTGTACTTCCTTTGCCTTTGCTGATTTATTAATTGGGTAAGAAAATGCATATAAGTTGTACTCACTCACCGGCTTGTTTTGGTAGCGCACGCCAGTTTCCATGGCCATATCTTTGAATATGAGAAATCAAGATTTGATCTTCTTCGGTAGTCCAAGTTCCCTTCTTCATTCCCATCTTCTCACAGCAAGGAGTCCTCCCCATTTTCTCTCTCTAACAATTAAGCTTAACTAGCCCAGAGTTCTTCGGTAATGCCTCGCCCGTGGGTGCTTTTAATCTAGGTGCTGTCCAAATGAGATGCATGCATGGTTTCCAGAGCGCATTTTCCCCCTTTCCCCTAAGAAGAACATGCATATTTGAAATATGCCGACATCGATCCCTGATCAGAGAAACTGCAGGAATCATAGATTGAGGATATGGTTTGGTCATGTCACTTTATATGTAAATGTTGGGAGACTCCTCCTAGTCCTAGTCACTCTCTCACCTTCTTGGATGCTTCTCGGCCTTGTGTGAAAGTTTATCATATCATTTTTTTTCTTTATTTTTGTTACATAGGTCAAAAACAGCATGCGTTACGGGCAAAAGTGGACTTGTCTATGTAGTAACTGTTCTGCTGCCGCCTTTCCCCATCATCTTCATGGTGTGCTAGCAGTAGCATATGCCTGGTCTTTAATGGTTCTATAGTTTTTCAAGAAACCCATATGAATCCAGACAATAAATTCGCTAGCCGTCTTTGTCTCAAAATGAGATGAAGGAAGAAACCTATGTAGTATAAATTTAAGGCACTTCTTTCAATTTTTTTTTTTTTTTCTTTTAAGAACTTAAAGTTGCAAACTAGAATGGCTGGGAAGGAAATAGAAAAGCGGAAACAACCATAAGACGTAGTAGGGCCACCATGATCCAATAAAATCTCTTGTCGGGAAGGTGCAGAATGGTGGAGAAAGCCGTGCTTATTTTTTTCCTCTCTTTCTCTTTTTTTTTTTTTTTCAAATTTATTCTCTATATCTCTTAATATGGGCTAATTGTAGCATAAATAGGTAAAGTCATTATAACTAAAGTTGACTCTGGTGCGCAAAAGGATCATCCTATTCACCCTGAATCTCTGATGATTATGGCTTAGATTATAATTATTCTCTGAACTTAAAATTCTATATATATAATGCATATCCGACTTTTCAACTTCCACTAACATTGAACTTGAACAAAATTGAAAAAGCTAACATCAATTGCATCAATTTAAAATGAGAAGAAAAAAAATGTGCGCTCTTTTTGAAATATAACATGGAGATTATACCTGAGAAGCTTCGTAGAAGTAACTGAATATACAGAGCAAAACTTCAAATTTGACTAGCCAAAATAAATTAAACGATTAATCATTAAAGCATGAATTAGTACATGTTGAAAGTTTTTTGACCAAAACTACCAGGCATTTAATGTAGCTGTACGCTACCACTCTTCAGTGGAAAGAACAGGAGAGGTTGAGCCCAACTAAAATGAAGCACTCGTATTTGATAGACTCTTTTACTCTTTAGGATCAAGTCCCACCTCAACAATCTCTGTTAATAAGAAAATACATATTCTTCTTTTTCTTGTTCAAGTTGTTCCTTTTCATTTATGTATCCATCTTTCGTATAGCAATATTGGTCAAGGTGCATAATGAATCTTAATTAAGTCACTATATTTATATAGCTCATACGTATTATTATTATTATTATGTAAAAGAAAGGATTGTCTTTGCAATTTTCACAATTTTGCTTCGTCCATATTATTTTGAAAACGGGCTAGTTCCCTTGCAATCCAGTAGAAGTAACATATTTACTCTTCGAATAGGGTCAGAATTTTTATTTTTATTTAAAAAAAAAAAGTACATGTAGAAACTGCTTGATATATATAGAAGATACAAATGAGATAATTAGATTTCACGCAGTGAAACTGAATATAAGATGCTTGCTAAATCTCCCCAATTTGTGGATTTGAATTTGATGATTTTGTAACATTAAAAAAAAAACACTTGAATTTAGATGAATTTGAAATATTAATTCTAAGTTTAATATTATAAATTTTATTTATGTGACATATATTCATTCTCTAAACAAATTTATAATAAAATAGACGTCATTAGATTTAAAATTAATGTCTCGAAAAGTGACTTCCTCAGCGCAAAATCACTGAACCGGGATCCAGAATTCATCTGAGATAGTTACATTGTGCGGTAAAAGAAAATTTTAATTCATTATTTCTCACGCCGTAGATCGACGGTTCGCCTCTCCAAAGTCTTTCTATGATCGCCCTTTTTGGTTCAGACTTGGACCTGTTACCACGGAAACTGATGAGAAACGATGGTCGTGGCATTGGTTAAGGCGGCAAGGATAGCTGCTACGCGATGATGAAGTGCATTGACTTGGTTTTTGGTATTAATTGTATTAGTTTTCTCTAAAGA
The DNA here is from genome assembly GCA_022379115.2 of Bauhinia variegata. Lineage (NCBI taxonomy): Eukaryota > Viridiplantae > Streptophyta > Magnoliopsida > Fabales > Fabaceae > Bauhinia > Bauhinia variegata. The sequence goes on along the minus strand of CM039429.1, from coordinate 27,131,978 downwards.
CTTGGCATGTTATTGGTATTGCAATAGATGGTTGCATTGGTGAATCTGATGCCAGTACTTGATTCCGTGGATGAGCAGGATAGCTACATGTATCAAACTGTAAGCCTCTTTCGTTTGTTCCTCCCTTCTTATTGAATTTACCTTGCCAGAGTGCCTGAGTTAATATAGAGTTGTAATTAATAATTGATTGGCGACTTTGGTAGCACTCAAAAAGATTCTGTCATAACAGCAATTTGAGCTTTAAAAGGTTTCCACAAGAATTTTGTCTTCCGTGAATAGATAATTTTAGCAGCAATCGGTGAGAGAGACAACGTTGCTTCAGCTACACATTTGTTTTATACTTCTTATATCGATATGAAGTTAGATTTCTTGATATTTGTGTGTAGTTTTTGTTGGTGGTCCTCCACAGAGAAACTTGGATTCTGGAATTAGAGGATGAAGAATAAGAGAGAGTTTTTTTTTGACTATCTATGTTTTCTTCAGGTTGGGCGCCCAATAATTACCAGCTATGCGGAATGCATGGGATTGCCGTTGTTCAGAGGGCGAATACAAACAAGGATACACCAGGCAAGCCTTCTAAGCAGAAATCCTTTGGTAAGGCCAAAAATCATATATTGAGGGAAGTTATCATTACGATATTTTTCTTCTCAAGATAAGAATTATTTATCAAACTTATGATGATAAAACCATCTAGCTACTTTATATCTTTTAAACACTACTGACGCGTTCTCAACAATAAGATGCTTATTACTTCTTTTTGCACATTCATATGATGTTGTTGTTAACTTTCAAGGCGTTACAAGATGAAGATTAAAATGGGAAAACTCTATCCTGGGGATGAGGATAACTTTGGTAGTTGACATTTTAAAATACAAATTGATGGTTTTGCACTAGGATTAATTGATTACAAGATCAATCATCGTTGATATATTTATCCATATATTCTATTAAGAGTAGAAGTGGAGGTGAAATTGAAACATTGTCTTGTCTGTACTCTATGTGAGTTTGATGCAGGTGGGTGAGTGGGTGAAATTTTAAATCTAAGACCTGAAACCAATATAACTTCTGCCTGATACGTGGCAGAATGTTCTTTATATTGAATTATTCATGTTTCTGGAAATATATGAATTTTGTGCAATGCTTAGGTTTAGTTCACCCATTATATTTTATGAATTCATGAATAGGCATCAGAAGCTAACTACAGAACAACTCGAGGTGATGAAGTTGAAGACATGTTTATTTTGTTACGTGAAGTATAAAAAGGCAGGTACCCTCAGTCACAGCAGTTTCTTATGCAGTCATTGTGTCTGACTATCAGAGATTGCGGGCGGAAAGCGTCTGTTCAAGGTTAGGCCATGTTTCTCTGGCATACTTGTTGGAAAGTGATCAGTCATTGCTCCTGCAGGAAATGGCAAGTTGTATTTTGGCAGTATAAATTATACTTCTGTATGTATTCAATTATGTATTATGATTTTAACGTTGTTTCAACTGTCAGATAACTCCAATTCCATTTTTGTCTTGTTCCAGATTGCAAACGGAATTTCTGCTGTAAAGTGAAGGTATAATTAGTTGATTTACTTTCCTTTCAGTGTTTATTTCTTCTTGAATGGTAGGCTCCTTTCATTTGCTTATTATGTGCATCTTCTCAATTATCAGCCACTTAGGGAACTGACTGTTGTTTTTATATCATTGAACTGTCTGATATCAATTTCAAGGTTTTAATAATGCTACCGGATAATAGTCTGAAAGCAAGCATTTTTATTGCTTTGACAATATTAGGAAAATGCTACTGGGTCGCTTGCCATGGGCTTGGACCCTGCGAAGCACTTGGGAAAAGAAATAGCTTTCTTAAATTCCTATTTGCATAAATTGAAAGAGTATGTCGAAGTTCTTTTTCCACCCTCTTCTTTGTAAACTGCACAGTTCTTCTTTCAAGACTTTCAAGAATATTTTCATTTTTGATGATTTTATCTTGTATCCCTTTCTGCAGGCTGTATGGAATCAAAGTTCGTGGAGGGGGAATACCAAATATTAATCGATTGCCCAATCTTTGTTGTAAGTTCAATAACATCATTCTTCTGATTGTCAAAACGGAAATCCTCCATCTTTGTGCTGTTGTTTTACTCACTTTCTTGCTTCATCTGTTGATCTGCTGCACTTTGAACCCATGGAGCCCATATCATGCTGTGAATCTGCTATTTTTCATGATTATATGGTCATGACATTAAAAAAAAAAAAAAAAAAATTATCTGCGTAATAATCTGATGATTGTCTCAGGAAATGCATGCCAAGTTATGCCATGCATATCCGCGTTGATGTCAAGCCGAACTCTGATTTTCCAATGACGTTTGCCGATGGAAGTATCTCAGTTGCTTGGGGGCACGTTTCAGTGGCCTGACCAAACATGTTCCATCCTTATACGGTTACATATTTACCTAACCGTGAGCAAGGTAGGTGTAACATTAATAAAAGCTGGGAAGTAGAGTCCACAAACATATTATGAACTGCATAAATCTAACATTTTTTTGTCGGTCCAGGCTATATACTAAGGCAAACCTAACAACGATGACAATTAAAAAAAAAAAAAAAACACCAAATTTGGACTTTGAAATCGATAAAGCCAATGTTGGGTTGGGTCCAAACTATGCACACCAAAATCCAAAAACTGACAACTTTGGCAATTGCCTAATTTCTTTTCTGGATTTGTATCTAAGCCGCTTTAAGGAAAACCCTGGATTGTATCTAAACTACTTTCTTCCTTTCCCAGTCCGGCCAATATTTTCCAATACAAGGGCTGTATTATGGATTGTCTAGTAATTATTCCTCTCTTTGAGGTAAAGGGGTTTCTGTTACTGATTTCAAAACGAATCCTAATAGCTGTTGCCATTCAATTCAAATGAAAAACCCAGTTTTTCTCTAACATTTGCTATGTAAGTGGACTCACACTTGTTACTTGTCTGATTGGTCATACAATCTGATGTTGACCTTGTACTAGAAGAAACCACAAAAGTTATTGTGGACAAATACGGGTAGAGAAATTGAGTGATAGACAATAGCGCCAAGTTTCTCAGTTGTTCCTATTTCCTAGAGTGGGGAGCTTTCAATCTAGTAAAGCGTAAAACAATAAGCGTCTAGGTTTTGTGAACCATAACCCACGTGAGAAGGGGGACCAAGAAGGCAGGAACAGCTAAAGAAGCATTGCATGTGTATATGAAGCAACTAAATGGTACCTAAAGTTGTAGCAGTTGGAAGCAAAAAGGGACAACTTGATAGGAGTATATCCTGTGCTCTTTAATATAAGTCATATGGGCATCAGAGACATTGCCCCCCAAGGCCTTAATAAATCCAATAAAATACTTAAAAGAAAGAGCTTTTGATCTGTATCCTTTTCCAGAAAAGAGGGCGTTTATTTCTCTGTTAAACAGATACCGGAGCCAAGCGAAAAAGAGGAGACTTGTTTGGTTGTTATTCATGATTTGTCACATGCCTGAGACATGATACGTATGTAAATGTACAACATAAACTTAGTTCAATTGTTATTGCAACCTATCTAAAAGTGATCATATAAACTTGATTGATAAATGATACCTGAATATATTTTTTGCTGCTTAAATTTAGATTAATATACTTGATGATTAAAAAAAAAATGTTAACATGTTTTATCGTATGTGTTTAGAGGAAATAAGTTAGAATAGAGGTTTTGTATTGTAATTCATAAAATTAAAAGAGACGTATAAACACATCCACAGTCTACCAAGATGAGTAAATATTATAGAATTGATTCTTTCAACTTCAAAGTTATAAATTTTGAACGTTGACAAATGAAGAAAACAAGAAAGAAAAACAGTAGCAGAAAATGTCAGTCATAAGACAATTTCGAGGTGATCTTGTTTATCCATCTTACCAGTTCTACCAATATTCTTGATACTTGCTATGAAAGTATTTGTTATGTCTTTGATAATGTAGTCTTGAAAAGTATTGGAGAAACAACGGTATGATTGTGCCTTAATCATTATAATTGCCTTGAGCTTGTGGTGTATCAAAAAGAAAACAAAAACGACACAAATAAAATATTACATCAGATAAAGCTTGATCATCGAAAATTACTTATAAAACCCGTAACTGATTCTCACGCCATAGAAGAGACAGAGACCATTCTTCCTTCATACCTACCCGCCCACCTTAGCTAAAACCGCCACTACAATTGACAAGTCCGCGGGTGATATTTTTTTTGTCTACATTTTTATGGCTTTGAACCCGAAGCATTAATTATACGAGGATTCAAAATTTATACCGTTGAACTACACGCCCATGACATTTAATAAAGGTCTTGCTATTTGTGGCCGTAAGCAGTTGGAATTTTTTAAATCAGATGAAAGATCTGTGTCTTTATATTTTGCGACTTTTATTTTAAGAAAAGTTTTCGTAACAAGAATTTACAATAAATTAAAAAATATATTTATATGCATCATAACATTATTCATGAATCAATTAATCTTTAGATAAGAAAGGTCTTCTGTTATAATTGTTATTAATCATTATGATGTGTTGGATTGAAGCTTTTAAATTTATTCCATTAAAAAAAAAGTCTAAATAATTGCTTGAGCAAAAAGCTTAAAGATTTTCGGTTGAAATAAATATAGTTTATTTAGGGTTTTAATTAAACGCATGCATTTCATTTTTAATTAATATACAATCGTTCTCAGAATACCTTTGATAGAATAGAAGAGAGCTGTTTTAAGTAAATAAAAAATAAAAAATTTTAACGAAATGATAGTTTGACAATAGAGTATATGTTAATTAAAATGAGTGTCTTAATCAAAAGTTGATTATTTGTTGAGAAATAAAAAGAAAAAGGAAATGAAGGAGGATTTCACGGTGTAGCTGTTGAATGTTGCAACGTAGAGCGTGCCTGAAAATCAGAGGCGGTCATTGTTGGGGTTACAATCTTAATCTTAGGAAACGATGTAGATTATAGAAAGAGAAAAGATTCTAACTAAAATAGTACTACTACAATACCAAACCCACCAACCAACTGCTTACTGCAGCTATACTACTATTCCACAAGAATTTACTATTACTCTTTCTCTCTCTCTCTCACCAAACGGCAGCAAAAGCAAAAGGTGAGACTGAATCACAAAATGCAAATACAAAGGCAGCAGTAACTACAGCGACGCTGTGACCTGAGTCGAAGAACGAGTTCCCACCGATTCGAGTCTATGTCCTTCTGAGTTGAGGTGTCAGAATTAATGGTCCTTAGAGCCAGAACTCTATCCTGACCGTTAGATCACACCTCTGTAATTATACTCCAACCGCCCGATTAAGTTGTCCTCTCTTTCTCTCTCTCTCTCCCCCCCACCTCTGCTCTTTCTTACTCTACTCCTTTTTTCCCCTTGTTGCTTAATTTCGGAGCTCAACCCTAAGCAGGAGCAAGTCTGAGTCGGATCCTTCTCCTTCAACACAATTTTTAGGATTCTCTGCCGTACTTGTGCTCTTGCTTGCTTTCAGAGGTACTTCCTTGGATTCTTGTTAAAATGTTAGGCATGCGAGAAAAGCCTTTCTGGTTAGTTCGGAAAATGGTGCAAGTAAAGAAGCTAATTTGAAATCACGGATCTTGTTTTCCTTTGCTTTGTGAGAGATTTGGTTATCAAATGGAAATTTGCTAGGTTAATCTTGCTTGTGCCTGCGGAATTTTGGTTTCTTTTATATTTTGAACTCTATAACTTAAATTTAAGTTTTTTGAAATTATTCTCAACACGCTAACAAGCACGCAAAGTAGAGGTTGTTAATCCCTTGATGTGCGAATCTTTGCTTGATACTGCTCCTGTGCCATGATTTGGACCCACTTCATCTGAAGGCTCGCTTTGTTTTCAGATTTGAGCTCCGAACGAGCTTTCTCTATGCTCCTATGCAAATGGAGATCAGCTTACATACTTGGATTTTGGAGTTCAGTCTCAAAGTATGGTTGGAGAATCTAAAATGGTGAAGAGATTTGGAGAAGAATAGAGCTCTGTGTTCTCATTCTGTTCAATTCTCTCGATCATTTTCTCCGGTTGATGAAATCTCTGACAATTTAACAGTGTGGAGGCTCGTTGTGGAGGGGAAGGACTAAATAGGGGGAAAAGATTTACCGATAATAGACAGGCTTGTTGGGCTTCCCTAGTGAGTAGAACTGCAGGAATTGCTTGCAGTCTTTTAACTGTAAAGTAAAGGTATGATCGAGGTCTGTGCTACTTCTTCCATATAACTTTGAGATTTACCATTGATGGAAGCAAATGGAATCAATAATGATTATAGAAGGGAAAAGAGAGAGGTAGCAGACAAATCAATGGAAGATATATCTAAATATGCACATAGTCCTGCGCACCTGGCAGTTTTCAGACGTGACCAAGCTGCCCTAAGGCGCATTGTTTCCGCCCTGCCTCGGCTTGCCAAGGCTGGTGAGGTCAATACTGAAGCTGAATCTCTTGCTGCTGAACTTCGTGCTGATGAGGTTTCTGCTGTTATTGATCGCCGGGATGTTCCTGGTAGGGAGACTCCTCTGCACCTTGCAGTACGACTGCGGGATCCAGTCTCAGCTGAGATTCTGATGGCTGCTGGTGCTGATTGGAGTCTACAGAATGAGCATGGTTGGAGTGCTCTTCAGGAGGCAGTGTGCACTAGGGAGGAAGCAATTGCCATGATCATTGCACGGCACTATCAATCTCTGGCTTGGGCCAAATGGTGTCGAAGACTACCCCGAATTATTGCTTCAGCATCTCGGATCCGCGACTTTTACATGGAGATATCTTTCCATTTTGAGAGCTCTGTCATTCCATTTATTGGGCGTATAGCCCCTTCAGATACTTATCGCATTTGGAAGCGAGGTTCCAATCTACGTGCTGATATGACCCTTGCTGGTTTTGATGGCTTCCGGATCCAGCGGTCAGACCAAACATTTTTGTTCCTTGGAGAAGGCTATACGTCAGAGGATGGTAATTTAACTCTGCCGCCAGGTTCTTTGATTGTTCTTTCCCATAAGGAGAAGGAAATCACAAATGCTTTGGAAGGAGCTGGTACACAACCAACAGAAGCTGAAGTTGCTCATGAAGTTTCCTTGATGTCACAGACAAATATGTACAGACCGGGTATTGATGTTACTCAGGCTGACCTTGTTCCCCATTTGAATTGGAGACGCCAAGAGAAGACTGAGATGGTTGGGAATTGGAAGGGAAAAGTTTATGACATGCTTCATGTGATGGTGAGTGTGAAATCCAGGCGAGTTCCGGGTGCAATGAGTGATGAAGAGCTTTTCGCTGTGGATGATGAGGAAAGTATGGTGAATGGGGAGACCAATGATGAGTATGATGATGTATTGACTGCTGAGGAAAGAATACAATTGGATTCTGCACTTCGTATGGGGAACTCTGATGCTATTAATGAGGAAGAGGAACATGGAGTCTTTGACGGTCAAGAAAATGGTTCTGCAGCTTCCTATGAGAATTGTGAACCCAATGGTGTGGTTAAAGAAAAGAAGAGCTGGTTTGGTTGGAACAAGAAAAACACGAAGAGTAGTCTTGATGATCCCGAGGATTCAAAAGTTTCAAAGAAATCCTCAAAGTTGGGGCCAGAAGGAAGCAATCAGAGACCCGGTGATCAGCAAAAGTCAGCTTCTGAGTTTCTGAAAGAGGATACTTCGGACTCTAGAAAGGGAAAGGACAAGACTAACAAAAAGAAGAAGAAGAAAGGAGCAATTAATGAGTCTAAGACTGAGAGCGAGTATAAAAAGGGTTTGAGACCTGTGTTGTGGTTGACACCTGATTTCCCTTTGAAAACAGATGAGCTCCTACCGTTGCTCGACATCCTAGCAAACAAGGTTAAAGCTGTGCGGAGACTCAGGGAGCTCTTGACAACTAAACTTCCTCATGGAACATTTCCCGTCAAGGTACCTGAATTGAAAACCATAACCGGAAATTCTGAATTTGTTACTTCTTGTTGCTCATCATTTTTTTTTTTCTTTCTTTTTAAACAAAAAATAAATTGTTGGCTCTGCATTCTTGTCATTCCGGTGTGCCTATATTACCTATAGTTCTATGATAAATCTTGTAGTCAGATATCACACTGTACACTTCATTTGCTTTTATAGATAAGGCTAGTTTTCAGTCTCTTAGTCTGAATATATGACATAAAGCACTTCCGTACTGTAAGAGTATACGAATTCTTCCTCCATGAAGGTTCTCTTCTTTTTCTTTTTTCTTTTTTGTGAGGTTCGGATGATGGTGAAAAGAGACCTTTACCTTTGGTTTAGTCAGGAAAGGTGCACTCAGAGCTTGGTTTTGACTGTCATAAGCAGTACGGAATTCAACAATTTTATACAAGCCAAAGGAATAGTACAGAGAAATGTGTGATTTTTTGCAAAATTGTTTGGAATTTATCTTCGTCTTTTTTCTTCCCAATAGTTGGCTGTATCCCTGGGTGTAGTCCTATATTGTAGCTATGTCCGACCAATTACAAGTACCACATGCTCGGATAATTAATACATAGGGGGAAAATTTGATGCTTTTAGTGACATAATGGTCATCATATTATGCTGTACCCTTGTAAAAATAACTCTGCTTTAAGTTGCTAATCCATCCCGGCTAGCAGTTATAGCTCATGAAAGTTGAACGTGGGAAGAGCGAAGATGCCCCTGATGAGTACTTTTTTTTTTTTTTTTTTAATGTTGGATTTACTTGTCGATGCTGTCACTTAACTAATTAGAAATTTATTTTCTTCGACTCAACCCTAAACCAACATGACTATGGATCTATTATTTGGTCAAATTTAATTTTCATGCATATTTATCATCAACACCTGATTTTACGAAGGTAGCACATACCACTGCTATTATTGTTGTAGAGTAGGTTAAGCTATGCTACAATTATATGCTTCATGTGCAAAGCATCACTAATAAAGACTTTTGATGATTTATAGAATTATGAGCTCTGTCTCCCAGCCAGTTCCTTATCGCCCTGCTCTCTTTATAATACTCAGTAGGAAAATTATATTACTCTTGCTTATAATACTGGAATAAAAAAAATTAAAAAAAAATCCTATCCAACCACTTTATGAACGCATCTGGATATACAGTAGTTAAAATTTCATGTTTACATTTCTACTCGCGTTTCTTTTTTAAATTTTGTTGTGCTGTGTAATTCGTGGGCTTCTGGGTCTTATTGTAATCTGTGTCATATGCAGGTTGCCATCCCTATAGTCCCTACAATACGAGTCCTTGTAACTTTCACAAAATTTGAGGAACTTCAGCCGGCAGAGGAGTTTTCAACTCCACTGTCGAGTCCAGCACATTTCCAGGATGCCAAATCCAAGGAGTCAGAGGGGTCTACATCATGGATTTCATGGATGAGAGGAAGTCGCGGTGGGCAGTCCAGCGATGGTGATAGTCATAGGTATAGGGATGAAGTTGACCCTTTCAATATACCTTGTGACTACAAATGGGTAGATGCCAACGAGAAGAAGCGTCGTATGAAGGCCAAGAAGGCCAAAAACAAGAAACATAAAAAGCAGACAACGGCTAAAGGTGGAGATGGAGTGCATCAGATGAGTGAGGTTGCCGAAGAATAATAACATGGTATCTTATCTTTCTCTAATGGGCGGTTACTTTGCTACATTGAGATCACTGCAAGAGAAATGGTCTCTCTTGTGCACATCTGGCTTGACTTTCCCCATTGGATTATTCGGCGAAGGAGATTCTTGGCGATCATTTGTGACTGATTAAAAGTAAAAGAGCATTTATTTCTTTCTCCCTCTTTTCGCGATATTGGATAAAGAAGAAAGCTTTATCTTCCGGGAAATTGTTGGTTGTAGTAAAATTGAAAGGCAAGTGTCTGCCTTCAATAGCTTGGATTCATTCTAATTTTTCCGTCATACCAATATTTGTATTTACATCTATATCGATGATTATCAATTTTACATTTTTGCGAGTGGTATTCCTTAAATTCGTTTTGGCAAAATTACTATGATACCTTCAATGGAGGCGTCATGAAGCCTACATTAAGAATTTAAGAAGCTTTGAAGTTTTGTTACTTAAACTTCCTTTCAGAAAAGGAAAAAAGGATTGCTCGTTTCTTGTTTTCTTTCTAAAATTGCGTATAAAAAGTCGAGTTCTGTTGTATTACAGAGAAAAAAAACAAGTTATTGTATGTACATATAAGAAACTAACTTGCAGAATTAGGTCTACCAAAATCTGTCCTTGTTGACACTTAAGTAGCCAGCCATGACTTTTCCCCCAGTGTTTCTCATCCCATCTACGAGGAAGCACCAAGTGGAGCCAAGTGCTCCAACAAAAAAATCAGAATCAACAGCCATCAAGAAATTCACCAATGGGTAATTGGTGCTGGTCTCCCTCCCCAGACTTGCTTCATAATCCGCCATTGACGTATTGCTCCTCACTTGGCGTCTCACCTCTGTATAATGGAAGTTCCAATGAGAATATTCTCTGGTTTTATTGATCACTTCCTGAACCAAATAGAAGTACTAACAATGTTAGAGAACATCATCTGAAACATAAAATGAAGGCTGAAAAGGTAGAAGAAGTGAGATAGATACCTGCATCTCAGTGGATATCCAAATGCTATTAAGGTCGGGGAAGTGCATCCTGATGCGATCAGCAAGTCGCATGTACTCTTCAAACTCAACCACTTTCATTTCACACGCTTTGTCTCCCATTCTTACGTGCATGCTTAGAAGAGGCCTTGGGATCCATGGCTTGTGATTGGACCACACATATTCATCAATATCAGACCTTGCCTTGTCATTAGTTTCCTACACCACCAGAACAGAAATCATCTGCAAAATTAAACTCATGGCAATCTTGTAAATTCAAAACCAATTTATATTGGAGACTCGAACGTGTTCTTCCAACAAACCTTTGGCCAGTGTTCGGCAAGGGTTTGAAGAACCACTTGTGCGGCTAATTTTCCGAAGGCAGCATGGCGGGCCTCATTCAATAAATTGCATGTGTACTCAGTTGGGAACCTCATTAAGTAGCGTACAGCCTGGAAATGACATCGATGAAAACAATATCAAATGTCTGACGACGCCGTTTTAAGAAGAAGAAGAAATTCTAAACTCTTACGAGGAGACATGTTAAAGCATAGTGATGCAATTCGTAGTGTTGTTTTGCTATCAACAAAAAGAGACATAAAAGCATGGTGAAAACGACACTTGTGCTATCAAAGATATCAGTATGTAATGTCTTGTTCAATGTCGCTTTTGCTTGTAATCGTAATCATAGAAAAGCTATTGCCATGCATTTTGATTAATTGTTGAAGGAGTAGTTACGTAATTGCCATACCTGTGCTCTCCACCAGCGCCTATCCATTTTTCTGTGAGAAGCCACCAAACTCCCATTTATTTCTGTTGTTGGCTGCAGATAATTCCAAGGATCACCCCATTTCCTGCGCCACATATTGACATACCAAAATTTTTATATTCGACTTGTACAAATGGATGCAGTACTGACTAAGACCAGAACTTGCCTGGGAATTGGTCCAGCCCATATATGCTTGGATGTATAATTTTCTTTTGCGGTGACAATTCCTTTACTCCACGCCTCCTCACTTTTTGTAAGTTCAAATGCACGGCGACGACATTCTTGGGATGTTTCTGGAAAAAAGTAACAACTCCAACTAGAGCGAGAAGAACCTGGTTATAAAAGCACAGCTACTTATCTTAGCATCATAAATTTATATTTTATGGGGTAAAGGGTTAAGAAATGGTTTTCTTCGGAAACAAACACTCAGGAGAAACTATGTTTCAACAGGAACTTTCGCCTAGCACTCGAGATTCACCACTAGAAGTACAGCCATTATAGCATGATATATACCTTTGCAAGCATCGTGATCAGCCCTATTGTAATAGTTAGTTACAAGAACTCTTCCTTCAGTGATTGCAATGCCAAGAAGTCCACACATTCCAGCAATCTGAGCCCCAATGCCAAACCCAGGTAATCTCTCCCAATCGGTTATAAGGAACTTGACATCTGGGTCATTGCAGTTTAATGGATGCTGATGGATCCATATATCCCGTTGTACTTTTCTAGTCAAGGGATAATTTTCTTCATCTGATCCTGCAATCTGTAGAAACATTCTATTCTACATTATATTTATTTGTTTGTGTTTAGTTCTCAAACGAATATTTTGTTGGTTTTGCTAAAATTACAGAAACGTACCCAGGGTGGATAAGCACCCTTTGATGCAGCTTCATGCCTAAAGTTTTTCATTTGCTCATTGTTTGCAGCAGCAGGGTAATTGTCTAAGAATCCCTCCCAACTTGTCCATGGCGGAAACCTCTCATTCCCTGTACGCTTATCAAGGCGATTATATAGCTCTGATTTCATCTTGCAATTTTCCAAGTGAGGAGCACTTGGTAAAGCGGATTCATTTATTCCGTGTTTCTGCAAGTACTCAGCAGTAGATTTTGTTAACAAAGCACTCCAAGCTGAATAAAGCAAAGACACTTTCTCATCGTTATCTCTTTCTCTGCTGCTCTTCAAATCCACTAGTCTCTCTGTTTTATCAGCTTTAAAATTGCACTCTGTACTTGTAACCATATCTAAGAATATGAAAGAAAAAAGAATTTAATCCACATATAGTCAAATCATTTTCCGGCGAAGAATTAAAGAAGAAATGGTCGAAGATGAAGCGGGGAGAGAGAGAGAGAGAGAAGGGGGTTGACTTACTGATAACATCGGAACTTGAATTCGATGATGAATTAGGCATTGAGATGGTTGAAAATGAAAAACGACCAAGGCCAAGTTGAAAGGTGCCAAAAGAAGTAAGAGCAGCCAAAAACAGAGAGGTAAGACACACTCCGCAGAGAAACCCCATTACACAAATTTGACATGGAAATGAGCTTCCCATTTGCAGAGCCCTCTGCGAAAATGCTCTCTCAAGAGACTTCTGATTCAGTGGCTCCATTTTATATTTTCTAGACGCTTTTTCTGGAAAAATTCATGGACTGCCAGCCAACTAAGTCGTAACTAAACTCACAAGGAAGAAACATTTCTCAAGAGCCGCAACAATTGCCTCTTCCAACTCCAACTAGTCCAACCCAAGGACACAATCACACAATTGTTGTGGTCCGGCCACCTCTGAAAAATAAAAAATTCAGTCTTCATAAGCATTCATCAAAACTACGTTCATACACAGAGGAGAGCGAGGAACAAGTTTTCTTTTTTGGGTTACAATATACCAGAATACCCAGAAACAGTAAGCCGGAATTTTGTCTGACTTTTCAAAAAAGAAAAGAAAAGAAAAGGATAGGACAAGGGAGAAAGAGGACAAAGCATTGGGAATCGCAAGAGGTTCAGTATCTCAGAGACATTATTTTCATCCTCTGCAATATCATTGTGCAGGTGAGGCGAGGTGCAGTCATTTACCAGTCCGGTTTGAGACTTGAGAGTTGCCAGTGTTTACCAACGAAGGGAAGGATCATCTGCTCTGCTCTTCACTGGTTCACTTCTCTACTTGTGGTCCCTCTTCCGTCGTTATCATTTATAGCTGTCCTTCACCCATCTATGCATGTTACATACACGTTCTGTCATTTTTACACACAACCAAAAAAAGAACACATGTGATAATGGCACAACTAGTTCATTTTAATAATATAATCATAATCATAATCAGGTTGAGTTTGTTGATACATTTACAATTCTTATTATTATTATTCTGTCAAGTGACAACAATTGGATGGTCCTGGTCCTGGTCCAGCTCCAGCTCCAGCCTAAGCCCAACACTTGTGTATGATAAAGTAACGTGGGCCAATGGTAAGGCGCGTGAAGTGACAGAGTAGCGAAGCGATGGTGTAATAATATGTATGACTGAGAGAACAATTGGAGGTCTCTTCTCAGAATGGAAAAAAATAAAGAAATGCCAACAAGTTTTATCGCGACTGTCTGTGTGGTCATGGTGACAGTGAAAGCAATGGCACTCTGTAAAAATTAAACTTATGATCACGAGAGATATCGAAGGAAAGGACAAAATAGGACAGATAAAAGTAAAAGTGCAGCAGTTTCAGTTTCTTTCTCCAAAGCCTAAAACATATTTTCCATTAATTAACTGTTCACCGGTAGGCGGTTAACAGCATATTTTCTTTTTGTCATAATTAAAAAATGCTTAAATTTCTGACAAAAATGTTTTAATTTTAATTTTACACTTATAAAATTAAGTAATGTAAATATTGTGTTTAAACATATAATTAAAAATATTAAATTTAAATACCAAGTAACCAGATCATTCTAAAATAGTTTTAACTATATATATTTAAAAGGAACGTTGACTCTTAAATCCAAGCTCAACTGATATGAATACGAGGATCCACTTCCCCTGACCTAAATGAAGCCCAAAGCCCAATCATGAGAATCGTCAAACACTTACTGAATAGTCTCAACGGTCACACATGAGATTCTGGAGCTATTTCTTGACCATCATAGGCACTGTTGGGAGCTACTGGAGTCACCCTGCCCAGATCATGGATCGTTCGGATTCAAATGCACGACGCAGAATTTGAACGTGAATGTGAATGTGCCTGCGTCAGAATCACCCTTTTGTCCAATTGAACTCGTCCGTCCATTCGGTAAAAAGGATTATGAAGCAGAAAAAATCAACATTGATTCTCATATGAAACTCTTTACTCTAGACAATCTATGCATGGAAAATATTATATAAACTTCATACGGCAGTCGAGCAATCTTCTACAAGTTTCTTAATCATCTAGTTGGAATATCCTTTAATCCATTAATATATCTAGAAGTTTTCCCTTCATTTTATATATTTTTCAAGACAACTATAGCACTTATAATATGATAAATCATCTATTAATATAGTTTTTTTCATTGGCCTAAAATAAATTATTCTAAATACAAATTTAAACATTCCCAATATCTTGGTAATGTATTTAATTTATTCTCTCTTTTTTTCCCCAAGGTAATATTATCTTTATTCCACAATAATTTGTTAATTTATTTAATTAATGGTTTATTTCAATTTCAATGTCGGGGCGTAATCGTTGATCATGTCTAACTTATATTTTTAATTTTAACTAATGCTCCCGAGGAAAGGATGGACTGTGAAGAGATGAATTTCCTAGAGAAAGCTCCACGGTTCATGACTTCTACGGAAATATAGAGGACAAAAAAAAAAAAGCATTAAATCTTGTGTCCAATCATAGCCATTGATATTGTTTTTTTTTTTTTTTTTTTTACTAAAATCAGTCCATTGGATTGATGAAATGATTAGAATTGATATTGTTTCATTTTAATATATTATAATTAATTGATTAATTAATGGAATTTTTAAGAAATATATTATAATTAAAATAAATAAAATTAAGTTATGTATTTTGCTAAAGTTGTAGCAATAAAAATGTTTTTTTATCAATTTTAATATTTTGTTTTTATTTTTAATATAAATAATTTTATTAAAATTTTATTTTATGTGTAATTCTACTAATTATTATGGTGTAAAAAATTAAATATAAATAACTTAAAATACTGAGTTAAAATAAAAATAAAAATGAATGAGAAATAAAAATGTTAAGTAATTTGTGATTTAATATGTTTAAAAGTTACACATAGAGAGAAAAAACTTAAATAGTGTAAAATAAAAATAAGTGATATGTTACAGTGGGGTTAAAAAAACTATAACATTTAGTTAAGCTCTCGCGACAATAGCATCATTAAATTTATTTTATTAGTTTGTTTGGTAAAATTAACTGTAAAAAAAAAGAAAAAAATAAAAAGGTGCGAAGTAAAATTAATTATTTGAGAAATAAATATTATTATTTATCAAAAAAAGTTAAAAATAAAATAATATTAAAATATTAGCAATTAATTTTTAAAAGACATAATATGCTATTTTAAGTAATATTATAATAATTAATTTTTAAAAGTTATAATATATTTTTTATTTTTAATTTATTAAATATTTTTATTAATTAAAAATTAATATATTATAATCTCTTAAATAAATTATAATCTATCATTCCCGAACACATTATAAATAGAGAGAATAAAGTTGCTCTAAGTTGTCACGTGTAATTTAAACAGTTGTTTATGTGTAAATTCATTCATTCATGTACTCTTGTATCATTTCGTTATATATTAGATATAAAGTAACACAAAGTTAAATTTATTAAAGTAAAATAGTATAACTGGTAGTTGTTCCATGACTCATAACTTTCCCTTTAATGAAAAGTGTTAAGTGAGAGATAACAATTAAATAAATTATGGTAATGTGAAACATAATATTCCTATCATTTTGTCACCCTAAAGATATGGAATTATTATGTTATAGATTTTTTTTTTTATATGATATGTTATAGAATATTACTTAAATTTTTTCTCTCTATCTTTTTTTTTTTTTTTTTTTTAAAAAAAAAAAAACTAAGTACATAAATTAACTGTAGAATCTATTATAACTTAATTATGAGTATTAGTTTTGCCTCTACAATAATCCATAAATTAAGAGGCGTGCACAATAATTTGTACACCTAACATTTTCATCTCCCAAGTATTATATATGTATATTTATTTTTATATTTACAAGTGTTATAAAGAAGTAAAATAAAAGTATACGCATAATATTATTAAGTATGTAAATTAATTGACTTAAAGTGTTTTAATTTAATTAAATATTTTAAATATAAACTTTAAAAACATAATTATATTAAAATTTAATAAAAAAAATTATAATCTTATTTAATTTAAATTAAATTAATTAATTAATAATATTAAATATTTAATAATTGTTAAAAAAAAAATACACACTGCACTTTCATCCCGGAATAGGGTCACTTTTTGAAAGCTAAAATTCGAAGTGGGGCAAAACAGTAATTCCGAAAAACACAGAAGAAGAGGCCGGTTTCCTTTGACCTAAATACCCTCTTTTGCTCCTCAGACCCGAACCTGTTTTTCCCTTCTCAACCCTTGCATTAGCTGCCTCTTCTGCCCCTGTAATTCCCAATCTTCCTCTCCTCTCCTTACCCCTCTTCTACTGATTCCGATTTTCTCCATTTGCCCGCCAAATTTTCTCAACCTCTTTTCAAATTCCGACCTGTTCTCTAACATTTTCTCCTCCTCTTTGGGCTTCCTTCTCCGCCGGTGATAAAACCCTTGTTCTTTCTTTAATCCGCATCTTATTGCTCCGAATCGTTGATTTAGTAGGTTTTGCACATAATCCAGTCACTGTTTATGTATTATCAGATCCTAGGACGGTAAAGCGATACTATAGTTTAGGTTCGAAGATAGCATTTTGGTTCTACTTTTGAAAGTTGACAATTTTCAGGTAATTTTAGCGTGGTTCTCGCTGTTAAGAAAAATTATTGTCTTGTTATTTACTCAATACAAATTCATGTGGCCTTTTACATATATTCTACATGTTATTTTGAGTTCTATAGTCATTTCAAATTAAGGTATGAGCATGAAGTTTTGTCCTTTTAGTTCGTTCTTTCACAGTTAGAGCAGTGTATGCTAATCTAATCTTCAAGTTGAGGCCGGGGGTCGCAATCCAGGTTGTTCCCCGGAAGACGGTTGTGTTG
Source organism: Bauhinia variegata (assembly GCA_022379115.2). Lineage (NCBI taxonomy): Eukaryota > Viridiplantae > Streptophyta > Magnoliopsida > Fabales > Fabaceae > Bauhinia > Bauhinia variegata. Next base: position 27,114,404 of record CM039429.1, on the reverse strand, counting down.
AAGTGGTGTTCTTTAATACATTGGATGAAATTTCTATTTGAAACTGAGTGGAAAACGGGGTTATTAATTTATCAGGCGGGTCACATATGTTCCCACTTGAGCTAACTAGAGAGTAGAATTATTTTCCTATGCACATGTTTTATTCAGTTGCTAACCTGGTTCTGATTTCTCATGCTTGTTATTCATTTTCCGCAACTGGAAGGTGTGATTGTGAGTGTGCTCCAGGAATTTGGTTTGAGTACCAGGGATAGGATGGTTATAAATTACTAGTTATACTACTGAAATGTTTGGAGACATATTTTAAAAATTTAAAATAACTATGCAATTTGGCGCTTATTATATATGGTAGTGTTAGAACATGTTAATGGTGTAATGGTGGACTGTTTGGCATACATGTTTTTATCGATTCTACATTGTAACCTTATCAAATGCCTTGTTCTTATGGTAGATGACTGATAATGGTATATCTTCTTCCCCTACTTCTGACTATTAATTTGATACATCTTCATTGTGCAGACCTGACGTGTTCTAGTTAAATATTACCTTTGCACTATGCGTTGATGATAAATGGGAGCTGTGGTACTTGAAGAAAGGAATCAGAAATTGGGAATCTTATAGAATTAACTCTCTTGTTTGGTATGCTCATTCTTAAGTTGTTACCTTTATGGACTTCTTTGTTATTTCTTAAACGAACGGGCTATACAGTTTTATCTGATTTGGTGATTGTCGTGTGGAGGGCATTGAAGCAGGTTTTCCAGCCATAGACCTGCCATTTTGTTTTGGAAGTTGAGCGACTGTTATTGTTGTTTTTCATAGTGGTTGATTTCATCAATGGCTAACCACGATTTAATACTTGGTCAAAGTCATAGTTTAGCACTTGGTCATGACCAGCAGTTGGTGCTGGGCGGCCATAATCATAATTTGGGCCTCAGCCAGAACCATGATTTGGAGCTAGGACAGTCTCATGAACATCATTTAGGTCTGCGACAGACCCATGATCATGACCTTGGCTTGGGACATGCCCACGACCATGAATTGGGTTTGGGACAGAGCCATGATGAAGAAGGTGATGATGGTCACAATTATGGTCATGAGAATGAGTTAGCCCTGGATCGAAAACCTGACCATGAGTTACCCCTTCCAGCACAGAATCATGAGTTGTCCCTGTCAGAGAACAATGATTTAACTGTTTCAGAAAATCAAGAGCTTGATGAGAATTTGGATCTGGCTGTGGTCGAGAATGCAGAAATGGGGATTGATTCTGCTCAAGATATGGGTGTTCAAGAGTTCAGTAATTCAGGCACTCCAGTAATTCAGGCACGTCAAATTCCTGCAAGTCCTAATTACGAACTAACCGTGGGGCAAGAATTCCCTGATGTCAAGAGTTGTCGAAGGGCATTGAGAGATACAGCTATTGCTCTGCACTTTGAGATGCAGACTATAAAATCTGACAAGACCCGCTTCACTGCTAAGTGTGCAAGTGAAGGATGTCCCTGGCGCATTCATGCAGCAAAGCTTCCAGGGGTTCCAACTTTTACTATTAGGACAATCCACGAGAATCATACTTGTGGAGGAATTTCTCATCTTGGCCACCAGCAAGCGTCAGTTCAGTGGGTTGCAAACTCTGTGGAGCAAAGGCTGAAGGAGAACCCTAATTGTAAGCCAAAGGAGATATTGGAAGAGATCCACAGGGTTCATGGTATCACATTATCTTACAAACAAGCATGGAGAGGCAAGGAGCGCATCATGGCTGCTATGCGAGGATCATTTGAAGAAGGGTATCGTTTGCTTCCACAATATTGTGAACAGGTGAAACGAACAAATCCAGGCAGTATTGCATCTGTTTATGGAAACCCAACTGATAACTGCTTTCAGCGTCTGTTCATATCCTTTCAAGCATCAATATATGGGTTTCTAAATGCTTGTCGGCCACTCCTGGGGCTTGATAGAACATATTTAAAGAGCAAGTATCTTGGTACACTACTTCTTGCCACTGGCTTTGATGGCGATGGTGCTCTCTTTCCTCTAGCGTTTGGTGTTGTTGACGAGGAGAATGATGATAATTGGATGTGGTTTCTGTCTGAACTTCATAACCTGCTTGAGATTAACACAGAAAACATGCCAAGGCTCACAATTTTGTCTGACAGGCAGAAGGGAATTGTGGATGGAGTAGAAGCAAATTTTCCTACTGCTTTCCATGGATTTTGTATGCGTCACTTGAGTGACAGCTTCCGTAAGGAGTTTAACAACACAGTGCTTGTTAATCTCCTAGAGCAAGCTGCTCAGGCTCTTACCGTGATAGAATTCGAAGCAAAAATTTTAGAGATTGAAGAGATATCACAAGATGCTGCATATTGGATTCGTAGAATTCCACCTCGTTTGTGGGCAACAGCTTATTTTGAGGGGCAAAGATTTGGTCATTTGACAGCTAACATGGTTGACTATTTTAATCCTTGGATATTGGAAGCATCCGGGCTTCCGATAATTCAAATGATGGAATGCATTAGAAGGCAGTTAATGACTTGGTTTAATGAGCGTCGAGAGACCAGTATGCAGTGGACATCAATCCTTGTCCCTTCTGCCGAGAGACGTGTTGCAGAGGCACTGGAGCGTGCACGCACTTATCAGGTGCTGCGTGCTAATGAAGCCGAATTTGAAGTCATATCTCACGAAGGAACCAACATTGTCGACATTCGAAACCGTTGCTGCCTTTGTTGTGGGTGGCAGCTTTATGGTTTGCCCTGCGCACATGCTGTGGCAGCTCTTCTTTCATGCAGGCAGAATGTTCATAGATTCACAGAAAGTTGCTTTACTGTGGCAACTTATCGGAAGACATACTCACAAACCATACATCCAATTCCAGACAAATCTCTGTGGAAGGAGTTGTTGGAGGGAGATCCCAATGCCAGCAAAGCTATTGCTGAAGTTATGATAAACCCCCCTAAATCACTTCGCCCACCTGGACGTCCAAGAAAGAAGCGAGTCCGTGCCGAAGACCGTGGCCGCGTAAAGCGTGTGGTGCATTGTAGTCGTTGCAATCAAACAGGCCACTTTAGAACTACATGCGCAGCGCCCATCTAAGTTGCTCAAGTAAAGTAATAAACCTCCAAGACCTTTGGTTAATTCTAGCCATCTCATCTCTACGCTGTGATTATTTATTCAGGGCTTTGTAACTTAAAGCGGCAAGAAAATGAAAATGTTGTATTTGTTTTCCTTGACAATATTAATGTGAATTTATTTGTTGCAGCTGCTCTCTGAATATGCTGAAATAAATTTCTTATTACGATTTTGATTCGCAGTGCATTTATCATTTATGGGTTTTCTTTCGCAGAGGGCATTGGACTTGTGCTTCAAAAGTTGTTCTCGAATGCTTTATCAAAACTACGAAAGCAAAGAGCCTATTTCAGATCGTAATGGACACGAGTGGTTAAAGAAGGGGGCGGGGGCGGCATTGGAAAAAAAGAGAGTACGGTAATTGAGAGATTTTGTTAAATTTAGATATTTGATATATTAAAAATTATATTTTCAAGTACATAAAAAAAATATTATTTCTAACTGAGAGTATGAAGAGACTAAAGTGAAGGCGCGTATAATCTACCCGCTACATTGCAAACGCGAATAGTGGGACAGCAAGCTAGGATTAAAATTCAGCTGGTGGATCGTGGAGGTCCAAAGCCACCATACTCCTGCTATGGATGCAAACACTCCAAATGTTCCGTGCATGTACTTTGACATGGTATTTCCTTTTCCTATAATAACTAAAGGATGTCTCAATTTTATGATTATGATTTATGCCTATTTTTATTAAATGATCATATAACTGGTGACTAATTTAAGGGCAGCACTCGGATAATAATAAGCTTAAGAATCATTTAATCACATGTGCAGTTGAAAAATACAATCTAAAGTGAAACGGTAAAATTGGAAAAATGAAATCTACAAAGTGAACAATCATCTATCTATTCCCTCTCTATAAATAAATGCAAAAGAATGAGAATATGAACTACAACATGTGAACATCGACGGGGCTCTTTGTTATTTCTTGTCATCGGCAGCTGCAGTATTCGCGTTCGCAGGAGTCATCAGAGTGTCAAACTTGTCAGATTTCCCCAGCACGATTTCAATCTTGAAGGTCATGAAAAACAGATTAGCTACCATTGAGAGGGAGGGACCCTTTGGGTAAAGCTAAAACGTTAGGAAACCCACCTTAGCCTTCTGCACCAGACGACCTCTGTTCTCATCCTTCATCCCAACTGTGGATGTCAAAACTTCTGTTGCAGTTGCAGTTGCAGTTGCATCCCATCATAATCATAATCACAAAACGCATCAGATAGGATAAATAAACCCATCGCCACCTACATAAATATTTCAAAGAATAAATCTTACTCTTCTCTGTGGCAAGTCCATTGTTCTTCAAAATCTCAGCAATTGTGACAACCGTAGTAATAGCTACAGAGAAAACATGTCTGTCAACTTAATTAATTGCACGATATAACTAGGAAAATATCCATAGAACAAAAAAAAAAAAAAAAAGTACCCATTCCCAAAGCAGAAAGCTCAACCTCATTGTGCTGCTGTATGTACCTCTGCACCAAAAAAGAAACGATTTCATCGTTAGACGTGCCGTGCCAGCCGCCACTTGTTCTTTTAAAAAGACCACCAATAAAAAAATTACCTTGGCGAGATTGACGTAAAAGAACAGGGGTTTCTTAGTGTTGGAAACCTGGATTCTATTCTTCTTCTGGTTTTCAGGGGTTGGAGTTACAGCAGCCGTGGCCATTGTCATCGTCCTTCCTGAATCTCTCGCCTTATTTTTATTATTATTATTATTATATTCTTTGGCATCCAGTTAGTTTCACTCTGAAGCGGCAAAATAAAAAGGAAGCAGGGGAAGGATGGATCGGAAAAGTAGCGGAGATCGTTACAGGGAATGTTTAAATACAACACGTGGTAAAGTTTGTTAGCAGTTGAGATTCAAAACTAGCGGTCGGAGAGAGAAACTCTTCATGGTGGTTATTTTTTTGATCGAATTGCCGGAAATACCCCCTAGGTTTGGGCTTCGTGAACGATCAGATCGGATCGGATGCAGTCCATTCATTCTATTCGTTCCGATGGGCACGCATTCAACCGCTTATGGGCTTGACGCTAATTGGCCCAATAAATTTCTTGCTGCTATGGGCTCATGTACCCCATGACGAGATGATTCTTTTAACACCCCTAATATAAGCTAGAGACAGAACCGAACAAACATAAGATAGTACTGGGTAATGTTGATAGATGGTTTGGGGGTTAGAATACAGCATTGGAGTGACGAGGAAGATGGATCGGCCACGAGAGAAGAGAAAGGGTTAAAATGTTCTGTGGTAGTGTCGTCATGTCATTAAGAAAAATAGTGTCTGGGGGTGCTAATAGAAATTCCGAGGTGTTAAAAGAAATGCCTCCGGAACGATCTTCAACTTGGTGTTTTTATTTTTGGACCCAAAATAATCTATTTGTTATGTATTATGAGTTATGACAAAAGAAAAATCATAGATGAGACGGCAAATTAATAGCATTTGTATTCAGGGTCCACCGAGTAGAGAGCATGAGGACGAGATAGTCTCAAATATTGCTTTTATGAGACTTTAGACCTTTCTTTCCGACCACTTAGGTTTATGTTGTGTCCCAATGATCTGCAGGATTATAGATGTATGTATGCATGTAGATGCATGTCGGCATGCACGGTTGGCCTTATGTTGTGGTCCACACAAAATCAACACCAGCATCCATATATATATCTCCGCTTTGGACATGTAGGGTTTTATCTCCGCACGTGCACTTTTGTTACTTTATAATTAGATTACATAAATATAATCGATCCATAATACCCTAGGTAGCTAGCGAGCTAGGTCCAGAGGCTAGCTCACATTATATACAAATGAAACGGGACAACTTGTTTTCGATTATTCTCTATCATTTGTCCTTTTCTGAAAGCCTTATATAAACGAAGGAGACAAGAGCACTACTCCGCCTTCCCTACTTATAATTATTATTATAAACACCAAAAAGAATAATGGCTTAGCTATGCAGCCAGCCATTGGTGAAAATGATCGAGGTATTATGATAGCTTTATTCTGTGGCTCAAATTAATGATGACCCCAAAAAAATGAAAATATATCCACCACCCGTTAGGTTAAGAAAAGAAAGCCGTCCATCCGATTGAGTGTAGCCTGGCCAGCTGATGCATTCGTGGATTAATTGAATCTCTAACTTCTGAACACAGCATCTTACGTACTTTGATTTTGTTGATTAACCTTAAACCTAATCAAGAATCCATTGTCATATTGATTAATTTCAATTATGACATCGATTAATTTATACACATGATGCGATGCGATTGGTTGGTTGATTCCTTTTACATCGATCCCTTTCGGTTTGGAGGATTAGGGATGAGAAAGTATGGAGGACATGACTTGATAACAAGTGCAACCGTTGTCCCTCGCCGTCGTGATATTTAACATTTTCCTAAGACAATTGACTAAACATCCAATAAAGCTTCCACGTCTCTTCTCAATATAGCTCACCAGATTCTTTTTCTAGTTAACAACAAATTGAAATCACTTAGCCGAGGCTGAGGGGACCATCCGTATACATAGAGAGTGAGTTTCAGTCATAGTCTACGGTGTAATTGCAATTAAGGGGATGTCTAAGTTATCCATTGAATTTGGATATACATCAGTAGTAAATCTCAGCAATTTACTACGGTAAAATAAATTTGAACTATTCAAACAAATCCAACAAAAGAAATTGTGCCATGTCAGCTTTTCCTTAATAAGTAAACAAAAAGCCAAGTGATTTAACTCCTACAACACTTGTATGTATATGTATCTACTTATTTTATTTTGAAACAGTAAAATGTATAAGTGGTTAAGAGCATCTCTAATGAGAGTTACAAAGAAAGAGCACTGCTGAGCTGGAAAAGAGAGGAGAGAGGAAGGTACTGACATGGAGCAAAGAGAAGAAAATAAAGTTACAACATTAAATGCCGATGCATATACTGTTTGTGGAGCTCAAGATTTTTTTTTGTATTTTTTTAAGAAGAAAGAGAAGGTTTTATAAGATAAAAGAGATAGTTTATAGGACTTATTTAAAAAAATTTTTAGAGTTGTATGAGTAAAGAAAAAATTGTATAAGTTGTATAAAATGATGTGTCATCGTGAGACCCATACAAATAATATAAATAATTAAAATATAAAACTCTGATGAGTATTATAGTTAAAATGGTCTAAGTGTCCGTTTGAGTCGTAGCAAGTGTCGGTTGAGAAGGGAAAGTCATGAGAAGGTAGAAGAAGCACATGATCCAGAATATATGTATGTATGGTGGGTTCAAGTGTTTGACTCAATATATAAGAATCACTCTTCCATTCTCTCGCGTAAGTAAGACGATAAAAGAAAATTATGAGGTGGCCCAGACTTGGTTCTATTGTTTGGAGACAGACACTCCATGTCCTTAAAATTTTAGAAACTCAAGTCTAAATATTATATACTTTTACTTTTTCTTTTATTTTGGCTTCCATCAATTCCGGTTTCATCTAATTACTACCTGCTGCTTTCCACTCTGCCATATCCTATTTCCTTTTTTATTTTTTATTTATTTTATATATATATATATATATATATATATCTAATTATTCTCATGTCTCAAATAAAATTAATTTTATATCATATTTTTTTAAATTATCCAAGTCTAAACCAAAAAAAAAAAAAAAAATTTCTCAATATTCGATTTGATGTTTGGCCCAGTGATCACTATCAAATCTTTTAATTCTCAAAATCAATCTTATATGTAGATGATAACTTGTTCTAAATTAATCTCAGTATTAAACTTGTTAATGAGAAAGGAGTATCTATTTATATCATTATAAATTATAGACTAACAGCTGTATATCACTGACTAATTAAAGGGATGAACCGTGTCTAAAGAGAAATTTTCCAAACTTAAATTTGGTGAGTTATCTTTTTGACTTTCTGGAATACTCGAAGAAAAAATTCAAAATTGTAGGCATAAAGTTGGTCAAGGTTTGAATTTTAGTTTGGAATTTAATATAATTAATTAGCATAATAATATCTCAAACAATTGCAAAAACTGGAAAAGCAGCAAAGACTAGTCAAGAGTTCCACTTGAACTAAATGAACAAAGCGAGCAATAGGACTGCCGGTGCTGGAGATATGAAATTCGAAATTAATAAATAGAAATTAACTTTCCTTTAAAATTCAAAAAAAGGAAGAGGAGAAACAAAGGCTGAGGCGTGTATTCAAAAATTCAACAAGGCTAAGGCCCCCCTACAGTACAAACTGCTTTCGTGTTCATCTTGTCTCGTCTCTAAGTAGCATTAACTCTTTCTAATCAATAGTAATAGTAATAGTAATAGCGTGATGCATAAGCATCTACCAGATATTTATCCACCTCCCTCATTCACGGAGACAAAAAGAAACAGAGACAGCATCATCGTATTCATCACACTTACCTACTAGAATTTACATTTAATCTCTCACATCTACTCCACGCACGAATGCTTCCTACCAAGCTGCTTTTATGTTTCGTGAAACCCAGTCAAATGGTACCATGTTTATTACAAGCATTAAAAAAAAAAGAAGAAAAAAAAAGAAAAAGAAGATCGGGGCCATACCCCACCCATCGCTTTTTATCCCTTCCGGATCTAAATTTCTAAGATAAGTTAAGAGGTTGCTTCTTAAACCTGCTCATTATGATTACAATTTCACAACTTCCCAATCATTAAATCTCTCAAAAATCTCAATTTTCTAGTACTTTATAAAATTTAAATGATTTAACTTACATTTTGTTTTACATTTAAATATGTAGTGATCTTCGACACAAAAAAAAATTGAAGTTGGAATCGTTCGTGCATGTTGATACCGGGGACGATGAAATACTAAATTAGAAAAATGACAAAAAATGAAAAAGGAAAGAATCACGTGAGAAAAGTAAAGACGTAGAGCGGGCGAAATTTGTTCCTTTTCACAAATCTCCGACAAATTGGCCATTAAATATGACGAGGTTAGCGTGACACGTTTGAATCTAAAATGCACACTACCTGATAACCAAATTTCATTATTATTATTTTTTTCCGTGTCAACATTAAATAAATACATTAATATTTTGTTTCAATGTATTATTACATATTACATAAAATAATTAATATGTAAATGAAAGATATACTAATAACGATACATTAATAATTTGAGGTTATTTAAAAATAAAAAAAGTGTAAAGTATGTATACTTGTAGTGGTAAATTCTCGCTATTTCATCGGATACTTGTTGGTAAAAACTCTATCAAAAAGATATTTGTTTATAATATATATACTTGTTAGTATATAAAAAAAGAAAATTATGGAAGGAGAGACTAGTGTGTATGACTTTTGGCGTGGAGACCACATAATAAAATATAAAATAAATAATTATTTTAATCTTTTATATTTAAAATTTTTATTAATTTAATTCTTCATATTAAATTTATTAATTTAATTTTTTACACTTAAAATTATAATTAATTTAATTTTTTTAATTTATTAATTTAATCTCATACTTTAAAAATATTAATAAATTTAAAAAATTAATAAAAATTTTAAATATAAAAAATTAAATTAATAAATTTAAAATGTAAAAAATTAAATTAATAAAAATTTTAAATATAAAAAATTAAAATAAATATTTATTCTAAAATAAAAGCCGACGAGTGACAACCACCACGTTTTCGGTGCAGGGACATTACAGCCTTCAGCTGCCCTCTTACATTTATTTATCATCGAAAATCGTACGAATAAAAAATGGAGTCAAAATATTGATAGACCACCGCCAACTAACGGCGTCAGAAATTCGTACCATCCAAACCTAACGTTGTCAGTAGTCAATTCGGAATTTCCCAAGTAGAAACGGTAGAAATACAGCTATGGACTAAAACAAGGAAACAATTTTTTTTTTTTTAAAAAAGAACAATTAAGCATATACTCAATAAATACAATTTTATTCAAGTCACTTGGCGAAATACTAAATGAAAAATTAATGTCTAAATTTGAATTGTCATAAATAAAATATTTACATGTATCAATATTTTACTTTCTACTGCCAACACATCAAATAATAATTTTATATATTAACAATACTATTAAGAATAATAAAATATTATTTTTAATTGAATCATGAGTCAATGGTTGACTTAAATTATGAAGACGGTGTCAATTTCCTATTTAAGTAACTGATGAAGTTTTTTATCATTTTTTTTTTGTGGACACAATATATCATATATTTGGTTTGATTTCTGAATAGTGATGCACTAGTTTACCAAAACGTTGGAGAAATTTGAAATATTTGATTTGATTAGTTATGCTCAAAAGTGTCAAATGATGAAGAAGGCTGGTTTAAAAATATTCTGAACTGGCAGTATTGCTTATCCACATCTTATCTTTCTGCTCACCACTCTCTATATTTCCTCTTTATTTCAATTTAAATTCAACGCTATCTGCTTATCGATTGCGTCAACATTTCCCATTAAACTAGGGATATTTAATAGATAGATTCATTTTAAATTTTAGGATGCATAAATTATAAATTTTTAAATTTATGAACTATAAAATTTTTAAAATACATTTAATTAGTTTTGAAATTATTAGAAAGTTATGAGATGTTCTTAAAGAAAATTTATTAAAAGAAACTTTTAAAATTATATTTTTATAAAAATTGATACCTAATATAGAAAATAACTAATCTTAATTTAGGATTTTTGGAAGAAAGAAAATCCATTTATTTAACGCCGCTTAGCGTCACGCCGTTCAAATATCACTGTCAAAATTAACACCGTCAGATCTTCGGGGCTGACAACAAAAGGAGAAAAAAGTTACACAACCGCCGCTTCCTAGAAGTTTAAAATAAACAATAAATAAAAACGGATCTATATATAACAATTAGAGAAAAGTTATCTGTATATCGATGTTACAGGATAAAATTATAAAGAAGAAGTAAAATTATAAATAAAAAGAAATTAAAAAAAAATGAGGAAATACATAGCACCCCTCTAACCATTAAGCGAGAAAGGAACGCAATAAAAACAGTTTATGTGAACCTCCCTCTGAGAAAAGGATCATCCAAATCCATTTCTTTTTATAATTTTTTTGATTTGTCTATTTCTCACGTACAGAAAAAAAGAAAAGAAAAAGCTCAAAGAGAAGAGAGGGGGAGGGAGGGGTAGAGAGAGAGAGGAGGACAAGACAAGGAGCAGAAGGGGAAGGGCGTCGAGATCTTATCAGATCGGAGCTGAACCGCGACCGAAAGTTTTACAATCTTAGCTGATTCTGGTGCGTTTCTAGCATATCATGCGTTTGTTTTTCTCAGTCTTTGTAATGTGGGTGTTGATCTTTCATGTTCCTCCTACCACTTAAGCTCTGGGATTCGCTGCTCTGAGGATCTTTCTCTCATTTTCTTCTCTCCTATGCTTGTTTTCTTTGACAAGTTTGCCCAGAAATGAAGGCAACTTCCTTTTGTTGGTTCTTTTCCGATTTATATTTTCATCTTTTTTTTAATTATTCAGAAATGAAGGCCATTCCTTCTGTGGGGTTTTAACACCCAAATACGAGCCTTTTCCTTGCCAAAATCTATGCGGCCGAAAACGAGAATTTAATTCTCCAGGGCTTTTACATATTCCATGAATTTATCATTTGCTGCCTTCTGGATTTTAATCTGTTAGTTAACTTCTTGGCCTTTTCATCTTCAAATTTGAAAATTTCTTCAGTTCGCTTTTACTTTAATAAATAAAAATGGTGAATTTTGTTCTTTGATTAGGCCTTCTGCGTCCGTCTTTATTGACTTCCGCTCATCCAACAAAACGATGACAATGTCTTATTGACTTGTCCCTTTATCTTTAGCTCATGTTCTGGTAGCTTTTTAATGTTCAAAATTTGCATTGGACCTGCAGAATATTTTTGCTGTTATTCCTTGGAATCTTACCTTGAAATGAATTCCTACCTTTTTCTTTCCCGTTTCACGTTGAGGCACATTGAAAATGAATAGGGTTTCATTCTTTTTCTATTTTTCTTAAAAAAATAAAAAAGCTTGACCGTGGTTGGCAAAGTGCTTCTTGCTACGGTGCCAAAGTTACAGTATCGCAGTTAATTTACATATATTTCTGCGAATAACAATTCCATTGGTATATACTGTTTTCTTTGCGAAAGGGTAGTCTCTCGATCTGTTTAAAACTTGTTTGGATACTGTCTTCTAAGATATTGGCATTCGCTAATTATATATCATTTAAATTTTTGGGTTGGCTGAATGTTTTTTCTAGGTTTCAACTACTTCAAAGTGCTATGTTGCTTATCTGTAACTTGTATTGATTGCAGTGCCATGGGGAGGGAAGTTAGTGGCATACAAGTTGTGGACAGGAAGCCAAATAGCGTTGTAGTTTCTTCAAATGTACATGTTGCTCCCAAAACTCCCGCAGTCAAGGTTGAAACCACTGAAGCTAATTCATTTGTTGAGAAATCTCATGAGAAGAAGGATATTTTGAGTGCCAAAAGCACCAATCATGGTTCTGACTTGCCTGAGGCACACAAAACGTTAAGCTCACCTGCTACAAGATCTGCTGCGGTTGTGAAGGAGCATACCAGTGACCCTATTTCACAGCCGTCCGATCTGGCTACCGAAGAGCATGAACCTGTTGCGACTGACATGAACCTATCACCAAATGCCAACAATATGCTCTCACCTGACTCGACGAAGAATTCACAGGTAAGTAAAATTTTCACTTACTAATTTCTATTGTTTAACCACTTTCCAAAATTTATGTAGCAACTGCAATGAATATGTTGAGTTGCTAATACTACTATTCCTCTTTCGAAAACTTACAGACCTATCTAAGCCCACTCTTCGGTTAGTATTCTTCAGTGATCTGACAACTCACTCACTTTGGCATAAAGACCTAGCAGTAATTTATAGTGTATTCAATTTGAGTTGGTTGCTGTTAGATTCAAGTAAACGTAAACTTAAATTTCTAGAGAGTAATTCAACTAGGACTCTCCCTTTTTCTTTTTGTTGCCTTTTCTTCATGCGGCCTCCCTAAGCCGGTCAACGATAAAACGGGTAAGAAGCCTCCTGAACCACAACATTGAGAAAATTGACATGCCAAACGCCATTGTTTACTAAGTAGCCATAAGTTATATGCCAACGGACTTACCTGCTGACATGGTTTGGAGTTGATGGTTGCTATATTTTGCATATATTGTTATTTATAGTTCTTTCTTGATTAGATTACTTGTCTGCAATATCTTTACATTTATTTTCAGCCGAATACACCTTTTTCAAGGAAGCTCTTGCCATCTGATGATAAGAAGCACCATGATGACGAAGATAATTGGTCCCTTGCTTCCTCGTATCCTCTAATTTTAACATTCAGAAGAAACTAAGAAACAGCCTCTGTTCCATATATTTTTGATAGGAACTGTAGGAAACCCATAAATATAGTTACTACTCATAATAACATGATATCGCAATCAGTCTGCATTTTGTTCCTTAGCCAACCCTAGTAGTGCAACATCTGTGCGTACTGCCAGGACTAGGGTAACAGTAGGTACAGCGCCTACATTCAGAATCTCTAAACGTGCAGAAAAACGGAAGGAGGTATTGTTCTACTGATAGTTCATTCTGTTGTATATTTGTGAGCGCTTTCCAAGTTAATGTTATTAATTGAATCCAGTAGGTAGTTCCGGTTCTTATCTTTGCTTTGATTTACCTATATAGTTCTATCAGAAGCTAGGGGAGAAACATCAAGCTCTTGAAGAAGAGAAAAATCAGTATGAAGCAAGGCAGAAGGTATAATAATCTCTTTTATCTTTTGGTTTCCCCCTCTTGTTAAAAACATCCTCTCCCCTCACCCAAAGCCTATGCACCTGGGTCTTGTCTTGTGTTTCTGATCGTATATTATTTTTTGCACATTGAATTGATCAAATTACTTCTTTATATTTTATTTTATAACAATCCTCACAGGAAGAGGAAGAAGCAGCCATCAAGCAGTTGAGGAAGTCCTTGGTAATTAAAGCAAATCCAGTACCAAGTTTCTACTATGAAGGCCCTCCGCCGAAGACTCAACTCAAGAAGGTAATCTTTCCTTTGATTTGATGTGACTAAAGGGATATAATGGGAATAATAATCTCTCTGACAATGTCTGGTATGGATACTTCGTATTTGGAAGTTGGATATGCCTATGCTTGTGGTAACCCTAATGTGTTATGTGTCCCCTCCTCTTTGCTAACTTGTATTGATTTTCAAGTTGCAGTTTTAGGGTTTCAAGGTACATTTCATTCATCGTCTTATCATGTATAGTGGAAGATCCTTTTTTTCTTAGTGATTTCTGAATTGCTCTTTCAATGGCAGCTGCCGCTAACTCGGCCCAAGTCACCAAAGCTTAGCCGGAGAAAGAGCTGCGGTGATGCTGGAACTTTATCTCCAGAAGTTTGTACTCGAGCACATCGTCACAGCATGGGATGCCATAATCCCATCACTCCAAAAAATAAGGAGCAGGTCATTAGACGCAACATCAATGGCACTTGCAAAACCAAAGAGCGATCAAAACTGGATAAGGACACAAAAACAGCTCCTCCGAAGCTCACAGAGCAGACAAATGCGGACATATCAGTCCAATCCTGAGCTTGCAAGTTTTGACTGACCTGGAGTTGAGAGAAAAGTAGCCTTCATTTTCCTCTGTTACCATATGGATATTTGCAGAAGAGATGGCCCTATTTTCTTTTCACCCTCACTGACTTTTAAGTGGTTTGTGTTGAATTGTATATGTTTTTGTAAGTTATATTGGTACAAAATCCTCATGTTATATATAAAGATAGGGAGTTAGAAGGAGTATGCATCATGGTTGTTGAATATCGGGTGTTCTAAAAACGTTTTTGTATGGATTATTTGTATGGTTGATATTATTAGATATTTCAGAAGAAATTTTTATGTCTGTATCAACTTGTGGCGAGTATCAAAGTCCAGAAAAACAAGTTTAAAGAATTTGACGGACATAAGAAAGAACCCCAGTTGATAAGAAGGAAGATATATCCATATTTTTGTCGTGGGAATTTTTTTTTTTTTAAAAGAAGTTTTTTATGGATTAGATTATTATTTTTTGGGTTAAAAGTATCAGGTCTAGGCTGATAGGCGTTTTTCGATTTTTATCAAACCTTATGCTTATATAATTTTATTGCATGCAACGGTATGGAAGATAAAGATACGAGTTACCCATTTCTTTTGTTCATCTCCAAAACCAGAAAGAACGATGGTTACGTCGTGTTCCTTTTCCTCCTCACTTGTTTTCCTACCTCTCAATCTCAAGACCCGAAAATCACCATTAGCCTTCTCTTACAGTAAGAGATTGGCCATGGATGGTCAGAAATCTACCTCCAAAAATCGCAGAAAATCATCCTATGGTACCTCTAGAAGATCAATTCTCAAGAAATCATTCAGCCAAGGGCAAGTGAATTTCGCAGCTCTATTATCAGATGACCCCGTCGTTGGTGGAGGCATATCGGGTTTGCGAATTTTTATGTATTAGTTAATATGGCTATTTCTCTCTTGTCCTCATTCCTCCATATATGTAAAACAGTTAGACTGTAGAGTGCTAGGATATATGGTTTCTGCACCTTTCAGAACTCTCCGTTATTTATCGGGAAGAAATCCTGTAGGCTTATTTGTCATTGATTTGCTTGAATGCAAATGAATGCATTGGAGTTCTTAATTTTTTCTCTTAGGATGTTAGCTAGGAAAAAGAAAAACAAAAGAAACAATTTTAAATTCAAGGGGTTTACTTTTTTGTTGGTGCATATTGTTTAGGGTATTCATGGTCTGGGAGGAAGAATGGGAACAAGAGTAATTGATTCTCAGCCATTGATATTTGACCATGCGGGTCAATTCTTTACCGTAAATGATTCTCGATTTGCTGAGCTGGTTAATGCTTGGTTGAGAAGGGTCTGGTTCGAGAATGGCAGGGTATAATTGGAGAAATTCAAAATGGTGGTCACTTTTTATCTCCTCCAAAATATATAGCCACAAATGGAATGCTGATTCCTTACTCTCTGGGTGATTAAACATTCATCCAAATGTCTTGAAAAAGAAAAACAAGATATCACAGAACAAGTAAAAACCCCTTCCTCTCCTTGATGGAAAATCTAAAGTTCCTTTTGAAGGAGCTTTTGTGAAAGGAGTTGATTCTGTCATGGATGGCCAATAATACCAGAAAATTTACGGGTTCCCACGGTAGTGGTCCTCATTGTTGGACCTTTCTGAGCACTGCAGCATATGGAAAACAGAACAAGGTTCCACAGGTTGGTGGTACAATCTATTAATAAGGATGCTAGAATCAAATTGGTGACATCAGCTGTGAGCCTCAGTCGATTGCAAAAAGAAAAAATGATATTATAGGAATACCATATCTTGGGAGGTTTCAAAGCTCAATAAAATTGTCTGTCAACTCTCTTAGCAGTGTTTCTGGTGTGCTTATTCTCAAGTACTGACCAAAAATCCTGCAACAAGACTCTTGAATATTATTTCCTATGAAAATCTAAAAATATCATATCAGTGAAAATATCCCTGCATTTTTTATCGGTTTGGAGGAGCTGGTATATGCGGTGATTGGTTCAAGTGTAGAAGCAGCGGAATGGCTCTAGCCAACCATGTTGACTTTTGTCAATTTTATTTGTATTTTGTTTATATGTAACCATTTTCTAAAACAAATCAAACAACCTCACTCTAGATAATTCAGTTTTAGTTTTACTTTTGCAATTGTTCCCTGTTTTGGAAATATTATCAAGCCGAGAGTTTCATCCACTGGAAGGGACAATTCCCCGAGTTGGGGTTAAGCGAAAAAGCGAACTGGGATGAGCTAACAAAATGCGTTGAAAAATACGGCATATTGTTCGTTGTCTTGTGACCATTCATTGATTACGTTCTTTTTTCTTCTAGAAATAAGATAACAAAATTGTTAAGCAGCATTGAATTCTGTAAACAACTTTCTGGAACAGAAAATAGGACCGTATCCTTCCTTTAATGTTTTCATTTCTACAAAATCAAACAAATTAAATTTACAGAGGTCTATGGCGAAAAGAAATCCTACGAAAATAAGCACCCGCAGCTTCACTTCTTAGCCTTCTTTGCCGGGGCATTTTTCACCGGCGATCTGACACTCTTGGGCTTCTTCACGCCCTTTACCGGCACCTTCTTTGCTGTCTTGACAACTCTCTTCTTCCCCGGTGAAGCCTTCACCGATGTCCTAGCTGACTTCGTTGTTGCTTTTGCTTTCGGTTTCACCGCCTCCTTAGATTTTGCGGTTGCTTTGGCGCTTGAGGCGGTGGTTTTCTTTGCGGCGACAGCTTTAGGCTTAACAGCTGCTTTCGACTTGGATGCAGCCTTAGCCACAATTTTTGCAGGCTTCTTGGTAGCAGAAGGAGCGGATGCCTTGACTGGAGCCGACCGATTTGGTGGAAGCTTGAAAGAATTCTTGACCTTAACAAGCTTACCAGCACCGACCGATTTTTTCAGATAATGAAGCAAAAGCTTCCTGAAATTGGGTGGAAGCTGCTTATGCCTCTCTTCAATAAATTTGGTGATAGCATGCTGGCTCGAACCGGTCCTCTCTTTCAAAGTCACAATCGCATCCGTTATCATCTGAAAATTCCATAAATTAAATTAACCACAATAGAATTGCACAACTTTGACTTGCAATATCAGAAAAAGAGGGAAAAAAGAAAGAGAACAGTACCTCAATGAAAGGAGGGTGCGATGGCGAGGCCGCCTTGGGCTTCTTCGGTGCGGCTGGTTTCTTGGCCTTGGTCTCTGCAGCAATGGCCATGGCAGCGAACGAAATATATGATGTCGAAAACCAATCACAGAAATTCAAGGACGGAGCTAGCTTTACTCTGGAGTTTAGATAACGGTAAAGCGAGCGAAGAGAGGCTGTTTATAAAGGGTGATAGGGAGGGAAATACTGAACGCTGATTGGTAGAAATAAGGGTCGCGCGGATTGAGAACCTTTGCAATTTTTAAATATGAGCCTTTGGATCAAGGGTTATCTACGGTGAAGAATACAAGTGAAGGTGAGATAGCTTAATAGGGCGGAGAAGTAAATGTGGAGTTAAAAGGTTTTTCCGAATGATTATCAATAGGTACATCTCGCGCATTAGTCAATGGTTTTTAATAATGCTCGAATATTGTTTTAGGCCAAAACCTAAGCTTTCTAAGCAGTATCCATTTGGGTAAAATGATTTGATGTCAGGTAGAGAAATTTTGCTTTGAACTTTTTATATGTCAAACTCGAGAGATGCTTAAACTGAAGTGATTATGTTATACTAGTGTGAAAAAATATCTTTACTTTATGGCATAAAATAAAATACAAGATACAGAAAGGAAGAGAGGTTGTGTATGATGATTAAACAAAAAGAATCCCATATTGTCTCTATACATACAACACTATAAAGTTGTATGTGGAAACAAAGCTGACAGACTATAAATAAAATATTAATTTGTCATTATATTTTTATATAAATATAAATATATATATATATATATATATATATATATATATATATATATATATATATATATATATATATATATATATGGGGAAGTATGAGCTTGTTTCTGGTTACTCCTTACACAAGACACAGCTTCTAAGTGCTTCCACATATGATGGTCTTCATCGTCCTTTGGGATTGGCAATCTGTGAGAAAATGGCGCTGGAATTCTCACTGCTATCCTCTTGCTCATTTGCGGTACTTAGGTTCTTATTTTCGTCGTCTCCCAGGCTTACCTCTTCGAACTCGGATTCCTCCCGCGAAGCATGACGTGAACCGCCGTTGTTCTCTTGCAGGTTAAGAGCGAATTCGAGATTCCAACAGAGATCATTCATAGAAGGGCGATCGAGTCCATGATCAGACAAGCACTTCTCGGCAGTATCTGCAAACTTTTTCAAGCTTTCTGGGTTGATCTTCCCTTTGAGATTGGGATCAATAATATCCTCCAAAGTTCCTTTTCTTTTGCAGAGAAGAGCCCAATCTGCAAGACTCACTTGTTCCTTTGGAAGATTAGGATTCAAGACAGGCCTAGCACAGAGCGCCTCAAACAGGACAACCCCAAATGAGTACACATCTGACTTCTCGGTCAATTGTTGTCTTCTGAAATATTCAGGATCCAAGTACCCAAAGCTACCCTTTACCACTGTACTAACATGCCCAGCGTTGTTCATATCTGGACCAGTTTTTGACAAGCCAAAATCTGAAACCTTGGCAACCCAGTTCTCATCACACAGAATGTTAGTCGTTTTGACATCTCTATGAATGATGGTGTACTTAGCCCCTGTGTGAAGGTAATGAAGTCCTCTTGCAGCTCCAATGCAGATCTCCAACCTTCGCTTCCATGATAGGGTATCCGTTGGCTTGTTGCCCTTGTAAAGATGTTCCCTAAGGGTGCCACGTGCCATGTAGTCATAAACCAAGCACATCTCATCATCTTCCTCACAGAACCCAATCAAGGACACCAAATGCTTGTGTCTCAGCTTGGAAAGCATCTCAATTTCAGTCTGGAATTCATTAACTCCTTGTTCTGATTGTGGGTTGGATCTCTTAATAGCCACCTTGAACCCATTATCAATAACGCCCTTATAAACCTTGCCGAAGCCTCCAACACCAATAACATTAGACTCATCGAAGTTCTTGGTTGCATGCTTGATCTCTTGTAACGAGAAATAGCGGCAAAGCCCTTGAGCCATAGCTGAAATGTTGTTACTAGCACAGCTCTTCCCAGATATTGTGGATTTGCTGCCACTTGAATGAGAATTACCATAGAGTGGCAGCCAGCTTGATGTCTGTGTGTATGATCCAGGATCTCTATTCTTCCTTTGGAAGGCAGCAATGCATATTGCAGTCACTAAGGCGAAACCGGCGGCTCCTCCGGCAGCTCCACCAATAACAACAGTGTTACTGGTTTTTTTCTTGTTATCAAAGGACTTCTTCTCCTGCTCATGTTCCAAGAGCATCTGAGAAGGTTGAGGATTGGGGCCAGCCAAGATTGTGTCATTCATCTTGAATATCTCCACCCCATTGAGCATTGCATCATAGTACTCTGGCTTGGTTTCAGGATCTGGGTGCAAAGCAAGCCAGAGATTCTCATCGCCTGGACTATCTCCAACATAGATCACATAGTCCTTGTAAGTTGTCATGCCTTGACCCCCTGACCACGCAACAACATCAGCTTCCCTCTGTGCCGTTTGGTTGTTGATGAAGATGTTGAAAACTATCTGGTTCACTTTGGTTTCTACGTAGTCACAGAAATGCAACCTTGTAAGATACATGAAATTGGGATCAATCTGGAATATCCAAGTGAGATTGAAGCCCATGTTGACATTGTTGTCGCTACCCATTGATCTTGATGTCGAGTAAACATCAAGAGGAGCTATGTATTTTGGCATGCTTTGGTAATTGATTGTGACGTTTTTCTCAACATGGGATGTGATGCCACTAGCTGCACCATACAAATAAGGCGTGTCATCATACCAAGTCCTACTAAGATCAGAATCTTGGTTGGGAGGTATGTACTGCCCACCAACATTCAATCTAAACATTGTCTGAAAAGTCGAGGTTGTAGTATCCAAAGTTTGGTCTTGATTCCCAACCATTACAGCAGAAGATCCAAATACTTCTGGCATCGGGATTAGCTGAATTCCATTGACAAAAGCAAAAGCACCATTGTGTTTGTCAGAGGGCTTGAATGTGAGGGTCAAAGAATCACTATTCAAAGGCGCCAGAGAATACTCCCTGTCAAGGTAAGCTTGGGAGAGGGCCTGACAAGTAATAAAGGCACTGAAATTGCTCAATAGAGTAATCCCATTTGCAGTCACCTCAAAATAGGAATCAGCTGGATTGAAACTGCCATAAACAGAGGGATAAAAATGAAGCCTAAGCCAATAACGCTTATCTGGTTGTACTGGGAATCTGTAGGAAGCCTCAGATGTGAAAACACGGGCTGTCATGTATGGAACCTCAGACAAAAGTGAAGGGTCTTGATGAGAGGATTTGGATGCTACTGTATTGCCTCCTGTCAGGTACTTGCTATCAGAACTCCATTGTCTTCCATCTACGTCTTTGCCACCATTTTCTAACCCACAACCCAACAACAATGAATCTGATGAGTTATCGCTTGATACGGCAAGGGCATTCAACAAAAGAGAAATGCAAACCAAGACAGGGGCATTGGAAATCATGACTGAATTTTGAAGCCAAACAAACAAGAAAAATGGACGATTGGGCGTACAGGAAAAAAAGGAGGAGGGCGAGGGGAATTTCCTGTACGCCTAAAAGATCAAAATGGATTGATTCTTTCTGTTTATGTTCTAATGGGACAACTACTAGCCTAAACCATCCTGATCAACCATGGAGGCTCAAGCGTAAATAGAGGTACCTACCTACCTGGAATGGAGTGACCAAACCAGGCAAGAAGAGAGCTTCAAGTTTTTTTTTTTAAAAAAAATTATTCTACGGTGAGAGAAACAAAGACTGTCGGTGAGCTGCTTCTTGTCAATTCCAATTTTGTTCAAAATCATTGCTCGTTTGATTGAGAATAGCAATTGGTTTGAAACCAACGATTGAGAGTGAGAATCGCAGTTGAATCAAATTATCGGTCTCAATTTCTAAATCAATTCCGACACCTCTTCTAATTTTAGGATAACATGTTAATCATTAGATTTTGTTACCCTTTGTTCGGAAAATCAATAAAATATGCGTGGTATGGTATCTCTCTAGTTTATATTATTAATAATTTGATTTGATTGATTGTTATGATTCCAATTTTATAATTATAACTTTGTTGGAATTAATTAAGGAGTATTTGCAGGGGTGGTTAGTGAGTAGTTACTGCAGATTGCAATTGGAAAAGAGAGCGATGACATAAATGTTTTTTTTAGCAATGATGCTTATTACAAAGATTTTTGACACCCCTCATCCAAATACCCATACCCAACACACCCTCCTAAATATTGCTCTAATTAAAATTAACTTCCTCCTAAAATTAACACACAGATGTTTATGCAGACAGTTAGAAATGAATGGTGGAATAGCAATGGCAAAGATGGAGATCTTTAAAGTTAAGCTCTCCTCTCCTCCCTCCATTAATAGAACAAATAAGCTCTTTCCCTACCCAAAAGTTTCATTAATTTTCCAACTCTCTCCCACCCCACTCACTCCTTTTCTCTTAGGCGAGGCGGCTTTCGTCGCTGCCTCCGCCACCTTACTCCTCTTTCTTTCATTACTTGTTCTTCCTTCTACCCCAACCCCAACCCCAATCCCAATCCCAATCCCACGTATATATAAGAAATGGCCGACAACCAACAGCTTGAGAGTGTATCGTCTTTACCGGTATCCTCTACCGATTCGGAAGAGGAGTTGCAGCATATGCCATTGGCACCCCTGGCTTCGAAGAGCAAGAAGCGTTTGTCGAAGCAGCTATCCATGTGTGAGACATCCAGAGATGTTGCATGGGAGAAAAGGCGCCGGCAAATTCTGCACCAAGAACGCAGAAGGAATGGGATTCATGATTGTGAAGACTTAACGGACGAAGACCTGAATGAGCTCAAAGGGTGTATAGAATTGGGGTTTGGATTCAACGAGGAAGATGGCCAAATGCTTTGTAATACTTTGCCCGCTCTCGACCTCTATTTCGCCGTCAACCGCCAGCTTTCGTCGCCAAGCCCTGTTTCTACTCCTCAGAGCCGTGGCTCTTCTCTGGTTGCTCGTTCTTCATCCTTCGAGAGCCCAAGGAGTGATTCCGATTCCTGGAAGATTTGTAGCCCAGGTCACTGCTTAATTAATTGAGATTTGATAAATATAATACTTAATATTATTATTATTAACATTGTTTTGTTTTGTTTTTCATTCATAAAATTAATATTTATTTTGAGAAGAAAAAGAAAGCCTTGTCGGTTTCGATTGATATGTGTTTGTGTTTTTGTCTCTGTCGGCCTTGTGCAGGAGATGACCCAGAACACGTAAAGACCAAATTAAGGCATTGGGCTCAAGCCGTTGCTTGTTCGGTGATGCAGTCTTCTTGAAATATATATGGTGGGAATTGAAATGGTTTGTACATATAGAGAGGGAGATTCTAGATGCTATGAAAGAGGAAGAAAACCCGAAAAACGAATACAAAAAAAAAGAACGAAAGAAAGAAAGAGATAAAAGATGCAGAGGTCGGGTTGAGCAGAGCATGCAGTTGAAAGCAGCAGCAGCAGCCTACCGCACCTTCTTCATCTGGGGTTTTCTGTTGGAAGCTAAAGGGAATTTGACAGCCTCCAGTTACAGAGTTGGTTAGATGATTATGGTCTAATCAATGAATCACTCCCATTTTCTTTTCCTCCTCCTTTCTTTTGTGAATGTGGAAATGTGGTTTCTCCATATTCCAAGGGCGTATTCATGTAAAGGCAAATTTTGAGTAACAAATATATGCGGTACGTACAGGAAAATACCTTACCATATATGAGCATAGGGTAGGGCGTGACTGACCTCTTTTACGGTTAATTTTCTAAAAAAATACAAATTTGAAAACTATTTACACAAAGGTTAATAATCAAAAACTATTTCCTAATATACTACAAAATGGAAAAAGCTTGAAGGCGCCATTTTGATTGGCTTTCAAGAAGAGAAAATCTTCCAAAAAAAAAAAAAATAGACTAAAAGGCTGGCGCCTATTAACATAAACATGATTGAGAATGGCGCCCTTAGACCTTTCCCACTTAACCATTTTTGCGCATATGTTTGGAGTGGATGCCTGCTGTGAGCGCCAAAAGGAACTGGGCCTTCAAAGTGAACAATATGTAATGGAGAACGCCAACTGTTTGACGCCTTCAAAGACTTTGAAACTTAGCCAATTTGTGGCACTTGTGC
This sequence comes from Bauhinia variegata, assembly GCA_022379115.2. Taxonomy (NCBI): domain Eukaryota; kingdom Viridiplantae; phylum Streptophyta; class Magnoliopsida; order Fabales; family Fabaceae; genus Bauhinia; species Bauhinia variegata. The sequence goes on along the minus strand of CM039429.1, from coordinate 27,090,441 downwards.
AAGTGCATGCTTGCTGTGAACGCCTATCGTGTTGGCGCCATTAAAGTGTGCACTTTCTATAGAACAACACCAAACTGTTTGACACCTTCAAACCTTCCCATACTTAACCAAGTTCGTGGCACTTTTGGAAGTGGACGGTTGCTGTGGACGCCTATCGAGTTGGCGCCTTATAACTGTTGTTTTCTTATGGAAGGCGCCTAACTGTTTGCCGCCCCTCCTTCCTTCCACTTTTTATAATCTTTGTTACGGGTAAGGTCTTATTTGTGCTCTTTCACTCCTCTCTCCAGTCGCAACACAAGTTCTCATTGCCGCCCACCGTTGCAGATCTGCCCAACCCCGCTGCTCTCCATGAGGCCGACGAGGTGCTCTACGCTGCTGGGTTGTGCCCTTTTTGCTTGTTTGAGGTGCGGACTCCTCACAATCACTTTCTATTTCTCTTTTGCCATTTATCTAATTGAGGTTTAGTTGTTTTGTGATGTGGGTGGGAATGATTAGAGTTGATTTTGATAAATGGGTTTTCATGAAAGTGTGAATGGGGTAGTATAGTTTAGTTGTTTTGTGGATGATTAGAATTGATTTTGGTGCATTTGATAAATGAGTTGATTTTACCACCGCAGAGGCAGAGGATCAGTCAACGTGGATGCCAGATTCATTCACCCGGATGTAGGACAGGACTGATGACCATATGCATTAGATTCACCTATATATATATATATTCTAGTTTACGTTCTCACCCTACTGGACTTTGCACTCTTGTTTTTACGGATTTTATGTTGAAAGAAGCTGTTCATGTCTTCCTGTGTTTTCTGTTTGTCTTTTATCACAAAATGGGAATGTTTATACTTGTGGAGACGCTATGGACAAATCTTCTCTAATTGTCATCTTTTTTACATGCTTGCCTTGCCATCTGTATATTTTTGTATAATTTCTCTTAAAATAACTTCCTTTCAATCTATAATCACTTTTCTATTACCATGATTTAACAAAAATTTTATATAGTATTTTTCTTATGTATCTACTTCTTGTAAGGAAGAGGAGTTCCTAGGGTGATTTGACTCTCAAAATTAAATTATTAAAATAGTAGTAATGCTTTGAGAATTTTACAGAACAAGATTTATTATTATGTTGCACTCTTTATTAGTTTTACAAATTGCTTTCAACTGGCTGATAAGTGTTTAACGTAGGAAGTGACTAAAACCCAATTCATCAATCTCGGTTGGATTTTGAAAAATTTAATGACAATGCTTACGATTTAGATGGTCTAATTTTGTAATGAAAAAGCTAAAATAATTTTGATGACCTAAATTTTGCTAGGCATGTAAAATAATTTTTTTAAAAAAGATAAATTCATCTTATAGACATGTTATGAGTAAAATGTAGAATAATGACGTGGAAGTCAATTATAGGAAGAGTTGTAGTAGTGTCAGTATAAATAGGGCACTTTTATCCTAAACGACACACGACAATATTGTTAAATTTAAAATGGGATAAATTCACACAAAATTACCTTATTTCGTTTGGAGTTGCAGCCTTTGAAGAGTTACTACTACAATTGCACTCTTTTTCAATCTCCTCACTACTTTTAGTTGGTGAGTCACCAATGTAAATGTAAAGAGACTTGAATTATTGCCCGAGGCAGAGGCTGAGGCTCCGTTCAACAGTTTCTGGATGCAGCTCGTACTGGAAATCTTGATCTCTCAAGTGTTTTCTTTGTTGCTCGCGTTTCACATTTCTATTGTTTGTCCTCACAAATTTCTGGGGAAGACCAAGGTTCGTAAATACTTGTTAATGAGAAGAATTGAAGCTCGACGCGTACTCCATAGATGATGACGGTAGAGTTTTAATGGCGATAGACACAATATATTTAATTTAAGCCCCTTTTCTAGTTATTGTTATATTCTCTTTTCTGATTAGCAACTTTCTACCTTTTCTGATTTGGGCTGCTGCCGCGATCATGGCCAACAAGCTACTGTCAGTGTTCTGTTAGAACATCGTGCAAATGTATGTTTGAACCTGTTATTGTTGCTAAAAATTTGCTTGTATTACTCCCAAGGAGGGAGTCCCAACTGCTTAGTATTATGGGAGCTTTAATTAAAAATTCCATTTTAATCGTATATCAAGAGTATCACTAAGTCTTTAGTGCCATTTCTTTTAACAAACACTAGCATTTTAGACCGTAATTTCCACAATATATATCTCTTTATCATAATTTATCAACTAGAACTGTTATAACAATATAACTGGTATACTATTCTCCCCTTTATTTTACCAATGTGTTTTGCAGCCTAATGAAGAAACTGATGACGGTATTACTCCACTCCTTTCGGCTGTTGCCGATGTGAATTTCATCTATAACTGCAACTTGTCACTTTCGGTTTGGAATTGTTTTCTTTCGCTAAATATCCTTAGTGTTCTATGGCATTTAATAATTATGCTAGGGTTATAGCAAGGTACTTACACTAATAAACAAATCTTGTGCTGTCTTTCTACTATGTGTAATCTTGATTGTGCCCGTAGTTTTTAATACTTCTCTTTCTCATCAATTTATTGACCTTTAAACTAGTTGTATGACTCTCACTCACAAAGTTTGTTTCTCCGAAATATTAAAATAATAGAATTATATTGGTACGATATGATGTAGATGCTCCAAGATGGCAATATTCTGTTTTTTGTGCTTGTGTATGTGTTAATTTGTGGATTTTCATTTTCAGTCCTTCGTCTATTTCTTTGTGTGTAACCTGCATCCTAACGTTTGCATTCTATTACATGCAGGCTGGTGCTAAAGTAAACATTACTGCCGGTGGAGCAACTCCATTGCACATTGCTGTTGGCTGGGGCTGATCCTAATGTAAGGTGAGGCAGATATTAAAAATCCCTCACTATAATTTTCTCTTTTTGGCTTATTCCCTTATGTTGTTGGATTGGTATTTGTCTCCCCCTTTTCATAGGAATACTGAAATTTGTATTCTGCAGTATCTTTGCTCTTTCATTGCTTTTCCTTCTTGCAATCCATTGCACGAAGGATGTGGTTTGACTTATTAGATCAAACTGGTGTAATTAATAAGCATATGGAGGTATGCTCATTCTGTACATATATATGGTGTTAGGCTACCCACGTTCTCAGTAAAGTGCAAAGTGCATGTAGCTGTAACTGATTGAGGCGAAATATTATGACACTGTAGTGACATCAATCGGGATGGTATTGCTCAAAGTTTGAGACGGTAGTGGATGAGTGTGCAACCAAGCACTCCCACCACCGACTTGCAAGCAATAGAAAAAAAGTTTTTCTGACTGTTTATAATGAAGGGTTTTATTTATTTTCCCCCTGAAATTGTTGTGCCCACTAATTCTTGTAACCCACGAATCCTTAAACTACTAAAATAGTACTCAATATTTTGTGTTTCCAAAATTTTTCCTGAGTTCAAAATTGCTTGTTTATGAATGAATTCTTACTTGTCATACGCATTGCTGACTTTTGTCGTGAAAAAATATGTTGCATCAACACTTAAAGTCGGGTTATTGTTATGTCGTTTCATCCATATTTTAAATGAAAGGTGAGATCCGTTTGCATCATAGGATGGCATGAAGCCAACACAGGTTGGAGCTGCAAGGAGCCACCCTGGAGCTGTTAAGATATTGTTCCCTTTGACATCCAAAATTGATTCTATTCCTGCTTGGACTACTGGTGGGATACTTCGGTATGAACTAAAAAACACAAGGTATTGAGATCCTGAAATTTTCTTTTATGTCTGATGGGGATCTATCTAAGTTATGTTACTAGCCAATACCGGAAGAACAAATGTCATGCTTCCTTTTTGATAGGCTGATATTAAAATTACCCCACTTGCTATATTTACAATATGCTACCATTCACTACCTGTGTGAAGCCTTGTGGATTTTATAGGCTGTCTAGATGTCAATGTTTGCTTCATTGAGTTTGTTATGGAGAGGAGGGTAGTCTCTGCAATTTTGGTCTTGAGTACTAAAGGCCAAATTTGCAGGACGAAGCAAGAAATGCTATAGAAATTAATCGGCCCACTGATGCTGCATTACCAAGGCAAGATCTCTCTGAAGTGTGTTGCCTTATTGTCTTTAATGGGATGGTAGTCTTTTGAATTGTTTTGTTGTCATTTTTCAATGTTTCTACAGGCAAATGGCAATTAATCTGGACCTTTCCGATGCTACCTTGCTATCAAGTAGAAGTTTATGTTGAATGCGGTTGGGTCAAGCTCAGCAGTCTCTACGTGATGCAAAAGCATGTAGAGCTTTAAGACCAGATTTGCCCAGAGCATGTTATAGAGAAGGGACAGCTTTATGCTTGATAAATAGCCCTTTTTTTTCTTTTTCTTTTTTAATGTGGGAGAAAATTTCCCATTTCCTATAACACCGTTTGGTAAATGTTTGAAATAATTTTTTTTAGTATTATGTGATTAGTACATTAATATAATATAATGTAATTATTTTTATTAAATCAAAGGCAAAGTTTTCTCTAAAACCCTTAGGCTTCTAATAAGTTAAAATAAGTATAAGTAGTTATAATTATTTTTTTTTTGTCATAAATCATCGTACATATATTAAGCAAAAATTAAATTAAATTAATTAATTAAGTTTGATTTAAATAAGATTATAAAAATAATAATTTTTTTTGAAAATAAAGTTATAATATTTAATTATTATATTCCAAAACTCTCAATGTAAATTATATTTGACTTAAATTAATTTTCTGTCAATTTAAAGAATGAAACAAGAACTTTTAAATTTATACTTGTTTATTTGTTTAAAAAAACAAAATTATGTAATCAGCTTAGACCCTTTTCCGTGGGAAAACAATCGAGCAACAAAAGAAAGGGGATTCTTTCCAACCCTCCTCTCTTGTTCCTGAATCCCAATTCGCAAGTCGCAAGTCGCAACCAACTCTAAACCCGAAGCACGCCGTCTTGTAGAATTTGAGATCTAACTGAGTGAACGTTTTGCTGTCATCTGTTCTGTTAATTAATACTCACAGCAATGCCCATCAAAACCACCGGCGGAGGCGGTTACGGTGCTGTCGCCACCGCCACCACCACAGTTATCCCCGAAGTCCCAACATCGCAATCCACCACCACGTCCTCCGATCTCTCCTTCTTCTCCCGCGCCAAGAATACGGCCCATGCTTTTCTTGCTACTCCCCGTCCATGGCGCGAGCTTTTGGACTACTCAGCCTTCTCCCGTCCCTACACTTACGCTGATGCCATGGTTCGCGTCAGACGGAACCTCAGTTACTTCCGATTTAACTACGCTTTGGTAATGCTCTTCATTCTCTTCCTTAGTCTCTTGTGGCATCCAATTTCCATGATCGTCTTCTTGATCGTTTTCGTTGCTTGGTTCTTTTTCTACTTCTTTCGTGATACCCCTGTTGTATTATTGGACCAAACTCTCGATGACCGAACGGTACTCTGTGGTCTCACTTTGGTCACGGTTGTTGCCCTTGTGTTTACTCATGTTGGGCTAAATGTGTTGCTCTCTCTAGTTATAGCGGTTCTGATTATTGGATTGCATGCGGCTTTTCGTATCACTGAGGATTTATTTCTTGATGAGGAAAGTGCTGCCCATGGTGGGCTGCTTTCGGTTGTTGGGAGTCAACCTCTTGTACCAACTTATACGAGGGTTTAATCTCATTGCAATTGCTGATTATATGTGGTGAAGGGACTTCGCCGCAGATATTAATTCTCATTTCATATTGTGGTGTTGTTGATCTGATGAAGGTGGAGTTGAAACCGGCTTTACTTGATTCCAGTTTTGACGGGAAGTGCAGGAATACAAGATAAAGCCTGGTCACTCTTACGGGTATCTTGACTTTCAAGCCTGCTAGATCTTGGTCCATCCTGTGTGGATGGAATTGTAACAGAGCAGTGTCCGGCATAGAATTGGAATTAGTGTGTCGTTGATTTTTTGTCATTAATAGATGAGAAGATTTCCTGCTTGATTTTCTGATGTAGATGATTCATTAAAATAGACGAAGGATCTGTTTTACTAGTCTGATGTTTTTCTTTCTTTCTTTTTTTTTTCAAAAAAATGGTTTGATATTGATTTTGATCCAAAAAGTTTGTGTCTCTTGCTCCTCAATCTTGTTTCTCCTGTTGCTAACCCGTTTGAGTTTTATCTCAAACAGAACTACGTTTTCCTTCAATCATTTGTTGATCCTTGAAGTTGTCATGAAATTTCAATCTCATTTTCCAAGGTTGGTTGTCCATTTCCTTAAATCTGATACCTGCCAGCTCCTAGACGATGACTTAAATGGGGGTCTTCTCTTGATTATATTTCCATGTTATCATAGTTATGCCACAAGGCTTTTTTAGCTGAAAGAAGGTGAAATCCTATTGCTGCTTATCATATTAGATGGGGCAAGAAATAAACAGATGGGGTAGCAAGGGGGAAATCTAGGAAGAAAGCTTTTAAAATATAAAGAAGTATATATTATGAGGGGAATCAGATAGACGGAGTAGATGATCGTAAGTGGATTAGATGCTATGATGACTGTAGAGGGAAAAGTTATGTGCCAGTAGAAAATAAATGCAGATGTTCTGCATTCAACCCCTCTGCAGTCGCGATCGGACGGCTGTCATCTATCTTCAGCTGCCCCTCTTCATCTCGTCCGTCGATTGCCGCACGTTCATTGAGCCGTCCGATCTTGTCCCTTTAGTCTTGGCGAAATCAACGGACGAGATGGAGAGAAGCAGCTGAGGATGGATGACAGCCGTCAGATCACGACTGCAGAAGCCGATTGCAGAGGGGTTGAATGCAGAAAACCCAAGTCCGTAGAAAATCAAGTGTAGAGACCCGGGTTGGGGGAAGTAGGCAGTAATTATGAGAAACATAGATCTCCTAGAATTTGAAATCAGTTTTCCATTTGTTGTTTTTTCATCGGAGAAGCTTTTATTGTAGTTTGGTCGAGCTGACAGGATGGTAAAAGATTTGAGATTTGAGATTGAGAGAGGCCTCTTTGTTCTCAAGATGACCTGAGGTTGTCGCATCTGCATTCAGTTGCTTTGTGATCGTCGAATAAGAATTCTGTATAACTGAAATTACTATGATTACTGGAAGAATTTGGAACATGATGATAAGTTGTTCAGCAAGTCATTCTAAAATAAAGTTATTTGTAGTTTTTAACACGCCTCTTTCTTTATCTGGTTACTATATATAGAGGTGAGGCAAGCCTTATACGTGACCACTACCAGCAATGCACAGTTTGGTTGTACGTCTCGAAAAATTCCAGACAAATGAAGACGACAAGCGAGAAGAGTCATGGATAGTTTGGTGATTTTGATGGGATTTCCTACTGTGTTTCTTCATATTTGTATGAGGGCTCGCCGCTGACATTTCCCCTTTCAGAAGGAATAGGTGTTTGTGCTGTAGAGTGGGTCTTAAGGACTCGATGAGCTTCGGATACCACTTTTGACGAGTTTTAATCAAATTATATGATTCTGCCCTGCTTTCTACAGTTATTGTCGTCTATGGCTTTTCACATCGTTCAATTTACATGACATCTTGAGCTCAATCGGCAAAGATGCAGAGAAACATTGGATGACAAAAGATTCAAGCAAGAGAACATTTTAAAATTGAACTATTAGATGAGAAAAGCTGATTGAAGAATACCCAAATGTCCACTAGCTCAAGCCGATGGCAGCAAGGAAATCATATTAACAAAAGCAATTCAAATCGGCAGCAAGAAAAGCTAGAAATTTATTAACAAAAAACCTATATTAATCCTCCTCGAGATTGATCGAGTCCTTAAATTTCCCATACAAAATTTTCTTCAGTTCAGCCATCTGGGCAAGCACAGTTTCCTTCTCCTCTTCAAGCTTTTCTAACTTTTTGCTTGTCACTTCTTTCATCTGTTCTATCCTGTTCTCAACTTCATCCTTCGACACATGAGCAAAAATCTCCCCTATTTGAAACCGAACCACCTCTTCATCTGTGAGAATCAACTCGTTGCTTGCATCCTCCAAATTGTCATTCGTTTCCTTAAAAAAAACATTAAAATAAATCCATTGCATAAGAATCATTATACCAAATACATATCTGCTTACATTGCACTGGCGACTGCATAAGTCTCGGTTAGCACTTAGCAACGAACCCATGTAGGACAAGCAAAATAGATACTTCATTAAGGCTGAATATCATTAAGCCAAACAATGGAAATATCTCCATATCTGATGTATCTTTCCGATAAGACAGAACAACTTAACTTTATTTGAAGGGGAAAAAAAATAATCAAAGCAATCTAATCACCAATGTAAAGTTAGAAGTGTGTCAATTAACACAAGTCAAACTCTGGCCAGCATTCTTTTTTATACGATTATTCCCTCCCCCCTTTCTCCCTCTTCATTTGATTGAGAGCTCAGAAACAATACATTTCTCAACGTTTCACGTTGGAAAAGTTGTGTGTGTTTTATGGTGCGGCCGCAGGCATTAAATCATGCTTTAAAGTGCAATTGACTTAAGAATCTAGATATGGCCAGAATAGATATTGACAAGATTAGTTACTCATGTCACGAAATAAAAATCTTGTCTCCAGCGGTTAACAGATATAGGAAGAAAAACTTGAATCTTTGTCTGCAGTTATTCTTGAGCGGAACATTCATGGGAGAACTAAATAACCAGTCAGTATGTGCTTCAATCATAAATCTGCAGCACTAGCCATATTCTATTAAAAAAAAAAACTATGCTGACACCTCGAGTTTTCACATTCTCGGCAATCAAATTGGCTACTAATAGCTATGCATTTCTGCATAGAAAGTAGCGATATACTAAATCGAAGAGAAAGAAAAAGCAGACACTGGGGATAACTGAAAATGGAAGAGATACCAATGAATTGAAGATTTGAGCAAGGTTTGCGAATCCTTGAGCACAGAATCAAAATCAGAATGAGATCAACAAATAGGGCAAGTATAGATAAAGATGAATTAATTATTTATATATTACCTTGGCGATTTTGATATCATCCTCAAGCTCGTGAAACCGATTATTCAACCTTCCGAACTTGTTAATATTCTGTTGGTCCTCCCATGTCACTTCCGCATCAGATCCTCCGCCCTATTATTTGTATCAGATTTGACAGAATGGTTAAAGCGATAAACATCAATCACCATTGAGGCATGAAGAGGTAAGGATTTAAATTAGGTTTTTGATTACCTGCTGCATGCTTACGCTAAACCACTGATGACACCGATCTTCCAACCGAACCGAAGGTCGTTCGATGCTATAGAAAGTGGAAACTAAGCTATTTATATTCGTCGAAACGAATTGTATTCCTCTTTACCTTCTTTCCCCAACTATTTTATGCCTGAGGGTTTGAAATTACAGGAATTGGGGAAAAAAATATAGGATATTTTTCTTGAAAAAAAGAAAAAGAAAAAGAAAATTATTGATAATCAATCCACCTACCAATGTTATTGGTTAATTTTCCAAAAAATAAACTAATTTTCTAAATATCACCTACTAAAAATTATTTCTTCATGTATCATAAAATCTATCGAATTTTAAGAACGCCAAAACCTTAACTAACAGTTGATGTGTTTTGGGTAGTAGAAGTGACTGACTTATAGGCTTTGTTGTGAGCCCATTTTCTAACGTCACCGTCACCCTCATAATCGATTTTCATGGATTCTTAATCTATTGATGTGCAGTTAAACAAATTTGTACATCAAATCAAAATATACCCAACAAAGTACTTCCCATGCATTCCACAAGAAAAAGTATTTAGTTTAACTTGTTATCCTGATTTCAAAAGATTCATTCGTTTGTGAAAAGTGTATTCTAAACTAAATGTTATCAAATTAAATATGATTTTAAATTAACCATAAAGTTATACATTTTAAAATATGAATTATCTTGAATTAAAATTTTAGTTGTTGTAAATAAAATATTGATGGATATAAATATTTTATTTTTGTGAATAATATAATAAAATGAAATGATTGGTCTGCTTGCTTTAGTCATCGAAGTTCTAGGTCCACAATGTTGACAAATGGAAGACGTGCCACTTGTCCACCATCAATGAGTTAATACTACAAATTATATTATTTTTTTCTTGTGCACTAATTATTGTTTTTTTTTTTTTTTTTTTTCTGTTAATGGGCGTCCAATCGAATGGGATTACCTCAGATTCCCACTCCAGTGACAATATTTATTATTATTATATATCCTCAACTAATGCAAATGGTAATGATATTGGGATATTCTCTTAATAAATTTCTAGTAGATGTGAAATTGCTACCTAGGTCCTCACTTTGTACATCAACTTACTATATATATTTTCTCCCTTTGTATCATCCGTCTCTCTCTCCCACTTTAGGACTGAGAAATCTATCTATGTATGCCCCATTATAAATATAACCCATAATGATTTGATCCTTCAACAACTCTAGCCTCTTCGTACTCCATCATTTATCTCTCTTTATTCTCTTCTTCTTCAAAGTGCAGAGATAGAGATCATGATTCGATCAGAGGACCAGTCTTGGTGCAAGTTGAAGCGTTTCCTTGTGGGTTGGGGTTATTATTGGAGCCATGGCCGAATAGCACAGGGATGAAGGTAGAAGACCTGATTGAGGAACTGTATGAGTATGATCCTGATCCTCTAGGCAAGTCTGATGCTTGGCTTTTGATGATTGTCTTTTCTCATCTGTTTTCACTTGTATCTGTTCCTTTGTTTGGTTGCCCAGAATATGGAAGATAATAATACATGGGATTTTCATTTCTTGTCTTGAAACCTAGCTAGCGGCTCTTACCCGGCCTCTATCAATTTATGAGAAAACCAAAGTTAGAAATGGCCAGCTGGTCAGACGAAAAAGAAAACATAAGCATATATACCAGTTTATATAAATTCAATTAAACAAACAGCGTTAGTGAGTTGTACAATGAAAGTGGGTTTATAGAGAATAAAACCACATGATGATACATTCTGGCTTTGGGACATTGAAGAAACAGCAATTTATTTTAACCATTCCTCTTATTCAGATATCATGTCCTTCATATACTAATATGTACAGATATGCCGTGGCCACAAGAATGATTAACAGAACTGTTAATTGTTTCGCCAAGAAATACCAAAAATAGAATCATTATTATGCGGCCAAAGTAAATATCAATCATTCAACTGAACCATTATTATAGGATAATAATGACCCAACACTTCAAAAAGAAGCATCATCAAAGTCACTTTAGACACTAACGGAGTCTATTCAACGATTCGCGTCTTTCTTCTGCCCAAAGAGGTAAAACAAGAAATGATGAAAAGAAATATAAATATAAATCGCATGTTATGTTGCATCTACAGCCATGTCAAAGCAATCTCAAGCAATTGCATAGGGAAAAAGCCAACCTTCCGAAAGAATAATAATATTACAACAGAAACCTCGGACAAATTCAATCCGAGAATGGCAAAAATTTCCTAAATTACATATACCAGTTGAACAACGCTAATTGTTAGTTGAAAAAACAATTAGCTGTTGTAATTCACATCTACACTTGCAAAGAATTCAATCAACAAATGAAACAGAATATCCTACCCCGTGAGATATCATGGTCTTCAAAACCTTATAGAAATGATCTGATAGCGAGGTGCTCCGAAGCAAATGTCATGAAAGCTGCCAATATTATGCCCCCAGCAACCATTAAACCTAACCTGTTCTACAAGAAATCGAAAGAGACGTTTCCTGACTAAGCCATGGTTGAGATCACGGAATAAAGATGTTTAGATAAAATTGGAGGTTCTATTAGTAATTGAGTTTTGACATTTATTTATTGATAGTTAGATTAAATTTTACCACAGAAAACAAAGACCTGCTTTTGACACCATAAAAGTTGAAGTTGAAATGTTTACCTAAAATATCATGATGGCAACTATACAAGCTACCTCAGTAATGAATTCTAATGCAAATCTGAATTTACCTCAAAAACAAAGCAGTAACTCCAAAAACACAAGGCAAGGATGGAGCAGCAATGGCCAAGAAGGCCATCCCTAATCCATAGTACCATAAAGCAACATCACAAGATGACACCTTTCGCTGATGACCTGTAAATACAAATTGCAATACAAAATAATGGTGATAATACTATATGCAATAATAAAGATCTGTTGGTCACCCATATTTAAATTTAAGATGAAACCATAGACTAAGCTTCACTTTAGAAGAGATACCTTTGCCTGAATCATAATCAGAAGATTCCGGACCAGACAATGAGGAACTGCTTGTGATGCCTTGGTCTTCCCCATTTGATAAATCAAGTGGAGGTAACCACCAAATAATATAATGAAGATGGTGAAAGTCCATTCATACATCAACAACAAACCAGTCCATGGCATTACTTGCCGAGGTACCATCAAAAGAGCTAGTCCAAGAGACAATATGGCAGTCACAAAACAGACAATAACAGAAATGCCACCCAAATAATCTGGTACCTTGCACTGAACACGATGTAGCAGATACAGCTCCTAAATCTGCTGAACGTACGGAGCTAAAGATTGTTGAAGAACCAATTACTTGCACAGAAATATCCAAGTAAGCTATACATTCTGACCTCATTAGAACATGGTAACAATTTTTTTTTCGCCATACCTTAAAAACCGTTTTGTTTTTTCTGCTTCCCTAGTCTATACGTTATTACTTCTCTTTAGTAATTCCCCGTAAATTTATTCAGAAAAAATCTTGAAGAGAAATCAAATAGCAACGCCGAAAAGAAGGGTACTTCTGACTTCAACTCATATACCAACGAAAGGTTAGAGGAAACCACTGGAAGGCAAGAAAAAGCAGAAGAAGAAACACCTTAAATAAGTGAATATCCCAACTTCCGTAGCATCAAGTAAGCCATCTGATACCAAGAGCTTTTTTAAAGACGAAGAGGATGGCGAAGCTGATCAAAATTTGCTTCAAGAAGAGTCTTCAGGGTCATTGTTTTCTCTAACCATTGATTGTAATAAACCAGTTTCTGCAGCCCAAAAAGCTGAGAATGAGGTCAACAGTCCAATCCCACTCCCCAGTGTACTGTCTGCTATAATACAAAATCTGAGGAATTTGGGTCAGAATAGTTTTTCTACTGTACTCAATCCAATTGATAGTCTTTCTAGCATCGAAGGAGGAAGCAGCGAAGAACATTAGCACACCCAAAATAAAACGAGAACTCGAATAATGCCAATACGAATGAGGTGTTATCAATCAAAGAACTATTCGATGAAGTCATTACAGTAAGCAGGCCTTATAATTTCTCTGATTATAGATACGGAGATTGCTGCGAGGAGGAATACGAAGATATTAATCTATCGAAGGCGATTCGGATGATCCTGAGAATGACAAGAAAGGTGAAGACGAGGATAGTCGTACAGAGCCTTCGAAGTCTTTGTTCTCTGTATCCAGTGGTTCTAGAAAACAGGTTTTTGCAGCCGAAAAAGAAATAGACGATAATGAAGTACTACTGTGGGGGAAACCACACCATCCAAAGGAGCAAGAAGTTCTCCAGCAAGTCGTGAAGACAGGCCAATTCTTGGAGCATTAACAATTGATGATCTGAGCAAGTTTTCTGCATATTCATCTCCAAAGCGGCCCAGAAGCAGAAGCCCGAGTCCCGACGAAATGCCCATCATACGCCCTGTTGGAAGCTACTGGAGTCACACTGCCCAGATCATGAATCGTTCGGATTCAAATGCACGACGCAGAATTTCACCCTTCTGTGCCCTTTTCTTTTCCTCAGTAAAAAATTGGTGTTCTTGCAACTGCAAGGTGGTAAACTGAAATGGAATTCTACTCCATTTAAGGCTCGACTAGAGAGAGATTTCGACGCTAGTGTTGCCGATGTTTGAGCTCGCCCCCAAGGCCACAACGTTGAGGCTTTATGCATATTTCTTTTGTCTCGTTATATGTATATGTATATGTGCTATTGTGTGATTTCCCTTCTCCTGATTCAGCGTCAAAATTTTCATTGAGACTACATTCACCGAGTCTGAAACTCTCAGGTTACGGTTGGAATATCATGTAAACACAAAAATAAAAATTCCACGCCTATGTAGAGAGCCTCTGTGACTGTAACATACAAAAATGTCACGCCTTTGAAGATAGGTTGTGTTTCAGAGGACACCCACCGGAGTTGCCGTCATCGTCACTTGCACAAGCTTCCGCTTACTCGTTTCTGCTGCCTCTGAAACCGCTATGTGAATGTGAATGTGCCTGCGTCAGAATCACCCTTTTGTCCAATTGAACTCGTCCATTCGGTAAAAAGGATTACGAAGCAGAAAAAATCAACATTAATTCTCATATGAAACTCTTAACTCTAGACAATCTATGCATGGAAAATATGATATAAACTTCATAGGGCAGTCTGACAATCTTCTAGAAGTTTCTTAATTATCTAGTTGGAATATCCTTGAATCCATTAATATTTGTAGAAGTTCCATGGGTGTAAACATGCCCAAGTATATACAAAGAAATCTTCGGAGTAAAATTTCCCACCGCAAATCTAACCCAAGATAATAAGAAACTGAACCACTGTGATCAACCAGGCCAAAGTCTACTCTTCGCTGCTAACATCCACTCTTTGCCCGTTTTGCGGGTGGTGCACCGCACTGATAATCCCCTAGCACATGTTCATCTGTACTTTTACTTTCATCTTCCTTTTGCTTTGCACTTGCATCAAGGGAACTTTCTTCTGAAATGGTTTTTGCAATGCTAAAGCTGATTCCAGATTTGGCATGACCCTCATTTGAGATTGCCAAATTGTCAATAGGAGGGGAAGATAGCACCGTATTTAATGGTGGAGCCGAGGGATCATCCAAGGAAGAGGAAGGGGCCTTGAGCTTGCCATCTCGTTGCTCAAACATCATTTGAAGACGTTTTGCTTGGTTTTCAATTTCAATTTGCAACTTTCTTTGAATCTGAAAAACAAAAGCCATATATCAGAACACGCCAAGAGATTTAAACAACCCCCAACACCACCCCCACCCCCCCCCCCCCCCCCCCCCCAAAAAAAAAAAAAGAACAAATAAAAGTCTCTCTATCTCTGAATGAAAAGATCCAGACCACACACATACGCACATCAGAAGTTTTTAGGTGGAAAGGGGCACGAGCACAGCAGGAGGACAGACCTGAAAACCTACTACTAAATGGCAGGACCGCAGAAAGTTGACACAAATGATACATGCAATCAAGTGGTTGGGACGTTACTTGAACAGGAAATATTCCAATTCAGCATTTCTACTAACAATATCCAAAATTTGTTCGCGTCTATGAATTTAAAGACAGTAAATCAAGTATTCAATTTAAATCTTACACCTAATACATTTACGATTCATGACACAAATAGACCTTTGTTTATTATCAAAAAAGGAAGTTCAATGAACATTGCGTGTGTACAAATTTTTAAAATAAATAAGATAAAGGGAATCATATTACGCAATACCTCAAGTTGTTCATGAAGCCGTTTCTGGAGTTCCATCTGCAATCGCAATGTTTCAGTGATCCCCGTACTCCTGAAATAAAAATCCGAAGTGTACCTCACAGCATTAACTCCAATTCAAGCTATTAAAGCATATGGAACAACTCTTGATAATTTAAATGAAAATAATAGGTATCACAGTTGTAATGAAAATTTAACCGACCTTTTTTATGGGTACAAACACGTGTTATATTATAAATTAGATTAAAATACATGATTACTAGATAACAAAATATATATATGACAAATACGAGTTACATTGAGTTAATATCGCTGTTCAATGCATGCATCAAAAGTAAATGCTCCACACCAGAAAAGATCAACAAGGAAAAATTATAAATTAGGAGAAAAAAACACTAACGTTTTTAAGTCCAGAGATTTCATTTCTTCGACTGATGTCAGCTTCTTCTCAGAAGTTCCTGCAGATAGAAAAGATCAACAGATTCACACCAATTTTCTAATAAAGACATCAAGAAAGCATGTATTAGTAGTGAAATCAGACAAAAGAAAATGTATTTGTCAAAATATATAGTGAAAAGGAAAGAACAATAATCTTACTTAGATTCCTAGAAGCATGATAAAGGGCAATGCATAACAGATGCACTTTGTATTGCAATCAAATTAAAATTTTAGATGATGAAGGAGCCCCAGAGATCAGGAATGCTGAAACATTCCAACACAGGTAATATGAGCAATCAAATGCTTTATAAACATTCACATACCTTCGGATGACTCAGGTTTGCATCTGGCAGTTCTATACTTCTGAAATCAAAAGACAAATCATTCATGAAGTACTACAACTAAACTGAAAAAAGCAAAGGCTAATTTACTTTAACATTTTTTATCAAAAAAAAGCAAGTAGAGAAAGAGAAAAAGAAAGAAGGGGGAGATAGGGGAAGCATTATTATGTCTACCTGTAGATGGCTCTTCACATGATAGATGGTAAGGCCGTCAATTTTCAGGAGGTTCAAGACACCTTTTGGAGTAGCCTCTGCATGTCAACATAACAGATCGCAAGAAATAAAACCCAGGAATATCTCAGTTAAAAGGTCAAGAAGTTCGAAAGCACCTAGAAGTAAACATACTCTCACTACCACCAAGTTGATTGACTGCTTCAACAAAGGCCTCGTGAAGTTCTGGAGTCCAACGCATTCTTGGTTTAGTTGGTGGTACAGTAGAAACTGAGTTAGGTGGGGCATTAACTTCTCCAGATGGTACTTGCTGCAGCTGGGAAACCTCGGTCTCCTGCATCAATAGAGTAGGATATGTTTCTGCAACTTAATCATTACAATTTTTTTATTTTAAAAAATGTAAATAAAAGAAACAAGGGACCAAGTGTACACGACAGGAAGAGATTTCAAACTGTTTAAACCAAAGATATAGTGGACAAGGGAAAGGAGGATGGATAGTATTTTCAAATTAATAAGAATTTGGTGACAAAACAAATAGCAAAAAGAATCAAGCACCCAAATGTGCCTAAATATGTAACACCAGTCTCCAGAGGGGAAATTTTAGATGAAGAGAACTGAATGGCGTGCTCATGGCTATTTAACTTGTGTCCATGACTGGATAGTTACTGACAATTATACTTATACCACAAGTCATTTAGCATTTACTAAAATACTAATCAAAATTGACTTTATTTTTCAACTCCACCAGTATATCAAGCATGAAAACCACAATCATCCTACCACAAAAAGATATCCAGGCATGAGATTTGATCCACATACTCCAGTCAACTTCACAGATGAGCACAAGCATTCAAAGATTTTGCAGTATTTTATCAAAATCAGTTTGAGAAACAAACCTTTGATTTTGAATCTGCCACATTATCATCTCCCGAAAGCTGACTCCAATTTGGGTGCAGAGATTCATCAACTGATATTAATTGATCAACCCACTCCACAAAATAAGCTTTTTTGACATTGTCATCAGATATGTAACAAGCACTACTTTCAACATGTTCATTCTGGAGGGAAATATTTTCAGGAAAATTAAGAAAATCCTGAAATGGATCTGAACACCAGGAAATATCATTAGTTTCCTGAGGGTGAGAAATGAATTGTGTAGGTGAGAAAGACACACTGTCAACTAATGTCCTAGTTATGAAGGGAGAATCTTGAAATTTCACTTTTGAAACTGAGGAAATAGGGATGTCATAGGGATTTAATGGAGAAGCCTGCACAGAAGAAGGATTTGTGGTCAGATCTCGGACAGTGGATAGCTGACAAGAATCTGGGGGTTTCACGTACTTGTCTTCAAGAGGAGTGGGAAGAACAGGAAAAGACGAAGACATAGCTCTGGAGACTCCAAGCAACTCAGCTTAGTCTGACTTGACCTGGATAAGAAAAGCAGGTTGTATGTCAGCTACTTAAAATTGGCCATCAAAAAAAGTCATCAGAAAACAGATAGAAATAAGGCTGTTGTAATACTACATACCACAACCACAAATATGTAATGAAAGCACCAGCAAAAATATTTTGAACTTTAACTATTCATTACTCTTTTAATAGGAGGTAAAACAGAAATGGATGTAAAGTTACTCAACGATGAAATTCGCCAACATATTTCTTTGCTCTAGAGGAGCAACCAGCTCATATATAGCAACATAATATCTGCGTGTACCACCACTTTCATGGACCAAATTATAGTAATGACGAATGAAGGGGGGAAGGAAGGTAAAGAAAAGTGTAAGAAATAAGTAAATTAACGCAAGCTTAGGGGAAAGAAAATTAAATGAATCACATCACAATGTTTACCACCTTATATGGGACAGAAAATCTGTGACTGACTTCACACGATACGTACTATGAGAAAAGTTACTGTGCCAGAGAATATAAGCCAACTGTATTCTCGGATCAGTTGAAACGTACACATGCGACTGATTTATGTAAATGGGCCCACCATACTATTTAATTACGTGACATTAGTTGTCTTTCCGCATTAGTCCGGGCAATAACGCCCAGGTCAAATAGCACTGTTCATGTACAATTTGAAACATCTACATGTTAAACATATCCATTGATTGTGAAAGATCATAGGCCAAGGGCTTTAAGCCTTGAAGCTTACTATTGATACAGATTAAAGGTTGTAAATGATGAGGGAAATATATATACACATACGAGACTCAACCGAAGATAAACAGGTACCTGACAATTAACAATTATGCGTCGCTACCGAAAGCTAAGCAATAAGAGAAATAGTAACATCTTCGGAAATAGTATTTGATCGCGAGTTTTCCCATAATACAGAGAACAAAATGAGTTCGAGTTGGAAAGGGTTCGTTTCAATCATCAATGAAGTCGGTGAAAATAGGAATTAGAGAGCGAAAGTGAAAAAGGGGGCATGGGTTAGTTAAACTCCCAATCACCATGTTTCAAATATTTCAGACCACAACCTAAGGAGAGGGTTCATACTCCATAGCCGCAGCGCCAGTGTCACAAAGACACGAGGATTAGTACACCGAACTCTCAAAATAATGAGTTCCTAGACTCGATTATCGAGAGGACTCAATTAAATGTAGAGCAAAACAGATGAAAACACACACACATACCAAAATTAAACATAGAACAGAATCAGATATAAAAATTTTCAGGACTCATCTAAAATTCACATTATCTCAATTGAGGCGACAACAAGCAGTCTCCCCTGAAAAATTGGAAGTGAATATATACCTCGAATTCAGCAATCAATCAATCTAAAAGGTTCTGATTCCGGCCGAAAGACAAGTAGCGCCTATGCGAAAGCAGAGAATGAATGATTGTAATCTATGTCACACGTTTGCGGGTTTGTCGTCTTTGCCGAAACAATCTAACATCACAAACTCCGTCCCATAAGAATTAAGAAAGAGAGAACGTACAAGGCTTTTGCACTGAATTGGAATGTAATGTATTTGAGTCTTTATGAGTAGTGGGAAAATGCATGCAGCTCAAACCAAGTGATTGTTCATTCTGGACCGTCAGATTCGTGCGGTACGAAAATGAATTTCCTGCAATCAGGCCGTCTGATCTACCTATAACTGTTTAGTCAACTGTTAACTCTGCAATAATAAATAGATCAGACGATCTGTAATCGACTACAGAGAATCAGGTTGATATTTTGATGATGTCAACGTTAGAAAGGTAAGCGAAGTTGGCTTATTGGGATGGTGAAAGGCTGCTGCTATTGTATTGTATTTAAATTAGAATACTACTTTTAGCTGCGAAACTTCCCAATTCCTAATTAGTCTAAACGGCATGGATTTGGTGCGTCCATCCTCTCAATTAACAAATTTGATTGTAAAATTAATTATAATAAACACTAAAAAATGCTAAGAGAAATATATCCAAAAATTATTATTTCTGTTAGGTTTTTTATAAGATAGGAAATATAATATTTTTAGAAAATTAAAAACTGAAAACCATGGTCTTCGTTTTCAATAGAAGAAGAGCTTAGAATGTGCGTGAAGAAAGAACAAGGTAAAATAATGTCATCAATGTTGTCGATAAAGATAAACCCAGTCTCAGTTTGATTCACGCGTGCCTTTTTCGTCGGGACTCTGCAACTTAAGATACAGGCAACACTTGGCCCAAATAGTAAGAAGCTAGTATAAGTAACGATACCGTTTCTCTCTAAACCTAAAGAATCGTCCATTTATTAAGTTGATCAATTCACTGCGTAAACTTTAATTTAAAAAGTTACAAACATTCAAGTTGATTTTCTTTTTGAATAATTATAAATAAATAAGACTCGATATTTTTGGACCACAAGGCAATTATTAATTTTTTAAGATAAAATAAATTATCCAACCTTTTTATGAAAAAAAAGATCACCTCGGATTTTAAAAAAATAATCCATCTTCCTATCATAAATCTGTTAAAAGAATAATCCATCTTTCCATAACAAATTTGTAAAAGAAAAGTCTGCCCTGTATGATTGCCTCGAACTTACGGGATCAACAAGGAGAACAGTTTACGACTTCACTGAAAATGAATGCTTGCAAAAAAGAGTAGAAAAAAAAAAACATAAAAAGCTCAACCTGCAATTAATCACCGGAGTATTGTTTCCCAGTCCGGAAGATGGAAAAAAGTGTCAAGCAGTGTCTTCTTCTATGTTGATGAGGAAAATGTCACAGAACTATCATCTAACTAGGAATGCCAATGACATCACCTGATTGCAAGACACAATTGGAGGCTAACTTTCTTTCGGCCTTTCGAGATGAACTAAGAACTAAACGTGGATAAAAAGTAAATGATGAAAAATTTTATTATCGACAGGGAAAATACTCAATACCTCAAGAATATGGTTTCGCTCCAGTAGTGCCAACGGTAGTGCTGTGGGGATCCACTTCGGTGGCCTCAATGGGTTTAGATAATTCTCTAACCCGCTTCCCCGTTGTCTTTTTTCCTATAAAATCAACCATAAAGTGCAAGGAACGAGAAATTTACTGCTTGGGTTTAGGCTATGGGGCAACATATAAATATATATATATATATATATACACAACATTAAAAAATATAAAAATAAATTTACATTAAAAAAGCATATTATGACTAAAAATATGGACCTACATTATAATTTTTCACTTACATATTTTCATATTTTAAAAATATTGAATAATTAAGTAATTGAACAATCATTAACCATTTATCTTTGTTTTGATTTTGCATCCAATTCTTGAAGATATTTATTAAAAGATTATGAATTCCTAGAACATATTCCTTAGCCACCTTCAATGTAATAAAGAGAAATTTCATCTTCTTTTGCCATCCTACGAAGTTTCCTCCTATAAATCTCTTTAACTAAGACAAAATTCAAAGTTAAGTCATTCAAAGAAGACAGTTATATAAAAGAATCAAGCTTAAAAATTGTTGAAGAGAATCATTCTTTAAAGTATAGAACAAAAAGAGAGAAGAAAGAAAGCTATGCACAACACTATCCTTTAAATTTAATTCACTCTACTAATGTCAAATTTCATATGCACATTAAGTCAATGTAGGATTTCTTTTAGGATAAAATGAAAATACTTGATTATAATTTGCACTTCTAGAATTTAAGTCAAGATATCAATGATTTTTATAAAGTAAGAATTTATTTTTTATCTAATATGCATTTAAGATAAAAGCATATGAATTGATGAACAATTTTTGATTTTTTTAAATTTTTCCAATTCTTTAATTATTACTAAGAGTTATTTATTTATAGACATAAAGTGATCTCTCATAAAAAAACATAACATTTGAATCGTTGTCAAACTCAACCTCTTTATGTCAATTTGTTGACAGAACATTATCCACTTAATTGCTTATCAACTAATTGAATCATTGTGTTTATATCAGTGTCCAACATAATGAAATTTGTCAGATAAAAAAAATATATATATAATTCGAATTCTCAAGAAGCTAAACAGTAAACCAGCCAATATTCTGGATCATAAAAAAAAATGATCAATGCAATTCTGAACACATACCACGAACTACTTTGAGAAATAGAAAGGAACTGAGAAAAGACCTTTTCGTTTCTTATCACGGCATGATGGACTTCCACAACGACATTGAAAGGCTTGAATAGGATGGTCATGATCATCAAAATCAATACCATAATCCTACAAATAATTTCAGACATATTTTGTTGATAAGGAAACAGAAAACTTCATAGAAACTTCAAAAAAACACAATAAGTTAAAGGAATATCTAACAACCACAAAACCATGGGAGAAAAAAATAACTGGACACTACCTAAAGCAACTATTTATAAGTAACATACAAGAGGGAAAAAAAAAACTGAGATTAGTCAGTCAAACCTACTTACCCATGTCAGCTCCTCATAAGCACTCACTTCCGTTGTAGTAAAGAAGGCAAGCTGAAGATAAGAAACAGATTATATCAATGAGATTATACATGTTCAAAAAAAATTCCCAATCAGGTTCGTCTAATACTAATAGGACCGGACAGACTATATCAATGAAAAAATATATATATAAAATATCAAATCAGCTAAAACTTTACGTGATAATAGTGGCGATCAGGAGTCTCCACTTCAACTGGAATGTCTATCAGATTTGCATCAGAGCATCTGGAAAGAACATGGACAATTTAGATACAAAGAAAAGAAAAGAGGCTACACTACGATGGACTCTGACCAAAAATATTAAATAATAACTCACCAAACTCAAAAATTCAAAATTCTTAATTAGACAATGATAGATGCCAATGCACTTGTATGGTTATGACGAAGAGGTTAGTTTATGTAGGGAACATGGTTATCAAATTTCAAGTTATTGTTGTTAAATCAAAAAATACTTTAGAATCTCCCTCAGGACCACTTTTCAAGGAAACTATTATTTGAGGAGCCTGCTTAAAGTTTAAATTATTCTAAAGGTTCATAATTCTAGATTACAGGTACGTAGCCATCTTTCTAGGAACAAAATAGCTGAAAGGTTTAATCACTCAAAATCTTAAGCGATAGAAAATATTTATCACTCCATATTCACAAATAAAGAGGACAAAAATAATACTAAAACAAAAGGAAAAATCAAAAGTAATGATTATAACTACAGAAATGCACATGGAAGGACATGCACACAAACAAACCCCACCTATGATTGATAAATCTTGCAACGTTTCCATTATATGTCGCATCTAGACATAGTGCCTCCTCATCCTTTAATACTCTTTCCGAGCCCCAGTCTGCATCAAGAGTTACGGGGTATGTATGCCTTTCATCGCTCCCACTGTTCATAATCCTTTCATATAACTCCATGTTGGTTAATATTTCCCCAACATATTCACATATAAAGGATCCCATTGGCAAATCTTCAAGAGTTCTAAGGCCCCAGCCCTTTCCTTCACGAGTCAAGAACACCTGGAGTGCAAAAGATGAGCAATGTATATCATGAAGAACTAACAAATAAAAAAATGTAGCAATATGTGCTTAAAAATACAATATATTTACCCAATAATAGTTTAGCAGGAGTTATTCGAATCTAAATATGTATGTGCGCGCGCGCACTAGAAGCAGAAACTAATTACTTAGCATGCCAAGGAGGATTTTTTTTTTTCCTTTTCCAACACATTGTAAGAGGCTTCAAATAACAGCTAACCTGTAATTTGCATCCTAAACCTCGTTGCACTACCCGATTTCCACACTGCATATCACATCCACATTTCCTCCAACATTCCTTTATGAACTTCCTAACTGGATGTCCCTTGCATGCTTCTGGCTTATACTCATTCTTAGACCTCTCCAATGGACAATCATGACAGTACACATAACGATGAGCCAAAGGATCCAACATACAAGTCCTTAGAAATTCTTCTTTCAATAAACCTCGCGGAGTGTAAGCAAACTCTCCACCAGTTTCTTGAGAACATGCACAGGGTAACGATAATGAAAGACAGTCACCTGAACAATCTGAACAGCAATCCTCATCCACAATCCGAGCCAGTGAAATATTTACATTAGCACTTTGGTATATTATATTATGTGGAATGTAATTAAACTTTGGCAAGTCCTCATTGCCAATTTCATCTATCAATGATATTTTCACCCTTTCCGAACCTTTTGTTATGTCATTAAGAAAATGAAAGCATTCCATTTGACATTGAGCAACACCTTGCTGTGGCAAATTCTCAGTTTTTGACTTAACTATCTCTTTCTTACAATGATCGCTATGCATATTTTTTCTTTGGATATAAGCATGCCTAGGTTCACAAATTGGCTCTTCATAAAGCCCTTCAGAAGATGATTTTGTATCCCCAACTGCCATGCGGAGTGAATTTGATGTCATTTTCACCTCACTCAACATTGTATGGGATTCATGAGGATTAGTTCCAGGCTTCATATTTCTCATGGAAGTTCTAGAAGGCTCAATGACTTCATGTACAGGAACTTCTAGAGGCATTTTTATATCGTCGCTTGAGTTATCCATGGTTAACGAAATCTGATCATCTTCATCTGCCAAGTTCAGTTTCAGTGTTGCTCTTCGTCCACCATCATGGCTGACGGGAGCTTTTCTCTCCCGTTCTGCTCGCTATATGCAACAAAATAATAAAGCATTACTAATAACTACAAGATATAACCATGAAAAGAAAAAGAAATAACACAGTTGATGCTGATTAAAATGGATTACAGTTAGCGGTTAATTTACTACACTTGCTTCACTTGTCAATTTCTTATATAGCCAATAGATATATATATATATATATATAATCAAAGTATATTCTATTAAGTCAATATATTTACAAAATTTATAATGAGAGTTGAGAAAATAGATGTTTGAATATATAATGAAAATATGTTTAGAAAAGTAACCTCATCTTCCTTAAATTCAAAGTATGCATCTATAAGCGTCCGGTAATTGTCTTCTTCAATAGGTTCCCAGTTTTTGTCATACACTCTTAACAGCTCTTTCAACACTGGCTTCACCTCTTCATGAGAAATTCCCAGGGCCTTCATAGCTTTAAAGGCTTTTACAACTCTTTGATCCGGCGCCATGATGGATCCAGAAGGCAATTGCCACCCAATTCAACACCAACACAAGAGCAACTAGTTTCTTCGGACTTTGAGATCCTCTAATCACTCGCCTTTATTTTGTGGGCCTTACTATTACAGACGGCAGCCTACTAAATCTCACAATCAACTTGTGCTTGGTTGCACCAAAAGTTATTTCTTTCCCTGTGTTCCACAAAATGAGATCAGAATACAACACCTAAGAAAGGCTTAATGTATTAAACGAAATGTCATTGTGAAAGTGTATTTTCAGAAATGAATTCGTGAAACAAGATTGTAGGTTTTGATACAAAAAGAGAAAGGAGTAGCTCCAAAGTGATATATTCCAGTAAGCTCTGTAAAACAACTTCAGAAGATGGATTCCCAAATTCAGAATGAAGACAATTTCTAATATCAACATGAAATAACCTCACAAAATTAAATTATCCTGACCCATCCTTCCCTCTCCTTCCACAGTGAAGATAAAGCCTAAGTACTAGTGACGAGCAATTGATTTTCTTTAAATGGCAAGTCTCACCTCTGAAGAATAATACTCTATCGGTAGCCAGAAAAGGCAGTAAAATGGCTATCAACCTAACGACAAAATAGAAGAAATCGATTTGGTCGAAACCCGAAAAGACTACTTTTGACTATTTTTCTTAGTATTTTTTACTTGTACAATAGCCGACAGAAGAAAAGACGAAAAAATAATTCTACGTACACGGTCAAACATGGGGCTGAGGCTCCACGGAGGAAGTGAAGCTGAGAGCAAACAGGTTTGGTCTGGGAGATTCTTTTGAAGCTACTAGGATTCTTCAAAAAGCTTTGAATAATAGCAGGAAAGAAGCTAAGTGTATTAACAGAGATAGAGCGTTCCCTAAGCTATTTTCCCGATAAAATGAGAAGGTTTTCTGAGTTTCTAGGCTCGGGATAGAGTGCGGGAGAATGAGAGAAAGAGAACCTGGTTGGTTGTGTAGGAGGGAGAAGCACCCAAATCGCCGAGTCCGAAGGGTCGTGAATGTTAAGCAACTCATCAACTGAAATCGGTTTTATAGATACAATATACACCCTATTGACGTGTTGAATAGTTATTGGCTCATATTTGATCTTATGCCTTTCTCATCTATTCAACTTTGTTTTGAGGAGTGACACTACCCTACCGCGCATCATGCTATTTTTCCCTGGACGCCGGGGCATGCAAAGTGTCAATTTGAGCCCACGAGAAAGGGGCCCAATTTGGTAGTTATTTAGGGATTCGCGATAATATAAACCCATATACATTACATTGCATATATATATATATATATGAATATAAATAATAACAAAACTAGACCTAGTATACACGTGAATTGCACGCTCCCCGCACAAATAAGTTGAACATAGGAAGCATCAGTTCAAGATAAACATGATGAACGATCACGCCCCGAGATTAAAACAAAGGCAAATTGAAAGAAACCATTAATTAACAGGTTATTGGGCAATAAAGATAATATCACCTCGGGAAAAAGAGAACAAATAAATTAAATACATTTCCAAGATATTGGGAATGCTTAAATGTGTATTTAAAATATTTTATTTTAGGCCAATAAGAAAACTGCATTAATAGATGATTTATTATATTATAAGTGTTGTACTTGTCTTGAAAATGTAAACTTCCTCTTTTTAAAGTTATAAAATTATATTTATAAAGTATTTTTTATTTATAAAGTAATTGATAATATTTTTTAAGAATTTTTTATTTAAAACTTTATTTTAATGATTTTTTTATATTTGATCAAAAAATAAAATATTAAACAAAAACATCGTAAAAATAATATATTTTAAAAAAAATTACCTATCTATACTCTTATAATGCTATATAAGTAATATATCTTTACGATTTTAAACTACGGGAGTGTAAAATTACTCCAATGTTAAAAGAATTGAAACATCGCGGGCATTGAAAAAAAAAAAAAAGTCAATTAAATGATGAGAAGAGTAAAATGTGATGTATTGGAAAAATAAATTGTTGATGCTAAGGGGAAAACAAATTTAGTTTATATGGGCGGAGGGAGTACGGGGCATGGATCCTTAGGTGTACACTTTTTCCTTATCATTATATAAATATTATATATTTGACTCCTTTAAATTTTTTTATAAAATTAAAATTTAATATCACTTAAATTTAAGAGAGCTATCAAGAATATAAGAGAGATATTTCTTAATTTATTATTGATATAAAATAATCAGTTTTATTAATTTAATTTATAATTCAATAGCTTTTAAATTAAGTACTCTTTTAATTAAAAATTACAATGTAACTATAATCTTTAATTTTTATAATTTATTGGGTTAATATATTAAAAAAATGAGTTTTTTAAACTAATTAACTTATTTTTCAAGAGAAAATGAAAAATAATAAAAAAATATAATTTATATTTAGTGCATAATATATTTATTTAATAATTAATATTAATTTTTTTAATCTAATAAAATAACACATATACATATATGTTTACTTTTTACCTAACTTTTTTTTTTTGAAAAAAAAAAAAGCTAAAAATTTGATTTTATCCCATCTAACCAATTTAGTTTATATAATTTTAAAGTATATTTAATTGTTATATATTGTTGACCGATTAAACCTCTAATTTTTAATTATTGTATTATTTACCTTTTAATCTCCACTTTTCCTTCTAGAATCTTGGCTCCACCCAGATTGAAGAAGGATTAATAAGAGAATAGAGTTTTGCGTGTGTCAAAAAACAAAAAGTTTTTAGATAGTCCCTTTAATTAAGACACGTGACATAACTTTCTAGTTACAATATTTGCTTTATTTTGTTTTAATCTGAGTTATAAATTTTGCTTTAGAATATATAAATAGATAGATGCAATCAGTATTCCTATTAGATATTTAACAAACAAATTATTATTCTTAAATAGATTTTTTTTTATAAAACTTAAATAATATTTAAATCATAATAAAATAAGATTAACAATTTTTTGTCCGCAATTTGTGACACTTAATTTTAATTGATTATTCAATCAAGTAGAAAATCATAATTTCATAGTTGAATAAATTAATTAATTAGGATCAAGGGGCATTTGGTAAAAGAATTATTTTTTTATACATAAGAATAATGAATTATAAAAAATAATTTATAATATTTATAAATTATGGGATTATTATAATCGGTTTATTTGGTCTTCAAACATTTTATTGAAAACATGTTAAAAAAATATAAATTATTAAGAAGTTAAGAAATTACGATCTCACTTTTTTTATGGAATTTTTTTGAAAAAATCATTAAAAAAGAATATAAAAATATGTTTTATAAGATTTTATTTGTTAAAAAAAAAAGTCGTAAGTTAAGATTTATAAAATTAAAGAAGAATTCATCTATTAAAATTATGCAACTAATAGAATAGAATAGAAGGAATGCTTGTAATTTATTTTAAATGATAAATCCTGGTCAAGTCCAGATGAGTTTAAAAGTAGTCTGTGATTTTTCAATTTCCATTTTAGTGCATTCTAATTTAGTATAGTTAGACAGAGCTGACGAGTCTGGAAGCCAGGCGACACATGTAACAGCCTCTGTTTCGTCCAGACACATCGCCGCGCGTACCCAAAATCCCGCATCACGGACGCGGTTACACCCACACCCACACCCCTAATATAATAATTGAGTCCCTCCGTCAATGTAGAGGGGGGCTTATCACTGGGCCGAGAGGGTGTCCAATCCTCGTCACCGTCCCCGTCGCCTACATTCCCATTCCAAAATAATGTCTCTGCTTTCTTCTTCTTCTTCTCCTTTTCAACTCCTAGAAATTAATCTCATCTCTGCCCAGCAACTTGCCCCTGTTGCAAAAGGAATTCGAGCCTATGCCGTGGCGTGGCTGCACCCAGATCGTAAATTATCCACCCGATTAGATCAAAATGGCGACGTCGACCCCACATGGAATGAGAAGTTCCTTTTCCGAGTGGATGACGAATTCCTTAATGCCCAAAACTCTCTGCTTATGGTTGAAATCTATGCCTCTGCTTGGCTTAAGGATATTCTTATTGGAACCGTAGCAGTCAACGTGAACAATGTCCTCCCTCCCTCGGCTCGATCAACCAATCGTAAACCCAAGTCGCATTATATTACTCTACAGGTTCGCAGACCCTCGGGCCGTCCCCAAGGGATTCTTAATATTGGCGTTTCCCTCCTTGATAGCTCAATGCGGAGCATGCCGCTCTGTTCCGAGCTCAGCGCCTCCGCTGTTGGGTACGAGGATCACATGACTGTCGATAAGCAGAAAAATCATCCAAATTATCATGAGGATGAAAATGAAATGAATCATAAAAATCTACCGAAAGATTCCAAACTCGTAATCCTCCAACGCTCCCAAAGCGAGAAAGGCGAGTTCGAGTTCTATCCTATGAAACCAGAAGCCGCCTCAACGTGCAATAGTTCTGTGGTGAATGGCGCTTCCCAAGTTGGGGTGCCGCAAAAGGGGATTGTAAACGCCAACGGGTCGCTCTGTTCCGACGTAGGGCCGTCGCCGTCGGTGGTGGCAGCTGCTATAGCGAAGGGGATATATCCGATTTCATATCCGGTGCCGCAACCGAATAGGACGGGAGGGTCTGTAATTTATGAATGGTCAGAAAATAACAGTACGGAGAGGATGAAGACAAGGTTAGAGAGATGGCGAACAGAGCTTCCACCGGTATATGATCACCTGACAAAATCAACACCAAAGCGAGTTGGTCAAACTCCGAGACGGCGCAGAAGCCGTAGTGGGTTGTTTTCGTGTTTCGGAACCGCTTATGGGTGCGAATTTGCGATTACTTGCGGTGGGGGAAACCAGAAGAAGAAGCATAATGGCGGCAGTAAAGCTCATCTGACTGCATCTGAGCTGACTTACGATGAATCCTCGTATCTATAAGGAAACAATCGCGTACTTGGGGAACGGATCGTCAATTGGACTGAGTGCACATTTAACAATCCTCCTCCTCCTATCAGGATTTGTAGCAAGGAAGGCTCCTCCTGATTACAG
Organism: Bauhinia variegata; assembly: GCA_022379115.2. Taxonomy (NCBI): domain Eukaryota; kingdom Viridiplantae; phylum Streptophyta; class Magnoliopsida; order Fabales; family Fabaceae; genus Bauhinia; species Bauhinia variegata. The sequence continues at coordinate 27,060,489 of CM039429.1, read as the reverse complement.
TTGGATTATTTTGTTTTTTAATTGTTTGTTCCTTCATTATATAAATTTTGACACATTGAATTAATGAAATCAAGAATTACGGGTCAAACAAATGTTTGGTTTAGCACTCACTCATGCCTGTGGCCCATTCCCATTCCCATTCCCTTGATTTGGTTTTTGGGCCATGTTAGCGTGGCCCGTCAGGCAAGTGTCAAGTGACTTGACTTTTTAGTAAATCCCCTTTCCCAATTCCCATGCGCCTGTTCCCAATTAAATACGCGGAGGAATGGATAAGTTTGAAATTGTCGACTCTAGTTCCAATTCTAAAATAATTATTATTTGAATTATAAAATAATTTTGTTTCTTCGACACAATATGCTACTTGTTTTGCACGTTTGATAATTGAGAGCGTCCTTTTTTAGCTCTTACATTCATATTTTCTCAAAGTTATATGATTATTTTGTAAACTATATTTTAGTAAATATGTAAGATTAATTCTAACACGGGTGGGTATTGGTTTTTTGCCTGTCTTATCTTCTGGTACTTTTCTTTCTAATCCCAAGGTTAAGTCTTTATTTTTCATGTAATATGTGTTAATAATTATTATGCATATTTTATGTTGTGAAAATAGAGATACGATATTGATTATTCGAAGGATTCAAACTAAAATTAATTATAATTATTGTGTGAGAATTTGTTTATTATGAATAGGAATCTGGCAATCGCAAAGGGCATCGCTACAGCATTAGTTGGTATTTGACGGCGTTGCCAAGGGCATATTAGAGAATATTCTGAAACGTAACCCTTCTCTGTTCTGGCGCGTGCATCCACACTTATTTGTGTTCTGCTCTCTTTATTTCAATTAATTTAGCATCACAAAAATAAAGTTAAAAGTATAATAAATCATAGTCCGTGTGATGTTCATGTAAAGTAAAAGTCTAACAACACGTTATTCAGTGCTTCGCTATCTTCTTCATAACGATTACGCGCATTGTCCAATATTTTTATTTATTTGCTCATTAAAAAATGCATCCTATTTTTTATAATTACCAAATGTGCGCATAATATTAATTATTATAAGCTGATATTTTATGAAAAATGCAAAACCACCAAATCTGACTTTGACCCACTAATTAATGGGGTCTACGACAGATTATTTTTGAAAATTATAAATTTTTTTTTTCCTTAAGGAATTAAAAGAATAGTATAGTATGAGCAAAAACGAAAATGAAAAGGTAAGCCAGCAAAGCCTCCACCGGACTGGAAAACAAATTAAAGGTTAGTAAAGCGTCAACGTCTGTGCTGGTACTCTCTCCTCTATGCTCCACGGTCGACGCTGGCGGGTAGAGAGAGAGGAGAAAAGTACAAGACTCCTCTACTAAAGAATTCTCCTTGAAAGGAAAGTAGTAGCCCCTCTCTCTCTCCTTCCGTGCTTCACCAGAAAGATAGAGAGAGAGAGCCCTCTAATCTATTACTCTGTTACTATTGGAAGTAGATTAAACAGCGTACGCAGGCTAAAACCATAATAACTTGGGCAAATACAAAGTTGTGGACTTTGTGGGGATATTGATTTAGAGAAGGTGATGGAGATGATTGGGTGCGACTGTTTCTGCTGGAACAGGGTCCCTGAATTCTATCCGTCTGAGCCAGACCCTTTCTCTCTGCCTTCACCTCTTCCGGAATGGCCACAAGGTAAGGGAATTTTGAAGGAAGATTCTTGTTCATCATTTATGCTATAGAAGGATGGATTTATGGGTTTTTTTTAAATTACTTAATCATTTTATACTTGAATTTATAGTATCAATTTATAATTGATTTTTTTTTCTCCCCTTTCTTTATTTGGCCACCCTCTGCCATGATTTTTTTTTTTTTTGGCGGACACTTTATTGCGATGATAGACATTGGTAATCAAACGCTGTGTTTCTTGTTTCCTGTTACTTTGAGCTATCAAGATAATATAATAGGCGCTTGGATTGTTCCTTTAATTAATTTCATGGTTCTCTCTTTTACCATCATTCCCTTTTGATTGGCTCCAACTGATGGTTGAGAGAACTTATGTTTGTTGCACCAAGCAAAATACTTTGCCGCATACCTATTTCTTCTACTTCAAGTTAAGTTCCTTATTTCCGCTTAAAGGATAAAAGTATTGTCAGTTATAATTGAGATTTGTTGTGATGTGCTTAATAGTGCCTGTAATGATCTTGAGTAACCTTTCAGAAGTGTTAATTCATGGATGTAGCAAATACAGGCCTTGTTTTCTAGTTTTTACTTTTATGGACTTGCCGAGGATGAGGAGAACATTCATATTGCAAATTAGGGAGTAACAAAAATATAAATGACTGAGGTCTTATTACGGAAGTCAAAGTTAATTTCTTGATATTAATATTATTGGGTTTGGTCTGTTCACTGGCTCCTATGTGGCTTCTCTATCAAATATTTGTGGCCTTGTTGTATTCTTTATCTAAACTCTTGCAAATGACTTCGTCAGGTGCGGGTTTTTCTAGCGGAAGAATAAGCCTGGGGGAACTTGAAGTTTATAATGTAACCAAGTTTGAGAGAATTTGGAGTTGTACAAACTTGCGTGGGAACTCTCATGGTTTAATATTTTATAGACCTGTAGATATTCCCAATGGCTTTTCTTGCCTTGGTTACTACTGCCAGTCCAATGACCGGCCATTGAGAGGATATGTTCTTGTGGCTCGTGAAGCTGATTATGCCCATGGTTCAGTGTTAGAATCTCCAGCTCTTAAAAAGCCCCTGAACTATTCATTAATATGGAGCGCTGATTCACCACATGATGGTTGTGCTTACTTTTGGTTGCCAAACCCTCCAGTGGGTTATAAAGCCATGGGAATAGTAGTCACTAGCAACCCGACTGAACCTCAAGTTGAAGAAATTAGATGTGTGCGAGCAGATTTGACAGAAACCTGTGAGACTTTTGATCTAATTCTGACCGCAAATTCAAAGTTTTCAAAAAATTCATTTCAGTTTTGGAGCACAAGACCATGCAAAAGGGGGATGTTTGGTAGAGGTGTATCTGTTGGGACATTCTTCTGCGGCACCTACTTTGATTCTGGACAAGTGGTAGATAATATGGCATGTTTGAAGAATCTTGATTCCACCCTACATGCAATGCCAAATCTGAACCAAATTCATGCACTTATCCAGCATTATGGGCCTACTGTATTCTTTCATCCTGATGAGATATATTTGCCATCGTCAGTGCAATGGTTTTTCAAAAATGGAGCTCTTCTGTTTGAAGAAGATAGAGAGAAGGGTAAAGCTATTGATTATTGGGGCTCAAATTTACCTTGTGGAGGAGAAAATGATAGTGCGTTTTGGATAGATTTGCCAAGTGACGATGATGCGAGAAATAATCTGAAGAAGGGAAACATAGAGAGTGCAGAACTGTATGTTCACGTAAAGCCAGCATTGGGAGGAACATTTACTGATATTGCAATGTGGGTATTTTGTCCTTTCAATGGACCTGCCACCATTAAAGTAGGATGGATGAGCATTGCGATGAATAAGATAGGGGAACATGTAGGTGACTGGGAGCACTTCACCCTTCGTGTGAGCAACTTCACTGGAGAGCTATGGTCTGTGTTCTTCTCTCAGCATAGTGGAGGTGAATGGGTAGATTCATTCAACCTAGAGTTCATTCAGGGGAATAAGCCCATTGTTTATTCATCAAAAAATGGTCATGCTAGCTTCCCTCATCCTGGAACTTACCTTCAGGGATCATCCAAACTCGGAATAGGGGTAAGGAATGATGCAGCCAAAAGCCAACATTTTGTGGATTCAAGCGTCAAATATCAGATTGTTGCAGCCGAGTATCTTGGTGATGGAACCATTACTGAACCGAGTTGGTTGCAGTATATGAGGGAGTGGGGTCCTACCATTCTATATGATTCGCGTTCTGAAATAGAAAAGTTAATTGATTTGCTTCCCTTGTTTGTTAGATTTTCACTGGAGAACATATTTGAATTATTTCCCACAGAGCTTTATGGAGAAGAGGGGCCAACTGGTCCAAAAGAGAAGGACAATTGGGTGGGAGATGAAATATGCTAGTGCTGCCTCACTAGGACCATTTTCTGGTAACACGCTATACTATATGCTACACACTGCCCGCTCAATTGTCGTTGGAAGGGAAAGGAATGGGTTCTCTATTGATGTAATCAAGTGGATTCATTGTAAATTGTAAAGGAATATTCTCAACGATACTACTAAGTTGTATCATTCTTGGTTCTTGTTTGGAGTTAAAAACAACATTTACAACCTTTGCCTGAGATTTTGTCAAATGTATTTAACGGCAACCAACCGTTACACGTTTAGTTCACTCCGGTGGCTTTTAGCGCTGAATTATTTGACTATTCAACTGTGACATTATCCAAAAGAAATGAGGGGAAAAACGGTGGCTAGTTGGGGTGGAGAGGACTATTCACTGAGAGAATGTAGTTAAAAAAAAACCGAAATGGATATATATTGCAAAAAGACAAATGAAGTCTCAAGACTCTTAACACTCTGAAGATAGTGGCTAGCTTTCTTTAAGACGTTGAAATTTTTCACGCCTGCCAAAAATGCATAAAAAGCAAACAAAAAAAAGCAGGAGTTTCAACTCACCATTAAGATTGTTAAAAAATGTTACTTATTCTAGATAAATTAATTATTGTTCTTAAATATAGTTTACCGATAAAATGATTAAGTAATTTACTAAAAATTAAAAATTCAACTTTCATGTGACGCTGCTATACTAATGACAGCAAATACATGATGGTGCTTAATAGATTTGGTCAAACACGAAAATTACACTTGAAAATGTAACACAATGGGTTTAAAGTTGAAGCCGAATGCAACAACCGTTTGGATAATTAATTACAAATTACAAACGCTTTAACCAGTTTATCCCTCCAGTTTTATGCACATTAAAGTACCCGGCAATTATATCCTCTCCGTTCCCCTCCAGGAAACACAAAAGCCATTGTAGGCTTATAGCCGCCGAAAACAAAAACCAATGGCTACTCTCTCAATGGCCCAAAACATTTTTACTTTCCCAAAAAGATTTTGAACATGCGTTTCATCCATTTACAACATCGACTTAATTATCTAACCGAATATACAGTCCAGATGAATATGATGACATCCTTCAATTCGCTATTCTCCAATCTCTACTTTTCAAATCTTCCCATCTAATCTCCTGGGCGCATTCCCCACATACAGTAGTGCATCCAAATTTTGTGCCCTGACTTCGAAGTGTCAGCAAGTGTGAAAGATTGGTGCATTTCCGAATCACGAAACGATTCCTCACTCTAGTTGGTGATACGCTGCGGATTTCTAATACGGGGGGTGGCGCATTTGGTGTTTCTGGCTTTTGATTAGGCACAGATTCACAAAGTGGTATTCTCTGCACTTCCTCCCATTCCAGCGTTTTCTGATATACTTCCCAAGCCATGTCTTGCTCCTCTTTTGATAGCTTTTCCTCTTCATTCTCTTGTAAAAGGGTTTCATGTTCATGGTAATTAGCAATCCACCTAGTATCAAAATATTACCAGATAATAGTCAGACAAATAATAGTCATTCCAAGAAAATCCAGAGAAAAATAAACAAAACACACCTTTCAGAGATCAGACTTTCTTTTAAGTACACACACATGTATACAAATTCTCATGTGCGTGTACTTAAAAGAAATCTTCATTGATATGTAACACTACTGCTAAAAGAAACCAAATGTCAGGTCACTAATGTCCTAATCACGCTGCACTTTGTCAAGGCAGCTCAAGTATAGACTTTACGCCAAAGCATGCCCGTTTAAAGCATTTCAAACAAAATCTACAACAAAAACGTAGAAATACAAGTTTCACAAGTGTTAGGGAAAAAAAAAAAAAAATCCTAGCTTTCACCAAACAACTTAAGCTTTCAGGTTGATTTAGTTCTCAACATGGTATAAAAACTTCTTTGACCAAACAGTTACAAGATTGAATCTTTGCCCCATTTTCTCATTTAAGTTGAAAAATTAGCAAAAAGTACGAGTCGATCAATGCTTTGTGCACTTCAAACCCAGGGGGTTTTTATGTGCAGGTTCTTGAAAACAAGTATTCAAACAATTGAACAAGCAAAAATTTGACGTGGCTCCAACATAGGCCTAGCTACCGACTGTAATGACTTATCATATGCCACATCTCTCTGACTCAGTGGAATAAAATAGCTATATGTCAAAAGAACGTACCGTGGATGATGCTTGCTAATTAAGCCTTCCATTAACTTATCAGAATAGCTGCTTCCATTAGAATGTGGTACCGTATGTTTGAGTGAGTGCCCAACTAAAAGTGGTTTATTTTGCTCAAAGGTATGTCCGTTCTCGTCACTCAATTCAGTCAAAGTCTCGGGGTTCTCATCATCACCGAACTCAAACAGATGCAACATTTCTTCTTTGGATACTGTCCTACAAACCTGCTGTCTATCAACCACTCTAGCAGCGAGCCCCTCCTTTGTTACCTGTTAGAACCATTTCACCTCTTAGAACAACTCATAAATGAACCATAGAAGCACATTGCATTTTCTTACCTGCCGCTTATATATTTTCTCTTCCATAGTTCCATGTGCCAGCAATCGATAAGCAAACACGGGCTTTTTCTGGCCGTACCTAAAAATATGGAAATGATTTCAAATCCGAGCATGTCACTTGTGAGCTAATGCAGATCCAGTAATATGTGAACAATCAAATCGTATACAGATCCAATGGGTTCAAATTTTTTGGGAACATCCAACTATGTTAAATGCAGGCCAAATACTTTCTGGTGGATCTAGAGAATGCCACCATTGTTAACACATTTTGTATTAAAAGAATAATATATCAGTGAGCAACCTCAAAATGCATATCCATATTTATACTCTCCCTGACCCCCATCCTTCCTTCAAAGTTAAATTTTATTCATGCCCTGATCAAACAAACAGCTTTCATCACAGTAGCCCACTTAATAGTTCTCTGAGAAGAAAATCTAACTTGCAGGATCAAGAAAGAAAAAATTGAAGAACCATACCTCCAAGCTCGATAGATTGCCTGGAGATCATAGGTCGGATTCCAAGAACCATCAACTATAACAACACGGTTAGCCGCATGAAGATTAATACCCAAAGAGCCAGCTCTGGTTGAAATCAAAGTACATTTTACCCTCTTATTCAAGGGTTCATTAAACCTCTCAACAAGCTTCTGCCTTTCAGAGCTCTCCGTCCTTCCATCCAGCCTGCATTTGGATCACATCCGGAAAAATAGTGAATTAAAAATTTTATTCACCATATAACTCATTATTCATATAAAAGATCTAATTTCAAAGTATTAACCAAGCTCCTATGAGATTCAAAGTATTTCCAACCACATAATATTAGAAAAAAATTAACAAGAGTAATATAAAAAAAATATTTTAAAAAAATGCATCCAAAGATTGACAAGAGTTGTAAAATAGTTTGATGATTTTTAATAAGCTCAACCCACCTATACCAATCTTTTCCCTTTTTCCAGCATTTGCCTTGTTTGCCACGTTGAGGTAACCTTGATAGATAAAGTTCTATAAGATCCAGGGTTGGTATGCTCTGGCTAAAAACTAACACTTTATCACCCACATCAGAACTCATGGTTAATATATCTAGCAGCAAAACCATTTTGCCACTGTAATCAAGCTCCTTGTAGTTTTTTTCATGAAGAAGATCATTCCACCAACCCTGGAAAGTGATAAATGAAAAACATAAACATCAAAACCTAGGTTCTAAAAGAATAACACATAGTAAGTTATTTAGACAGTGATGAACAAAAAGTGAAAGCCAAGAGCAACAAGGCATTTCATTTCTTAAATTTCTAAAATTCAATTTTGTGATAAAATTAAAATATCAAGAATCAACTAGAAAATTTAATTTATGAAGGGTCACTCTTTCGTACCTTTAAGAAATAGCCATTATCATCTTTCCCTTGCATAAAATCATTTGCGTGTTTCATTTTCTCTGTAACGCAATAAATTGTCAATAAATGCAGTGAAGAAACTTTTATAAGAAAATGCAGCACAAATGACAAAATTCTACATCTACTTTAATTCTAAAGTGGAGTGCATTAACCTGCCAGTATCCCAATTAATTCTACATCAACTTTATTCATTGCTTCACATATTTTTCTGATGATGTCTTTTGTCAATAAATATCTATGACAAAATTCCCAATAGTTATGAAAAAAGATGCCAAGTAACATCTTTGAGTTAGCATATACGAAGAGACAAAGATGCAACTGAAGCAGCTGAAGTTACTTCGTTTATATTTTCTATCTGACATGTCATAAAACATGAAAGGCAAGTTTCTAGTCCTACAGACTCAGATTATACTACTAACATGTTAATAATAATTGATAATGTGAAAGCACGTCTTAAGCAATTACTATCGTAATTAATAAGCAATAAGTTATCTAGGTGATTCTGCAGGAAGGAAACAACTGGGAAGAGGAAACCAATATATTCATATGCATGAAGCACCTCCAATGAGCACATTGTAATCTGAATTTTCGTCACTGGAGCTGTCGTCCACGAGAAAATTCTCAACAGCATCTTCATGTTTCACATAGTCCTTCTCTTCTTTTGTCAGTTGCAAGATTCCGGGGTGGTTCCATATCTACCACAGAAAATATTTATATTATACTACCATGATATAGAGAAAAAAAATGGGAAGCTACAGCACTTTAGCAAATGCACAACAGACTTCCTACCATTGGCCAATATATGGCTCAAAATATTATGAACATTTTTCAATATGCATAAATTAATAGACAACTGGATCGGTTAAATATATGAAAGGGCATTCAACATATTTTTTCTTCTTATGATTTTTTTTAACCACTTCTACCTCGCAGTTAGAAATATGTGAGACAACATAATGAGCCAACAGAAGGTACTTTCAAAAGAAACCCTAACATTTTTACATAAGAATCCCTGGCAGTTAGCCACATAATATATATATATATGATACTGAGCAGCCTGAGACCAAAAGATGCGGTTTCTAAAAAAATATGCAGAAGCACCTAATGCATAAAACATATTTAATGAACAAACAATGCACATCCATTCTCTTCCATATTCATACCAAAAAATTAACAACTTTTACCTACCTACAGTATGTACCTCCTTTTTTCTCTCCAGCTTATAAGACGCACTGTAAATGCTTAGAGAATTAAATTAAAATAACTAAAGTCTACAGAAACAGTTGAAATGACTACCTGAGCTAATGCTTGGTATCCAGCAAAAAAGCTTCTCTTTCTTATTTTTTCATTAGAACTTTTCTCATCATTAAATCCATGCACATCCAGGAATCTCTTGTACAATTTTCTCTGAAGGGGAGAAAGTTTGACAGCTATCACAAAGACAGTTTTTGGTGGCAAATCTTTCTTCACCACACTCATATCCATTCTTTGGACAAAACCTTTCAACTGTTCATACAGAATATGAGACCTCTGGTTCATAATCTTTACATCATTCAGAGTTGAATTAGTATGTTGACCATTCTCTATGGGGTTTTGGAAGCTGCACAATCAGGACATAACTTTATAAGATACCTGCACATAGTAGAATGCAATAACAATAAGAATAAATAAGGAGAAGAAAGCTGTACCGGTTCCTAAATTCATGGCTGCTTCCAAGAAAACCTTCTCTTACAAAGTCAACCATCTGTTCCAAATAAAATGCTAAAGTCAAGCAAATAAGAGCAATAACTGGATAGATATTCAACGTTAATACAAACTTACACAATAATATTCCATGAGGTTGTTCTGAAGGGGTGATCCAGTCAATGCAATTCTTCTTTGGCATTTTACTTGTTTCAATGATTGAGTTATGTCAGCCCTTGTATTCTTTATCATATGGGCTTCATCACAAACAAATATGTCTGGCCCATCCTGGAATAACGTGTGAATATAGTAAAACAAATGCAAATGTTCGTGTAATGTGCACAGACACTTGCAGATTAGAGACAATGGTAATAGTAGTGCTTTTTTGTATAGTGGGCAAAGATGACTGAAGAAACAAAGCCCCATGGATTGCACTTTATGAAAAGAAAAGTCAAACACCATAAAATACTATTTAAACAATTGATCATATTCAAGACTGATGAACCACGATTGAAGACTAAATCCTAGAGATAATCACTGAACCGGAAATAAAAGGAGGAAGCATATCTCCACTAACAGCTATTTTTCAATAAATAAAAAAGTTGTAAGTAATGCCAAAAGCATGGCCATGTACAAAATATTAATAGAAATCTTTTTGAATTATACAAAAGGAGGACCAAACATCCTCTTCAAACAAAGGGAAAAATAAAACAAAACATTCATAGAAGCCTTAAACCTCCTATCTAATAATTTATAAGCAGTAACAATAAAATTGGCAATGCCCAACAATGTACATCTACAATTAAAAGCCAACTATAAAAACACTGACCAACAAATTAATTGACAGTCTGACTATGAGAAAAATATTACAATTCAAAGAAAAAACGGAATTGTATGAAATGATGCACACAAAAGAAATCACCTGATATGAAGATATTAAACTTCAAGCACCACATTACCTGCAAAGCATGACAAATATCTCTGGCAACGTCCCGGTCTTTCACATGCTTGCCAAAAGATAAATTTCGAAAAGCAGTATAACCAATCAAAAAGATGCCGCCTTTGGCTCTCCACTTTGCAAGTAACTTTGCCCTCCTGTCCCTATAAAAGGCAACATGGTAGCAACAAGATAACCCCATAAGTCAGTGAGTAAGAATTGCATTGAATCAAGACCTAATTAATCTCAATTCTCACAAAGCAGCTTTAAGTGGGTAAGAAACATGGTAGCAATAAGAACCTTGGTACATCATCAAGCATATAGACTCTAAGCGGCTTTAATTCTGAAGGTCTCCATTTGATGAACTCCTGCCTCCAGTTGTGCAGTACATTGACAGGTGTCACTATCAGTGCAGTCCTTAACCCCAAATCAACACTTCTCATTGCTGAGTACAAGAAAGCTATCACCTAAAATTTCATTACGAGCAGTCATTCAGGCCAAACTATCAACCAGCAAAAGCCAAAAAAAAAATAAATAAATGGTACAAAGAATACTCCCTATTTAACAAAGAGAACTAGGACAGACAGTAACAAAACCTCGTCAATAAGGAGAGAAAATCAAATAAATTCTTGAAAAGAAAAAGGAACAAACCTAGACACTATAATTAGAAAGAGTTGGTTGTTATAATTAAAAAAATTAAAACCCAAACTGATGCACTGCAATTTCAAATTAAATGCTGCTGACAATATAGCAAGACTGTTAATCATTCCTTCCACATGCCAAACAGGAATTGCATTGCTATGTAACATGTTTCATTTGAAGTAAATTTCAAATCAGAAAAAAGGAAATTACTATGTGCTATCACAACTCAAGAGAAAGCAATATCACATTGTAAAATTGATAAAAAGAAAGGAGAAGACTAAAGAAAGTGTATAGGAATACTCAAGCAAGTGCAGTAAATTATCACTTATTATACAACGGAGACGATGTTAATCTGTTAAGACAACATTCACATGATACCTAGTATTTCCAACAGAACCAAAATTTACTCTAGCGGATGAAAAAAATACCTGAAAAGTTTTACCAAGGCCCATTGTATGAGCTAGAATACAACCAAGACCCTTATCCCCAGACTTCACTTTTCTGATTGACTGTATTATATTTTCCCACATAAATCTTATTCCTGCAATCTGCAATTACAAAACAGCACAAAATAGAACATCCAGCTAAAACTTTGAAGATATTCAAGAGACGGCAATGAAAAAAATCAATGAACAAATAGAATATGTATGCCTGGTAATGAGTGGGGATGATTTAAACTGCTGATAAGGCCCGATCAACATTGCTTGGCAAATCCATGCCAAACCAAAAATCGTGTCCAAAAAGGTATATGAAAAAATCCTAAAAACCCAAAATAGATCACACAAAAGGTAGCAAACTAACATGTCAGACAAAACTTTTTTTTTTTTTTTGCCTGCATTGATATACTACAAACAAAGCCACAGTTGCATGGGGATAAGATTGTGCATCTGGACTCTCTTTCATGTGTTATGCCTCTCAATGGAGTTTGTCTTTATGATTTGCAGAAAGACTGGACAGTATTATTGCACTGAAGTTTCCATGTTTTCCTGTTTCTATTTAGGAGGACATCTATTCCTCCTTTATTTTTACCCTCCTCCAATTTCTATTTTAATTAGCTTCTTTCTTTTTTTAAAAAATAAATGAAAGATAAACTACTTCTTTTAGAAAAATAGAAGAGGAATCACATGCTCTTATTTCGACCCTTAGTTGTTTCTAATAGGGGAATACCGACTATCTGCATCAGAACTTGCATAAGCTAAATTGTCTATTAAGTAAAATGGAAAAAGGAATGAAGGAAAGAAAGTTTGAACTAAACGACAAAATTAAGGGGAGCAGGAAATTCAAACGTAAAGAAGGAAACCTGATGGGTTTTCAGTTTAGCTGAGATGCTAGGAGGAATTCTGACAGCTTCTTCACCTTTCTCCCTCACGACATTTACTATGTAACCAGTTAGTGCGTCACCAAGGACTTCGATACCGGAACCTTCAGATAAATTCCCATGATAACCAGCAGAGCTCTTCACGTTAGATGAGGCAGAAAATTGCACTCTCAAAGACTCCAGACGTTCTTGACGTTCCTATAGAATTGGGAAGAAATAAGAATGATATAGTGAAAGTTGTTTTTGCATAAAAAACAAACTAATGAAAATATTACCTTTTCAATTGCAATTTTCCTTTTGGTTTCTTCTCCTAATTCAGCATCATCAAGAATCCTCCTAATTGTCTTTTTGCATTTTCGCTTAGCACTGAAAAAGAAAAAGAACCAACAAAAGGGGGTAAGATTTTTCTTTTCTGACAAATAAAGAAATCATATTAAAAAATGGAAAATACTAGTAACAAGAAGGATAAGATCCTTAACGAACATATAGGAAAAGAGAGAAACAACGGGGCAAAAAAATGATAACAAACACCCCATCAACTCAGTAGTTAATACAAAAAATAAGCTAGAATCGCACCATAATGATGTCACCTACAATACTTCAAGCCATACAGCTACATATAAGTCATAAGTAGAAAAAACAAGGAAAAATATTCATGATGAAAAAGTAAAAAACAGTCAAGGAAGAATATCATATAATAAATTTATCGAGTGAACATATACACTCATAGTAATTAATCTGCACTAGATAAGCCCATTAAGCCAGTGAACTGGACCCTTGAAAAGTCCAGATCATGTATTCCACCAGTGTGTTTCATTAATTTAAACAGTTTATGTTTTACAAATTTTAATGCAATAAAGAAATACTTTACTTGGCTCACACCAACCAATAAATTAAGGTGTAAATCTTGATCTCTAACCAAATAGGAAAAAATTCAAGGTGTTAAATCCATGTGAAATAGAAACATAACACATAACATGCTGTCCAGTGTCCACAGATGAAAATTAATTATATATGGATCTTGTACCTGATTGTAACATTAACCTCTGAATCTGAACTATCAGAATCACTACTAGAGCCGGAAACTAAGATACCAGCAGATGCCATAGCTTTCTCCAGCTTTGATGACAATCTTTGCAGAAGATCTGGGCGGCAGCAACAACAATGCCAGCCAGTAGCATGAATCTCAGAGAGGCATTCCACACCAAGATTCTTCCTTACACAGTTGGTGCAGAATAATGTTTTGCATGATTTACAACTAACTAATTCTGTGTTTCCTCCACACCATGCACAGTAACACTCAGAACAATCAGGGTCCAGATCCTGCAACAATCATCAGCTCAACAGAAGATACAACTAAAGAAAATATGTAACTTGTCTTAAGAATTGTCAGTATCAAAGAGCAACCCACAACTGAGAAAGCTATACCACAACAAACTAGGTCAGCCATCTTTCTGTATTTACATAATCATAAATATTAGTCCTCACATTTTTGTTTTTTGAACTAGAAATTTTATAACCTCTTAAAATCTTGAATCCAAAAACATCACTGGTTGCGGGCAACAAAATTCAAACCAGTCTCTGAGGATAAGAACTCATCCAAAAACAGCCAAAGAACAAGAAAGAGAAGGAGAAGAAACTAAATTATCTAAAGAACTTTCTAACTAAATGAAGATTTTGTTAGTTTTACTGATATTCTAAAACTAAAACATGCATCCAAATTTCACTTAAAATTTTAACAAAGTCAAATAAACAAGCAACAATAAGTTCATACCTTCACATGTATCTTTTCTTCCACCAAGCATTTGCAATCCCCACAAATAATCACTTTCAAAAGAGGGTGAGGGTGCACTTCAAGAACCACTTTATCACAAGCTGTGCAGTGAAACTTCTCATCCAGACACTCAGGAGGAAGACAATTAATATCGCCAGTGCTCATACCATCTTTTAACTTGGATTGATCCTCTAACAATTTCATACTGAGAATTGACTTGTCTTCATTGACATTGGCTTCATCATCACCATCAACAGTAGCAGTTCGGCATTTTTTATTCGTACTATCTATTTCATCACCATCATTATCATTGAGGCGTTTCATGCCTCTGTTTTCAATAATATCAGACACTGGAGGCTTGGAAGATTCTGGCAAAGCACCAGTACTCGTAGCCTTCTCTTCATCAAGAATATCATCGGTGTCAAAACCTTCAATATTATCATTTGTTGCACTCAGGTATGAAGCCTTTTCAATTTCAGAAAAAAATTTCCCATCAACTCTCTGAATAGCATTCAGATTCAAGTAACAAATATGAAAATGGCTAAGAAACAAAATAAGATCCATCGGATCAATAAAAAGTCATATTGGTTCCTACGATTAGGTGCAGATACCAAATATCAGAACACCATGAACTGATCTCATTTGACATATTCACAATATCATTAATTTGAATAAATGCTGAAATAACCATTTGGAAGTGAGATCTCAATACAATATAGCATTCATGAAAGACATAAAATTAAGGTAAGAGTCTCTAGATCAAATTTAAGAAAAAAAAAAGAAAGAATCAAAATCATGAATGCACCTGTTTATTCTTTTTTTCATGTCTCCTACATTTCAAGCGGATTTGAAGCTTCCGATAAACTTCCACATCATCTTCTTCTTTTACCTGTAACAAACACATATAGTGATGCTGAAACAACAAACTAGAAAATATATGAATGTTCCAAGACACATAAAGGCATGGGATGCCTCAATATGAACTGACGTGAGGTGTATTGGCAAGGAGACATGCTAATTGCATATGACTGCACAGAGTTGGCTTTTCCGTTATTAGCAATGAACAATATAAAGCCAGCTTTTCTGATATGGCTTTTTCTGGCTAAAAATATTTTTGAGCAGATTTAGGTCAACTACATTAATTACAGTGGACAAAGAATACCCAAAATCATATATTCCCACTCTTCTATTGTTGAACATAAAACAATTTTGTCAGACTTATATAAGATATCATGAATAAATTTTCAAACAAGTGAAGGAGCAACAACGAGGCTTTCAAATAATATATCTAAAACAGGTAACTTCATTTGAGAAACACAATTAAGTAATAACTGATTGTATTTGATAGTAAAGGCAATAACGATAAACCTTTTTGAATTTTTTCTTTTGTTCCTCAGAAAGATCTAGTAACGGATCAGTAGAAATGCCATCAACATCATCAATCTCCTCCACCTGATAAAATGTATCTCCCGCAAGGAAAAATTAACAGTAATCAGATAAGATAGAGAAAGTGCATGAATTGCTGCAACTTTCCAACATAAGAAATTGCTAGAGATTACAGTTGATGTTATGCACTGAAACACATACAAGACCAGATTCACATTAAGAAGGCTATAACTCCTAATAACAGAAACAAATCAGTTGCCTTGACATCTAAAACTAAACCAGAGAGGATTGGATTTACTTTATGAATGAACAAGAATCCTCCACTTATCCATGCATACAATATAAATGCCAAAGTAAATTAATAATAGAGTAACACTGATGATTCTTAATTTTGGTGAAATCACATTGAGTCCCTTATAGTTTCAAAAGTACACATGCCTCCCATGCCTTAAATCTTATCATAGCATAAATTATGTCCACTATTTTGTAAATTACCCAGACCTCCCTCATTTTTAACTTCAACTTATCCTAAACCTCCCCTTCAGATTGTACTAAAAGAAGGGAGCTTAGTGAAATTCGAAGGAGGTCTCAGTAATTTATTCTTTTGAAAAAGTAAAATAATATTTAAAGATGGTAACAGACTGATGAAACCAAAAAAGGGCCAGAGAAAAAGAAAAATCATTCTACAATGTCAGCAAGAAAACTCAGCAAAACCCAATGAACTGTTCATGTCTTTTCTTCTTTTGGGATGACAACATCAAGAAAACTGCTGTCAATTCCTTAATTTCATTCATATATATATGTTAGTAATCCACCCATGTTCAAATCATAAAGAATCCAACATTTCAGGTGTTATGAACCAAATAACATTGGAAGTAAACAAAGGTGAGGGGGAAAAAAGAACCCAACATTTTACCCCTTGTATTTATTCCTTTGAAATATAGATGCAATATTATGGAGCAGTAAGAACAGTTAAAAGCACATTCGAGTCACCTCGTTCACTCCAGGAAATTCAAGTCCCAGAAGTGCAGCTTGTTGTGGAGTGCTCGCCAAATAAACAGAAGCCCAATGCTTACTGCCAAATGAAGTATCAGTATCACCCCCATCAGCAGATATTTTATCGAACATTCCCCAATCTACCTCAGCTTCTTCCTTTACAGGCTCTGTGGTAGAATCAAAATGCTTTTTTTGTAGAAAGCCACTGGCACCCTGTTCCAGTAGTTTACCATGGTGCCTGAACCAATGCCACAAACCCTTAAAGATCATATTGAATATTGCCAGATCCAAAGATAAAAGGTAGCATATAGATGTTATACCTTCTTACAGGTCTGTGGACTTCCAGAAACTTCTCAGCGTCAACTTTTGATTCAGCAAGTTCAGCAGTTTCCTGAGACCCTACCCAATGGTTCCTTTTTTTCCAAGCTTCAGTGCAACAACCATTGGGAGCTTGTCTTTCAATCCACTTATAAAGACTAGGTAGCTCTATACAAGCCCCATCAAGTTGTTCCTACTCAAACCAAAAAAAAATGAATGAACAAAAGAACAAAAGTATGAGCACACTTCATTAAAGGAAAACTGATAAAAGCTCCAAGAAAACTGCCAACAGTTATCATCAAAGCAAAATTCCAACAATTTGCAACATCAAGGCTGTTTAAATGAGAGGGGTAGGGGGAATCAATGATATAATAGTGAAGATGATACGTAAAATTCAATACCCTTGCAAGAACTTCCTATCAGTAACTGGAAACCATACCATTCTGTCAACCCTACATATTCTTGGTTTTTTTTTTTTTTTTTTTTTTTCAATAAAGATTAAAAAAAAAAACCTTTTTTGAATAAAAATGAAAGATAAAATTTTATCAGAAGAAAAGAAGGATTACAAAGAAATAGAGGATAAGGCATCTTCCATAATGCAGCAAAGGAAAACCAAATAAAAAGATCCAACTACATCAATTTGTTGCTATCATAATCAAATCCCGCCGCATGCCTTATTCTTCTGTATTTAGGTACTTCTTCCCTTTCCCTATGAATATTTCTTCTATGTGAAGAGAAAAAAAAAAAAAAAAAAGCTCTTTGAAGAAACTCCCAAAAAGACACTCCGCATGGAACAATAAAGACACAATTGCAAGTCTAAGGATAAAAAGAAGGCGAGATGTAAATAATAACATGCTGTAGTCATTAGAAGAGACACAGCCATTAAATACTAAATATGTATTATATTTACTGAAAATTGAGGGAGGCAGCAAACCAGTAAGTTAGCACTTTCTACTTCAAGGTCATCCAGAACAGCTTCCCATTCCTCTTTAAAAGTAGTCATCTCCTCTGCAATAGCAGTTTCCAACTAGAAATGAGAGAAAAAGTAAAAACACAGAAATCAGAAGTGTATAAAAATGAAAATAAAAATAATGGAAACAGATAGGGAAAAGAGAGAGAGAGAGAGACAAACATCATCCCCTTGAAGAGTTTTCTCCAACTCTTGTCTAACATCACTCTCTACTTTGGCAAGAGACTCCTCTTCAAGAGCTTCTTGAGCCTCTGCAGCCTAAAATAAACATGAGAGAACAGACATTTGCATGTTGTGATGTAAGTGCAAAAGAAAAAATAAAAAATACAAATATTGAATACAAAGAGTTGGCAGTTATTCAGAGAAAAGGGAGAAGTCTAGTTAAAATAAGTTGTGGCTGAATGAACAGCGGGTTTGCTATTATTCTCAGGATGAGTTTTGTCCACCCATTTTACTCATGCAGATGCTTATTTAGATCAATGAATCATGGTACCTTACTCTCAACTTCTATCAACTCAGCAATCAGGTCTTCTATTTCTTCCTCAGTCAAACTCTCCTGCATAGTGAACATGAATGTTGAACTGTCAAGTGCACTAAAAAAGTTTCAAATCATTTAGATGCAGAAAGTACATATTAGCAGCTATAATTTAATATGAGCAAACAACTTCTATCATCATTTGTGACAAAAAGATAAATGAAGAAGAACAAATCTTCATGAGTCACCTCAAGGCGCAGTCTGTCATCTATTTCAGAAGTTAGAGATCCATCATCTTCTGAATCATCAATTAAAGAACCATCAGAAACACTCTCGACATCTTCCACTTCCTCAGTTTTTCCATCCATCTCTAGCAAAAGCTCATCAAATAGACCAAATGGCCAGGTAAGACAGTGAACTAAATTGAATCAACTATATATGCCATATACAACCTTCTTAGAAAATAAATAATAGCCCCCTCTCCCCCCCACCCCCCCAAAAAAAAAAAAGAAAATGAACGAACGTGCAGTGGTCACAACAGGCAAATGCTAAGAATCTAAGATAAATGAAGTATATAAAAATCGGTTATAAATAATAAATAACAGTTTTTCTTTCCCGTATTGGTAGGTCATATACATGCTCCCAATGGGTTTTGAACCCTACTGTCCTTTTACAAAAGAAGGATGAGCTTCCACTGAAGTCATAAAACACTGGCATTCCATAAACAACAATGCTAAAACAATCTCCATACTTCCTTATCAACCCAAAAACAGACCCTTTACTCATTTAGATTTACACAATTCACAAAGGTATTACAAGATCTAGCAAACTACAATTAATGCTGGGGTAAATTTCCTCAAAGATCTTCCAAAAAAGATTTAGATACTATGCCATCTACCTGCAAACTCACAACCAGGTATTTGGACTTATTTTTGTTGCAAGTATTGCTAGAAAGCACAAGTAATTGATAACACATAAACTCAAATACTCTGCATTCTTTGGATACAATATTGTGCAATCAGAGGGTAATTAACTTAGGAAACGGACTAACTATGGACAACCATGTATGCTGCTATCTCAGCAAAATCCCAATAGAGAAATTCAATAGCTAATCCCGATATTCTAAATCAGTAAATCCTATCCGATATCACTTCAGGCAGCAAAGCAATTTCTAAATCCTATCCAATAAGTCATCTCCTTATGGAGAGAGGATGTGATGGATTTACTTAACCATCAGTGAATAGCAATCTAAACCACAAAGGGAACAGCAGGGAAGGGGGGCCAAAAACCATAGACAACTAAGAAGAACTCTAGACCTATTGCTTCTGTATTCAAAAAACTTATAAAAGCTAGAGGGAATATGTTAACCTACTGATCACCACTATCATCCACTTCAAATGGATAGCAACACCATCAACTGGCGCTTTAATAAATGTGCAAATTACAAGCGACGACCTAAGTGTTACTGCATGAACATTGAATATACACTATCATCAATCACAGAATTGCAATTACACCCGCAAACTGTCCCAACAATTCATTTCTTTTAGAAGAAAATACTAAGTACGCCCGAAAATCATTACGTTTCCTGTGTAATGTATCTGAATCACAATCATAAGACAAATTCAATTAAATATATACGCGATGGAAGAAAGCCGAGAAAGTAGCTTAAGGGAGACCGAATAAATGAACAAACAGAGAGGCACAAAATTAACATATTGCATGATCCTGGGCCTAACCAGAAATTGAATAAAAATAGGGCATTGAGAGAGCAGAAATCAATGTCAATGTACCTTGATTGCACATGTAAGTCAAACAGGGTTGACGAGCAGGGCTTGATACGGATGCAGCACCGGTGGAGTG
This sequence comes from Bauhinia variegata, assembly GCA_022379115.2. Taxonomy (NCBI): domain Eukaryota; kingdom Viridiplantae; phylum Streptophyta; class Magnoliopsida; order Fabales; family Fabaceae; genus Bauhinia; species Bauhinia variegata. The sequence goes on along the minus strand of CM039429.1, from coordinate 27,040,194 downwards.
GTAAAGAAGAAGCACCACTGTAGCAGCTTTGTGAATGGGTTGAGACTTGAGAGTAAAGAATGGGAGCTTTAAAGTTAGCTCGAATGAGTTTTCTCTTTGCTTTGATGTTTTTTTTCTTTCTCTTCCTAAAATCCCAGAATTATCCGTACGCGCACGCTGTTTCTTAACCCTTTTTCACTTCTGCAAATTAAACCGTCCCCTTTTTCTTACCTACTCACCGCCCAACCCTTTATTTCAATATTAATATTTTAAAAATGTTCCCACTCACAACTTATACATCCGAAAAGCTTTACACTCCCCACCTCAAAACCTCATCTCGGGGAAGCACTCCTCTTTCCTTTCTTCTTTCCCGTCAAAGCGTCGGCCCTCGTTAGATTTGTTTTGGCGACACACTCTCCTTTTTTTTCCATTTGTTCTTCGATTCAAGAGAGAAGCTCCAAGCTCGGCAAACCTCGAAGCTCAAGCAGCGACTTCACCAACAATCTAGCAAGCTTGAAACTAATCCTTGTTACTGCTTTATAAATTGAGTTGTGTTTGGAATTAATTGGCGAGACAAATGTGACACACTTAGATGTTTATATCCAATTTAAATGATTTTTTTGCGTAATAAGATGTTTAGATCCAAAAAGACGCATTAATATGATTCATCAAATATACACATCCAAAAAGTCCCAAACAAAGCCTAATCAAATGTATACATGCATCCGATTAGGCCTTATTTTGGTCACTTTTGGATGTTTACATCCGATTTTTTAACAAAAAAAAATCGCATTTGTCACCAAATTCAATATTCATTTTTAAAATTTCAAACACAAAAAAATCTATGAAGCAATAAGAATAATTGAGTTTCGAGTTTACTAGGTTGTTAATTAAGTTACTGCTTGAGCTTCGAGGTCGCTCAACCAATCACCAATAACGGGTTGGCTGAGCTTGGAGCCTCTCTCAAATTAAATAACAAATGGAAAGTAAGGAAAGCGTGCCATTAGAACAAATCTAAATGGGGTCAAATGCTCTTACGAGAAAGAATAAAGGGATAAGAAAGTGAGGGGAAGTACTTTGCCAGTGAGGTTTTAGGGAGGGGAGTGCTTTGGAGCTCTAAGAAAATAGGGGAGTGTAATGCTTGAGAATGTGTGCAAGACATTTTTAGAACATTAATATTAAAATAAAAGGTCAAAAGAGTGTATAAAAAAATAAAATAGTAATTTAAACAAGCATAGCACCACTTATTGCTTTAAATTAAGAAATATATACATAAAATAATTTATATTTACAATATTTTATTAATTAAAATTAAAATTTTTGAATCATTACAATTATTTAATTTAAGTTGAAATTTTTACTTAAGTTTGTTATATTACAATTAAAGATGACAAGTTTCCCTACTAAAATATTTCGCCATATAAAATAATATATATACATACCAATAATTTAGTAATTTAACTAATAAATGATTTGTTTTTTACTCAAAATATGAAAAATACATCTATAATTTCAAATTAATTAATTTAAATTGGGATTTTTGAATCATTACAATTTAATGATTTAATTTACTTGGAGATTTGAATTGTAATTTTTACTTAAGTTTTTTACATTACAACTAAAGATGACAATTTTTTCTTTCTAAATAGAAATCAAGTGAGGACTCTTTGATGTTTACAAAGATAGAGATTACATTTTTCACTTTATAACGATTCTTAAAATAGTTAATAACATTATATATAAGATAAAATACGTATGAATAATTTGGTAATTTAATTGATTGATAATTACTGATATTTCACGCAATATTTTTCAAGGGAAATTTGTGACTTTGTAAAAATTAGTCCACTCCATTAATTTCCAATACAATTTTACTATGTCACTCAATATAATAATGCTTAATATTTTAATACGCAAACTATAGTTTCTATATATATGGTAACACACCACTAGAAAAAAAAAAGCTTGCTGTTGAGGCAGGGCTGAAAATTGGCAGCATCCCTTTTTGTTGGACATGTGTGTTTTGTCCCATTGAGACCATCATCACGAGCAATTTCCACATTATCAAGTATTGTTAAACATATTATATTACCCTTTCTCAAATATTTACCATGTTAGCACGAGATTAAAATTATAGCCCTGCCCTTGATAAAATTCATCAACTTTTGTTTTGATTCAAAGGAATTCACCAAATAAATATATTATCTATGGAGATACATAATCTTTAATACATTTTGGCCATCTGGATCAGTTGAGATAACTTTTTTAATGTCTCGCTGAAAATACCTTTGGTCGTATATATAAAAAAAAAATGCATATTAATAAATAAAATAAAATAAAATAATTTTTTATCAATCAATTTATTACATTTAATTTAGTGGGGAAGAAAATGAACGAGCGCGAACGCTTTGCGCACTTGCAGGTCGGGGTACTAGGCTAGCGGTGATTAATTAAAAATTAAAATAGACGATAACATTTTCAGATGAAAATTCAAAAAAGATAATTATAATTAAGAGACGGTAATAATCGGGGCCGCCAGAGAGTTGCAAGTTGCATGAAGCTTTTGCTGCTGAAAACTGAAGAAAATTTTCAGGAAGGTCAGAGACGACTGGAAAACGGAAGAAAATTCAAACCCTTTGAATTATTTTATCACTGATTTCAGAGTCCGTAAGAACAGGCATTTTTCTAGAGAAAAAAATTTCTTCATCAACAATAATGAAATCATTTATATGGTTATGTTCGATATTTTTGATAGTTTCTTTTCAATCTCAAGTTTCTCTGGGATCTCAAAAGACGGACGAGGCTTATGTCACTCTGTTGTACGGGGATGAATTCCTATTGGGCGTTCGAGTTCTGGGAAAGTCGATACGGGACACTGGGTCGAAGAGGGATATGGTGGTACTGGTCTCGGATTACGCAAAGCTGCTCCTACAGGTAAACTTCTCCTCTGACTCTGCTTGCTTGAAGGATAAATTTAGCTGCACTAGTTGTCATTAAATCCAGCTTCCTCTTCTCTAGTTTTTCATTGAGAAACGAAAAATTTACTGGTCAAAGTGAATTAAATTTAAAATCTTTGTTAAAATATATCAGTAATATATGAAAGACAATGACAATTTTTTGTGGTATCATGTTACACATCTTCCGCTGATTGAGGTTTTAAAAAGGGAAAAATGGGAATCTTATTTATTGGAATTCAATTAAGCTAGAATTGAAATGCAATTCTTTTATAGTTGACCTACCACTTTAGAACAACCTCTTTTTTCTTTTTCGGTTTTTCTATTTTTTCTTTCTAATAGAATGGGGAGATTTTGTCGTTGAAATTTTGAACTTTATGTTTCTATGAGTAATTTGGATTTGGGTTAGCTTTCTTATGCATGGAACTTAACTGGAGAGAAAATTAATATCAGGACTAATTTTACTGTTATTTCTTGGTTCCACTCCTTACCAATATAACAAAACGCGACACAATTAGTAAAATTTGATCGTATATGCATTATTTGGAAGGACATCAAAGTTTTGTCCTTTTTCTAATGTTAACCCTTTAACTAGTGAGTCTATGTTGATTATGTGCAGGCTGACGGATGGATAGTTGAGAAGATTAGTTTACTAGCAAATCCCAACCAAATACGTCCAAAGAGATTTTGGGGCGTTTACACAAAGCTGAAAATATTTAACATGACTGACTACAAGAGAGGTAAACATTGAGGTCTTGTACTGGTTTTAACTACCTGGTTATTATAGATATAATTTAGGTTCTAGTTCCCCTTGCCCAAGTTAGAATGTTTCCAACAGTTTTTTCTTTCATGTTTTCCTGTTCTGTTCTTTCCAATTCATTGTTCGTTGCTTTTCATCCAGTCAAACTGGAGTTGACAATTGAAGTATTAGATTTTTTGCTTTATGTCACTCTGAATTAGTGATGCATAGTGGTTTTTTATGTCATGAATGTGAAAATATTAAAGATCTTTTCAAATGTGGAAAATTCTGTGCTAATCTAAAGCATTCTGAGAGGTTGAATTCGGGTGTCATGGTAGTGGAACCATCTGAAACCATTTTCAATGACATGATGAGCAAAGTGAAAACTCTGCCATCTTACACCGGAGGTAAAACAATTTTTGTGCACTGAATATTAATATTTCCTTCTTCTGAATTGCTTTCTTAAACATCATGTACGAAATGCTGACACAAAACCTTATTTATTTTGAGCAATTGTATCTGTCTTTTCCTATTGACAGGAGATCAGGGATTCCTCAATTCATATTTTGCTGGATTTCCCAATGCACATGTTTTTGACCCAAACTTGACCCAGGAGATGTTGAAATCTAGACAAGTTCCTGAAATGGAGCGACTTTCCACCATTATAATGCAGATGTTGGTCTTTAGATGCTTGCAGACAAGGTATGCCCGAGCTGCTTTTTTTAATTTTGAGTTCAGATGGAATTAATTTCAGTGATCAATTTCTTACTTGGGATAGAATATTTCTGAAGTTTCCCATCTTTAATCATTGAGTAATAGATTCTCCAATTTCTTGATAATAAGTTGCATGATCTGATTTAATTTTCAAATTCTATGACTTACTATCTTTTCAACAGATATTTGTTCTGATTATTGAATACCATGCAGAAGACTGTAAATTTTTTGAACGCCAAACATATGTATTTGTCTCAATGCGTTCCTTTCTTTGCATCTTTTAGTTGAATTATCTAACTATTATTGCCAATTTGTCCAGTGGATGGTAAATGAGAGTGAACTTCATGTAATTCACTATACACTTGGGCCACTTAAACCGTGGGACTGGTGGACATCATGGCTTTTGAAACCTGTTGATGTCTGGCAGGTATTTGTGCAACTTACTATACTCTTTTGGTCTGTAATATCATAGGAGTTTTTTTTTCCCCATTTTTTTTTAAGACTTTCCATTGCTTATCTATTTGCGTATGCTTAGTTTGAGTTCTTGATGAAAGGTACGCTTACCTATTTGTTCTTTCTTTTGCTGGCTCGGCAGAATGTAAGGGAACAGCTCGAGGAATCCCTTCCTGGAACAGGAGGGGGCAGAAATCCCAATGATGATTTCCTTGTGAAGTTTCTTTTTCTGCTACCAGTTTGTGCTTTGGTCTTCTGCTGCTATCGTTCATTTCTTCAGGTCAGCTATTATGGACTAACATCATTTTCCCTATCATTAAAAAAATAGAGACTCATCTCTCTCAGAATATTGTATTTGCTGCAGAGTCCTGGGTACTTTAGTTCATTTTGTAGGAGTTCATTATGTGAGCACGTAAGACACCTTTATTATATGATTAGATCAGGTGGACCACTTGCATATACTAGTGTGTCCCCATCAACCATCAATTTAACTCATCAGGTCAGTTCATTTATTTATGTGTTTTTGGACATACTAAATTCTATCTCTCTTACCATTTATGACTTTAAACAACTCTTCAATGGTGTTCAGTGCAAGGTACCAGCTTATTTGGGTGGCATTTCTGTTATTGTCTGTTTTGTGACTGCCGTTGTGTCTCTTGGACTAGCTCTTTTGATGGTACCTCGGCAAGTAATGCCATGGACTGGTTTGTTGTTGATGTATGAATGGACTTTCACCATCTTCATTATATTATTTGGTGGTTACCTCCACTTGATTTATCAAATGGGGAAGACCAAGGCATCACAAGCAGTTCCTCATTGTCTGGTCCGGAATCTTCTGATTATGATTCAGGCAAAGGTATCTCTTCTAAAGTGAAGCTTAGTCTATGGTTTCATCTTAAATTTAAATATGGGTGACCAACAGATCTTTATTATTGCATATAGTATTATCACCATTATTTTGTATTGCAATTTGTATTTACAGGTCATCAGCGAAAGGTGTCATCTTGTGATGTTGCTTTATGGTACTATGGATTAGGGATGGCCTTCTTGGCCATTGCTGCTCCATCCTTGCCTTGTGTTTTTAGAGTTACTGCTTTGTTTTTGAGGTAAATTCAGATTTGCATTAGAATTCATTACTGAGGTAGCTTTTATAGTTGCCATCATGATATTTTAGGTAACATTTCAACTTCAACTTTTATGGTGTCAAAAGCAGGTCTTTGTTTTCTGTGGTAAAATTTAATCTAACTATCAATAAATAAATGTCAAAACTCAATTATTAATAGAACCTCCAATTTTATCTAAACATCTTTATTCCGTGATCTCAACCATGGCTTAGTCAGGAAATGTCTCTTTCGATTTCTTGTATAACAGGTTAGGTTTAATGGTTGCTGGGGGCATAATATTGGCAGCTTTCATGACATATGCTTCGGAACACCTGGCTATCAGATCATTTCTAAAAGGTTTTGAAGACCATGATATCTCACGGAGTAGGATATTCTGTTTCATTTGTTGATTGAATTCTTTGCAAGTGTAGATGTGAATTACAACAGCTAATTGTTTTTTCAACTAACAAGTAGCGTTGTTCAACTGGTATATGTAATTTAGGAAATTTTTGCCATTCTCGGATTGAATTCGTCCGAGGTTTCTGTTGTAATATTATTCTTCTTTCGGAGGGTTGGCTTTTTCCCTATGCAATTGCTTGAGATTGCTTTGACATGGCTGTAGATGCAACATAACATGCGATTTATATTTATATTTCTTGTCATCATTTCTTGTTTTACCTCTTTGGGCAGAAGAAAGACGCGAATCGTTGAACAGACTCCGTTAGTGTCTAAAGTGACTTTGATGATTGATCTTCACTTTGGCCGCATAATAATGGTTCCATTTTTGGTATTTCTTGGCGAAACAATTAACAGTTCTGTTAATCATTCTTGTGGCCACGGCATATCTGTACATATTAGCATATGAAGGACATGATATCTGAATACGAGGAATGGTTAAAATAAATTGCTGTTTCTTTAATGTCCCAAAGCCAGAATGGATCATCACGTGGTTTTATTCTCTATAGACCCACTTTCATTGTTCAACTCACTAACGCTGTTTGTTTAATTAATTTATATAAACTGGTATATATGCTTATGTTTTCTTTTTCGTCTGACCAGCTGCCAGTTCTAACTTTGGTTTTCTCATAAATTGATAGTGGCCAGGGAAGAGCAGCTAGCTAGGTTTCAAGACCAGAAATGAAAATCCCATGTATTATTATCTTCCATATTTTGGGCAACCAAACAAAGGAACAAATACAAGTGAAAACAGATGAGAAAAGACAATCATCAAAAGCCAAGCATCAGACTTGCCTAGAGGATCAGGATCATACTCACACATTTCCTCAACCAAGTCTTCTGCCTTCGTCCCTGTGCTATTTGGCCATGGCTCCAATAATAACCCCAACCCACAAGGAAACGCTTCAACTTGCACCAAGACTGATCCTCTGATCGAATCATGATCTCTATCTCTGCACTTTGAAGAAGAAGAAGAGAATAAAGAGAGATATATGATGGGGTACGAAGAGGCTAGAGTTGTTGAAGGATCAAATTATTATGGGTTATATTTATAATGAGGCATGCATAGATAGATTTCTTAGTCCTAAAGTGGGAGAGAGAGACGGATGATAGAAATGGAGAAAATATATATAGTAAGTTGATGTACAAAGTGAGGACCTAGGTAGCAATTTCACATCTACTAGAAATTTATTGAGAGAATATCCCATTAGCATTACCATTTGTATTGGGTGAGGATATATAATAATAATAAATATTGTCGCTGGAGTGAGAATCTGACGTAATCCCATTCGATTGGACGCCCATTAACAGAAAAAAACAATAATTAGTGCACAAGAAAAAATAATATAATTTGTAGTATTAACTCATTGATGGTGGTCAAGTGGCACGTCTTCCATTTGTCAACATTGTGGACCTAGTACTTCGATGACTATCAGCAAGCAGACCAATCATTTCATTTTATTATATTATTCACAAAAATAAAATATTTATATCCATCAATATTTTATTTTATTTACTAACAGCTAAAATTTTAATTCAAGATACTTCATATTTTAAAATGTAATGTTTGTATAAAAATCGTAATAATAATGCCAATTGATCCAAGTACCATTGGGAAATGCTTTATCTGCCAGAATATGTAAAACCCAAGAATAATGGCAAAATCTTTTTTTATGGCTACCGAATTCATTCTTTTACCAGTAAAGTAATCGAAACACACCTCCAAATAGTTTCACCGAATCTGGGGCACTTTTGGACTGTATCTGTAATTTCCTTCTACTAAAGTCAAGATTTTGACATTATCTGTAATTTTGACAGCATATCATAGATAAAGAGTGGATATTGGAAAGCAATTTGTGCATCTGCATTTATAGATGATGGTCATGGAATCAGTCCACTGATAATACACGTGATCTCTGAACCATCCATTCTTACAAATATCCAACAGGTAATAACCCTGACAATACAGCACAGCACTTGAAAGTATGTATTGTTTTGAATTATTGCTCCCTGAAGCATAGCATGGCTGTCAAAAAGATTTCAAGGGAAAGAATAGTGAGACATCAACAGCAAGGAGCAAATAAAAATGTCAGTTAAAACTACAGGAAATCGCAGATACGACACCATGGTTACAGCATATCCAAAGATATGAGAAAAAAAGAGACAGCAAAAGATCCGTGGCCACATATAAAATTAGCCACCTGCTTCTTGTGTATTTGTATTGCATTCTATATGTATATGGTCTTTTCATTTAGCCTAGAACGAATTTGGGTGCTGGAGAGATAATATAAAACTAGCAACCCAATATAAAGGCATGCACTTCAGCCCAACTATCAACTGTGTAAAGGACACCGGATAGAGCCTTCCAATTAGAAGAGTTTCCTCCTTTCTGCTTCTTGACCAAGGCAGGAAATAATGGGACAAATGAAATACCAAACTGTGTCCCTACTCTCCCAAGGCTTGAACTTGAACCAATCACAATTCCTATATCTGCTTCAAGAAGACAAAGTAAATCTCCCACTGAGTCTCCAATGTAAATAGTTAGATTCTTCTTGTCATCATTGCAGTTCTTCAATATATTGCTGAATGCTTGGACCTTGTCAATGGGGGACTCCACCTTCTTAACAATTTCACCCGTAGAAACAGATTCCTCAAAAGTGAATTCATTAGCATGCACATTCAGCTCAGTCAAACCAGCTGCTCAGATATTTAAAAAAAATGAAATAAATAAAAAGCAACAGGAAACAAATAAAGTATAATAAATTGACAATTTCAATCAACTAGGCAAATCCTCAACAGAAGTACAATGAAAGAACACCATAAACTCAAACCAAAAAAAAGTAAAGCAGTCAATTAATGGCTGACCAACTTTTCAAAATCTCAAGGAAGAAAATAATGATTAAAAAATATATCGAGTTATAAATATAAGTAAAGATGGGAAAGTTGGACAAGATGTGGCATGATTAGGAGGCCTCCTACAGTATGGAGAGCAAGAAAGGAATACTCAATAAAATCAGCAAGAAACCTACCAAAAAGCAAAATGAACCCAACAATTTTAAATACAAGCAGTCTGCTAAAGTAAAAAAGAAAGATAACTTCACGAACTCGAGTCATTGTATTCAATCATTACAACCTAAATATCAGCAAGAGAAATTGCAGGTCAGTGTAATAGGAATGTACCTGACAAGAAAGCAGACCTAATGAGATCACCACACCAGCAGTAAGAGAGTACATGCACGTTCGCATTCAAATTTTCATTACTTACAATTCTCTGAAAGAAATTAGTGCAACCGTCTTGAAGGACCATATGCTCTCCAGCACGTTTTATATCTTCAAGCTTCACACCCTTGAGTACACCTGACTCAATCACCCTATCATTTGCTGCCTTCTCGAATTCCGTAAGTCGCTGAAGTGCTTCAGACAACTTTTCATAATCGAAACCCTCCACTGCAAAATGGCATCGGTCAAATTCAGAATTCACAGAAAGCTGGTAACAGAATGCAGATTGATGTTAAATCATGTCAAACAAATGCTACCGAAAATATTAAACATCATCATACATCTCTTAGGAGGCAAAATGCTTTCTATACATTGCTCGTAATCCTCAGTGTACTGCTTGGATAGAAAGCCCCATGTATTCCTGAGGTCAGCAGAAGACATCCGAACAATTTGATCTTCTGGTTGATTCTGCTCAGACTTTGGTGCTGTCAGTATTGCAATTTCTGCCAGGATGGCAGACGAATCAACAACAGTGCATGTCAAATCAAAGTCCGAAAATATCACAAGACGATCTTCTGCAGGATTATGTCCTTTAGTCAAGGGTACTACAGTTCGCTGAAAAAGTGGCTGAGCAGAGAAGAAGTCTATTTCAAGCTTCATTGCTTGGTTATACAGCTTTTCAATGACATCAAGCTCTTCGCCTGTCAGAGAGACACTTAGTTTATCGAGCAAATCTTCTGTTTGCAGAGCAGAGGCCTAAATTCAAAGAGAAAGTTTAACTGAGTGCTGAAGTTAAGAAGGCTGTCAACGAAACGTGGATTCCACCAATATCAAAATAGTGGAGTACCACAATAACTACATGGTAAGGTTCCATGGTCAATATGACGAACCTGGAAACCCTCAGATGAATAATTGTCAATCCACTTCTGGAAAGGGTGAGTACAGTCCTCGGGGTCTAGAAGTTCCAAGAACTGTTTACCCAAAAAGGCATAAAGCCTCATGCAAGGAGCCATGGCACCTAGAGTATAAGCAGCAACTTTCGTTTTCTCAAAAGGTGTTGCAAGTTTACCAGGACCTTTCACTCCTTCCACCTTCCCCGAGGCAGTAGCAAGCAAGAAGTCTGTGTACTTGTGGGTTGCAGAATTAATACTGCTCTCTTTGGCGAGGTCTAATCCCCATTCCTACACGTAAATGGAATAAGAACAAAATGATATATATTAAATGGGTGAAAAAGTAAAAACTGGCTGTTTAACAATGTCAAAAAGTTAGCATGAGACATGATTAAAGAGCTCAAATTTAGTGTACTTAATCTTAAAACATCTGTTTCCTTCCTGTCAGTATTGCTTTGCAATAGGATGTCCGATATTTCCCAAATTTTTTTCGTGATTGTATGCTTCACTAACCAAGTTACAAATATAAGACCTCAATTTTAACGTGTTAGAATAAAGATTCTGTTCCAATGGAAGTCTACTTTCCAAGGAAAAGCATCTTACATTCACCAGTGAATTATACATTTTTAGCTCCTCTACAACTGCCTTCCTCAACTCAGAGATTCCAAGCTTTGCATCATCATCATCAGAACACTCTTGAGCCAACTCACATCTACAATTATAAAATAATAAAAATCAAAAGAAAGAATTTTAAACAATCAGAAGATTTGCGAAAACCTCTTAATTGGTGAAAAAGAAGAAATTATTCATTTTAAAAAAATAAAAGGGAGTTTTTGGGGAGGGAGATAGATATTCTTATGTGGCATGGTGTTCTGGACTTCAAAGACTGAAACTCACCTCAATCAATGTATATACAATTTCACCAAATAATCTAACCCTCCAATTTTGGTTGCTGAGAAAACTGACAAGCAGAACAAAAGAAATAAAGCTTCAAACATATGAATCAAGCTGCTCTTTTTTTCTCCCCAAAACCATAAATTCCTCAGATGGCAATTCATATTTTCAGTCAAACAAAATTTTACCCTTCTAAAATCTCAAAAATTAAACAAAATGACCTTCATATTGGTGTTCAATTCCCTTTCTATGCCTTTGCGTTCAACAATCAAAGTCCTCTAATTTTTCCCACTTCTCTAAAATTTCTCAGCAACCAAACCGGGAAAGTAACTTGACTAATAAAAAAAAAAAAAAGAAAAAATCTTGACAGTACTTATAATCATTTATTTTCCCCTTATTACAGGTTTCAAGCAACAATAGATTCTTGAAAATAGGCTACAAGTAAAAGATAAAGCTGCATGCAATATGATATTTCATTTGCTTTATACTCTATAGTCATGAACAAATAATCTTCTCTCATCTCACCACATGGTCTAAAATACCAATGTCAAGAGATGGAAAATCCAACTAATAATTATAATCTCCGACAACTAAAGCCATTCAGTAATTCTTTAACATTCCTTTTCCAGAGAACTGAATCAGCCACTAAATGTTGGCTTATTATGAAATGTGACCCTCGCGTATTACTGAAAAAGGTTATTCTTGAATATTGACTAGCCACAATTCAGTTTGCCATTTCTTTAATTATGCCTTCCTAAGAATCAAACACCGCGATAGGAGAAAACAAATAATGCTTATATAATTAATAGCTGCCAAGTTAAAATTAAAACTGTCATTATATTAAAACACTACTTACTTTTTCAATTCTATATTTCCCGGGCGGAAAAGAAATATTTTTCTTAGCAATCAAACAACAATGATGGAGTTGAGCTACAGAGCTACATAAATTATTATTTGATTAAAAGAAAGAGAAAAGATAGAAAAAAGAAACTCACGCTTGAGCGAAGGCCCGAAGAAAATGGACATCTTGGGCGATGTAATGACGGAAAGATTCAATCTTCAAATCCCCAGAGGCCAAACAGACTACAAAAGGAGTGTACATGGCAAATATGGATTCCCTTCTGAACTTGATCCAAAGGAGCCTTGCAAGTCCTGTTTCGGTGTCCACGGACGCCATAGCTGACTTCGGCTCCATCGCCATTGGTATTGACGATCTCCAAGTTGAGTCAAGACGGCAGGATCTGGGCGAGTACGGAAATGGAATGGAAGATATTAAATTAAGAAGAGAAGTTTTGATTGAGTTTGGAGAGATGAGTAAGCGCATCAAATCAAATAAGAGAGAAAGAGAGACGGCGGTGACTGTGTTACACTGACCCAAACAGAGAGAGAGAGAGGAGGGGAGGCAGTTGGGTCTCTCTGAGTGTGAAAAGCGAGGGAAGTTTTTATCTGTTGGAGTACTAGTGTACTATTTATTTCACCTCACTGGGATGGGCTATATATTAAATTTCTTCCCACGGGAATTTCTTTTGACACACTACACCTTCTATTCACACCCAAAATCATTTTTCAGTTGTGTTGGGGGTGAAAATAGACATTTTAGGGGTTTTAAAAGAAATTCCTTCCACCCAACGCTATAGTCCCAAGAAAATGGGGTGTGCCAAAAGAAATGGCCTTTTATCGTTTTGGGAAGGAAAGCCCATATTCATGGGCCCAACCCCTATACTATTTGGGCTGGCTAGGAGAATGAAACGGGCAGTTTTTCGCAATTCACGAAAAAAAAAGAAAAGAAAAGAAAAGAAAAACATCATGATGATTTATTTAGGAGTAAAATCGGACACACTTCAGTAATTTTCGTCTCCCAAATTCGTCTTCCAAAAGAGTAATTTAATGACAAAACGGTGGAACTTCACATTTGTCTTCGAGATTTCGGCACAAATTCGATAGTAGTGCTTTTTTCCCCGCTTCGCAATCATTCTCTAACTAGGTTTCTTTTCGTCTACCGGCTCCAGGTTTCTCTCCCACACTATCTCTTCCCCCTCTGCATATGTCTGAGCTTGTATATGGGTGTGCATATGTGTTTTTTTTTTTTTTTTGGTATGATGGGGAGTGCATGCTTGTCCATTGTCACTGCATTTGACTTCAGAATACTGATTCACAGCATCACATTTTCTTTCTTTCTATTTAGTTGAATTTGATTATGATTTCTACAATGATACCATTGAAAGAAAGCACATAAACTTTTTTCTATTCCTCCGGCTAAACTTGAATGCTCATGTCTTGTGTTTTCTCTTGCATTTTTTTTGGGTCTCAAAGAACACAACTGGAATTGGAAAGACAATTTTATTCGGTTTACGAGCCCAAAATATTCTCTCTCCTTTTTTTTCTTGAATAACTTGAGGACTCAAACGGAAGCAGATCGAGAAAGAGGAATTGAAATATCGTATTTAGTGCTGTCTCCATACTTCTGGATAATCCTTTGTCTCCTTTATGAATCTGTGCTTTTATTTCTTACCCGAAGCTTTCCCTCAAGAGTCCCATCCTTTTACATAGACCTCAAAAAGTTTTCCTTTTTCAGTCTCAGGAAATCTTTGTGTCAGTTACTGGTTTGATAATTAGCTTTCCTATGTTCTGTGTCAGTAACTTGGTAACTTGATAGCCTCAGAAAGCAATGAGAATGAAGTATGGCATAAATTAATTTCTTTACATACTATCCAAGTCGTATTTCTCATGGGTGGTGTGGTTTAGAGGAGTTCCATGTTAAATCCTACGCAGACATATATGATCTCTGTATTTAGTTCCTATCATTTGCCTATCTGTAAATCATATTTAGTAAATAATTAAATTAAATATATGTTTGTACTTTTTAGTTCTTCTGAAGATTTAGTTAACTTATGCTTCAGTAGGTAAAAATATAAATTGAGACTTGAGAGGATGGCTCGAAATAGTGTTCATCCTGTACTAAGCTGTGACGACATCCTGCATGAAGTCCTGCTTCGACTACCTCCAGAATATATCTCCAAATTGATTATCGTATCAAAGATATGGTTGCGTGTGATATGTAGTTCTTCATTTCGTCTTTGCTACTTGAGCCGATGGAGGCAAAATTTTCGACTTTTGGGTTTTTTTGTCTGCAACTTTTTATATCTTGGAAGACCTCGAGATGGCTTGCACCGCCCTTCTTGGGAGCCTGCACTTCCATTGTTGTCCACATGTAGAGAGGGTGATGATCTCAAGTTTTCTGGGGTCCTCAAACAGCTTGGCTACTTCATGGATTGTTCCAATGGAATCCTTCTTTCTGGTCGTCATCCAAAGACATATTATGTTTATAATCCCCGGACCAAGAAACAATATCACCTCCCTGAACCTCAGCAATTCTTCAAAGTCTTGTGCATGGCATTCGTTGTTGAGGAGTATCTTGAGGATGTCATTTGCTACAAGGTGATCCGTGCTCGATGCGAATGCAAACTTAAGGCACGCAACACTGTCTCTATTGAAACTTTCTCCTCAAAAACTGGAACGTGGAAACAATCCACTCTAACATGCTCTACAAGCTTTGCATTGTGCCCTAGGACAGTAGCAATGGTGGTTGGGCGAGTAATCTACTGGTTTGCAATGTGGGGAAACCTTGCTATTTATGATCCGCGTTTTGGAGATAGGCGCATAGTTTTAGTTAAACTACCAACAGGTGAGCTAACGCAAGAACATGAGGAATCTGTTCTTGGAGAGTCATTTGATGGGCTTCTGCAGTATGGTCAGAGCAATAACTTGGGCGTGGAGATATGGATCCTCGAGAAAGAGGGAGGAGCCAATTCATCCATCAACAGCAACCGTACACATTTGCAGAACAAGTGGATTTTAAGGTGGAGATTAAAATTCAAATTAATGTGGAAGCTGAACCCAACTTTCAGTATGCATTCTAAAGATTCTCAGATATTATCGTTTCTTCCTAAGAATTCAGAGTCTATCTTCATTAGGTCTGGGTGGAACATTTTTCTCTGTGATTTGGCGACCAAAAGGCTGGAAATTGTTCATTATCAGGGTCGTGGAGCCTCCATTTCATGGGAGTCCAGTAGAGTAGTTCCTTACTTTTTACCAGCTTGGCCACAATCTCCTTTACTGTCATGAGATAGATCATGGAACATGATTTCGGTCAAATTAAGTAAAAAACTTGGTGCCTTATTATGTCTGCTTGCTTCTTCTTCTTCTTCCTTTTTTTTTTTTTAAAAAAAAAGAAAAGAAAAGATATAACAGAGTTGAAGTATTAAGTTTCTTTCTTTTTCTGTCAACAAAGAACTTCTATGTTCTGTTTTGAAGTTGATCGTACGACCTTGATATCATAATCTTGTCGGGCTCTGCATTGATTTGCAAAGAAAAATATTACGAAGAATACTACTTGAGAGAGAATATTGATATCCTGGAAGATGTCAGAAGTATTTTCCTTATGAAATAATCTTCTAGTCATCGAACATATTACATACTCTACAGCAACGAGTGCGATGACAATATAATGAATAGAAGAAATCAAACTAGTCCCAATAAATAATTCAGTCTGCTGCTACATATTCTGCATCAGGTGCCATGCAAAAGCTTCATTAACTGTTGACTATTATACAATTAAATTGAGGGAAAATCCTATGTTTCTGGGTACAAAATCTTGAAGACTAAGACAAAGTTGCTAAAATGGAGATAGTGAATATTTCATGGGAAATGGCCAAATAAATTTCACTCTCTTCTCACAATATTGATTGCAACATGGAATGTCTGAATATCCGCATTACATCTTTCTAGCTTTGAACTTCATATGCTGAATAGAATGCCTTGACTTGGATATGCCATCAACTGAAGGGGATAAAATGTGAAAACAGAGGCGGATAGAGTAATAATCAATCAATTACTTCAGTGCAAGCTCTCAATCTGGGCGCGGCAACAAGAAACTAAAGCCGGAGTTCTCACGGATAAGTGGTGGCGGTTCAATATCATTGATATCTATTTGTTCCATTGACTTGGATATGTCATCAACAGAAAATGGAATGCTGCGATATAGTTGATTCAAAATGATTAATGACAAATAACATATTAGAATGCAGAAGTATATTTTTAACAACTAGAAGGCCGTTGAACAACTAGAATATCGATCTTATTTAAGCTTAACTCCAATTAATTTGTAATTGAAAGCTAATTGATAATTGTTATTATATTATGGAATCTATAAAATGTGAACGAAATCGGTTTGAGTAAGATTTTGAAAAATTTAATTATGAAAAAGCGCAAAAAAATTTGTCTTTACCTTGAATCATCATCCAACAAGAAAGAATTACTGACTGCATTATTTGAATCTTCAGTCATCAACACCCTCATATTGGATATGACCTACATGAAAACATTAATAAGTTCAAATTGGCTTTTTATGCATCATTATCATACTGCTTTGTAGCATCGGCGACGGGTTATCCAAAAAAACTTACATCAGGGGACACACTATGCGTACCATACTTGTCATCCCAGTACATGGTGCTAATTCGATAAAGCTGTTGTATACTGAGGACCTGTAAATAGTATAATGAAGTTGGTAAACTTTCGGAAGGTGAATCATTTCGAATATAGTAAGATTGCCTCCACTTACTGGGCACAAGTCATGGCTTATTTCATCCAGTGTTTTCTTTGGTTTCTGATGTATGACCTGAATTAAGGGTGGAAAAGATTAGTCCCCTATTTCTTCTATCTGACTGTTACAAAACAACAAAAAAAAAAAACATAGCCTAGAAAGATACCAGAAATCCAATAGCCTGTCTGATATGTTTAAGCTCGTCCCAGGCTGAACCTGCATACTGCATTTTTTTTAGCCGGGGACAGAAGAGGTTAGTAAATACCCCAAAAGCAGAACTGCAAGTATAACACTACAAAAGCAAAGAACTTAATGCACCTCATCTGTTGCCTTATAACACCAATGCTCCAATTCAGCCAAACCAGCTTTGACATATTCTCCATTACTAAATGAGCAGCACTCTCGTCTTAATAGAAGACTGTAACAAGAAAAAGAACTTTTGAGACAATAAAATGAAAATTCCAAATTGCAGAACAGAAAAAAATCCCTAAAGCAACTGAAGGTAGAAGAACGAACTAACCTATTGAATAGTTGAACATTGATGAAAGAAAAAATTTGCGTAAACACCTTACGAACTAAAAATGGCGGAACCTGTCAAAATAAGCAGGAAGAGGGAAATTAGAACGAATATATTACTAAAATAACACAAAAATACATATGTCAAAAAGGGGGAAAAATGTAACACAGATAACATAAGCAAATGAACAAGAAATACATAATATGACCTATACATTATAAGAGGAGGCAAAAATATAGATAGTTTGATGTGGAAAGAGGTTCTACTAACATGATTTGCCTTCAAATTATTCAAAAAGTTCCCAAGGCTTTTAACTATCCCCTGCCAGTGAGCAATCAAAGTTCGCTGGGCTTCGGTGTTTGCAACTGAACGTGATGATCCCTTAACCAAGCTTGCTCTGGATGTTCTTGGTGCCTATCTCATCCATTCAAGTTAAAATTTTTAAAGAGAACTAAGAAAATGATAATGTTTATAATAATTTTGAGAAAGTAAGAATAGAAACTTAGTAGCTGAAAATAAACAATTTGCCATACCTGGATGCATAATGCGAGCAAGGGAGAAATTTCCTTCTTCAGATTATCTCGAATCATTCCATATATCTTTTCTACATATGCTGTAAGCTGCTGTTTGAAAAGCAAAGCTGGGTACTTGGCTTCAACCTGTACTCCCCCACTCATGCTACCATTAATTAGAGAAAGATTGACTCCTGCTGGACTTCCACGGAAACTCTAAACAAAGGGATAGAAAAAGAAACTATGACAATCTGAAGATAAAAGCTTCTCAATGGCAATGTGAATTGTCTATTAAAATAAGAAATTATATTTACTTGTGTCATCCTCCCAAATAGGGTAGCTGATGAAGAACGACGGCGTTGTGGAGCCATTCCAGCAGCACCACTTGCCTTAAGCGTGCGCTGGAGTAACAAGAGAAGTGTAGAGGCATTGGATAACCAATAAGCCAAGATATCATTGTTATCCTGAGTCTGAAGTTCAAACGGAAATATTTGACTTAGAATCTAATAATACTAAGAGTAAGAAAGAGAGCGTTAGCATGCAAAGAAATAAGGCTTTCACACCTCAATCGCATGGCCTACAGTTTGGATGATACGGTCAAAAACACTAGTACGCTCTACTTCAAATGATCTCCAATGCAAGAGGCATTTGTATATGATACAGGCAGCAATTGGTCTGTTGCCGGCAAAGCCTAGATGTTGTGCAATACATCTAATGAGCAACTCTTGGTTCTCCTGTTGTTTCTCATTGAGCGACTTTTGTGGCTTGTCGTCCACTTCAGAGGAGTCTCTCTGGTTCATTGATGGGCTATGTAGATCCTGATTGGTTTATGAGGCGACAAAGAAAAGAAGTCAAACCCAAATTCATATGTATATATACATACATATACCCCACACAGATGAAGCAATCATTTAAAATAGATTTAGTTACCAAAGATGGCTTTGCTTCCACCCCAATGTGACCGCTATCACCTCTCTAACAAGTGATAAAAAGAAAAATCTTTAAGAAGTTGTTAAGCTTGACAATATTATCATAACTAAAAAACATATTTTGAGGATTACCTGAAGAATAGATCTAGAGCGTCCTGAAAGGAACTTATTAGGTGCCATGGACACAGCTTGTTGACGTAGAACCTGATTTTCTGATTCCAAATTAGTAATCTTCTCTTCTAGCCTAATCAGAGAATTATGAGATTTCAATCAATCATCTCAATAAATAAAAAGTAGTTATAACTTATTTTGAAGAATAAAAATTTAAATATGAGGTATAAGTTCTTCAGGTATTCTATTAAGGGAATAAATAAGAAGGAAAAGAGATAATCTCTATCACTTAACCAATGATATTATCTATACTTCTCAAGAAAATTAAAAATCTCTACAGAAAAGAACTTTGGTATCATAAGTAGATTGAAAGATCTCAAATGAAGAATGGGTTACTTATATCCAAAGTAATGGGGGCTGATCTTCGAATAGCATAGGGGAAAAGAAAACATCGGCGTTTCTAGCTCATTAAGTACCTGGTCAATGATTCCTGAAGCTGCTGAACCTTCTTCTCTGTATCTTCTAATTTTTGGCGTCGTTCTTCACCATAAACTTGGGCTTCTTTGTATTTTCTTTCAAAGTCATCGGCTTTCTCTTTCTCTGCCTCAAGTGAAGTCTATAAGAACGTGAAGCCAAGACAATATCAATTAGATGGGATGGTCATGATACGCTACTAACAGGGAGTAAAATATTACCATGAAGCCTTAAGGGAAATTAATTTCCTTTAGTCACTTAGGGATAAACCAAACTGAAATGTATCTAGTGAGAATTAATACTGCTTTCCTTGGTAAAATAATCTCTCCAATTAAAAGGCAGCATCCATTCATCCTCATGGGAACCATCACTCAGTATCAGCTTACATTAACTTTAATTTAATTGCGAAGTACTTCTTTGATAGACAAACACATGCTTGAGAAATGGATTAACTACACAGGATTATATAGACCGTTTATATCCTTCTCAATATAAAATGCGGTGTAATATGCAAACATACACACGTGCATGAGAGATGGATCAACTACACAGAAGGGACTGAACTTTCTTACCTTTAGGTTCTCAACTTCTGCTGTTAGTGACTCAATTTTTTGCGTGTCTTCAACAAGAACCTGGGTCTCTTGTATAACAGGAGGTGCTTCTTCGACGATCTTCTTTGCATTTTCTCGCTCCTTAATAAGCAAAGCATTGCTTTCATCAAGTTTGCCCTGCATCTCCTGTAGTGAATTCTGCAGTTTTGCTATCTCTTGTGCTTTGGCTTCTTCTAGGTTTGTCTACACACGATTCCAGATGGTTTTCTTTGGGGATTTTAAATTGAGAGAACAATTGAGTACTTGGAAAAAAAAAAAAGGTCTTTAACTCACTCTTCTTTTTTCCCCCTCTCTTATGCAGAATGTTTTTCAAAATAAATGAATTTGTATAAGTCTACAAGATTATAAAAATAACATTTTGGAAAAATAATATTGATATATACATTACCCTTAAACTTTTTTCTAATTGGAGACGCCAAGTGAGTTCCTCCACTCGTTTTTCAAGCTTATTCTTTGCTTCTTGAAGTGCACCTGTTTCTCTTGCAGCCTAAAGCAAATGAAAACACATTTAGGTTCCGGCAATTATCTCCCTTGTATTCTTTCTTTCTTTATAAAGATGATGATATAAATAATATGTACATTGCTTGTATAAACCTTTTAAGACTTGTACATATATAGTTCTAGCCACCAAATCAAAAAAAAAAAAGCAGCAGATTGTATCTTTGTCTCGTGTTCCGTAGGTTTTTTCATGTTTAGTAAATCACGTCTTTACTAATCCATTTTCAAGATTCGGAGAAAAGATTGTGCAACAGATAATAAAAGAAATATGGTAAATGTAGAAGCTTACCATTTTGAGTTTCCTAAGTTCTCTTCTAGCCACGCGCCCCCTCCATCTGCATTGTGTAAATATTGCACCTTTCTTGAGCCTCTTGTAATATGAGGTTGCTCTGTGGCATCGCCATCGAGCCTGCAAATTTGTTAGGGAAAAATTGTTTAATGAATATTAATCATCCATGCAGGTAGATTATCCCAATCACAGTAAGCTTCACTGGCACCTGAATAATAATGGCTGCTTTTGTCTGTTTCCTAAACCTGAATTCTTTACAAGCAGCTATTGCCCTTAAGCCTGTTTGCACGGTAAGTGCTGACGCCTGGAGTCTCTTATAGGCTTTCCTAGCTTGATATCTGTGTGTGTTCTTCTGAATTTTCTTAGCAGCAGCCTCCCTTCTAATGTTGTCGTAGAGTTTGCATGCAAGTCTTCCTGCGGAAAGTATTATATGAATGTCAAACTATGTGACTGAAGGAAACTAATTAAGCAGTTGCTACATCAACTAACTAGGAAAGTTGCACAATCTGACTATAAGATTGCATCCGAACAAACAAATGAATTGTAAATCTCACCTCTACAAAAAGACTGCACAAATATGGTAACCATTCGCAATGCAAGATAATGTTTACGAGCTTGATGGGTACGTATGCGCCGTTGGATGGTTTTGGCTGCATTACTGAGTACTTGAGCTCTCCGTGCATCTAGTTCAGCCATCTGACCTGCTCTGAGGAATACCTTTGTTTTCCCAATCTACGATAATTCACAATCAATTAAATGAACTATGTCGTCATGTTATGTAATGGGTAGCCTAGGTGTTTCATATGCATGCATGCTAAACAATGGTACAAGGTCCGAGTCCACATTACTTGATGACGGTTGAAAGAGGCCTTATAACTTAATACTGCAATTTCTATGAGAGAGAAATAATTATTCTGGTAAAATATTTTGAAGTACCTGGTATCCTTTAAGCCCAACCTTTTCCAGAATCTTTTGGCAAACAACCTTTTCGTCGTAGCTGTTCAAAGGTGAGAGAACTTTACAGATTAGCACCGTGTCCAAATTGGGTAAAAAAATATAATCTAATATCATCAAGCCAAAATTTTCTTCCTCTCAAAGTTATACTACAAGAAAGTACTCACTTTCCTTCCATGGCCTCAGGGGCAAGGAGCCCAAATCGGTTAGAAAATTCAAAGAAAGTACGGCGAGTAGGGTAGCCAGCACAACTAATTCTAATTGCCTCTAAAACACCCTGTAGGGGAAAATGTCAGAAACTAACCTAAACTATAGATATGCTTTATACAAATAATCATCCAAAGAATGAAAGAAGAGAATAATCTACTCACACCACAGCGAAGTTGCTGCATGACTCCGACATTCTCGAATATTGCAGGTTTGAGGAGGTTGTTTGGTTTTACACATCTGATGTAATGAGGCTCCGTAGAGTTTAGTGTCTCCATTAGTTGCTGTAGTTGTAGCTGCACCATTCACAATTTAAAAAATAAAAACAAAAGGAAAAAATATTAGCATCCTGATAATAAGAACACTAAAGGTAAATATATCAGTAAAGGCAAAGTGCACAAGTATATTAATGAATTTTAACTAATAAATGATACCTTAAAACGAGAACCAATGGAAGAAAACTTAGCAGATTTGGATGACTGGTCTTGAATTACAGGGAAAAGGCCTGCTACAAAAGAACATTTGGAAGCACTCAACAAATCTTGATGTTCAGGAACCACATAATCCTTATTTTTATCTAAAAATTGGTCAGACTGGTATAGGACCTGCAGATTTATGAGGGTAAAGTTTATAAGCAAACATGTCTGGTCTCTTTTTTAGGAGTAAATGCCATATAACAACTAATAATACCTCCCCAGCATAATGAGCAATGGTGAAATCCGTTCGGGACAATTTTGGCTTTATAAAGCGCTTGTGACTCTTGAATGTTTGATAAAGCTTGTTTGAAAATGTTTCGTGTGTTGACTTTGGAAACATGCTGAAAGACAAAAGGAGAACAAAAATGTGAGTGAAGGGAAAGATTCAATATCTCGCGTGCATTATTTCTCCGTTCTTTCCACCCAAAAGAACAACTAGGAAGTTATGAACAGCTTCCTTTAAAGTTCAGAAGAAAAAGAGATATTTTACCAAGCTTCATCAAGCAGAGCAATGATTCCACCAGGTTTCTGCCCAAAAAAAAAATAATAATAACATTGTAAGAGACTCCTCAAAATTTGGTGAAAACCAAAAAACAACAAAAAGGAAAATCTAGACAAGGAGTTGAATTTGGAACACTGTAAAATAAGTTCAGAAGAATATACATGATGGAAGAGCACTCAGAAATAACACTGCTAGATTATAAAGTCATGTTCATCTAAAACCTAAAAATAGTGGATGTGTACATGCTCAATACATCATCGTAATTCAGCCTCAACCAAGCAACAAAGAAACGCAGCAACCAAGTTCATTTCTATATAACTTCCAGTTCCTGCACTCCCCTGCTTCTCTTCCTCCATAAATGTATGGTATTGCATCAAGATTAATAACATTATCTCCCTTTTATTTGTAGGGGAGTGATAATCAAACAACTTCTCAAACGATTAAAAAATAGGGTAATTAAAAATTAGAAGAGGGGGGGGGAGGGGGAGGAAGGGAACCAACAGTGAAGATGTGCATAAAGCATATCAAAAGCATACTTCAAATTTACTATGTTTTTTGACAATTTAGTTACCACATACAAACTGATAATACACTAAGAGGATCTCAATCACTCAAAGAAAGTAAAAGAGCGGAAAAACCTTTTCAATAAGGTCCAGAACATCTTGATTGTCAACAAATTCAATGTAGCTCCAATTAATCTGCTCCTTTGTATATTCTTCTTGTTCCATCTTAAACACGTGCTGAAATTCATCCCCATCAAAAATAGATTAAAATTGGAAATCACATTGATAAAAAAAAATAAAATTGAGTACTTAATTTAGTTTAGGACTTTGCCTGGTTGAAATGTTGCTGCAACTTCTCATTTGTGAAATTAATGCAAAACTGCTCAAAACTGCAGATCATGATATGCTGAAATTAAGTTACAATAACATTGAAAAAAAGAAAAGAAAAAGCAGAGTTCGTTGCTTGCAATATACAGTAATCCATTCTCATATATGTACTTGCATGAGTATGCATGTTGATCCTGCTGCACTTGAAATTACCTGTTAGTTTTAAAGCTTTCGAAACCATAGATATCAAGGACACCAATCAAACATTTCGAACTGGGATCTTGTCCAATTGAACTATTAATCTTATCCACCAACCTGTTTAAAACCAAATAAACGCACTTGGCATCAAAATTTGTCATTTCCTTCTTCAACATTTGTGTGTGTGTAAATGTGTCCAATATTTGTGTTATTAGCTCGACATTACGATAGACATAAAGAAATAGTCATTTCCTTCTTCAACAGCTTACCAGTCAAATAGTCTAGAATAAATTGTTTTTGCAAGGCCATCTCTGCTGACAGCTGCACTTTGGGGATCAAGGCTTCGTTTTATAACTTCTTCTGGGGTGATCATGACACGCTTACATAACGCATCTTGCAAGGCATCAGCATCACACCTGAGAAAATGTGAAATCGGATTACCACTATAAAAATAAAGGGAACCAAGAATCATGTTTAGTGCGAGGGAAATAATACAACAGAGTCCATGACCATACATGAGAAGCTCAGCACACGTTTTCAGGTGGAATTTGGCTTTGTCATCTTTTAGAACTGATGAGTCAACTTCCTTTCCTTTGGCAAATTCAATGTTACCAAGATGAAGAATTGCAGCAACAACTCTGAAAATTGCTTCCTGGGAAAGAGGGGGAAAACAGAGAGATAAAAGAATCTTTCTACGTTCTAGCAGTAAAACAAGCTAAATAAACACGCCTGAAAAGAAATACCTGATCTTTTTGGCTTATTCCAACAATATCCATAGCTCTCCTGGTGGCAAGATATTCACGAGCATCACTTACATCAACCAGTTCATAACATTTTGACTGGTTAAGGTAGTGAAAAGAGCTAGGAGGTCCTAATTTGTATTTCTCAATTTCCTGTCAAGAGAAATAGTAGTATATTTTACACATTATAGAAATAAGCAACAGTGACTAGATTGTAAAGAGAAAGATACCTCCTGTGGCGCAGAACAAAGAAGATAAAAGCAGTGATAGTTGCGTTCAGGATCATTAACTTGGCAAACCCGAGACCTCTCGAGAAGGTAAGTTCTGATGGCTGCCCCTGAGATTCTTCTATGTTTATCAAATTGGATCTCAACAAATTTACCAAAGCGGCTGCACCATAAAAACAAGGAGAACTTGAAACAGAATTGATTCAAATAATCCAACTGTTTGGCAATGGCTTAAATGCAAACTATTATGCGGCAGTCATTTCAACAAAATAATTTCCTTTTCTGGAAGTCTTTTAACTATTGTTATCTACATTACATTGACTTACAATGGTATGATGGGGAATTGCGGGAATGCAGTAAGACAAAACTGAAGGCAAAGATAAGTCATATTTTAGACTACCATGGACGATGAAACCCGAGGAATACTTTATTGCCCACATGTAAGAAAGACTCACCTGGAATTGTTGTTTCTAACAGTTTTGGCATTGCCAAATGCTTCAAGAACTGGATTTGACTGCACTCAGAAATCCCAAATGAGTTCATATTAGAGGGAAAAAGAGAAAATGTCATTGACAGAAGAATACAAGAATGGAAATTTTATTCAAGTTCTAGAGGCAGTGGTTTATTAAATCATACTTCAAGAACTTGTTGTTCAACCGTCCGTCCTTCAGTACCAGCCCTACCACCTAAGTAAGCAAGGTATCGCATGAGCATTTTAGTAGTTTCAGTTTTTCCAGCTCCACTTTCCCCGCTAACAAGAATTGAATTACTTTTTGCTTCATTAATCATCGCCCTGATTATAATAAAAGCATAGCTGTTGGTATATAGCCTAATAATAGAAACAAATTTGGGATTTCCGCACTGAACACAAGGGTTACCTAAATGCAACATCAGCAACTGCAAATACATGAGGGCTTAATTCTCCAAATGGTGCTCCCTTGTATTGTTGCATCATGTGCGAATCATAAATATGAGGTAGTCTTTGGAATGGATTTATTGCAATAAGAATATTTCCAGTATAAGTCTGCAATTGCAATTAATAAAATGAGAGATATTTATGTAGGAGAACCAAATTGTAGAATATTTTGTGGGATCCTATCATATTAAAGGGAAGAAAGCCTTACATATATTTCATTCAATTCATATCTGGTTTTTAAGTTCTGAAGGACACCGGGCTCGTGCAAATAGGATAGCTTTGTCATATCATCCACTCCACCAGCAGGAGCTTCCATATCTTTGGGATATATTTTTGATAAATTCGCAACAACCTTTAAATAACCAAAAAAGTACAGCTAATAGTTCAGAAAAAACCTTTAACTTAAACTTATGCATTCTTTTCTTATTGCATTATAAAATGCGCCATTGCCGATAATTCATCATGAGGGGGGAAGGCGAATGGAGACAGAGGAAAACTTTGAGAAAGTAAAACATTACTAATAATTCTTAAAAGATCATTAATGGTGATTTAAAACACAAGCCCGTCTTGGAAAAAGAATGTGCAGATGAAATTGACAAGTAAAACTGTATGCCAACTAATACAAATGATTGGCACCTTAGAAGATAGTTATAAGAATATGGAAAGTAAAAGAAATCTCAAATGTAAAATATGAAGCAACAAAATTATTGGCAGTCAACAAACCTTTTTTCCATTGGTAGTTTCAATCTCAGCATCCTTCCCAGTAATTTTTGATACCTGTCCATCAATCCAACACACCTCTGGGTCTTCAATCCAGACATGAGAGCCTACATTTATATTCACTGGAGTCCCCTGCAGATTGTGGTACAGAATCAATTTTTTTGGAAGAAAATTTTGACAAAATACATATGTTTTTTAAATAGAGATAAACAGATCTCATAAAAAGTTCTGAAAACGTATCCATAATTTTTCTCATGTGCACAATAAACTAAATTATAATTTTTCTTTAGAATAAGCATCTAGAAGGATATTAGAATTCCAAACTGATCTTAAATACATCTTATAATGATACATTTTTTTTTTTTTTTCACATATAATAGCATCACAACCAGCTAAATGCCTCATATGAAAAAAGTATATTTTAGACTGAGTCACTCACTATGAGACAAGACATCACATTTCCTTCCAAATTTATTTCTCTTTTTAGGGGAATTTTTATATTCCTTGAATCAACAAGGAACTGCAAACCATCATGTACTATCACATCCTCACGGAAAATCAGAATCTATTTATCTAACAAAAATAATATTCAAATTCATGACTAAGTAAGAGCATCCCTGACTCGGTTTTCTATTTTCTCTAGGCGGCCTCACTATCCTTTTGCACTTTTTCCAAAGTATCCCAACTTGATCTAACGCAAAATTATCTGACATGATATTCTATATGAGAGAAATATGACTCGCTTTGCTCGTTCTCTTCCAAATCAAATAGCATATACGGGAGTAGACGATCCCTAAACTAAACATTTTTTTATCATAAAGGGTTCCTTGACTTGAAAGTTTAAACTTCTAGAATGATTTGATTTTATAACACAAGATATCTATACCTTCTTAATCAAGTAATTTAAATTTGGACATTGACGTTTCAAATTACATAGCTCAATTATAATAGTGATATAACTATATATCATCCACATACAAGCCATTACAATAATTCTCTGGTACTAATAATTAGTTCAACATGTTCAGGCAAAGAGATTTTTAAAAAAAAAAATTGATTCCATTAATTGTAAAAGCAAACATGACTGTCGAAACGACCTCAAAAAAAATTTATCTAGCAGTTGGATTTGATGGAAATTTGAAAACTACTTTGAATATAGAGGTGGTAGGAGACATGCTTTAAATATAGGCTAAAACAAGACTGGAGTGTGAAACAAAAACTACCATTATTGAGGTTTAAATCCGAATCGCTTGATCAGTATCTTCATAAAGATAAGAAATTCATTCACGATCTGATAATTTCTGTATGCATCTGGCGAAAGCAGTAAAGACGAAACCCTAGACAAATCGGAATTGAATAGAAGTGAAGGAAACGACGTGAAACGCCATTTTCTGGGAAAAAAATGAAAGGAAAGAGCGAGGAATGGAAAAGAAACAAAGAAAGAAGAGATTGATGATGAGGATGAGGAGAGAAAGTGGTGTGTTTGGAAGTGGAAGTGAATGTGAATCGAGTGGTTCGTGGAAGTGACATTCTTCAACAGGTCCTGTAACTTCGGCTGCTTCTCTTCACTTCCCTTAACTTTCGCGCCAACTGGTGGCTACTGATCAAGTCTCTCCATGCTTTATAACGGAATTCAGTCTATTCAGTTGTGTTGGACTCGCCGACATGGTAATATGATTTTTATTGGTCAAAAAAATATTTAGGGATACTGATCTGTAACGGTTAACATTCTTTTTTTAATTAAAAAAAAAAAAAACTCAATAAGGGTCCTGTATTTTTTATAAAAATGAAGAGAAGGTTTTGTGAAATTATTGGAGAGAAATTTTTTAATTGCAATATTGGTTTAACAATTAAACCTTAACAATAAGTAAGGTATTTTTCCTATAAAAAAATAAGTATTTTAATATTAATTTGTTATGGCACATTTTAATTTAATATCTAAACTAAATTATTTTCATTTAAAAATAACAAAAACTAAATTAATTAATCATATTTTAACTCTTATTTAATTAAAGCATTTTAAAAAGTTTATTTTTAAATAAATATAATTTAATCTGAGTCAAATTTAGATATCAAATAATGTGTACGATATTAACATATTAAAGCATGAAATGAAAATTACCGGACTATACAGGGAATGTTGTTTTTATTTGTCGTATTCTTGTTAAGATTTCATTCAAGAAATGAGAATCACAGTCCACCAATCAAAAACATTGCATGGCAGTTAACCAAAACTGAATGAATTCCCCACATAAATGTTCCATAGAGTGAACAAGTCCTTTTCTCTCTCTCTCTCTCTCTCTCTCTATATATATATATATATAAGCTTTCTTTCTCACTCCATGCCTATTGAGCTGCAAGCAAGAGAAACAAAAGCCTCTGCTTTTCACTGCCTTTCCATTTTCCTCTTCTCTTAGAAACAAACAGTGATACACTGATACTATTACTATGAGAACGAAAGAAAGAGACGATAGAGCGAATGAATAAGAGAGAGAAGATGGGGGTTTGGTTGGGTTTGATATGGTCCAAACTTTTATCAACCATCCATGGCATTGGCATGCATTGCAAAAGCCAAACTTAACTTGGGCTAGCTCTCCTTGCCTTCTCAAATTATGAAAGTAAGGTAATCCTGTCTTTTCTTTCCATAGCTACTGCTAGTGCTACCTTTGTAATTGTATTTGTACGTAGGTCCTCACTCCACTTGCAATTCCAAATAGAGAATTCTACAAATCAACACAAAATCATTAAATAATTTCACTTTTTTTCTGCAAAATATCAACTTGGATTAACTTTAACTTATATATCCATGAATCATATTTTGTTTTCTTTCTAAATCAAATTAGCATCATGTTTCCGTTTGATAATTATACAATTAAAAAAATTTTAAGAGAAAAAAAAAAAAAAATAGAGAGAAGGTACAGACGAATCATTTTCACATACCAAGTATTACTTGTGATACAAGGCTTTAATCTCAAAACTCACCACATATGTTCTTTCTTTCCTTCTCTCTTGGCATCTCACAGCAATACAAAACATGCCTGTTTACCAAATCATATGCTCTCAAAAAATTTGTTTCTCGTTGCTCCGAAGAAAACTTTCTACTTATACACTTGGGTCTAAAAGTGATCCACTGATGTGACTAAATTATTGTGTAAATCAAAACTTGGCACTTGTAGGAGAAAAATTGTGAAAGGTCCTCTAGATAATCACCAAGTTAGTGTGTTGTAGCTAAGTACTACTAGTCTCTCAGTAAGATTCCCAACCATCTTTTTCTAACTTCTCTGCTTTCCTCGAGACACTTTCTTTTGTGTCCTCCAGATATTGGATCATTCTGCAGAACATTGGTAATATCACATCAGCTCAAGTGGCAAATGAGATACTGCTCCCATTTCTACTTCAGAACAGATTTTATATCATAGCAAACCCAAGGGAGGAGTTCAACCTTGATATCAGGCAGTCATTAACAACGCCTAATATCATAACTGCAAGGAGACCAGCATTCATCGCATTATTTATTGCAACAGTAGCAACAGGAACACCTCTTGGCATCTGCAAATATAAATGTCAGAAGCATTTAAGCAGAGATCAATCTAAGGAGCTAAAAAACCGCAGGGGAAATTTCAACAGATAAAGAAATGATACAGGGAGAAATAAAAACGAAAAAGGTAGTCAAATTTTGGCATGATGCAAACTAATCGTGATTTGTTCTTCCTTCTTCCTCTTTTTTAATCTCCGTCAAACATCAAGAAAGACGAAAAAAATCATAAACAATAAAGCTAAAATTGGATAAGTGTCTACTACTGACTTCCTTACAAAATACCAAAAAATCTTTGCACCATTTGCAGTATCCGTGGTTTTAAAGTCATCAGTGTTTTAGGGTTAAGTCATTGAACGGGTCAGATGATGTTTTTAAGCCAAGTGATAAAGTTGTCAGTGCTCTATTTAACTCCATGCCACTAACTGAAAATACAATTTTATGAGACGAATAAACACATACACAAATTCATGGTACATTTGAGTCATCCTGTGCTTGGCTCATAAATAGAGATAAAGCAACCCAAACAAAGAGGGAATTTTGAGGTGGACCCACAAGACCAACAATAGCTATGTACAAAACTCATCTATGGTTGTCTGCTAAGTAAGAGTTCTCAAGCATCCTTAATTGTCAGTATTAACACAGATTATCTTATATTGCTTTAGCCTAAATACCAACCCCCTTCCCCCCCGGGGTGAAAAAAGAAAGACCACATTAGTTCTCCCACTAAGAACAAAGCAACAGTCTGAAACACAAACAATTCTTGAAAATGGCAAAAGAAACTCCAGACCCCCATATCAAGAGTATATAACTATTTCTCTTAAAACATAAGACAAGAGGTTCCAACCTGAACAATTGATAAGAGTGAATCGAGAGCATCCAGAGCAGATGTACAGGAACACCAATAACAGGCAACGGAGTAAGAGCAGCCACCATACCTAAAATAGAAATGTTAACAATGCAAGTAAGCCATTTGATCCTTAAGAAATATTGCCTCCTCTCCTTTTTCCACATTCAGAACAGTAGCTTTTAACTTTGCCAAATGGCGAAATTCAAAATAAAGGACAAGCAAAAGCATTATAAAGACGAAAAGAAGTAATTTAAGTATTTTCCATTCTCCTTCATTTTCTCCCATTAGCCACTAAAAATTTCTTCAGGAGAATAATGGGAAGAAGATTTTTTTTTTTGAGTAAAAATTTTCTAGAAAGTATGATACACAATTTTAGAGTATTAGCAACTGACAAAGTCATACAAATAATTTAGTGGACAAGTGAAAAGGAAATATTGAAAAGTTAACAAACATTTAATTGTCTTTGACCAATGGTCCCCTCACTAGAAAGAGAAGAAGTTCAAGATAATTTTCATTTAAAAAATTCATGATATAGGTGCAAAGTGCAACGTACATATTCTACTTGTGTGATGATAAAGAAAAATAATGTAAGTATAAACCATCATTCTTACCTTAGATATAACATCAAGGAGTACAAAGATGAAGTACGAAAATGGAGAAAGTTCGGGACTTACTTGGAGGCTTGTAATCTGCTTCTTTCTCTTTCACCATCATTTCTAGTCTTTTCTCAACACTGCTCAGGGAAGGCCCAACGATGGTGATGTGGCCCATCTTCCGTTGCTTTCTGATTTCTGTCCAATTGCAATCTGCTGAGATAAATGAGAGGGAACAAGATACACATAAATCACCTGGTTTATCATACCAATGAACAGTAGCTCCAGGAATGGACATTGCCCTCCCAATCAACTGATGAGCTAAATGGAAATCAACCTCTCCCTGCAGTCATTGATGAGATTTCATGCTCAAAATTCTGACGTACAATGGCAAGCGAAAAGAATGACATTTTAAAAGTTAATGAAACTCAAGGGGGACAAACAATAGCCCAGAAGTGTATAATTATCTTCCATCTATGAACCAATATTAGAAGAAGAAAGAAAGAGGAAGAAGAGAAAAGAAAAGCCAAACTTTCTTTTTGACATTCATAACAGGACAGCAAATAAAGTCTATATCCAATTTGAACTTCCCATTTTCTCAGTAGCACTGTACCTGTCAAAAAATCTGTTAAGGCGCTAGGTGCTACTTCATTTAATAAAATCTGTCAAGAAATATACAGACATGCAGTTAGATTTACAAAAAGTATGAACGTGTGTGAGTATATACATTATCAATTGTTTTATGCATTTCAAAATTTCAAGATAATTTAATAAACAAAATTTTCTTAGTAAGAGTTTATTGCAAAGCTGCAAAAGATGTTCAAAATCTCATTTTTAAACAAATTTCCGTAAGATGACAAGCTATACTTTCTTATTTTGATTTTCAAATAGAATTATCAAAGGAGAAAAAAAATTCTGCTTGATTTTCTTACTCGTGAATTCCTACAAGGAAAAAAAAAAAAAAATAGAAAAAAGAAAGATGAATATTGATATCACTGTCTCAACTATCAAAAGTTCATATACTCAACCATTTGACTATCAAAATTACCAACTACGTCAAAGGACTTTCCCCATAAGACCTAAAGAGTCCAACTCAATCCCCAACTCAAAGTTCAGGAACAATTCCTAAGCCTAAACCAGACAAAGTGTCTTAGTAGCTCATATAGTAAACTATCATATTTCAAAAACCCATTTCCCTATTGAAAATGAGAAATCTTTTCATGAATCCCACCAAAATGAAGACTGTGTAGTACAAACAATCAAAAAAACAAGAAGCTTCCATTACAACCCTAAAGACCTTGCTAGAACACGAGAATTCTATGAGAATATTCTTGTATAGTTGTATAAACTGATTCAATATTTCTTACCTCATAGTAAAAATGGAGATGAGATTGTTATATATATAAACTGATACATACATATATCACTGCACAAAATTTAATTGAAGAAAAAGAATAAATACACAACCTGCCCATCCTTTGCCAAGAACAATTCAACTGCAAATACACGAGCACCTTCTAGAGAATTAATAGCTTTGCGTGCAACTTCAGTGGCACACTCTCGGGTCCTCCTATCCACAGGAACACAGCCTAGATCAATATTGCATACAGGACAAGAGTCCGTCTCATCATCTGATAGTTTCTCGTATATGCACTTCCTGCAAACTGGTTCATAATTGAACGTTCAATGTAATATAGAAAAGACCCTTGAAATGGCCAAGGAATTACTTAAAAAGATGTGCTATAATTAAGGTGTATGAAATGAAATTACAAGGCAAGGACAAATTAAAGAAAGAAAATTGTAAGTTGAAAATATTAAGGAGAAGAGAGCAGATAAACTAACAGTTACGAAGGCAGAGAGACATGGTAGTGGCATCCTTGAAGAGCTTATGACAAAGAGGGCATGTCGTGCATGCTTCTAGCGTCTCCCTCTTTACTTTGACCTGCTGCCTCGACATATCCCGAAGAGGAGAATTGGAAGAATACAGAGAGGGTTCAATTGTTTGTTGGCCAATGCTTTTGGAAAAACGAAACGAAGGCGTGGTTGAGTTGAATCAGAGAGAGAAAAGTTAGCATAGTACTACTACGAACTAAACATTTTTATAAATTCATCCATTTTTACTTCTTTTTGAAGTTATATAATTTATATTCATAAATGCATAGTAGTTAAAATTAGTTAGCCCGGATACTATGTAGTGGGTAGCAGGCCTATTTTTCCAGGCTGAACTTCATTTATGTGAAAGCCCGGATTATTGGTCTCTTTCAGATTCAGATTAATCATTATATATATATATATATATAGGGTCTAGTGCCAGCGAATTCTTTTTTTTTTTCAAAGAAAAAATTGTGGGCCAAAAATGATAAAATTGTTTTCCCTACGCAGTTGATTAGATGATAATCCATTTGCTCAATGCTGTACGATTTTCGGTCTTACCAGTTGCGGTTATTCGGAACAAGATTTGTTAATTATGAATGGAAAACATTTAGCGCACTTGCCCATCTTCTCTTGAATCGTTCTTAATTAACAACTAAATATTTAAAGAAAAATATTGAAAGTAATGGGATGAGTGATTATTTTTTCTGGTTAAGAAACTATTAAAGACAAGAGGGGAGGGACCACCCTATCATACGTCGTACCATGCTATGCATTTGCCTCCTCAACAAACCAACCTTTATCACTAAAGATTTGATTTGACTTGACAGACACACTCGCTGCGTAAAGCAAAACAAAAGAATCTTAGCATAGCATACAATACAAAGGAATTCGGGGTCGGGGGGACAAGAACCATTCCTCATGACACCACATTATTATTGTTTATTGACCAAACACATTAATAACATTCTTTCTTTTTATAACCAAAAAAGGGATTCACATAAACATCTCATGCATTGCTTATTATCCTTAACAAATTCCAAGCTATTTTTCTCATATATTATCGGAAACTCGTTCATCTAGCTCGAACCGGGTTGTTTCCCTTCAGTTTTCAACACCCGAAATTTTGACTTTCAGCTTCTGTTCTTACACTTTTCCACCGCTCTCGGTGCTGCAAATTAAACGAAGGTAAAATATAATGAGAAATCTGATATTAATATTTATTTTTAACTGTTGCAATTGTAAATGAATACAGACCAAGTCCAATTGCCTCGGATCCTTTCATTATGCGCAAGCGCTGGCATGATTCGACGAACATCCTGGGGTAATACAAATTAAATATGTGTTGAGTTAATTGTAATTTTATGGTTGGGAAATTAAAATTAAGGGAATAACTTACTCCCACGGCACGTCGCCTACGAGCATCCAGTCTCCATCCTTGTCTTGGTAAGTTGGTACGTAGTCGGAACCATTCAAAAGATCTATCAGCTTTCTCTCGTTCAAGAAATCCGACCCACACTTGGCATTAATGGTGAAAGAGCTGAACATTTTAGCAAGCCCATCGGACAGTTCTTGGTAGCTCTTGTATAACTTGAGGTCCACCTTGCGTAGATACGGTGCACCATCCATGCTAACCTTAACGAAAGCCACACTACTACTCTTGCTCTTGCTGCCTTTCTCACTTCTGTTATTGTTCTTTTGTGCCGACACTATATTCTTTCTGAATGATCGGACTGGTGGCCAACCTACCACTTGTGCCCTGCAAACAAAATTTACATTATTATAATATAATCTCAAATATTAATTATTTAAGAGGGTGGGCACTGCCGTGGACTATCATTCTCTGTTTTACTTTGAAATGAATCAAATGGGCAGGTTGGGTGGTTGAGAAAAAGTAAAGATTCCTTGTGTCTTGTTCTTTTCCTTTGCCTACCCGACAGCCAACCATGACATCCGTAAAAGAAATACCAACACCAATATTATATTACATATATACCTGTCCTTTTTATTTCTTCCCGGCCCCGGCCATAAATCATCGACAACTTATACATATTGCACGGTGAATTTTACTATAATGAATTTTTTTTAAAAAAATATTAATTAAATGTCAAAATAAATAAATAAAATTAGGAGAATAAATAATCTATTATTTTAAAAAATATAATTATTATATACACGTATATTTGATAAAATTGAATATATTAAAAAGAATAAAATATTAAAAATAACACAAATAAAATAATAATACCTTTTATTTATCCTATTATGCATGCATTCTCAAGGGTGGTACAGAATTTAAAATATAATTTATAATTAATTTTATTTATCCTATTATGCATTATCAAGGTGGTACAAAATTTAAAATATGATTTATAATTAATTTTAATAAAAGTAAAAAAAATATTTGAAAAAATATATTATTTAAACGATAAAATTAGTTTTAAATTTAAAATTTTAAAAAATAAAACAATATAATTAGTTTTATTTTAACAATATATTAATTTAAATTTATAATAAATATTTACTGTGATAGTAAATAGAAAAGTAAAATTTTTATAAAAGTACATAAAATTTTTTTTTATATTATTCATTAAAAAAAAAATTATGATAAAAAAATATAATGTATCAAATTATGGTTAAAAATTATATAACGTCAAGTTCATAAAAATATGTATAAATAAAATAATACCAAAATAAAAAAAATTTATAAGATATATAGATTAAGGCATGTTTCATTTCCATTTTTATTTTTATATTTTAAAAATATATTTATCTCTTTTCATTTTTAGTTTTATTTATTTTTATATTTATTGAGTGTCAAATATTAATCTTTAATGAATTTAATAAATTTTATTATAAAAAAACAAATTCAACATCAATAAAATTGTTACTGATTATTTTAAAAACATTGAAAACATTTTTTTATTTTTTATTTCTAGTTTATTTAAAAAAATAATGAAAAATTTTTTAGTTTATTAACTAAACACGTTTTCAAAAATCAGCTAAGCCCTTAAATATCAAGTGGTGAGAAAAAAAAAAAAAAATAGTCAAGATGGCGTACAAACGAAATTACTAACAACAACCCAAAAATTTGAAGACAAACTTATGCCTGCTATTCAGATGAAAGATTGACCGAAATTAAGAGTTAATCTATGATATTTATGAATATTAATTGAATTTTAGTTTTTATTTTGGAGGGTTTCATGTTCTAAACAAGTATGTATAATCGAAAATATGAATTTCTTTCTCAGATTCAATATGCATGATTCAAAAGAATGGGAGGTAGAAGTTAATGCTACGACAGAATGAATTACTAGTTGTTTTTGTTGATGTTGATGTTGAACACTGAGAAGGGGCGAGGTGGAAGTTAATGTTTTGACATATAGGAAAAAAATGAAAATAAAAGAGTAAAGAGAAGATATATACTTTGCAGCTGGTGGCTTTGCTGGGTCGTTAGCTTGAGGAGCAGTAGCAGTAGCAGTTGCAGTTGCAGTTGCGGCGGTGTCTTGAGGATGTGCCGAAGAAGAGGTTGTCAAGTCACTAGCAGAGGAAAGATTGAGCTTCAAATCAACTGAAGCAGCGGCACTAGTGGTGGTCTCGGAGAAACCTCTCTTAGCATGGGCAGTACCAGTGTTGTTGAAGACAGAATCGGAGTCGACATTTGCAGAAGGACGAGGCCAGCCCAGTCGCAGTTCAGTTTCTTCAAAATTTATCATACTGTACTTATCCCTCTCTGCCTCCACTACGCTGCTCGATCTCATTCTAACGCAAATTCTCACAACAAACACCAACTCTTTCTGCCCTTACCGCTTGCTATATATATTCTCTCACTCCTCACCTAATTCCACAGCCACAGCCACAGCCTTGGCCTTTTTCTGTAACTGAGTTTTCTAGGTCAAACTAATTTGGTTTCGGTCTCAGATCATGGGGACTTTGGAAGGGCTCTCAGCTTTTGTGAATGATTTCATAATATATGGATTCGGCGTCGCGGCTTTCTCACGGTTTCGATGTTGCCACGTATACCGGTAACTTGGGTTGGATCATCTGTGGCTTGTTGCTAGAGTGACGTCATAGCTGATGTCACAACAAGAATGATTGTGGTGAACACAGTGTAGACACCGGTTACCTCTTTTACCTATTATTTTTGGTGGATTAACTGCAAGGGTGCTTCCCTTCGCCTTGGTGATTTTAGTTGAAGAGAATGATGACTTAATCTGTGACTTTTTCTTTACTAGGAAAAAATATATTTTGGAATTTAGTTGTTTTGATAAGTATTTGAGCAAATTAAGTGTAGTTGTTTGGTCCATGCAAATTAATAATTAGGGAAATCACAGGCGTGTCATGCAAAATTAGGGGTCGAACAAATTTAATCACAAAGGATATGGTATGGGATAAAGTTTAGTAATAAGATTGACATTTAAAATATCTTTTCAATCCATCTTCTTTGATATAAATATGAGTGCTTATCCTTTGCCCACTTTACGTGGTGACCATCCAAAGCAACCCAATCCAACCCCGAGAGTGAGAGAGAGGGGTCCAACAACCGTCCTATTGTAGCTACATATAAATCGTACGTACGTTTCACATAGCAGAAATGATCTATATTCACATTCATATTCGCCTAATTATCACGAATTAATTAAGCTGGTAACTAAACAAATACTAATAACCAAGAAGAGTATACAAACGTAACTGCGCGGTCCAGGCTATAAATTTCTAATGTAACATATAACTAAGCTTTCGTCTAGCCATTGCACCGTTATGAACCCTATTTTTAAACACAGATTCCAAAAAAAAAAAGTTTTGAATTTTTAAATTATCGAAGAAAGGTCCTACTCCTACCTGCAGTGCATGCATGCACTTGTTCCAAATTATGTCGCGATAACGATGAGACACTAACTGTTGTACAGCTATGGCGAAATTGTGGGCATTGTGACAACTAGCTAGATTAGATAGCAATTGCAACAACTACTAAGAAGAAAGATATCAGGCGGATATCAGCTTATGATGGATGCACCATGCATGATGCATACGTGGGATGTCAATCATGTATTGGGTTTCCCCCTTAGCTGGATTAATTATAATTTAGCTTTTGCCAACATATTAGATTGCCTTTGTATATTAGGCGAAACCACTCCCAATAAACGAACAAATTAATTAAAATATTAATTATCTACTGCATGTGTCAACATATATGTATATTCATTATTATTATTATTTGCATAAATACAAGGTGATTCATTAACTAGGATAAAATACAAAGGAAGTAGAAGGAGTGCCCTGCAAAATTGAGACGGAGATGGATATTTGGATTTGCATGGGCATGGCGATGACCATGGCCAACATGTAACCAAATGAGAATTAATCAGCAGCAAGAAAGTGACAAAACACAGAAAGCGAGATTGAGAGAGAGATTGGCTCATGTTGGCTCCTTCTCCAATGACCAATCCGAGCCAGTGCCAGCCAGCCAACCATAACCCAAAGCGCTCGTGTGGTTTGGGACCCATTTACATCCCCACTGTCCAACTTTTTGGTCCCAGACGGAGAGGTGAGGTACAACTACCACGCAGGCCTATCCATACCAACTCTGTATTTTAACGCCCCCACGTGTGACATTAATACCCTGGTCCCTGCTGCTGACCGCTGATAGATTAGAGATTAGCTCTTTAATAATCACTTTAATTCACCCTTCCCTTCAATTGCTTATCTGACACAAGTTAATGTTTGAATTTTACTGTTAAACACAGCGTAATCCACAGCTGAAGAACTATTAACAATTGCGTAAATTGGCACGGAGTTTACAGAGAAAGAAGGGGCGCGCTTAGCTTAATCAGGAGAAGAAAACAAAAACTAGACTAGACGAGACGAGCTGCATTATGATTAAGCGTGTGGGGTGAGCGGTTTTGGAAAATAGACCCTCAGCCCAACCTAACCGTATAGTATAGTATGTTCACTCTTCCTCCACCAAACACAAGTGGACCTTTTTGGGTCTATGCATGTATTGCACTATGAGAATTATCAAGAATTGATGGGCTTGTGTCGTGTCAGGCACTGCCGAACCCAGAATTAAAAAAAATAATTTTTTGGGCTTAGTCCGTTTAGAATAAAAATACTGGGCTTACTGGACCATTAACATGGGCCGGTGTATTATTGGACTAGTCCTCAAGACAGATATTACTCCTTTGTGCCCCCTTCAAATTTTCAACTTTCAACCAAGAGTTCTGTTTTTCCTCTCCGGCTGTGGCACGGGCTTTTGTAAATCCTTAAAGCAGCAGCAGGGCTAAGTCCTTATATTTTCCCAAACAAGTATTCTCTTTCTCTATTATTTAGGGCATAATCCACAAGTAATTTTTTTATCTGATCAAATATCATTATTTTGGGAGGAGGCCTTTGATCTCTAGTTTAGTCCACAGTTCTTGCGCGCGCACATTAGGGAGCTGCACTACATCGCCGCTCTCTCTCTCTCTCTCTCTCTTTTTTCATTTATTTTTGTCTCCGAATCCAAAATTAGAATCCCCGAACACCGCCATTCTCTGTCTCTCCCGGAGTCCGTCGCACGTAGAAAAAAACTCCTTGGTTCCGGTCGCTGCCCTAAATCTGAAACCTTACTTGGTTGGGTGCAATGTTTTGACGCTATATATTGCCAGATAACCCCAAGAAAAACCATCAATGGCTGCCGAGTTAGGGCAACAGACGGTGGACTTGTCCACCCTGGTGAGTCGTACTGCTCAAGATTCGTACAGGTCTCTCAAAGAAGTTGTCGATAAATGCAGGGCCACCGAACTTTCTGATACTGATAAGAAAATTAGCCTCCTCAAATTTCTTAGCAAAACTCAGCAGCGCATGATCCGTCTCAATGTCCTCGCTAAGTGGTGTCAACAGGTCATTCCCATTCCATTTCTTTCTTAACTTTTTACACTTACAGTTTAGAATTCCCACCATTATGATGCTTTCACTTCATTCTTCAGTGAAAGATGATATAAATTTGGATATAATAAAATTTTCCTTTTCTATAATATAGAATTTGTTGATTTGCAGGTTCCTTTGATACAGTACTGTCAGCAACTGGGCTCAACCGTATCAAATCATGATACATGTTTTACTCAAGCTGCAGATTCATTGTTTTTTATGCATGAAGGGCTTCAGCAAGCCCGTGCTCCTGTTTATGACGTTCCATCAGCAATTGAAGTCCTTTTAACTGGAACCTACCAACGTTTGCCTAAATGTATAGAAGATGTGGGCACTCAGAATACCTTGTCAGAAGATCGGCAGAAGCCAGCTTTAAAAAAGCTGGACACACTTTTACGATCTAAATTACTTGAAATTTCACTTCCAAAAGAAATTTCTGAGATAAAAGTTTCTGATGGTACTGCATTACTTAGGGTGGATGGGGAATTCAAAGTTATAGTAACTCTTGGTTACAAAGGGCACTTGTCTTTGTGGAGGATATTGCATTTGGAGCTGCTTGTTGGTGAAAAGGATAGACCTGTAAAATTGGAAGAATTGCGGCGCCATGCACTTGGTGATGATTTAGAGAGAAGAATGTCTGCAGCTGAAAATCCGTTTTTAATATTGTACTCAGTTCTTCATGAGCTGTGTGTTGCCCTTGTCATGGACACAGTAATAAGGCAAGTACAGACTCTACGGCAAGGAAGATGGAAAGATGCAATTCGTTTTGAGCTTATATCTGAGGGTGGTGGCAGTCATGGGGGAAGTTTAGGTTCTGTACAGAACCCCGATGGTGAATCTGATTCATCTGGTCTACGAACACCGGGGCTAAAAATTGTATATTGGTTAGATTTTGATAAAAATACTGGTATGTCAGCCTCAGGAATGTGCCCATTTATAAAAATTGAACCTGGACAAGATCTCCAGATAAGGTGTATCCACAGTACCTTTGTCATAGATTCATTGACAGGCAAGGAGGCGGAGTTTTTCTTGGACCAGAGTTGTATTGATGTTGAGAAGTTGCTCTTAAGAGCTATATGCTGCAACAGATATACTCGTCTGCTAGAAATTAAAAAAGAGCTGTGTAAAAATGTTCAGGTCTGTCGAGCAGCAGGTGATGTTGTGCTTCAATCTTGTGTGGATAAACCTGACATGAAATATAAACAGGTTAGTTGTGTTATTATTGGGTTGCTTCTTTTGGATTCTTAAGTTCACAACTTTTTTTTCTTTCAGATGTTTGATTCCTCATTTGGAAACGTGTTCTTTACTTGGGATTTTGGAGTGGCAAATTCTGATGTTGTGTTGTTGGCCATCTTTCTTATACTGATTTTTTGAGGTTATATTATGTGCATCTTGTTAGCTGTCACTCCTTATGGTTTTCTGTAGATCTTTGTGGGAAAAAGAAAACTATAAACTGAGTCATATTTGTGTGTAAGTGCTTTTATTTTAAAACATTGGGGTTTCATTTCCCTTTTGAAATGTTTGAAGTTGAATGGTAAAATCCATGACCTCTTAGTTTGTTATGTGAAAGTTCATATTACTAGATACTCTGCATTACTAGGGATGACAATTTTTTGCTGAGGAGATTGGTTCTTGAAGTTCAAGGCGAATGTATATCATAAGTCGTGGTCTTTACTCATCTCCTTTCTGGGTTGTCTGGGGAAGATTTAGGGTTCTTTGTGTTAATGTTTTATGTGTTTTAGCAAAATCCTATTCACCCTTATAATTTGCCATCTCATAGAAATGGCAGTTCTAGTTTTTATGGCTTCAATGATGTTGCCATGTTATGTCTCTTCTATGTATAGTCTTAGG
Organism: Bauhinia variegata; assembly: GCA_022379115.2. NCBI lineage: Eukaryota > Viridiplantae > Streptophyta > Magnoliopsida > Fabales > Fabaceae > Bauhinia > Bauhinia variegata. The sequence goes on along the minus strand of CM039429.1, from coordinate 26,997,867 downwards.
CCTTGCTTTCTTCCAGTCAATCTTGCAAGAGGTTTTAGATGTTAATTTCCTTCTGTTTACAGAAGGAAGGTGAGTATTGCACCAACGAATCTGAGGGGCAAGTGGTCTTGCTAGTTCGTGCCTATGGCTCATTATTTTTCACACTGGGAATTGATATCAGGTACCCCTTCTAAGTCATACAGATTATTTTTGCCTAATGTTTTATATATTACATTTTTATGTCAGTTTGATAAGTTCAGCCTACCTGGTTTAGTAATTCTGGAGGGGTCTAGTTCACAGATCAATGATGAGTAATGTACTTTTAGGTTCTTGATGATGCTTATTCATGGTTTTCTTGTTTGGATTCTCGAGGATGCTTGCATTGAATTTTACTTCACGTACATTTTCTTTGTTAATCAGGAATGGTCGCTTCCTTCTTCAGTCATCACGGAATATGGTTGTTTCTTCAGCGTTGTCGGAATGTGAAGAAGCTTTAAATCAAGGTACTATGACTGCAGCCAAGGTCTTTACAAACTTGAGAAGCAAAAGTATATTGCGCTTATTTGCATCTGTTGGAAGGTTTATAGATCTTGAGGTACATTTACTACTTTGCTCTTTTCTTTTATTATGGAAGATAAATTTTTTTATTAGTTTGAATTGTGTGTATCTAGAATACTGGCTTTCCCTTAAGATGCATGACTTATGGGGGCTGAGTGGCATTCTTGCAGGTATATGAGCATGGATTCAGTCCAGTGAAAATATCCAAGAGCATTTTAAATGGTTCAGCTATGCTACTGATGGGGTTCCCTGACAGTGGGAGCTCTTATTTTCTGCTTCTGCAACTTGATAAGGATTTCAAACCCCTTTTTAAGTTGCTGGAGACTCAGCCAGATCCATGTGGAAAAGATCAGTCACCTGATAAACTAAATCAAGTGTTTCGGATTAAGAAAATTGATATAGGACAGATGCAGATGCATGAAGATGAAATGAATTTAAGCCTTGTTGACTGGGGAAAGTTACATTCCTTTTTGCCTAATACTGCTGCTCCAAATCAAACTTCTGAGCATGAGTTTCTTTCTGAAGCTGGGCTCGAGAGTTCTATACAGATGGCAGGATGTCATCCATCAGGTTTTTCTTCAGTAGTGGATGAGGTGTTTGGACTTGAGAAAGGGTCATCTGTGCCTCCATTCTCGGTTCCAAATATCCCTTCATCCCTAAACACATTCCCTGCACCTCGTTATGGTTCTGTCCCGATGAATCTTCATACTATAAAAGCTGGAACTCCATCTCCAAAGTGGGAAGGTGGTATTCAGATGTCACAGATCAATAACATAACAAAAGTTTCAAGTGTTGCTACCCACTATAATGGTTCCCTATATTCATCAGGTAGTATGAAGGGCTTAATCCAATCTAGTTCTTATGGCTCACTTTCTTCTGGTCAAGGAAGGAGCATAACTGGGAAGAAGCTATCTACTTCAAAGTCTGAACAGGACTTGGCTTCGCCTAAATCTCCACAGTCAGTTGATACTGGTTCTTGCACAACAATGGATGAAGATCAACAAAGAGTGCTAAGTGAAACATCTAATGATGGTTTACGTGGGAGTTGGTCATCTCAGCTATTGTTGCCTCCCAGGCCAGCTGGCTCTCTAATATTTATACCTAATTCTAAACCCATTGGGCCTCCAGTTGCTTCTTTCAGGGTTATGGGATCCAATTCACGTGCTACAACTCCCGTATGTAAGATACTTTCTTCTTTTGTTTATCTTTCTCATGTGGAGCATATGTACGCTGCTATATTTATTTTCCCTTTTCCTTTTCACTTTTATTTGGCCATATATGACAAGCAAATTTTGTCTTTTCAGCTCAGGCTGGGGAATTCACAGTGAACCACAGCAGTAATCATGATATAACGTCCAAACAAGAAAACAGATGCCAAAAACGAACAGCTTCAGATATGTTGAGCTTGATTCCATCACTTCAAGGTCTTGAAACCAGCTTGGGAATCTACAAGAGAAGAAAAGTTTTGGATTCACCTTGTTCTCGACCATCTTTGTCACTGGGGCTTATATCCAGTGAAATGATTCCTAAAGCTGAAGGATACAGTTACGGAAATCTAATTGCAGGAGCAAATAAAGGGAATGCTCCGTCTAGCATTTATATTGCAGCTCTTCTTCACGTGGTCAGGCACTGTTCACTTTGCATTAAGCATGCTAGACTAACCAGCCAGATGGAAGCATTAGGCATCCCGTTTGTTGAAGAGGAGGGTTTAAGAAGTGCATCCTCTAACATATGGTTCCGACTTCCATTTGCCAAGGGTGATTTGTGGCAACATATTTGCTTGCGACTTGGAAGACCTGGTTGCATGCATTGGGATGTTAAAATAAGTGACCAGCACTTCAGGGATTTGTGGGAGCTTCAAAAAGGGAGTAGTAATACACCATGGGGTTCAGGTGTTCGTATTGCCAATACTTCTGAAATAGATTCTCATATACGTTATGATCCAGATGGTGTTGTTTTGAGTTATCATTCTGTTGAGGTAGATAGTATAAAGAATCTAGTGGCAGATATCCAAAGGCTAGCCGATGCAAGAACGTTTGCTCTTGGCATGCGGAAATTGCTCGGTGTAAGAGCAGAGGAGAAGCCAGAAGAAAGTCTTCCAAGTTCTGATGTCAAAGCATCTGGTGGCAAAGTGTCTTCTGATACTGCTGATAAGCTTTCAGAACAGATGAGAAGAGCATTCAGAATTGAGGCAGTTGGATTGATGAGCTTGTGGTTTAGCTTTGGTTCAAGTGTGCTTGCTCGTTTTGTTGTAGAGTGGGAATCAGGTAGGGAGGGTTGCACCATGCACATATCTCCCAACCAACTTTGGCCCCATACCAAGGTTTGTTAGTTTATCCTCAACTGACTACTGTTTGTTCATTTACTGTTTCCCCATTCTGTTTTTGTTGGTGTTGGTAGTAGCTGCATATTCTTGTCTCTTTCTTTGGTTTGGTATACTATTAGTTATGTGAGATTAGGCAATATTTTGTACATTGTATCCATTTTGATGTTTTGGCATGTCATGCTCGATTCATTACTACATTTGTTTTTTTCCCATGTATATTATATGAATTAATACATTTGATCTGCAAAAGGTATCACTTTTCTTTCAACTGAAGTAGATCCATTCACTTATTTACACTCGTTGAATTGTGATTAAGTGTAATTATATGGCATTATTAAATAGCTAGAATCATGTATGTAATTAGGAAATTAGGCCTATAGTTAGTCCTGTAATTGCTTGTAATTATGTAATTGTTGCCTTTCCTCTATAAATAGAGCTATGAGGGGGTATCCTCATAGATTTTCCCCAGTTCTTTAACTCTTTCAGCTCTTTGCAATCCTTTTGGTGGGATTCCAATGGAACAACTTATATTGTCAGCTGATGATGCTATATAAACTTATGCCTTTTTCCTGCCGATGTGTGTGATAACTTTTGATGCCGTTTTGCATCCTTGAATTTTGAGTTCAAGAAACAAGTTGACTTACTGTGAAGTCTTGTGTCATACCCCTCCCCCCAAACTATTACAACACAAAAAAGAAGATAAATCCTTGCATACTTGTGTTTTGTGCAGTTTCTGGAAGATTTCATAAATGGAGCTGAAGTTTCATCACTTTTGGACTGCATTCGGCTGACTGTGGGACCCTTGCATGCTCTCGCAGCTGCCTCCAGGCCAGCACGAGCTGGTCCAGTTCCAGGGTTTGCAGCAGCCCTATCTTGTATCCCTAAACAAAGTGGTTATATACCACCTCAGGGACTATTAGGTAGTTCAACCACAAATACCGGTCAGGCTACTTCTGGTCCTGTGGGTAATGCTGTCACATCTGCTACTAGTGGGTCCCTTTCAAATCCAAACCTTGCAATGTTAGCTGCTGCTGGGCGAGGTGGCCCAGGCATTGTTCCAAGTTCACTTTTGCCTATTGATGTTTCTGTGGTGCTACGTGGTCCCTCCTGGATACGAGTCATATACAGGAAACAGTTTGCTGTTGACATGCGTTGCTTTGCAGGAGATCAGGTGTGGTTGCAGCCTGCAACACCACCGAAAGAGGGTCCTCCTTCTGGAGGGTCTTTACCATGTCCACAGTTTCGGCCTTTTATCATGGAACATGTTGCACAAGAATTGAATGGTTTTGATCCTAATTTTACAGGACAACAGGCAGGTGGAATGGCAAATTCAAACAATCTGAACCCAGGTTCAGCATCCCAGTTGCCAGCTGCAAATGGAAGTCGAATGTACCTACCTGCATCTGCTGTATTGTCTAGGACAGGAAATCAAGTAGCTGGACTAAACCGCGTGGGAAGTGCATTGTTAGGTTCTTCAAGTTTAGCTATGATGACATCAGCGGTTCCTTTACGTAGGCCACCAGGAACAGGAGTCCCTGCCCATGTTAGAGGTGAGCTCAACACAGCTATTATTGGCCTTGGTGATGATGGGGGTTATGGAGGTGGTTGGGTTCCTCTTGTTGCCCTTAAGAAAGTTCTGAGAGGTATTCTGAAGTATCTTGGAGTGCTATGGCTATTTGCCCAGTTACCAGATATTTTAAAAGAGATCCTAGGGTCTCTTATGAAGGAAAATGAAGGTGCACTATTGAACTTGGACCCAGAACAGCCTGCTTTGCGATTTTTTGTTGGGTTAGTTAACTTTTTGTTATCCATGCTGTAGTTCCCCCTTCCTTGAAACTTCTGATAATTTTAACTTATCATATGCTGTGTATTGTGGTCTTTTGTGATTTTTCTATATGCAAGGACTTTTACCATCTTTATCCCTTCCATAGCTTATCCCCCCGCCCCACTAAACATAGACACACAACAAAAAAAAAAAAGGGGGAAAGATGTAAAAAGAAATAAAAAATGGCCAATTACAGTTATATTACTGATCCCATAGTATGTTACCCTTCTTGAGTATTCATGTACTGTATATTACACACCATGGCAAAATAGCCTTATGCCCATATGTAATCCATCGTGATGTTTTCTCATGACAAAATAGCCTTTCAATTATCATAAACGGGACAAGTATGTGAATGTTTTAAATCATTTTTTTTTTTTTTTTTGTGCCTCCTTTCAATTTGATACAATAAATTATTTTTTAGTAATTATTTTGTAGTTGGTACATAGTTTGACCTATTAGCTTGTGCATACTCAGGCTCTTTCTCTTTGATGATTGATATTCCATTTATTTGGGACGACTAAACAGAAATGCTATCATGTCATTTACATAGTCTGGTTGTGTGTCCTTCCGCAGGGGCTATGTATTTGCTGTTAGTGTCCACCGAGTTCAGCTTCTACTTCAGGTTCTAAGTGTGAAACGCTTTCATCATCAGCAGCAGCAACAACAAAACTCCAACGCTGCTCAAGAGGAATTAACTCAATCTGAAATAGGTGAAATATGTGACTACTTCAGCCGCCGGGTTGCATCAGAGCCCTATGATACTTCTCGTGTTGCATCATTCATAACTCTTCTCACCTTACCCATATCAGTTCTGAGAGATTTCTTGAAATTAATAGCTTGGAAAAAGGGATTAGCCCAGGCACAAGTTGGAGATGTGGCTCCAGCTCAGAAACCACGGATTGAATTGTGTCTTGAAAACCATGCTGGGTTAAATATGGATGAGAACTCTGAAAGCTCATCTGCATCGAGGAGTAATATTTATTATGACCGTCCTCATAATACTATTGATTTTGCATTGACTGTTGTGCTTGATCATGCTCACATCCCTCACGTCAATGCTGTTGGTGGTGCTGCTTGGTTGCCTTACTGTGTTTCTGTGAGGTTGAGATATTCATTTGGTGAAAGTCCTAATGTATCATTGCTTGGCATGGATGGAAGCCATGGAGGTAGAGCTTGCTGGTTGCGTGTTGAGGATTGGGAGAAATGTAAACAGAGAGTGGCACGAACGGTGGAACATAGTGGGAGTTCAGCAGCAGATGTAAGTCAAGGTAGGTTGAAGTTAGTTGCAGACAATGTGCAAAGAACCCTGCACTCGTGTCTTCAAGGATTAAAAGATGGTAGCGGGGTTTCAGCCAGCTCTGGAGCAACGTGATTGTTTAGTTACTAGCAGCAGCGACATATATTAGTTGGGTTAGTGTTAGCAGCATTGCATTATAGTTTACTGTGATAAAGAGAAGAATCTATACTGAGTTAAGCTTGTCTTCATTGCGGCATGCATCTCATTCTCATAGGATATGCAGTCTATTACAGATGAATTTGCGGTGATTGAGCAACTGATATGGTGGTGACAGATGATGTCTTTTTAATGAAGTTTGTAAAACATACCTGACAAGTTTTCAAGGAGATTGACAGATAATCTGAGATTTTCTGGCAGACTTAGGTCTACTAACCAAGGCTTATCATGAACATTTGATTCTTCCCAGGTCTAGGATGTTAAAATTTTAGGTTGTACGATATCTGGCATGTAGTGTACTGTAGTTGGGAGGTTGGTTTTTCTTGTACAGATAATACTTAGCGATCAGATTTGTAAAGGAAATTTATTATGCTGGAAATGCATACCAAGTTTGGAAGATGCTGGAAGTTTCTTGCTTAATCTTTAATTTTAATTTTTTTTTTTTTATTTCAAGTTCTTTATTTTGCCTAAGTACAGTTATCGTTGTTGCTAGCAGTGCCTACCAGACAGAGACTCATCCCAATTCGTAAACGTCCTCTCTAACTTTCGTTTATAGTATAAGATTAAAACTCAGTTCAAATTAATTTTTTAATAAAATGGCATATCGACTAAGTCCTATCCCAATAAAATTATAATCAGAAAAAATGTAAAAGTAATCAGAGGATGAAAGTAATCAGAGGATGAATCGCAAAGGACTTAATTTTTTCTAATTAGGACACGAGTGATATTTGGAAAATTGTTGAGGATTTATTATTTAAATTTAAAAATTTTATATTTACAATAAATATAAGATTTAACGTTTGTGTTGTGACCATTTTTTTTGGGGGGTGGCGGTGGTGGTGTTTAATTAGATGAAAGAAAGAATATTTTAAATTTATAAGTTCCTGTATGTTTTATAAATTCTTCACTGACTTTTATCGAGTGCTGCCGAAGAGTTTGGTCGTGAGCGAATTAGATAAATGAATAAACAAAATCATGATTAACAGAAACTAGTTTAAAGATAATCTTATATTGAAACCAAGGCTAATAACAGTTCAAAATTTCTCCCCCCGAGCCCATGTGTCCGAACAGTCAGTCATATTGATATAACAAAACAAATAATAAAATAGATGCGCCTGATCAATTACTCACTTGTTGAGGGAGATTCTCTGCTATCGTATATATGGGAAGATAAGGAGTAAAATCACACAAACACACAACAGATTGCCTATCCAAACAACATTATAAGATAACCAAGCACATTCTATTACAATTTGCAATAAAATTTTCTCCGGATAATATCATACATACACTACACTGTAGACATTACACATGATCATCCCTCCCTTTTGTGGGCCCACTTTCCACAAAATAAAAAATAAAGAAAAAGAAGCTCCCACCACTGATATTTTAAGAGAAGAACGACCACGCAAATCTTGGATCTTGACCATGACAACTACATATTGGGGCTCCCAGTTCGACTTATTAGGAATGACAATTACTACTTGCTTGACATAGTTGAAAAGGATGAACAGTTGCACTGCCACCGACTTGATCCTTTTTCATTCGAAGAGAAGTTAGAAAGTATAATAACGATGTCATATGTGAGAATGGTACCAAGAAATTCATTCATCCATATGATGCAGTCACGCCATATTCTTTCGGAATCTATGAATGACTGTTTGATTCAGGCTTGATGATTGTCGGAGCATCTGACTGTGGAGCACGAAAAATTGCAGAGGCTAGGGATATAGGCATGATGCAAAGCGCCTTGGACTGAAGAAATTGCATAGCAGCTCCAACATCCTCATCCATTAGTTTTGCAACTTGTTGTTCTGTGCCATCATTGGACCACTTCTCCCATGCTTGCTGATCGACTCCGCCTTCAATGCCTTCACCCTGCAGATGGAACCAATTTGCAGTAATAAGAATCAGATGGCTGTGACATTACTCGCAAAGCAAATATTAGATATATATCCAAAGCACATGATCAACATGAGACAGTGCAGACAGGAACACCATATAGATGTGGAAATATTTTGAAGCTAAGAAACATCAACTATCACCTCACCTCCACTGCGGATAGGGGAACATCAGCAACAAGCTGAGCAACTGCACCAGCTCCACCAAGTCTACTCATGCTCAGGACCTGTTTAGATATATAGATGAAATCAAATCAAATCAAATGACATGTAAGCGAGCAACTGAACTGACCAAAAATGGCAGAGACACGGAAAAAAAAATATATACATATATTTATTGCGACGTAAAGTAGTTGAATATATGTAGTAAGCATCTCATTAAGTCCTAATGCGATCTCAATTGATCCTATAAAACAGTCTAAGGACTTTGGAGCACTTAGTAACTCGAAGCTGGTTTCTCAAGATAATGATGGATTAAGTGCACAACACTAACTTCAAAGACAATTGTTCACGTTGAAGATAACTTCTATAGGAAGATAATTTTAATAGAGAACTAGGAGACAACGCGAGTCTTCCTTTAATTGCAGAAATATTGGCCACTGCAATACCTTAACCTGGAGTCTGAGGAACTTCACATAATCCACAATTTCGTCAAGCATTGCTGCTCTATCTGTCTGCAAGCACAATTCCATTATGTATAAGAATTAGTGGAAGCACATATTAATATCAAGCGTCGAATGAAGGAAAAATCCATTCATGAAAAGTAAGAAAAAATAGGTACCCAACCAATAAATAAGCCCTAAACTATTTATATCCATCTATGTTTCTAGAAATTTTTTCTTTTTGGACATTAGCTCAATTTGCAATTTACAAATAATTAAATTAATAGAAAATGAAAACCATGCAGCATGCTAGAAGTATAGGCAGGGAGTGCAGAGAAAAGTATCAATATCATAAATGGATTCTAAAACCACCAACCTTATTAGCGGTAGGAACTAATTCCTGCAATGCCTTCATTCTTTCAGCAATTCTTTCACGACGTAACTGCAGCCAATAGGGAAAAAAAATTATGTAAAAGATCAGGAAGTAATATAGTGATAGTCATAGATAGACAAGAAGAAAAATTTCTAAACTACAAGAGTATTTGGTGATTGGCATCACCTAAGGCTTGTTAAATTTAGAGTTAACATCTTTCATATGATGATACAGAGAAATACACAAGCACAACTGAACAGTGCTACTTGCAGACTCAAAAGTATAGTTAGCATGATCTAAGCTTAATTATTATGCAATTTAAATGTTTTTTATCTATGGCTCAAATTTGTTCAAACTCAACTAGTGTGAACTATTTTGGGTGTTCAAAGTGTGCAATAAACACCTTCTCTGAGTTCCAGAATAATTCAGCTAACCTAACCTCCTTTCAATACGTCACTCTTGTGATTGAAATATCAAGTTCCTTAGAACAATGATAATAAAAGGAGAAAGTTCCTTAGGACAAAACAGAGACACTGATACAAGTCAACACTAATGAGTTCAAGCCATACTTTTACCAATTGTCTATGACGTTCTAAAGTAGCTTGAATTTCTCTTGGCCAGTAACATGAATGATCAGTTCACAGATAACATATCCATTATATTCACTTCTTCAACATGAGGTAACTAAGGAGTTAAATTGTGAACTTTATACCCATCTCTCGGCCAATGATTTGGGGGCTGATGAAAATATGTGTCTTACCCGCTCGGCAATGCTATGTGGATCGGTGGCTTGCCCTCTTCTTGCTCTTACTCGGGGGCGGAGGATAGGTGGGTGTGGCACAGCAACAGCAGAGACAGGATTTGGCGGTTGGCTCTGAAAGGGCTGCATTAGGGTCATTAACATCATAAATTCAATATCAAGTGAAAATGTAGTAACAATGTAGTAACATAGAAAAAAAAAAGAGATCATGAACAATTCATAGAAGAAAAAGATAACATTTTTAATAGAAATAACAACAGGATAAAGATGGGAAATTCTCATTGAGCAAATAGCTATATGAATCTGTTCGTTGCTGGCTTTTAAGAGTAATAAAAAAATTTATCTTGTTCTTGAATCTTGATTGCTCTAACGGAATGACACTGTTACTTTTTCTCGCTCCCCACTGTATCATCTAAACAATTGCCAACTGAGTTTGGTTGGCAGATGTTTTTGGAACGTCTTGTAAAATCTTTTTTGTATAGATATCAAAGTCAATATTTTTATTGAAAATTTTCTTTAAAAATATTTAAGGTTTAAAGTATACAAAATAAACACTACCTTCGATACTAATTTTGCAAATTTATAGACCCCACAAAACAACTGATAGAATATTGTGAATGTCTAGTGACAGGAAAATAATCTAACAGTTGTGTTTCGGAAACCACAGCTTTGAACCAAAACAACCATTAGAATTCCTTACCGTGCACCTGGCGTACTTTTATAGAAAAGTCAAAATCTAATGAAATAAGATTACAATAATTGACGGTGCTAAGGACGCAAAGAAAACGCGTGTGAGGAACAATACACTCATCCGTCACTGAAAACGCAAAAAGTGACAAAACTGATCTGCCGTTGCCCCTCAAAACGCGTGCTGAATACCCATTATATTGTTATTATATATACCCACGGCCATGACCCAACCCACTCAAGTGGAATTTTAAATTGAAGTTAAACTAGTGCCTCAAGCCTCTGATTATGGGAATATTATATTATTGTTGCCCTTGAATTGGATTTAATGGCGAGGAACGTAGAAAAAGGAAAGGCAATATCTCATTCATAAAAAATAAAAACAAAAAAAAAAATATTAGGAGTAATTTCCATGACTCTTAGACTCCTTGAAGGTTATATAAAATTATAGAAGGCCACAAGTGAAGCACATAACAAGTATGCTCAGGCATCTATGCAAAGTGATCCTGCTTTAGGGTTATGATATTAAATTCAATTATGGCATAAAGGTTCATCGTAATTATTGGGTAATAAGTGGAAGTGGGTCATTGGCCTAATTGAAAAGCTTTTCCAGTTTACAATGTTGCCCCGGCTCATAATACATTGATCGGTGTAACAATAGGGGCAAGACTGTCATTTCGAAGTGAAGATTAAGATCGATAATACTTACCTGGCGAAGCTGGGGTGGTGCAGATGAAGATGGCACCGCCGGCCGGAGTGACTGGGCGTGCAATTGTCCAAACGCCGAAAACAAACCCGTCATATGCACCGAATCCCTTTCCTGCCAATACCACAGGCATAGACATATTACAAAAAAACTCATCTCAAAGTGAACACGACCAAATGGCCCTTCACTATTCTTTGTCCTCTTCATGCATACCTCACGCTATTCCTTCAATTCCAATTTTCCATCAACGCTAAAACTAACATAACCGGTTTTGGAATTTCGAAATTGTTTAAGAAAACAGAATGGAAAAAAATAAAACAAGATAGAATGATATCAATTGTTTGTAGGTACCATAAGCTAGCTTGCGGTTCAGGGGAAAGATAGAAGAGAACGATACTTACAGTGATCCCAGAAGTTGAAGAGGAAGATGAAGTAGTACTAGTGATGGCATTATTAGGATGGAGGTGATGGTTGTGATTGCCCTCACCGACATCGTCAATGAAGCGTCTAGCACGGCCACTCCCTTCCTCTTGTCTAAGAAACCCTTGTTCTAAGTTCAGCCCCAAAGGCATACCCATACCTATCTCGACCCCCAAGGACCCTCTCAACCCACCAACAGACCCATCACCGCCCCCGCCGCCTCTACTAGAACCCAACTGCAACACCATTGGCATGGAGCCCATCTCAGCCGCTGTCCTCCCATACTCACTGTTGGTATAGGCTGACGGCACGGCCAACATCTGCTCGAAGAAATCGTCTCCCAATCCCTCCGATGATGAATTTCCAGCCATCCGCAGCTTAACAAAGTAAAACTGCTTTTGAATTCTTCTTTCGCAGTTTGACACTACGGCCTTTTGGCCGAGGAGTAGTAACTTCTAAACTAATTTATGGCAACATTTTTCTGGGAGAAATTTTGATAAGCGTGAATAGGTACGGCACGAAAAGCGGAAAAGGAGAGGATGTTGTTTGTGTGAAAATGGGTGGCAGGTTCGGAATCCGATGTCCCGGAAATGGAATTGGGGGCCGTGTGGGTATTTTTCTTTTGTTTAACTTTTTACGGGCTTTGCTTTGGGTCTGTGAAAGACAAAGAAATATGAGAATGCAGGAGCAAGGCTTTCGTATCCATTGCTTTGCTGCTATTTCCCAGTTTTCGCTTTTCAGCTTTTGCCTCCGACTGCAGTCAGTCACTCCATAGTGGAGAGCGCCGAGTGCGATATCGATATCGCTTTCGCTTTATGAAGGGCAGAGCAACGAGACGAGACGAGACAAGGGAGAAAGTAAAGAGAAAGTTGGTTAATCTAATCATAGTCTTTGTTACGTGCACGTACGCGCTCTTTCCCCTAAAATGGGCTCAAAAGACGCACCAATTGGCAATTGCTAAAAACAGGTGCATGATAGCGATACGTTACAAGTAACTGAGTGCTCAAATACTCGTTGTCATGCGTTTCACTTCGCCAACTCACATTGGATTAGGTAATTTTCTTCTTTTTCTCCACTTCCACGGATTCAACTAGTGGCCAAGACCAACTTCGGAAAAGTCGAACAATATCAAGTGCTTATTGTAGCTTTGCTTATAGGATTCATCAATCATTTACTTCTACTGCATATGATATGATGCTTGCCTGAACTTACGTATGTGATATCTTCACATGAATCTATGTCGTCCTCAGTTTCTTATTTATGCCAGAATGGGAAAAAGTTGTTGCGTGTAAAAAGAGCTCAGCTCAGGGATAGTGACGGAATTATAAAAATCTTCAATCCCATGAACCAATCAATCAAAGTAGCCTTTTAAAGCTTTTATTGGGGCCACATTTAAAAAAAAAAGGGCGAGCAAACATTAGTTCATTCCACAAAGGTAAATTCTTCAAACTAGCAGATCTAGACTAGAGAGCGTGGTGCAATGGTGAAAATTTGCTCAAATATACCTACTTATAGCATATCTTTTACAAATCTCATACACCATCCGTAGAGCTAGGCACCTTGATGTCTTGCTTCTCCTGCTGTTCACTCAAAGCAACAGGTTTATCAGTAGGGGGCGCTTCTGTGGAATCAGGTTCCTTTTTAAGCTCGGACTCAAATTCTTTTGCTGCCTGCAACATTCACAACACGTAACAAAGTAGCCTTATTAGCAAGTAATGAGAAATTTCGCATTTAACATTTAATAGATGGTAATTTTCAAGGCATTAGTAATGTAAACAATATTCGTGTCAATGCTGGTTTCCACCTGAGTAGTGATGAGTTTCTGCGAAACACAGATCCGTCGATTTAGCAAATACAATAGTAATACATGGAATTTAAGAGCCCCAAGGATATTTTTCCCAGAAGGTTGTTCTCTTCTATGCTTAAGACATCTGCAGTTTCTTTCATCTCTCTCTCTCTCTCTCTCTCTCTCCTTCTTCGTCTCTTCTTTGTTTATGTATCAGTTATTTTACTTTCACCCTCAAGTCCATGCTAAGGGCTTCTTCACCACAAAAAAGAACAGAAAAAATATAAATGAAGTGCGTCATCATCACTTAATCAGCTTACTAAATCATGGATGTTGATCATTCAACCTCTGTCATACAAACAAGTAAACACGACCAAGAAAAAAGAATAACAAAGACGCACAAAAAAACAGCCTTCCTTGTCATAAGCCTAGGAAATAAGATATTATAATCTTGTATCACTCTCATACAAAAAAGCGAGAAAGGAAGGAAGGACCCAGAGTATGTATGCATATGGCATGCTGCGGAAACTGTATATCGTGTTCCTAGCCTAGGTGCATGGAGAATTGATCATGTGGAAACAAATGTTACTGACTATCTACTGAGATTCATCAGTATTTACATTCTCTTGCAAAACTCCTGCAATGATGTCATTGGAAAGACACTGAGCCTCCTTATTTAAGAAACATTTGGTAAAGATGAGAATGCCCAACTGCAAACTCCATAGGAATCATGCCAGCCGAGGCTAACAATTTTATAGCAGAACAATCTGAATACCTCCATAACAATTTTATAAGAAACTAACTTCTCATAACTCCCACTGGCTATAGAATACCTCCTAAATCGAAATGATTCCTCGTTGAAGTGCCATAAAAACATGAAAATTACAAGTTGAAAAGACATATTGTTTTTAACAGAACCCCTTGACACCCAATTGCGCAAGATATATTTATTTGAAGCACAAATCAGATACCCGGGCCATCTTTAGTCAGCTAAATCAAGAAAAGGTTATTATATAAGAATACCTCAAAAGAAATAAGGAACAACTTATCGACTCTCATGTTCCAATTAACGCCCTATTCCTATGCAGACTAAAATCAAAATTGCCCCATTCCCTTATTATTTATAAATGAAACCGAGAGATTTCACGCAATTACAGTTCCGTGTGATCAGTAGCATCTACATTTTAACTTTCCCCATCTCCCACATATTTGACGTTTTAGATCTATTATTTACTTGATTAAACCCCTGCTTCATGAAAGTCAACGGATCAGCTTAAAATATCTATAAACACGGCAACAGAAATATTTTTACTTGAAGCTAATTAACCGAGAATGAAGGAAGAAGGAAACAAAGAAATTTGGGAAAATCCCATAATCTCTGCAACTGAAATATATTTTTTTAAAAAAATAAAATAAATAAATATCAACGAACCTGTTGGAAGCTTTTAACTGTCTTGCCAATGCTCTTGCCAACTTCTGGCAACTTCTTAGGTCCGAAAACCAGAGCAGCGACTCCAGCAATAACAACAAGCTCGGGCACACCCAGTCCGAACAAGGCGTTGCAAGTGAGACCCCTGTTAGATTGCTTAGTTTTGGTCTGGATTCGTGCACTCGACGGAGTATTGCTGATGCAAATCATAGCTTTCTTTAAGAAAGTGGAGGAAGAATTGTTGACGAAGAAGGCGGAAGTGGATGAAGAGAGAGGAAGGTCAACATGGGGTCTTGGGATTGAAGAAGAAAGAGAAAGAGTAGCAGACGAGATCTTCATAGTGTATTTATTCTAGATCTTTCAGAAATGTATCAGTCGAGTTCAAGTAAGAAAGAAGATTTTGGCTCTGGGAACACACTTCTTTTTTGTTTTTGGTTTTATGCTGCGGCTTGGCTCGGGGGAGGATTAGATCAGATAATCATATCAAGGTGAACAACCGGATTCGAGTTTGCAGAGTTGTGAATGGCTGACCCAAGATCTCTGTCCGTCTCGTGGACTATTCGGATTTCTGACCTCGGCCCATGGGCCAGTCACCAACCAATATTTTTATTTTCTTTTTCCATCAACAATGGAAAGGAAAATATCCAATTCCAATATGCAAAGTGCAATCTTGAATCACTAGCTGGAAATGCCAAAATGATACAAAATTAAGTTCGATCTTTTCTAAAAGTAAATTCAATCCAGCACCAAATACTTTAACTTTGGGCAAAGTTCTACGGAGAATCATAATTAAGTACACATAATGCAAACTTGTCATTGTATATTAGTGATTGGAATTTCAGCATATGTTTTTCATGCTTCCTTTGTATTATTTTCAATTCCAAGAATCCAACAGTAAAGTCGTATTTTTAGGCCATCGCCGACACTGCGGCGGCTCTCCCAAGCGGAACTAGTTGAACAAATCTGATGGTGAATGGGTCATGTCCATGTCATGGGTGCCAAACTCTTGACAACTAAGACAAAGAAGCACCCTCATTTATTCACGAGAATTGCATGTGACATGCCTTGCCCACCTCAATTCCAAGACTTGGACGTGCTCTTGGACGAGAAGTAGAACTTTTTTCTCTTCAATACTTTGATATGCAATAATATTACTCCGCTGATCTTGCTTTTCTAGCAGTTCCTCTGTACTGCCATTATAGCTAAACTGAAAGCTATCAAGCCTGTATCCTGCAATATAAGCGTTATGCACTTGCATCAAAACTAACATTACCGCCACCATACAACTCGTTTCTATCTAGTTTATAGATAGTGTGGCAATGTAGTATATAAAATAGCGTAGTAAATACCGGAGCATGCCAAGAGAAGAACACTGGAAGGAATCCAGCATTACATTACATGCTCAATCAAGATTACAAAATATCAATTTGATTTACAATGTAATGTAGAGTAAACGCTACATTACAACTAATAGAAATAAGTGTTTTCAAATAATTTCCTTAAGCATCCACATCATTTCGTTACTCTTGTTATTACTGCTCCCCATTAGATGGTGGTCCACCACCACGGATCCGCTTCTGCAGATGTTCCAAGCTTGCCACGCGCTGCATGGAAGCTGTTCGCCCTACCTTGTTTCCACCTACCACAGCTGCAGCGTTTTGCTGAACATTTTCAATGGAAGAAATGTCCCCCAGTGCATTGTTTACTCTCAGATCATGACCGGAGATGGGGTTATTACCATTAGAAGTGGGTTGATACAAATGATGAGCGGGGTCATCTTGCACGGGAACAGCCGCATCAGCCGATGTGTCAGAAGGGTTTCCATCAAATGATGGCATGCCCATTGACGATATCTCGGACATGGCATATAGCATGGGATTCAGTCCCGTAATTCTTTTGACAGTCTCTTCAGCCATTTTCACCTGAAAAAATGGAATCACGTGGCAGGAAATGACACACATGAATGCACAGGAACCAATGTCCCATTTCTTTTAACTAATTGGGGATCCAATCCTCAGTTATGCAGCGAAACCAGCAATAGGGAACTTAGCAAGTGTACCATCACAGGTAACAATCAATGCTAAGTATTTCAGCGTAAAGAACAATAACAAGCAAGGCATACCTTGGCTCTTAATGTTTCAACGTCAGCTTTTAGTACTCTGTTATCAACAGCAGATTCATTATACTTCTGGCTTATGTCAGCAAGGCGCTTTAACAAGGAAGAATTTTCAACCCTTATTTGAGAAACCTAATATGGAACTTTAGGTTAGAGAAGACTAAGAAACACGTATGCAGGGCAGAAAAGGACAGATCTTGAAGAGAACATAACACACAAACCTGAGTCTCAAGTTCGGATAAATGGGCTTGTTTTCTTCTCCTTGAGCGTCTGGCAGACTCCCTATTTGAAAGCATCCTGAAAAATAATTATCATTAGACATTGCAAAACAGAATATTTAACTAAAAAGTTACAATAACATTTCCAGCTAATATACAATGACAAGTTTGCATTATGTGTACTTAATTATGATTCTTCGTAGAACTTTGCCCAAAGTTAAAGAAATAATCTTCGTGAAAAAAATTGGTTTGCGAGATTCATGAAGCTTGACCAACAATGTGAGAAGCTATTCTTTCCACGGCAGGAAACAGTGAAACAGAACGCAATTTCTGTCTGGTAGGCCAATCGAATGGTTCATATAACGTTAAAGTCTATTGAGTTCTAATTCCCATTAAGGCCAATTACACATCACAATTGACTTCTATACAGCTGTAACATATATAGTAGCAAAAAGTAAACTTCAGATACCATGGTTACCTCCTTACACGTTTTGCATCAGCAGGGTCCATATTTTCAGTCATTTCAGTCTCTTCCTCAGCTTCGTCATCATCTGACAGTTCTCTGGATGATCCACTTGTTGTTGGCCTGGCAGCAACTACAGGTTTGTTTTGTATGGCAGGTAAGGAAGGAATACCAACTGGTCCTTTGGCATCATTATCTTGTGTTATGGATGAATTATTTCCAGATGGACCAGACCCTACATAAAAATAAAAGCAGAAAGATATAATTAAGAAATATTACCGGTATGGTGAGTTACGAAACTGAACCTCTCAAGCCGCTCATGGGAAAATTAAGCTGACTAGGCAAAGATGCAAACATACTAATCAAACATCCACTTCCTTTAGCTAATTTTTTAACATTTGACAGTTCACCTAAAGTGTTTTCATATACAAACAACATGTGCATAAGCTTTCACAAGCACACCCACATACATGTACTGATTCAAACCTTTAAAAGTAGCCAGAGATCCAACTTGAACTTTAGAAGCCTGAGATTCACTGTCGACAGAAGTGGCCGAATCTTGAGATTTGACCAAAGATCCCTGATGTCAATAAAAGAGGAAATGCAGAATCAATAACCAAGAAAAAATTATAGATCATACATAGCAAGTAAATATAAAATCACGGAAACTGATTATACATGAAAGTACAATCATTTCAATATAGGATCAAAATACCAAACGTCCAAAATGAATGGAAGGTAGACAAAACGCGAGCATCACATTAAAACAAAACTTAGAAGATTAGGATAGAGAAAAGAGCTTACTTCAACCATGCAGAAATAACAATGTAATTCTAAACATTTTAAAGCAAGTGAAGAGGATCGAAATTAATGTCGAATATCCCTATGAGAAAGAGAAGAACTATGTTACACTTCAACAAGGAAATAAAGTGTAGACAGTAGTTGAAATTTTAGTTCAAGCTGAAGACATAGAGTCACTAGCCAACAAATACTGATTGAGCAGCCTAATAATCAGTTCTATGAATATGGAGTCACAGGATGGAGTATTGCCAAACATTTCCTTCTACAAAAATTACATTTCCAAGAAGGTTGTCATTTATCTATCACATGCAAGATAGCCAAATCATCTAGTGAAACCAGAAATAAGAAGAAATCCTTCTGGAAAACAATCCAACATAGTTTATTGACTGGATACAGAAGTTATTGTATATGTAAACCATCTAACCGAATAGCTCATTCTGTATTCTGCAACTTAATTGGTCAGAAGAACACACGATGTCATCTTCCGACTTTTTACAAGTCTAATACATTGTAGGGTCAAAATACCAAGTAAATCTGAGATACCACTTTTGAATTGTTTCACAGTTGCGTACGAACATGTTGCCTTTAACCTTTTTGCTTGTGCAAGTCCAAGGACCAACCGACTTTAAGAGCAATCATCCAGGGAAGTCTGGCTTCTTTCCCAATTTCAGTAAAGTTTTTAAGTTTTAAAAATTATTGCCTACCAAGTTTCTTATGTCATAGTGTCCTTTTGCTTGTAAGTGCGACTGCTTTATCATTTAAATGATTTAGGTTAGGTCCAAGACATGAAAACCATAAATTGGCTCGAAATAGTGAGTTACATATTTGCACGCATCTCCGCTTATTTTCCCTTTTCTGGAGAATGAAAATCTACGGGATGGAATCTCGCAAGTCAGAGAATGACAACACAGTATACTGAATCTCAAACATTTCGTTATTTCGAACCCAAGAAAATATATATATATATATATATATATATATATATATATATATAAATAAATAAATAAAAAGAGAAAACACTACCGTAGAGCCAAGCCAAAAGAAAAATGTTAGCTTATTATGTCCAAAGAGCATAGATACCTGAGGAAGATCACAATTTCATCTTTTTTCTTTCAGTTTTTGGATTTATATAAATAACCAGAGCCAAAATGAAAAAAAAAAATTCCGAAAGGGCAAAAAAAAAAAAAGCCTTGAAGTTATCCAATCAAATTTGTTTATGAGAAGCCGCAAATTTTCATTTCTGTTTGCTGAATTTCTATCTGCAATCCACATTCTTATAAAGAAAATTAAAAAATAATAATTACCCGAGTCAGGGCCACCGCAGCACAAGCCAGATTGAGTTTCGTCTTTAGGAGAGCCTGATACTCCTCGGAATTGACCGAAACATTAGGAGGAGGGGCATCGCCGAGGACCGCACCATTCTTCTGAAACGACGTGGATTTGATAAGCTGGGTCTGATCCTGTTTAGGTTGTTCCTTGATCTCAACGGGAACGTCGTCTTTTCTGTCGGCAGCTGAAGACGATGAAGGTGGAGAAGTTTCGGATGCTGCCGAAGCTTCCTGGAGAAATCGCTGGAAAGCCCACTCGGAAGCGCTTCGGTTCATCTTACAAGATTCATCTCTTGCGGTGGCGGGAATAGCCACAGGTGGCGACCAAAACTGCTCCGATATTTCATCCACCGAAAACACCCTATCCATGTTTATTTTCCTCACTTCCTCTTAGATTCTCCGATTTGGTATGGTATGGTCGTATGGTGTGAGCTAGGAGAAAATGAGAGCCAATGGGACATATCGATTATCACGACAAACATATTCAAGGGGAGAAAAAATATCACGAACATCATGCGAAAATATTAATTAATTAACTAAAATTTGTAAGGCTTCTGTAGAAGGGTCAAATTTCAACGTCGTGAACTGTAAAAGCGTGTTCTATTAATATTATTTTTTATCAATAAAAGTAAAATAAACAATAAATAAAACACAGTAAATACTATTCTTTCATATTGTATTTGTACACGGTACTTCCATATTAAAAATGAGATTTCAATATAGCGATTATTTATTTCCTTTTTATTTTTCTTTTTCTTTTTCCCTTATCCACTTTGATTTTTTAGTCCACACGATACCTCACATTTTGAAAAATTCTAAACTGGGGCTCTTTCACTCAAATTCAGATTCTTCTTTATTTGGAATCAATGCATATTCATTGAGTTTGGATAATACAATTCTTTTTTTTCCCCGAGCGATGGATGATGCTATTCTTACCTATTCAAAATATAAATAAATAATATTATTATGGAAATAATTTAGTAGCAAATTCTGCCTAAAATTGCATCTATTGCGTCTTAATACCGTCTCATCCTTTCAACCCTCCGAAAATATTTTCAGATGATCAAGGTACTAAAATTAAATAAGATGGAAAAGAAAGTTTTTCGAATTTCATAATTTTAATTGGTAATTGAAAATATAAAACTAATTTTGTTTACAATGATTAATAATTTCTCACAGACTTTATTCAATAGTTATATTCAAATATTAACAAAATTTACATTATCGGTAAGAATATGTTTGAATTTTTATCAAGTAAATTATATGTTAAATAGGTTTCATTAATTATTTCATGGTCGAAGGTGCAATCGGATGCGGCGGCTTATTTATCACTACGGATAAACACGAGGGTTGGGTTGGGTTGGGTTCTCCTATTGGTGGGCCAAGTCATTTGTGGGGCCCACATTCGCTTTTCCCTTTTAAAGCTTGTTTTGTTATGGTTGCGATCAACACGTCGGATTTGGAAAGGCAGACGCATCTAGGGGGATTTTGGAATATTGCATTGCACAGCCTCAGCCAGCCCTTTTCAATTGGATTTGTTTTGCGGACCAAATGCTCTTTTCTCCTTTGAATTACATCACATCACTGTTGTTATAGTTGAATAATTGCACTTTCTTTAATATTTATCGGTTAATTATAATCATCAATCATGCCTAAAGATTTTACATGATTTAAGATAGGCCAGAGGTCAAAAAATTTATCGATATAATATAAAAATCAAATGATTAAATATTTGAAAATCAATTAAAATTGGTTTTTAGTTGCACGCAATCGCATCTTCAATCGATTTCATCCATTCGATCACCACGGGATGTGGATTAAGCATATGGACCTATTTGGGCTTAATCTCTAGGACCACACATCTCTTACGCAGACATAACTGAACCACAACACTTTTTTTTTTTTTTTAACTAAAACTAGAAAAGTTAGCCATGAAATTCAAAAAATAAAAGAAAAAAGAAGCTTGGTGATTGTAAATTTGTCCAATTAGAAATATTTATAGAGGAAGAAGCTTCAGTTGTATTGGAAAAGGAAAAAAGACAAAGCAAAGCCAAGTCCATGTCCATGTCCATGGGAAGCTTCATTAATTTTGTAGTATTTGCGAGGAATGAAAATGATAACCTCAAGCTGCTGCCTAAAACTCATATTTATATTAAACGTGGTAAGCATGGGACAATGGCAACAAATACGTACGGCCTTTGGTGGGTAAAAATCAAATTAACGAGAATTTAATCACTTTCCAGGTAGCTTCCCTTGCTTTCCTCTCTTTTCAATCATTCGTCCCATTCCCATGTGCCCTCGCCGGGGAACACACGATACCATTAAATCCTCTTTAATTTTACATTGCATATAATTAACGTTCCTTTTTTGTCTTTATTTTCCTCCATACCCAAATCAAAATATATAAACATTTTCTCGACTGTGAAAAAATAAAATATTTATTTCACCTATATATTTTGAGGATATTAGAGAGTTTTTGGTTCGTCTTTTGATACCTGGTAGTAATTTGTGAATTTTACTTCAGAGAGTGCAAAATTCTTCTCGCCTATTTTTGATTTTAGTCTGAAAATCGTATAATTAAAGTTTGTTTTCAGCTGGTAAAGGTTTGCAGCTCCGTTCTTATTTGTTAAAGCTGGTCTTAGAATATTTAAAGTAGCAACCGTCTGAATATGAATAAGTTGTTTTCAATAATCGTTTTTCCTGGACTCACTATTTAGTTTCAAGTTCAATCTTTCTCGGCATAGGGTTCTGAAGCAAACCAAAACACATGTTCACACCACGTGCTCTTTTAACCAAGATTTTGCATATGCTTCTCCAAATCATACTATCTTTTCCATTTCACCCGCATCCACACCCAATTTAGGAATAGATGGATTTTTTTACAAAAATTTAAAGAATCCTAATTTTATTTTTTTTAGAAAATAGAATTTTTAAAAAATAAAATTTCAAGACAAGATTTTAATTTCTTAACATTCAAAAAAAAAAAGGTGGAAATTGGAAATCTTTTGTATTTTCTGTGTTACGAGTGGACGCAATTATTGTTAAGAACTGATAAACGAGTGGCCTTCTTTTCTTGCTCTGCCTCTCTAGTCTATATATAGCTGAAGCGCTAATGGTTTTCGCACCATCTCCACCAGTCCTCTCCCATCTTATACATTATCTCCTCTCTTCTCTAAAACCTTCACAAGGTTTAGTCTTGCGCTCTAAAGGTACCTCCCCCTGCTCCCTTTTCCATTCCCCCCTTACAATTCTCTGTTTTCGCCGCCTCTGTTCTTCTCAATCTTGTGTATTTTCCCGTGGTTGCTCTCCACATTCTTTTAATTTAGGGTTTAAACCTTTTTATAACGGCTTGTATTTTGAACTGTCTTCATTCCGTGTGTAATATTTTTTTAAAAAAATTTCACTAGCTTGGTACGCTGATCTTCTTTTTCAATTTGGCAGTCTTCAGTTAAGCAATAAAAGGTAGTTTATTTTCCAATTTTCTTTGAAGGAACCGATTTATGTGCCTCTTCAGCTGCAAATCTCGCAGACTGGTGTTTTCCCTGTTTTCATGTTTTTTTTTCTTCCTTTAAAACTTTGTCGCCACCTATAACGAGGCAATTGTTTTAATACGTTTGTTCTTTTTCTTTACCCGCGTTTGTTGTATGTTGTTTTTCTCCCAGACCCTCGCCGGGTTTCTTCCTTAAAAATTGGAAATTGGTGAATTGAAGATTTTATTCTCACGGTGAAAGTTTGTCTTTAGCTCCCAGTAGCTCCCTAATGAATTTGTTTTGTTGCTGGAGTGCGCGCGTTCATATTTTGCAGTCAATTCTGAGCAGTTTATGCATAACTGAACAACTTGATGTTGCAGAATGGGAAGCACTGGAGCAACTGACTATGGTGCCTACACCTATGAGAACCTCGAGAGGGAACCTTACTGGCCTTCAGAAAAACTCCGAATTTCCATCACTGGAGCCGGTGGTTTTATTGCCTCGCACATAGCACGGCGCTTGAAGACCGAGGGACATTACATTATTGCTTCTGATTGGAAGAAAAATGAGCATATGACTGAAGACATGTTCTGCCATGAATTTCATCTTGTTGATCTTAGGGTCATGGATAACTGTTTGAAGGTCACCAAGGGCGTTGACCACGTTTTCAACCTCGCTGCTGATATGGGTGGGATGGGCTTTATTCAGTCCAACCACTCTGTCATTATGTACAACAACACAATGATTAGCTTCAACATGATTGAGGCTGCTAGAATAAACGGGGTTAAGAGGTTAGCCATCTTGCATATTATAGTTTACTTTTGTCTTGTTTTTTTATTTATTTTTTTTTTAAATAAAAACTAATCACAGGTTAGACATTCAACTTGCGGTGTCACTTTGATATATAACATACTTTACCCAAGCCATAATGTTTTTTTTTCCAGGTTTTTTTATGCTTCTAGTGCCTGTATCTACCCTGAATTTAAACAGTTGGAAACCAATGTGAGCTTGAAGGAGTCTGATGCCTGGCCTGCTGAGGTTTGTTGATGATGTTTTCAATAATTTGCTCATAATATGGGATTAAACGTGTTTAATTTTACACTTGGGTTTAGCCGCAAGATGCATATGGACTAGAGAAGCTTGCAACGGAGGAGTTATGCAAGCACTACAACAAAGATTTTGGAATTGAGTGCCGCATTGGGAGGTTCCATAACATTTATGGTCCTTTTGGGACATGGAAAGGTATGCTCTTAAAACAAATTACAAGTTTTTGAGTTTTGTCTAATCAAAACGGGTTTGTAAGTTGACATGTCTGATTTGTATCCTTTTGGATTTTCTAAGTTTGTTTCTTTCTTGTTCTGTCATGCAGGTGGAAGAGAGAAGGCTCCAGCTGCTTTCTGTAGAAAGGCGATCACTTCAACGGATAGGTTTGAGATGTGGGGAGATGGATTGCAAACTCGGTCCTTCACCTTCATTGATGAGTGTGTTGAAGGTGTACTTAGGTAAGACCTTACTATTTCGGTGGCTTGCGTAGTTAAATTTCATGTTCTCTTTCTGGAGCTTTGCGTTAAAAATTTGAATTTTGGATTTATGTCATCCATGAATGAAAATGGATCCAGTAAAGCGAATTGGCCATTGTCTTTATAGTTATGTGCAAGTACAAATTATTTTCTAAACTTCCATTTGCTATCTTCGTATTAGATCATTCCAAGAACTCGACAGATTTATAAATTGGTTTGTATGTGAAATGTAATCATCTGAAATTGAGGCGTTTAAACATGTTTTGGGAAACATTATCTGTACAATCATCTCTTTTTGTATTCAATGGCGACTGGAAGGATTTTCTGTCTCTACAAAACTTAGGCATTGCCTTAATCAAGCATATATTCTTTCTATAGGAAAACATGGCATAGTATTGAATAAGCATATATTATATGGGCATGTCTTATATATCATGTTTAGGTTACTTTTGTTATTCCTTTCGGAGACTAACCAGTTTTATCATATGTTTAGGTTGACTAAATCAGACTTCCGTGAGCCAGTAAACATTGGAAGTGATGAGATGGTCAGCATGAATGAGATGGCCGAGATTGTTCTTAGCTTTGAGAACAAGAGCATCCCTATACATCACATTCCTGGCCCAGAAGGTGTGCGCGGTCGTAACTCAGACAATATTCTGATTAAAGAGAAACTTGGTTGGGCTCCCACCATGAAGTTGAAGGTATGTTGTGATAGAATGAAAGTAACCCCTTATTCAGATGCCATTCATCTTGTGCCGTTGTTGAGTACGAACTGGATTCTGTGTACTTACAGTATCTATCTCAATTGTCATTTCATAGGATGGACTGAGAATCACATACTTCTGGATTAAGGAGCAGATTGAGAAAGAGAAGGCTCAAGGTTTGGATATCTCAGTTTATGGGTCATCCAAAGTGGTGGAGACCCAAGCCCCAGTTCAACTAGGCTCACTTCGGGCAGCAGACGGCAAAGAATGAAAAATGGTTTTATGTAGTAGTCACTTGAATGTTTTAAGAAAGAGTTGGCTTTTCATATTCATATTCATATTGCCATTGTAGTAGAGGTCTCTGCTTATTGTTTATCTAGGTTCTGGTTCGCGTGCAGAAACGGAAGTGTTGGTGCTCCTGTTGTATTGGTTTTTAAGTCACTGCCGGTCTACTTAACTTAAGGCAGTAGAAGTTCCAAGTTATTGATTAAATAAAGATTGGTATTATTTCCTCCCTATTTATGGATTTGTAAGAATGCAAGCAGTATGATGGTGAATGAACGAAAGGCCGTTTTCTACTTGACTCGACAGTGTAGGGTCGAAAACTTTGGAATCAGCAGAGGATATCCTATAGAGATACGAAGCTAAGATGATTGCTGTATATTCTTGTTTCTTTTCTTGAAAATAAGACCAAGCGACGGGGGTATTATACTTGATGTTTATCAACTAGATTTTGTATCCTTCTTTAAAAAGTAGAAAGACACGAGTGGGGTCGTTAAGCATAGGCATGGGAATCCCGTGCCTCAAGTGCAGTATTCCTTCCTCTTATCTCAGTCTTATCAATGATGATGATGCTGCCACTCCCATCTCATCATGGATATGGATACGGTGCTTCTGTAAGGATAATATGCAACTTTTAACATCGGAGGAATAGGAACCGCCAATGTTATTATATGCCCTGACAATGGAGATCCCTTCCCGAATGGCCAGGCCAGCAGAGAAACTCCTTCCCAAATTTCACTTTCACTGATAAGGCCATAAATTTAGGACTCACGATACAATATAATCCTCCAGATTACACATTTTCGGCGTAAAGGGTACGTGAACCCAAATGCAGATACATATCGAATAAGAGTAGTACCAAGAACCAACTAAAAAAAAAAAAAATCAGAAAATTGGTATATTTACTCAACGCGCAAAATCCTGATATACCGGACTAGATTCAAGCTCCTCTGCAAATTTCTCGAGGACATTCTTTATGAGTTTTACCAAGTCGTCTTTATGTAATTCCATCTCGCGTTTTTCTTTCACCACATTAGCAAAAACATCATCATAAAGAAGAACAACGGCCTCGTCGGCTTCAGAGACTGGTAAACCTACATCCTTGCCATTCCTCTCAAGGAAGCTCCTTATCGTATCTATACTCCCTGATCCATCTTCCGCGTGGTGCTTTTCCTCCAATATCTTCTCCGCAATGTCGTTTAATTCTTTTTCATTTGTTAATAACTGCAATGCATCATTGTCCACAGTTTATGTAAAGACTAGAAGTTGACAGGGCAAGAGCAAAGGCAAAGGCAAAAAATGATGAAGCGATTAAATCCAAACTACAAGATACTCGCGTCTATCATATATTCTATACGGCAAAGATTTTTAGTGTTCTTCAACATTTTGGTATATTATATCTTTGTCAGAAACTTGACGGCTGATCAGCAAATCTACCAAATCGATGGGAGAATGACGTTTAAAAGGAAAAAAAACAAATACCATATGTTTGAATATGCATAAAAGGTACCTACCTGTCTTAGCTTAGAGCCATTAATAACTCTAATGTTCTGAATGAAAACGACATGGTTTTGGAAAAGGGCATCTGCTAGGTCTTCCAGAACCTCCTGGAGAATTTGTGCAAATTGTGCCTGGCCTAGTTCTTCTTCTTCTTCTCCATCGACCCCGTGTTTTCTCAATATGTCATTTAGCTGAGGAAATTCTGCTCATTTATTTTATACACTATAAACTGTCAGTTTTAGTTTGTCAGAAACAGAGTAGCTGAACCACAGATTAAAACAGTCGAGCAATGCTTGAGATCAGTTCTGAAAAATGGATTCATAATTTGTTTTTCTTCAGCTAAAAGATGTACGTGATGGACAGATCCCAATCTGAGATGGTAGCGGTAGGGGTTAAAGCAAAAGAGCAGCATTGGCATCCAAATTTCCAGGAGACATCTATGCTTTGCTCTCCATAACTACTATAATTTAAATCTAAAATCAAGGTTGGTGTTGTCTCAAACATTTTTGAAAAAAGAACGAACCTAAGAAAGGAGGAACACCCATCTCGATTCCCATCTGGACAAGGGCATTTCGGATTTCACTCTTGCTGATTTTCCCCTTATCTTCAAAATCTAAATCGGTGAAAAGATTTTCTGCTAACATTGCAAAATCATCCTCGTCTTCCAGAAACAGCCGGAGAGTACTTCCATCCAAGACGGTCACAACAAGAGGATCATCTACAAATATACAAGCATTTTTTTAATCCATCAAAGTATTAAAGAAACCACCACCAACTTGTTTTCTCAAATCTGATCAAATTCAAATACAGAAAAAAGGAGTCAAATTTTCCCACTTCCTGAATTTTTCTATTAATCGTTCTTGTTTTTTGTTTTTCTACCAATTTTCCAGCAATCTGTTGAAGAGAATATTGAATAATATGAAAAGAAAAAAAGATGGACGCATTTCCTACGTTATTTTGAATTCGATAAAATTAGAGAAGTACTAAAGTCAGATATATCATCGCTTAGCTTAAAGGAAGCAAAACATCACTGTAAAGCATCAAAACTCAAAAGCTCATCTCATTGCTCAACATTGGTAGTCTAGAAATCAAATGCTTTTAACCGATTATACAGCAAAATCCACGAGTCTATACAATCCAACATAATCTGAGAAATAAAAGAGAGCGTTATCAGAAGATGCTAAATCTTAATTATGATTCCTTTAGTTTCTTAAACATATGCAAAACTTCACTTATATTGGATGATAAGAACAAGATATTAACCTTTAAGTTCATTGGCGATTGCGGTTGTGTAGTCTCGGAGTATCTCCAAAGCTTTTTCCCTATCAAACACCGCAGAACGGAAAGTGTCGACATCGCCAGTGGCGATGCGCGTGAAAGCAGAGGCCCTGAGATTTTCCGGCAACGGGAGACCAAACAGAGAAGAAGAGACTCTGGAATCGACTATGTTCAGGATTTGAGCACCGGTAACGCTGGCATCGGGCTCCGGCAGGGAGAGATCGATGGCTCTTAGGTGCGTTCCGTCGAGAACACGCAATGCCCCGTCTGACATTTCTACTCAAGAGACAACCTTGGACTCAGCTCAAGGCGACGACTTGAAACCAAAATGGTCTGGTCTGCTATGCTCTTTTGTCTGAAAAAGTGTGTGCTTAGCTGGCGAACGTTAGTCCATCGTATAAGCCTTTATATATATATATATATATTTTAAAGAAAAATGCGCTAAACGCGCAAGGGCGGGCAGCCAAGTAAAAGTAAAAACCACAAGAGACAGTATCAAATATTTCTTTTAACACGTGTTTAATACAATTGCAGTTTTTTTTACAAACAGATTTACTTGCAAGAAAATTCATCTTCATAGGATAGCAACAGTAGTCAGAATTGTAGCTAGGGTGAATGCTTTCGGCACCAGATGGTTTCTAATTGTAGACCCCATATGACACAACCATGGTTTGGGGTGTGTAGTTAGAAAACCTGGGTTATGCTATAAGAATTCAGCTATTGTATTTAAAGTTCGCCCAATGGACGAGAAGTGTTGAGTAAGTTGGGCTTTGGGCTTCAAAGTTGCATGCTCACAAGGGCAGCAATTTGAATGCCCATGTTTGAAGTGCATATTACTTATAGGCTAAGCCAATTGAAATTTTAGGCACAGCAAAAGGAGTACTTTAATTTGAGTTTACATATAGTTTTACTTTTACTACTGCAAATACTATTCCATCCTATTCTATCCGAGGAAGAAAAGGAAAGGGGCTTCGCTTTCTTTGGCTAACAAAATTGATTGATTACCTACCTACCAAGAAATTAAAGTTTATAGTACTATAGATCTGTCTGTTAACTTTATTGTTTTGATAAACAGAAATTAAGTTGGACTAGCTAGCTTAATTGTTAAAACTTAAAAAAGTTGCCAAATGATATTTTCTGGATGTAAATTTCTGAGCTTTGACAAAAGGAGTACGTACGTACGTGGCAGAAGAAAATCATTCCACCGCCATTGGTTTGGTACATCAATTAAGCAACAATTTTCTTTGACAAAATGTTATTATTACGACTCAAATTAATTAATTTCCTCAGCTAATAAAATTCATTCTAGTTGAATTGGTCAAATGAAGCACACAAGCAATTTAATTAATTTGTTGACCGTATTCGATCATTTTAATAGAAACTAAGTCCCACGTGTTTTTTGGATACAGGTCTCAGAAGTTGAAAATAAAACACAAGTGACCCTAATAAAAATTAACATCAACCGTGTATACTTAAATAGAGAATTCAATCATCAATTTCAAGGACACCTATTATATATATATTTATAATCCAGTGTTTGATTACTACATCTTAATTAGTATGCATGAACATTTTTATTATTATTTGTTATTGGTCATGGCAAATAAAGTTATTTGAACAGCCAGCTCAGAAGATGATGACTTTTTGGAGATTCGTAGATGCAGGAAAATTCCCAAAAAATGCAGTAATTGACTATTACTAACGTCATTTAATTTTGTTTTGAAAAGAGTATCCGATTCGGGAAAGAGACGGCTATTTGGTCATACACCTTGAGTCTGAGTATTCTTATATAAGGAGTAACAATTACGTTGCGTGCTTAATTAATTTGTAGCTGCTGCGCTAAGAAATTAAACATGAAGGATGTGCTCACTGAGAAGCAGATTACTGAATTTCAGGAAGCCTTCTGTCTTTTTGACAAAGACGGAGATGGTATAACCATGCTTTCATGTACCATGAAAATAAATAGTTGCTCTTCTGCCTTTAATCTCTCCCTTCTCTGCTAGCAGCAGCTGGTTTTAATTACTGATTTTGCTTTTGGTGTGTTTGTTGAATATGAAGGTCGCATTACCATTGAAGAATTAGGCATTGCCATCAGATCTTTAGATGAAAATGTCACCCAAGAAGAGCTGCAATTCATGATCCATGAAGTGGATACAGATGGCAACGGAACCATAGAATTTGGGGAGTTCTTGAATCTCATGGCAACAAAAATGAAGGAAAATGAAGTAGAAGACCAACTCAGAGAAGCTTTCAGAGTATTTGACAAAGATCAAGATGGCTACATATCACCCCCTGAGGTATAGCTTAAATTCCTTGATATATATCGTTTTGTGAACATTTTAATTTCTCTCTCTCTCTCTCTCTCTATATATATATATATATATATTATGTATGGATGCAGTTGAGGCATGTAATGAGAACTCTTGGAGAG
Organism: Bauhinia variegata; assembly: GCA_022379115.2. NCBI lineage: Eukaryota > Viridiplantae > Streptophyta > Magnoliopsida > Fabales > Fabaceae > Bauhinia > Bauhinia variegata. Next base: position 26,966,948 of record CM039429.1, on the reverse strand, counting down.
AAGGTGACGGATGAAGAACTGGAGCAGATGATGCGAGTGGCCGATTTGGATGGTGATGGCTTTGTTGATTATCAAGAGTTTGTCAGGATGATGTTGGCTGTTTAATCATATTCATCCAATATATGATATAACAAGTGATATTACACTACTCACACACTACTTGTGTATTATTTTATGTATTATGAGTTTTACGTTTAAATAATTCATATACAAGTGTTTGTTATGAATTTCGAATATTTAATAAATTTGCAGCTAAAGAGCTCATTAGTGATGAGTCATGTCTTATAAATCAGGAATTTATATATTAATCTCTGAGCATTCACTTTATGAGAAACTTCACTCATTTATCAGCAACATTAGTCCAGTTAATGCTGACAAAATTCACGTTGATTGTTCTGAAAATGCTTCAATGCAAATATTTAATGTTTTCTTATTGTTGTTTAACGAATTAGTGTGTATCAGACCTAACTTATTAGTATTTTATTTCAAACAAATAATTCATCTTTCTTTCTTTCTTTTTTTCAAGTTAAATTTAGTGAAAAGAACTAACTAGTTTTGATGGAATGGTTTTTAAATTTTATTGAGAGAGACTTGCATATTTTGTGTTTGACTAGTGCCCTCAGTAAGAAAACCTCCATGAGAGAATATTTGTGAGAAATAAAAATACAAAAAGAAAAGGAGAGTTCATACTAAAGGGGGAGGAGAAGTTTAATCTTATTGAGGAAAAAGAAAGAAGCAATGATTGTTATGTGGCGCATGCACCTCAGATCAATTTCCAAAGTAAACCTAGCTAGTATATTGTGTGTGTATATCTATCTATACAGCTCTTTCTAGGGTTGATTGACCTTGGAGGGCTAGTTCCATTAATGGCACATGTATTATATGAAACAAACTCTACTGCAAGGGACCCGACAACCATTTTGTTCCCTTGCGCAGTTGCACAACTATAGTAAGACAGATGAAAACCACATAAAAAAAAAGACCGTTGAAAACAAATTGACGACGTTTCTGGTTTGTTATTTATAAGGGCTAGCTATCTACTCTCTGGAATATATATAAAAGATGTATACATAGAGTTTAGTTAATTAGATGTAGATTTATGTACTCATTGTTTTATTATTTTACATGAGTAAAAATATAAACAAAAAGTGAGATAAAAAAGAAAAAAAATGTTGAATTGGGTGTGAAAAAATGGGGTCTCCATTGCATATCTCTTTAGCTAAATAAAGCTTTGGAAAAAAGAAGAGTGTCATCTCTGTCCTACCAAACTGAGCATGAGAAAAGTCAGGCATGCTCATGTTGTTTTGGTCAACCCTGCGGAATCCAAGGGATGAAGATAGTCAAGCTTCATGGGCATATGGACATGGGAAGAAATTGGGGAACTAGGTGCATGATATCTCATATTCAAATGTCTAAATTCTAAATTAATGCTAATTAATAATGCTCGTCGCGACCCAGCTTCTCTTGTCAAATGGCATTTAATTGGAAGATTATAATCAATTAAGATGGATATGTAAAGGAACGTATAGGCTAAGAAAGTTATGTGTTTAAAGGAATCTTTGACATATCTCCTAAGATTGTTTCTATAATATATGTTCTCTAACTAACAAGATATCTACAGATAAATATAAATATTTACGTGATTACATGATTATTCCTTGATAACATAATTATCTATCCATGCTTGCGAGAATAGTTCCTAAGAATATGATATGTATCCTTAAACATATATGCTTAGTTAATTCCCCAAAATTCATTCATGCGTAAATTGAAGTTTTCTATGTGTACAGTTGAGTGAACATATAGAAAGAGGGACCAACTTCATTGTTGGTGTTGGACCTACATATATAAGTATATATACACACATATAATTAATGTTGTAATTGTAGTGTAGACTTGATATGATATATGTACATTACATATGTCATGCGCCGTTGCAAGACAAGACTTTGGACATATTTGGCTCGTATATCAATTCAGGACAGACAATGAGACAAATTTAAGGGTATCTTGTGTCCATTGAAGAAAAATAGAGAGCACATGGATCACAGAGAGGACAGGACCCATCCTTCAACTCATGTGCAGTACTTCGTTCTATACTCAGTTTTGATAAATCTGGAAATTGAGTGTACTTGATCCCAATGGCACCAATTGGATAAGTAGATCATCATTGCAATTAAGATGTATAAAACTAATTAATGCTTATATATATATATATATATATATATATATATATATATATATATGGTTCTGTAAACACAAAGTGAAACCAAACGATATTACTATGCATATAATGTCGCTTCAATATTCATTAACATCTCTCCCCACACCATTCTTTTAATTTCTTTGCTTTTTTTTATTCATTTTCACAACAACCATATATTATAATGCGGACTATAAAATATGGCACCTCCAAATTTATCCAACAGAAGACAGCAAAGATTAAACCAAGCACATGCGTCAAAGAGGGAATTAATAATGGATATTCGCAGAAAACATGCATTTATTTGAAAAGTTAATGGAGGTAAGGAGGATAATTAATGATCGATGATGAAATACATATCTCATAGAAATAACATAATTAAGCAAAACCAGAATAAAAATTAAGAAACCAAACCTTTTTCTGGGATTCTGAGATTATGTAGATAAGGAAATTGGCCGTCAATGGATCAGAAAGAGAATTAGGGTTTGTAAGGATAATATTAGGGTTTCCCATATATTTATATGCTTCCGTTCAACGGGTGAAACTGCCACATGATCTGGTTTTGCCACAGAAGCAATTAAGCTCAGATCATGCTGGCAGCTTCAACTGCTGAAGGAGCACAATAAAGATTATATATATATGCGCTAGTTAGCTGTATATATTCCCTCCATATCGATCGTAGCTTCACTACTGCCCATGCGCATATATATATATATATATAGCCATAGCCTGTAATATCTTCATCTCCTTTTTTTGTAAACCTATCCTCTCGTTCTTCCTATCTTATAGTCAAGTTAATTTGAGGACTCTGTACAGATAAGACCTAGCGGATGAGAGGATACAAAGATATATAGCCATGAAAGCCTTAAATTAACAAATAAAGCTAGCCAACCCTTTTTTGTTTTTATTTATTTATTTATTTTATTAGGCAGACTTGGACCATCTGTATATACTTGTAATTAGTTTTTGCTGTTTGCATTGTCATCTCTTTTGTCTCATCTGATGAAGATAGATCACTGTCTCTTTCTTTTTTCTCTGTCTTTTTAGAGATAGAGATAGGGGTCTATACATATTTCATATCTAGTTTAAATTGAAAACAAAGCTAATCAAAACCATGAAAAAAAAAAAAAAACATACATTGTTTTACTCTCTTTTCTAGTCATATTACTTCCCCCTTCCACACTTGCACTGACACACATGTTGTATCGCATGAAATATTGTAAGTTTGGTGTGGGAAATTTAATAAAGCCAACCATTGATCACGGGCAATGCTATTTCGGATAGGTCATTTTCATAACTTTGCGATTTATTAAATTAACCATAAAGCAATAGAAGATGAAAAGTAAAACAAGGGGAAAAAAAGAAGATGCATGTATGCACGTGGTCCCAATTAAATCGATCGAATTTAATAGTATCACGCTCACGCCACCACATGCAAACACTTGCTTCAGTGAGAGTTTCTGTATTTGAATAGGAGTATCCAACTTTTAGTTGAGTCTCTTTCTCTCTCTTCCTTATTATATATTTGTCTGTGTTGTATGTAAGATAGGCATCAAGTAGAAAGAACGAACCAAATTAGAGTATATTTCACAGATAGATAGGGGACCGTTTTGCAATTTTCAGGAATTAATCCTCTCGTGTTAATTGCATATACAAGGAAGCAACGTATGTATCCTCGTACAACAAACAAATTAAGAACTTGTACAGACGAAAGCGATGCAATTAGCTGCCGGATTACTCCACAAACTTTATCAAATCCAAGGAGTAATGGAACTGGCCGAAACGCACTCCGTTTCGGAACACATAGCCTTGGGTTACAAACCCCTATACTATTATTTCTGTCTTCAACGCTCATTCGGCTGATCACCTTTGAATTCCAAATTTACTTTTGTGAATACCTTTATTAATTATTAACCATACCATATTTATTTTTTGTAATAATTAGTTAGGTTAGTTACAGCTTAATTACTCTTAAGCCTGGCTATAAATACTGTACTTGACTTCAGTACTAACAATTTTTACATTTTCCTCTCTTCTGATCTCATTCTCACTACTAATAATTATCTATTTTCTTTAATTTTTTAAATGTTCGTCCACATTATTTTCTATTAAAAGACGTAATTGGAACTTAAAGTTTTTGATAAAATTGTTGTCAAAGGTAAACCGGAATATATATTCGCGCTGTGAAGCTGGCTTGAAACGTCTTGATGTGGAGGGAATTGCCGTATGCCCTCCCCTATTTTACCATACGCCACCCTCAACAGTGTGAAAATGGCTCTTGACGGCCGTTATAAATTTCAAACGGCGTTGCAAGGCCGTTACTGCAAATTTAATGTGTGCTCATTAAAGATATTTTGGAAATTTAAAAAAAAAAAATTAAAATGGAGGGTGACGTATGGCAAAGTGAAAGAGGGCATACGGCAATTCCCTGATGTGGACTACATTGATCTCTATTATGAGCATAGAGCGGACAGACCAGTACCTATCGAGGAAACGGTCTCTGATATCTTCCTGTTATAAATGGTATTTGATTGCAAACATTTTCATTGACTAACCATAGCATTCCCTGTGGATTTTCCACTTAGATTCATTAGTATCATTCCAGTTCCAAATTAACATCACATAATATTACCAAGACATGTAAAAACACAATACAATTTGAATGTTACCACTTGCCACATTAATTATCGCAGCCATGCAGATAAATTGTGTATCAGTTTTATATGAAATGAGAAAGACATTGAAAGTCGTAAAGTATCATGCATGGAGCAATAGAAATGATATTTCCCGAGCTCTAATGTTTACCCTTACCACATTAATCATCACAACCGTGCAGATGAATTGTGCATCAGTTCTATAAGAAAAGAGATAGGAATTGGAAGTCAAAATATCCTGCGCGAAGCTGCATGTAACATTGCAATCAAAACTTCAGGGGGAGGGAAACTAGTAGACATGAGAGTTGATTGTCAATCCCTTTTTTCTTTTTCAAAAAAAAATCAACTTCCAAGGGTCAGTGATCTTCAATCTTCTTCAAACCCTTCATGTCAGTTGTTTCCACTCTGCATTACAAGCAAATAAGATCATTGATGTGTTTATATGACCAGAATGCCAGCCATTTAATTAGTGATGACATTGTAAACAAGAAAAGTCACATGAAAGTCACCTGAACACTATTTATAATAAAATACGCAGCTACCTAACATCATAATGGCAATTTTTGAAACACCAGATGGCACATAGAAAATGTGTCTGTTTTTCTAATGTCAGGTAACATTTCAACACTAGAACAAAAAAAGAAAGGTTAAAGACCAGTAGCGGGGTATGAAATGGAGAAGGGAAAGAAAATATGAGGAATGAAAATGAAAAGAAAGTTCTTAAATTACATGTCTACCCCCATAACTAACTTTTATTGAAAATGCTCTAAAGTTCTGTTCCAACTTTCTCTTCACTTTCACCCATTTCAGGAGTGATTGGTTTTAATGGAATTGAGATAAAATATTCTCCTCCTTTTTATTCCTCTCATATTCCCGTTCCTTTCCAGACAACGTAATATAGTTTTCACCCCCCTAGTTTTCATTCCCCCCTTTTCCCCTCATTTTCATCTGTTTCAAATAGAGTGTAATAGTCTGACTTCACAATAAACTCCATAAAAAATAGTTGTGCAATCATCATACATCAATACATCATTAAAGGAGATTCAGTGCACCACATAATTTTAGGAAGAAGAACGAAACACGTCATGAATTGATTAAATGGAACAAGTATATAAAAGGTAAACCCTAAGGGTTGGCTATAATATATTCACAGCAAAAGGAACTTTAAAGTGGATGGTTAAAACTTACGTTGTACCATACAGCACAATCTTTTGAACTTTTGTGATCTCAGAACCCGTCTGATTGTCCTCAATAAAAATTGTCAAGCTGATAAATTGATTATAAGAAATTATCAGTTATTCATACCAATTGCATGATTACAATAGATGAACCCGTTGAAATAAAGTAAACTAACTTACCTACGAACATTTTGGAATTTGACATACTTTACAAGTACTGGCTTCCCCTGTCAAAAGTAGAGATTGGACCATTATAACAAAAGAATATTCCAAACTTGCTTGGACAATACATCTTTACATAACAGTAAACACCTCTGCACTATATGAACACAGAGTTAAGGACTGCCTACCTTAAGGTTCTCTTGGGATAAATCTGCGACGTCGCTTGGAGGAAAGTCACTGACGTTACTGTCATTAATAAACAATTACCAATTAATTGAATTACAGGACACGTATTATGCAATAAAAGAAGCATTCTTGACCAAATGTATACCTAAAACCCATGTGCTCCCTGTTGGAAAACAGCTTCACTGTCTTAGGACCTGAAAGAGAACTAAAATTAAAATTCCCGTTCTCATCATGCCAACAGGATGCACAATAATAATCGGGGAAGACCATATATATATAACACAACTGCAGCTAAACAACAGCAGACGTGCACATAGACATGATATACTTCCTTCCTTAGTTTCGTTTACTACAGACACAGCATATGTAACACCCAGTGAACTAAGGTACCATGCACTCACTGCTCCAATTTTGTTACTTTATTAAGGAAAAAGCAGGAAAAAGTGTTGGCCATGGCTCCCTCAGAGCATGTTTCTGTCACGGATACTATTATTTGAAAGACAAGCATCTATCATTGCTTGTAAACACAGACATACACGCAAAACAACAGCTTAAGCCTCAACATCAACAGACTGAGGTTGACAATAAGAATTCCTTTCTATAATTTCTTCTAGAGAAATTCTTGTTCCGTAAGATATGGATTTCCTGTGATAAAACACAGAATGAACAAATCCTCCCTCAGAAGAAGATAACTTCGTTACTAACTTACTATCATCTAATATGGTCCATACCATAATGATAAAGATATTTCTTAAATTAGTTGTGCAAGGCCAGAATAGAGGGTAAAAAACCAAGAGGAGAAAATATAGGCTCAGAATGAGTTTCAAAAGAGGAAAGGAAGAGAGAAAACACCAAAGTGAGATGAGCATTGCCCATCACATCGATAGCAGCTGAAGAAACGAGATTCAAAGTATAACCCCACATTTATGGATACATACTCAGAAAGTTTTGATGAATACCTTCCTCTTCAGGTCCTTTGATAACAATGGAATGGAGCTTAACGACTTGAGTAAGAGGAATATAAAGTAACAGCTGCTCATCGGCATCACTCTCCAGATGCAAACCATCATCTTCTCTATAACCCTGTTTGAGTGTTTTAGTAAATAAACAAACTAAGTTAACAAACCTTAAATAACATTATAAATCATCAAGAAACGACTTATCCCTAATTGCAACCCCAGTAAAATACCCCTGCGACCGATTTAAAAAAGCACTTGACTATCTTCTTACCTCTCAAAACTCAAAAATAGAATCAGATAAAAATGCAAATAAAATTTAGGTCACCATGTCAATTTGAATTGAGAATCTAACAACGCCCCACACTTCCATCAAACAGAAAGATACCAATTTTAACTTTTCAAATATCACTCTCTTACAACATGAAAATAATTTTTTTAAAAATAAAAAAAAGAGAAAGAGAAGAAACTAAGTACGCGAAGCCATAATTTGAGTCAACATACTTGTTTGAGCGCATTGGCGACAGAGTGACTAGAGCTCTGATTGAGACATTCTACACCAGACCAGTCTATGAAATCTAACAGATCAACCTGATCATCAAATATAATGGAATATCAGAATTTTGCTTCCAGCGAATTGAAAGAAAGGAAAGAAAATTAATCCTGGAACATTGCTACCAATTATTTTTTAAAAAAAAAAAAAAAAGATGAAAGGAAGCAAAAGGCCAAGCCCAAAACACACCCAATTATAGAGCAAAAACGTGAAGCTCCAAACTTACTTGGTTCTTTTGAACTGCGCTGGCTGATTCCGCAGACATTGTTGATACGAGAGAGAAGACGGGAAAGAGCGAGACTCGCGTAGTAGAACAAGAGACGACGGAAGAGAGATTATACAAATCCAAGATTTCGGAAACTAAAACGACATCGTCTGTGATGCGTAGGAAATAAGCCAACTTCGTTGGCTCAAGAAGTTAAATTATTCTTTTTAGTTTTTATATTTTTTTAAGAAATTAAGTTTTATTCTTTCTACTTTTAAAATTTATAAAATAATTTTTATAATTTTAAAAAAATTAATTTTTTTTCTTTTTATTCTTAAGAATAGGTCAAAAATTTTATTTTTAAAAATTTAATAAAAAAATAAATTATTATTTTAATCCTTATAATTTTTAAAAGTTAAATTTTAATTTTTATAATTTTCAAAACTTATAAAGCAGTTCTTATAATTTAAAAAAAAAAATTAACGTTTCATTTTTATCATCATTATTTGATACAAGTCTTTTTTTTATGCAAACTTACAAGTAAATACATGAGATATAATATTAAATATTAAAAACAAAATGTTTGTTGGCTTAAAGAATCTCTAATTAGTTTTTAATTTTTTTTTGGTAAAGTATAGCTGTTAAAATTTCAAACTTTGTTCAATACAACAGAGAACTTATTTTTAATATTTAATGGCGTTTAGTCATACACAGTAGACCAAGTCTGCCCAAAAAAAAAACTGTATTAGACAATAATATATTAATTCTTTTGAAAACTATAATAATTATTTTATAGGTTTTAAAAAGTACATAGACTAAAACTGAATTTTTAAAAATTATAGAGATTAAAAGAATAATTTAACATTTTATCAAAATTTAAAGAAAACAAAAACTTTAATAGAAATTGATGAGAAAGATGAAAATTTAATTTTAAAAAAATTATAAAAAAATATTTTATAAGTTTTAAAAGCATAACAACTAAAATTTAATCTCTAAAAAATTGGAAGGATAAAAAAATAATTTAACCTAATTTTTAATATTAAAATTTTTACATGAAAAAATCAAATGGCAAAAATATTTAAATATTAATAAATAATATAAAAATCTATTCATAAATAGATTTCACTTTCAAGTTAAACACTGATTACTATTTAAATTCTATTAATTTTAATATAGATTGTTTGTAAAAAAAAAAAAAATTATAGATTGAATTAATTATGTTTTACTTTATTTTATACGAAAAAATTATGGATTTTATGCGCGAAACAAGAATGTTAAGGAACATGTCTGAAAAGTTCGTTGTTGGTCATTTTTTTGAATCTAGCTTTTAGTTAGATTGTGATTGTGATTGTGATTGTGATGGGAGAGAAACTAACAAATTATTACGTAATAAAACACAACACCAAAAATATAGGATAAGAAAGTCCAAGCAATTCATTTCTAGAAATCAGTTTAGCCAATGAATATGGTATGTTTCGCCTCCAATTCAGACACTTACCATTCTCGAACCACTGTGCCAGCCCAATTTATAACCATGTGCTTATCACATGATTAACTCAGTCTTAACATTTATATATTGTTTTTTTTAACAAAAATAAAGTTAATATTGAGCCCGACCCGACTACCCGCGAGCACCAGCACCAATCAAAACGAGATAGCAAAACGAAGGAAGAGATATGGCCCATTTGCTATTCTGAGGTAGCCTTCACCTTCGCCTCTGATTTGGTGCTTCCGCTTCTTGTTCTGAACCCAATCCCGATGGCCTCCTTCTCCCTCTCGTCGCCTCCTTCTCTCTCTTCCTCGCATCACAATGCGTCCGCCCACCTTATCCTACGCACACCCAAATACATTAAACTGCGCACCAACCGCAGAGCCGCTTCCGTTAAAGCTCTCGCCGTCCCAGCGCTCACCCAAGATGATCTCAAGAAACTCGCCGCCGACAAAGCCGTCGAATACGTCAAGAGCGGCATGGTCCTAGGCCTTGGCACCGGCTCCACAGCCGCATTCGTCGTCGCTAAGCTCGGCGAGCTTCTCAAATCAGGTCAATTAAAGGACATTGTCGGAGTCCCAACATCCAAGCGTACCGAAGAGCAAGCACGGTCTCTGGGCATCCCTCTCTCCGTTCTCGACCACAATCCCCGTCTCGATTTAGCCATTGACGGAGCTGATGAGGTTGACCCAGACCTCAATTTGGTCAAAGGCCGCGGTGGAGCCCTGTTAAGAGAAAAAATGGTGGAAGCTGCCTCTGATAAATTTGTTGTTGTTGTTGATGACACCAAATTGGTGACGGGTCTTGGTGGAAGTGGTCTAGCAATGCCGGTTGAGGTAGTTCAATTTTGTTGGAAATACAATTTGATCAGGCTTCAAGATTTGTTTAAGGAAGAAGGGATCGAAGCCAAATTGAGATTAGATGAGAACGGAAAGCCATATGTTACCGATAATTCCAACTATATAGTGGACTTGTACTTCAAGACTCCCATAAAGGATGGCTTGGCTGCTGGAGCAGAAATATCAGCATTGGAAGGCGTTGTTGAGCATGGCTTGTTCTTGAATATGGCCACCTCTGTCATAATTGCTGGAAAGATTGGAGTTGAAGTCAAGAACAAATGATTTATTACATCCCAGTCTTTGGTGAACATTCTATTCTCTCCTATGCTTTCTGTAGCTTGGTCTTTTCTTCTCTTCAGTTTTGTTGTTTAAAAACACAGTGGATGGTCTTATGATTTTGAACAACAAGCCAACAATCACCTTTTAATTTTCTGTTGAACTTTTGATCTTTTTATCAGTGAATTGTGGGTCAAAGTTTAGAGATCCATCGTTGCTTTGACTTGACAATCAAGTAGCATATTCCGTATGGAAAAAGGTTTTTCATTTGAGTAAGGACACTCCATTTCATTCGGCTTGATCTTTGGGTCTTCAGTTCATCCAACACTTAGAATGGTGACTTATTCAGGAGACGAAAGATATGATGATTGATCATAATAGCTGGAATTTGGATCTGCTGCAGTGACAGCAAGCGTGCAGTCAGGCCGTTCGATCTGTGTTTATTGTGTAATTTACAGATATCAAACGACCTACAGTTGACTGCACGACTGTAGCGTCATGCAGGGAGATCCGAGTCCTAATAGCTAGGACTTGGTCTTTACACATTTTGACAATCACTAAAAATATAGCAGTGCTAAGTCATTTGTGTTTGTGTACTTTCTTTGATGGAGTATGTCTACAGAAATAATAATAACTGTCTGAGCAAAGAGTACAAGTTCAAAGTCAAAAGACATATTTTAGTAATTAATAGCTTATTGATCTTTATTAGTGTGCAGTAATAGAAATTCAACAGTAATTGGACATCAAGCCATCTATTCCATGGCATTCCCATTCTATTCAAGGCATCTTTCAGTTCCAAAGGGAGAGTGATCTAGTCACAACGCCAAACAGTCCAGAACGCTACCAAAGAAAGGCTTTATCATCAAGTCAACGCCACTCAATATCTTACCGCCCCAAATTACATGACCAACACACAATCTTCAAGGGGTAAAACTAGGTCTCAGAGACCCAAACGGGGCACATTGCAGAAAAACAAGCTCATGGAATCTAGTCTAGAAATGATTTGATTACTTCGTTGGATGTTCGAAGACAATATCTGTCGTCACGCTACAATCATTGGATCCTTAAGGACAAGAAGTTTGATTCTTTTAGCAGCAGCACGGCGACCACTGATTCTAACATTGAAACCCTACTTCCTCCTCCTACATTACCAAGTAGAAAGTTCTATTTCAAGGGTTAATTTGCATTATGTTCAGTTTTAATATGAATAATTATTATAATTATAAGTGGGTGAATTTGTAATGCCTGCAGCCATTTCCATTAATATCAGTGGCCCAGATAAGATGGTTAAGATGTTAGACCTTGTACAGATAACTCCCAAAAAGAAAAATTTTGTGAAAACAAAGAAAACTACTGAATTACAGTATGGGTATAATCATCAATCAGCCATTTTATTTTATTTTATATTAAATGGCAATTGACGAACCAAAATTAATTATCATAATATCCCCGCGGATATAATGCAATATCTACTAATCATGAATGACAAGATTCAGGCACTGACAGTATCCAACTTAATTTGTTAAAGCTAATGCATTTAACCCAAAGAATAAAGCAAGACTAATATAATAAATACACAAAAGTCAAATCTGGAACTTTTTATTTTCTTCCTTTTCAAAGGATTAGGGCAACAGGCAATGCAAGATAGAAATTTCATTTACGATTAGTTATGACCAGTGACCAATATAAACTATGGTCAACCAGGTAAACAATATCACCGAGATAAGATATCTATCGTCTTGCTCGTTGTCGTTTGTCATACTGAAGGGTAAAGTGAGTGAAAAACCTGATGATCTACAAAAATGAAATAAGATCTAAAACGGCTACAGTTATGACTAGAGGACACCTTACAGCAGTTTACAGGCATCCTTCACGTTTGAGTGTTCTCTTTAAAGCTCTTACTCAACCAGATAGCAGTTTCTCTTGGGGAGACCTTTCCTGGCCCAAATGGTTTCAATAAAACCCCAAGCTCTTCGTACCTTTCCTGTTGTAGCAATCTTGCACTAAATTCAAGCAATCCTTCTAAGGCTTCAGCCCTTTGTTGAAATGATGAAGTGTCAAACTGACGGCGTTGCAAGTCTGAAGAGTTGTGGCTTGATGCTCCAGCAGTTGCATTTTGATCAGAGGAGCCACTTTTCTCCTTTTTATTTTGCAGAAACATGCTACGCTTGATTCCCCGCCAAGAATCTGTCAAACTAGGCCTGACCGATGCTCTATGGCACACCTGAACCATGCATTTGTCTTTCATGATTGAACGATCGCCGCAGTGTGGGGAGCCCAACGAACCCTGTGCAGATGTTGAAGCTCTAGCGATGGGAAACAGCGGATCTTCACATGATGCTAATGGAAATTCCGCCATCCTATCGATTCGGGGAGAGTTGACTGAAATATCTGGCGATTTTATAGGGCCACGTAAACCACTTCTGGAACGGCGAGGAGACCTTTGAATAGCAACTCTTGTTGGCAGTGGAAATGATGCTCTGCGGGTTGTATGGACAGATTTTTTGGCAATGCGAGAAACAGGAAGCTACAGATGAAATTCAAGATGTCAAATATCTAAGATTTTTGTTAAAAGTGCAAATTGTGTCGACTATAAACCTATCCATTAAGCAAAAGTGACATACTTAAGCTTGTTTTAATGTTTTATGTAACAAAGTGACAACCATTCACACCTCCTCTGCCCCCTCCCCCCCAATATGATGACACACATTAAAACACAAGAACAGACTTCCAGCTAGTCTTACCGACTCACGATTCTTCGAGAGTTCCATTGATTTCTTAGGGTTGGCAGAACCCTTCGATGGAGTACTTCTGGGAGTCCTGGCAAAATTAGAGGTTTTGATGGACTTAACTTCATGGCTATCTCCAACTGATAGTTCAGCTAGCCTTTGATTCAAATGATCTGGGGTACAATCTATTTCTAGGGTAGAGCATACAGAATCTTCGGCTCCAGATATACTAGGATTTAGAGTCCGATCATTGCTGAAAGAATGTCGCTTATGCCTATATATGGAAACAGGATCAGCTTCTAACTCCAAAAATCTAGTTTTCTTCACGTAATTGGATTCTGGCCAGTGAAGTGGTAATGAACTTCGCCTGGGGTTATTGATTTGGAGATGGATCTTGAGTACATAAGGTTGAAGAAGTCGGCGTCCAAGCAGCTCTGCAGCCTGCCACCAGAAGAACACTTCAGATGAGAAAATAAGTCCATATGACAAATCAGACGTAATTGCATGGCATCGGTACATCGGCAAGAGTTTCCTCCCATAATTGGAATGTTTCTTACTTCAACTAGCACGACAAGAACAAAAATATCTAGAGGCCATTGATTTTAACATCTACACGATGACATTGTACACAAAGAACGCAGTCCACGCACATTTGATGTAAAGAATCATATCAGCGTCAGAAATTTATACTGTCACCAAGTTAATGAATATGGTGTAAGATGTTTAAAATGCCAGAGAAAATATATACGTACGCTAGGTCTAAACTCCGGATTTTTCCGCAGCATGCTTTTAACAAGACCTCGACTGCCAAAAGGTAAAAACAAATATGAGTAGAACAATCATATCTTCCAAAATACAAGTTGATTGCTATAATGTTAAAGAAAACCCACTTTCAATGATCCTTAACTTCCAATTTATTTTCTCTAAACAGAACTTGGATAACTTTATTCACTAGGTTTGATGAAAGTGCTCCTATAACAACAATTAAAGACATGTTTTAATGTGCAACTGGAAGAAGAACTAACCAAAATAACTACATTATGAAAGGACAATGACTTACAAAGCACCAGAATATTTTGTTGGCAGCGGAGCCACTATGGACTTATTAATCTTGTTGATGAGTGCTTGTATATCCTGCTCAAAGAAATTGAAAGATAGTAAAAAAAGCCCAAAAAAAGAAAAATTTACTGAAGAAACGTAAAAAACTGCCAAAGGCGAGTAGTTTTCATGTCTTCAAGAGAGAATATATATATATATATATATATATATATATATATGCAGTTAAATGCATACTAAAGAATACATTGTGAAAATCAACTAAGCAAGTCAATAAAACACAGGATTCAACTCGTTACGAATATGTTAATAGCAATACATAATTTAATTAGAGAGAAGGTTTAATAAAAACCTGAACCCATTGGTCAAAGGACAAAAGACATATACAAGGGCAAAGGGACTAACTAATGAGATGAAAGCAGATGAGATAAGACAGAGAAACTTACGAATGCTTTAAATGCAGGTTTATGAGATGTCATTTCATAGATACAACATCCTGGGTAACATATTTAGGAGATCATGAATCCATAATCAGCCAGATAATGAAAAACTTTATCAAGGAT
The DNA here is from genome assembly GCA_022379115.2 of Bauhinia variegata. Taxonomy (NCBI): domain Eukaryota; kingdom Viridiplantae; phylum Streptophyta; class Magnoliopsida; order Fabales; family Fabaceae; genus Bauhinia; species Bauhinia variegata. The sequence continues at coordinate 26,951,899 of CM039429.1, read as the reverse complement.
AACTGTAATACATGAATACATACCCAAGGACCAAATATCTGATTTTGACCCATAAGGTATATCAGCAAGAAGCTCAGGGCACATGTAGCTGGGAGTTCCAACAACCTACGTTACAAGACAATAATGTTTCGTTGTTGATGATTATAACAAGTCATGCATAAAGCTATTATAAGGAAGAGTCAACTCAATTTATAAATTCCAAATTTCTTACAGAGGAAGCAAGATCATCTGAAGTTAGCATTTTAGCTAGTCCAAAATCACCTGTTCGCCATTGTCACTTGTAAGCAACTTTTCAACAATCTGTGATTCCTCTAAAGAAACAAGAGTATGTATACCTACCAAGACGTATGTCTTTATCTTTCGTCAAAAATATATTTGAACACTGGCAAAATTAAGTTTTTATGTTCTCATTAGCATAGAAGTTTATTAAAAAAAAGTTGAAAGTAGTGATACTGTTGCTAAGTACTGAGAGAAGCGTGTGGCTGACCTTGACGTCACGATGAAGAATATGGTTCATGTGCAAGTAGTCAAGGGCCATAAGAAGTTGAACGAGCCACTTACAAAGTTTCTGCAGATAAAGGATCCTTTCAGACTTTAAATGTCAAATCGAAATGCTATCCGACGTAATTAAAGCATATGCTCACCCATAGGGGAAAAAAAAATCATAAGGTTAAATTCTAATTTCAGCAAGGAAAAAAAGGAACAAAACCTCTTCAGGAAAAAGAACACCGTTAGCTTTCTTTATAGCTTCTGCCCTGTATGACATCAGAAATTTTTGGTAAGAAATAAAATAAAATTAATGCTTCAACTTATGGAAGACACAGACCCATAAATTGTAAGAAACAAGGAATTAGGGAAACAAACTTACATGTCGCCGCCCTCACAATAACCTATAATAATGCACACATAGCAACCCTGTAAATGAGGGTATCAATTAGACCAACATAAGAAATTGCAATTAGTTTATAACTCATAAGGAATATAAAACAAAGAATAACTTGTAATAATAGAAGGAAATAGATCAATCAATAAGCTTCACATAGAGATGAAGCCAACAAATATTATTTTCAGGGTTGGTGTCAGACTATCAGATCAGACTAAAAGTTGAACTTCTTGAATGATTTGATGACGCAATGTCCAATGCAGGTTAATATCAATCTTCCAATAAAAGCTTATTAGGTTAAGCAAATAACGGAAACCATTCTACTAATCAACAGACGAGGCACAGTGAAGTAGAGGCACCGACCTTTTCTACCCATGAATCTTTGTACTCCACAATAAACGGATTTCTTAATTTAGAGATGAGTTCCATCTGCAGAGGCCAAAAATAAGAGACCATAAATATCCTGAACCATATTACGCGAAACATTTAAGCCATTTTATCCATACTGGGGTCTGAAACTGCATCTTTAAGTCATTTACCTAATGGAATTCCTCCGGACTACACCAAAACATACACACAGGGAATCACACATCCACATTACAAATACAAGCCAGAGAAAAAAAGATGTTGCAACACAGAAAATGACACTAGATGTTCGGCTAGATCACTTGTTAAAACACTCGTAAGCACTAACCTCCTGGTGTGCAGATCTACGAGACCGCTCAGTTTGACGGGCGAGGCGAATCTTCTTCAGCACGTATCTTTTTAAGTTCAATGCACAAAATTTAAAAGCACTTTCAGCAACACATTGCTAATTGCAAGGTCATTTTCTCGGAAGTAGAAAATTCAACAGAACATAAGATGGAAAAAGAGTAAAAGTAATGTAGGTTCCGTTCTCACTTTTTTCTCTCATGCTTATGCCTCACGAGTAGAGCAGAACCGAAGGCACCTTTTCCAATTTGCTCAAGTATTTCGTACTGCTCCATGTGATTAGTAAGATAGTGATTTCCCTTTCCTTGTTACAAACAAAAACCAACCTGTTCATTAAAAAATGCAGAAATAAATAACTAAACCGTACTTGAAAGTTCAAAGGGAAATTATTGGAATCATTGGAATGTACTGAAGGATGTGAAGGAATACACCGACTGACCTACACGACTAGGAAAGAAACCTATACTATCTGTGAAGTTACTCAAGAATTGCATATGCTTGTGAGTAAACTTTTTATCTGTCTCCTTTACAAAGGTAAAAGAAGAAGAGTGCAGTGCAGTGCCACGGTAAATAAAAGAAAAAAATCAACTGCCTAATGCGTAATCAAAATGCGAGTTCAGTAGAGATCGCTACAACAGCCCGTTATAGGATTTCGCGCTCCTGAAAAGAAATGTATTACTTGATAAATAGGTTATACACTGCAATGTTATTGGCGTTCCATTTGTTGGAAGGAAAACTGGAGCAACATATTTTCAATTCGAAAGAAATGATACATTTAGACAATGTCGGTCGAATTGCTCCTCCGTTGAACCAGCACCAGCGGGACAGAGCACAAGCAACAGTACTATAAGGTCCAAAGTAGTGAGAATACTAAGATCAAGAAGCATACCTTGCTTCCTTCCCTACATTTGTTGGAAACAACCTAATGTCGCCGAAATTATCGAAAAGCACTGTAACATCAACTAAATGTTTGACCAAAACAGTGTAAAAACAAATTACAGACCAGGAAGGCAGGAATTTCGCAAGGTCATATACAGAAGGAAAAAGAGTAAAATCCAAGTAAATTCAACTAAATGTTTAACCAAAACAGCGAAAACTACACAAGCAGAAATGCAAGAATAAGATAAATTTGAGAACGCTGGGAGTGGTAGGCATTCACAAATAGATGGGAGAGGGTTACCTGCGCAACAGAAGTTGAACGGATCGAAGGATTTAAAATGTGAGAAGAAGAGACAGAGGCGAGAATGCGAAGTTCGACATTAACAGAGGAAGTGAAAAACGCAGCGCTGTTAAGAGAGAAGGAGCAGACCAAGTTGCAGAAGGTCTTTCGCCATTCCCGTTCAGAGGAAGAAAAGGACAAACTGAGAGAGAGAGAGAGATTACATTGCAGTTTATTAAAGGAAGCGATAAAATAAGGTGAGAGGGAGAGTTGAGACTGTGACAGGAGCCCCCCCCGTGAGCGCAGGAGAGATTTAACACGAATGAATTGTTTAGAACGTAATAAAGAAACTAGAGAATAATAATGAAAAGAAAATGATGGGTCAAAATCACTAACTACGCTTTAGAAATCTATTTCTTTTTTCTTTCTTTTAAAAAATATAAATTCATGTTTTATGAAAAGAAGCAGAAACTGTGAGAGAAAGTAAGAATGGTCAGCAGTCAGCGATCAGCACCACTACTGTAAACTGTAAGCTTTATGGGAAGTTCTTCTGGATCAATCAATTCACTACTACTCCTAAAAATACCGATTTAAGGTATACCATTACTAAGGTAAGCGGCGTCAGCCTTATCTTTCTTCTCTTCGTATCTTACTCACAACCTCCTCCTTTTCTTATTTTAAGTTTTTAATTATGGGTAGGGGACTGGGCTATTTAAGATTTTAAGTATTTGTTTAACTTAAACAACTATTTTTAAAAAATTATTTTAGTTGGTTATACTTTTAGATGAAATTAAAAATAAATACTAAAATTTATTTAAGAAATATCAAAACCAAGTTTTTTGGATATAAACTATATATTCTTACAAATTGGATAGATGTTTATTGACAATTTTTTTCTTAAAAAAATATGTGTATAAAAAATTATAGCAGGAAATCAAGACAGAGGTTATATGAACCGCACGTCAATAATTCACATTTGGCTGGGGTTCCCACAAAAAAAAAAAAAAGTTTGTCTCACGCTCTGAAGATAATTGGATTCATAAAAAATCTCAACTTTTGTTTTTGTTTGGATAAATATAGCTTGTTTCTGGCTAATATCATATATCTTTAACCAATTGCTCTAGTCAACGAATTGTAAATACTATACTAATTCATCTCATATTTCACAATTATGTTTATATACTAAAACTATTTCATCTTATATTTTAAAAAGTTATCACTTCATGGTTCATACCGGAATGGAGGTCACGGCGCATGAGTGATTTCATATTTTTTTATTTTTTATTCAAGATTTTAAAACTTATTACATCTTTTACATAAAATGACTTCTTTATCTCTAATTATATAACTTTTGTGAAGTTATACAATTTTTATAATTTGTTATTTTAATAATATAATTTTTCAAAAATTTATAAATAAATTTTACATTTTATCTCACAATTTTATAAAGTTAATTTTAAGTAAATATTTTAATTCATTTAATAAATTATAAAACTCCTAATAAGATAAATTTTATAAGTTACATTTTAATAATTAGTTTTAATATATATTATGTAATTTTCTATATAATTTCTATGGAGATAACGTCATATATAATTATGTGAATGTTTTAATTTTTTTTTTTTAATGAGAAAAGGGGGACAGGAGAAAGCATAGCGAGACGCGCTTTTCTTAGTCGTCTCTCCAATCCTTCCTTGATCTCTAATCTCAACCATCTCTTCTCGTCTCTCAATCGCCGCGCTTTTTTGCTTACGATATTATATTAATAAAAAGATCATCAATGGAACCTATTTATATTTTCAAAAAAATCATTAAAAATTTTTGGCAAATCGTGCAAGGCGCACTCCATCGCCGTTGTCTATTCATGCACACCATTTTTTTTTTTATGGATATGTCAACGGAATGTTAAAAAAAAAAAAAAGCATTTCATCACATTGCTCCTATTAGAAAATAGATAGTAGAAAATTAATGTTAAGGACGCGTTTTCTTCTCCGCAATTCATTGTAACCAGATATTTATAAGACTTACAGATGTAATCAACTATATATGAATGAAGTCAATAGGAAGGAAGTATATTTTCATCTGTTTACAATAATAATGTACTATACAATATGCAATTCATTCTTGTTTGGATTAGGTTCAAATATAAATCAAGTAAGGAATAAGTAACTATCACTACCCACTTTAATGGATGTAGCTTTTCCAATGGACCCAACCATAAAAACCTCATTTCATGGTAGTTCCATATCCTGATAAAGTAGATGAATCTAACATATTTTATAATTCGTGAAGTTGTACTTTTTGTACATGACAGGGATGAAGATGATCCAACTTTGTGTGAGAGCAATCAAAAAAACACGAGCAGCATAGCATAGCAGGGCATGCCCAACTGTGACCGTGTACTGTTGTCATAACTCAGATCATGTTATTCTCGATAAATATGGAACACAAAAATGTCTGGTTCAATTGGATACAGACAAGTGTTTCTCTGCGACATCACATCGTGTTCGACCAATTTCGCGTTATGATGAGCATGAGCATAGTAATAATCTGTTTCCGTGAATCATGCAGAGTGGGTTGAAATGGACACATCATCCTGCGCGGGGAAGAACCTCTAATATGGTTTTGTGCTTCCCATGATCGGATCAGATCCACACCAAACTCTCAATTTCCCAGCTCACACACCACGCCGGAAAGCGATTGCGTTCCTGAAATGGGAACAATACAATTTTGTTGGTGGAAAAACCTTCAATAAATTGATTTGATTGCTGGATGAAAAGTCCACATTATTACATTAGCCGATCTATTTGTATTGGGCATAAGAGAGGGTTGTAGCTTTGGATTAGGCCCAAAGGTAACACGTAAGATGGGCTTTCATTTGACCTTTTTTGGTAAATGGGCTTTCGTTCAGCTTCTTCTTTTCAATTTCCAACGTTGTCTTGGGTACACATGGAGTCAAACCTTTGAGACCGTCGGATGAGTGAGGGACCCGCATATGCAGGCGCAACCGCTTACTTTTCTTGGACGTATCCACCAGACAGAGATAGATGCAGAGTGTGGTCTCATGAGAGGGATGAGTGCATCTCTTTGGTAACTCGCGGGGAGTAGAAGATTGCTCGTGGCTCTATTATCAATACGATGGTCGTGTTCAAATCTAGACCTCATCAGAAATCATGTGCAGAGTCAACGCATTATGTGAGGGCCGTTAAGATTGATGAATGATTTAAATTTAAACATGATAATCGTATTTATGGTAGGAACGCGAGCGTGTTCCTTTTTTGAAGTAGAATGAATACAGAATGACAAAGTTGGTGGGACCTATCTCAGAAACACAAACATTTTATTTACGTAATATGTACCCCGTGTTGTCACTGCGTGTACTAGTACTAGCTCGCACCTAGCTAATTAAATGCACGCCCCAATTTTTTCTGTTTAATTCTTGCTCCAACAAAACACCTTCAATTTCATGTATTTGCAGACATATACTATTGTGCTACCCTTTGTTAGAATTGTAGTAATGCTATTTTTTTTAGGCTAAATAACTTTAATCTTTGTATATATATGTCTATATGTGCATTCCACTTTAACTTTCGTCACCAAATATTATTCACGAAACTTGTCTCGTATTACATGTGATATCCACTATTCATTGTTAATGAATAGAATGATCAATTCATATCATTGACCTTCTTTCTCGTTCAGTTAATCGTAACAAGATCACGTAGACAATCTATGATCTCATCGCGTAGTATTTACTCACTAAAAAAAACTAAAACGCAGAGTCGTGTAAAAGTAATTCGTACAATTAACGCAATGTAATCAAATATTCTCAGAGTGACCAATACGATGCAGACAATATATATCCAACAGATTGAGTTCATTTAAATAATAATGATTATATTGATATGAAAGATTGAGCAGACTATATATATCGATCATGACAAATACGATATATTATAAGCTTAACAGTTAAGTCTAATTTAAACTTCTATTTTTTTTTTTTCCTATGTGAAAGTTCGGAACAAATATAAACTTAATTTTGTTGACGATAAATTAGGTAAGTTTTTCTTTTTAAAAAATATGCGATTGATGATATGGATTGGGCAAAATAAAATTAGCAAATCTTTTCATTAAATTTATAGATTAACTGTTAGATGGTTATTATAGCTTAATAAGATTTAGAATTCAAATTTTATGAAAATACAATTGTGTTAATCTTTATAATTTCACTAAACTCGAATTGTGATGTTTACCAAGAAAAATGAGAAGAATGTTTGTATTACTGGAAGAAAGTTCGGTAAGAAGATCACTTAGAGGATCGAGAATGATTACGAATAAAACAGAAGACATTAATTGACAGGCAATAGACGAGGATGATTTTGGCACGAAAATATATGTGCTATGAGCCACTGACAACGACCAATCGGAAATATGTGTACAATACATTAATTCGGGCAATAATATTGAACACTGACATGTCCGTTCGATGCCTACAATGATCACAGCCAAATCAAATTAAGTTTGAACTAGCTGTTTTCTAATAATTATATGCTCTTTGTAAGTCAATATGAAAATATCGTCGGTGTTTCTGTAGGAATCAAATAAATACTCCTCAAATAATATTAGGTCTGTAAAAAAAAATAAAAATAAAATTAATCGGGTGTTACTCTGAACACTCAAGTTAATATAAAGAATTAAAAAAATTAAGTTAGGGTTCCTTTTCTTATTTACCTCCCTCGTTAATGAGATGTCCATTTTATAGTGTTGTGAAGCATGAATATGAGCTTTTAGTCTTTTAGGCCTAATTCTCACACTCATTGTCCACGTTATATACCATCGAGTTAATTGAGCTAGCTCCACAACTGATCGAGAGCATCACTGAATTAAATTGAAAGCACATAAAGATGTCGAAGAAGCTCGAGATTTATAGATTCTCTTTCTGCGTGTGTATATGATAAAATATGGCATGGATATATATATTTATACATATATTTGAGAAAGCCTGGCTATCACCGATGGATCAGTATCCATGGAAAAGCTCAAAAGTGCTTTTTTCTGATGGATCGGCAGGAAAAGATTCTGATAATTCTCTTCGCTTTTCATTAATTCCAGCTCTCAGCATGCAAAGGAATGTCTTCTCTACCTTCCCCTTTTTTGGGCAGAGTCAATGTCTTTCCTATTAATGCACACAAACCCTTTCTGCCCGATCGGTCGTGAAAATTGACAGAAGTTGAAATGGAATTTATGTACAAGTTCAAAACTTAAACCTCTGTAGAAATATTATTTTCATTCATAATTCCTCACGCTGTCGGTGCTCAACAAAATCCAACTTTTTCTTATATATATATATATACGATCAGATGCATTAATTTATATATATGCTGTAACATATACAGCCCAAAAGGACAAATAATTAAATTAGAAAAAAGGAAAATATTACAGAAGAAGTGGTACTGAAACTCAATTAATATAGGAAAATGCACCAAGAAATTAGAATTCAAAATCTAACGCTGCAGGTCCCTGCATCAAAGTTTTCTCACCTCCGTCCGTATGCACTTGCCCTTGATTTGTTGGTGATGGATTCAAGTGATTTTGATCTATCCTCTCAGATTGCGAAACAAGTTTTCCTTGACCATACAAAGTACTCAGTTGATGGAAATAGGGGCAAGTCCTAGAATCAAGGGACCTCTTCTTATTAACATTATCCTTTGTTTTTCTGAAGTACTTGTTTATATTCTCCCATTTTTCTTTGCACCTCTTTGCACTTCTCTTGTATCCCAACTCCAACATCCCTTGAGACATTCTCTCCCATAAAGGAGCCTTATTGCTTCCGTCTTCGCCACTGTTATTCAGACAGCTCCTGAGGTTTATTAGTGCCATCACTTCATCTCTTGGCCATCTTCTCCCTACATCTTCTTTCTCGGCGGACGACGCTCTATGTGTTGAAGCTGAAGTGGTTGCTAGCGGGTTATTCTGGGGAGGTGTTGGCGTTGAAGTAGATGAAGACGCTGCCACTTCTATAGTTTCTGGAAAAAGGCTCGAACTAGGGTTTTCTGCACTGCACGTGATATTCTGATGATTTGGAATCATAGTAGAAAAAGGTGGTGAGCCAAGATCCTTTTTCCTGCTAGGGTTTTGCGGATGCAGTTGGAAAGAAGTAATGGGAGTCGTTGGATTAATATTTGAGGTGTTTGTCACCGTGAGATTATTACCTTTTTCTCTTTGGGAGCCAACGGCAATTGGAGAACCTGCTGCGAATTTCTTCAAGAATTCTATAATCGCGGCTTGCCTATCACCGGCAACGGCTTGCTCCTGTGCCATCATGTCAAGCTCCTTGTTCATCATATCCATATCTCGCTTCTTCCAAGCTTCCTCTCTTGCAAACTTGTCTTCGTCCCTTTTGAGCATGTCTCGAAGCAGCTTATTGTGCATCTCTTCTTGTTGAGCCATCATCTGGTTGACAATATTCTCACATAAATCCTTGAACATCTCAAACTTGTCGTGCCTCTTTCTCTTCCCGTCCTTTGATTTTTCCACAGTAACTTTTTCTGTTTTATCAGTGTCAAAATGTTGTTTCCCATTTCTCGAATCCTCCATGTGGTCCATATTCTTGTCTTGTCCCTCAACCTGCTGGGTTGGCTTTTCCATCAGCAGCCGATCTATCTTTTCTTTCCCAACCTCCTCAACTGGAGCGTTTTGGTGATGATCACTTTGATAAAGCTCCTCAAACTCGCTTAGAAAGCGGTAATTCTTGGTGTAATTAATGTTGTTGTTGAAGTACCTACTCTCTTCTTCAAACTTCTCCTTGCACCTATCTGCACTCCTCTTAAATCCAAGCTCTGCTAGCTTCCTGCAGTACGTATACCCACCATTAATATATAAATCCAAAGGCCAAACCATATAGAAGCATTTATTCTTCTTCCATAATATATATTGATTGTTGCACCACCACACATATATAAAAGTATCATCGCGTCAAATTAACACGTAATGGGCGTTCCTCCCTCGCTATCTAGCCCTCTTTCTCTCGTGACCTAAGTGTACGTGCACGTGTGCCGTGCCTTAATTTGTCTACCACTCGGAGCTAAAATACAACATGGCCTCATTAATTTTCATCAATCAATTTTGTCAAAAACCCAGGTATTGTTCAACTTAGTAAAGAAATCAGAAAAATGAGGTTTAGATGTGCGTGTGTGTACCTTGAGACATGTTCCCATGTGAGGTCTGGGAACCAAGTTTCCATGGTAGATCTGATCTTCAAGAGCGCAAGCACTTCATCATTAGTCCACGAGTTATCAGCAGTCAGGTTGTGCTCATTACGTACTTGTTTGTGGAAGTTCATAGACACAGCAGTAGCAGTAGCAGACCTATTATCTTCCTTGTGGGTTGGAGAATGGTGGTGCAAGAGACCGGGTTGGAGATGAGAAAGAGAAAGGTTATAAGGATCCAAAGGAGGTGGGAAATTAGTTGCAGAGGCGGCGTGGAGAGGGAATGAGGTTCTTGGAGCTATGAATTGGTGGAACTGCTCTCCATCGAACATGTTTCTCTTTCGTCTTTCAGTTGTTTACCTCTTCCTCTTCAAATCAAATGCTCGCTCGCCAAAATACTGCAAACCAACAAAGCATCATCAGCTCTCTCTCTCTCTCTCACATTTATCAAGGACTTTGTCATTGCACGAAAGAGACAACATAGCCCACCACCACAACCCTCTACGTGAAAGTGAAGTCACCACCTCCTGCAGATAATTGACAAAATAAAATGGTTGCTAATTGTCCCATATTCACTCTCATTCAAGGCTTTAAACAAAAAACAAACATTCATCATTGAGCCACTCAAATATCAAAATCAGTGGCATGATATTAATTATGCAATATGCCAGTTTTTTATGATTGGGGTTGTAGGACACGCGCGGCGGTGGGAATGTGGTAGGGAGGATGAGAATGGAGCTAGAAAATCAAAGTTAAAAAAAAGAAAGAAAAAGAAATTAGATAATTTTGGTTGTCACCGGGCCATTCGAATCCTATGCAGTAGCTGATGGTGTAATTAACGGCATCCGGATGGCAGGACACGTGAAAACATGCAGAGGATGGGACCAATTATTTAAGGATGGGACTCTTCGTGTGGTACAAAGGCATACTGTATTTATCGTACAACCTCATCAGAACTCCAACTCCAACTCCAACTCCTTCCTTAGAGGGGTAATCCGGTAAATACATTTCAAATTATTGATGCTTTGTTTGGCCCTACTCTTACTTACATAGCCTCCATCTAACATTAACTGCACAAACAATAAGAATATTTCGCTCTTTCAACGATTTACCTTTAGAAAATAAAAACAAGAAGTTAATTCTTTTTTGTTTTTTTTTTTCAACGAAGCAAAAGAGTTTTCGGCCTTGGGCTGAGGGAGGTGTAAGATACTTCATGGTCCAGATAAGCTTGGTCCTTCCAGAAGTAGAAGAGTTCTTGCACCCATATGCCAACAGATGGGCAGGCCCAAATCAGCATAGAAAAGAGCTTCTGTTTCTTTTAGCACCCAAAATAATGAATATGAATAGAGTTGCAGTCTAAAAGTCAAAGGCGGCAATGAACTGCATAATCCAAAATAATGGCCTGCCCTGCACTGCACTCCAAAGCTGATATTAATTGATTATGATATTTGGCTATTTTTAAATTTAAATTTAAATGTTGCCGTCAGAGTTAGTTTGAATGTTGTGCCTTTTATAAAATATTTTATTTAATAATAAGACATACTTAAAAAAAAATTTGTAATTTATTTTATAATTTTAATGAAATATTTATTTACTTTTTTCATTATTTGCCTTTAACAAAAAATTTGACCATATGTGTTTATTTCTTGTTCATTTAATGAATAATAAAGTGAGGTTAAAATTGAGATGTTATAATATTTTCAAAAAAATTAATTAATTATGTCTTATAAAAAGATCAGAAGAAATAATTATTTTTAAATTTTTTTATAAAAATTTAAAAATACAATAAAATAAACTAACTAATTATTAAGTAATTTTATTAAATTATTCTTATTTATTATTTTTGAATAATGGAGATTGATTACATGTTAATTATAAAAGTGAAAAAAATAATTAATATGACAGGTACATGGACATGGTATCATTCCAATTATAATGAAACAAATTTTTTTTTTCTTAAAAAACAATTATTTTGAAATATAGGGCGTAAATGAATTGTTATGCAAATATATATATATATATATATATATATATATATATATATATATATATATATTGACTTCGCAAACTTGGAACGATGCGGCAGGCAAGTCAAGTCAAGTCAAGTCAGTGAATCGCCTAAAACCCTCCACCTTCAACGCCGTTAAACCCCATGCCCGTGGGGAGGGTTTTTCAGACAAACTTGCCTCTTTCTCGTATTTTCTTGTAAACTCAAGACAGAAAGAGACACATGGCGGATTCAACCAAGGGAAGCGACCAGAAGACGCGGGTTTATCATCCGTATCAGGACCTTAACGTTCCAATCCAGAAGCTTTACGAGTTGCCCACGACCCCCGAACTCCTCTTTGCCGAAGAGGCAGCCAAACGCCACCGCTCGTGGGGCGAAAATCTCCAGTACTACGCTGGCTGCGGCTACTTGTCCGGCGCAATTTTGGGTGGCGCTAAGGGCACCGTCGAAGGCGTCAAGGCTGCTGAGGCCGGTGACTCCCTCAAGCTCCGGATCAACCGTGTTCTGAATTCCGGGGGTCAAACTGGGCGCAGATTTGGGAATTCAATGGGTGTGTTGGGCTTGATCTATGCTGGTTTAGAGAGTGGGATTACTCACTGGAGGGGAACCGATGATTTATTGAACAGTGTCGTCGCCGGACTTGGAACCGGTGCGCTTTACAGGGCAGCAGCGGGGCCGCGATCAGCTGCTATTGCGGGTGCCATAGGTGGAATCACGGCGGCGGCGGCGGTTGCGGGTAAGCAAGCCTTGAAAAGATATGTTCCAATATAGCAATTGATTCGTGTTTTTTGAGGTGAGGATGAGGATTCGGGTATTGTCTTGCTTCGTTATTTATGCAGTAATAACTATCTCTACCCTGTGCAAAGAAATCTGCTGTGTGTCTCGTTTTATTGATTTTAATTGTTTTGGGAATATTTTAACTGTATAATTGTATACATGTTTGACCAATAAAACTTAAGAAATCTTCTGAAACATCATATAAGTTTATCCCACACAATACTGTGCTGTGTTAGTGTGTTGCTCCCATGAAATCATACAATTTCATTTAGCTTTAAATTTAGAGAGTTGATAATTAACTAAAAATTTTTATCATAGATTTTCATTTCTGACAATTGCGTGACGGCTCCGAAAGAATTTTATTTTTAACTTTAGTAGATTACACAAGAGAAGGTAATCAAATTGGATGAAAGGAGAAATTAATGTACTTTTCATACCTCTTACAGATATTGAAAATAAGATTAATTTTATTTAAAAGTAATATCAGAAATGTTTCTATTGCAACCAATAAAAAAAAATAAAATTGGACCATATGTCAAGTTGAATTATTTTCATATAGTATTATATGCAATGAATCTACATAAATTTGAAAGTGTAAATTAATTAAAACATTAATCGTTATGGTTTGTCTTTTAATTTTTTTTTAAAGTAAAAATGTCTTAGTTTGATTAAAAATTAGTTTTCTACAAGTAAGATAAGTCATATTTAATAAAGATAATTTAAGATAATTTGTGTTTTTTATTTTTCAATCGTGTTTAGGTCATTTTTTTAATGTGGGTAACTGTTCAGAAATCCAATAACGGATCTAAAAAATATTACTACTTGTATGAGCCCCTTCTCCTGTATTAACAGTTAGTTACACACCAATAGATTCACGTCCAAGCTAAATGAATTACTACTTGTGATTTATCAAACAATTTCCAACTAGTGATTATAACTCCTCGATTAGCAGTGTCAGTATTCTCATATGCCAATTCCAGAAGTAACAACAAACTCCGAAACAAACATCATATTGCTTCAGAGGCGTGCCTCATATATCGCTGCTCTATTGTGTGTTAAATAACATTTGACGGACAGATGGCTATTCTTTCCTGTAGAAGGTCACTCCTATGATATGCGTAGCCATGTCCTTACTCGTTTAATGTCTTATGATAAGCAACCTGCAACAAACATTAAAATAAGAAGATGATTTGCCGTAGGTGGTAACCAGCTTAACTTCTCACACTTGCGCACGAGTTTTTCAATTTTGCCATGATAATTTCGGAAATCTCATTTTATATGTTTGCACATGTCTGAAAAAGATGCGAGAATGGTCAAACTGAGTAATACTTACAGATGTTGAAGTCTTCAGCAACTCTCTAATGGCCATAGTTGCATAACACGATGAAGGAAGAGTAAAGCTTAACTTGAGAGCAATATGAGAATCCTGAGGAATGGAGCCGCATACAGGTTCATCTTGCGGTGACCCTACTTCTTCACCTGCCGTCTCATTGTTGATAGTCTCGAGCTTCACATCATCATCAACGCTTTCTGATTGTTTCATGAAATATAATATTTCCTCCTTTTTATCGGCAGTATCCACTGATTTGACATTTTTTGTTGGCAAAGACTTGGCAATTCTGTCTAAATCTGTTTCTGCCAGTGATTTACTACTATCAGTATAGTGAAGCAATTCCCTGCAGAATGCAATAGAAGGAAATCAAAGACATTATTCAAGGATTGATCCACACGAAAGAACAAAGTGGGTAAAGAGAACTCCCACGTTTATTCAAAGGCAGGGTGAGAACCAAGTTACCATTCAAATTTCATTGGTTTCTGGAAAACCCGCCTATAACTTCCAGTCATACTGGTTATTGAGAATTCCCTGATATCCATTAGAAACCAATTTAAGTAAGAGAGACAGGGGGAATGAAGAGATGGGCTCATCAAGATTTGAGTTTGAGATCATTATTACATACTTGACATTATGCACGCTCTCTGTTAAACAGATTGTATCCTGACCAATATAGGGGAAAAAGTTTAAAAAAAAAAAGGAAAGGGAAAGCAGCCCAAACATGAATGTAGTACTAGCTGAAGGGGAAGGGGGAAGCCGGAGAAGCAGTAAGAGGCTCGGTCAATATATCAATACTTTCTCCACTACAATTTCCAGCTCAAAATCATATATTGACGGTGAGTTGTGAGTTTTAACATTTACACAGCTTTAATTAGATACTGTCCCTGCCTGTTTCTCTAGTAATCTCATAAGGTCAAGTACTCAAAAATGCAAAACCAATTAATATCAGTTAAAGCTGTGTTCAGATCCAAATAGTTTAACATGACATTTCGCTTAGTTCTACAGATCCCACTCCTAATCATGTGCAATTAAATTCGGGAGAAATAAACAAGAGTAGCAAAATTTATATAAACCTTCTTTGCCAAATCATGATAAACTTCGGCAACATCATTTGTTGGATAAATTACTCTTGAACTGCAAAAACGTCAACATAGAAATGTCAGAGACAACACATTCAAAAACAAATGGAAAACTGTATACTGGATGAGAGGATCAACTTATATTTAAGGATCTGACAAGCATTACATGCCAAAACTAACCCTGGCATTGGAAGGATGATATCTTCAATTGTATAATATCCTGAATTAAGATCCTCAGCAGTCACAGCCTGTCAAATTGCCAACTTATGTAAGAGTATCGTTCACAAATGACTTTGCTCTCATTACACTTACTGCATACTGCAGTCAGAAGCTGTCGACTTATTACATCTTTATTTTTAAAAGGAGGAACGGAATGCAACATTGAAATTTATAAATTCTCCTTATGGCTTTTAAATTGCTTTCCAAAAAAAATAATAGATTCTGAATAATTTTATGAACATGAACATGATAGAGATTATTTTAATTTCAGTCATACTCAAGACTATTAAAGTGAAAATTTTATTTCAGAATTTATAGCCCCATTTTGTTGGCTAAGATCCAATCAAGTTCCTATAGATTGTTTACAACACGACCTTCAATTTGATAAAATGATTCAACATAGTTTATGATGAGTGAGGAAGCATATACAGAGCCGAACCCGTATATTTTATGGTAATGGATAGTGAGTTCAGGAACTGACCAACTAAACTATTTTCTGTATGTACATACACAGATAAATCCATAAAGGGCCTGGAGTGAATAAATTAAGAAGCCCAGCTCATATAACCTTTAAGAACATTGTCACACAACAAAATATATAAAGGGTCCAAAAATATATCTGATTTAGTAGCAGGGGGCAGGTGTACTTAAATAGACACAGATTGCATGCGGATATGTGTAAGTGTTCATTAACTCTGAACACAAGAATAGATAGAAAAAATATCATAATCTGAACAAGAGGACATGCTCAACTTTGGTTGAGTGCAAGCAAATTTCTAAATGGGCCAACATCACAAGACTAACCTTCACATGAATAGTTCTTTCTTCAAGAACATCACCTCCAGAGATTTCATCTTCATTGTGAGAATCGTATCTATCATCAGAGCCATCTTCACATTCAAAACCAGTCAAACCTGTTCCCTTTCCAATAGAATTTTCTTTACAATATACCAAATCTCCTAACACAACTTGTTTAGTTCCTGCGACATAGTGGAATAATATTACCAAAAACACACCCCAAACATACAAAAGTGTTAACTTCAACAACCATGATAGATAATGTATGGAATGCATCACAAGCACCACGCACAAAACACATCATAATAGAAATTAACTGTCAGCGAAACAAATGAATGTAGAGAATGATTAAAAATTACAAATTAGAACACACCGTATTTTTGCACCCTCGTACTTGCTGCATGATTCCACAAATAGCTTTGATAACTATGTACATACCTGAAATATGAAAAGTAATGGAACAATAAAAATCTAAATCTTACTTGGATAAAGAACTGCATTAAAGAATAATACAAAAAATTATACTCACTGAATTACATAAAACAGGGAGATGTTAGAAGCTTGTAAGTGACAGAAATATATGTAACTAATACATACAGATTTACGACATAAAAGATATTCATATCTGAACTCACATCATTCTCAAAGTCCTTGGTATAGCTTTCAAAGCTTGCAAGTAGTTTCCAGGAGACTTCTTCAAACTCTGCAGCTGCACAGATTTGGCAACAAAGTCATGACATCAAATGAGGATTAAGTATTTTATAAGGAAACACAATGCAATTCTAGTAAGTCTGCAGAAAGAAACTCATGCAGGTGTAATTTTCATTGGGAACTTACCGCAGCCCTTTCAGCAACCAAATGTCGAGGGAATTGCTTAAGTGTCCCTTCAATATCGTTACTACTCTTATAGTACTCACGTGCCTGGGTTATTGCACTTCTTTGTATCTACAGAACTATGTTATGAAGAACAAGTTCAATCTATATGCACATTCTAAGTATCAGAGCACAAGAAACTAATTAAGATGGATAACGTCCATTAGATATTAGAAAAAGATAACTCTATTGTAATTAAAGAGACAATTCAAAAGGATATCCCCCTCTCTTGGATTAAGAATCATGTCTACAGCAAGTTTCCATTCCCCTCGGAGTAATGCACCTCCAATGAGGTGAGTTGGCACAGAACCACTTCCAAAACGCTGAGCACACAATCAGATGCATATAAATAAGTAGCTTAATAACACCAAAAAATGAAGACAAAAATGAGTTTTAGCATCATCAAGATTCAAATTTTGGACAAGATCAAATACAAAACAAGAATCTACAATTTATTGCAAATTTTGGACTTCAGAGCACTTCCACAGAAATAAATTTCTCTATATATGAAAATTTAATATCTTGGAAAGGAATAAAAAAAAATCAAAGAAAAAAATCAAAGGCTCATACAAGAATAACAGTATGAGATGAAAAGCATACAATCCTAGAAAACAGTGATATATTTATGATGTTCCAAATTAATGAGACCATGCAGCACCCTAAAGCAAGCCACATTTCCCAGCAGTACATATGGCAAGGGCATATCATTAACTTTAATGAAAAAGAAACAGGCTGTTCATCTGCACTGTTGGTGTAGATTCACACACAGCATAAATCAATACAAAGGTTGCAGACAGATATTTTACTAGGAAACCGAAATATTCTAGCCAAATAGCCACTCTTGACTTTACACATTCACTCTTGAACAAAATGTTTTAGCCAATTTAACCTTAGATTAGTACAAGAAGGCTGCCTGTGTACCTCATATCATAATGAGACAGAAATGAACGGAGAATTCAGAATTTCAAACAAAAGAAAGAACTAATCCAAGAGAGAATGAGTTAGAAAGTACTTGTAAACCAAAGTAGTTAATGAAGCCATGCCTTCCTAAGGCATCCGCAGCTGCTCTTATGTTATCTTCAGAATCTGCGACAATTCCTCTGAGAAAATATGTCAGAGATGGGGGTGCAAGTGTACAGGCTGTTCAGATAACTATTGCAATCCTAAGTATGAGAGTTACCAGTTCAACAAAGGAAAAAGTATATGAGACGTAGAAAACACCCTCACCGCAATGTGATTGTAAATCTATTTCCCAAGAGCTGACCAAGAAGTAGTCCTTCCTTGACATAGCTGTTGACAATGTACATCTATAAAGTTATCATGTAACAAAGAACTGAGAAAAAGGAACATCAATCAAGCGTTTGAAATACATCATCTTTACCAGAAATCACCCACTTTGATACCAATCAACCTTTCATTAAGGGAAGCTACCCTACTTGCTCGCTGCTTATAAACAGAAACCTGGAAACAAAACAAAACTAAACCAACTGAAGGGCCCATCTGTATATAACCAATAAGTTAGTTTTTATACATTCTTTAGAGTATCACATGCATTTGCAGAAGTCAGCATGCGTCTCCTAATGTTTAAGGACACAATAGTTAAGGAAAATGAAGCAAGAACGTGAAAGTTAATTACCCTTTGGGTTGATACAGCGCGTTTGTCCTTTGTACCCGCAAACCCAAATGATTTTGGCTGTCAATTGAATATGAAATAGATATTTAGAAAAACTCTAAACAAGCTTTTCAAGCACTATCTATACTTGAACTAATTGTTCTTTAGATATTTTTTTAGTCCAACGAGAGCAGGTGATGCATAATAGAAAGAACCAAACAGAAGTCAATTTCTTTAATCATCACACAACTTACAATTAAGGGCAAGCCATTAGCAAAGACAGAGAAAGGGAATCAAACACAAGTATACACTAATGCATACACTGGACACTGAGCTATATCTGTGCAGCATAGTGAAATCAATATATCTAACATCATGTGTAGTACCCAAAAAAGAAAGTTTCCTTATTCTCCAAGTTGAAAAGAACAAGGTTTACAAAGACACAAAATTCACATATTCCAAAAATTGGCAGAAAGTAAATGCATAACATGTCCAACATTCCACAGATGATTAAGAAGAAAAAACATTACAAGAAAGAACCCAACCAATCTCAAGAATCAAAAAGCTTCAACATCTGTCATGGGAAGGCCTAAAGGATGTCCACTATTGAACAATATGACACACCTGGATGCCAAGCATCTTTGCAACGACCCCCAAGGCTTCCTGTGTATCTTTGTTCTCCTTATAAAGATGAAACCTGGAGATTACATTGGCAGAAAATTCAGTTGATGACCATGAGCAACTTCAAGTAAAGCAAAAAATATGACCAAACTAGAATGCCAACCATAAGTGAGTATCACTTTCTAATGATGTCCTTAAAATAAAACAATAAAAAGTCTCATAGAGCCCATGCTTCATGATGTCTCAATCCTCTAGAGGGGGTCACTCTGTTCCACTTAATACTAAAGCAACTTAAGAAAAAGTTGACTAAGCTTCCTAGACTCGTTGGCCCATTAAATGAAAGGATAAGAAAGCACTTCCTATTCCACAACTAGGTGATGCTAAAATCAAAGCCCAAAATCCCGAATAGGTTTTGGTGTAAAGAAACATTAAAACAAACAGATATTCTCACCAAGTACCCCATATATAGGTAACTTTAACTTGTTAAGAGAGTTGTAACTTACAATCCATTGCGCCTAGAATTAGAGTAAAAAGAAGAGAAGAACATAGGTACTGCATCCAGATATTCTTCTTAAAAACTAATTTATTGCATATATAAATATCTGATTACCATGATTTTATATCACCATTCCACACGAGAAGTAGCACCTATACCATAAGTCCCCAGTACAAGATGAATAGCCATATAGATAGAAAGCAGATGGAATGCAGTGATTAATACTTAATTTATAAGAAAAGCATGAACTTACCTGAGGAACTTGCCCACATGTTCTGGCCAACTTTCTGAACCTCGGCTGTCAAAAGGTTTTTCACTTCTTTCTTTGCGTTTCCTGGAATTTTTGCCTTTGTTATGGGGCCCACTTGAATTCAATCTCACACGGATGCATTTTGATGACGTGTCTGGTCCATCAACTGTGTCGGTGACCAGGAACTTAAAGTTTTCCTTAAAGAAATTGTGCATTGCCTGAAAGATTTGAAAAGAGTATAATGTTTTGACATGGCCAAAACAGGAAACATCAGAACAGTTAGAAAATCTGTCTATTTCTTAATCCCAAAGTAATGAAGTCTTTAGTATATTAGACTGTAGTACATTACAAATACAACCGCAAGCAGAGACACCAAAAAAAAAAAATACAGCAGCCTTTGGCTATCTTATTAGAAGTCATGAGTTGCCTACGTTAACATATGTAACAAGAAAAAACAATTATGGATGGCTAATAATGAGACAAAAATTGTTCTAACCGTTCGATGGGATTTATCAGAATCTGGGGAAAGGACAATAGGAGAAACAGTATCTTGACCAGCAGAATTAATTTGATTGATAAATTCTTCCAGAAGTTGAGCATCAGAATCACCAGCCAGAGATTTAAATGATTCAATCTGGGAGGAGTAACTTATATTTGTTGCGTCAGATGCCTTTATTTCATTCTCCTCAACAGTCTGAAATGGCTACAAAATGTCAAAACATTAAAAGAATTGTACAATAATTTAAACAAGTTCCTGAATAAGAATTTTCAAACCTATTTACCTCTGAAGGGGCCTCCAGTGATGACAAATGAACAACATTTCCTTCTCTGTCTACTTCTTTTACAATAAAATCAGAATACCTGGATTAAATTCCACCAAAAACAGACAATCAATTCAGTATAAGCGAGATACTATAAAACAATGATTCGATAAAAATTGGTATATTAGTGTGTACACGATATGGTTAATCTTCTGAAAGTTTAGTGAGATTAACATCAATCTCTCAACCACCATATAACATGACTCAGATTCTCACTTCCTTTGACTCAACTGAGGATGTTATTCTCTTATCTTTCGGGAGGTGAGGTATCTTCGAATTTCAATTGGTTCGCTCGTTGTTCAGGGTTTTCACAGTTTAAGCAGTACATTAGTTGTGAATTTACTATATTTAACTTTACTTGCATTTTCCATTCTTTCAGACAAACGTTGAAACGGAATATCACGATTCCAGCTATTTGGTGAAGCGCGGAATCTGATAATCATGCCGAACAATTGAAGTTGAAGATGTGAAAAATCAGAATTGAACGAAAAATCACTAGTTCAAAGTATACATTTCCACAAAAAAAAAAAAAAAGAAAGAAAGATATAATCTAGAGTTCCATTTTTTATTGCTAAATCTGAAAATGCAATGCAATGAAGATGGCCAGCAAGATTTATGAATTGAAGACCTTTGCTTTAAAACTCCACGGAAACCAGGGAGATTGGAAATGTAACAGAAGATGCCCACGTCAGACTCTTCTAGGGTTTTCATGGCCGTCACCGTTTCCAGGGATTCACTAGTGGTTATCAGAGTGCTCGAAGTGACAGTTGATCTAGTGGAGGTGCTGCTGGACAAGTAGGGTTTTAGAGCACGGAGGCGCGAAGTAACTGCTCTGCACGGCATTTGGAGTAGTTTCTGACTTAAACGTACCGTTTACGCATGATGGAGGTTTTTTTTTTAAATAAAAGACTAAATTATATTAAGAATGTATGATGTATCGTTCAGTTAATAAATAAATTGAGTCCAACAATTAAAAATAAGTGTTATGAGTTGAGTTAAAGGAGTTTAATCAAACAAGATTGGTTCCCCACATCGTTGTATACTGGCAGTCAGCCCAACAGCCAAAGGGTCTCATGGGCTCTGAAATGGTTGTACTGGCCCGACGAGCCGTGAGCCTTGGCCTTTATCAGAAGAATTTTTTTTTTTAATGTTTTGGTTTTTATTTTTATTTTTGGGTTATTTATTTATTATTATTATTTTTATTTTCTAAATGTCTTCCGGCCGAAACTTCAAACTTGGAACTTGATGTGGCTGCAAGTCTGTAACTTAGAAGAAGACAGCGAGTGCGTGGCTAGTCTATTGGCTGTCTGTGTTGGCGCACTTGAGTTCCCAACATCATTCCAATTCCAACGAAAGATCCAAATCCGGCCACTCCCACAACCTTGTTACCGAGACAGACAGGATTTTATTGTTATCCACGACATAGCTTGATTCGTTCCCAGTTGGATCTCTGAGTTTAGTTTCTGAATTGGCTCAAATGGTTACCAAAGTAGAGGAGGCCCAGTTGAACCAGCTCGAAAACCAGGTCGATAATGGAGGAGGAGGCGCTTGGGAGTACCTTTGCTTAGTCAGGAAGCTTAGGGTTCGGCGTTCTGAAAAAGTTTTGAAGCATGGGTTATCGATCCTGAATGACCACAAAAAACGTTCCAGTCTCGGCCCAGATGGTGAGTTCGATTTTGTATGTCCTTTTTCCAATGCGAGTCGTTTGAACGTGGTTCAGAAACCCCGATTTCATTTCATCATGGATTAACTTGTCTTAGCGAAACAGTTTGATTCTGTGATTGGGTTCCTAAGAATACACGTCCACAGGTATCATGTATGCTTAATATGTTTTAATTGCTAACCTCATTTCCCGGCAATATATTTTCTAATATAGAGTCCAATTGCGACATTTTGCATTTAACTGAAGCGGAGATTTTTCTTGATATCTACTGTACTTAAGTTGCCTTGACTCCTGTTACATTTAGAGCTGCAAAGTGCATTTTCTAATTGTAATATGTTTTTAACTTACCCTTCAATTTGATTCTAGCTTTATTGGATAGAACTTGTGGCTATTAAGTATTTGTTTCTTGATGCAGAATGGACTTTGTACGAGCAGGTTGCGATTGCAGCTATTGATTGCAATTCCGTTGATGTTGCCAAGGTATTGGTCTTTCTGCGATGTTTTATAATCTATATTGGTTTGGTATTGCTGATCAGGTTCTTTTTGATGTTATGAACAAATTGTCAAATATTTTCGTCCTATGTTGGGACATATATTCTGGTATAAAACTTCCTAAGGGTATGGTGATGGGTTAGGAGTCTTGTGCAAGGACATTCCTAACTTTCCAGGTTAAGCACTTTCGTTTTTTAGATCTATTGCTTATCCGCTTCGACCTTTGCACTCTCATTACTTTTTTTTCCCCCCTTCATGGAGATTATGCTGCTGCTCATGTAGGATAGTTGCTCATAAGTGCTACAAGGCATTATAAACTTGGTTGATGCCGTTTTGTGTTCATGTAGCATTGTATTTGCATACCGTCTCTCGCAACTATATTCTGCATTGTCTATAATTACTTTTTACTGCTCAAAACAAGTATATTGTTTAATTTCTGAACCTGCAGAGTTGTCTACTACTAAACTTTTTTTTTTTTTTTTTGGTTTTGGGATTGTAAAAAAAAGAGTGATGAGAAACCTTTTATCTGAAAGTTGACAAATGACAATAATTAACTCCTCTTTCAGGACTGTGTAAAGGTTCTTCAGAAGAAATTCCCAGAGAGTAAAAGAGTTGGTAAGTTAACGTTATCTATGTGTACAATGTGTGTTTCCATGTCTGGGTTTGTATGGAAAAGTGATGGTTATATTGGACATTGGTGGTAACATTAACATATGATCCATATTGATGTCTCTGCTTCTTTGCTGGTAGCACTGATAGAACAATATCATAGTTGTCTGAACACACACTCCTAATTATGTTTGCTTGTCCTGAAACACACATATACCCTGATTATTGATGCACATTTCTGGATCAAACTTTTAAACTTGTGGATGACTAACTTGATTGACTTCAAAGCATTCATGGGCTATCGTCAGTATGAGTTCATCTTGAATTGCGTATGTATTTGTACCTCTAACTTGTGGACAATTTACAGGCAAGCTGGAGGCGATGTTACTGGAAGGAAAAGGTGCCTGGGAAGAGGCGGAAAAAGCTTACACAAGCCTTTTAGAGGAGAGCCCTCTCGATCAAGTAAACTTACTCGATCTTATGAGGAAAAGGAAAAACAAGTAAAAAGATAAATAAAAAAAAAGAAAAAAAGAAAAGAAAAGAAGAGTCAGTTGCTCAGTTACTCTGCATTGATTGGGACAACAGTTATAAACTTATAAAAGTGACTTTTTGTTTGTCTGTTTTTGTAACTGTTCTGACACTTAGGTCTTTTATCTTGCATAGGTGATCCACAAAAGGAGGGTAGCTATGGCAAAGGCACAGGGAAACATTTCGGGGGCTATTGAGTGGCTTAATAAATATCTGGAAATGTGAGACAGATGTTAAAGTTGTTTTCCAAAACTGAGGATATTAAAAAGAAATCTAGTTTTCTGAATTCTTTTCCTCACTTTTGACAGATTCATGGCAGATCATGATGCATGGAGAGAACTCGCTGAATTATATGTCTCCCTGCAAATGTAAGATTTTTGTTTTGTTATTTTTTTTTCTCTCAAAAATCTCTGTCTGTTGCTAATAATTTTGCTTTCTTCTCAGGTATAAACAAGCAGCATTTTGCTATGAAGAGTTGATATTATCTCAACCTACCGTGCCACTCTATCACTTAGCCTATGCTGATGTAAGTAACTTCTCAATGAATGGTTATTAGCTTAGACCTGGATGAAATCCTCTCTTTCCACGTTTTTATGTTGCAATTAGATATAGACATAGGGCATTGCATATTGGAGGTGTACTGAAGTAAGAGTCCTACTTTATGAACCTTATGCTATTGACAGGTACTTTATACGCTTGGAGGATTAGAAAACCTGCAGACTGCTAAAAAATACTATGCGTCCACTATAGACTTGACTGGTGGCAAGAATACCAGAGCACTCTTTGGTGTATGCTTGGTGAGCTCTGTTTCCCTCTCGTTTCTCTTTTCACATCCAAGTCTGAATTTGCATGTTCCCGTGTGTGTGCGTGCGCGCAATAAGTGATTCCAAGTAATTCAGAATATGGTTGAACCCAAGCTTTCTTGGTTGTGATGAAAGTTACCATTTAGCTCTTTCTTGGCTTGGATTTCAGATTTTCCTTTGGGGCAGTGCTTATCTTTCTGCCAGATATGACTTTTTAGGATTTTTGGACTATCTGTCTATTTCAATGCCTGAAAATCAAGTTCTATTGCTGTTCTTCAGTGCACTTCTGCTATTGCACAGCTTACTAAAGGGAAGAGCAAGGAAGAAAAAGAAGGATCACAAGTACAATCTCTAGAAGCAAAAGCACTGGAGAAAGATTACAAGCAGAGAGCTCCTGACAAGCTTCCACAAATTACAATTGCCTTAAAGAGTTTAACATTGTCACCGTGATCCAGTAGCATTTTCTTGGAGAAGATTCTTGTTATTTGGCGCACTTTTTGACATTGATTGAGATGTTGGCAGTCTCAAGGCTCATATTTGGATTTTACCAGTCTTATTTTGCCTTAAAGATATAACATAGAACTACATTTAGTTCTTCAGATTATCTTCATCAAGCATATTTATTTGAAGACGTGTAAATTTAGGATGGCCGCGTGGCATTTAGTATAAGTGTTATATGATAGAATTCTCCTCCTGCTTTAGGTTGAATTTTATTTGTATGCATTATCCTTTTTACTTGAGGGTCTGTATCAAATTTTGTCTTCGTTTTATGTTATGTCTTGCACCAAATATTGATGGTTTAATCATATTAGTCAACGTCCTGGCAAGACTGAATATCCCTTCTACCTTCTCGGTGTTAGCCGTTGCATCTTGCTCAATTTTTATTTATGGCCGTTTGTTATTCCTGAATTCTTGATTTCATGTCTTCCTCACTTTTTTCTTTTTTTTTAAAAAAAAAATATTTGTTACAAATCAAACTCCTTTATCTATAAACTGAATTTAATAGTCACGATTATTGCGTACAGAAAACTGAAAAGGATTAATAAACCAAAATATACACTTGGAGAGGTGCTTATAATCATCTAAGAGATCTTGTCTTCAATATAAGCACACCAGTAAATAAATAGATTATATCAAGTAATCTTCATGAGCTTCTCACTTGTATTTAAATTTCTCAGATAAAATAAAAACTTACTCTAAAACAATTGATTTATTACAGAGATTAGGATTTAGGGATGTTGATTGAAAGTCAGCAATTACAATTTATGTTCCTACAGTATATGTTTTTTACTAGGTAATAAACAGTTTATCTGCTGCGTGAATATTTCATAAAAAAAAAAATAAAACTTACACTATTGATGAAATAAAATCAATAAATTATTGTTTTTTTAAAAAATTGGTGGATTTATTCAGTTTAAATTAAATTAATTAAATACAGTAAAACTTTAGATAGAAAAAAATAAATTGATGGGGTTAATTCTCGGACATTTTTGCAAATAAACGCCTGCTACGGTGGCCACTAAATTTATTGTAAAGAATAATATATATATATATATATATATATATATATATAACGAATTTGCGGACCTCGGGTTTTAGGGTAACTCTGATCAATTCATACATACACCTCGTTTTGCAGCAGCTGGGGTCTAAGTCACCCTTCAGTCGCAAACATGGCCGTCGGGTGCGTCGATATCGATGTCTGAATGTCATTGTGATTTTATCTATAATCTTTGTGGTTTTAAACTCGTATTTGATTAATTTGCAGGAAGAATAAAAGGATTTCGAAGGGAAAGAAGGGAGGCAAGAAGAAGGCGTGAGTAGATACATTTGAAAAATCCTAACACTTTGGTTTTGTTATTTGATTAATTTTGGATTGTTACTCATCTGTGTAATGCAGTGCCGATCCCTTTGCTAAGAAGGATTGGTATGACATCAAGGCGCCTTCCATGTTCAACCAAAGGCAGATCGGAAAGACTTTAGTCACCAGAACTCAAGGCACTAAGGTTCCTACCTACTCATATCTATCTCCACGTTTTGTTTGTGTGTCTCGCTCGCAGTCTCACTTTTGTGTCTTGTGTAGGAAAACAGTGTCGCTTGCTGTATTTATTTTGTTGTTGTTGGGTCCAACTTATTTGTTTTAATTGTCGCTTGGAATTTCAAATTTGCATTGTCGATGCTGAATTAGTGTCTGAGAAGTTTCAGATACCCTGTAGCGAAGCTTGATTTGATGCATCCTCCTCTTTAATTATTGCATTGTCGCCACTGATTTGATGCATTGTGAGGGAAAGTCCGTGTAACATGCATATTTGACTTTGAACTTGTTGGTTTTGGATTTTGTCCATTCTCCCCTATTCTTCTTCTTGAGCGGGCTTGCGATAAGTTCTACTTTTCATATCATAACGTAAACTAGGATGTAACAGGAGTAGGTTGCAACTCATTCAAGGTTGAGAAATGGAACATATCCTTTATTTATCAGCATCCTCGTGGTGATAATTACTGCTTGATCTGTTCCAGCTTTAGTTTTACTTGCTCATGGTTTCATATTGAAACACCCCAGTATAGTCATTTGTACATTTGCTTTTTAACCATGGAATGCTCTTTAAATTTTTTTAAATCTTATTCTCCATTACAGATTGCATCTGAAGGACTTAAACATAGAGTCTTTGACATCTCCCTAGCGGATCTTCAGAAGGATGAGGACCACGCCTTCAGGAAGATACGTTTAAGAGCAGAGGACGTGCAAGGAAGGAATGTACTTACAAACTTCTGGGTATGATATCAGGTCAATTATTCAATGAATTGAAATTTGTGCACTCTTGGTTCGTAAAAAGATTAGAAGTTAACAATGTTTTGGTTCTTGCAAAACATTAGGGAATGGACTTCACCACAGATAAGCTAAGGTCTTTGGTTCGCAAGTGGCAAACACTGATTGAGGCCCATGTTGATGTCAAAACTACTGACAATTACACTTTGAGGATGTTCTGCATTGCATTTACAAAAAGACGTGCAAACCAGGTCAAACGAACCTGTTATGCTCAAACAAGTCAGATTCGCCAGGTTTAAATATTAGATACTGTCCTTTTTTTTTTTATGTGGCTGGTTTGAAAATAATTAACATGTTCTTATTCCTGGTAAATGATTCTGAACCTTTTTATGGCTTTTTCTTGTTAGATTCGCCGGAAGATGAGGGAAATTATGATAAACCAGGCTGCTTCTTGTGATCTGAAGGAATTGGTTGTTAAGTTTATTCCTGAGATGATTGGAAGGGAAATTGAAAAGGCGACTTCTAGCATCTACCCACTACAAAATGTTTTCATTCGAAAAGTCAAGATCCTGAAATCCCCAAAGTTTGACCTTGGCAAGTTGATGGAGGTATCCGTCTGTTATTGTCCTTAATCCGTCATTTTCCCTGTTTGTTACGGTTCTTGGCTGAGTTGTAGGATGTTTATGACTTGCATTCCCATATCATCCTGCTCGATTTGTCTGAATGTGTTGTTGGTCTGTTGGTGGAAGTGTAGGATATATTGCTCTTTATAATGGCTTATGTTTTCTGATGGTATGCTGATCTTTTATTTTTGCTTAGGTTCATGGTGATTATTCGGAGGATATTGGTACAAAGTTAGAGAGACCTGCTGACGAAACTGTGGAGGGTGAGACTGAAATTGTTGGAGCTTAAACAGTTGCATTAGTTTGTGGATTTGAAAATCATGTGTAAGTCATCTAGATGGCTAATTTTTGTTATGTCAGTCTGAGATATCAAACAGATTTTTTTGGCTTTTGTTATGCGTATTGCTTTTTGTTGTCTGCCCATCCATATAGATGAGTGATTCGGAATTGGTTATTTTAATTTATGTCGCTACTTGCTAGAGATTTGGCATTTGAAGCAATAAATTTTTATTTTTTTTTTGGTAGGGATGAAAATATAAATATTTTGATTTTTACTCCTTACAATTGGAGTATTAAAAATGTAGACGAATAAATTTTGTTCTGAACCTTGAAGTTTTTTTATTGCCACTTGATTTTGGGCAGGATTTAATAGTTTAGATTCGTGTTATATTTTAAGAAATTACAAGTGAGTGTCGTATTAGAACCATAAAATTTATGGTACTGACTCTGAGGATAGTTAAAAAATAAAGGACAGCACAATTTAAAAATTTGCCTCTTAATTGATTTTTTAAAAAATTTGTTGATAAGGCAAAGTTTTAAAATTGTTATTCTCTAACTTTATTTATGATTTATTAATATTGAAACTTGCAGTGACTTTTTTTAATAGTGACAGAGATAGACCTTATGTAAAGGCAATTCAGTCCATGGAGGTGTTCTGCAAATAGGTGAAACGGGAATTAATCCGAGCACGCGCTCTTTATATTTCATCTGCCAAATGGGGAAAATTAGGAGAGTTCACCAATTCACTTTACTATGATAGACGAAATAATCCCTGAAACTTGCCAACTTACAGCAAATAGCAGTTACACCCAAGCAGAGAACCTCTCTCAACCTGACTTAAGAAAGTTATAGCCTATGTTTAAAATCCAATGCAAATGAAATAAATGTCAAGGAGACAACCTATCTCATCTATTAATTGTCATAATTGGTAAAAATTAATTTAACACGGATACTCAAGTTGCTTTATGTTTAATATCAAAGCACAGTCATGGTTCCTACCATGTGAATGTTCCCACAATAACAAAAAGATGCCCAACTATTATATCCAATTTTGCACTTAGATCCAGTAGAAACAAGTTGAAGCCAAGTTGACATGGCCTCTAAATCAGTTAGTTACGCTCTCCAGATTACCTACATACCCAAAGAAATCAAGCACTTCTGCAATTTTGCTATACGGCTTTTGCAGATGCGTCTTGTTTCCAGGGTATGCCCACAAACAAATACAGAGACGGAACCTTCACTTGTTTTCACCGTGCATTCCTGGAAAATTACAAAAGCAGAAGCTATAAATTCCATCTACTAGAAGAAAACAATTCGCAGCGGAGAAGTTAAGAGTAAACTAGTTGGATGGTTCTCCTTCTCTGTTACCTTCCCTCCTAAAGGTATCAAATCAATATCAATGGACAGTGAGCCGTTTGAATCACCCATGAATCAATTCTATACATTCAATTTCAAGCAATCACATTTCACACAGATTACAGCAGCCATAGCCAAAACTTGATCGTATGGAAGCTCTACTTCTTTTTCCCCTCTTTATTTTTTAATGTCGGTTAGATTACAGCATTAACCTCCAAAATGGAGCCGAACTACAGTAGTGTCCTCGCATATTGCGGCGCCTTCCCTACGTTGGAGTAGGCAAAAAGGTCATTTCAATTTTATTCTCGGTCCCGTGGGGCAAAAAGCGAAAGAAAGCTAGGCATAGATGGAACAAAAGGCGTAAGCAAAGCGGCGCACATGTGAGGGAAATAACGGGGGAAGCGTAGGCTTTCTGGTATATTCACGATGGCGAGATACAGCTGTAGGCCACCTGGAGGCATCAAAAGAGATATGAGATATGAGATATGCCAGCTCATCACCGGCCCCTCATTCAATTACCTTTCTATCCCAGGGGAGACGGAGATCACAGATGGTAGTGCTTAAAAATGATGATAATGACGTGTTATAGTATTTACTTTTGTGCTGGGAATGGATGGTGGTGGGGTGGGTGACCACTAACCCTTCCCCGGTTCACTCAAGGTTAGCTATTTGTAACTAACCATAGATTATGGTTAACAGAGAATGAAAACACACGCAAAGACTGGGTTGTGCGGAGGGGAGTGGGTTTTTTTTTAGTTAAAGGGAGTATTTTTTTAGAAAAATAAAATTAAAAGGTGTTTTCATCATTTTTAATATTTGGGAGAATGAATAAAAAAAAAAAAATAGAGACTCAAGCAACTCCCGTTAAGTTAATGCACACTGGACAAAATGGGGAGATGGGGATGGATGGATGGATGGAAAGAAATAGAATGAGAATAGAATAGTGTAGGGAGAATTGAAGACAGGAACATATTCATAGGACTCGGATTTGATTTGAAATGGGAAAAGGCCGCTAAAACAAACAAGTGTAGGCAGTGGCAACTGGCGCCCACCACTACGCCAGTACGCTGTACGGGTAAAACTTGCAAGGATTGATAAGAAAAAAAGAGTGCTGCACCTTTCATGGTCACTGCTCAGACCGGGATGCTGTTAGTGTCCTGTGCAACACTAGCAGAGTCAGTCCCCTCCTTTTGACCTTAAAAATGTCACATACTTTTTCATTGTCAGTACTCTTTTGAGTATTTTCCTTTTCATTTGCAGTTGCCGTTGCCGTTGCAGAGATTTAATGAATTTAAATCTCTTGCAATGCTAATGCTAGCCATTCTATCAATCTAATAAACAAACACTCAATTCGAATTCCAAATTTCTCTAACTTATGGCATCTGCATGGGGATGCTGGCAAGGTTTATACGTTTAGCAGGAGATTATTATTATTATTATTATTTAATGGCCCAAGAGAGAAAGTATACTGACTTGGTATCATATTGATTCATATTCATCCAGTCATTACGTAGCAAAACAGCAGAGGCATATAAAAGTGACTCAAACTTTGATTGGACTAATATGCAGTGTGCTTCACAGAACTGCTTCGTCTTATTACCTTGCAGCCAAGCTTTAATCCAACCAAACAACAAAACCGCTCTACTCCAAATTAACTGCACGCGTCATATCGGTATTTCATTAACTTATCCTTTAGAACTATAATCCTAACTGATAAGGTAAGGTAAAAGTAGCACTAAATCATGTTTTCCCAGAGTATAGGCATCTGAATTAAGCGATTTATCTCAGACAAAATGAAGGATTTTAAAGCAAAATTGAGACATCACAATTACAGTCCGTGATGCCAAAGAGTTAGCCAGAGAAACATATTTACTGCTTAGAAGAATGGAAACTAAAAATGGAGAGGTCTGCTACAGCTACCAGCAGGACTAAAAAGTAAAGCTCTGAAAGGTGTCAAGGTTTGGCTCTACAAGGATTGATATGGATAAAATAGCATTAACACCCTTGCGAGCATGACTAATGTGTTTGTATCAGAGTTCATCCATGGTTTAAAGGGCCTAGGTCACAAAGAAAAGGGCCTATGCAAGTACAAAGATTGACAACAGCAAAAACAAGCTGTATCATGCAGTGGTTTACCTATCATAATCTTTCACATAAAGTTTGACAGAGTTTCAATGGTTTCCAGAAAGCTCAACCATAATCAAGCAAAGCCCAAAAAGAGATAAATACATACACACAGAAAGAAAGTAAGAACAGGAAGCCATAATCACCAACCAGTTTTCTACATATGTATGACTGCTTTATGAAATGAAAGCTAAATCGTCGCATGCATATATAAAAAAATTCACGTTCCATAATAATCACCTATAATCTATATTAGATGATGTTGCCAAACGGAATACTATACAAGCATCTATGCTGTATGCCTGTATTAACCAAAGTCATAATGAATGAGGATCGGGGTCTATGACAGCCTCAATGCTACAATTTTGTTACACAACTTGTATGAATCGAAGGATAAATAATTTAATGAAGGCTTTACAATTTTGTATGCCTGCATGGACAAAGATTCTTCAATGAGGTTTACTACTACAAGTGCAGTTGCTATAGTATCATATTGGAAAAAAAAAAAAAAGAAATCATTGTAGTAAGTGTATTTATATTGCATAATTTGAATTACAGAAATATACAACAGACAGGCTGTGGGATTAAAAAGAGATGACTCATTTGGCAAGACAATTTACGAGAGATCTAATGGTGACATCATAGAATGGAGATTTGATATTAGGTATTGTGACTTGCACCGTATATGGATCAACCAGGTCATAATGGCTCTACGATGTAAATCAGTTTAACTAAAAAATTCTTGCAAATACAAGAGTCACGAGTCATTCACACGATGATAATAGGGTAGAATCTCGTACTCACTCAACTAATTAGCAAGCATTAAAGTAGATTTTCACATAGAGGGAACATTTGCATAGGTACAAAACTAAGTTTGAACCTTCCAACCTTGACAGTCTCTCTATTACATTTCCCTGCAAAAGTGACAGAAGCCCCCACAATGGCCGTTAAATGAAAAAGTGATAGTGTCTCTAAATTTATCTGTGCTATTTCTCCCCTCTCCTAGACCAGCTCTCCCATATTTACTCTATTGGGTAAGAATGTGCACTGTTCTGCATTACTAGCTTACAGCATCTACCGGAAGTAAGACAAATATAAGACAGGCTGAAACTGCAAATCATGAATGTACTAACTGATGAATGAAAAAATAAAAAATAAAAAAATGAGGATATACTCGTATAGAACAGAGAAAATTTTTTAGATTATATAGTTTTTGTAACATGGATGGTAAAATTAACACTTATGAAGAATATACAGCCAATTGAAAAATTGTGTCTACTCTGTTAAAATAGCTCAGATGATTTAAGGCTGTGAATTTAAAGAGTGGGGAGAGACAAACAAACAGAACCGTTTCTAATCGTTGATAAATAACAACTCACTAAAAAGTTTCGTTAATATTTAATCGATGATGACTTTCAACATCTCTACTCGTTCTTCCAAGCATACAAAATGAGCGAGAACCCAAGACCTTGCAGTTTGTTATCTGGAAATCTCTGAGAAAAAGACCAGTGCAACATATTTGCATCAGGAAGGGGTTGAGTTGCCCACAATTTTTCAGCAGAGAGGCATGTTCTGAACATAAAGACAGCATTTCCAAGAGATGTACCAAAGAGCCAATTATGGACATCCCAGAAAACTTCCACTGCAAGACCATCGACCAAGATAGTTTGGTTCCCCCGGAACTTCCATCTCAGCCGCTTCACCTGCATCACAGTTTTGCTGTCTGTGCGAATTATAAGACACGGGTCATTAACACTTATCGTGTCACATTCAATCACAAGATTGTGAATTTGACCATTATCGCAAAACAAGGCCTTGGTACCAAACACCTTCTTCCCAAAAATATGTTCTTTCTTGGCAACAAAAACTGCTTGGGAGGGTATGGGGAAGGCATTGGTCTTCTTGAAAGCTTCTTTCCTCGAGTCCCCGAGAAGGAGAATCATTTGCCGATCTACAACTACTCCTACAAAAAATCCCTCCAATGGTTCAGGACCGGTCCCAAATTTAGCTGAAGAAAGGTCCCAATATATATCAATTTTACAAGAATAAGCTTTCAGATTCTTACAACCTCTTCTCTTAGAGAACAACCATGGCTTGATATCAACCTTACAAAGACACTGATTTGAAGAGTCATCGATCCCAACGCTAAGTCCTTGTCCCATCAAATTCTTACTCCAAGCGACTGTAATCAGGCAAGACCGACCACGCAGTCGGCATTGATAAACACAAGTAACCAGATTCTGCGCAGTTCTACTAGAGTGTGATGATGAAGAATCGGCAACTTGAATTCCATTTTCACCAAAACAAGAAGGGAAATCCCTCATTTTCGTAGTAGGCACTCCAATTCACAATTCACTTTCCAAGTTCTTCTGTATTGTTTTTCGACAAACAACTGGTGTGTCCACTTTTGCAGCGAGAACAAATAGTATAGAAGAGCACTCAGGAATAGGAACTTGCGGAAAAGCAAGAGAAAAGTGAAGACGGACTGCTAAATCTATTCAGAGAAGAACAGTAGAGCGCGTGTAGATAGAAGACAAATTCGGAGAATGTATGGAGTAAAATAGCTCATAGAGAAGCAGACAAAAAGTAAACTTGTTTCACTGTCAATGCCTCTGCTAAAACAATCTCTAACAATTTCTAAAATAGCTCATGGAGTAAATTTTTTTTTTTTTCAAGCAGAAAGAATAAATACAAATCATGGTGACAGCCTTAAAAACCAATGGAGGTCAGAGCAGGTAAAAGAAAAAGAAAGGGACAACATGAAGGAAAATAGCAACTGGGTATTGCTGGAAAGCTGATTTGAGAAGATTACACTACACTGAAAAGGGGAGAGGGGACGGAGAAGGTCGTATTCTCCCTATGCAAACCTTCTTTTACCTGACAAGACCTCATCCACATGAATAACAGAGGAACAGAACTCAGACCTTCGAACAGAGACTCAAGAGAGAGTAGAGTAAGAGATGAGGGAAAGCTTGAGATTTGGAATCCTCCACTTTAATGGAAAATAAATATATACATACACGCAAAGCAAAATCAATATTGAGTATTTATGGTTGCAATTTTTTTTGTATTTAAGAAGAGGAGGAGGGGACAAGAAGCCAAGGTCAGAATTCAGAAACCGGTTCCTAGGAAGTGGAACCCACAAGGTCGTGTAAATGCAACCACGATGTTGCCCTTAATTTCCCAGGCTATGACAGTACATGCCATGCATGCCTCCATGCGTAACCTTCACAAAATTGAACAACCTGTCTTTTCTTTTCTTTTATTTTCTGTATTCCTATTTTTTTTTTCACATATTTCTTCTCCCATTATTAAAACTCATAATTGCCCTTAAATTTATAAATTTTTTACAGATCAAACTTTATTACATAAATGACTGTTTTGACTGACATAATCACGGGGGAAGTGGGCTTGACTGCCAGCTCGTCATTCTCATTTATCTCTCTCACTATCCATTGCCTTTGCTTTGGGATCTTTCACGGTACCATGTTCATTCCAGACTTCGCATTATTCCAAAGACTGGTTGTACATCATCCGCAAAATCATGTGTACATAAATTGAATGTTAATTAGAAAAAAAAAATACCATAAATATTAAAATCAAAATTAATTATTATAAAATTATATACATCATCAATAAAATAATCAAAATTAAATCCAAAGAGTTTGACCAAACAAATCTAGATTTGCATTTTTTGTAATTAATCAAACTTTTTTTTTTCTAACAATAATGCATATATGGTCAATTTATTTTATCCTCGTTGGTGGTAGTAAAATAATATTGGATTCTGTTCTGTGCTGTGCATGACGCTCTCGTTTTGTTTTGAGGTTAAAAACAAAAGGGGTTAGAATCTAATGTAGTTGTGATAGAGGGTTGATGTGCAACTTGAAGTATAAAAAGAAAAGAGAAATTAAAATTAAAATGATGATTGGCTGGGATTTTCAGTGAGATAAGAAGTGGTGTTCGCGTGTTGTGGTCCGTGGTGAGTGGGCGTTTGTTACGGCCCAATTTCGGCCCGCTTGCTTCGGTGCCCTAAACCTTAACGGGCCAATCCCAATTCCAAACACGTTTATATCAGCCTTTCGTCTCCTTAGTCGAACTTTCCCTTTCCTGATGCTACTTTATTTTTGTTTGGTGATATAACTTGCTATTTGATTTTGATCTTGATTTATCAGCTACCAAAGAGCACTTAAAAAAAATATTAATGTTAATATCAAAAAACATGTCATTTTCATATTGCAAACATTGATATCTCATCAATATATATAGCACATTATTTGAATTTAACTTTTAAAACAGGTTTTTAACTTAATCTATAAAAGGTCATATTTATATCAAAATTATATTTACGTATTTTTATAATTTACGAAAAAGACATTTTTTTTTACTATTTTTCCTTTTATATTTAAAATTCAACTAACTTAAATCAAATATTTGTAAATATGATATTCCTGTAACATTTAACATTATTTAGCAAAAGTAGCGATAATGAGGTGAGTTATGTCATATGTGACTTTGATAAAATAGCATATGATGGATGCTTAAGGAAACAGTAAGATAATATTAACTTATTGTGTTAAGATAATATGATTTTTTTTGTCATAAATAAGATAGAAATATAATTTTTTAATATTAACTTAAACATTTAAAAAATATACTGAATTTGATTTCAAAATGTATAAAAATCAATACAAATATTAGAAGCCACATTATCATTAGACCAAGTCTCACTTTTATTCTATGATTAAACCAAGTAAATGCAATCAAAGAATCAAAAGTATGCATAGTATGTGAGCATAAAAGTGAAATAATAATAATAATAAATAAAAGCATATATGGCTTTGCTGTCACATTGTCTCTTTACAAAAAGAAAAAGTAGTCACCTTATAATTTCAGTACATGTTAAGAACAATCATTGTAATTAAAGTGTTCTAAAAATAATAATGATATTTAACTATTAATCAGAAGGAGGCTGGCTAATCATCATTAATCTGAGCAGATAGTCTTTTATTTTTTGGATGTTTTAACAAAATGAAGTAGAATGAAAGTAAGGGTAGACGGACATAGACGGCGATGGCAATGGAGTTGTTCGAACTCATTCGTGGCGGATACATACAAATGGGAACCAGAGAAAAGAGATGATTGATGTATAAATATGATCTCTGTGAAGTCGTATTAAGCGGAGAGGTTCGACGAAGAGATGATAATGGAGTCGGCAAGAGTTGAAAATGATGGCAATGCCATGGCAGGCATCGGAGTCTCCCCTCTCATTCTGCCTCTAGAAAAACGATATATATAAGCTTGATTACCAAGGTTGGCCGTTCAGCATGAATTGGCCTTGTCCGTATAAATACATATATATTCTTTCCTTTTTTCTTAAATTTTTGAAATTCAATTGGTTTTTTTCTTTCTTATGTTGTTGAGCTATTTTGCATTTCCATTTCTACTGCTTTTAAACTTGTCAAGTTCAAATTTTTACGTTCTTGTTACTTTTCCGATTCAATATGAAATGAATCACCTGGGTAACCAGCATGTCTTGTCTTGATAATGGCTAGGCTCCACCAAATTCGCCAACACACCAAACATTAATTCAAGAGACACTATTTTCTTTAAACATTACATTCAGAAGAAGGCAGCTAGCTGGATTGCACAAACAAGAATCAAGTTTGTCAAGTTTCAGTTACAAGAAATATGTATGTTTTGAAAGGAAGAAGAAGAATATTTCAGCAATCAAAGTTGGAAAATAATAAAAGACTCAACATTTTCATTTGTTTTTGAAGAATCATATCATAAAAAGAAAAAGGTAAAATACGTTCAGCATTAGATAAAACGTTCATTATTCAGACTAAGTTGAGGAAGGATGAGTTGCAGCGGTCCCAGAAAAGGCCCATTATCTTTCGTAGTATAGTGGGGTGTTTGTTGAGGCACCCTTTTCCGTTAGGGCAGGCCCCATTGATTCTATCACTATCTCTTTTGAGATGAAGAAAGGAAATAAAAATGGAATGGAGCAATTGTTTATAAGAAAATTCAGAGTCACCTGTGATTATTTATGACTTGGAAAGTTGCAGTGCAACCCAGCTCACCACCAGCATATGCCAGAAAGACATTCATTAAAAGCATTGTCAAAGGCGCAAATCAAGGAAGTCAGTCAACTAACTGTATGCGTAAGGCCTAGTAGTAGCAGTAAGTAGCAACTCCATCATTCTTCTCATAGTAGAAGCTGCCTTTAATGTGTAATTTCCATCATTAAAACATAACACAACCTCTTAAACTTATCCCAACATCCATCTATTATTCTTTATCCTTAATTAGTTACACCCCCCTACCACCATAAAATTTGAACACCCCTTAGCATAAAAGCCAAAAAATTCCTCTTAATCATCCTTATTATATATATCCCATGCTTCAAATTCTTCCTTATCAAATAATCAATTCCCTCCTCTCCTCAAGTCTACTCTGCATCAAATGCAAGATTTAGATCAAACTAAATGATTTGAGATAAAGAGACACAGCAGGGAGAAAGACACAAGATGATCCCAGCTTGTTTCGGCCAACCCACTACGCCACGAAGCAGCTCTCAATGTCAATTGTCCCAGAATTTGATAACCTGCATATATCAAATTCAGCTTTGCAACTCGCCCTCCTATGTGACCCTGAGTTGGTCCAGAACCCTTTTCTCTCACTCATTAACCATCTACGCCTCAGATGCCTTCTCCACAACCATATCTCTTAACTCATCAACCTTGTCATTCTTCCGCACAAGGCCCAGTTCAAAATCTATTTATCTGACCCGCCGTCATTTCCAGAAAATCAAGCTCTACTGGGACTTTACTCGAGCACAGTTCTGTCAAAACTATGCTGAACCAGAATCATGCTTCTACATAGCAATCTCGTGTAATGATAGACTTGAATTCTTCCTGGGTGACCTTTTTGACGATTTCATTCGCCGTTCCGCCGCATTAGCCACGACCCATCAACCCACTGACCCGATTATTCTCTCTAGACGAGAACATGTGTTTGGGAGTAGGAGTTACACATCACGAGCACAGTTCTTGGGTTCCAAACACGAAATAGAAATAGAATACAATGGAGGAATGCTCAGAGTGAAAGTGGATGGTAAAATCAGGTTGGTCGTGAAAAGGCTGGCATGGAAATTCAGAGGAAATGAGAAAATCTTCATCGATGACGTTGAGGTAGAGTTCTATTGGGATGTGTTCACTTGGGTAAATAATAGTAACGGTAACTACGGAAACGGGCACGGTGTTTTTGTATTTCAAGTCGGCGATGGTGGTGTGTGGCCAGAAATTATGGGACAAGAGAAACGGTTAATGGGGAAGAGCTTGTCAGTGTCATCGGGACCAGCGATGATATCATTATCGCCGTCGCCGTCGAACTCAAGCGTGTTACAGTGGGCCGAAGAAAGCAGCAGCGATGGTGGGAGAAGCTCATGCTCTTCATCAACGAGATCATGCGGGAGTAATGCCAATAGTGGGTTCTCTCTTTTGCTCTATGCTTGGAGAAGAGATTAGAATCTGAAATTGGAATCAGCACTCAACGTTCTTGCGTTTGCAATTTCTGCTTTACTTAATCATGTGAATGTGATAGATTGATAGATATCCTTCGGAGATTTAAACGATTATTTCTTTTCTTGGGTTTCAATTTAAATTGCAATCGATTACCCGATCTATGCATGTTTTAACAATCAACAAAGGACATTGCTCTTATCCAATAAAAGGATACTTAATGAGAGATCAGAATGGTACGTAACATGAAACTATTATCTTATATATATATATAAAAGGTATCATCCCATACCCATGTTATAATAGAGTAGTCTCAAAAGGTCAAAACTGATCAATTATACTTTATAATACAGTTGAGTTGCTCCCATGTCATTATTCATTATTCAAAGCTATTTTGCTTCCTAAAGAGTTTAATCACTTCCACATTTGCTTTTATCAGATAATCATTTTCACTTTAATTCTTCAGTCAGAAGTCCATTTACTTTTCTTCAGTAGCATACAGATCAGAAAGGTGACCATAAAAAGGCTTGGTTAGTGAGGTTCCAGGTACTGCCCCAACACGACTACCCTGAAAGCAGCCATTTCCTTCTCTGGCGTAAAATACTTGGATTAACTTTTCTTCACACGAGTCAGGCAAAACTATGTATCATCTATAAGTGGACTGCTCTCTCTGTGTTCATCGCAACTCTAACAATGAACAACTGTCTGATTAAATAATCATCAACTGCCAATGAAAATATTGGCATGTGATGTGAATGAGAAACTTTGTAACATTCAACCACCAGAGCTTCCAAAATTGAAAATCTGCCCAATTGCTTCTAGCGCGGAAACATTCCAACTCTCAGCATGTCTAACAATCTATCAAGTGAAAAGTTGTTGGGGGTCAATCGATATGAAACTAAAAAAGCCTATTAATGCAAATGTTGTACATACAGTGTCGTTCTAATGCCGACCTTGAACTCTCTATCCAATTCATAGATCGTGCTTCCATCAATTGAAATGAGAGGTCTCCATGGAAGCTTCAACTTGGTCCTGCATATCCAGCAAATGCAAGTTTACAAATATTATGCCAAACTAACATCCGGCAATTGAGAGAGAGCAAGAGTTTCGCTTGTTTTCACATTAGCAATATACTAATGCAGCAGTTTTTCCCTAAATTTCTAGAGCGAAACTTTTCCAGTCTTTATAGATACTCTATTTTCCCTTAGTTGTTTGTGATTTATGAACAAGAAAGCTATGGACGGAAACTTAGGCATTCAGAAAGATTATTACAATCTCACCCCCAGTTTGAGAGAAACCCTAATTTCAGTTGGTTTAAACAAACACAAAGATCAAGAATCACGCGAAGCACCTCAATTTCCAGGTTGCCAGCACAAAATTCGAGTCAGAATTGATATCCTGCATATCAAGTTATATCATAAGCAAAGCATTCGTATACAAGTTATCTCATAAGAACAATAATGGTAATAATAACTCAGCGTATAAAAGCTGAGTTGGAGGCCCACAGCCAAAAATAGAAAATTCATTAGTTTTAGGGTCACAAGCTCCCAGCAATGAGTAATAAAAGGCACTAAGGATCTGGAATCTAAGATTGAGGAAACTCAGACTAACGATACCCTTCGTACGGACTTCCAGTTTCTTTCGAATTTAAAAGAGCACACTTAATGTCAATCCATTAGCAACACCAAAGGCTACAAGATTCATGTCTGTCTGTTTATTAAATAATTGAAAAGTGATCTGACGCATAAGTTCCAGTTTTTTATGTGAAACTAGCATCAAACGTTAATTCAAAGAGTGACTACCTTCTCAATCCGCCGGAGTCTAATTGACGCACATTCAAAGAAAGGAACAAGCAATTTCAAGTTGCGCTCATATAACTGCTTACCTGAATAGCCACATATCACAATTTCAGTTGATTTTGTCACATTTTCGCACTGATTTATTTATTTATTCACTTAGTAGTTTGTCTGGGTATTTTGCAATTTATAAACAGCTAGCAGAGAGAGAGAGATAACAATTCAACTCAACTTATTGACTGGGACTGAGTAACTGAACTACAGAAAGAATCTTTACTTAGTAATAGTAGATTTGACGTGATGAAAAGCGCACCAATCGAAAGCAATATTAAGCGAAACTAGTTTTGAAATCAAAATATAAGGTAGATAAACCTCGGAGACAGACTTTATTGATGAAAGTTAAAAGCTAATATTTTCCAGCGTGTTATTTTAATAAGAATACCAATAAAAGAAAGGACAAGAACATAAACAGAACAAAACGAAGGTGTGATCTTCTAAGGAATGACGAGGGAGTGTATATTGGAAGAGGAAAAGAAAGTTCCGAATGGCTTAACAACATGATATTTACGGCACATAAACAAAATATGAACAAATTACGCTGACATGAATAAAATTTAGTCCATAATCAAAAATAAACAAAGACGAGATTTCAGTGAAATTCAGCAATATAGTGGAAAGCATGTAATGCATTTAGTGCATCAATATCAACTAGGGAACTAACAGATGAATCCAAGAAGAGAGACAAGGCCAGATGCATTTGAAACATTAAAAAATAGTACAAGGTAAAACTCATAATTATTCTTACCACGAAATTTAATAGTTGGATCTTCAAAGATGCAATCTTCAGCATAAATTGCAGAAGTAAAATTCCCTGATCGTCAAACACAAGCAAGTGAAGTCTCTGTTAAACTAAGAACAAGAAACCCAATTATGACCTCTATTGCTATTTCTCTAAGGATGGTCCTTGAAGTGTTCGCAAAGTAATGTTTTCTGCATACATTCTGCATAATATAATCTAGTAAATTCCAAAAAGAAACTGATGCTATGATTATATTTTAAATAGAAAATCAAGTGTATCATGTATATGAATCACAAAAATCGTCCTCGTGTAAAAGTTATAAAACGGTGCTGATATATGATAGAAAGAAAAAAAATAAAAGAGTACCCGTAACAAAATAAGCGTTCTCATAATCAGATTTAATGATCATTAGAACATCGTCAACACTTGAAACCGGGAGTTCCTCAGCTTGTTTTGCAATATCTCTGCCCAAAATGCAGCACATCAGGGGACCCAAAAACAAATAATTGGGAAAAGCAAAGGCAGGGTTTACCAACAAACTAAATAAACCTTTCTTGGTCGGAGGGAGAGAAAAGCCTGAGGAGCTCGGTGACGCCGCTTACGGCCAGTTTTAATATCTGAGGGGTTTCTCTATCGTAAGTAGCAGGATCTTTTTTGTTATAGTTGGGTGCGGTCGAGCAGGAATGGACGCCAGGGGTTCTCTGCAAGTAAAGAGTCAGAATCCAAACTATATCGAAGAGGATCATCGCTAATATCAAGTAAATGATAATATTTGTCTCTGCCTGTTTTAGTCGGGACTGGGAGAGCGCGGGTAAAAGTAGAGGAGATCGTCCACAGTACCACGCCGTAGCCATTTTCGAGGAGATTGAGGAAGCGAAGGCTTTGAGAGAAAGGACTTCACTTGACTACCCCGTGCAAATAGAGCAAGGGAAACACGGTCCCAACTCTAAACTCGAGAGCCCGTCGCCATTGAATTTGAGACACTAGATTAGATACAATGGAGTTATGTGTGGGCGAGGGCCGGTGGGTGTGGCACGTTAGTGACACCACGGGGCAAATCATAACATATAATGGACCCGGTCCATGTAAAAGCCCAGTTCTTCCATATCCAGTATCCTCATCTGCGACTCCAACTGACAACGGCGATGGCCTTACTGTTCTTGCGGCAGTCTTGTCTTCCTGCTCCAACGAACC
Source organism: Bauhinia variegata (assembly GCA_022379115.2). Classification (NCBI taxonomy): domain Eukaryota; kingdom Viridiplantae; phylum Streptophyta; class Magnoliopsida; order Fabales; family Fabaceae; genus Bauhinia; species Bauhinia variegata. Next base: position 26,908,495 of record CM039429.1, on the reverse strand, counting down.
CCGTGGCCTTGTTGCTACATTTACATTTATGACCACATAGAAATTTACCTTATAATTTTAATTAATTTAGTCAATTCACATGCTTAAACTCGAGAGGATTTTATCTGTTACAGCTAATTAGGTTACAAACTTTGAGTTATAGTATGGTATAAAAATGACTTATTGATCACTACGTACATTAATTAACTGCTCCAATCTTCCTTGATGTTTCAAAAAAATAAAATAAAATAAAATATCAGAACGAACTAATTATTCAGCAAATAAGGGGAAAAAAATATATAATGAACCTTATCTAGTCGGATCGATTCCGAGAGGGGAGTCTCTCTGCAGGATACAATTTTAAGCCGGCACACTGAAAATGAAAGAGGTGGTCAATAAAACCCAGAGAGTACGCAACGCACGCACACAGATATCATAAAAATTAATTGGTATGATCTCCATTTTGCTGCAACTTGATCAATTCCCAATTAATTAGTCAATTATATAACGTTTAGCTTTTGACCAACTCTAGCTAGCTGCCATTACTTTAGGAGCTTTCAACGATCAAAATCAGGAGAATGAATGGAGGAAACAACTTGAATGAATATGTAAAAGAAAAAAGTATATTGCAGAATTGACGACAAGTGCACGTTTCAAACACGTTATTTGAATTGAAATGAGGCTCCAACTAGAAGCTAGTGCAATATGTGTTTTTTCTTGTACAAATATGTTATCATTAATTTAAAAGCTCCACTGACACCCAATTAGGAGGATGTTGGAGTGATACATATGTACCCACTAGCAATTTATTTTTATTTTTTTAAAAAACATCCTTAATTATCTATTTCTGCAGTCTCCCTCCAACGTATCGAGAGGATGAATTTTAATTAATAATTGTTAATAAAGGTGAGCATGAAAAGATAGGCACCCATATTGACAAAACCACGACGTTAAAAGAGACAAGCTAATTAGCTGGGTGAGTTTAATTTGATAGATATCTACCAACCAGCTCCAGCTGACGATGCATGCGAGCCTACCCCAACTTTCTGAGGACCAAACAGAACAACACGTACGTTAATTTCCACAAACACTTGCCAAATATGCAAAAGGGATCACACGAGAGTGTGCCCTAAGTATTATAAAGCTAAACATGTGCCATAAATCACAGCTGGGATGTTTCTCTAATTTGCTTACACGTACAGTATATCCCTTATCCCATCTCTTGCCCTTTTCCTAATTTGATTAATTTCTTTCTTTTTTTTTTGTTTTATATTCTTGAATTACTCTGGCAAAAAAGTAAAGGAGGTCGCAACACATGCATGACCTACTTGAGCTGTTTGCACGACGTTTGGGTTGGCTTGAGAAGCTAAGATTGCATTGGGCCGGTGCATAGGATCCGACTTATGTGTGCATGTGCTGCTGTTGACAACGGATGCACCCTAACCTCCAAACACCACACGTGCTCACTTCCCATCCGGATCAGCTTCGGATAGTTATGTCCAAAATATTATTATTCAAATCATATTATATAATACCTCACCCCGTTTGCTGGGTTCTTCTGTCGGGTTTCTACTTTCTGATCCGTATTATTGTTCAACAAAAGAAAACCAAGATAACGTTTTCTGCTTATAATAAATGATCGACTTTGTATATGTAAATATTCATATTATTTTACCTTTGTTTATGCATTTTTCTTTGATTACGTGCTTTGATCTACATAACATTTTAATGGTTAATATTTTTCTAATTATAAAAAGAGGAGACAAATGGAAGCGTATGAAGCATCCGTGATACAGACTGATCTTGGTCATGATGGTTACATCTAAAAATTGGCTGTGTTTCTCCGTGACTGTCATTGGCTTCGGTGAAGAAAACAATTCTTTCAACATCAATTAATGAAGGTTATTATTATTATTATAAAGCTAACGCATACAATTCTAAAACTATTTTTTAGTAGTAATCATTTAAATATTATATAAGTTTATGTAATAATATATTTTTTATTTTATTACAAGAGAGAAATACAATATAAGAATAAAATGAAGATTAATGAAAAAAATTATAAAATATATATAATAGTTTGTAAATTTTATTTATTATTTTTTAAAATTATATAAATGAAAAATTATATAAATTAAAAAAATAATATCTCATTATAAAACTCACAAAAATAATATAAAAAATTAATACATACGACCTACACAATAGCATCTAATCTCTTTTAAACACCGGTGCATTACTTTAGTTTTTCTCTCTTCTTTTTCTTTGGCTTTTCGTGGTTTGTCCTTTGCCCTCAATATGCGGAGCGGAAATGCTTTCAATCTAATTTTTGACTCTTAAGCGTACGGCATTTACGGAATTCACGACGATGAGTCAAACTTGGAATCTTGAAATGTTTCACTACGTACCATACATCACTATTGTCGTAATAATAATCATTTTACTTTATCATGGAAAGATACATTTGACTGTAAGTTATTTAATTTTTATAAATTGTGAACTGTCGATTGTACGTGTATAGTCAAGAGATTCAAATAAACAAAAAAAATATAAAATACAAGAAAATAAAAAATAAAAATTCAATCCAATTATATTATTATTGATAAAATAAAAAATATCATAACGTCACAATTTGACAAAAAATAGTAAAAAAAAAAAAGAAGAGAAATTTATCTGAATATTAAATTTGCTAACATAAAAAATAAAAATTGGCATTGGTTGCTGTTAGAGGAGAGACATAATATGTTAGAGGAGGAAATTTGATAACGATCCGATACTATGATTGGATGAGCTTGGTTTAGACGATAAGAAGGGGGAGAGTCACTAGTGGGGAAAGAATGAATGTAAGAACAGCAAATTTGAACCTTTTTCTTTCATGAAATTGAATTATTGAACCTAATTAAATAAAATTATATAGATGAATAATTATTACAAGTTTGGTGTGAACCACTGATGTATCATCCATCATACTCACCTAATCAAGTTAACATATGCAAAAAATTTATCTTTGAATATTACTAACACCGTCAGCAACTATATACATGTATATTGTTGTTTGTTTATTAAACCATGGAAAATTTAATTTCATGAAGACATATTTACAAAAAAGTATAATGAACAAAGAACAGGTAAAAGTCCGATAAAAAGAAAATTAAAAAAAAAGTAAACGTTTGTGGAGGTGCTTACCAAAAACAGAAAAAGTAAACGCTCGTACTCATACGAAAAGAAAAGTGAACGTTGGCTGGCGCATTTGTTTGGGGAAAAAGGAAAAAGAAATTGCAACTACGAGTCAGATTGGAGCATCGATCTCGCAGGTCGTATCAGCAATCGGACCCATATATGCATTAACTGTTATTTTACATTTTTAGTTTTGCATTTGCATTGCAGTCCTGTTCTGTGCTTCCCTCTTTCCGTCACCCATTTGTCACGTTCCGTCGCGAGGTGGGTGTCAAGTGAATTATTATTATTTGATATTTGATAAATTTCTAGTTTTTTTTTTTATGTCTTCGAAGGGTTACAGAAAAAGTAATATATATATATATATATTATTTTTTTTTGGTGAAATAAATATTATTGCTCTCCATTTTTCCCTTTCCGGTCTCTCTCTGTGTGTCAGTAAAAAAAGAGGAAGGCCAAAAGGAGAAATCTTCTAATCATACTAGAAAAGGGAGAGCAACAAGAGAAGAAGCAAAATTAGACTAGAGAATGAATGGTGTTACACACCTTGAACCCGATTACTCTGAGTTTGTTGAAGTTGATCCAACTGGCAGATATGGCAGAGTACACCCTTCTTCCGATTTCTCTCTTTCTTTCTCTCCCTCTCCGGCCGCTGAGTTTGATGATCTTTTTCCTTTGTTTGTTTGCAGTACAATGAAATTCTAGGCAAAGGAGCTTCAAAGACAGTGTATGAATTCAAAACTCGTATTGTTGCTTTGGCTTTTAAGATGAACTTTTCTGATTTGTCTCAGTTGAATTCTAGTCAGTTGGTTATTTTGCTTGTTCAGTACAGATTCCCTCAGAATTTAAGCTCCTCCATGCTTTTCTTTGAGTTTTTGGGGATGGGCATTTAATAGATGTGTCCATTTCTTTAATGATCGGTTTGGGTTTTTCAATTGGTGCAGATATAGAGCATTTGATGAGTACCAAGGGATTGAAGTTGCTTGGAACCAGGTCAAAGTGTATGATTTTCTGCAAAGTCCTGAAGATCTTGAGAGACTTTATTGTGAAATTCACCTCTTGAAAACATTGAAGCACAAAAATATTATGAAATTCTACACGTCTTGGGTTGATACTGCAAATCGGAATATCAACTTCGTAACTGAAATGTTCACTTCTGGTACTCTCAGACAGTAAGTTCTCCGAAGTTGTAACTATTTTTTCCCTGTCTATATTTCTTGTATTCATTTTCCTTTTTGTGCCTCTGAGATCTGTCTTATTCCTCTTCTCCTTTTGTTTGTTGATTCATTTTAATTGTCGACTAGGTATAGGCTAAAGCACAGGAGAGTTAACATCAGAGCAGTGAAGCATTGGTGTAGACAGATCTTGCGCGGACTTCTCTACCTTCATAGTCACGACCCACCTGTGATTCACAGAGATCTCAAATGTGACAATATCTTTATTAATGGGAACCAAGGAGAAGTGAAAATCGGGGACCTTGGCTTGGCAGCAATTCTTCGGAAATCCCATGCTGCTCATTGCGTTGGTATGTTTGTTTCCTCTCTGTATATCGCATGTTTGAAGGATTCATGGGAAATTTTGGCCAACTTCAACTCTAATCACTGTTAGGTCGTTGATGCCTTGATAATACGAGAAACTGCATGAAAGCAGTTTATGCTTCTGAGATAAAGTGGGATTGATTTAAAAAAATCAGTGGCTAAATTTAGAAGTTCATTTGTTAGATGATTTTATTTTTGCAGGAACCCCTGAGTTCATGGCCCCAGAAGTGTATGAAGAAGCATACAATGAATTAGTTGACATATATTCGTTTGGAATGTGCGTATTAGAAATGGTCACATTTGAATATCCATATAGTGAATGCACTCATCCGGCACAAATCTACAAGAAAGTTATTTCTGTAAGATTGCTCTCTTTTTCTCTGTTTGTTAGCGAGATGGGATTCCTTTTTTGGAGTATCTAGATTTTATTGGCGTTTTACGTCTCCAGGGTAAAAAACCAGATGCTTTATATAAAGTCAGTGATCCAGAAGTGCGACAATTTGTTGAGAAATGTTTGGCAACAGTGTCCTTAAGGCTCTCTGCAAGGGAGCTTCTGGAAGACCCTTTTCTCCGGATGGATGATTATGGATACGATTTGAGGCCAGTAGATAGCATTGAATCGGATGACTTGAATCCTTTCATCAGGCAACCATACTTTGATCTTCAGCGAAGTCATAGTAACTTCAGTGCCGAATACTCAAATGGTTTTGGCTATGAAGCTCTTGGAGATTGGTGTTCTTATCCGGCTGAGATCGAACCAAATGGTATTGAACTTTTTGAGTACCACGATGATGAACCCTCTGAAGATGTTGATATAAGCATCAAGGGCAAGAGGGAAGATGACGGTGGCATCTTTTTGAGACTAAGAATTGCTGACAAAGAAGGTTGGGATGTCACTTTTTATTATCTTGATATCTCTTTTATTTGTTGCTTGTAATGACTTGTAAATGTCAATCTGGAATTTAGCTTAGTGTGACTTAAATTTTATTGCAGGCCGTATTCGAAATATCTATTTCCCGTTTGACATAGAGACAGACAAAGCATTAAGTGTGGCAACGGAAATGGTTGCAGAACTCGACATTACTGATCAGGATGTAACCAGAATAGCAGATATGATAGATGGAGAAATTGCTTCATTGGTACCTGAATGGAGGCCAGGACCAGGAATTGAGGAAACTCCCCGATTCTCAAATCTAAGTTTCTGTCACAACTGTTCGTCTAATCATACTTCTAGTGGCTCCCTCATGGATTTTCTTTCACATGGTTCTGCCTCCAAGAACTTGCAACTTCTTCAATGCTGTAGACATGGATGTGCTTCAATGCACGGGCGATTCGAGGAGATTACATTCCAATCTGAGGATTATGATAACCATGTTGGCAGAGAAAACGGACCTGATATATCAAGCCAATCAGATTGCTTGCAGTATCAGGAATTATGGAATCAGCATGAAAGTTGTGAACTTAGTCCAGTTGAGTCCGAACCAAGTCATTCTGACGAACAATATGAACAATTAGATAAGCCAGTGTCAAGTGAAGATAAGGGAGAGGATGCCTGGGAAAACAAGTTCACCCCAAAACCAGGAAACTCCCTACGAAATTTATCATGGACCCATTACTTTTGTGCAGTTCCTTCGCTATATTGTGACCTTGAGGACAAGTATGAGAAAGAGATCCAACAGGAATTGAGATGGCTCAGAGCAAAGTACCAAATGGAGTTAAGGGTAGTTAAAGATCACCACTTTGGGCTAACAGCAGAATCGTCACAAGGCAGTGAAAGAAAGGAGGAAGCAAAAAATGAAATTTTGTTACATTCAGCGACAGATAAATTAGAGGGAGGCAACAATGGCTGGAATTGTGGTTCTAGCTGCCATTCTCATGCGAATAAGAGCTGCCCCAATTCGGAGATCCAAAGGGCCCGAAATTGTGAGGCGTTGGGTTCCCTCGGAGAAGGTAGCTTTACCACAAAGAACTTGTCATTGCTTCCACACTCCTTACACAGGGCGGTTTCCCTCCCAGTTGATGCTGTTGATATGTAAAATCTATGAAGCAGTCGTTAAATTCTTTTGTAGATTATATTTATTTATTTATACACTTATATATTGAGGCTCTTTGATTTCATTTATTTATTTTTTAGGTTGATGAATGAAACAAATAGCTAGGGTCGTAGCGGTGTACTTGGTAAAACCAGAATTTGGTAACGGATGGTTAGATAATTGACGCTTGTAAAAAATGTATGTAAATTTGCCAAGTTTCCGAGGAGTTGCCAGCCTTTAATTCTTACCCACCAGAAAATTTAGTAACGATGATATGAAGTTGTGCTCGTGCATGGTTTGTGGGTTTAGAGTTGCAATGATTGAATGTATCAATTAGGGCAGCCACTGACTAAAGATTAGGGCGAGGGATGCGCGTGGGCTGGAAATTCAACCATGGGTACTACTAGTTTGACTCGAGGTCCGCGTTTACATTGATTTACGTCAATTATTCAAAATGTTATCTATAATCTATAGGGAGGAAGAAAGTCATAATAATAATATTGCAAGGGACCCAACCAAGTTACGTGGCCAACGCAATTATTTGGTATGCCTGGGAAAGCGTATGCCAGTGACTTTGCTTCTGAACTTGGCTTTTATATTAATCCTGGAATGGAAGTGGAACGGAACATAGCATGGATGATAGGATGTCAAATCAACTATTTGAGGCCAAAAGATAGAATCATACTGCTGTATGCTCCCCCGCCCAAGAATCCTATTCCATGCATGCTTTCTGGTTTTTGCTAGGGAAGGACCCAAAAATCTTTGAGAAGACAGGCTCCTGCTTCAAGAAACAAACACTGACATTGATAGTGTTAATTAAATTGGAACATCATATACGATTGAGATGTTAACACTAACCCTTAAAAACAGAGACATGGATTTCTTGCAGTAAGATCTTGTAGTCGATTGAAAGTTATTCGATCTATTTATTATTACAGAGTCAATAATTAACTGTACAATAATAAACAGATCGACGGCCTGCAGCCGATTGCACCACGTAGTAGGCTGCAGAAAATTTATTTTCTTAAAAAATGGACTCTCTTCGTATTTAAATTTTAGCTGATTTAGAATTTTATTTTTGTTTTAAAATTTTAACTGTTTTAGAAATTCAAGACCTAATTAAATTTATTTTTATAATTTTACTTTAATTATTTATTAATTACCACTTCTTCTATTTTTTCTATATACGTTATATTAACGAGAATAATTTAGTTAACATTTTACTTACATTAATGATTTATTAATAAACATATATTAACTTAAAACAGCTAAAATTTAAAAACGGAGAGAATAGTAAGTTATATTTGTGTAGTTGCCGTTTTGATAGAGTAGCATTCCCATCATGTGGGGTCCTAAGTGTCTCAACTGCCTCTGCCAGCCAGAAATACAAGCATGTAACAAACCATCATCGAAGAAATGGTACTCAGATCAGATCTACAACACAACATTCTTGTCATTGAGATGAGTTCAGAAGATTAGATTAGCCTCCCGAGTGCATTATTCATGTCTCGAGTCTAGAGATGGACAATTTTATTCTAGTGTCCTCCACGCCATTTTCCCCACCCCCGACCCAATCCATGTTGCACGTACTACCTTTATTTTTATTTTTTGCTATTGGATGCTTGAAGATAGAATTGCCACCGGCCCAACCCCATGGGTCGATGCTTTAGAATTTGGGCCCACCTGAGCCCAACTCATTCTATGGCTGATTCGGGGCAGTCTCTCAAACCCTAACATTATAAGAGCTAGGGATTTCCTCCTTTCGCTTTTTCGTCCTCCGGAGCTGCAGTCCTTTGCGAGTCGCTGTTCTCACGGTCTTTGTGCTTCACTCGGCGCTGCACAGCTCATTGAACAATATGGCAGACAAGGCAGTTACTATCCGAACCAGGAAGTTCATGACCAACAGGCTTCTATCCAGGAAGCAATTCGTGAGTTTCCCAATTCACATTTTTTGTTCCTTCTTTTCCAGATAGAGTGACACATTTATGCTAAGGATTTCTGAGTGTGACTTAGTTCTTACTTTTCTTGTTTTACGATTCTCAAAACTCAATAAGTATGTTTGTTTGCTTTACCGTTCTTCATCTGTAACTTCACGTATATTAATGTCATCTATTTTTAATTTATCTTTAATCGTGATAATATTCAGAATCAAAGAGGTAGATTTGAATTTATTATAGATAACAGTGTAGAATTCATGTTAATCAGATAGCTAGAGGATTTAGTGAACTTAATTAAGAGCCAAATAATGGAAGATCCTTAGATGTGAACATTGTATTCTTTTATTTCACTAGTACCTTACCGTCCCTCAGAACACTCGAGGCTCACACTTTGTTAATTTGATATTGTCTTATGGAAAAAAAGGAGGTTTAATCAGTGTGTTCTATCTAATCATACTGTCACATTTTTTTTTTCAACTTTCTTTAATCCTTTTTATTTTGTAATAATAACAGGTCATTGACGTCCTTCATCCTGGGAGGCCGAATGTTTCCAAGGTATTTTCCTTCATTAAAATTTTGTGTTGAATCATTATTACTAATAATATTAAAAAGCTATCACGTGCTTAATTCAGCATTGCTCATTATGAATTTGTTTTGTATGGAATAAGGCTGAACTTAAAGAGAAGCTGGCTAGAATGTATGATGTGAAGGACCCGAACTCCATCTTTGTTTTCAAATTTCGAACTCACTTTGGAGGTGGCAAATCCACAGGTTTCGGTTTGATTTATGATTCAGTTGAGAACGCAAAGAAGTACGAGCCCAAGTACCGGCTTATCAGAGTAAGTCAGAATGATCTTTTATATGGATTGTCTATAAATTGTTCTATTTGATGCTATTTTCAATTTTTCATAAGCTCTTATCCTTGTTTCTTAACTGAGTAAAATTCGTGCTATATCCTATCATCTTTTTTATTTCTCTATTTGTTTCTCATCTGCGTAAATTACTGAAGGACATGACCTTAGAAAGAAGTGTTATTGGAACCTATAATCAAATTTGTTCTATCAAATGTTACTTTAGCAAAATTGACTTCAGCTAAATAAACATATGAGCAGCCAGTCTCTGAACAAGTGTATAATTGGATTCCATTTATTTTTGTGTTAAGGCTCTTATAGACTTGGCGTTATATACCCTAAAATTTATTATATGTATAACCTGTAACCTACTAAGGTGTTTAGTAGTTGGTGTCTAATTACTCATCACTGTGGTTCTCCTCTCTGTCCTCATTGCTATTAGCTTTAATGGTTATATTTCTCATCATTACATGTCTTGTCAAAGATGTTTTTCCTGTGCAAGAAAAAATATCAAGTTGTTCTTATGATATCTGAGATCAAGAACGATGTTTTGATATGCTCATCATTATTTATGCTCAAATTAAATGTCTCCTCTTTGGCAGAATGGACTTGATACCAAGGTAGAGAAGTCAAGGAAGCAGATGAAGGAGAGAAAGAATAGAGCCAAGAAGATTCGTGGAGTAAAGAAGGTAGTAAAATAGTCAAAATTGTCATTTTTAATTGTTGATATTGATTTTTGATTTATGTAAAAAAATTATTTAACTTCTTTCATTTGTTCTTTCCGTAGACCAAGGCTTCTGATGCTGCCAAGGGTGGAAAGAAGAAATGAGTTTTCAGATTGAGAAGGCTTGTGCTGATCTTAAAGGCTCATTGCAGTGGGTGTTTTCTAATAGCTATTTTATCTTCTTCTAGGTCCCAGAATGAGATATTTTGATTTCAATTGTTGTTCTTGGTTAAATTGATGTTCGGTTATAACTTAAGTTTTTTGAATATTGCAGTGATCAATTTTGAGAACTCTGTAGAACACCGCCCCCTGTTTCCAAATATTGAGTATATTCATTCATAGTGAAATGAGTATGCCGTACTGTGTATGCTTGTTTGTTTTGGATCCGCATTATTTTCACGCTTTAGAATTCTTTCAGACGATACAGAACAACTGAGTAATCGATAATTGAATGATTGTTTAGAATGGAACTTTCTAGGGAGTACAGTGTTAATGTTTCATTAGCACCGTTTGGGTTTCAATTAAATTTATTGAATTTGATCGCAAAATTGAACCTGGTTTCATGAACTTATTTCGTAGGGACAAAAGTGAAACACTAATTGAGTTTCAGGCATTACTATTTCTTGCGTCGCTTAAAATTATTGAAAAATTTCTATCAAAAAATTGTCTTAAATATATTACTAAATATAAAAATAATTTTATTTTCTCAAATAATCGTTAATTTAAAGTTGTTGATTACAATTATGATAATTTCCGCATTAACAACATTTCTCATCACAAATCCGAGTCAGAATTAATCTTGTGCCACGTGTTTTTGGTCCTCAATCGAAAGATGAGGTGGCCCTGCAAAAATGGGTACTTGCGGATAAATCATGCCAAAATCCCTTTCGTATAAACCCGAAGCGTAGGCTCTTTCCTTCCCCATCACCCACCGAAAGAAAAGAAAAAGACTAAGCAATTTGTATTTCGTGGGTGTGTTGCCGTCTCGTATTCTTGTCTCAGTTGCTTTCCTCTAATTGGTGGCCCTGTTTTGCTCCCGTTCTCTTTTTTGTTCGCTTTCTATCTACAGTAGTTTCCATTCACTTTTCGATCACTCCATTTCCGAGATTCCTTCCTTGTTTTCAACATCTGATTCTGATACCACCATGGAGGACACTCCTGCTGCTACTGCTAAAGGTTAATTCCTGATATATTTTGCAATTTTCTCCTTGGGTTTGCTTCTGAGTTCTAAATGACTATGAATTTATAAAGGAACTGAATTAAGATGGAGATCGCGGAAAGTGTAGTTATACCAGCTTGTACCTGCTATTTCTCTTTTGATCTTAATTAACGGTATTTTTCCTCCAGAAATCGCTTTGAATTTGAAAGCAAAACTTGTATTCATTTGATTTGCTCTTGCATCATATCTGAACTGAGTATTCTGTGCTCTTCCATCCTTTTCATACTTCATTCTTATGCAGTTATCTAAGAAAGTTAGATATAGCATACTTTTGTCGGTCCTTGTTTTTATGGATGCCAGAATCTCACTGTTTTTTAATTGCTTTTCTTTTGCTTTTATTCAGTGTTGGAAGCTAAAGATGGAACTATTTCTGTGGCGTCTGCATTTGCTGGCCACCAAGAAGGTATGATGAATTTATTAGTGTCACACACTTGGTATTGTTATTCGGAGCATTCCACTCTCTCGTTGATCTGCACCTGTTGAATTATGGTTTCCAATAGCATAGAACGAAAATATTTACTTTATTGGTCTCCTAATTAATTCTCTTTGACTCTCATAGAGGAACTGACAGTCTAGAATACTACCAGACATGTGCATTCGTAGTTATTTGTTAACTTCTCTTGTTAAACCAGCTGTACAGGATCGAGACCACAAATTCCTAACAAAAGCTGTGGAAGAAGCATATGAAGGAGTCGAATGTGGTGATGGAGGCCCATTTGGTGCTGTGGTCGTTCGAAACGATGAAGTAGTTGTAAGCTGTCATAACATGGTTTTAAAAAACAGCGATCCCACAGCACATGCAGAGGTTACTGCAATACGAGAGGTTAGATTAATAAGTTATTGTTGTTTTATCTAGAGTTTTCTTCTTGTTGTATGAGGTATGAGTCTGACACATGCCTAAGAAAAAGGTGCATGGTGAAAACAGGTGGTCTTGAAGTGGTAATCGTAATAATCTGCCACTTCAGTTTTCAATAAATGAACTTGAATGGAATGAGAGTTTGATTATGCTGTTCTATAAACTGTTCTGTGTCGGTTTTTACTTCATTCTTTATTGTTCCCTACATGCTTAATTGCCACATGAAATTGTTTTAATAGGCATGATATTTACCATCACAATTTAGTTCTTCCACGGGGAGGCCAACTGTCCTTCATGAGCGTGAGCCTTAACTAATACTATGATGATAACAAATCTGAGCAATAGTTCCTGATAATTTTTGTACGAGATATGAAAGCAAAGTTAATATAATCCATGTTATTGCGTTTAGGATTGTATTCAGGAATGTTGGAATTGCTTAGCATGTGGTTCCATATTTGATGGTTATAGGAACCTGACGCTATGAGTTGCAATTTATGATTATTCTCTGGTATCTCCTGTGCTTTTGCCTTTCTTCTTTTCGGGGTAGTTTGAGATATGGTGGGCATAAGCCAATTCTAAAAAACTCTTCAAGACTACAGTTTTTCTACATTTTGATCAGTTGCAGAGGTGAGCCACATAATTTTATAATTGTAATAAAATTGAATTGAATTCAAATATTACTTTTTATGTCATATATGCATGGGAAAAAGTGTAAAATATTGTTTTACAAAAGCATTTAATCACTCTTGGGCTTAAAGTAGTAAATTATGAATCAAGGTAGAGTTGATGTGGATGCTGGGCTGAACTATCATGGTGTCTTCATCTCTATTCCTCTGCTTGATGAGCAGATAAAAGGAAATTCCCCAAAGATTGGACGTCATCTATTACTGATCTTGATTAATTCTATTTCTACTTATTTTTAAAAAGGATTTATCTTTTTGTATCTCATACTGGAGCTGGATTCATCTGTAGGCCTGTAAAAAGCTAAATCAAATTGAGCTTTCCGACTGTGAAATTTATGCTTCTTGTGAGCCTTGTCCAATGTGCTTTGGTGCAATTCATCTTTCAAGAATAAAGGTCGACTTTCCCCTGTCCACATCTTCTTTTCACATCTTAATTTTCTCTCTTTTTTTATTTTATTTTATATTATTGTTATATTCTCTTATCCTTGTTCTGTTAATGTGGGCACAGAGATTGGTCTATGGAGCCAAAGCAGAAGCTGCAATAGCAATTGGGTTTGATGATTTCATTGCAGATGCATTGAGGGGTACTGGTTTTTATCAGAAGGCCCATTTGGAGATTAAAAAGGCCGATGGTACTGGTGCTGTTATTGCAGAACAAGTATTTGAGAAGACGAAGGCAAAGTTTCCTTTATACTGATTGTATTGATATTCTGAACAATGAATATTAATTAGAATTGCTCAAGAAAATGTTGAGTTTCTCTTTAAGAATTCAAGAAATATAAAATTCACTTGCCCCTTGGTTCTTCATATTTTGAGCTTGATCATGATGCAGGTAATTTAAGTTAAATTATGAAGGATCTCATCTGTTTGATTGTCCGTCAGGCTCCTTGGGAGGGAAAACAAGTATTCTCTCTCTTTCTGGTTGCTAGGACCGACTAGGAGTGAAAGCAGAGGGACCGAGGAATAACTTGGCTTAATCTAGGAAGGACAAGACAAAAGCCCATTATAGAAGAAATCAAGCTGGAAGTTGCTTGGCTGCTTATATAAATCTACATTTCTAAAACTAGAGTACAGAATATTACCGTAAATAAAAGCCAGAACCAATATTCTACATTGAGCAGAACACAACACACGTAGTTCGAAGAGAAGAGAATCTGCATCATTGTGTTCTAGACCTCAACTCCTCCAATCTAGCCTTAATCTTATCCTGCAACATCTCCAACCGCTTCAAGTACACCTCCAGCTCCAAAATACTCCGCTTCTTCCATTTCTCCTCTCCCATTTCCTCATTCGTAGAATTCATCGTCGACTGCTCTTCCGGCTTTAAGGCTTCGAGACCTGGCGCACTGAGCGTCCCTTCCAGTGCATTGTTCAACAGTTCATCCAACAATGGCGGCAAACATGACCTCATTGTTTCCTCAATCAACCCCTCTATCTGTATACTATGTGTATTACCATCACCATTGTTCTTCTCATCATTCGCCATTGCCACTGCCACTGCCGCGGAGTCATCTACCATCAACCGGGAACGCTTCTGCAATCTTGGCACCACATTCTCCATTTCATCAACATCACCAACTTCTTCTGTCTTTACCTTATTGTCGGAAAAATTCTGAGCATCAGTGACAGTGTTGGGGCAGGGGCATGATTCATCGTCGCCCAACGCATTTTGGTCTTTGGACTTGCCCCAAATCTTATGGGAAATTTCGAAGATGGCATCATCCTGCGGGTTCTTGAAGGAATATCCCGCTCCCTCGCCGCAGTTGATTTTTTCCGAAACTACCTTGTGTTTTCTTTTCAACCGGCGCAGCTTCTCAACGAACTGATTCTGATTGAAATCCACCTTCAATTTTGGCTTGACGTGATCGTAAAAGAAAGCTACGTCGTTTTGAAGAGAGTTGGTGGATCGGTGCCGTTGCTGCGTTATATAATCGAGGTATCCCTTTAAAAGTTCCATCTCGTCCTGTTTGGTCCACAGCCTATGATATTGTCTCCCATTTCTAGAATAGTTGAGACGCTGTCGTTTCCGGTGGTTCACTATGCTTGTGTCAGCGCGACTGTCTGGATTGAGACTGGAAGTTTCGTCGGTGCCGGGGATGGCCACCGTGACGTTGGGGGAGGCATCGGGAACTGGAAGGGCAAGGGCAACCGGAATATCGGCAGCACGAGCGCATGATGCTGATGGAGATTCCTCGGGTTCGCTGTAGAAATGCTCGTCGTCCTCGTTACCGTCATTGTTGTTTTCATAATCTCCGTCGCCGGTATCAATGTTTTCTTCTCCATCTGATGAGGAGGTGGAGGAAGATGACGACGACAAGATCCACGAAACAAACGGCGAGAGCATTTCTGAGCGTTTGTTAAGCTTGAGGTGATGCCAGCGACTCTTGTTTTCGTGTATTTGAGTCCAACACAAGAGCCAACCGTTATTCGTTAGAGGTCGTTTTCCGTTTACCATGATTAGAATTTGTTTCTACATTCTGGGACTGTCACAATTATATATAGAGCATCAAAATTCTCAACGAGATAAAGATTAGAATTGAACCCGTACTTATAAAAGCAGAACAAAGTTAACCTTTTTTTTTTTTTTTTCCCTCTTTTTACGACATAAGGATATTATATGATATATGGTATCTATCTCTAAAAATAGGACCCAATTAAAAAGAATTCATGTATCTAAACTAAAAAAAAAAAGTCACAGTTATGAAATTGTTGAACAGATTACATTTAAAATGACCTTTAATCTTTTTTTTACTAAACGTGGTTCCTTTGTTTTCAGTGTCTAGAAATTAAAACAATCCATTTTATCTACTTTTTAATGAAGATATTATTTTATAAAAAAAAAGGATTAAATATACCATAAAGATAACCTTTCCTTTTTGTGGAAAAAAAAATGATGGTCTTGGTATCTGTATGTTTTTTATATGGCAAATCTTTTGGGTTATCCAGTTTTCTCCTTTGGAAACACAAAATAAGGTCATTAACATACGTGGAACAATTTCAATTTGGTTTGGTTGGTCAGTCCACTACTATGCTAGTTGCGTGTGCGTCTACCTAAACCACGACCAAGTACACTACTACCCCAACAAGCAAAAAAGCCAACCAAATCCCGTGAGCCCGACCCACTCCTGTTCTGACTCTATCTTGGCCGAACCAACTATCCTCTCTCCCCCATCCCTCTCTCATGGCATCAGAGCAAGACGACACCGTTTTCCCCGAAGAAGACATCGACGATGAAGACGAAGAATCTCAGGAAGACGAAGAAGACGACGACGACGACGACGTTTTAGGTGAAGCCGAGGACGATGAAGTTTCTCCTTCCATCTCATCCGCTCTTGCCATCGCCGGCGATTCTGTCGCCGCCGTTACAGTCGCCGTGCCGGGTTTAGGTATCTCAAACGGAGCGAACGCCCAAATTTCGGAGGCCACCGCTACTACAATTGTCGTCTCTGATTCCTCGGATCCAAAACGGCAGTTAACTGAACAAAGCGAAGAGAAAAAGCCTTTGGACGATTCACGGAGACTGTTTCAGCGTCTTTGGACCGACGAGGATGAGATCGAGCTTCTACAGGGTTTCCTTGACTACACGACACAGCGAGGATCCTCCCATCACAACGACACGGCTCTGTTCTACGATCAAATCAAGTCCAAGCTTCAGCTCGATTTCAACAAGAACCAGCTTGTGGAGAAGCTCCGAAGGTTGAAGAAGAAGTATCGGAATGTCTTGAGCAAGATTAGCTCAGGTAAAGAATTCTCGTTCAAAAGCCCTCATGATCAAGCCACCTTCGAAATTTCTCGCAAGATCTGGAGCAATATGGGTCAAATTGGCGGTGCCGCTGAGGACAATGCGCTGGAAGATGACGAAATCAACCCTAGTTTCAATCACTCAATTGTGAAGAATGAGGTAATTATGGGGAATTCTGCGGATAAGAAAACCCCGTCGTCACGTAAGCGGTCTCGGTCTCGATCAGGAATGAGAAACGACGAGAAAAATGATGGGTTAGCGTTTAACAAAGATTTTAATTGTATTAGTAATAGTAATACCAATAATAATTACAACAATAATCATAGTGTGATTGAGGAGACAATGAGAAGTCTATCGCCATTATTGAAGGAGCTAATGACTAGTGCGATGGGTGGCCCGTTTCCGTTTGGAGCAAGAGGGTTCGGGGGATTGGCATTGAATCCTATGCCACTCAGTTTCGGCGGGCCGTCCATGCTCAATTTTGCAATCGCAAGTGGAGAAGTGCTGGATGATAAATGGAGGAAGCAACAGATTTTGGAGTTGGAGGTTTACTCCAAGCGATTGGAGCTTGTGCAGGATCAGATCAAGGCAGCTCTGGAGGAGTTGCGCTCAAACGGAGGGTAACCAAATGGCTTCTTTTATTTTTCTTTTCTAATATGTGAATGGAATTCTTCCTCTCTCTACGTGTCTTTACTTCTTGAATCTGCATGTAGCTAGTTACTCTATTCAACTTTTATCTTGTGTTGATTTCATAGATTAAACGTTGAATAAAATGCTCTAGTCTTGGGTTGATTTTCTTGTATGACCAGTATCTGTTATCATACATGTACAGATTGAAATTAACAGCCAATGCTCAGTTTTTTATTCATTCAAATCGCCTGTAGCTTCTCATTTCTTCCCTTGTTTGCTGGTTGGCTTTCTGTTATATGGGAGGATATATTTCAATCAATTCTGAGACGGCATTTCCAATGATTTCGTAATTTATAACATATCCTGCATTAGAGATATCTTTCAATGATACATGAATAAGATTTGTCGATTGATGAGAAATAGCTTGTTCTCTAACCTAGGCGTAGATTTATGAAGAAAAAGGTTTTATTTTAAGGATTTAGGTACAGAAGTTGGTTAGTTGTAGGGAGTTTAACTTGCTCACATGTATTTATTTGGACAATGCCTTTCGGGTATTTTCAATGGACCCGAATCCAAACCCAACAGAATAAGCCCAACATGAGTGACTCGGGGAAATCAACACAAGTTTGGTCACCCACCTAATCCGGGTGCCTTGCACAAGACAAGAGCATATGCGATGTATGGTCTTACCATGGATCCCTTTCATTTCTCCTCCACCTAGACATACAACTACACCATAAGTTCACGGTTTCCGGAAGGTCCTCAATTCTGAAAATAAAAGGGAGAAGTACCCTCATTCATGGTAACGGCTTGCGCAGCCCCTAGATCAGTTTTCTCTTTTCACCTCTCAGCCTCTTTCTCCCAAATTCATCCTCCCAAACCCAAACTTCATCTTACCAATCCATCTCTCCTATCCAAAAGCCTTTCCAACTCACACTTGCAAAAACGCTCAAATCCCCCAAAAATCACTACAAATTCCGTTGACGTCTCAAAAGAAGATAAACCCACTTCAGAGCAGCCTGATTCAGTTTCACCCACCTCTTCTTCACCGTCCCAAGTTCAAGAAACTGAAACAGTCGATAAGCGTCGCCTCGAAGAGAAATTTGCCGTCCTCAATACCGGAATCTATGAATGCCGATCCTGTGGGTACAAATACGATGAGGCCTTGGGTGACCCCTCCTATCCGATTCCACCTGGATTTCAGTTTGAGAAGTTACCAGATGACTGGCGCTGCCCAACGTGTGGAGCGGCCAAGAGTTTCTTTGAAAGTAAAAGCGTTGAGATTGCCGGGTTTGCCCAGAACCAGCAGTTTGGACTTGGTGGTAATTCCCTTACTTCTGGTCAGAAAACTTTGCTTATATATGGGACCTTGTTCTTTTTCTTAGTTTTGTTTCTGAGTGGCTACTTTCTACAATAGTAGAATAGTTGATGGATAACTACTCCAGAAAAACCAAAACAGACTGTAATTAAATTTTGCTGGCCACAATTGAAAAGAATTTCAGCTAATGCCATGAATATTTTGATAATTCAAAGTAATAAACAAATTTACAATTGCAAGACAAGATACTTTGAGAATTTGATGCCCAACTTCAATTCGGTGGCAATCCAAAATAATCAGCTTGTATAATACAGAGAGGTAAACGGAAAACTAATGTATATTAAGTAATCCCACAAGGCATATCGATTGACATAGTGCCCCAATCATTCTAATGGCTCATTGCCCTTGATTCATCAGATGGAATATGTGGAATTGTCACAGCAGCTGCTGTGTATCTAATCCTCGTACGACTGATATTGGGTATGAAGATTCCATGAAAGCATCCGTCAACATTCCATCTGCCACCAAAAATTAAGCATAAACTACACAGGAAATTTATTCACATCGGGTATGGTATAAGTTAAAAAGAGTTCTTGAACCCTGTGGTTTACATGTACAACATACTCCCCCGACCATTCCCTGCCCTCCTGCAATGGGACAACCAAAATAAGCAATTACACCCAACCCTACCCGGCGATACTCTGCAGGACTGTCGATTTACAATTTGAAATGCAAGAAAAATTGCAAATCCTTTCTAGCTCTTGCAACTTTCCAATCACCATAACCCAGAAAACCATCTGGGGAAGTACTTGTCTATTAAGGCAGAACAACTGCAGCACCTTCATTGTTAAGGTTAGTAGTTTCGCAGAAAAAGATTGATCAAATGTTGCTCAGCAGATTACAGTCGGGTTTAAATTTTTTTGATGGCCCCCCAAATTCGATCATTAACTGGGATTATCATATAAATGGACGACATCCCCAATTTGAGAAATAGGAAGAGTAAAATGCAGGGCCACCTCAGACATAAAGGTAGTTAAAATTTCACAATAATCAATATTGATCTCCATACTCCGACATATCTTGGGGATGTCGAGTTTTAACTTGGTAAACCTTCTTTACCTGCTTGTCATAAACACCCCCAAATCCACCTTCTTGATGTCTAACATACATTCCATTCATAGCTGGTTCTTTAGTAATCCATTTTGGAGGGGGTATTGGAGGACCAATGTTCTGCACAAAATGCTGCGATAGATTAGTTGCTATCCCTGAATTTGGCGTCCTTGGCAACATCATGGGGGGTGGCTTGGATGCCACTGCAGATCTTGCACCTTCTTCCATGGTCAAAGCAGAAAACCCACCTTTCACATTGTGGAAATTTTCTTGATACTGTGACCTGTCTTGTATCCTAAAATAATGTCTGTCATTTTGTCCAATATTTGATGAGATTGGAAATCTAGGCCTACCCTGGTGATTATTATAGGGTCCATTATTATAGCTTGTCTCTTCACCATAATATTTTCCATACCCAGAGGGTCCAGGTGATCTGAATCTATTTGTTGTATGATGGCCTGGAATATTCTGAAAAGGTTGCTCCAACAATCCAGGGGACATATTCAATTTAATGTTAAGGGTGTTCTTGACAAGACGATGAGCTGCTTCTCCCAATTGAGGGCCAGCAATTGCTCCCGGTACTTGTGGCCTGCAAGATGCATAGCATATAGAAATTTAAGGTAAGAAGACTCCATAAGTATGTGTGTCTCATGATATATTGAACAACATAGGATTTAATGCATCAGAAACTTCAAGATCTTAACTTGAAAGCCATTGAGAAACTCTTGACTTTCGCAACATGGAATTTTCCATGATTTTATCACTCAAAGCAAATACTCATGATTACTTTAAGTTCTGTCCTTATATGGCAATGAGTAATATTCACTGAAGACTGTAGCCCATACAACAAGAGCAAGCAGATAATAAGACAACAACCTTACAGCCACACAGGATAAAATCCTCACCTTTCTCTGCCATGCTGCCGCCGACTGCCATTGTCTTCATGCCATAGCACAGGCAAAGGTTTAATATCAATGTGCTTTAAAATCTGCAATCATAACCCAAAATAAGACTGAATAAATCAATGCCTGTATATTTTTCTTTTTAAAAAAATTGAAAGTTGTAAAATAGTAATACCCAGAACAGGTTGAAATACACAAGTCCATCCATGCCAACTACGGCAGGTTCAATAATAGTTTGACCGAAGAATGCAAGGTTCTATGTTACATATATATAAATATAAATATTCAATGGAAGCACACAGTTCCATCCGTTGGATGAAACTAAGTAACATTTTATGTTAATTGGCGCCGCTTTGAACATAACTAAATCCCAGTTTAAGAGAAAGCAGAGAGGAAAGACCTTTTTGGGCATGACTACACCATCCGGAGGTTTTGGCATGTGTCTATGGCTACGAGGATTAAGATAAGAAATATTTCTGAAATGCAAAAAAAAAGAAAATAAATAAAAATAAAAACAAAATGTGAGTTTCCTTGAATAATATTTAGATACAAGGCAGATGTATATGACAACTTACAGGACTCGGTTGCATTTGATATCTTGCAATCCCTCGATGGGAGACAATACAATGGTCTTGAACTCATTTCTTTCACATAACCAAAGATATCCGTTCATCCCACTACTGTAAATAAAGATAATAAAACAAGTATATGAGCCTAATTAAACATAAGTCAAAATTCAAAAACATTGACCATCATCATATTCACCAACCTAGCGTTAGTGTCAATTGGCCAAGCATGCCTTGCATAAGGGGACAATTGATGATAAAGTTGGTAATAAAAGGAAATATATTGAGCCAATTCGTGTGCATGGCTGACATAAAGCAAATCAAGCATCACACTATTCCGAGACTGCTCCTCCTCCTGCATACAACAAATCTGAGTGAAAATTGAGCAATAAACGCACTAATAAGAATATGTCGGTTTCTTCAATATTTTGGTTACAGAGCATGGCCAACTCTGGAAAATATATATATACACTTCAAAGCCATGCCATATTTTGGAAGCTTCTAAAGGGTATAAATTGCTAGTCATAAACATAGAACTCAATATAATAACCCCACCCCCTCTTTCCTTCAAAATAATAAAAAAAAAAAGATAAATGAATAAATAAACCCTTTTCCAGACCGTTAATGTGCCCTCAAGCTTCCTTGTTGCAGCAAGCAGTTTCTTTTCATCAATGAACGGCAGCTTGGCAACACCCTGAAACACAGTCCAGCGGGACATAGAACAATCAAAACATTAATTCCAGCAGCTTCATTCTAAAGCATCCCTAACATGTAGATATACTATATATTACCTGCCATGCAAAGCGCTTTCCGTTCATATCAATCTCAAAATCTGTCCAAAAAGGAACCCAAATTATAGTAGGAAAAAACTATATATAGATATTTAGGATATAGCAGAAACAATCATTAAAAATTAAATGATCTTACCAGCAGGATAGAAGTCAAAAATAGGTGATGAAGGATCAGTCATCAAATCTCTATACTTTTCAGGCAGAGCACTTGAGCTACCACAAAACAATGATGAGAATATCTATGAGCGTTGGCAGCATAACATAACAGATTCATCTAATTAAGAACAGGAAATCAGGGGAAAAACCTTGAAGCAGGTAGGGTTCCCATGAGCTGATCAAATGGTTTAAATGGTTCTCCCAAGAAAAATGTGATTTCCAGGTCTGCAAGATCTTTGAGGTCAGAAGCAAAAGGAGCATAATGGTATGGGTAGTACCTGAAACAATCATGGATAGAGGTGATAATTAACCAGAGTTATGGATATTATGTGAACAGAAAGGAATAGGACTCTCCAGCAGTGCATATCAATCAATCATCTTAAAGCAACTCAGACATCCAAGCATGAATCCCCACCATCAGGGCATCTATATCATGTTTTATAATACAGGTTATAAAGTCACAATCAGAGTTTCTTGCTAGAAACCATCTCGCCAGATAACAACATAGAGCCTCAATTCAAAGGTTCTCAGGAGTACCGCAAGTTTTGACGAGTATAAAAGAGCAGAAACTTCTAGCTTCCCCTAGAACAATATGAGCAAGACATTCATGAAACCACACTGAAGTACAGTTATTGAAAAGAAAAATAAATCAATTCAGTATCTTTCACTTTCTTGTCATCCTTCAGGTGATGTATCCTGTTATTGTAATAACTCTTGCAAATCAATAAACCTAAAGGCAACTAAAACTCCAGAGTCCAGACAGGTCATCCTTCTAGCCGTACAAAAGTTCCAATTAGTCACATTTGATCTCGAGAACAACCAATAGCAAAGTGTCAATAAATTGACCGTTCACAGCATCAGGTTAGCGGATGAACAAACAAAATCTACTTGTAACAACAGTGAAACTCACCATTGCCATGAGCAAACACCCTGATAGTAATACCGGCAAACCCAGCATAGCCCTTCTACATATTTCAAAACCTACAATGATAAGTAAGACAATTAGCTGTCTTTTAGTGTAATAATATGATTTTTCAGTAATCACAGAAGATAGTTGTTAACAAGACAGCAGACTATTCAGAATGCAACAAACCCATTTGACATACATGAGCAACAAATAATTTACTTTGAGCCCTTGTTTATTTATTTCATATTACTTTATTTGAGTATAAAATCAAGTTTAAGATCAAGAGCATCACCACTTCTTACCCCACCCCATCGAACAAAGGCAGAGGGTAATAACAGCTTAAAACTCACTAACCATGTATCAAACTATCAGTCTGAAAGCAAAGAGAGAAATACTATATGCTTGTCTAAATTTTACAGAGACATTTAATAGCTCAGTCGAGAACCTTGTATCCTTTCAGATTTAGTGGAACAAATGCAAAGAAATATAAATCTCCATCCTTACCTTGTTTAAGTACAAAGAGGGTGTAAGTAATGAAGTTTACAGTAGCACCCTTTCTAACCAGGGGACCCATCTTTTAGATAGAGAACTAGTTATATAGAACTTCCAAAGACAAAAACCGTGTCTCTTACTAAAGGATTATCACAGAAAAACTGAACTCAACTGAATCCAAACTGCGTAATGTTTTTCTGAATACATACTACTACACTACCTAGTCATAAGTTGCAGTGAGAACAAATAAATTTCAAACAGGTAACATAGGCAGAAACGTTCTGTAGTTATACATAGTTTACCAGTTAATTTTGCATTTTCGTATCACATGTTTGGGCAGACGTTACATTACTGATTATTTATAATACTATTCCGAATCCATTGAACAACGAGAGGATAATATCATACCTATACTAGCATTAATAAAATTCTACTTTAGATAAATAACCATTATATAACTAAGGCATGCCATACCAGAAAGAATATTGAGAATCAAGAATTACTCGACATGTCATGATAAGCAACAAAAACTAGCAGTATAGTGTTCTTTGAGGTCTCTGAATTTGAGAGAATCAGATGTGGGGCTCATGAACGGTTTAAAAAAGTCTACAGAGTTTATAAGTCTCAGTCCATAATACTAAAAGAACTTACTGTATCTTGCCTAATTTTTTCAATCTCCTCCATTTCCAACAAACCAAACTTTTCAGCATAATACCTTTCCTTGTATCCAGGCTCCCCTAACTTAACCTGAAAATGACAAATGCTCAGTTCACTGTTATAGTAGAACAAATGTCTCAGAATTTCTAGATTTAAAACAAAAATTAAAAGAATCATATTAAAAAGTGCACAAGATGAGATGACCCATAGGCATACTAGGACCCGAGGTCCTAACAGAGGCCATGCCCCGAGCACCAAGTAAAATCCACGAAATAATCCTTTAGTACTTCCAACCAAATACACCAACGAACTGAATAAACTCACAAAGCCGTAAGGCTTTACACTCTTTAGTCCTTCCAAATTCGAGGACTAATCAATCACTACTCCAAATTTGAGAGACATGCACAAATCTATCCAGTCAGGGAACTAAAATGACTTAGCAGAAAAAGAAAGGAAAAAATAACATTAACTTTCAAAATGAAAAATTCAAGTCAAAAATGGAGATAAGTGATGAATAAGTTGTTTTAGAAAAGTCCCAAACACAGACCCTTTTTTCCATGCATCCAGACACCTGAGTTAGGGAAAAGTAGTTTAGATCGAATCAGATATTAATCAACACAAATTCCCCCTTCGAAGTATATATTCAAGAGAGTCTAATCTGGAAGACTAGAAAAAGAGAAGCACCCTTTTTTCTTTTAGCATACAAAGATAAATTAGATATGCATAACAATTTCAATTGGGAAATCATCAAAGAAGCTGACTAGCTTAAAACAAAGCGTCTTCAAGGTCTGGAAACACTGTTATCACATAGCACATTACCATTACCAGTCCCAAAAACCTGTTCTTAGAAATCAACAATATATATATACACTAAATCACTTAACGCTTAAAAATCTTAGCAATAAATCTTATCATTGAACCTTATCCACAATTGAGGGCCGTGGCTCTCCAGGCAGTTCTCCCCTTGCCCTAGCTTTCATCTCCTCATTATTTTCAGCAACCTGTAAGTACAACTACAAGCATTATACATCAAGAAGATTCAGACAAAAGCTCATCAAAAAATGTACATCATCTAGATCAACTTTTCAAAACAATCATTGCAACTTGATTGAACTTTAGTATCAGCCTCAAAGAAGAAGTTTAATGGCACATAACCCTCAAAATATAGAATCATCCACCAGGATTTTATGGGAGAAAGGGTCCCAAAGAGTTCTTTGTTAACAGCCCCTTCTTGAAAAACTCTGTCTCACCACTGAATTCCTATTACACCCATCTAATGAAAAATTTAAACTGAACAGGAACCTCTCCCTTCCATAGGAAGAATCCTACAACTGGATCTAATGTCCCCTACACCTAGAGTACATACCAATATTTAATAATTTAAATAGCAATGTTAAATTTATTCACACTACATCTGATCAATGAAAATTTTAAAACAATCACCATGCCGTATAATCACAAAGGAAGATATCAAGTCTACATGAATGCAGTAAATAATTCAAATTCCAAATCAGTTATATAGGTATGAGAGAGGATGGAAGAAGGAAATAAAACAGCACGGGGTTAGATTTTTTCCAACAAATTAGATGAACAAAAATGGAATAACTTTGATTTTTTTCATGTCAATACTAACACAAGAACTTTCTTACTATTTAATGAAGAAAACAATAGAAAGGTAACAAAAGCTAACAGGTATTATTAGCACAAGGATTCAGGGAATGAGAACCATAGTCCTGAAAATCTACCTCATAAAAAATCAAGACAGAAAGAAGCATAATACCTGCTGCAGTCTAACTCGTTTCTGAAAAATTTGATCTTCATAAACAGCAACAGACTGGATAAAATGCTCCACTCTATCCAAGAAAACCTGAAGGTATAAAGAAATTCACATTGCAATACTCACTGAAAATGGAAGGAATTCCAGACTTATGACTATTGACTCTCCAATACACATTTTAAAATGAAGCAATATAACAAACATAACTGCTAGAGAAAATCATATCATAGAAGAACATATCATAACCATAAAATATAGAAAAATCAGAAAGATGAGCACAACCTAGTCTGACTACAAATAAAGAGAATTTTACCTCACCCACATCAGTAAGATAACCACCCATAGCAGTGAATTCCTTCCTATAAGCATACATCAACAAATTTATAGCCCCCTGAAATGGTAAAAAGATTATCAAAGAAAAAATAAAAATAAAAATAACACTGGAAATTATGTGTAAAGGGAAACTTGGAATGGCAGAAAAGGCACAAACTAAGCATTTTAAGATCCAGAATCTCAAACTAACTCAACAGAAACCAGAATCAAGACAAACAATGAAAATAATAACAACAAGCAGATAGCATCAGCATATCTTTTGTTACAAGTTACACTCAATGGAACAGGATTCCTGTCAGCTGCTTACCTCTCTGATTTCTAATGTTGGCATGTGTGGAAGAAAATCATTACCAACAAAAAAGCAAAGAAATACAAAATCATCCACTATTCGTTCAAAGTCAATCTCAAAAGGTGGATTGGGAATCTCCAAGTCATATTGCAAATATTCACGCAGAACCCAGATGTTAAGGAACTGTGCATTCAAACATATAATGAGTTAGCTTAAAATTAAAAATATACAGAAAAGATAAGTAAAGACCCAGCTTCGCATCTAACCTGATATTTTTTCTTATGAATAGGGGTATCATCTGGATTCCAGTTCTCAGTTTTATCACCTGGCTTACCACGACACTCAGCTGCAAAATGACCAACTTGACCACATAGAAAACACTTCTCCTGTTGTCCAGGCTGAGTAATAACCTGCATACCAGTGTATTAACCACCAAGACCAATCACTGGGATGAATGAGCCAGTATCATCTGTAGGATCCAAAGTTGCAAACTAACCTCCCTCAATATTGAGAAGTGAACCTCATGCGTAGCTAAGGAGAGCATAATCAAATCAGCATCCTGATTTAAACACCATTGCAAATAAAAAGGTAAAAACAGAAAAATCAAATATGGTGGGGAAAAAGATTGGACTAAAACTCACCAATCCATACAGACAATGTCGAGTGTTTGGATTAAAACCAGGAAGGTTGCGTTGTAATCGGATGTACTGCATGATTTTATGCTCTCCCTCACCAGGAGCATTTGAATCAGAAAGAATAACCTTCAAATAACCACCCAATGTAGCCCCATAAATAAATATATAGAGACAAAATATCCTGAAAACCATAGGTATATGGGAAAGAACACAGACAGAATTACTCCACAAGAAAGGAATTATCCAATCTTGAAGGGTAAGGGAGCCAAGGATTCATTGGATTAAATTAATCACACCTTTGTATTCCGCCAGCCAGGGTTGTGATTTAATCTAGTCTGTATATAATACTGAAGTGCCACAGAAAGTACTGACATAAATTTTGTGCCAGGAGTGATAACATTTGAGTCAGCAGTTTCAGGTTTGTCTTTAGGAGTCAAAAGTTTCCCCTCAGCCTCAAATTCTTTCGTCAATCTTTCCTCTTCGGCTTCCTAGAATGTCACACATAAAGCACTGTAACCAAAAAATTAATCATATGGAGCTTACTCAAACAACATGAGCATACTCTTACCGCCTCAGCTGCATCTTTAGCAGATCTGAAGCGCCTAGAACGTTGCTGATTCATTTTAGCTCTAGGTGCAACACCATCTGTGAATTTTAGAAATAAAAAATGTTGTGTAAAGAAATAGATGAAGCAAGAATGTGGTTCCACTCACAGAAGATCAAAAGAACATGGAAAGGTTCTGCAAAGACATAGTATATATATTTAATTAGTTCGGTTTCTAGGTTCTTCACAATCATATTTAGTAGCTCTGTTAGAAGTTATTCCCCTGAAAAACCTCAAATCATTGGTTTTATGATTTAAGAGCTCACATAAAAGATATGACAACAGACACTAGAAAGCCTCCACGATGAGTATTAGCACAAAGAAAATAGAACAAGAGACTGTCTCATACCAATTGCCAGATAGAGAAGCTTCCTTGGGCGAACCATTGAAAATATATGGTCAATGTAATCAAACATTGATTTGAATACATCGTCATAAGTGGCAGGTGCCGGCTGCATTCGGAATTCAATAAATTAGGAATAGGTTCTACAATAGAAGTGTAATTTCACATAAATTACTCTGTAAATCATGCGACCATACTATCAAATGATAAGTGTTTCTGAAAGAGTTATTTTTTTTTCTCCCCATCACCGAAAGCAGTCTTGCACAACAATGTACAGGGCTATTGCTATTGTTCGACGTCTAAAGTACGGAATAAGCAATTTACAGTCTCTCTGAAAAGAGAGGATTACTTCTAAACTTTTAAGATTCCGACCGATTTGAACTGAAGCACGTACCTTGCCCTCAGGGTGGAAACAAGGATGAATGATACCGTTCGTGTCCAAGTACAAGTTGTCGAACTCCATGCCATTGGGATTAGGTTTTGACACATCAATTGGCAGTGAAATACCATCGTCGCCGGTGGCGATCTCTTCCTCCACTACGTCGGATATCGACAGCGGGTACCGGTCGGCCAGCCACCGGTAAAACGCTGGCACTCCCATATTTCCAGCTCGGTTCAGAAACGATCTAAAAGAAGACAAGGAGTTCGAGATCCGTTGTTTGGACTTGTGAGTGTACTCGGGCGACTGCAGGGAGCCGCCTCGTTCTTGGGACGATAATGCCCTTCTAAACCATTCGGACCCTCATGGTGTTGGAGAGGTTTGTTTGGAGATAAAATCTGTTATTTTACTTTAATGTTTTATTTATTATTTACTATTTTTTATTATAATTGATTAAAAAAATATAACGATATTATAATGATTTCACTCATCTATCTGTATTATCTATATCATTATTATTATTATAAAGTAAAAACATGATTGGATAGTCATGCCACCTGTTGTATTCAGAGACCATCTAAAAACTTACTTTTTTTTTACTTTCCTCTTTTAGTAATTGTTTGACTTAATTTATTAAGAATTTAAAAAACCTTGATTGAAAAGTCATGCCACCTGTTGTATTTAGAGACTAAAACCCTATTTTTTTTTGACACTTGGCACAAATTTCCTCTTTTAGTATTTTTTAACTTAATTTATTATGAATTATAATTTTTCTCATTCAAAATTACCATTTCTCTTCCAAATAACCCTTCAGTATTTCACTTCTATCGATTTCAATTCTTTGTATTTTTCAAAGCAACTATATAATTCCAAATTATTTATTTATCTTCAATATTTCTACACTCTTAAAAATTTATTTAATTTGTATTGGCTCTTGTTGAATTTTTATTACAAATTCATTTATAAATTTGATATAATTCATAAGAGTTACAAATTAGTCAATCATGTAATTAAATTTCAATCCCAATTCAAGAATTAGGAAATTTATTATAGATAGAAATTTATTTTGATAATATTCCATAATATTTATTATTCTCACCACATAGTTCATTTTACAAATGTTAAATTCTCATTGTATTTTTCTCATTTCAATAAGTAGTAATGGTACAAATATTATTTTTAATTCCAATAGAAAAACATTGTTCTTAGTTTTATTTAATTTTAAGAAATGAAGTGAAGAAAGGGAATGAGAGTTTGAGGAGTTGGAATGTAATGGATGCCAGAATATTTTTCTTTTAATTACTTTTCAAAACTTTTTCATAATTAATTTTTTTAACCAAACATATCTAAAATAAAATAAATTTACTACCTACCAGTAACCAAACATACCAGTAAATGTATAGCCTTCAAATAATAGTAATATATATATATATATATATATATATATATATATATATATATATATATATATATATATATATATATATATATATAAATATATATATATATATATATATTTTAAAGATGACAATGGCGATTAAGATCAGACCAAAGTGAGATCGATGATGTAAACACAACGGCTAAAATAAAACGTTGAAAATGAACTCGATAAAACAGGGTTAAAACGTTGAAAATGGACTTACGAGGGGCCGCGCGAACACAGGCCCCAGCTACCAGAAATTATGACGTACAGTCTCCGCATAGGAGATGTTAGGCAGATGCACCTTTCAACGTGCAATGAGGGCCACCTACCTAGGCCATGGGCCTAATTGATCACCCATAGACCCCGTCCAGGTATGTATGTTTACTAACTAGTCTTCTTTCTATTTTTATACGCCTCGGTGCCGCTTTATTCATTGAGCCTTATCGATGTGGGATCTTATTTTATAATCCCGAAATTGCTATGCCCTTCTTCCAAATATTGCAACTTTCACTTGTCTATACTACTCTACAGCCATATAGCTGCGGATTATGACGAGCCTCTCTTACAGAGGCTATCCTGGGGTTTTAATGCTCGCTCGCCTTCTCTTTCAATTAACCAAAGCAAGTGGAAACTTTTTTACTGACAGTATAACGATGACTAAGGTATAAAAGCTGAAGACAAATTATCATGTCTGAGCTCACAGGCTAATAAAATTCATGGAAAGCTAACATTAAACCGGAACTGAGAGCTTTCTGTCACCGATCGGGCATGGCCTCCACGCGTGACTTACGTTACGGCAGATCTCAGTCTCTCTCCGTCGTTCAAAGTTCTACGAGCAAAGCACCTCTCTCCCTATCTCTGTAATCTGTCGTAAGTTTGTAAAGATAAACAAGGAATCATCTTGATTTCTGACAACTCATTCTGAGCCCTAACCCCACCCTTGACATCAACGGACTTTGGAAGACAGTACAGTCGAGATGGCTTTCGTTTCGTGCATGGCAGTCTGCAATGGAGGTCACTAACTTTGGTCGCAGGCCTTTCTAATCTCCTCGACCTCTCCAGGTAAGTTAATTTGTTGCTACTTGCTAGGTAGCAGACCATTGAAGCGTAGTATTCTCGAGGAAGTGATTCAGCTTGACCGAATGTAGTTCTTGTGATTACAGGGGCGATAAAACACCCCTGTTTTTTTGGGCAATGGAGGTCAACAACCTGGCGAAATTTTGAGTGACTTTCCGGCTCTGCTTCTCGTTGGGTACATACCGACTAACTGCTTTAATTTTGGGCCAAAATGCGACAGAGAACCCGGGCATGATAGAGGAGTACGGGCTTTCGTTTAAGGTGACCTTGTAACTTTTTTTTTTTTTGTGCCAAGCTCATAGTCTTCCCTTACGGGCCAAAATTACACGTCACTCCCAAGCCCAAAATTTCGTCTCCGTCACCGACCCATGGCCATGGCCTCCACACGCGTGACTTACAGTGATCTCAGTCTCTCTCCGTCGTTCAAAGATCTACCGAGCACCTCCTTCTCTGTCATTGTAATCTTGCTGTAATTTTGTAAAGTCCATAAGGAATCATCCTAATTTCTGACAGCTCGTTCTGAGTCCTAACACTACACTAGTCGTCGACGGACTTTTGAAGAGAGCGCTTCCAAGATGGCTTTCATGGCAGTCTTGGAATCAGACCTTCGCGCTCTCTCTGCAGAAGCTCGCCGTCGTTACCCTGCCGTCAAAGATGGCGCAGAGCACGCAATTCTTAAGGTTGATACTCCATCTTATATATCAATTGGTTGAGATATTTTATCTCATTGTTACTTTTTTAAGTTAGATCAGGTTTTAGCCGTTGTAACATCCCAAATTCTGGTGCATTTGATATTAATTTTCTATATAGGAAGGTTATGCCACAGTCATTGGTAACTTAACTGGTGTAGTAGAGCTGCACGCTTTTGTTAATACTGGGTTTTTGATTGCTCAGAAACAGAATCTGAGTCTTCTAGTTTTTATTTGTGCTTTACAAAATTTTGTATAAGGATCGAATAAATGTTTCTCTAGCTCAAGGAAGAGAAAGTATAAGAAAATTCTGGATCGAAGTGCCCTTCTTGTACAACATTCTCTATGTAGCCTGTACGCAACACAAATATAATTATAATATTATGAAATCTTACAATTTTCAACTTTGACTTGCAGCTTCGTTCATTGTCAAGTCCCACTGAAATTGCACATAACGAAGACATACTACGAATCTTTTTGATGGCATGTGAGGTTCGAACAGTAAAGCTTAGCATTATTGGACTTTCTTGTCTGCAAAAACTCATATCTCATGACGCAGTTTCTCCATCCGCCCTGAAGGAGATATTATCTACTCTCAAAGACGTGAGTTTGTATAACTAGTAGGCAAATGCACTAGTTTTGAAATTTTGGTAGAATTTTGCTTTTACTGGCGACTATCTTATTATGCTCTCATTCTGGCACTGGCTACGTCTTCATGTATGTCAATTGTGTATACTTTTACTGTTAACGTTACTTTGATGATTAACCCCCGTTATAGTGAAAATATCCGACAGCTGAAATGATGTCAACCAATTCATGCATTAATAACCTGTCATACTTTCTTTGTTCTGTTCTCTACAGCATGCTGAGATGGTGGACGAGGGTGTTCAACTCAAAACCCTTCAGACTATATCAATAATATTTCAGTCACGATTACACCCTGAAAATGAGGTAAGCTTCACTAACAGAAATTACTAATGCTTGCTTGGTCAAGATTGTATGCTAGCTGGAAGCTAGCTAATAAGGAGATTGTACTCAGTTACTAGTACCAGAGCTAAATGAGAATTATATGTCATTACATCTGGACTCTTCACTATTTTCTTGTTGGAAGGCATGGATCTCCTATTTTGTCTCAATTTAGAACAATATGAGAGGAAAAGAGTCTGGGTTAACACAGTTTATTGAATAATCTCATTAGAATTTTTCATCTTGCGTATCATTGTCTCCTAGTGGAGGATATTTTAATGATTGGTATCTTATTAATTTCAGGTTACCATGTCTCAAGCTCTTGGTATCTGTCTCCGGCTTCTGGAAAACACTCGATCTTCTGATAGTGTGCGAAAGTAAGACAAAAATATTATTGTACCATGTTGAACTTTGACAACCATTTCTTCATCATCTTTTTGTCTGTTAATATCTCATCCTTAGTCAGTTTCTTCATATTTCTAGTATTTTAGATCTGTCACAACTTCTATTTGGTGTTGCAGTACTGCTGCAGCTACTTTCAGGCAAGCAGTGGCATTGATTTTTGATCGAGTGGTTTTGGCCGAGTCTCTTCCTGCTGGTAAATTTGGTTTTGGAGGTCAGATCTCCCGAACAAGATCAATTACTGGTGACGTCAGCCGTAGCATTAATCTGTCAGAGTATGTTCCCCCTTCCTTGTTATATAATGATATTTTTTTCCCTCTTTTCCTGTGAGGGGGTAGTATTATAGACTTGCATAATATTGTTGTCTGGAATCAAATTTCAAGCCTTGAGCTTAATGTCCATCATCTTACCAGCTTTTCAGATCATGAATCTGTTTCTGGTGGGCCACCATTGATGAGGGAAGCTTTAACTGAAACTGGAAAACTTGGGGTTTGCTTGCTTGAAGATCTGACTTCTCTGGCCGCAGGTGGATCTGTATGTGCTTATTTGAAACTATGTGTTTGTTCCAAATAAATCCATTTATTGTTTTTTTTTTTTCTTTTTTTTTTTACTCAATACTTAGAAACCCATTTTCATGCAGTTATTCATCATATTGATATTAATTAAATGCAATTTCTTTACTGGATTATTAATTAATTTGGGATCTATTCTACAGGCATTTTGGTTACGCGTTAATACTCTTCAGAGGACTTTTGCGCTTGATATACTTGAGTAAGGAATTTTTGTAAAGTTTATGGTTTATGTCTTTTAAACTCAGTCTTAGATTCTTCAAAGTTCAAAGTGCATATTTGATTGACCATGCGGCATTAATTGTCTATTACTTTTTCTCCACCAACTTTAAATTTATTCAACAAGACAGTTAGAAATTTTTAGGACTATAGTTTCTACTTATTTGATACATCTTTTCTTTATTTTGTATTTTTCATTATTTTATTTAGTGTTACATTTCTTATTTCGCCAAAAAAGGAGATAAATTTGTGAAAAAAATTTGAGTTAATTTTGGATAACTCAGTTTCTAATTCTATATAATTGGTGATTGCATGGTGCATACATCTTCTATTGTGTAAACTTCTTATAATATTCTTATTTTGTACAGAGTATCCCATTTGTTTGAAATTGCATAAATATTACAAAAACAAAATGAAGAAATAAATAGAAGGTTTAGTTAACTGCTTCTCTCCTTTTTGGTGTGGGTTCAATGAAATTTGGGATGTGCATATTTCTTGGAATAATGATTTTCCCCAGCAGCTGTAAATTAATTTAAATTTTTAATGTACTCTCGTAAGATGCTATGTGCTCGTTTGCATTGATCTCTGACTTTTGAAGGTTTAATGAAATTCCTTTGTCGATACATTTTGACTTGTTTCTATGTATATGAAAGCCATCAACACACACATTCATACATATACATACATATACATATACACATATATATATATATATATATATATATATATATATATATATATATATATATATATTCTGAAAATGAGGTCTTCTAATGCATTTGAACTGTTGTCCCCAGAGTGATGAATGATGTGTGCTGGTTCTACTGACCAGCATATGTGTTTCTAATGCTTTTGATTATGTGATTCATCTTTTACAGGTTCATTTTGTCCAATTATGTGGCTGTTTTCAGAACCTTGATACCCTATGAACAGGTGGTTGTGGTTATTTGATTCAGAATGTTCATTTTGTCCAAATTTAATTAAGCCAGCATATCATTTGTCCTTTTTGTTTTTTCTGGCTTATTTGTTCAAAAACTTTCAGGTTTTACGCCACCAGATATGTTCACTTATGATGACTTCACTTCGTACAAATTCAGAGGTAATTTGTTCCCTGATATATTTAGCATAATGAGTCTAATCATTCCCAACCTTCATTTCTATTTTGGGAGAGAAGGGGGGAGTTTTCTTTGACATAATTTATTTATTCATGACCAAAGAACC
Organism: Bauhinia variegata; assembly: GCA_022379115.2. NCBI lineage: Eukaryota > Viridiplantae > Streptophyta > Magnoliopsida > Fabales > Fabaceae > Bauhinia > Bauhinia variegata. The sequence goes on along the minus strand of CM039429.1, from coordinate 26,873,301 downwards.
CACTAGGATGGAAAAGGACAAAAACAAAAACAAGGAAATTTTAGCTATATCAAACTACAAGAAACATGGCCTTTCAAGACCTTTCTGGTTTCTCTGCAAATTGGCTAAAGAAACCCTCAAAGAATTGGTGAGCTGAAACACCTAGGGAAGCCTTTCCTTCTAGAACAAAATAAATAACAAGAGTTTGACTTGTAGCTGACTAAATAATAATATTTTTTAATAGGTGACTAAGATTTTTTTAATATGTTATTTAGCTTGATGGAGAAGCTGGTGAGCCTAGCTTTCGTCGATTGGTCTTGCGGTCTGTTGCTCATATTATTAGGCTTTACAGTTCTTCCCTTATCACTGAATGTGAGGTAAGCTTAAGCTTTGTTGTCCTCTTTCTTCTATCTCTTGCTGCTCCTTTCATGCCAATGAAGTTATTAAAATATTCAATGCAATTGCAGGCTGGTTTTTGGTTATTACATATTCCTTTTTCTGGATAAAGTTGACGTGTATGCTTTGGGAATTGTATGTTGTAGAAAAGTGCCTAAGTAGTCATTGGGACTTTGTTTTCAAATCTCAACTGATATCTGATCCTCTATTAATAACCATATAAGCAATAAAATTTATTGCATTAGCTTTAGGCCGGAGAGAAATCTATTGCAAGCTAAACTTTCAGGTGATGAATAACTTATCATAGTAATTAATTGTACTTCTTTTTTTGTCTTTTTTTTTTTTTTTGTCTTGGGGGAGCAGGATAATATTCCAGGGATTACAACCTGGTCTTTTTTTATAGAACATGGGTGAGGAAGCTAGCAAGCCCTTTGTACATGAGAACTGAAATTTTTATTTGTATTTTAACATGAGTATATGTATATTTTTTTTGGAGAGAACAATTATTTAATTAAGGGAAAGAGTAAATAGAGGCCAGGTTCTAGCTCTATTCCAGAAAACTTAAATAGGCTGGAATCTTTGGTTGAAAAATCTAGCGTTATGGTCAAATCAAATACTGCACAGCCCTGGAAATTTATGCACTGCGATAAGGCTTTCACCACCTCTTGTCATCATCTCCTATTTTAGACTCTTTCTAGTATTAAACTCTTTCTCACTCTTAAATTTAATCCTTCTATGTTGAACTTTATATGCTATAGATAGCATCTCAACTAAGTTAACAGCTGCTAGATTTTTCCCTCCTTTGTGCAGGTCTTTCTCAGTATGTTACTGAAAGTCACTTTTCTTGACTTGCCATTATGGCATCGCATTCTTGTTCTTGAAATCTTGAGGGTAATGTAGATATAGTTTTTCCCCCCTTCAAACCTTGTTTTATATTTTAGACAGTGCTTTCTTCTTTAAAGCTTTTTTTTTCCCCCTAAGAACCAGAAATTGTTTCCTATAGGGCTTTTGTGTGGAGGCAAGGACATTGCGGATTCTATTCCAGAATTTTGATATGTAAGCTCAATATCTGGCTATTTAATGATATTATGCATAAAGTTGTTATATACCCCTATATTATCTCTTCTTGATAGCACTTAACTGGAGAATGAGAAATTACAGAAAAGAAGCCATGGTTTATTGGTTTGCCTGTTAAATATTTACACACTCTGTTCAACGTGCATGTTTTCTTTACCCTATCAAGATGGATTTTTGCTTATCCCATTCAAGATTTTAGCACTAAATGAATTTGAGGGAGCCTGTGGGAGAGACAACTTTTCATTGATTGAATCCTCATAGAAAAGATAAAAAATACCCTGGTTGGAACTCCAGTATAAGTTTATAAGAGACATGAAATCTGGTTAAGTTTTACTGCATTAGTAACAAACAGGATACATTTTGCTTTTTGATGTAACTTAATCATTGACAAGCTGCTTGGAAGCCGCCCATATTACTTGGATAGAAATTGTTGGCTTTTTAAACATCAGAAGCTTGGCTATATTATGGCTCGAAATTCATGTCACTCATCCTCCTTTTGGCCAACAGTTGGACTAATGTGTTGATGACCATGCATTTTGGCCTCTCTCTGGTTCTATTCACATGGTTTTTTAAGGGTATTTCTGACCATATGCAGAGAGACCAGAGAGCTATTTTACTTTGATTCTCTTCTGTTTTTTCTGCATATATTTGGCTTAGAGGACATCTGGTCCTCCTCTTCCTTTATATATTGTGTGTCTGTGTATGTCTATGTATCTCGAAGAAATTACTACTATATATTCAGTGCTTCCATGCATTGGCATTTTAGGAACCCCAAGAACACTAATGTTGTGGAGGGTATGGTCAAAGCTCTTGCTAGAGTTGTGTCAAATTTACAGGTATGGTGTTGATAACATATCCTCGCATCATTTTTTTTTTGGTGTTTGTGCTTTCTTCATCATGGTAAAATGCAATGTCAGAATGGTCTATATTGCTCTTTGTTTTGTTTGCATGAATTTAATTGGATTGCCTTTATAATTTTTCTTCTCAAGGATATATCATTCTCTTTTTCGAATCTTGCTGGTCAAATGAAAATTTACTTTCACTTTTTCTATCACATTTTCCTACAAGGGCTACTGTTCTTCCCTATGCTTGAAAATAGTATTTTGGTTAGAAGAAAGTTAAAATGCATTCTACAGGTTCAAGAATCAAGTGAGGAGAGCTTGGCAGCTGTAGCAGGAATGTTTAGCAGCAAAGCCAAAGGTATCTATTTTGTGAGATTGAGCAATTTTATGGATATTTGCATATCTTACAAACATCAAATTATTGTTTTTTGTCCAACTATTTTCTTGTTCTGAGAATCTTGATTCATTTAAGAGACGAGAATTCGCTTTTCTGTAGGTATTGAATGGAGTCTAGAGAATGATGCGTCCAATGCTGCAGTCTTAGTTGCCAGTGAAGCACATGCCATTACCTTGGCAGTTGAAGGTTTGTTAGGGGTTGTCTTCACTGTGGCTACTTTGACAGATGAAGCAATAGATGCTGGGGAGGTAATCTTGTACATTCTTTCTGCTGGATCTTCTGTTCTACTTTCTTTAGGTTATCATACATGATAATGTGGTTTCTGCATGTTCTATCAGCTTGAATCCCCTAGAAGTGATACTGATCCACCAGCAAAGTGGAGTGGGAAAACTACAGTTCTCTGCATTTCAATGGTTGAGTCCCTGTGGCTGATAATACTTGATGCCTTATCTCTTATTCTATCAAGGTTTGTCTTTATATGCACACACATTCACACACACAGATTATATGCACAAATGTTAAACTCTAGTGCATTACAATCTGACTCAGATAATTTGAAGGTCACAAGGAGAGGCAATTGTATTGGAAATATTAAAGGGCTATCAGGCATTCACTCAGGTAACTCGGTTTTGGTATCAACTGAGATTTTTACTATAATTGTCACGAAGGCTTTTTTGGGTGGGAAAATAAGAGTTCTGATTCTGCTTTCGTATGTTAATGGCATATGAATATTAACTTTAAAATATTCCATGTTGTACCTTATTTTTATTTTTCCTTTTTTCCATTTCTCTTTTATTGACTTTGTCACAAATAATGACATTTGATGTGATGATTCAACAGGCATGTGGGATTCTTCGAGCTATAGAACCTCTAAACTCATTTCTGGCATCCCTTTGCAAATTTACTATCAATTTTCCTGTTGAAACAGAAAGAAAGAGGTATCAAAATATTTTAAAGTTTCATGTTCCCTTTTGTTTGTTTATATTTGCTTCATTTGTTTTAGGGACTTAACTCTCGGGTATGGTGGGCATGAGTATGCCACCTCAACCCTCTTTTATTTCTATGACTGACTCATAATACTTGTTGGATTTTATTGACTTTTCTTCTATAATTAGACAAATTAAACAATCTCATTCTTACAGTTTACTTATCTGCTACTTTTATTTTCTTGTTCCCGTGGGGCTTGGACATTAAGGAATTTTGATGGTCTTAGTAGCTTATAACATTCCATATAGCATGTCTTTGTAAAAGAATACAATAAGGTACTTTATTAGAACCCCACAAAGGAACATCTTGAGAGCCATTTTATTTTACTGTTTCCCTTTGTATAAAGAAACGTGAATTTCATGAAAAGATGCCAATGGATTGGCACCGTGCAAGAAGCATAGCAAACCCAGGCCCCCAAGTTTTGAAACTGGCAGTACAAATGTCAAAAAAAGAAATAATTATGGATAATAGATTATAAAAGGGACTGAACTGAACTATAGTAGACATAGGGGCTCATCAGAAAGCTGCACAAGTCTCTTCTCAGAATCAACCATTTTCTTTCTGTCCGCACACACACACTGATACATTGGGAGCATGTTCCATATCAAGTTTCTATGCTACTCACTATGATGACCTCCCATGTAACATGCTGAACAAGTCAATATGTGGCTGGTATTAACCCTGCCAGTAAAAGGCTTTGGCATGCTCAGTTAACATAAGTGCATGTAATCCTACAGTGAAATTGTTGAAACTTACTTGCATGCTTTATGCTGGAAATTTGGCATTTAGATGGTTTTACATGATAAAATGGCCGTGTCCCCTTAATTTTTTACTCCCTGTTAATCATTTATTCATTTATCTGTATATCTTTCAAGAATTCAAGCTTAGTGTTGAAAATTGTTGCTAAAATTTGATATTTTAGCAGTGCTTTGCAGTCTCCTGGATCAAAACGGTCAGAGTTATCAGTTGATCAGAAGGATAGTGTTGTGCTTACTCCCAAGAATGTGCAGGTAGTCCTTCTGGTTATGTGATTATGATACAAGTGACATTTATTTTCCTCTTCATTGGACAATCTTTCTTTCTCTTTTCTCTTCTGTAGCTCATTTCCTATTGAATGGATGTGCATTGTTTGGTTGACCAATTGCTTATTTTACTTGACTTACCTTGTAAACTAGGCTTTAAGGACTCTCTTCAACATTGCTCATCGATTACATAATGTTTTGGGTCCTTCGTGGGTTCTGGTATGTTATTATGGTTCCCCCATTATCTGTAAGTATGCTGAGTTCATTCTTCACGAGTGATTGTGGTGAATAACTCTACAGGTGTTGGAAACTCTGGCAGCTTTAGATCGAGCAATTCATTCCCCACATGCCACCACTCAGGTGATTTTGTTTGTTGTATACTTGTATTATCCTACAGCTAAGTTACATTTACAAAAATGCATGAACTTGATTGTTTAATAAAAAGTTGATCATTGAAGTAAGTGCATGGAACAAAAAAATCAAATAAAGTAGTTGTGGAAAGTGGAAATGATAAAACAGTAAAGTTTGTGAACTTGCGTTTGAGCACATAGCATTGTCATTTTTCACAAATTAATTTATGTATTCTTTAATAGTTTCCTCTTATTTCTGTTGCTGGGTTCACATTGAAGGCAAATTAATAGAGAAATGACATGGTGATAGGAAAGCATGCTGTTTATTTATTTATTTTTTGTGCATGGGTTGTACTTCCAGTTTCTTGGCATTTGAGAATGTTCTAATGTTAATTGCTGTCCAAGTCAGTTCTGTTCTTGCTTAATGTCACATAAAACAAAACAGAGACACAGAAATAGAAGAGAAACTAGTTTTTGATATTGAATATCACAAAAAACATCACTGCTACTGCAGGGTTAGTGAGAATACAACTCTAGGAGCTCACAGAGCACAAGCCTCAGAGAGAGACCTCTGAATTTTCACAACTCCAAGCAAAATATTCAGAATGCCTAAAACCAAGCTAACCCACTCTTTTATAACCTTTTCCCCATATTCTAACCACATTTCCCTTATTTCTGGTTCCCTCCTTTTTTTTCCTTTCTTCTAGAATATACTTTCAAGGCTCTAGGCCCATTAGGATTAATGGCCCTCTCACGTGATCCCTCCTGCAATGGCCTAACACTTAGTTTCTTAGAAGGTTTCTCTCCGTCATATCTGCAAATGACCATTTAACCTGCAGGAGGTCTCTACCGTTGTCTCCAAGTTTACAAGGGAGTCATCTGGTCAATACAGCGACTTCAATATTCTATCATCTTTGAATTCTCAGGTGAGTAAAGCAACTTTGGTCTTGTTTGGTGAATGACATGACAGTGCTTACAACTTGTAAACTTAAAATATGGATGAATGACATCTGGAGATTATCTTTTCCTGTTTTCAATGGCTGTGGACATTGAAAATATAATTATGAAGAAGATTATCTTTCCCTCCTTGTTAATATTTCCCATTTGCTATGTTTGAGTGAAATTATGATTTTTCTTTGCTACTTAAGAAATCCTTATGTTTCCTTTAGCTTTGTTCTCTCCTTTGCGACACCTATTGGCCATTTGCTCTAACCTGGTATTCTTTACTTTTCAAAGCTATTTGAAAGTTCTTCCCTAATGCACATCTCTTCGGTGAAATCGCTTCTATCTGCATTGTGTCAACTTTCACATCAATGCATGTCTTCAAGTGGTTTGGGACCAACAGCAAGCCAGAAAATTGGAAGCATCAGCTTTTCAGTGGAAAGGATGATATCCATCCTTGTGAATAATGTACAGAGTATGTAGATTCGGTAACTCTAAAGGTGGTGGTCATTGTGTTTCTATGTTTGATGTTATTTTTTCCCCCTTTTATCTTCCTTCTGGAAGTACATGTGATATCTAGGTTCTATATATTTCTTAGAATTACAAGAAAATTTTTCATCCTTGAATGCATGATTCACTAAAGGTGTTAATTCATCCATTTTCTACTACAGGAGTAGAGCTACTTTGGGATCAAGTTGTTGGCCACCTTCTTGAGGTCCCCCCCCCTTTCTCCTTCTTACATATGTATCTGCAATATGAACTTCATTTTGGTCTCTTGAAAATTTAAATTATTTGCAGCTTGCTGATAACCCTAATCCACATCTGAGAAATAAGGCCCTTGATGCACTGGATCAATCTATATCTGCAGTCTTAGGTTCAGACCGATTTCAAGACTATAAACCATTCAATTCTCTAGAAAAATCACAAGTGAGAACTTATACAATTTTTTTTAATGGATGGAACCCCATATTCTATTGAAAATAGGGTTTGATTTGTGTGTATGTGCTTGTAGATGGAATCAAGTGTTGCAGACTTGAGGGCGCTTGAATGCTCTCTCATATCTCCATTGGAGGTTCTTTATTTTTCTAGTCAAAGCATAGATGTCCGTGCTGGATCTTTGAAAATTCTTCAGCATGTTTTAGAGGTAATGCTTTTGCAGATTGATCAAGTTTTGTTGCCATTTTTGTTTTCTTATCCTTAGTTTCTGTTCGTGATAGTATCTTACAAATTCTTTTAGAGGCATGGAGAAAAACTTCGTTACAGTTGGCAGAATATACTTGGAATGTTGAGGTTGGACTTCTTACTATTCTCTTCTACATGTATCTATTATTTTTGAGTGTTGACCTTTGGTTAATCTTTTTATTTTATTTTCCCAAGGTCTGTAGCAGATGCTTCAGAGAAGGATCTTGTCACCCTTGGCTTCCAGGTCAATACAGAAGTGACTTATTTATTTGGTGGTTATTTCTGTTTTATAGATTTGATCTGTCTAGTAATACTTCAACTAAAGTAGCACAAACGTAGTCACCTACAAAATGTACCTGTAAAATAATAAAAGTGCAAACTTATCAAGGTGTCATTCTTCTTCCGTTTTTTTTTTTTTAGGAAAAAAAAATTCCTTGGTGATCTTCGCTCTGTGACAGGGAAAAAAGACAGTGAATTTTTTGTTGCGTCTTTGTTACTTTGACAGATCATCACAATCACATTTCGGCATCTTCTATATAGTGATTGCTAGATTTGATATGTATGCTTAGGTTGCTACTGTCATATTACAGGCTAAATACTTACATTCGATATTAAAATTTAATAGTTTGTATTGTTTATCCTGTGAGCTATGACACTGTCATTGATGCTAATTTTGCAATGGGCTTTTCTTTCCTCTTAACCTTTCCTCCAGAACTTGCTGGTGATCATGAATGATGTACTGTCTACCATACCTGCAGACTGCCTTCAAGTGTAAGATCAGAAATCTTTATATTTAATTTTGATATCTACATGCATAGGTACATGTAAATGTGTGTTAACTGTAAAATATATATGATTTTTCGTAGTCTTTTGCAGGAACATGCTATTTAGTGCCAATAGCATTATTATCTTACAAGTACTTGTATTATATTTCGCTATAAATATTGCTTGACTAAGCATGCAAAAGTTTTGGTATCTTGCTTTTTCTGTGAACTACAAAATAATAACTAGTTCTGATTACATCAACAATATGGGCAAGACCAGAATATTAAACTTTTTAGCACATGGTGCATGAGACTGTCTATAATCACTCTTGTGGGCAAGTGCTTTTAAGGAGCTTAAACCATAAATTGTTCATTTCATAGGTCAGGTTGATTTGTCTGAGAATCAGAACCTTGTAATGCAAATTTTAATAATAGAGGGTAAGAATCAACCCTTGTATGTATATTGCAGATGTGTGGATGTGAGTGGAGCATACAGTGCTCAAAAGACAGAATTGAACATAAGCCTGACAGCAATTGGCCTTCTATGGACCATGGCTGATTTCATTGCAAAAGGTCTTCCGAGTGGACATTTAGAAGGAAAGGAAACAGGTTCGAATTCTGTTGTTGATCTATCTGCTCAAATCGTCATAAATCTGATCTTAACAGTTTTTTGGTACATGTAATCTTGCTGGAACTTCAGGTGTCTGTTCTATGGCAAAGCAAATCGACAGTGAGAAGATGGAAGAACAAAGTCTTGGTGTTTCTAATAATGCCAGTGACCAAGCTTCATATATAGATTTTGATCGCAAGAAGCTTTTGTTCTCTGTTTTCTCCTTACTTCAAAACCTTGGGGCTGATGAGAGACCAGAGGTACGTGAACTAAATTTCTCATTCTTCTTATTCTTGTTTTTATTTTCCAGTGCTCCACGTTGAGTCATTGACCATATGAAGATGTTTTCCTTATTGCCTGAACAATTTGAGTCTCTTTATGTAGTGGTGCTGAGCATTTAAACTTGACTATTTTATTGTCTTTTGCTAAAAAGTCTATTTCAGCTTATAACAAACTTTGAGAGTAACTTAAGAAGACCATGATGTTCTTTGCTTTGAGTCATTGTAAATGGGTCTAAGTTCATACCAGTATGAAATTAGTTAAAGTATTATTGTAAGCATATCTTAGATGTGTTATTGTTTGGAAGCATGAATATGATCCTTCATCATTTAATTCAAGTCCTATGGATGTATTTTTAAGATGTTGATATACCCTCTTGTATAATTGAATTTTCTTGTTTACATCAACAGATTTTACTGCTATTTTCAAAATCTTTTGTTTGTGATTTCTCCTGTGAAGTTCTTTCCTGCACTCTAATCTCAACCATTGAGAAGATATTTGCCATTGGGTGGGATGGTTGTGGTTGCACTGACAGCCAGATCCATGAATCTTCCACCGGAACACGGCTGGGATTCTTTATTGAAGTGTTAATCCTACCGTTTTCTGTGTTTTCTATTTATAATTTCATCAGTAGCATCTAGGCTTTTTTTTTTTTGAGCTTTTTAATTTAGGGATGTTGGAAATTCTCGTGTTTCAACAATTGAAAGTTATTCTGTTGTAGCATTTGGTTATCCTTGTTTTCTCATTTGAGATTATATTAAGTTAATTTGTTCCATTGTGGCTGTTCGATATGAAAGCTTTTTTCTGTCACTGAAGACTCTGTATTTCAGGTGAGGAATTCTGCTGTCAGGACATTTTTCCAAACTTTAGGAAGTCATGGGCAGAAACTATCAAGAAGCATGTGGGAAGATTGTCTTTGGAATTATGTATTCCCTACACTAGATCGAGCTTCTCACATGGTAAGCTGAAACCATTCTGCATTGAGAATTAAGAAAATACTTTCAGCGTGACCTTTTGGGATTTTGGACTATTGTATAAGTAGGCTGCGACTTCCTCAAAAGATGAATGGCAAGGGAAAGAACTTGGAACTCGAGATGGAAAAGCAGTTCACATGATCATACATCATAGGTATTTGAATTGACTTCTCTGATCCCATTTTTTTTCTTCTTTTTCCCATATATGCTCTATAGTGCATTCATATATGAATTTGCAGTCGTAACACAGCTCAGAAGCAATGGGAAGAGACACTTGTGCTAGTCCTGGCTGGAATAGCACGTATACTGCGGTTGTTCTTTCCTTTTCTCATAACTCTAAATAAATTCTGGTCAGGTGTGTCCACTATTAAATTTTGAAGTATCCGGTAGTTTCATTTCCTGTAGTTTCTGAGTAATCCCAATTTAATGTGGTTTTGTGCAGGGTGGGAATCATTGCTTCATTTTGTTGAAAATAGCATTTTAAATGGTAGCAAAGAGGTTGCACTTGCAGCAATAAATTCTATGCAGACAACTGTTATTTCCCATTCATCAAAGGTAGTAACAATTATCTGAAGTAGCGATACTCTTGTGTCTGTTAAAGAAGAGCACGATGTCCAAATAAAATATTCCTTATTTTGGCACAAACCTTATTAAGTTTTTGCATAAACCCTATTGGCTTTAAATTAATTTAACATGTATGAAGGAAAGAGCATTATTTGAATATGATCATTTATGTACTGACATAAGTTCATGGATTAGGGAAACATGCCAATGCCTTACCTTATTTCAGTACTTGATGTTTATGAGCTTGTTCTACAAAAGACACCCTGTTATAGTGGCAATTCTGCTGTCAAAGTGAAGCAGGAGATTTTACATGGCCTTGGTAATTTTTTTCCTTTTTTTTTTTTTTTTATAAATTTAGATTTAAATTTTCTTCACATCAGTCATGGACTTGTAAATGTGTCGTCACGTTTGTAACTGCACTATGGTAGCTTCAGGTGTTGGTATTGATGTGGACCTAATATATTCTAATATATAAAACCTCTGTCAGGAGAGCTATATGTGCAGGCTCAAGGGATGTTCAATGATGCCATGTACACACAATTGATAACAATCATAGACTTGGCTATAAAGCAAGCAATGTTAACTACTGATAACTTTGAAATGGAATTTGTAAGTCCATTCTTGCATACAATTCCTTCTCTTTTTCCAATTCTTCTACGTTTTGAAATGTTCCAATTACCTGTGTTATATTCTCATTGGCATCCCAAGTAATGCAGCAGTTGTAATGGAAGTGATTGGTGAGGTAGTTTTGAAGTATCCCAAGGTGTTCTTCCCATAGTGGAGAAAAGGGAAATAACTTAATAGGGAAAATATTCATATTTCATGTAACCCCTTGTGGTTTTTCCCTTTTATCACTTAACCAGTTTCCCCTTTATGGCTAAAAGGTGACATTCACCTGCTATGCAGTTTAGTCCCCTGTCACCTGAAACCTGTCCCTCCATCTCCTACCCTCTATTGTTTTCCCTATCAACTTAGTACAAGAAAGGTGGTATTAACCTAATTTCAGGCTGTAAACAATGGACCAAATCTCATTCCCATGCCCAGAAAATATTAAGTTAACAGACGGTCATTCAGGTGATAATAGACCTAACCAGAAAGAGTTAGAATGACAGTTTCAAAACCAGAGGATGGTTATTTCATTTTTACCCGAAATTTAAATATAAAGTCTACACTAGCCAGCTTATTCAAAATATCATGTTTTCAGAACTTGCTCGCAAGTTAGCTTAATACTCAAGTAAGTTCTTTAATTCTTCTTATACATGGACATTCGATCCCCTTATCTTTGCTTTTAAAGAAATAGGCCTTTGATATAATTCAAAGAACCTGTTTAGATAGCAGAGTACAGTCATCATTTTGAAGCGTGTACATTATTGTGAATGCGATGTCCCTTCTCTCTAGGGAAATGTCCCTCCTGTGCTTCGGACCATACTGGAAATTTTGCCGCTTTTACGTCCAACTGAGCACATTTCTTCCATGTGGCTTATTCTTATCCGAGAGATTCTGCAATATCTTCCTAGACAGGATTCTCTGTTACAAAGTGAGGACAATAGAATAGATCAAGAAAAATGTCCTGATCATGTCTCAGGTATAGAAAAAATTGTACTGAAGCTAAATTTTAGTTATGCATCTGGGTAGGAGTAAGTGTGAACTTTATTCTGTTTTTTGCAGAGTCACAGAGCAAATATAATGCACCTAATGGTGCTACTCCAATATCTCCCAACAAAGTAACGGAATCTCCAGGTTCTGCTACAGCTACAAGTGCAGGCCTTTCCAGTTACATGTTTGCAGAAAAGCTTGTTCCTGTGTTGTTAGATCTTTTCCTGAAGGCATCATCAGTTGAAAAGTATATTATATACCCTGAAATTATTCAAAGCCTTGGAAGGTAGTAATTTCTCGGGGGAAAAATGATTTGTATAGAATAGGCCATTTAGATGTTTACAATATTTTATGTTATCTAGCAAACTATAAACGTTAGCTGTTGACTTATCAAATACCAAATTGAATCATTACATTTAGCGAGAGAAGCAATAGCAGTTTAGAAATTAAATTACTCATGGGTAACAAAAGCCATGGAAGATCACAACCATAATAAAGCATCAACACTATTTCTGATTTGAACAAATTATTTTCTTGTATGCATCACAACCAGAAGTTTTGCACAAATTAGAACATCACATTCAATATAATTCTTTCTATAAAAGAAATTCGAATCTAGCTATCCTTCAGAAAGAAAGTAATGCTTGTGTATTATTGTGTTTTGGGGGTGGGGGGAAGAATAAATAAGTATTCCAGTTTCCTTTTTAACAACCTTTGAACTAAAGTACCTCTACCTACAGCTAAACCTTTAAGTTAAACTTAACTTCCATGAGCTTATTACCTATATCACCTTTTTTCTCTATCATATGGGTGTCTGACAGATTGAAATTTTTTGGCTATATGTTAACAATATGTCCTTTTTTGTTATAAAATTTTTAAGTATTCTGGAATGATTTTATTCTGTTTGATCTAGGTGTATGACTACAAGAAGAGACAACCCGGAGAGTGCACTTTGGAGGGTTGCTGTTGAAGCATTCAACTGCATTCTTGTTGACTATGTCAGCAAATTAATTGACATCGGTTCTGATTCAAGAATTAGTAAACCTGTCAGAACACGTGTATGGAAAGAAATTGCAGATGTTTATGAAATATTCCTTGTTGGATATTGTGGGCGAGCTCTCCCTTCTAATTCTCTTTCAGCCATGGCATTAGAGGCTGATGAGTCCCTTGAAATGTCAGTTTTAAATATTCTTGGTGACACAGTCCTTAAGTTGCCAATTGGTGCCCCTAAAGATGTAAGTTCCTCACTTCTATTGATAATACTAGCATGCATTTCCAATGTACATTTAGTAGAGCTTGGCTGAGTTAAGCATTAAAGGGATTGTCCAAGCCCTACCAAAATGAGGCTGTTTGAAGAAAATAAAATTCCCGAATTTACAAAGTGCTTATCGAACTATTATATAGAATTCTCCTTTATATAGACAGCGGAGAAAGGTTTTAATCTAATGCTAGGGCCTTTATAAGCAATTTTCTTGTGTGTGACTTGCTGTTAACATTTATGTTTTGCAACTAATGATCTCTTTCTTGCAAATAAAGGTGTTTTTTAACAGTGGAAATTACCTAAATGGATTCATTTTGAGTTGTTCTTGTATTGTAGATTAGTTTTATATGTCTTATAAAGAAATTCTAGATAGAGGCATACCACGTCAAAGGGATTGCTGCTAATTTTTCTTTTTATTTCTGATACTGTACATGTTCTATTGTTCACAGATTTTGCAGCGTCTAGTCTCCACATTGGACCGTTGTGCATCACGCACATGCTCTTTACCGGTTGAGACCGTAGAGCTTATGCCTCCCCATTGCAGTAGATTTTCCTTAACTTGTTTACAGAAGTTATTTTCCTTGAGCAGGTATTATCTCCCTCTCTAGGAGGACTTGATCAAATTTCTTCCACGAGATTATGTATGTTGGACATTTTTTGTACACAGCGTTTTGTATGCTCTTGGAAATGTTTAGTAAAATTATTACTTAGGAATATTATATGGCCAATTTTCATTGTTTGCTTTAAATGATCTCTTGGCACGAATTAGGTGCCTGATCTCTTGAATGACCTGTTTACAGCACCATTCTGTTTTCAAAATTTCCGTTAAGATTGTCAAAAGCTCGCTGATGAATTCTGACTGGTTGAAAATATTCCCAATGCCATCCATTGCACCAGTTCCCCTGTGCTTCTTTTTATGCTTCTAGAGGGTCTTTAACTAACTTTTTTACAGACCTTATTTTCTACTTCATCTCCACTTCCAAAATATGTTATTTTTATTATGTTAACCAAAATTGTTTGCTGTTCTTAGTTATTCTGATGAAGCTGGTTGGAATATGACAAGATCTGAAGTCAGCAAAATCTCAATTACAATCCTCATGACCAGATGTGAATACATCTTGAGCAGGTTTCTGATAGATGAGAATGACTTAGGTGAGGTGCTTCATTGTTAAGATAGGTAAATCTTATCTACTTTTCCCTTTTCATTCTTTATTTCCCTTAAAATATTTGTTTTTCCTGTAGGTGGGCGTCCATTACCCAAAGCAAGACTCGAAGAAATTGTTTATGTTCTCCATGAACTAGCACGTATTGTCATTCATCCAGACACAGCATCCATTCTTCCCTTACACCCCCTTTTGAGAAGTGGCCTAGCAGAGGCCAAGGACAAGCATAACAAGCGTTCCCACCTGCTTGTGCTATTTCCTTCCTTTTGTGAGCTCGTCGTATCAAGGTAAAGTAAATTCAATTTTGAGCGTATTATATTTTTTTTAATCCTTTTGTTTCTAAGTTTAATTCTTCTGATGGTCAGAGAACTAAGAGTAAGGGAGCTCGTACAAGTATTGCTTCAATTGGTCACCAAGGAATTAGCTCTGGAAAAGCTCAGCCTAGTGAGCTGAAAAGAACACATTTGATTAGCCAGTCCTAAGCAGTTTACTTGTAAAGTTTTTAGCTTGAGAGTAGATAATCCTTTTTGCTCCTCCCTATCCCTTCCCCCGCTAGGGGGGTGGAGCTCTCTCTCTCTCTCTCTCTCTCTCTCTCTATCTCTCTCTCTCGTCTCGTTGTTAGAATTATATTGTATAAAATTGCTTTTAGACTAGAACCAAGCTGATAGGAGGCTTGCCTAATCTTCTCGTGCTGTTGCTTTGTCCTAAATTTCTGGTCAATCATGCTTATGTCTACTCCATTAGCCAGTAGCTGCTCAGACTTGGCGTACCTGCAGCTGTTACAACAGATCTGAGTTGCCATATTCATTTCTTACCATTTGCATTTCCAATTCATGTGGAGTCCACATCGTATGGATCTAATGAGAGGGTCTATATTCCCCTCGCCAATTTTGTTGTATACAACCACTTTTTTGTGAAATTTAAACCAAATACTGAGCGACAATCTTGCTAATTGGTCAAAAATTCTAGTAGACCAGGTTGATTTTGCATTATCTACAATATAAGCATTGAATTATTTTGAAAGAACAGTCTCGTATTAACGCTGATTCATAAGTGTAAGTTTATGAATTATTTTCCTTTCCCTATAAATTCGTCGAGAATTGTCATGCCTTTAGTCCAACTTCTGGATGTAAATAATTGGAAATTTTCTGTTATAACGAAATCCTAGTTATTTTTCGCCTTTTCTTTCTAGGTATTTTATGTCGAATACACTCAAGCACCAACACTATTAGTGCAGTATGCAGCACAAAGGGTATTTCTTCTATTTTCATGACATAGCAATACTACTGAGTACAAATCAAAATTATTTACACTTTTTTTTTTTTAATTGTTGGTAGGAATTTTCGCTTTTTTACCCATATAAAGACCAACTTCTGGAATGAGTGGCTCCTTCTGTGATCCGTTATACTTTTTTCTTAGTGCTCCATTTGTATTGATAATATGATAGAACCCTTTCCGTATGAATTGCCTGAAGAATTTTTAGTTATTAGGAAAAATAAATTTATATGAACGTTATTTCACCTAATTCCTAACAGTTTCATGAATCCTCGCGCGAAATCACCGTCGTTCTAAAATTTACGATTTCATTAATCTTGCTGGTAAATCAGCATCGTTCAATGATGTGACACATGCCAAAAAGCACTGTATAAGTTCATTAAAAAAAAATGCTCATTAATTTTTATGTTCTTTTTTATCCATGGAAAAAGAATTTTGTTTTTATTTATATTATTTTCATAAATTTTAATTGTTAGTTTTTTAATTTTATTTTTGTTATTTTTAATTAATTTATATAATTTATCGATTATTTTTTATTCATAATAAATTAAGAGCATCAAAAAATTTAAATATATTAATTATATTTCTTAATTTATATGCAACAATAAAAAAAAAATGAATGAATAATTTTATATTAGATTTTAAACTCTCTTTACGTGATTGGGTATCTTTCTAAATTATAGGGTTGTTTATTTGACATATTCCTTTTCTGTGAATTATTTGAATATATTTTCTTCTCTGTGGTTATCCAACGAAAATAATCACTTTAATAAAGCGAGTAATTTATTATTTACATCAAATGTAGCAAATCAAACTGACTTAGCATGTATGATTTTGTTTTTTTTTTTTTGACATTTTTCTATAAATTTCTCCAGGCCATGACAAATGGAGGAGCACTGACAGTGCGTATAATAATTAAATCATAATAATCATCATCTCGTGTTCTTTTTTTTTTTTCCAGCTCTTCTTACAATTTTTTTGTCATTGGGTTAAAAAAAACAAAACAGAAAATGCAAGTTATAATACGTACAGAAACAAAGCAATGTACACAATTCTGTTCTGAGACTTGATTGTTTAATTATTTATTATTAGCTTGGTTAAGCCTAGCTGCAGCAGCTACCGATGCTGCCACTCCGGAGGGATGAGTGGTGAGGTTGGGATCATTTCTCATCTCCGCACCGGTCACCCCTTCAGCATCTCGCCTTGTTGCCGGTTTGTCTGCCGGCAGCTTAGAAGCCGCGTTCTGCAATAAATCAAATTCTCTAGTCAAATATATACATATATATATGTGTGTGTGTGTGTGTGTGTTGTGTGCACATTTCTTTTCTTATTCACTAAGCAGGGACAAGAAGAGAGAGATTACTTACGGCGAGAATATCAGCTATTTTGGTCTTGTCTTCGTCTCTTGTTGCTCGGGCATTGAGGGTAGCGGCGGACTGTGCGGCGGCAGCAACACCTCCGGGAACAATATTGGTGCGGCCAGTTGCTCTGACTTCGGCAGCTTGAATAGCAGCAGCGTCACTCCACTCGACCGGCTTATTTCCAAGCGTTAGAGCGGTGGCTTCGAGTGCTTCACCGATAGTGATTCCTTCACCAGCGGCAGCTCCAACCCCTGCCGGTTCGAGTAAAAAAGGTGGCGGAACGGTCCACACCGGAGATCTGTGGCTATATTGCTCCACTACCTACTGATTCATTTGTCAAACCAAAACCAAACAATGATCACTTACATAAATTATATATATATATATATATATATATATGTATATTAATGAAAATATGTTGAAAGATTGATTTATTAATACCTCAGCTAATATTTTAATTCTCCTTCCCTTTTCTTCTAGATTTTGCTGGACAACCTGCGAAACCAATTAATAAAGTGGTAAGAAAAAGAAAATGCTCCCAAAGAAAGGTAAATATTTATATATCTACAAGGGAACCTGTCCACCGACAAACCCTGAGGTCACGCGGCTTCCCACCAGAAGATCAGTTTCCGTTTTCCTCACATCGCTTGCTTCCTCTTCCTCCTCAGGCTTCCGAGGTTGTTCTTGGCTCATATTTCGGAATTCAAATTAAGCAGAGATGATGATCGATGATCAAATTGATTCTTCTGAGAAGTACATAATAGTTTGTGTTTGTATGGAATTGGGAAAGAATTATACATATACTTGCAGTGATAGGACACTTGCTTACATTGATACATGACAGACAAAGAGAAATGTAGTGGCTACGAAATAGGACCTCGCTCAACCGTTGGTTTTTGGTGTCTCCTGCGTTTTCTGAGGGACTCAGGACAGATGTCGTCCAGAGCAAGCCATCCATGACTCAGTCTACTTTGAAATTTTGTTTTGAATTTAAGAGAGTACCGCATTTTATTTTTCCAATAATATATGCTTTTTAACATTGTTCTTCAAAAAATAAATAATAAATATATAGGATTTATTAACAATCCATAGAACTTTTATTAATTGTTATTTTATTGAATTTCTGTTTCCCTTTCTTAAATATTTACTCAAGATCTGATTATCATATAGCAGAGGACCAATTATTTTACATTTAACTTAATTTAACATTGAGTTAATTATGAATATTTGTTTTAGTCTCAAAATTACTATCACCAGAATATGAGTGGACTTCAGACACAAAAAAAAAAAAATTATGGGTGAACTGAACTTTATCTTTTGGACTTATTGTTTAAGGCACAAAATTAGTTGCACCAAAATTATGGGTGGACTTCGTATCAAAAAAGATTATTGGTGGACTTATGTTATGTCGGTTAAGCCCATTCATTTACTTGTTAGGGTTACACAAGAAATACACCATGCCCTTATACTGTGTGGCTTCTTCGGTGACCATAGTAAATTAAAAACGTATTGGGCAGAGAGATACTCTTCTGAGCTATTCTCCAATTTGTATAATTTCCTTCAGTTGCGTCTCGGTTTATTTTACTGGGAAGCGCCGCCTCGCCACTCAAGGTAGGTCACGTTTACACCAGATTCGCTTCAAAGATGGTAGTGTAAATAAGGGAGATGGGAAAATTGGAAAAACATGGAAGTTCTATTTTATTTTCAGTTTTGTTGCAGGCTAGGGCTGTCGTTGATGGAAAGTATGTAAAATTTGATAATAGTGTTGCGAACTGGGTTGTATCTCAGAGCATGTTCGATTTCCAGTTTAATGAGATCTGATTTATATGGCCAAAGTTAGTGGGAGGGATGAAATTGATAGAGTGTAAACGCGGAGGATAAAAAAGAATTTACTCTCTCTATATATTGCGGAGGTAATTAGTGGTTTATTTATTTATTTGTTTCTACTGCTTACAGCCTTACACGAAACGCTGAAAAGATGGACCCAAGACGGCTCCAAGCGGATTCTATACCTATTTTCAGAGAAGGAATTGGTCTGGTTCTTTATCGTTGGTCCTCACTCCGCACCGCCGTTGAGAACGAATGGGGCGGCCGAGAATCGCGCCGCAAAGCCGAGCAGCTCGGTAACGATGTTCTCTCATGGTTCACTCAATCCAAAGGTAAATGTTTCTCTCACTTTCTAATCAGGCTTACTGCACTGGATTTTACTAACTTCAATCCATTAACACTGCTTTGTAATTTCACAGCAAGATGTTATAATTATGATTTAAATACAAAATTACTAATGAAACTGGCTATTCAATTCAAATACAAGTTAATAAGATGTTGGATTTATGATTCAAATACAAGTTAATCATTAATTGATTATGCACGGTGTCCTAGATGGAAATAACAAGTGTTAAAAATTTGATTCCATTGTAGATGAGCCTGATCCCCGTCTCTACTTTGATATTCTGCATTCTGACCTATTCTAGTGATGGTGAAGAATGTAAAGATAAAGAATAGATTTTCCTTATTCTGTTCATGGATGTAGATTGCAATTTCTGTTTTCTTGTGACTGATTCCCCCCCCCCCCCCCCGCTTTCTTTCTAACCAGAACCCCTTTATATCGATGACTTGGAGCAGATACTTGATGACGGTATGCTTTCTCTCAATGTAGAGGTTGACGACGGCAGTATTGAAGAGGTATGACTTCCCTGCGTCTTTTGGGCTCAGAGTCTTGTACTATTAATAATTTGTGTTCGTAATTGACCAATTCTGTTTTTGATTGATATGCATGGTATGCTCATTCTTATTCTATTAACCTGCTGTCTGGTCAAGGGGAAATAGATTTAGGAGGCAATTTGGCAGTGTTTTAGTTCCTCGATAATCATAGTTTATAACTTCATTTTGACAAAAGTTATGATTAGCCTGTTATTTGTGTCATTTATTCTTGCTAATGGACTTGTGGATGCATGTGGTGTCGTAATTCAAGTTCATTGGTTTTGCATGACTAATGCTAGAATTATATGTTGGATTGTAGAAAGGTTTAGTTTGTCTGTGATTGCTATAAACTTTCGTGCTAAGTTTTCCTTTTAAAGATCGGGAAGAACCAACCTTTTAGTTTCAGGTACATGTGAGATGATTGGTATTTAATTGTCATTAGCCAATTCTGTCAGATCTCTTTATCTGTTTTAATGGTACCCGAGTGAACTTGTATTATTGCTCAATGCTTGTTGGTCAAATTGATTCTTCTATTCTAAGATTCTCAGATGTCACTGTTGATGAGCAATTTCTGATGTATTTTTATCACTGCAATATTAGAAATGAGGTCTAATTTTTTAATTTTATATATATATATATATATTCATGTTAATGGTTTTACAGGTATCTGAAAAACTAATGATAATGCATGAAGAATGTTTAGAAGGTGACTTTAGGTCTGTTGAGACCCTAAGGCAAGCTGCTCTTATGCAAACTGCACCTTCTCATGTGCCAAAGGTAAACTATAGTAACATATGTTTTTAATGGATCTTTACTGGTTTATACTTTGATTGTGTGTGGATTAGTTTATGGGATTACTCTTCACTAATTTTGATGTTTGTGGTTTTTTAACATACTTTTGTTGGAGAAAAAAAAAAAAAAGGTTGTGGTCTTTACATGTTATGTACATCAGGAAAGTCCTTTTGCAATCTTTTCAGCGTTTCAGAAATAGGTTCTGAAGGAGCTTCCCATGAGATTCTAAAGAGTCGAACAGGTTTACCTTTATGGTGTATATTTTGTTTTTCTTTCTTTGAGAGTGCAATGGGGGGAAATTGTATCCTCTGGTCATCCTCCCCTCTCCTTTATCCACAAATAAACAAATGGAAGTTGATTATGTTGAACTAGAAAATCTAGTGTGCCCATTTGCTGGTTTCTCATCTAGTGGTTATCATCCTGCCTTTCAAAATTTGCCATGCCAGTTAATCGAGTCTTTTGCTCTTTTAACTAGACATAAATTTCACATATTCTTGGGTGCTTCCACCGTCTTGATTATGTTCCTTCCATGGTATAGTGTCCAAGATCATTGGAAATTTGGAATATATTCAAGTCCAGAAGCATCATATTTCACCATTTGAAAAGTACGTCAAGAATGACATGCTTCTGGTCTAGTTGAGGAACCTGATGGATGTTAGATCTTTTCAAATGATAAAATGAAATCAGGAAATACGTTCATCTCTTAATCACCACTGTAAAATTCATGAGCAATAGTTTTCCCAATGTTGATAGTAAACGGAGACTGCTAGTTGCAATAAACATACCTGGTCCTTGGATAAAGAACCAGCACGTGTATACTATTTCCCCTATCATCACATGTGCTATGCAAACAATAGGATGATTATCCACTCTACTGGAATTTCTGTGGTAATAATTTTGGAAGCTTATGCTCTGCCAGATTGTGGATGACAATGAAGACTCTGATGATGATGATGATGAAGACGAAGACAACACAACTGAGGATGATGATTCTTCGAAGATGAAGGTGGATGAACCACAATCTGAATCAAACTTGAATTCAGTGAACTTGGTTGTTAATGGGCCTAGCCAAGAGGTTACCGCAGAACCAGATGACGAATGGATTGTAGTCTCAAATAGACGAAGTAAGGGTAGAAAAAATTAGATGAAAACCACTGAAATTATCTTTTGAAGATGTGTTGTCCTCGGATTAGTTTTTCTTGAGGTTCTTATATAATTATGTATCTATATTCTTGGTTTACTTATTTTGTAATTCATGTTTTGAAATCTTTATAAAATAGGATACAGGCTCATATTTAGGATTTCGATTTCTGCATCTTTTCGCGTTTCTTTTCTGTTTTTTACGAGTTGCCTGGTGGAACATGACATGGACTCATTCTTTGTCTCTATCTGTAAGATAAGATGTCTGTTATATGGCTGTGTATAGTGCGTTGCTAGTATCTTGTTATGCGAGGCAGAATGATAACCAAAACTTTGTCATGCTGATGTTAAGAAATTAATTGTATAGCTTGAGCTATATATTTCAGTACCCAATATTTGCCTAACATGTGGACAACGTGATTCTAAAATCACAATTTCTTGACCTTATTCTGCATTTATTGGATGCACCTCTTTAGATGCCTAATCTGTTATGGGCATGGATGATTTAATTCCATTTGCTCCTGCCCTTGAGCCCCATCACAACGCCCTTGCTGATAAATTCAGCGATCTCGATCTCCCTTTCTCCAACTCTCCTTGTGTCATCATCGTAATCCTCTGCATACTACCAAGAAAGTGATAATTTTAGAACAAATCTTGGTCCCTCAAATCTCTCACTTCCCGGTGGATCCTCTTTGATACTAGGTGCACTGCTCACTTGAGTGATCTATGACATAGGCTAGGCTCCAACATTTTCCAAAATCTAATGCCACAAACGGACACTCGGTGTTTCTCAGGCTTTAACGGTGAACCAAGCATTCTCATGTTTGATGTTCCCGCCATGCTTAGTTAGACGAACGCATGTGATTGGCTTGAATTTCCCAGTTACTTGTCTGATCAAGATGGCATGCAACTACGAGTTATTCCCCACTACAAGTTCCGATAATCCTTCCTCGCCTACCTTCTTTCTTAGCTTCCTCCAAGAAACAAACCGCTGACTCAAATGGCGTACCCATTTGTCTACCTTTTACCCGGTTGGACATTTCTATCAGTGCCATCTACCAAAAAAGAAAGAATTTTCAAGTCGAAGTTTCCATACTGGTTAACATTTTTTTTTTTTAAAAAAAAAAAAGGTTAAATGGTGGAGGTTTAAGCTTTAAACACGTAATTTTCTTAACTAGTTGTTAACTATTCCCTATAAATTTGGGTTATTTTTTACTTAATAAAAAATATAGAAATATCATTTTCCAAACACTTTTAAAGAGAGTGGGTTAGATAAGAATACTTCTCTTAGGAATGGCAACAAATACATTGTACTGCATAATTGAACAACCAATGATTAAGAGGTTTCTTTTACTCTTGCAGTGAATAATAGAGACTAAATTTGATTTGCATATATAGGAATAATATATAAAGAAGGTTAATTAGTTCAAGCAATCACAATTATAAGTGAATATATGTAGAAGAAGCAAATAAGTGTCTATAAGTTTAATACTTATTTCATTTCACAAATCCATTTTTTATTTTGGTTATAATTATAAATTTAAACATGAAATTCATAAATATTGTCATAAATTATGGAAGAGCCTTGTGTTATCACTGCATACTCAGGGAAATTAAGCTTTTAATTTTTTGGATAGAGTGAAGCAGGAAAAAAAGACGAAAACAGACAGAAAAAGAAAAAAACATAGTCAATCCAACTCCACGTTGTCGTATTCACATGACACGTACTTTACCATGTAAACATCCAATCGACGCGTTTATTTCGCGTGGTTTTCTTTCTTAGCATGTCCAAGTATGCACGTCAGTTTCGTAATATGGAAAATTCTATGTCCACTTATCACCGCCCAACACTTAATTCTACTGCCTGAAGTTTTCCCTCCCCAACACTTTCCTCTTACCCCTCGAAACCAACCAAAGACAGAGAAAGGGCGAGAAAAATAGTACGAAACTCCGGGAAAACACAGAAGTGGAGAATGGCAATTGAGTTGCCGAATGGACTTGAAGATATATAGAGAGACTCAGGATTAGGCATGTGACTCAGAGTGATAAGGAACAAGTAAAGGAAGAGAGGAGTAGGGGAAAGTAGAGACAAAAGAGATGAAGAACATTTTCAAAAAACTTCACAAAGGGAGCAATCACGACCCTAATCGATCGAATGAAACCCCAGCCTCTGTAGGATCACCATCTTGCAGCTCCGATAATCGCACATCTCCAGTTCAGAACTCCACCACGCCTCTCGTTAGTCCGCCATCATCGTCGCCGTCTTCAGCGACTGTGTCAACTGGTGGCGCTTCCAACACGGCACCTGCTACAGTCAATCGACAAGACTATTTTTCGTCAGAGGAGGAGTTTCAGGTTCAGCTAGCCCTAGCTATCAGCGCTTCTAATTCGGAATTCCGGGAAGATCCTGATAAGGACCAGATCCGAGCGGCAACGCTTCTGAGCTTGGGAGGTCATCGAATCGATTCCTCAAGGAGTAAGGACGAAGCAGCGGAGGCGCTGTCTAGGCAATACTGGGTGAGTCGGGTCTATTATTGAAGTTCATTGTTTCCTGCTATGGTCTTTGATCATGGTAACTAGTAAGGAAGGCATGAATTAGGGATTTATGGTGAATGAAACTTGAATTGATTGCTGGTTTGAATTCGTCATGTACTGAATTGTAAAACAGAACTTTGATCCAGGGCTTTGTTGTATTAGTTGTTTATAGAACCAAATGTGAGTTTCGGGTCAGTGATCGCACTCTGAACGGTCGGTTAGGATTCAGTTCATGGCATGCAGAAATATGACAACTTCGAGACAGTCTGAATTGTGATTCGTTGCCCTTTAATTTATTGTTGAAAATTGTGGAGTCTGACTTGTATCTTATTCTTTTTTTTTTTATTTGACCAGGAATACAGTGTGCTTGATTACGAGGAGAAAGTACTGGATGGTTTTTATGATGTATATGGGCTCTCTACTGATTCAGCAATGCAAGGAAAGATGCCCTCTCTAACTGATCTTGAAGCTAACCCTGGAAATTCCAACTTTGAAGTTGTAATAGTTAATCGGACCATTGATCCTGCCCTGGAAGAATTGGTGCAAGTGGCACACTGTATTGCTTTAGACTGCCCTGTCACTGAAGTTGCTGTTCGGGTGCAAAGGCTTGCTGAACTTGTTACAGGGCATATGGGTGGTCCTGTAAAGGATGCTAATATTATATTAACAAGATGGACGGAAAGAAGTACAGAGCTAAGGACATCTCTTCACACAAGTGTGTTACCTCTTGGGTCCATAAACATTGGCCTCTCTAGACACCGTGCTTTGCTTTTCAAGGTAAGCATTATGTCTGTTGTTGGCAATTGTAGTCTTGTTGGTCATAGTTTATCACATTGTAGTCAAAATTGTCTAAGTAATGCTAGGTGATATACCCTTCTATAGGCTAATGTTCATCTGGGCTAATAGGCGGTGGTCCTTAGAACAAACATAAATATATTTGAAATATGGGGAACTCAATTCCTGAATTGAAGTCAATTCAAACATTTTCGAAAGGAATAAAAGATCGCATCAAGGGAAAATGAAATAAATCAAATGATATTCTTTCTGGAGTGGAATTTTTCCTACTGAAATTTTTTTTCCTTCTAATCTAGCTTGGGATTGAACTCAGTTAAATTTTGTGGTTGAAGCATGCTTAACCTTGAATCTTCAATTGTGGGCTAGCTCAGATGATTAATAGTTTTATCATTAAATTGTTTCAGAACTGGAAGATGCAGCTTTTTTATATAATATGTTTCAGTGCTTTTTTGGATTTGGGAATAATGATATTAAAGTTCAGTGTGGATTCTCCTCAATCTTTGAACAGTCTCACTTATTGCCAGCCGCCCACTTATTTTTTTTTTTCTCTGGGGTATAGATATTAGCTGACAGTATCAAGATGCCTTGTAGACTGGTAAAAGGCAGTCATTACACTGGCGTTGAGGATGATGCTGTCAACATTATAAAGTTGGAAGATGAAAGGTGATGGCTTTTTTAGCCTTGTCTGTTTGTTGTTTTCAGCTTGTTATTTGTACATGCATTTGTGCAAGTGTATTTGATGTATTGATTTTTTTTTTTTTTTTGGTCTCTCTTAGTTTGTTTTGTAAGCCTTTGATATCCTTAAGATTACACAAGAAAGTTTTGGTGATTGTTTTAGTTCTGTGGTGCTGATGTATCCCACTTTGCCTGCAGGGAGTTTTTGGTGGATCTCATGGCTGCTCCTGGAACACTTATCCCAGCTGATATTTTAAGTGCGAGGGATACTGCCCTTAAATCATACAATCCTATGATTTTACCAAGTTTGCAATCGGCTAGGGAAACTGGATATTCTTACTCAAGACCAATGGAATCTCATGGTGAAGGTAGTAGTAAAAATTCTGGGATAAAAGGTGGTTTGCCGCTGTCAAATGGAAAATCATATTTTGAGAATTCAGGGTACCTGTCTTCAAACTTGAGTTCAAGTACTAACACTGGTATTGGTCCTTCTAAAATACCAAACAAAGTGACTCCTAGTCAATTGGAAAATATGCCCCTTTTAGCTGGTCCTTCCTTGTACAAAGGGACTTGTGGAATGAATGCAGTTGGTGATGGGACAAGACTGAATGTAAATGTTGTACCTTATGGTGAGAATAGCCCAGATGACTCTAGGAATCTTTTTGCAGATCTTAACCCATTTCAGATAAAAGGAACTGGTAAGACTTCTCTGCTTGATAAACCTGTGGAAAATAAAGCTCCTGAGCTTCAGAGTACAAGAAACAATACTGTTTCTGGTCGACCCCCAGTACCATTGATGTGGAAGAACCGTTATGCTTACAATGAAGTCCCCAGGAAAATTAATTGCGATCCAAATGAATACAACCAGTCTTTGTTGGCTTCCAATAATTCTTCGACATCTGAAAAGATGGAGTTAAATGGTTCCATATCATCATACAATCCAAATATAAGTAGAGAATCTAGAGATAGAGATACTCAAAATTTGACACAAGCTACTAGTTCAATATCAGGGTCTGGTGCAGATGTGTTGAACAGGGTTGAGGATCTGAATGCTAATTGTAAAAATGGGAATACAGAAAATTTGCAAAGTGACATGGTTGATGTGGTTAAAGAACATGAAAACAATGAAATTGGATTTCTTGATCAGATAAAGTGCATGCATGATAGATTCTTGGGAAGCAATTTGAAATTAAAAGATCCGGAGAGTCCTAGCTCATCAATTGATTCTAATACAAATAGGGTTGATCAAATATTTGACGATGTAGATGTTGGTGAATGTGAAATTCCATGGGAGGATCTGGTTCTTGGTGAAAGAATTGGTCTAGGTAATGTGCATATCTTGTCTTCTTGTTGGAATGTTGTTATTTTGTGAGAAGGTTGAGTTAGTACTTCTTTACTATTTAAGAGTTCACCACTGTTGTGGATCAACTATCATCTATCAATGACCCAGATTTCTACTATAGGCCACTTAACTTTAAGTGATCGTGTGGCTTTCTGAAAGATGTTAAGTTGTTCATGCAACCATGGTACTAAGGTTGTGGTGATCCTTAAATTCACCTGTTTCCTAATGTAATATACTTTGAAAGGATTCAGAACATATCCCCAAGAATCAGTTGTTATTAAGAATGTTTAAGTTCCTCCATGTCTGTATATAATCTCCTTGAGTATTGATTTTCTATTTGCATACTTTCTTGTAAGTAGGTTCATATGGCGAGGTTTACCATGCTGACTGGAATGGCACAGTGAGTAACATAATTCCTTTATGTACTTTTAACTAGGAAGATTATTGAACTGGAAGCTGTGTATATGGTCTTGTGTTGAGTATCAATAACTGTGTCTGTTCTAGAGATTCTGTTTCATATGGTCTAATTTCTATGAGCTCTTGTTGCATCAATTATGGTCTGATTCCATGGAATTGAGATGACGGAAAGGAGAGCAAATGTGAAGAAGCTGATGATTTCTTAAATTCTTTGCACTGTGTCTCTCTGATCGGTTGTAATCTCTGATTTCCTGTTGTTGAACTTTCAGGAGGTCGCTGTGAAGAAATTCTTGGATCAGGATTTCTCAGGTGCTGCCTTGGCTGAATTCAAACGAGAAGTAAGCATTAAAGTAGCTCTCTCACGTGGATGCATTTCTCTTATTATTTGTTAAAAGAATTAGAAAAGATCATGGAAAGCCTATGAAGTATGAACATTAAAATTATCTGGGGGAAGCATCAATCAGAAAGTGAATAATCTAACTTGTAATGAAATTCGATAAAATTGTGTGGGAAAGTGATTCATATAAGTGCTGCTGGTGTTGTCATTTAGATAGCAGGACGGTAGGGCAGCATCTACATTAACAAGGTTGGAGAACAATTTACGTGGTTCTGATGGTGATGGTGTCTCATCTATTTTATGCTGTTTTTAATCATGTTCCTAATATATAGAGAAGTTAACATGTGCTACATATGAAGTTAAGAATTCTGAACCAAATATATTTTTTTTCCTTTGATATTGGTCAGACTGCTGGTGTTTTCTTTTAGCATCTGATCACCTTTTCCTTAAACCATGGTTTGTAAGAAACAGAATAACGACAGTGGTCAGATGGGTTAGTGTCCACCATCAATATTTTCTTAAGTGCTAAATACTAACCCACTTTTCATCCTTTTCTTTGATAGGTAAGGATAATGCGTAGACTGCGCCATCCAAATGTTGTTCTTTTTATGGGTGCTGTTACTCGTCCTCCTAATCTCTCAATCATTACAGAGTTTCTTCCAAGGTAGATTTCTATACAATTTTATTAATTTTTTTTTTCTTCATTTATTCTTTTTAAGTATAATAGTGGTAACTGTTTATTAGGTTGCATTGGTCTCTGTGACTTTAGCATTGTTAGTATGTTTTGCAAACAATTGCGTGGCTTCATGTCACTCTTTTGATATCTTAGTGTCACACAGTTGTTACTGATTTACATTGCACAGAGGTAGCTTGTACAGAATTCTTCATCGTTCTAATTGCCAGATTGATGAGAAACGTAGAATAAGAATGGCTCTGGATGTGGTATGAAATAACTAACCTTTCATCCTAATTTCCCAATACTTATGACAGTGAGCATTCAATGTTAGAATTCTTTGATTTGCAGGCAAGGGGTATGAGTTGCTTACACACCAGCACACCCACTATTGTTCACCGAGACCTAAAGTCACCAAATCTGTTGGTTGATAAGAACTGGAATGTGAAGGTGGACTGTTAAAGCTTGATGCATTCTCAATGTGCCTTTTTTTTCTTTTTTCTTTTTTGTAGTCTTTTCATTAATACTTGCCCCTGATTTTTTCTTTGCGTATTAATTCTGCATAAACATTAGTTTAGTGGAGTTAGCTAAGTTGAGACCTGGAAAATAGAGTTAACCATGTACATGATTTTTCTATTAATATTCATATCATGAGCTCCTTTTCTGGTCTTATATTTACTCCAAACTTGCATGTCGTTTCAATAAACTCCCAAGTGTTTTGTGTTTATATGATTAATTGTTTAAATTTGGATGAGCATTTGCCAATGAATGAATTGCAATTTTTCTGTAAACCAAGCTAATGCAATGTGGTAGGTATCATTTATGACTGCTGGTGCATGGATTGTCTGTGCTGATTGCTGAATATGACATATGTACATTTGAAAAGTTTTGTCTATATATGTGTGTTTTGCATGTGTGGTGTACTTGGCGGTAACTTGTTTTCTGGGCATATTTTATCAAATATGGACACACCTTTCATTTATACCACGTACAACTAAGTTATATTTTTATGTTTCTGCAGGTATGTGATTTTGGGTTGTCACGCTTGAAGCACAACACATTTTTGTCATCCAAGTCAACTGCTGGAACGGTGAGAATTTGAGAAAATTGTG
Source organism: Bauhinia variegata (assembly GCA_022379115.2). Classification (NCBI taxonomy): domain Eukaryota; kingdom Viridiplantae; phylum Streptophyta; class Magnoliopsida; order Fabales; family Fabaceae; genus Bauhinia; species Bauhinia variegata. The sequence continues at coordinate 26,843,759 of CM039429.1, read as the reverse complement.
TATTATTCTGGTTGATCATCAAGTTATGCACATTCAATAATTTCTTCATCTCTCTGTATTCAACCCTGACTTAGAGTTTTCCTCAACATGTTAGCCTGAATGGATGGCACCTGAAGTTCTCCGCAATGAGCCGTCGAATGAAAAGTGAGTTGTTCTTATTCAAGATAAAACTTTGTCTTGTATTTTCAGCTTTTAATTTCTTTATATTTATCATCGCGGGTCCATAATTGAAGCCTGAGTTCTTTGTTGAGTTTTGGAATTTGGAGAAAGTATCGAAAATATTCTAGTTTCAAAATTATAATTTTGTATTTAAGCTGTTATTGTTCCACTGCCCCTAACTTTATGTGGGGTATTTTTATTAACTAGTTTCTGCTATGGCTGTTTGACCACCAGTTTTGGCAAGTCAATTTTGACAGCTTTTTTTTTTTTTTTTTTTTTTTTGGGGAAATGATTATTTGGTAGATATTTCTGAAACCTTTCTTCAGTGTCAGTATATGCTATATATTATGAAGTTCTTGTTTCCCATGTTTATGGCAGTCAGTGTCACAATAATCTTTAAGATTTCTGGATCTTAATGCTTGATCATTGGGCTATTGAGTTACTTTAAATCACGCAGTTTCTCATACCCCGTAGGCATCCTGTGGCTTTCAAATTGTTTTTGGAAATCTTTGAACATAAAATTATATTGGGAACAGCCAGCTGCCTGTCGATGTCCTGCAATATCTTTGCCATGCTAATGTCTACTTATAGGGTGCCGAAGGCCATTGATGCATCCTATAATCACCATAGGCCCCCTACTTTTGCTTGAGAAGATCACTGAGTTTTTTAGCAATTGAAAATGCGAATAGACCTGAATTTATGTCTGAGTTTCTATGCTGCTTGCATCAACAGTTGTATTAATATGAATCAGTGAAATGTACAGGTGTGATGTATATAGTTTTGGAGTGATTCTATGGGAGCTTGCTACTCTAAAGTTGCCATGGAGTGGAATGAATCCTATGCAAGTGGTTGGCGCAGTAGGCTTCCAAAATCGTCGCCTTGATATCCCGAAGGATGTTGATCCTGTTGTTGCAAGAATAATTTGGGAGTGTTGGCAAACGTAAGTATATGATACAGTTGAAGTTGAATTATATCTTTGAATACATCTAAGTTTAAGAATTGATGTATGTTAAACTTCATCGTCGGTTGCTTTCTCCTGTTTAAACAGAGATCCAAACTTGCGGCCCTCATTTGCACAGCTCACGGTGGCTCTAAAGCCCTTGCAGCATCTTGTTATCCCATCTCATCAAGACCAGCTGGTTTCTCCTCTGCCGCAGGAGATTTCTGTAAATTCCACCCCCTAGGAACGCCCCTTTCCCAAGTGTGAATAAGGAGGCATATTTTTTGTGTATAAAGGATATTAAATGGGAAAAGAGCAAAAAAAAAAAATTAAAGAAGATGAATTACATCAAGCTTGTTCCGTTGTTCGGCAGATATTTCTGTTTAAGAATATACTAATTGCTGCTGCAGTCAAATAACTGCTGCACAGCCATTTGTATATTTGTGTTCATGGTTTGTCCGAGGAACTGAAGCTTTAAGATATGTATAGTGTTATCTTAAAAAAAGGCCGAATGTAGCACTCTGTAACTTGTCTATTGAAAGTTTTCTTTGTCAAGGGTGACTCATAAAGTTTAACAGCAAGAATCGAGCCATTCTAGTCTTTGGTTTAAGCTTGGATTAATCAGTGCCTAGATCGTATCAATACCTAACGTTTTTTTTTTTTTTTAAAAAAAAGTAGACCATTCCAAATGATAGCTTTGATAGCAGGCAACAGAAATTAAAGCACTGGAAGTTAATTAATTCTTAAAAAAAAAAAAATCTTTGATAACATATTTAAATTGTATTTAACTTCGCATACGAGACATGGTATATATTAGATAATCTATAGATTGTTATGGTAGTTTAATTACTTTGCGTATTGTTTATAAATTGTTGAAAAAAAAATATTATACATCTCATTTAATTGAAGGTTTTCCGTTTTCGTTATTTTATTTTATTTTTGCCTATGCATGCGCAGATCCCACTTGCCCAAATTGTGACGCAGGCCATAATCAAATGAAACCTATGAGAAAAATTAAGTGCTAGGAAAGTTGTTAAAAAAACAATCATTTTCAACTGAGTAACGAGCGGCACAAGAATTTGAAGGTGGTCATCAATTTCATCGACATTGCAATTTAAAATTTAATATTCAATTGAAAAATATAGGAATGCGAGTCTCAGGGATCTTTGACTGAAAGATTTGACATTATGAATCTATGATACATTCCATTCTAACCAAATACAACAACAAATTTCAACCAACCGTGTCTGTGCTCTGCTCGCATCTCCACTAAATTAACCATAGTTACAGTATAGTAATCCTTTCTCCATAAAAATCACTAAAATTTAGTACACAAACAGCAGAAATAACTAGTTATTATCTGTTGACAAAAAACTAAAAACAACTAAATCCCTTATGTTCCCCTTTAGGTATGTGTACTTTCTGAGGGTTCCCTCTCTGAGGAACCCAGCCTTCTCCAAAACCCTTTGGGAAGCCTTGTTCTCTACAAAAGTGAAAGCCTGTAACCTTATTAAATCAGGGTAGTCCTTTAAGACTTGTGGGATAGCCATCTTGAGTGCTTGGGTGGTTATGCCTTGGCCCCAGTACTTGGCTGCTATAGCATATCCTATATCTGCCTTACAGCTCTCATCACCTGACCAACGCTTGACGGAGATAAAGCCAATCGAACGGTCATGAACGCATATTGAGCGACGCCATGGATGAGGGATGCAAACATCTCTAATGAAAGCCAGAGCCTCTTCCCTTGATTCACAAGTCTTCCACCGAAGATTCTGAGTCACTTGATCATCTCCTGCCCATAACATGAAATCGTCAACATCGCTTAGCTTGAATGGCCTCAGTGAGATACTTGACGCATCCACTGCCATGCTAGGCTCACTCAACAAAGAATCCCTTCTTTCTTTCTTTCTAATTATAGGATGCAGGGACAGAACACCAATCTAACTATTTAAAGACTACGTAAGTGCTAGTGAGATAAGGAATCTTACCAGCAAGTGCGACGAAAGTGGGTATTTGATCCAACCAACTATGGTCAAAGACCATCGAATTTAATAAGCAAACAACTTCCATCAGATTAGCGTTGGAGAGGAGCCTGGAGCATATTATTTTATTTTATAATCTTCCAACCAACAACATATAAAATACCAAAATGAGACCAATAGAGTGTGTTTTAACTGAAATGTGCTATTTTTCTCTCTTTACCCTCTCAAATTGTACAAAACCAAGGAAATTAGAGAATCTACGCTCCTGTTTTAACCATCTTACTGGATCCTTATTTAAACAAGCCCAATACCCGCCCGCTGATGTGGATTAACAATCACAATAAGCCTTCTTCTTCTTCTTATTATTATTATTAAATTGACATCGTTTGTCTAGTCTTTTAGGTTACTAATACGTTCTCACTCCAACTGGAGAACACACTCCAAAAATAAGAGGGAATCAGATAACTAATAAAATTAACTGAACTTTTCTCTCTGCCTTCATTGATCCTCCATTCTTAATATTTATACATAAATTAAAAATAACTGTAAAACTCCCAAGATTAAGAACCTGAATGAAACAACAAATAACCCATTAACCCACCTAAATTTCATTGATCCACTACTTGAATGAGCACTAACTAGACACCATAACTAAATGTAAATAACTGTCTCACAATATTAGGACTTCTTGATATTCCCATCAGTTCCCTTAGAAAGAGAAGATATTGTCAGTTCTTGAGGAGAGTCAAGCGATGCTAATAGAGGAGGTTTGTGCAGCGAGAACTATCATTTACGAACAATATTCTAAGAACAACTGCTGTTTCCCTTTGAAAAAAGGTTGGACATATTGGAATCAAAGTTATTAGGTAACAAGTAGGACAGGGTAAAAAGAAGATCGAAGTGGAGAGAGAAGCAGAATCAGTAGGTAGCCACTGATAATGCATGATGGGATTGATGAAAATCTCACATTAGCAGTCAATGCTTTACTCATGTTTCAGCTCCAATTCAACAAAAAAATCCTCACATATAGATATCCAAAATTTTATACTTTACATTTGTATTCTATGTAATAATTCGTAAAAGTAAAAAATTGGGTGTAAAATAGAATGACTGCTAAAATATATTTGCTACATCAAGATTACACTAGGTAAGTGGGAAAATTTTCAAATTTCAGGGTAGCCTTTTATCATAAGACACCCACAAATAAAGCAACTATTCTAACACACATGATACTTCCATGTCTAGAAGTGAACAGAGAAGATTCAAATTTGTGGAACAAACTGATGAACCGCTGAGTGGAAACAAGTCACCACTTTTACTCACCTAACAGAGATATCACCGACTTGTTCAAGAAATGAGTGTCTGAGCAGAGGCGCAATTGGCATCGAAGCCATTCGGAGCTACTTCTCTTGTTTCTGTCTAAATTAAGCCTTGGTCCGCCTAAATTCAAACCATATCTCATAGTGATTAAACAGCAAACTATCATGAGTATGTTTCCCAAGATACTCAAGGCCCAAACTCATTAGTCTCTTGGTGCATTCCTCTCCTCCTAGCCGCGAACAGAACTTTATATTATGTGATACAAAAATCCGTCCATCATAAGGTTTCAATTTAGAAGCTAATCTCTCCAGTCCAAGCCAAACGAGCTTATCAGGCATATGAAGAAATACAGCACTAGAATAAATCAAGTCGTACATAACTCCAGAATCAAATTTGCTGAAATCCATGTCATCACCCTTCACAATCAAAGGCCGTTTGGATAAGAGACCATGGGAAGGAAGCTCGTATCTAAATGCAGCCATAAGAGAGAGCTCATCCCTTTCAAGGCAATGAAAGTGTTCACGATTTAAGTACTGAATGAAATGCAAGCCAACTCGGAGAGTACCACAACCTATCTCTAGGACACGTGATTCTGGTCTTAGTTGAGCAGACCGAGCAAGGAATTCAAAAACATCTCTTCCACCTGCCCAAGGTTCACCATAATTGCTATGGTGCTCTTCAACTAGGAGCTCCCCAGGGCAAGGTAGCGCTGTGTGGTTATCTGGTTCAGGTCCCTCATAGTGAGATATGCCCTTGAATCTGCACATGGCAGGAAAAATAAATGATCAAATATCCTAAGAGGCATTCATTCTCAAGAGTCTCAGACATTGCAACGCAAGTTATACATAACTAAGTAGCAAGAGAAAAGTGTTGAACTAGGGAGAAACAAATAAAGTTTTGACCTATTGCCACGCAGTCATTAACTTTTATGATTCCTGCACTTGCAATTAGGATCCTAGATCCCTAACAGGTCATTATTGTAACTAGCCAATCGCCAAATAGCATCAGAAAGAGGTTCATCACATTCATGAATAATACATTGGTACATGCAGAGACATCCCTGACGATCCTATTTTGCAGTCTCGGTCATTTTCCAGCTTCTTGGTTAACTAATTTTCTGACATTGGTTAACGTGCTGAGTCCAATTCGTTTGAACCATTTTCTGTTGATAATGATTTTGAGAGCGTTTTAATGGCCACCTAAGCTTACAGTAAGTTAAACCAGAACAAGTCTATTCCTCTTAGATCATAATGACCAAAAAAATTTTAGATTGATCGGATTGTCATGGAAATTTACCCTTTTGAATCTTCCTGATGGTTGCTTATAGTCTGCCCGCACTTTCTACCTTATTTTCAAGAAAAATAAAAATTCTATGCACGCTTTAACAGTTACAAAACTAAGAACCCAAAAATTGATAATCCCAAAAGAAAAATCATATTGAAACAATCACGCAAGCGAAAATTCACATATATATATAAATAAAAACGTTGGCATTGCATATTGAGGGTAATCGTCTTACTGTCTAAGATCCTCAAGTTGCTGAGCCCTAGTGCGAGGATTAATACCCTTGCGGAGCACATTGTCATGCATATGAAGCCCATTCACTCGGATCTGATCCTTCACCCACTCCACGTCGTCTTTCGTTGTCCACGAGGGGATAGAATTGCCCTTTTCCGGGACAGAGATAACACTACCGACACTGCTACCCCCGTAAACTGGGGTATTAGAAGCTGAAGGACAAGAACAAGATGAGAGAAAGGACAACAGGAAGAAAAGAAAAACGGCGGCCACTGAAGCAGAGAGAACCAGAACTGGTACTGTTACTACTATGCCCTTCGACATCGCCGGTGACGCAAAGAGCGCCATCTGCGACTACAGTTCTCTGGTCCCAGCGTGAGAGAAACGGGCATACGCCAGATCAAATTAAATCAATGCTGGTGACGGTGAGACTAGATCAGTTTCATCAACGACAGCGTTTCGTAGGTGGCATCTACTTATTTTATTGGACATGTCTTTCCGTGGAATTAGAAATTACAAATCTAATTTTAATGAGAATGTCGTCGTTTGCAACGCCCCAAACGAGGTATCCTTGCGTGCCAAGAATGTCAATGGTTACCTTCGCAGGCACTAGCTTAGTAGGCTCTAGTACTTGTTAACATACAACGTAAGTATGAAATGAGATCAACTGAGAGAATTGAGAGCAAATTTCCTGCGTGGAATGTAAATCAACATGGGATCTAAACAAAGACTGTTCTCTCCATACAATTTTTACCCATTTCAAATATTATTTTGTCTCAACTTTGCTAAAACATATTTAGTATTGTAATAAAAAGAGATAATAGACTAACAAAATCTTGTATAATTAATAAATAATTAAATTCTTTAAATATGTTGATTAAAATTTAATGTCTGGATAAAGTTTTTTTAAAGGATGTTTGTCTTCTTTGATGATCTTAGCACTTAAAAAGTTAGTCTTTAATTTTCAATCAAACTATGCCTTGGTGATAAAAAAAAAAAAAAGAGACAATGGTGCGTTCCAAATGAGATAAAGACAACGGATAGGAGATAATTATATAGTCTGTAAAAAATTAAGGCTGAATGGTAATTATAGAAGTCACTGGTTCCAAATGAATTACAAAATCATAGTAGCAAATGATTAACACGATGAGGGATTTTTTTTTTTACACATTTATACACTCCAAACTTATTAAATTATCAGAATTATCTTATACACTCTATAGTTCAAAACATAACTTAGGAATTTTGGTGATCTATACCAAAAACTAACCTATTTTACGAATTACAAAAATTTATAATGTCATCCCATGATTTCTCTTGTTAAAAAATCCTCATTTAAAAGTTAAATGATCATAGAGTGTAAAAAATAACTCTAATCTCCAACAATCTAAACATTTTAAAAATTTATGTTAAAATTATCAATAATTACTAAGAGAAAAAATAGTGATTTCTGCCACCAACAAAATTTCCGATGACGAGGTTTAGTGGTGCACAGTAGTTTGCGGCGACAAAATGGTTGTTTCTACTCCCTTTACTCCTCTCCACTGGTTGATGGGATTTTGAGAGTGTGTAAATTCTATTTCACAACGGTTTGGAAATTAATAAACTTTAGAGTGTATGAAAAGTTTGGTTGGGTGTAGGAAATGAATCACCCAATATGACCCACAGGCCCAAAAAAGCATAAAATAAAACGGACAATGTAATGAAATCAATTAACAGGTCCAGTGGACCCATTTACTGGCAACAAACCTCGTGGAAACTCACCCATTAACACAAGACACAAACACTGTAATTTGTTACAGACAAAATATAAAATCAAGAAGTGTTAAGAACTGCTTCAAGTGACCAGCTCACAACACATCTGAAATGAAGATGCTTTTTCCCCCCTTAGATTAGATTAGACATTCTTCTTCTATGACGACTTAGCTTAACTCTCAAGTTTGGATCCGATGAAGTGACCACCTTGTTTAGAGGATTGGTGGTTTTCGAATCCAAGTCAATGGATTTAGGACTCTCTGTGATGACTGTATTTGTTTCAGCAAATCGAGTTTTTCTGTCTGAACTTATCAGTATTGCGTTAAAGGGTGGATCTAAACAACTAAATGATTGAGAAGCTGAAAATTGGATAGAACTTCTTGTGATCATTGATCTTGAACTTCTTGCTCCACTAACAATTGCTCTTTCGGCAGCACCTTGCCTCTGACGACTAGCAACAGTGGAACTCATGAATCGAGGCACAGAATTGGAGGAATTTCTCTGAACAGACGACTTCTTAGATGCTTTGGGGGTTTCAATGATTTCTTTAACATGAACCTTGGGACTTGAAGAGGTCCTATCATCATCATTTTCCAGAGGAGTACACGACGTTGAGAAGAGTTTTCTATTCTCACTTAACTTCAACTCAACCTTCTGGATTTGATCCCTTAGTTTCTGATGTTCTTTTTCAGCTTCCCTTATATCTTCCTCGAGCTCCTTGACCTTGTTCTCTCTTTGCTTCTTCAATTCCTGCAGAGCATCCATGCCCACTTAATCAATCAGTTTATGCTAACTAAGGAACTTGCTATAGGACAAAGTTGAGTGAGTTCACCATTGGGACTTCTTTTATGCACTCTATCGCTCTCGCTCTCTTTGCAAAGCTCAAAGAACAGATAGTCTCGCAGACATCATCTTCAGAAGGGCTCATGTGCACAAGCAACAAGACCTTCGAACCATCACCTAGAGTATTTGATTACAAAGATTAGGCATTTCTGATATGAATATTTAAGGACTCCGTCTACAAAAAAAATAAAGCGTCTTTTAAATTCTATGATTTTCTATTTCTAGGAGAAGCGAAGGTTCTTCCTTATACTACGCGTGAAGGGCAAAAGTTGGCAATTTATACAACAAAGAAAAATGAAGAATGCAGCATAATACCGAGAGAATCTTTGAGTATTTGAGTCAGCTTGCTGTTTCTGCAACCAAAGAAAGAGTACTAAGATCAGCCACATGAAGCTTTGATTGTCAGGAAAGCAACAGAGAGAGAGAGAGAGAGAAAAAGAGAGAGAGCAAGCTATGGCCCATGTCTGTAGTAAACAGTTATTGGCTTTTTCAGACACAGTTACACATCCAAAAGGTAAAGGACATAATTAAACTTCAAAATTAAAACCAGCAGACTACAGAGTACTTGCCTGTAAGGCACATGACCCCTCTTCTTCCTCAAAGCCGCAATTACATCAGCTAAAGCTGAAAGAGAAAGATTAATGGCTCGACCCTCATCAAGGGTTAGTCCAGTGGCTCCAGTTTTCAGTAACCGCTCACTGCCTCCAAGATCAACCATCCACAACTTACTGATTTCCCTTTTGGCTTCCAAAGCATCCCCACGTCGAAAGATGGTGATCCTCGTCAAGCTAGATATATGAAGCTAAACAGATGACGCAATTATCAAGCTAAGAAACCCATGGAAAGAGTTGGGAGTATTTAATTAGACCTATAGCTTACCAGTGTGACCTGCTTGATGCTTCATTCACATTAGTCCATGAAGTAGATCTGACCCGCCTTCCCTTGTTGTACCACCACCTGGCCTTAGCATAATCCGAAATTTGCACTTCGGAGAGACCCTCAATTTCAATCTTTCCCTTTGGATCAGTTTGAATGCTGAGATTGCTGTAAAAATGGTTAGCAGCCCCAGGCATTAGAAGAATGACTATATATAACTCATCTTATCTTAGTTCTAAAAAAAATCGAGTCAAGAAGAAGGATACCATTTTGTCATAGATGCATATGTTCTGATAGATGATCTTGGTGCCAGCAGATCTCTAAGATTGCCCATGTAAACTTCCAACATGCTCAATGAAAACGTAAAAGAAGAAGAATTGTCAAGAGAGGCTAGACGGAAGAGTTCTTCAAGCGCACGAGGAATGATTCCTGGCTGCTCGTTTGTGCCATCCTATAAAATTATCCGATGCCACTATTTCTTAGTGAAGAAGCACGAAGGGTATTCAGCGTATGAACACAATAATATTATAACAGTGTTCTGACTCACCATTGTGAATGTCTTGCCTGTGCCTGTTTGGCCATAAGCTAAAACACACACATTGTGTCCGTCAATTGCAGATCTGAGAATTGGTTCAACCTCAACAAAAATATTTTCTGCAGAAGTTCAAACAAGATATGCTCCATTAGAAAAGTTTGGAATTAAGAAGAATAATCACAGTAGGGAAAGGCAACAAAATTTAATACTAGCCTTGGCTTGCTTCTCGAGGGAAAATCTTATCAAATTCAAAATCTTTTCTTCTTCCTCCCAACTTAACCACAATTCTCTCTGATCCCGCTGACATGAATTCAGAGATTCTCCTCTTCTCTGCGAGAAGGTTGGGCCGAACTCTACAAAATACACGTATGTTGCCTGGATAGCAAATTCAATTGTTTAACACTCAAACCAGTGGTAAAAGAAATATGATTGGAAATAAACCGTAAATGCTCATTACCTTTGATGTCTAATAGCTTACGCAATGCTTCTCTTCGCTTTTCATTCAGTGTCCTCTGCTCGAACCTCAGCTGCTCAATTTCTCCTTCTCCTACAGAACCAGTTCAATTCAAAAGACTCGTATCATTACAACCAGATTCTTCTCCCAGTCCCAGATTTAAATTTTTAAGAAAATAAAACTATGTGAAATTTATACTTTCTAAATTGGATGTCAACTGCTGGAGCTCGTTCTTTTCGTGCTCCGGAATGACGCCAACATCAGTGTAAATAGTGGAAACCGGTTGCGAATCTGGGAACTCAGCAGCTGGAGGGAGCCCATCAACATCAAGAGAATCTACCTTTAAATTCAACGGGGATGATCTTAAATCCTCACTAGCATTTTCTGAAGCTGAAAGTATCTGCTCTTCTCCCTTGGAAATGAACATTTTCCAGACAAAGTTGAATCACAGACCACCTGCTAGTACAAAATGGTATCTGGAATGGCAAGAGGATCACACTATACTACGCCCTAATGCTTGCCATTCCGCAAACATCCCGAGCAGAAAATGAAATAGTAAATTAAAAGAGAGATCTGTAATTTCCTACAACAAAGTCTACGCAAAATGATTTACAGGAAAAAACCCAACATCAAAGTACCAGAACTTGTAAAGCCTATAAAGTTAAAAATTGAAAATTGAAGACTCGGATGTGCTACAAAACAGCTAGAAGCACAAGTTTACCAGCCCCAGAAAAATGGGAAAAAAGGAAAGAAATCTGGCACGGCCAAGCGCTATGATGAACCTATAATGAGAAAACATGAGCCATGATTCATGTAACCCAAAAACAAAAGCAAAAAAGAATGGGGAATCGTGCCTAAGAACTTGCAGCGGTCAAAACCAAGCAGTAAGCAGCACAGCTTTTCAAAACAAAATCCCTTGAAATTTTACGAATCACGGAAGAATATAAAGCCGACGAGTTACTTTCAATTATTGAACACTCTCAACGACCCTGATTAGGATGTAAAACTTATCAGGTACCATTAAAAAAGAGAAATGCCACCAATATAAGTATCTTTTTGGTTGGTCCAGATCTTCAACTGCACTGTAAAGTTGTCCTAGAGGCAGAGCAGCGTGAGGAGCGGAGGGGCAAAGTTGAAATTTAACTGCGGAAGATGTTCATTTTGGTGACAAATAATTAATTAATCAGTTTCACTGCTTTCGAGTGTACTTTGACTCGATGCAAGCGGATCGTGGCTCTGGTTTTATTTTTATTCTGTCAATGAAAATGAAAATGCTGCCACGTCATACAAATTTCTTCCAAGTTTATACGTGTCAATCCACTGTTGGTTGAGACTTGACCTGAAGGTGCAGCACTTTTTTTTCTACCATGTTATTTATTATTTATTCATTCCTTCATTTATTGGCTATATAATATAATTCTTGTGTTTATTGAGAAACAGATGATGATCATCTAACTGACGCCTTGCCGTTAACGGTAAAGTGACAATAATGGCGGGTAGAGTCTGTCTTTGTGCCGTTGGAATTTAAAAATGGATGTCCGCAGTAAAATCGGCTTGCTTGCTCGCAGGCTAGCTGTTGCTGCAGACTGCGGGTGCTCTTCTACAGAGATGAGCTTCAACGAAAATGGAAGAAGCCCAAATGAATGGAAATCCTTTTGAACAAACAGTATTTATCCTAGTTGGAGAAGTTTGTTTGTCATTCAATGTAAAAAAAACATAGAATCAAATCAGATTATAAATTTGAGACATTGCAGAATTATACATTATAATTGTTACTACTTACGCAAATCACAATCATGATGATGTTCTAATTATGACTGCCAAGCCCCACTCAGAAAAGGAGCCACCTTTTTTTTTTTCGTGGTATTCCATGCTGACCTGTTGTTCACTGGTTCCAATACACGGCTCAATTTCTTGTCATATGTTTTATTTCATAATCATCAAATATATATACATATGTATCATGATATTAGTATATATTGAAACATTTGTCTGTCAATGGATTTTACTTGAGTTCATCATCCATCTTAACGTAATTGCTTAACATTATGTTTGAATTTTCTTAAAACTATATTATCTTCTCTTTTTAATTATGAAAAAAAAATTATAATATCTTAAAGCATTTTTTTTTATGAGTGCTATGTTACAATTTTTTTTTTCACGGATGAAAAATGGCTTGCTAATTACAACATAGACATATTACTTAAGTTAAATAATCTTTGATTAAAAACTAAATATCTTCTATCTTTTTTTTTTTTTATCTTTTTAAAGATATACATTATATATACATAGTAAAAGTGATAATTACCAAAAAAAATCCATAAATAAACCATATAACAAGAGATTAGGTCTTTATTGTTGATTAACTCAAATGAATTATGAATATCGATGATAAAAAAATATAACGATATAAAATTTATCATTAAAAAGTTTTAAGTTTTTTTTTTTTTTAAAAAATCTACATTTCTTACTTTCAACAATAATCTGAGGCATAAATTATTTTACAAGTTATTTTAATTTAAACTAAGTGAAATTTTTTTTATCAATGGTACAATAAAAAAGAGAACAATAGTAATGTTTTATTTTTTATATATTTTATCTGAATAATATTTTAATCATATTTACACAAACATTTATTTTGAAAGGCTTTATATAGATTATAGTAATAATAATAACTAAATAAATATATTTATTAAAAAAGTAGATAAAAATCAGGGTTATTGCCTATAAACAGTGTATTTTTTTTTTTTTTTTGGGGGATTCTGCCTATAGGCAAGCAACTAACTATTTACAAAAACAAAAAAAAAAGTAAACTAACTGAGATGTTGGTATAATTTTATTATTTTTTTATATATATTTATCTTGAGTGCTAAGTAAAAGCAAGGTGATTTTTCAATCCTTCAAAATTACCGAACGAACCTCACGAGAAGAGGAAAGGAACAACCATACAATATACGGAAATTCAGGGGACTTAAAAGCAAAAACAATGTTTTTCAGAACAAGAAACAATACCGCACGCACGGCCAATGTGTCACGGCCCTTAGGTTATTATTGTTCGAGGTCCGACCAAACGGTCCAAACCATCTCGCCGAAGCGGAGTCATCGAGCAATCGGACGTTCATCTGAGCGAATACGGAACTCGAGTACAGTTGTAATTTCCCCTCCGTAGTTTATCCTCGAAATGTAAAGACGATCTTGCCCTTAATTGAAAAACACAAACCGAGTCAAAGGACTTGCTACAATAAAATCGAAACCCATTTTACGCTTTGCTCACTCTCATCTTTCTCTCTCCCGGAAAAACTCCCTTTCTCTCTCTAAAATTGAAGCTCAGGCAGTAAAGGACAACAAGCAGAAAAGTGTTCCGAATTCATCACTGATCAAGGTTAGGAGTTCACTAATTTCTTTTACAGTTTTCCATTATTCTCCTATAACTTGATTTCGTTTTATTGATTATCGAATTGAAATAAATTTCTGCATCTTACAATAACTTGATTTTAGCTCAGAGTGCGTTGAAATGCCTAATCTTATGATCGGGTTACTAAATTTGATGACTATTTATGGATTTTCTTTTCCGTTTACTTTTTTTTTTTTTTTTCTCCATAGTTTGCGTATAGGTAATAATTGTAGTCTTCAATAGCTCTGGCATCTCTTCTAGGTTTATTTTCGCTGATTGATTATATATATGCGCTTGTGTTTGAGTTTTTCTTGGGTGCCTTAAATTCAATTTAAACTATATGCTTTGTCTACTAATTCTGCCAGTGTGCGAAGATTGAGTTTGGACTTCGGTTGGATGTTAATGTTACCATGAAATTGGTTGTCACAAAGAAAATGGAGAAAGAAGTGAAAATCTAGGTTTTAGAATGAAGTAGTCGAAGAAAGTGAGAGGAATAGGTTTACCTCATTGGACAGAGAAGATCAGTTGCAAATGGAGCAGTAAGAGAAAGGTCAGAAGATAGGTTGGTTCGTACTAAAATATCATTCAAAAGCTTTCATAACGTTCTGTAGGTATCAGTTTGCTCATAAATGTTGAGGTTTTACGTGGATTGTTAAGAATGCTGGAATAAACATATCGCTGTGGTCTTATTTGAGCTGCATTTGCCACATATCTCGCAGTTCAGCCAAAGTATTGGTTCTTTGAGGCTCAGTACTTTTTTTTTTTTTTTTTTCACAATTGAAATTTTTATTTAGAAATTTATAGACCGCTGAGAAACCAGACTTTGTAGTTTTAGGTCAATGAAATTTTCAGTAAATGAGTTTTGCATAGACGATGGATTATCCTTTTCTACTCTTATGGATAATTATATGCACAGCCTTGATTTGTGAACAGCTTGTGGATCGTGCCTAATGCATTTGTGTGGCTGACTATTCTTAAAATTGGTTATAATCTTATCAGCCCTTTTTTATTGAAGAATACTCAAAATCTGCATCAATTCAAGCTGTCCTTTTGTAACACTGTTAGAAATGCCCCTTAATGGATTTTCTTAAATGACATTTTTTCCCTCATGAATTAATGGGATCAACCGATAAAATGCTAAATATTCAAGTCCAATAAATGTGTTTTATATTTTACTTTTTTTAAATTGCTGATAAGGTTTAATTTTAAAGCACCTAGATTTGTGCAGATAGAAGTTGGTTTCTATATGATGTTGGGATTGTTTTCTTGAAAATTCAGTATGTCTTAGTTATTTGCAGTTTTAGTATTGCATAGTATAAGCTGTTCCCTGATACACAAGAACATAACTTATAATTTTTAATTTATAATAGCGGACCTTGATTAAATTCTATATCAATTATGAAGGATGGAGGAAGTTATTCAGTTGACATTGCCACCTTTGCCCCTTGCTAATATACTTGCAAATATAATATTAATAATGGTGCGCGGTTAATGCATGAATTAAAGCAAACTATTCAATTTTGCATTTTCTTATTTTTTTCCTGAACATGCTATTTATTCCATGTGATTAATGTATAGTGATAGATTCTGCAATGCACCGTGTGGGTAGTGCGGGGAATACAAACAATTCAACTCGACCTCGCAAAGAAAAGAGATTGACATATGTGTTGAATGATTCTCATGATACAAAGGTAAATTCATTTTTACTTTATTATGCTTGTTTGAAGCAGAGCATCTAGGGTCACAGTTGTTTCATTTAACTTTTATCTTTACCTGTTCATACTACTTGAGACTGATTGGCTTGTTCAAAGATAATAAATATGGATGATTTTGACCTAATTGGTTGAATATGTGATTTATTTTGATGTTATTCTCTTTTTAAAGTATCACTCTTTAAAAGATGAGTATTTTTTTTCCCTTCTGTCTATATGCCCACCATTTCAATCTGTAAATCAATAGTTTGTTTTGGTGTTCATCTTCATTTGAATTTTGTTCCTTTTCTGCAGCATTGTGCAGGCATAAATTGTTTGGCTGTGCTCAAGTCGTCAGTATCTGATTGTTCTGACTATCTCTTTACTGGGAGTCGGGATGGCACGCTAAAACGATGGGCACTGGCTGAGGATGCACCAACATGCTCTGCTACC
Source organism: Bauhinia variegata (assembly GCA_022379115.2). Classification (NCBI taxonomy): domain Eukaryota; kingdom Viridiplantae; phylum Streptophyta; class Magnoliopsida; order Fabales; family Fabaceae; genus Bauhinia; species Bauhinia variegata. The sequence goes on along the minus strand of CM039429.1, from coordinate 26,827,839 downwards.
TTTGAATCTCACGTGGATTGGGTAGTCCTTTGGTTTTCATTTATTTATTTACTTAAACTTTCTTCTGTTAGGGTGCATTTATTTATGACAGTTGCTTGATGATGTTCCATCCTAGGATGGCTACTTAAGTTGTTTTAGTTTTAGTTACTCATGCATATCTGTATTAAATGCCCAACCTGAGTAGTCTGGTCAAAAGGTGTGAGAATGGAAGGGATGTTAGCTATTCTAGTGTGAAATATGTCGTGTTCTTGTGATGTTCAGGATTTTAATATGTAGGAACTGTATGTAATGTTTGATTAAGATGGGGATTCTCGTCTTTTATCAGAATTTTCTTATTTATTTTTTCTCATTTTGTAGAATATAGCATGAAAACATCTTTATTTATATATTTTGTTGCCTCTGGTTTATTTTCTTGGAGTTGAATTTTATTTATCAAGCAAATTACATGTTTAAAAACCTTAGTTCTTGTAGTAAAAAGTAGTCAAAGTCGAGAAGGAAAAAGCATTGATAGCTTATTCGTGTGTCTTTGAACATCATAGCAGTGGGATTCTAGTTTCATGGCCATGGAATGCTTTGAATTCTCAGGGGATCGTCTTTTCATTATGTTTCCTCCTCTTACCTTGTTAAAATCCTAATCTGCTAATTTTCTCTAATCCATCTTGAGATCTACTCAGTCTTTCATGTTTAAAATGTCAATATCTAATCCTAAAACCTTTATCCAGATTATAAAATATCTTACTTTCAGACCCCTGTATTATAAAAAATAGTTTTTACATGTTATATTTTCATCTTCAGAGAGTATGACAACCATACACATCTATAAATAATCTGTGCGTAAATTGAATTTACTGAAATTGTTTTTGGTTCTTACAGGTTAATGATGCTGTCCTTGTGGGTGATAATACACTTGTTTCTTGCTCTTCAGATACAACTCTCAAGGTTTGTTGGTCTTACTTTTATTTATTTTAATCAGTCCATGCTCTTCTGCTATGATACTGTTACTTATTTCATTATATTTCATTCCTCCATTTTTCCTCCCTTATGCATTTGCCATTGGCTTTACTCAGACATGGAATGCCTTGTCTGATGGAACTTGTACTAGGACTCTCCGACAACACACTGATTATGTTACTTGTCTTGCGGCAGCAGAAAAAAATGTAATGTGTTATAAACTTCCTGCACTTTTATTAAGTAGATAAAGGAAAGGTTCATATTCCTTCTTTTACATGTTCTACATGGAACCTGATTGATATATTATCAAATTCATTTTCTAATCCTTTTATAGTGTCATGCATTTTAGAGCAATATTGTTGCATCTGGTGGCCTTGGCGGGGAGGTTTTCATGTGGGATCTTGAAGCTGCACTTGCTCCAGTCTCAAAGTGTAGTGATGCTATGGATGATGATTGTTCAAATGGTATCAATGGTCCTGGCAACCCACTACCAGTGACAAGCTTACGGACAATCAGCTCAAGCAATAGTATTTCCATGCACACTACTCAGGGCACGTACACACCAATTGCTGCCAAAGGCCATAAGGAGTCCGTTTATGCATTAGCTATGAACGAAGGTGGAACACTTCTTGTTTCTGGTGGCACAGAAAAGGTAAAATGTGATTGGGCTTGATTTTTGTGTTCTGACTTGGTGAGGCTTTTGTTATTATCTTTAAAATTAAGAGGTGAACTGATTCTAGCTTAAAATTTTCAGTTAAATTATAGTATGTTGTCCGTGACCATGGTTTCTTTCTGTTGTCTTATTTTCCTTAGGTTGTGCGTGTTTGGGACCCAAGATCTGGATCAAAGACTATGAAACTAAGAGGGCATACAGATAACATTAGGGCTCTGCTTTTGGATTCTACTGGCAGGTTGGTTTAGCGGACATCTAAGGATGCATGGGGTTTCATATTTTTCTGTTTCCTATTTTCAGTTTTTTTTTTTTGGTCTTGTTATCACTGTAATTGGAGAAGAGGCAGGAAAACTTGTTTGGTTAAGCTTAAGAAAGGACGTTTCTTGGGGACATTTTCTAAGATAAGCTGAAAGCAGGGGGGAGAGAAAGGTCTTTGGTGTTTTTCTCCTAAACATCTTTCTGCCAAGTCACTTTTTCTTTCAAACATCAAAATGCTCTTTTTCCTTCTCAGCTTTCCTAACTTCTCTACCTAATGTTGAGGATGCTGCACTATCCATATGTCATTAATGGTAAACCGGGTTTGTTGTCAGATGGCATATAGCCAAAAAAGCAACTGTGAGGCTTCTCAGAGAAATTTTCATTTGTTGATGAAATGATAAATTATCTTTTGGGGGGAATACTTTGATGAACCATGCTGCACGACTTACTTATTTGGTGAATTGGGATAACGTTTTTGATTGTGAGTATGAGGTAAACACATCTAGAGTAATGTTTGGTTCTTCTTTTCATACAAGTGCTTGTTGGATTTGTTTTCTTCTAATTTTCTGTGCACTAGGCATTGTTAGACCAAATATGTAATGCTGTTTTACAGTGAGCTGAGATATTTTTAACATTCATTATTGCAGGTTTTGTTTATCGGGATCTTCTGACTCTATGATCAGGTAATGTATGTGGACAGTCTAATGAGCATTTGTATTTGGTACTGTCTGGTGGACTAATTTCACTATCTTTCCTCATAGACTTTGGGATCTTGGTCAGCAGCGATGTGTTCATTCCTATGCGGTTCATACAGATTCTGTTTGGGCACTTGCCAGCACCCCAACATTTAGTCATGTTTATAGTGGTGGGAGAGACTTTTCTGTGAGTGCATTTTTTCTTTAAAACTAGCTTATTGATATATATATTTTTACTTATTAATTGAATTTATGTGACATCTTGCTCCAAAAGCTCATCTTATTAACGCCTATTCTTTTATACCTTCAGTTATACTTGACAGATTTGCAAACAAGGGAGAGTCTTTTGCTCTGCACAGGCAAACATCCCATTCTTCAACTGGTTTTGCATGATGATAGTATATGGGTTGCATCGACAGATTCTTCTGTTCATGGATGGCCTGCTGAAGGACGCAATGTTCAAAAGATTTTCCAAAGAGGAAACACATTTTTAGCGGGAAACTTGTCCTTTTCAAGGGCAAGGGTGTCACTAGAAGGATCTACCCCTGTAAGTATTTTTTGCTTTTTTTTTTTTTTTTTTGGGGGGGGGGGGTGTAATTAGTTCAATATTCTAATTTTTATGTTAACATCATTTAATCTACCAAGTGGTGTATTATTTTGGCCACTCATGATAGAAGTTGCATATGTACTTGTTGAAAAGCATATTAGTTTATGTTCCCATGGCTGTTTAGGGATGATGACAATTCTCATCCAAAGATTTTTTTGTTAGGAGATATGTGTGTTTTTGGGTTCTTTCTGTACTTGGGATGCTGATTATTTTATATTTTGTTGCCAAAATTACAATTTAATAGGTTCCAGTTTATAAAGAGCCAACCTTTACTATTTCTGGCACCCCGGGGATAGTGCAGCATGAAGTTCTAAATAATAGGAGGCATGTCCTCACAAAGGTATTTTTATTGTTTTTTGTTTGTGTTACTGTGGCTATTTTGGTTGATGTTGATATCTATTCTGGTGCTTAATTTGTTATGTTTCTGTCCCTTTTCCTGCGGACTGATGATTGGCTCTCTTTGTAGGATACTGCTGGTTTGGTGAAGCTGTGGGAGATTACTAGAGGTGTTGTTATTGAAGATTATGGGAAGGTGAGAAGGAATTGTACTTTCCACTGTACTTGGTTAGAATAATAGGATAATTGTGTAGCAGTCTTGCCAGTGGTTAAAATCTGTAGTTTTTGTACTGGTTGAATTGAAAAGTAAATAATAAGGCTCTTTTGTTAACTTTGCTCATTCTTTAAATGGCAATTATTTAGGTTTCATTCGAGGAGAAAAAAGAAGAGCTGTTTGAGATGGTACAATTACTGGCTTACATCATCTTTTTTGTTATTATTTATAGTTGTCTTTTTGGTATGTTAACACTAACAATTTATAGTTGTTTGTTAGTTCTGATTGGACTTATTCCTTTCCATACTACCTCAGGTTAGCATTCCTGCGTGGTTCACAGTGGATACAAGGCTTGGAAGTTTGTCTATTCATTTGGAGACTCCTCAGTGTTTCTCTGCAGAGATGTATTCAGCTGATCTCAACATTGTTGGCAAGCCTGAAGATGATAAGGTTTATAGACTATAGTTCTATGGTCATCAGCAATTTACTTTTTTGTTTTTTCTGTCTTAACTCTTCAAACATTCATACCATATAGGATTTGCTCCATATTTTTTGGCTTGTTATTATTGGTTTGTATAATTAACATCAAGGTTAGGCAACTGTTGACATTGTTCATCTTATGTGCGGGAATGTTGTTGATCCCCTGCAGTCAATGACACTTAGCCATTTTCCTATCATACTGGGTTGATCTGTTCAGTTTAAGATGACGCTGTTATTATGTGCTAGTATCACGGACATAGTAATATATATTGAGGTTATCTTTCTGTCAAGGTGGCATTGGCTGAGTTTAATTCTGTGCTTCTACAGTTTCCTGAAATAGGAGGTTCCTCCTTTTGGGGCTTATGATGTTTTTAGCCTGCTAATTAATCCATCTCTAATGCATAAAATGGTGTTATTATGAAGCTTTACAGTAATTTATTATCAATTATCCAAAAAGAACTGCTTACATTACCAGCAGCTACTTTATTTGGAATAGGCTTTTTGGTGGAACTTGGGGTGTCTTTGTAGTCTAGAATGTCTCCTTTCAAATAGTTTGATGATTTTAGCAGTGCGCTGTTCTTTGGGGTATTTTGCTAGAGTTAACTACTGTGTTTTTTGAGGAGGAATATCTTTCCTTAACTTTACTGTGGGATGGGATTGTATTGTTGATGTCTCTTTGTTGCTATGCTTGTAGCTTCTTCAAGAGGATTTCCTTGACCAATACACTGAGAAATTGGAGAGCCATTTTGGTGTTCATATGTTTTTTCTGTGTATATCTTACTTGAGAAGCATATCTCATATCTTTTTCTATTCTTTGTATTTTCTTCCTCTCTAATGAATTTCTTCTTCTATTAAAAAAGAAGGAATTTCTATTTATTTCTAAGTTTATTCAAGGCAATTAATGAATCTTCCTGTAACTTTGCAGGTTAATTTAGCTCGAGAAACCCTTAAAGGGCTCTTGGCCCATTGGTTGGCAAAATGGAGACAAAGAATGGGATTTCAAGCTCCTGCTAATGGGGAAGTGTCCGGAAAGGATGTTACTAGTAGAAGTCTTGCCCATTCAAGAATTGAGGCTGATGGTTGTACCGAGAGTGATGCTGTGGTTTATCCTCCATTTGAATTTTCAGTTACTTCCCCTCCTTCCATTATTACCGAGGGCACTCATGGAGGTCCCTGGAGGAAAAAAATTACTGATTTAGATGGACCTGAGGATGAGAAAGAATTTCCCTGGTGGTGTCTGGACTGTGTATTGAATAATCGCTTACCTCCAAGAGAAAATACCAAGTAACTCTTGCCTTCCTTTGCAGCTTTCTCATTTCTAAGTAGTTGCAATGAAGAAACCAAGCCATGCTCATGACAATGAGCAACATTAACAAATCTTGTTAATGTAGCATAGTTGCACGTTTACATGTTGAATGTATATTGGTGTCATGTTTGCTTTTATCCTTTTTTTCTTTTTCTTTTTTTTTTTATGAGAACTTGTTTCTAGGGAGTCATATGCTGGAGTATTACATAGCTATTACAACATTAATAGCTTGCCATATGTTTAAGAGGTCTTACCTTCTCTCATTTGAGGAGCATTGTTGCTTTGTGTTTATGTGTTGACACAGTATTTTTTTGGGTACATTTGACAGTTATTGTCTTGAAAATTGCGTTGATTATTTTACTAGACTTTGAAAATGATATTATAGTAATTTTATCATTCTGTAAATTTTCATGATTGCTGGTTAACGGTTTTGACCAATGTTTATTCTCTTTAACATAGATTCTTCATGATACTTTCTGCAGATGCAGTTTCTATTTGCATCCATGCGAAGGTTCAACCATCCAGATCCTTACACAAGGGAAACTGAGTGCTCCACGTATTTTGAGAATTCACAAAGTAAGTTTGTGATTTCATAGCAAGTTGTTTCATGGCTCAAAAGGAAGTTATGCTCTCCATGAAGAGGCTCTATGCTTGAGCCCCTACCTTATTTCCACGAGTAACCATATCTATATATATCAAAAAAGAAATGCTCTCTAGTAAGAGAACAGCATGAAGCGCTTACATCCTTGAAGCAGTGAATTTCTTTTGGTATCAAAGGCACTTGCATTATGTTGCTAGAGAATATACTTGACCAATTCCATTTTTGGATAACTAGCAATCGCAGTTTGCTTTGCTTTTGGCATTGTTTTTCTTCTTCTATAGATGATATTTTCTTCTTTAGGAATACATGGTCTCCTGAAATAGTACATGAGTAACACTAAAGAACAGAGTATTCTTTCATCCTTTCTTCCTATTCTACCTATTTTATTCTGTTTAAAGTGAATATACTTTAACTTGGTCATTTATTTGAATATTGTGGAGGACCTTTAGGCTCATTGGCATTCTTTCTGAGGCCAATTGGTTAAGCTTTGATAGTCAGCTGATCTCTATCACATGCGAAACTGTTGTTTTTTATCTTGTATTTATTACGTTCCATTTCCTATTTATATTATTTTATCCTCAAAATAACTTCTGTATGAGGAAGCAGTGAAAGAAGACAGTAATTTAGCCTCTTGATCTGGAGATTAAACTGAAGCACAGGGGATGTATGAATGGTTGATGAAAGCACGAATTTTGTGACAAAAAACTAAATCTCTTTTTGTTGGCTTGCTTCTATCTTTATCGTTTTTCTATTTTAGATAAATGTCACAGCACCTTAGCTTGGCAGAAGTATTGTTCTGTATGAATGTTATGTAATTGATACAGATCACACATTTCCAAGAGGATCTATCACTTTGTTCTATAGATTGATTCTCTAGGAATTCTGAGTTTCTACAAGGTGGGTGATGCATAGGCCTAGTGTCTCTTTACGGACATTACTTTGCATGTGTAAATTGAGCAATTGTTGTGATAATGTTCCATGGTTAGTAGAATTTTTCAGAATGATCAACTAAGCATTTAATTATTACTTCTTGGTTTAGGTTATTAATTATGTGGTAGAAAAGATGGTCCTTGACAAACCATTGGATAGCTTGAATGCCGATAGCAGTTTTGCACCGGGAATTGCTGGGTCACAATCACTGAATCAAGCAGTTGGGGATGGATCTTTTCGATCTGGATTAAAGCCTTGGCAAAAGCTTAGACCTTCTATTGAAATATTGTGCAACAATCAGGCAAGATATTATGTTCTCTTTATTAAAGTCGTTTGTAGTGTATATTGTAAAATTGTTCATATCCATGTATTCTATTTTGCTACAGCTTGGCTTACTCTTCATTTCATATATTTGCTTGTTATAATTTCTTCCATTCTATTTTGCTAAACTTGGCTTACTCTTCATTTCATACATTTGCTTGTTATAACTTCGTCCCAGCTGACCTTTATTTTGGTATACTTTTTCTTTTTTTTAGGGGGCATCACTGGCATTATATACCCCTAGACTTCTGTTTTCCCTTTTAGCCCTCCTGGTTTATAAGTTTCAACAGAGGAACATCTTTGATCAGATTGTAGAATCCATGCTGTGGAATTAAGAAAATTAGTCCAATAACTTTTAATGCAGTTAAAGGCTGAGGTTGTTTACACATTCAAATTCACATACCTTACACAAAAGAATTTTTAATTTGTTTTACCAATCCTTTTCTTTCAATTTTTAAACCAATGCATGTATTTCAATCATCAATTTTATTTTTTTTGTTTTTTTAAGTTCTGGATTCTGTAAACTAGTTCACATACAAATACATTCATTATTTTCTCGACTTAATAAAGTTTGCTAGTGCTTTTGAAAGCTAAATTGTGTATCTTAAGCTCTCTTTTTTTCCCTGTAATTTTTGGTTAAAATGACAAAATCAGTCCTTGTTGACCTTAATATCTGTGCTACCTTAAGTGATCAGTTCAAAAGTGTGGTCAGTTTGGCCTGATGACAGTATCTTTTTGTGATGTCTTCTATCTGAATTGACTGGAGAGCTTTATTTTGAGTTACATTAGTCTTTGTTTTAGTCTACTGGTATTATATGTTTCTTTTTTGCTGCAGTAATGTGGATTTATCTGAATGTTTCATTTCTAGGTGTTATCTCCTGATATGAGCTTGGCCACGGTAAAAGCTTATATCTGGAAGAAGAACGATGACCTAGTCCTAAATTACAGAGTGGTTCAAGGCAGATGACTGTTGCATATGCTTCATCGGAGGTTGGTATGACATTCTGAGCCTAGTATTTTGATTTTTGATTTTTTATTTTTTTATCTTTCCTAATTCTGTGATTATCATGAGCTTTGGTTATCTTTGTATTTCTCAGCTATAATATGATGTTGATGCTTTTGAGACTCATTCCTGTCTTTCATTTGTATTTTGCCCTCAACTGAACGGGGAGGGTGTTGGTAGGGATATTATCTCCCTTTCAATTTAGAAGTGAGAAGGGTTTTGCCAATTTCTGTGGAGATAAGTGGTTTTAGGCGATAAATGTAGTCTTTTCAGTAATGTTTTCTCTCTTAAGTTAGATGAAAGTAATTTCCCAAGTTTTGCCGGTTCCTGTATTACAAATAACTTGTGAAAGTTTGGGATGTATATTAAACTTTCACATCAACACTCGAGCTTTATGACTTAGAGATTCTTAGAGTCTTTGGGTCTTTTTCCCTTGTACAAATTATGCATTCATCATTGGGCCCAATTCTTCTTGGGCGTGAAACATATACACTTGTCTTGGTCCACAGACATTTACGGCTGTTGATGCTTGCAGGTTTTCTTGTGGTTGTGTTAAATACTTCAAAGCCTTGATTCTGCTGGAAGTGCTTGTGTTGATTGGTGGTCTAATAGGAGATTTGTATATTGTGAAACTTCATTGAGCACTGCTTCTAGTGGCATTCTCCATACCTCCCTGGATAAAGCTGTCTCTGTTAGAGAGGTGTTACTATAAATTTTGAATTTTGTCTAGTAGCACACTTTTGCTGGACATGGCTGAGTCATGGGTGGTCTGCATGTCGCAAGATGAAGGTTCTTTTGACTCTTGAGAATTAATGGGGATGGATCTACTGGTTTTTTGAGATATTTACCAGAAAGTAGGGAGTCAATTTAGAGATGACAACGAAAACTTTGTAAATTTGAATTCTGCATTGAATAACTAGCCATAGAAACTGTTTCAAGGTGTATCTTCACCTCCCTCCCCTGTTCTTTTTCTCCTTTTAGTTTTAAATTTTGTTTATTGCAAATATTATTTCCATTTATTTCAAATTAGGCATTGATCTCAAACGCTAGATCTATCAGCCACCCCCTTTCTGCTGGACTGGACCCTGTGCTTATTCTATAACATTTAACCTTTTTTTTCCTTTAAACTCTGGAGAAATTTTTTTGTGCAATTTCAAATAGTTCAGAAATGTTCACTGAGCACTTATTTGGAATCTGACGACTGTCTTCAGCGACTTATGTGGTGTTTAGAGTTGTAATGATCTGTTTTCTACGTTGTATCTGCACGCTAAACTCCAGAAATGTATTTATGGTCAACCGAATTTTGTCTAACTTGTTTATATATATTTAGTCAAATAGATTAACCTTGAAAGATGCCGGTGCCGGTGATAGTAATTGTTATTTGTTGGTGCTTGTGATTTTTACATTTTATTTTTTCGAAAAAAAAAAAACGAAAAATTGTGAAGTAAGCCTTGTAAGCAATGCGCAGCTGGTTGCTCGGTGGATCTTCGTAAGTGGGGATTCAAAAAGATGTTTGAATATGTTTCATAGAAACAGAAACTTTGCTATTCTCATTCTCTAGTGGCTTTGGTCTTTCTCTGTTATTCGTCAGTTTAATAACATGTTATCTTATCTTTTATCTTTTATGTAAACTCGAATTGTCTGTATTTATTATTTATTTTTTTGAGGAAAATGGGCTAGTAGAACTTTGAGGGAACTGCAATAGCAGATCCACCTTCTGCAAAACAAAGGTAGAAGACGAATCAAGAAATCAAGAAAATAAAAGAAACAAAAATAGGATGAGTCCACGCGCGGTACTGGCTCTAGAGAAATTGCGGCCCCGTCTCTTTCCTTATCTTACAGATACACACATTTTGTGATTATAAATGCGGTTAGGTGTAAAGTGTAAAGTATAATATTTGGTTAAACATAAATTTTAGACATTATTACAACTCTTGCCACTTGCCATCTTATCATTGGCTTGTTAGCATATACCTTAGTTATCATATTTCAGCAACAATATTACACCCTTTTTTGGGGGGTCCCAAGTTTAAATTAAGGTTTTTCCATCTATAGATTACGTAATACTCCCGCGACCTGCTTGTATGAATGATTTGTGGATCATGTTGAAGTTGCCTCTTCATTGTGAATATTCAGTAATTAATTCAATGTTTGGTTCTAATGAAATAAATAAGGTATATATATTCCAACATCTGAATGTTTAGCGAGCCACCTTATGTCTGACCGCACTTGCACAAGCACATTTAAAGGTGTAGGTAGGGTATTACTAAGAAGTGAATGGTGTTGAGAGTGTGCACATATGTTCCAAGGGACCCGCTCGCCAAATTCTCAAAGAAAATAATTGATAATTGATACCAGAGCGGTTGCATTTCATTTTCGTAGCAACTCGCAACCCAAGGGCGAGTCTCTGATTAATACTAGTTAAGAATACTTTTCCAGGCTTTTAAATGGTACAAAATTGTAATTCTATCCCTTACACCCCAATTTACGGGTTAAGAATTTTTTGAGGATAGAGGTGAGAGAGCATGATTGAGTCTGAGCACGTATTTATCCTCACTCCCCATCATTCCATCTATCCAAACACAACCTTAATAATTTTCTAGTACACGACAAAACCAATAAAAATCTTTCTTACATCCAGAACTAACTTCAGTACTCCAGTTGCCTTGTTGGGCCCAAAGCTACTATTTTTCCATAAATTTTTGTCATTTAGCTTATTTTATTCTGCATTTAATTGTTGCAGAAAAACAATAGTGGTTATCCCACACCCTATAATACACGTCCTGTTGGAGACTTGGAGCCTCCTAGTCTACTCATTTTATTTTTGGTCTCTGCTTTTGGTTTCACTGCAATGGCTATATAGCTGATTCTCTGCGTATATTTTATGCTAAAACATAAAACGCGTGATTATTCAGTTTGAGTGGTTTGGGGAACTTCCATTCCAGAACTTCTTTCTTAAGTTTAGAGCAAGCTTCTAACTTTGAGGCTTGAGACTGTGCTACCAGTAGCAGAAGTTATGGCATCAACAATGGGTTTCCGGGTTTCGCCCTTTTCTACCATTAACTCGTGTCAGAGGAACCGGTTTCGTGCCCAAGCTCAGAAATTGGATGGTGGAAGCTCGACGGTGCGCTCCTCTGATTCAGCCATAGTGAATGGAGCTTCAGTAGCTGGAAAGAGAGAGAAAGAGAAAGATGGGTCTTTAATAATTGAACAAGGGAATGGGCATTTCCGGTCTAGAGCTGGACAGAGGACATCAGGCGATACCGTTTTGGAAGATTTGGCGCCGCTTTGGGATGACGGTTATGGAACTCAGACTGTAAAAGATTATTTTAATGCAGTGAAGGAGATAAGTACGGCCCATGGTGGGGCACCCCGGTGGTTTTGCCCCGTCGAATGTGGTCGTCCTTTAAAAGATTCTCCCACCATTCTGTTTCTACCCGGTAAGCATAAACAATTCTTTCTAGATTAATATTAATTATTGCAGTTTGAAGTAGTTAGTAGCCGTTAAATCCTCTACTAATTGGCCAGAGTAAATATAATAAATATACTCTTTGTGATTGAATTTATCCAATACCAAAGCGTTGAATCATCTCCTGACCTTAATTGTACTTCCAGTAATGGTTGACTGTTTCTTGATGAAATGTCAAATTGAATACTTGAATCGTGAAAAGGTTAAAATTGCTTGGATTTAATGCATGCAGGGCTAGATGGCACTGGAATGGGCCTCATTTTGCACCACAAAGCTCTTGGGAAGTATGTTGTATTATTCGTGTCTCATGGACAAGCACAATACTCCTATGAAATGCCATTCAGTTAGAACATCCTTTTAATATGCGAAAACAATGTTCTGTGAATCGGGAAAGGGGAAAAACATATAGGAATCGCGTTTGGGTTAGATCCCACAGCACTAGTGCATCTCATATTTACGAGCATGGCTGCAACGACTTGGGCTAAAGCCATAACAACTTAACTTAAGCCACAGAGTTAGAACCAAAACTTTTAACATTACAGATCGAGAGTATCACTTAACATGACATCAGTTTGATAATGTCTAGTTTTAGTTGGAGAGATATTCTTCTGCATAGCGCGTTCTTTCATCATTAAACATCCTTTTACTGCACTGTGCTACAAATGAACTAGTTTTTTCTGTTGGTCAGACCAAATAGCGTACTAGATTTTATGCAAACTTCAGTTTTCTATTTTTTTCCATGTACTTTTTGAATACAGGGCATTTGAAGTTCGTTGCCTGCATATTCCTGTCCAAGATCGAACGCCATTTGAAGGTTTTTGTTTTTTAAAGTTTACTCTTCTCTGTTTTTTGGAAGTTCATCTGTGTTATTGATGAATTGAAGTACTATTTCAGGTTAAGCATTGTTTCTAGCTAGTTAGTTAGTTTCTTTTTGTCACAGAAATTATTGTGAATTGGGAATTCTCTGTCTTAAAAAACATTTTTCAGGGAGTGAGCAACGAGTGCATTCTCAATTATTTCAGAATCCTTGATTCAAATAATTTGTACTTCAGTAAAAATATTTCTTTTTTGGGTCTTAGGTCTGCAGAATTCCTTAATTGAATATTTAATCGGAACTCTCTCTCTTTTTCCTGGTAAATTATGAAGGACTGGTGGAGCTTGTTGAAGAAGCTGTCAAGTCTGAGTATGCTTTATCTCCTAATAAGCCAATTTATTTGTTGGGAGATTCCTTTGGCGGATGCCTAGCACTTGCTGTTGCTGCTCGTAATCCGACAGTTGACTTAGTACTGATATTAGCCAATCCAGGTGAATTTATGGATGCTGTATTCATTTTGCCAATTTTTTTTGTGTATGATTAATTCTGTACTAAAATTTGGCAATACGTCCTTCGACCTTAGCCACACCATTTGGCAGATCTCAATTGCAACCTTTGTTTCCTTTCTTGGAGGCTTTGCCTGATGGACTGCACGTCACAGTTCCCTTTCTTCTTAGTTCTGTTATGGGTAATGATCTGTTTTTTTAAGACTCGTGCTGCATATCCTTCTTGTTCTCCTTTTATGTATATTGTATACTTATTAAGATGGAGTGGTACTTGTTTCTATGCTGGCTTGGCCAAAGTAGTATTCTTGAAATCATGTTCTTGTTATTCATGACATCAGGTGATCCAGTAAAGATGGCTTCAGTCAATATTGAAAATAGGCTTCCTCCAACTAAGAAAATTGAACAGTTGTCTTACAACCTTACTGCAATGCTACCATGTCTTCCTGTAAGAAGCACATTATATTCTCTCAACATTTTCACCTTCAGGTTTTATGGTCTAGATTTACCCATGCCTATCTGTATTTTATTATCAGGAATTGGCTAATATCATGCCAAAGGACACTCTTCTTTGGAGGCTGAGACTTATTAAATCAGCTGCTGCATATGCTAATTCACGTCTTCATGCTGTTACGGCTGAAGTACTATTGCTAGCTAGGTTTTGACCCTCTCTAGATACGATATCTCTTCTCACAATATTTTGTTTGGTTTGCTGATATTGATGTAATCAATTTTACGTTCTAGTGGCAAGGATAACATGCTTCCCAGTGGAGAAGAAGCCAAAAGGCTCAAGCGTTCATTGCAGAACTGCAAAGTTCGGTACTTTAAGGACAGCGGGCATACTCTTTTACTGGTAGCTGATACGAAAATATATATAATATACCTTGGGAAACTCAACGATTATGTCCTCTGATCATTTCAGTAATTGACCATGATTCAGGAAGATGGTATTGGTTTGCTGACAATAATCAAGGGCACTTGCATGTACCGTCGTTCAAGGAGTCGAGATTTAATCAAGAATTTCATTCCTCCCAGTATGACAGAATTCAAATATGGTTTTGATCAAGTGGTTGGGTAATTCAATTAAAGCCACTATTAGTTAGTTATCATGATTCTTACTACTTTTCTTTGTGAAAATGCAAGTTGATTTTTTCTTATGACGTGGACGACAGATTATTTCGTTCCATCACTGATTCTGTAATGTTGTCAACTCTGGAGGATGGGAAGATTGTGAAAGGCCTTTCTGGTGTTCCAGACGAAGGTCCTGTCTTGTTAGTTGGCTACCATAATTTGTTGGGCTTAGAGCTTATCTCAATTATTGAGAAATTTCTGAGCGAAAAGAACATCATGGTCCGCGGAATAGCACACCCCGTGTTGTTCTCAGACAGAGACGACAATTCATCTCCTGAGTTTTCCGTGGCTGATTGGGTAAAGGTATTTGGTGGGGTACCCGTTGCAGCAACCAATCTTTATAAATTACTTTCAACTAAATCGCATGTTCTCCTATATCCTGGTGGCGCACGCGAGGCTCTTCATTTCAAGGTCTGAACTCCAACTCATGTTTGGATAATTTGTTTGTCATGACTCTCAAATTTAAAGATCCATAATTGTCAGGGCGAAGAATACAAGTTGATTTGGCCTGATCAGCAAGAATTTGTGAGAATGGCAGCACGTTTTGGTGCAACAATTGTGCCGTTTGGAGCCGTAGGATATGACGATATCTTTCAAGTATGGGTTTTACTTGTTAGTAATAAATAAATACTAGCTTATTCTGTTTATATCTAACCTCTGACGAGCTCGGAACTCAACAGTTGCTACTCGACTACAACGACTTAATGAAGATACCATTACTCAACGATTTCATCAAAGATACCATTAGACGTGATTCTATCAAGATCAGGTAGGTAAACGTAAACACTTATTGTAAAAACTATATTACTTCAGAAGCTAGTTTACTTGATTTTCTTCTCCCTCCATTTTCTAGAGATGAGCAAAGTGGTGAGGTTGCAAATCAGAACATCTTTCCTCCGGTTTTATTGCCCAAGGTACCGCCTGGTCGCTATTACTATTTGTTCGGCAAGCCCATAAAAACACAAGGCATGGAGAGCATCCTAAAAGATAAAGAGAAAGCCAACCAACTATACTTGCAGATCAAGTCTGAAGTGGAGCGCATTGTGAGTTACCTCATCAAGAAGAGGGAAGAGGATCCCTACAGAAGTCTCCTTGATAGGAAATTCTATCAGGCCATTTATTCTTCTGACACTCCCTCGTTTGATCCTTGATAATTCTATCTCATCATTATTATTTGGAAGGGAAGGGAAGGGAAGGGATCAAAGTCTCTTTCTATACCCTTCTTCCCCTCCCCTTCCCTTTTTTGATATAGATAAACTTTCAAACTCAGGCCATAGTGATGCTTGTCAAATGTTTGATCAAAATCCTCCTCCAAGTACCATTCTTTGTAATGCTTTGCAATGATTAAGGTGACAAAAAATCACTTTGACGTTAGTTTTACAATACTACTAATAGATAGATAAATAAATGTTAATTAATGTAGCTTTTTTTATGAGAATTAACATGTAATTTTTAAATACTTAAAAAATAGTGAAAATGTTTATTATTATAAGTAATTTAATAAAAATTATATCACTAGTTAAATCACTTGTCTTTTTTAATCATCTGTGCAAATCTTATGAGACCACTTGAAGGGGAATGGATGGCGTGTTTATTTTATCATCGATTTATTCAGTCAATTTTGTTATTGTGATTCCTGAAAATTAAAAAAAAATAAAAAATTCTTTTTATAAGAATCATACCATAAATTAAAGAATGTAAAAGAAAGTAATTTAACACAACATATTAAATTAAAGAATGGAAATTTTATAGGAATTTCTCACAGTAAACCTTGACTGTTAGAATTAGAATGTAAAGAAAGTAATTTAACATATTAAATAAAAATGGATTCTTTTCCTTGATTTTTTTTTTTTCCTATTATTAACTGTGAGGTCTCTGCTTGTTACGATTTCACGAAGTGAAAAAGAATGATTTTTTATTAAAAAAAATAAATAAAGTTTTGATATTTTTAAAGTAACAGTTTTTTTTTTGGTTCTTTTCAGAAAAAATCTGAACCTGATAATCCTCAAATTCGACAGGGGCTCGCAAGAAACGGCAGCGTGCAGATGAATTCACCTTTTCTACTACATAACAATCCTTGACAATTTAACATTTCTTAACATAAAACTTTGATCATAATGGAAAGCTGGTTCCGTCAGCAGAAAAAGGGGAAGGCAAAGAAAATCGCGGTGGCATGAGATTGCCGTTTACCATCAATCTCCTTCAGTTTCCCGTAATCTTTCCATCGCTATCTCGGGAAAATTTTCCCGAATGATTGAAGATTTTGATGTTGTTATATTTTAAAACTTCTTCACCACTGTCTGCTGGCTCAACCTTCGGCTCAAACCCAGATCTTTTCGCTCTAGACTTGGTGGAGTCCTTTGAAAGGTCTGATTCGCTATTTGATTTTTACTCTCTGTTGAGTTTCTTTAGTTTTATCAATGGAATTTCGGGCAGTTTTGTCATTCGCAGGGTGTTTTTTGGTCTACCAATGGGGAGTTTGATATATAGTTACGTAATGTAAGATAAGGAGTTGCAAACTAGCTTTGCTTAATTTTTGAGCTGCTTCAGTTATTGCTACTTCCTTATCTTGGAATGTGATTAAATATCTATATTTTTTGAGAATATTTCTTTCTTAGTTAAAGAGAAATGCTAATTCTGGCTATAGCCGTGTAAATTAGTCTGCATAAAATTTAGTAGAACATATAGATGGTGTCTGAAACTACAGTACTTCCAGTATATCCAAACTTATACAGAAATGAATAATTTAGTATATAATTCAGTTTATATGTACTGCTGGATCATAGTTACTGTTACAAACCTTGCTCAAGTTTCTGTTAATTTCTGGAATTTAATTGCATACATGGAAGCACGTCACATCCACACGCAAAGTATAGTGGATTAATATTCTGTGGGTGAAATATACTTAATCTTGGTCCTTTTCGGAGAACTGGTGGATAATTTTGGATAATTTGAAAGGCTTCAAATGCCTTTGTTCCTATATTTTCGAACAACTGAACTGAAATTGTTTTACACCATGTAAGAGGATCTTTACATAGAGTGTCAGGCACATCTGAGTTTACATGTTTAAAGAGAGAGAGAGAGAGAGAGTGAAAACACAACATAATATGCTGGTCACTTCTAGTATTTGTGAGCTGATGAATTCACTATTATTTTCTCTTAAAACATCTTTGATGTTATTTGAACTTTCTCTTGAGCATATGGTATGGGGTGAAAATTCTTCAATCAAAGAATGGACTATTTCGTAAATTAACAGGTCTTTCACCCTCTCTTGCCTCCCCTCTCTCTCTTAAAGTATGGAAATTTAATTTTAGCACGGGGTTCATTGTGTGCAGACATGTATAAGAATCAGTTGCAAGAGTTGGCTCAAAGAAGTTGCTTTAACCTGCCAGCTTATGCATGCATCCGTGAAGGACCAGATCATGCTCCTCGTTTCAAAGCAACTGTAAACTTCAATGGAGAGACATTTGAAAGCCCTACATTCTGCTCTACTCTTAGACATGCGGAACATGCAGCAGCTGAGATAGCTCTTAATAACCTTGCAAAAAGAGGTCCTTCTAGAGCATTGGCAGCGAGAGTTCTGGTGAGCCATTGCTGAAAATATGTATTACTTTCTTTTCTCGCCTTTCCTGAATTCTATTTATATTTATCTCTTTTCTTGAGAACCTGCAATGTAATAAGTTGACCTTTACTTCTTCTTTTTTTTTTTTTTATATATATAAAGGGATTATTATTGAATATTACTAAATTGAAAGATTGACATGCTGGTAATATTTACTACTGTTGCAATGTATCATCAGTTGTTAGTAACCAATTTTTCAAATTTATAGTTCTAGCACCAGCAAAAGAAATATCGATAATGAATGACATGATGTACGATGAGGTTACAAGAAATATCTTGGATTAAATGACAGACTTTTATATACTTGCATTTTCCTCTTTTGTAGAACAAAATCTTAATCAACCAATCAGGTCCAAATATACATCACCGCTTAGACCTCTGCTGCATTACTCTCCAATTCTGTTATGCACCTGATGTCCTCTTTTCTCATCTCCTAATACTTTCTTCCTCCTGTCTTTCAAGAGGATGTCTGATTTGTAAATCTTGATAAATTGAGATGAATCAAGAGAGGAATTTGAGTTTTTTTTTGGGGGGGAGGGAGGGGGGGGTGTGGGGAGGAGAGGTGGGTCGGACGAAATATGTTATTCTTTTATGCTGAAATTTCCCATCAGAACATCAAAGTTTCTTTTTATATTTCTTAATAAGGTTTTTCAATTTTTCTCATCTATATTTTTGGTATTTTGATATTAACAGGATGAAACGGGAGTTTATAAAAATTTGCTTCAAGAAACTGCTCACAGGGCTGGACTGAATCTTCCTGTTTATACTACCATTCGATCTGGACCAGGTCATGTTCCTGTCTTCTCTTGTACAGTTGAGATTGCTGAAATGAGTTTCACTGGGGACTCAGCTAGGACCAAGAAACAGGCTCAGAAAAATGCTGCAATGGCTGCCTGGTCTTCATTGAGGAAATGTGAGCATCTAGTGCCGTTATTATTATCTCTTTCTTCCCAAGTTCTCCAGTTATTCTATACTTATATTGGCACCTTGGATCTGCACTTTAACATTCTAGTAGGGTATCCTGTTTTTTTTTTTTTTTTTAATATATATTTTTCTCCCTCTTTTCAACTTCCCTTTTCTTTAACCATTATGTTATGAGGCATCTGCTTCTCTTTATATCTTCCACAAAGTTGAAACTGCATTCTAAATGTTCTAAATTGTCTGTTTAGTGTCACAGCATTGTTTATCTTCTCCTTCATCGTCTTCATTACCTTCAGAGGCAAAAGGCAATGATGAACAGGAACAAGTCATCATTGCTCGCGTTCTTGCAAGTTTACAACCATCAGAGTCAAAGAACTTTTCAAAAAGTGATCACCAAAACAGACGGCGACAGTGTTCTACAACATTTTCGGAGACAACCACGCCAATGTCAGGCATGTATCCTATACGGTGCCAGTGTTGTGGAATATCTGGTTTCTCTCCTGATGTGGCCATGTATCAGATTTGGCAGCAAGAACAAATCATACAGCAGCAAAATCACCTGTTGGCACTAACCATTCCACCAACTATTCCGTCTGCTCCACAAATTTACCCATTTATGCAATCTGTGTTGCAGCCAGACCACCGCCTTTATGTTCCAGCGAGGGAGTTAACATCACTTCCCATCGGACAAAAATTCTCTATGGCTCCATCAAGCCCGTCATTTTACTTTTCTAACCACGTTGTTCCTAATTTAATCAGGGGAAGGTCAACTGTAACCATTAGAGAGATACAGGAGGATAAGCCTGAAAATTCAACCAAAATTACTGGAATTGCACTTCCTGACTACCCACTTCGCAGCTTTAACAATGAAACAAGAACTGGAAAACCAGCTCCAGAAGTTGACAGACAGAAAACTGATGGGCCTGAAAGAAGTAGAAATGCTAAGCTCGGAGATCAAACTAAGATGTCTGAATGGGCTTCTCATGAGAGCTACAAACAAGTAAATCTTCATGTGCAAAACCCACCTAGAATTGATACTTCCCAGGTTATTCTCAGACCCGAAACAAAAGCAAATACACACAGAAGTTCTAGACCGCCACCAGCTGCATCTTCTATGGTCAAAATCACGGGTCCTACTTCTGCAAGCTCTAGACAGCAACATATGGAAGTGCCACGGGATGTCCCTCCTAGGATGAGAACAGGAGTCCCACGAAGTTCAGCCATGTCCATGTCCATGTCTGAAAGGTTTAACATTGTAGGGGCACCCCCTCCTCGGTCCATGGCACCTGCTGTACGAATCAGATCAGTTGTGCCTGTCTGTTCAGCTCCACCAAGAAGGTCCACCCAAGATGAGGGGTCAATGAACATGGAAAATAAAGATTTGAAACCGCAAGAGGTGTCAAGAATAAGCTCCAAGCTTGGCAATCTTGGTATATGAGTATTACATACTATAAATATGATGTTTTGATTTGGAAAGTTTGCTTTGATGCTGATTACGATCCTTCTGCTTCTCGAGGGCCAATCAATTCTTTTTTTCTTTTCTTTTCTTTTCTTTTCCTTGTTAGTCGGAAGGAATCGGCATTCCCTTGATAAAGTTCTGTAAAATAATAAATGTGGAATTTATATTATTCTAGTTCAAGTTATTTATTAATTTTTTGATGTCTAGTTTAATTTATTAAATCAGGGGTCTGATATCAAGTGCTTTTGCAAAAAACTCTCGCAGTTAACTAGCATAGTGTTGCCTATAATATATGAAAGATCTTAAATTTTTAATTAACTGAGAGAGTAAATAACTAAATTTATATATTTGTCAATGAAAGTCGAAGTTACGTATAAAGAATCCCTCCAAAAAATATAAAAGCTACGTACGAAGGCATAACGGTTTATTTATTTAGTTGTTACGGAACCTAAACAATTCTTTTAATTATGTATATAGTTATTTTTAGTGATGTCTCATCGTTATTATTGAAAGATAGTGTATAAATATTTAATGTAAATTATTTTATGGATAATCATTACGATTAATAAAATTTGTTGTGAAAGATATATTATATATAGTTTATTGAAAAAGTACGAAACATTCTTTATCATGTGAAAAGTAATCAGTTTTTTTTTTATATAAATCTGAAAAAGTAATCAATTTTAATCTTTGAAAAATAAACAATTATTAAATATTGAATTCATCAATAATTAATCGGTTGCCACATAAAATCATTATATAATTTCTTGATATATTAAAATCACCATTTTTATATAAAAAAAAAAATTCAAAAGATAACACGAAGAAGTCACTCTATCAACATTAATCAAGTTGGTATTTGGTAAGACCAATAATTAGTTAATTTTCAATCAAGGCAATAAAGGAAGTAGAAATGCTCATACAGCTACCATAATACACGCCTTTAGGAACCAGTAGGCGATCAATTAAAATAAAAAATGGCCGTCAATCCAGGAACTATGAGTACTTCTACATACGATACGCCTTGTAACCGAGAGCATAGATTTTGGGGCTTTGACTTTATCGAAATGGGAACATCTCCGTCTCTTCGTATTCATTCTCTTGTCTGAGAGCTAGAAAAGACGGCAAAAGACCAAACAGGACCAGAACAAACAGGCCTCACTGTCTCTCTCCCTCTCACCATCAGTTTACTTTGCCGACTGTAAGATTCTCTTCCGTTTTGATACAGCGCAATGCCACAATCTACTCCCCCCCCCCCCCCCCCCCCCCCCAACAATTTTTTTTTTTTTTTTTCTTTTCTCTCTGCCCCCTCCTTTTTAAGCCCCTAACATTCTCTACGCGAAATTCTTTCATTTTCACTTCTCTTTATCTAGATCATTTTGACACACTATGAATCTTGCTAGCTCGGATTCTACTTGATTCTAGATTTCCTTGTGCTGTTGGCGTTTCTGCCTGGTGTGCTTTATGGGTCATTGACTTGAAAACTTTACTTTCATTTTAAATTCTTCTCATCACATGCATATATTTTCTACTTTCCTAGATTGTTTCATTAATTTTGTAATGACGAAATTAATTATAAACGTATTTATGCGTGTGTTTTGATTAGATTGTAGTGATTGTTTTATAACCATGTTAAGAGATGAAGCTTAGATTCGAGAAATGGGTTGTGTAATCAGTCGGGAAGTGTCATCGGGCATAATCTCTGAGGTGAGAGAGGAGCGTGTTGAATCTAATAGGAAAATAGATGAAGTATCGGCGAAGAATGCTGATGGGAATGTGGTAGAGGTTCAGAACGGTGGGAACCAGAAGGAAGAGAAGAAGGGTGGTGATAATGGGGTTCAGCGGCCACGGGGTGAAAGAAGAAGGTCAAAGCCTAACCCAAGACTGAGTAATCCGCCCAAACATTTGCCGGGGGAGCAAGTAGCGGCTGGATGGCCGCCATGGCTCACGGCGGTGTGTGGAGAAGCACTCAATGGGTGGATTCCACGAAAAGCTGACACATTTGAAAAAATTGATAAGGTGGGTTTGTAATTGTTGGTATTTACTGTGAAAAATTATATGCTTTGGTTATTTTTTTTGAGAGTTTTCATTGCACCATGTGTAATGGCTACGCCAGACATGTTTATTTTAACTTGGAATGTAGATCTTATGATGCTCATGCCGTGTCTGAGTTACGTGGTTTATAATCAATGTAAACCTATTATGAATGTTGTGGTAACAGCTTTTTTAAAACTCATTATGCATTGCTACTCAATTTGTTGGCAAAATTAATACTAGTTGAGTCGGTATTATTTTAGTCTGAGTGACTTGTAAATACTAAATTGTAATGTATGTGAACATTTTACTTGCTATTAACTCTTCCGATAACTTCCTACTGTTCTTTCTTCTTTCTTTCTCTTGCTTTTTTTTTTAAAAAAAATTCCTTTAATATTAGATTGGGCAAGGAACATATAGCAATGTGTACAAAGCTAAAGACATGTTGACCGGTAAAATAGTTGCGCTAAAGAAGGTCAGATTTGACAATTTGGAACCTGAGAGTGTAAAATTCATGGCTAGAGAGATTCTTATTTTGCGAAGACTGGATCATCCCAATGTCGTAAAGTTGCAAGGTCTAGTTACATCAAGGATGTCCTGTAGTCTGTATCTGGTGTTTGATTACATGGAACATGATCTTGCCGGACTTGCTGCAAGCCCAAGAATCAAGTTCACAGAGCCTCAGGTTAGAACAGGTTTGCCTTAAAATTTGAGAAATTATTGGATAGCCTTTGTTACAGTTCCTTTTTTAAGATCCAACCATTTTGATGTCTTCAAATATTACCCATTCTAGGTCAAATGTTACATGCATCAGCTTCTATCTGGACTTGAGCATTGTCATGACCGTCACATACTTCACCGTGACATTAAAGGGTCAAATCTTCTTATTGACAATGGAGGGGTACTTAAGATTGCTGATTTTGGACTCGCCTCTTTCTTTGATCCAAATCACAAGCACCTCATGACTAGTCGTGTGGTTACCCTTTGGTATCGACCTCCCGAGTTGCTTCTTGGTGCCACTGATTATGGTGTGGGCGTGGACCTCTGGAGTGCAGGTTGCATTTTAGGAGAGTTATTAGCGGGGAAGCCAATCATGCCTGGTCGTAACGAGGTAACGACTTGATTATCTTCTTTTGGCTTCTAGGAGTTTTCATTTATATGATTTTATGTATCATAAAAATCCAAAGTAAGTATATGAATCATTGTTTGAGAATTTTTTTAATTATATGTTTCTTTTCTTTTGAACCTTTGTTCAGACAATAGCTAGTAAGTCTGAGATTTTGATAATACTTGATACCATAAATATGGAAAAGTATGCAGAGCCTATGTTTTATGCATTTCCTAACCCTTTTATTGTATGCTTGCTTAGGTAGAACAACTGCATAAGATATACAAACTGTGTGGTTCACCTTCCGATGAATACTGGAAGAAGTCAAAGCTGCCTAATGCTACCTTGTTTAAACCCCGAGAGCCCTACAAGAGATGCATAAGAGACATATTCAAAGATTTTCCACCTTCTGCATTGCCCCTTATTGATACCCTTCTTGCAATTGATCCAGCAGAACGGAAGACTGCTTCACGTGCTTTGAGAAGTGAGGTGGGTATTGGATCTTATTTCCATTATAAAGCAGTTTGACGGTTTCAAATTTTGTACTAACTTGGTATCAATGTTATGATTTCATTCCACAAAGACTGTTTTAAAGAAATCTGAATCTGTGTAGGATTATATCAGCCTCTTGTCTTGGGTATCTTATACAAAAGCGCACTGAAATGTTTAAATATGCTGCTATGTTTGAATAGTTCATTGAATCTTCAACAAAGTTTTAGAAGAAAAAACCATCCTGACTATGTTTCTGTCTATCTACGGTTTGATGCCATACCTCTCTTGAGACATGCCTAACTTAACAAGTTAAAATATGTATATTTCATTTTGGAATAGGATCAGCAAGTTTTATCTGTCACATAAAAAGCTACCCGTCTATCACAGTGGATGTCTTAATTACATTGAAGGTCAATTTGCTCTATTGTGTTTTTTCTTCGAATTAAAAGTAAATAGAGGTCCTACATAAAATGGATGGCAATTGTGACATATAATTAATTTACTAAGTTTATAAACGTTCACATCTCCTGCTACATGTGTAGTAAGTTATAAAAGAAACCTTATCTTGAATTTGATTTAGATGTTATCCTTGATAAGTTTAGATTCTTCCTTTTGCAGTTGAATTCATCTACCTTTAGTTTGCTTGTTTTTCCTGTCATTTTTCAGTTTTTCACCACAGAACCTTATGCTTGTGATCCTTCTAGTCTTCCAAAGTATCCACCAAGCAAGGAAATGGATGCTAAACGACGGGATGATGAAGCTAGGAGGTATGCGTGCTTTTGTTTGCTTTCTACGTATATGCCGAGCACTTGTATTTCCTTTCAGTTTGCTTTAACTTAAACCTATTGCATCATTTAAGGAAGCCTACTACCCATATCCACATATTCCCACAGTCACGTGTGTAGAGAATAGTAGAATGAAAATTGTGCCATTTCTTTTTCTTAATGTTTGCTATGCTATCTTGTTCTGGAAACCTCTTGTATGATGTATCAATGTGAATGTTCAGATTAAGAGCTGCAAGCAAAGCTCAGGTTGACGGCAGAAAGAAAACCCGAACACGTGACCGTGCTGTTAAAGCTGTTCCTGCTCCTGAAGCAAATGCGGAGCTTCAATATAATATTGACGTATGATAACTAAATTACTTTTATTACTAATCGTGGTTATATCTTATATGTTTGATGGTTGGCTTTGTTAGTAAGTAGTGACTCAATAGATCAGGTCTGATATTATAATATCCTGCAAAAGCGCTTAACTAAATTAAGTGAGATTGGGACTAACTAGGGATGACAGCTAGGATTCATCTACCATACTTGCCGTTGTTTCTCATATTTGGATTAGTGCTGGAGTGGAACTGACAGTAATACCAATTTCAACTTGTGGATCTGTAAGATTTATGCTTAACCTGTTTTATAAGACCAACTTTGATATTAACAATGTTTCAAGATGCGTAACCTAGATAATGAGATTAGAAATGAATTATCTTCTGTGTGAGTGGGAGAAAGACCATCGCTCCTTTCTTGTGTAGTCACTCTTAACGATAGGGCGGTGGTTAAGCCATTTGAAGTTGTGTAGTCTTATGAATTGAGTCACATTTGACAGCAACATTTAAAGTTAGTTGGCTTCTGAGTTGAGTCGCATTCCTTAAGCAGATTGGGTTAGTTTTACTTCTATCCTTCATAGTTTAGAGTTGTAGTAGTACATGCATGCTAATAATATTGAGTAAAGAGGAAATCTGATTAAGTTCAATACTTGATTTAATGTGTAACAGAAACGGCGTCTAATCAGTCATGCAAATGCTAAGAGCAAGAGTGAAAAGTTTCCTCCACCACATCAAGATGGACAACTTGGGTTTCCTTTGGGATCTTCTCATCATATTGATCCAGACATTGTTCCTCCTGATGTTCCTTTCAGTTCAACCTCATTTACCTATTCAAAGGAACCATTCCAAGCTTGGTCAGGTCCCATTGCTGCCCCAATGCGGAAGAAACACATTGCAGCTGATATATCAAATTCAAAACCACAGGATAAGTTCAAAGGAAAGAAAATCATAGCTTAGATATTCATAGAGTCAAAGTACCCTGCCTCTGCTCGCTGGAATCCCAAATGTTGTGCAATCCCAAGTAAGTATAAATATGCTCGGTTGAAGTGCGAGGAAAAATTGGTTTCTTTTTTATTTTCATACACTTTTTCCTATTTTTTTATTGGTTTCTATCAAGATAAAGAAAATCTTTTGTTCAATTTGTCTGTATTAAGAGAATTACTCTATGTTGTACATCGTGATTTTTTTATTTATATTTTCTTTTTCAATGAACTCCTTGTGTTAATATCTGATATTAGTTTAATTTGTCGATAATCGTAAAACAAAAAAAAATTATAGCTATTTTTTTTTTGTGTCCTGAGACCCCAAGTGTTACAAATTGATACTCAGTAAAAAGCGAATCACATAGCCAGACTCAGTTCCAGCAAGAAAACAGTTGGTCTAAAATTTTAAACTAAACAATGTGAAGTAATTTAAAGAATAGCAATGTTAAGAGAAACCTGAACATATAAGAAGGGGGGAAAGAAGGGTGCGAGTGTTTTTTTTTTTTTTTTTCCAAAAGTAAAGAAATTCTATTAACAATAGATTTTTTTTCTCAAATCCCTAATGTTCTGCATGCTACCAAATTCTCGCGCTATTAAATTGCAGCTGATGGCTTGATGCATTTGATCCTGTTTACTAACCTAACCTTCGTTGATATATTATACATACTTATATATTAGTAATATAAGATAAACGAAATTCCAATTGAGTCAATGAAAGCAACTTCTCAACCCAAAAGAAAGAATTGCATTAACAAGATTTGACAGCTTCGTAATGTTTTCGTACTCATTTAATAACTTTGAAAAATTAAATTGATAAATTTAAATATTTATATTAATAAAATTATAAAATTAAATTAATAAATTTAAAATATAAAAAAATTTAATAAAATTAAAATATAAAAAATATTATTTAACTCTTAACAAATAATATATAGATAAGTCCACATTTTAAAGCAACTGGGGCACGTGTTACTAAAATTAGGTAATTCCATAAAATAAAATTTGGTAAAACACTATTTTCAAAGTATTTAAGTGGACCAAATGTATAGCTGTTCCAATCAAATAAATAAAAAAGAGGGACCCACATAATTTGTTTGGTATAAGATAGCCAAAATGGAGTGAAGAGAGAGAAAAAGACAGCAATTGATGGCCACAAATCAAAATAATTTATGTTCCTTTTGATATGAATGACACCTTATCATAGTGATAGGGCCACAAATAAAATAGTAAGAGAAAAAGAATATGAATTTTTGATATTTTGGGTTGGGACGTGGTGCCTACTTCTCTTGAGCTTATCCATGATAAGATTCCAAAAACAATGTGGCCCGCTTATGAGAGCCGTAGCCCACAAACTACTAAATTTCAATTATATATCACTTGGGCTTAATTTATAATATTTTCCCAATAAAAAACATTAGGGATTACTTTTTCTTAATTTTCCATATATAGAGAAGTATCTTATGACTTTTCATAAATAAAAATGGTGGTGGCCTTTGAGGTAAATTCCCGTGAATACCAGTCGGAATCCGAGTTGGGTGTGGACTCACGAGCCATCCATTGATTTTTGGTCCAAAAGAGTAATGATTGCAAAATGCATTTTCGAATCGGGTACTTGGAGCTCCGTTGCGTAACAAAATTCTCTGTATAATATATAAAAGTCACACAATATAATTGAAGAAAGAAATCCAAATCATTTTGTCTTCGGATAGATTCATGAATAAATCATTATTTATTAGACTCAAGGGTAATAAATTAGGGGTCCAATGTTGTCGCATGACAACCACTGGCAACGCTGCCATATCTCCAAAATCTGCTAAGGGAGTTGCTTCACCGTCCGATTGGCATACCTTGATATATTATCAACTGTTCAGATCAGATTAGTCATTTAGTTTAACCTGGGTACGTTTGTAGAGAAACGAAGATTTACTTCCATTTCGATTTGTGTTTCTCTTCTCTTTTTTAAGCCTGTCTCCGTCTCTGTATGCCCGCACTAGGCGGTTTTCACACTTTGCTGCTCTCCCAGATTTTTTCTCTAAATTTCCAGAGCTTTCCTCGTTGTCTCTCTTTCTCTCTAACTTCGAACTAAAGAATTATCCTGCGGTTATTTCCACTTTCCACCATCTTCCCCGTGCTTCGTTTTGAGTTTTACGCAGCAGCTGTTTCTCCGTCTTTGCTTCTACACAAATTATTGGAGTTCATTTACAGAGAAGAAAATTATCCAATTTCTTTAGAATTCGAACCATAGATTGATTCATTCGCTTTCTCTGTTCGGATTCTCTCGAACTTGGCTCTATTCTTCTTCCTGTAGTTACTTGCTTCGGTGGTTTGTCTTAGAATGCTCTTACAGAATGTTTTGGTAAGCATTTTGCATATTTATCCATTCTGTTTCAAAATGATTTCTCTCAATTTTTGGTCGTATTCATTTTTCTACCGAAAGAGAAACATATTAGGTGTCCTAGGTGGTCCCAGAGGTTGCTCCTAAATATTTCGAAACCTTTTCTATTCGTTATGTAGCGTTTGACATGCAGATTTTTGTTCTAATTGCAGAGATTCTCTTGTTGATAACATCCGAAGGTTCTTAAGATGGACAGCTCGGAGACATAGATTTGACGATTCAGTGTATTGAAGTGATTTCGAGCTTGGAAACTCAACAATTATCTTAATTTCACTGTAACCTGGTTCTGCAATTGTTTGTTATAAAGGTGGACAAAAATGGCTTTTGAATTAAGCCATGTATTTGCAAAATTTCAAATGGTAGGCACCTCCGACCATGCCTCCGTGGTCTCTATGAATATATTTGTTGCACTCCTTTGTGCTTGTATTGTGATTGGCCATCTTCTTGAGGAGAATCGGTGGATGAATGAATCTATCACTGCCCTGTTGATTGTAAGCGTCAACATTTCATCACTGTTTTTCTTTTTTGGGATTTTTCCAATAGCTTCGATGCCAATAAATTATGGGAAAAAAATGCAATAATAATTGCTGAGAGAGTTCCTGTTTCTACTGGATAATGATTGAATTTTATATGGACTTTTCTTAGGGTCTTTGCGTTGGTGTAGTAATTTTGCTGGTCAGTGGGGGTAGAAGCTCGCATCTTCTTGTCTTCAGTGAAGATCTTTTCTTTATATATCTTCTGCCACCTATCATATTTAATGCCGGGTAAGCCTTTTGCATCATCCTTTATCGATCGAGAATTTTATTTGACTCTGCAGTTGCCATTATTTAATTAAAACTTAAAACTTAATGGCCATTCTACTTGCTTTTTAACACGCCCTTATCTGATTATGTTGCCAACCTTCCATGAGCCAGTGAAGAATTCCATGCATCTGTTGCTATCAAATTACTGTATAGAAGGTTAGGAACCGTCAGGATTACACAACTTTAGCATATTAGGCTTTCCGAATGCTATAGAATGTTTAATGAATAATGCACAAAATGTCAGTGGTTGTTCCCCTCAAATCAGTATCTTTCAGTTTCAACAGAACCTGAATGGGATTTCTAATGATATCTAATACTGTTTTGGTTTCTTTTTCCCGATTAACAGTTGTGCCCATGCTTAGAATAAGACATAATTAATGTTACATAACTAATTGCAGAGAAATTTTAGGAGCATGTGGCATCTATGGAGTCTGGATATTTGAAATGTGGCTGGTACTTTGTTCATTTGCTTTTAAGTTTTGGTTTTTATAAAATTGACTTAGGATTTTTTAGTCTTTTATAAAATTGATTTAGGACGTAATGTTAAAAAAATACAGTTTAATGATGTCACTACTATTTTACTCACGTGATTGAATTGTTATAAAGCAGATACGTGTGTTAAAAAATACTTGGGAATCATTGTTTACCTCCATTAAATTCTTTCTGTCAGGACGATTCAGAAAATGATTTTATTTTTAAATTTAATATCCTTGTGGGTATGGTGGATTGCAATTATCGTTTTGTTATGAATTTTTCCTGGGTAATTCTAAAAAAAAATTAAAACGTGATTATTCTCAGGATGGTGGATTTCAATCAATGTCATGAATTTGTCCTATGTATCTATTCCAGGTTTCAGGTGAAAAAGAAGCAATTTTTCGTTAACTTCATCACTATCACGCTGTTTGGTGCTGTTGGTACATTGATATCTTGTGGCATCATAACTTTGGGTATGTCTTACCTTTATATGAACTAATTTTATGCTGGGTTTTAGCTTCTGATCTATGATGTGACAAAATAAATAAATAATCTCATAACATAGACCATTCTTAGTTTGTTAGTAAGCTAGCTTTGTTAAACTGAACCTCTAATGTTAAAAATTATATTTAGGAAGTTAAAATCCGTTAAAGATTGCAACTAAATTGGCCATACAAGAAATTTTTTGGTACTGAACTAAACTTGACTCATTGTTTCAGGTGCTACCCAAGCTTTTAAAAGGATGGATATTGGTCCAATGGAAATTGGAGATTTTCTAGGTACCATTTTGTCATTCTTGTCCATTTTGCAACATGTCATTTGGTTTGTCACTCACCATTGTCCAAAAATTTTCAGCCATTGGTGCTATATTTGCTGCAACAGATTCTGTGTGCACATTGCAGGTTTGGAACTATGTATAACTTTTTGCAATTTTCCCAGCAGCATCTAAGTACTAAACTTACAAGTTATAAATGATGATGCAGGTGCTAAATCAAGATGAGACACCTTTACTCTACAGTCTTGTATTTGGGGAGGGTGTTGTAAATGATGCTACATCAGTGGTGCTTTTCAATGCAATAAAAAGCTTTGACCTCAACCAACTTGATCCAACAATTGCTTTGCATTTCCTTGGAAACTTCTTATATTTGTTCATCGCAAGCACACTGCTTGGAGTTTTGGTAAGTTTCTCTCTACTCTATCTCTCTTGCGTATACATTGCAAATATGTTCACAATCACAAACACTATCTGTATGAACACTAGGCCCGCAAGTGCCTGTTGATATTTTGCCTTGTTTTCTCTTCTGGTGTAACATATCTGTATCAACTTGCAGACGGGTCTGCTTAGTGCATATATAATCAAGAAGCTGTATATTGGCAGGTATCTTTTGGCACTAGAATCTTCGTTTCTTTACCATGTCTTGTTCAGCAATTTTTATGATGGTATTCTATTTCTTATATTGTATGATCGCTTTGTCTATGATGAATCCTGAGTACTGGACAATTGGATAATAAAAAATGGTTAGACAAACTCGATTGGATATAGGGTTTATGAACCAGACAGCAAGTCTACGGTTGATGAGATTATTGATCTCCTGCTTTGATTTTCTGAAGTAACCATCCATCTTAGTTAGTTTGTTCCCTGACGAAGTCAGTGTAATGGCTTCTTCAATTAGTGGTTCTATCTATAATTCTGTCCACTCCCAGTTGAAGCGTAAATTATTTCATGCCACATAAATTAAATAGCCACGTGATAAAAATATGATAGTGGTTATTAAGTATGAAACTTGAGAGATATCAAATGGTCATTAGTGGTATGAAACTTGAGAGATATTGGGGAACTGGGAAGCTGGTATAACTAATAAAACGCCTACAATATTCCTGAATAAATAATGAAATCTCTCAACTCTTTGGGTTTTGTCAACTTGTACACATATTAAGTATGAAAATTTTCAAATCTGGTTTAACAAATTTCTCAAATCCAGGCATTCAACGGATCGCGAAGTTGCTCTTATGATGTTAATGGCCTACCTTTCGTACATGCTGGCTGAAGTAAGATTAAAGAACTTTATTATTGTTTTTCTTGGAGGCTATGTCTACCTAAGTTTGATGGTTGACATCAGTCATATGTCCATAATACTGATATATCTGCATCTTCTGCAGTTATGCTATCTTAGTGGCATTCTCACTGTATTCTTTTGTGGCATTGTGATGTCTCACTACACTTGGCATAATGTGACTGAAAGTTCACGGATAACTACCAAGTATGTCTTCGTAAGATATTATAAGTTATATGGATCCGTTGGAGGTTGTAAAACCGTCCAATCCTATGTATGTATAAGTATAATTAATTGATATTTTCCATTAACCATCACAGGCACACTTTTGCAACCTTGTCATTTGTTGCTGAGATCTTTATCTTCCTTTATGTCGGTATGGATGCCTTGGACATAGAAAAGTGGAGATTTGTGAGCGATAGGTATGTCAATGAATAGTCATCCATATATGCTTGAAACAACTGATGTTATGTAGTTCTGTATGTATTACTTGGCATCACTCTAGAGGAACTTTTTATACTGGTATTTTGCTCCATTTCCTATAAAACTTCCTTTTCTTATGATAATAAAAACAATTCACCTGCCTCACTGAACTTCTTATTCTGCAGTCCCGGAACATCAGTAGCAGTGAGTTCCATATTGTTAGGTCTAGTTCTTGCTGGAAGAGCAGCTTTCGTTTTTCCTTTGTCCTTCTTGTCCAATTTGGCTAAAAAGTCACCAGAGGACAAACTCTCCTTCAGGCAGCAAGTATGGCTGCATTTCTGTAACTTCATAATTATCTTCTTTTTTTCTAAATGTATATTTCTTAATGGATTTCTTGGGCTTCAAAATATGCTGACGAGTTTCTCATTCTAGGTGATCATATGGTGGGCTGGTCTTATGAGAGGTGCCGTTTCAATGGCGCTTGCTTATAACAAGGTTTGAGCAACTTTGGTCTCATGAAGCCATTGTTGTTGCAAAATTGAATTGATCATCACTGGGCTCTTAATTGGAAAAAGTTCTAATGAAAACTTGTACTATTTTATATGCAGTTCACAATGTCAGGGTATACTCAATTGCGGTCCAATGCGATTATGATCACCAGCACGATCACTGTTGTGCTTTTCAGCACAGTGGTAAGATATCTGACTGCTTTACCTTCTGCATCACTTGGTCATTAATGTGGTTTAATATAGTAGAACTAGAAAGATCTCTTTTGATATTGTAATGAGGCATCTTATCTTAACTGCAATTTGTCAGGTGTTTGGTTTGATGACTAAACCTCTGATAAAGCTATTGCTGCCACATACAAAACGCACAAGCAGCACGATTTCGACAGAACCAACTACCCCAAAATCATTCACTGTGCCACTACTTGGAAATGCACAAGAATCTGAAGTTAACCTTCCTGATATTATTCGTCCAAGCAGCATTCGTGCACTATTGGCCACTCCAACACACACTGTTCATCGCTACTGGCGTAAGTTTGATGATGCAATCATGCGACCAGTTTTTGGCGGCCGGGGTTTTGTTCCTGTAGCTCCGGCCTCACCCACCGAACGCAATGGTCATCAGTGGCAATAAGAAGAAAGCCAAAAAATATGTAAATGTAAGCTGTGTATATTTGGTGGAGATCAATCATCGTGTGAATAAGAACCACGAGTATAAAATATTAAATTTTTGTATAATATTTGGGTGGTGAGAGGTGTGGACACATTTCCTATTTTTCTAAACATTGATCATTCAGTTCTCAAATCCATTGATATCCCTTGCATGATGATCTCAAACAAGCCTTTGTAAAATGATTTGAACTTTTTACTTTTATTAGTGATCAGTGTTGAATTTTTTCAGTATGAATAGACGATAGGCTCATTCCATATATATATATGGAATTTCCCATAAATAACTGAGCGTGACAGCCAAATGAAAGACTCGTGTTTGATTTGGGAAGAGATCATGAAAGTTTACTCAGACTCAACTGCATGCTTCCTAGCAATTTCAAAAACAGTAAGGGCAAGATACTGAACACAGAATCCATGATCACTGCCATACTGAGCTTGTCAACTAAGCCTTCTTTTCATTCCCTAAAATATAGATATTTTAGGTGGTACGCTGTTCCAAATTATTCAACTTTGAACCAACAGGGGCTAAGAATTTAGTATGAAGGAGAGTGGCAAGAAGTCGATTTCAGTTACCAAAAGTTCCAAGTTGAAATTAATAGTTATGCAATAGAAAGGATCCCGGGGAGTAATACTAACAAATGTAAAATCGTTAAAGCTTATTATGAAATCAACATTTATAACAGTCTGTCTGAAAAGGCCAATAATTTAATTATGGTCGAAACCAAACTAGGTGAAGGTTGGAGTAACAACTGAAGATAACCAACCGTATACGCATACAGTAGCTGTTTGCCCTTAATAGGATGTTACATGAATTACATTTAGGAAATTGACAACCCATTAATTAGCAAACTTGGTTGACTAAAGGTCGGTTTAAATATTTGAGATATTATCTCCTTTTACGAACATTTCCAAATGGTTTAGAATAAGCCGAACGCCAAACTTGCATCCTATTTCTTCAGTGTTAGAAGTTTCTAACGTGTAATAATTATGTAAATCCAATAAAAGTCTTGAGGTCCTCCTTTTTGCCAAAACAGTGGGTCAAATTAGTGATAAAACATGAAGTAAAATAAACTGCCATGCAAAAATTCTGGACAAACTGCTGCTAGCAAGGGAGATGCAACATATTATGATTATGAAGATAGGAGCATGAAGTTCCAAGTTTACAGAGAGATCTAACAAACAAAACAGGATATAGACCGAAATTTATTCCAAAAGTTGTCAAGTTCCTTCATATGGCCACTCGTGTTTTCAGCTACATGTCACCCAAGGATCGAGACTGGTTGTTCATCCTTGCAAACCGATGATACCTAAACCAACATTGCCATAGATGAGTAACCATAGTATAATTAGATGATAAGAAAAAAAAATGGGGACATATTGTTTCGCAATGTACTCAATAGAAAGTAGATTGCATCCAAAATTGGCTGAAAATGGACTATGGTTGATAAAATCTCATGATCTTCGGAGTAAAGTTGATTTTTAGCATCAGAAAAAAGACACACCAACCAAAAATTAGATATTTAGCTGACTATGCTTTGCTTACCACAAGCTACTCTGCCACCCGCATTTCCAGTAGTTTTGCTGAGCTCGTGGCCACCTATATATAAAAGAACAGGAAAATAAGCGAAGAAAGAAATAAAATTAATAACGAGACAGCAGAAGATTAAGTATTCATGGCTGGGTGTGGAACAACAAAACATTCAATTTAGGCAGAGAAGAACACCAGCACAAACATAAGACTCTGGCATAAGTTATTACTTTCGTCCCATTGCCATTTGAATAATGCAATCAACGGCCTAGCGTGTCCTAGTCCATACACGTCGTGGGCATCTAAATTTGAACTTAAAGAGTACAAACAAATGGCCAGTTACAAATGGTTTACTCAATAGAGGTCATCCATATTAGACACAGAAGCAAATCAAAGAGTGAGTACCTTTCCCGAGATCATCGGGATCTGCATGTACAACAACAGCCCTTCCTATGATTGAGTTGGGTCCGGTGAGAGGAATCTGCAAGACAACAATAGCCCTTAAAGTTTTAGTGAAACTACATGAGAAATCCATCAGAAGACTAGAGTCCGAGTTGAATAACAGACCTGCTTATCAGTAACACTGAAGCTAACAGTTCCTGGATTATTGAGATAGAGACCATGTTAAGAACAAAGCAAGCAAAGTATAATCCCGGAAGAGGATTTTTTTTAGCATGAATTGTCACCAGAAAGAAAAACAAATAATCTTGTTAAGCACACGACTTAAATAATAAAAGCCATACCATCAGCACCAGCATTAACGTTTCCTAAATCACCAGCATGACGGTTCTCATCCTCAGGGGCACCGTGCTCCTTCCCAGCAGGGTTAAAATGTGGTCCTGTAAAAAAAAAAAAAATCAGGAGACTGAGCCCTACGCTTACTTTATCATGCCAAAATTCAACGAGGAAAGAACACAAAGTAAAAGGTCAAAACTCATCACGTAAAATATCTCTTTGATTCAAGTAAGTCTTCACAATATCAAAAAAATTGCTGCATTGTCCATAGACCATACCAGTTGACATGCAACCGTTTGTGGTGTCCCCAAGGGCATGAACATGGAAGCCATGAAGCCCAGGCTTAAGGCCAGAAATATTTCCAGTTACAGTGGTTGGACCTGGAAAATTCGAAATAAAAATAAGGAATTTGATTGACCCGGGAGAGTAGAAACTTTCTTTTTTTTTTTTTTTTGGTCAAAAAAGAATTCCAGGCACACTAAGTGCACTATTAATTTACCATCTCCTTCCTGGTTGAAGTAGATGGTTCCAGCGACACCCTCACTGCTGCTAAGAACTGCGACAGCCTTCACCATTTTTGATGTGATCTGAACAAAGCAGCTATTTAGAATATGTACATGAGACAAGCTAGGTAAGGTAAGCGACACACAAAAAAAACATGAAGAGCTCAAATTAGGCAACATTTTCAATCAGGTATACACTGCTTATATGAAATATATGGAGAGGGGGATAAAAATAATAAAAAAAATATATATACACGCAGCTTTAGCAGCATCCACACTCCACTCGACATCGTCGGAGAAAATAAATTTCATTCTCATAACATTTCTGAAACATTAATACGGAGCAGCTGAAGTAGAAGCTATAGTAAGACCAATAGATCTGATATTTGCTATGTTCCTTCCACACTTATCCCATCCAAATTAATCAAAGTTAAAAAACCAAAAAAATAGAAAGAAAAAAAAAAATCACAGGCGTAATCCTAGAGCAACAATTAATGCAATCTATGGAAGATCGTAAATAAGATAAGGGAAAATCAAGCATGCAATTTTGAATTATATACCTTCAAGCAGTAAATTGGCCCGAATTCTGATTCATTATCAGATAGGCTAACAGAAGCAGAATCACGATTTGAGAGAAAGGAAATGAAAATTATTTTCTATGCAGAAATCAGATCAGATCAAATCATGAGAGCAAATCGACCTTTCTTCCGCTAAAGAGTCGAAGAAGAACGATGAACTGAAGCTTACCTCAGTGCACCCCTGGACTCGAACTAGAAGAGAAATGCAAAGGAGATTGAAAGAACAATCTAGAATCCAATAGAAACGAGAAGGAGGAACAGGTGGAGTCTTTTATAGAGAGGTCTCAGGTGTGCGCCCACAAAAGATCACACTAGTCAATGATCAACTTCTGCCCCCTTCGAGGGTAAAAGGGTAACTTCAAAAAAAAATTACTGAACAAAGGCAGGACGACATTCCTGTTTTTTAGTTGCTTTATTAGCTTAGATTTATTTATTTAGACTTTCCACCTGCCCCTATCTTGTGATAATAGCAATAGCTTCCCAAATCCAACGGTTGAGATAAGGTAAAACAATCCAGAGCTAAAATACAATTCATGCCGATCAATCTAACTTATTAAGTAGCAGCAACAATATTCTATTTACATTGTATATATTTATATTTGAATATATACCGTGAAAGCCTATCATAAATTATTTTGACATATCCTCTTTTGCCGATTACTGGTTAACGTTAGTGTGATACAAAAAATAAAAATAGAAATGTTATGCATATCATTATTAATATGCCGCCTTGTCTAATTTACCTCACGTAGTTGTTTAACCTCGTCCTATTGGCAAAATATACACTTTTAAGAGTTGTTTTTTATAACATAAGATAAAAAATCTAATAAAATGTCATTACATAATGATTGAATTATGATACTAAGATATAAAAATTCCTAATTAGATTCCGATAAAAAATTCTAAATAGACAATATTTGAATCTCATAAAAAAAAATTACTAAAAGAATTTACTCAAAAACTTAAAGGGTACTTTTTAGAAATTTATACAAATAAATTTTAAGATGTTCCAAAATATATAGTTCATAATTAATATAACCAATGTAAATTTAGTTTAGCTATTAAATTAGTTTGACACTTGTTATTATCTAAAACTTATATTAAGCGTGATTTTTATTTAATTATTTATAAATTATTTTTACGAGGCTAAGCATATAAAAAATATGTCATTGATTAACTTGATTATTGTGAAATGATATATTTTTAACGAACGACATACAATTTTTATGAAAAAAAATCCAAAAAAAAATGGTACAATTGTTAATTAAAATAAGTATTTATTCCATCCCTTATATCCTGATTTGAGAGAAAACAAAACTTGAGATTTTAAATAAAAAAGAGATGAACAGATTCTATCCCTTTCTATTAATTAAAAAAATTTCTAAACAACGAAAAGTTTTTTTTTTTTTTCCATTCATTTTTCTCTTTCCATCCCCTTCCATTCATCCAAACGTAATCTTAGTAATCTTAGTGTACACTTATTTTTATATATATATATTTTTATCTATCTTAATATTTTCTTTATTTTTTTATTTATCTTACATTTATTTATAATTTTATTCCTATAAATAATTAAATATACTATGTGAACGTATTCAAACAATATTACGCATACCGTTTTATAATCTCTGCAGTAAAAAACACCAAGTATGTTTTACCCCTCATCTTAATATTTAATCTCTTCCTTTCTCTGCAAATACGAGGTTCAAATGGTAAGTTTCAGTAATACGAGTTCCAATATTCTCAGCCGACCCGCTACAGCTAAAGGATAAAGCAGAAAGGCGACCCTCGTCGTCAATGTTATTCAGGAGTTCTAATTCCTAAATCTCCTACTGTACACTTGGAAATTGATCTTATTCATTTTGCCTAATTCCTTTTTCTGCTGGTCATTTCTATCAAACTGGGATTAGGGTTTTTACCCAAAAAATAAATATAAGATAGAATTAGGGCTTTCCACCGTGATTCCAATCAAGCGGGTTCAATTTCAGTTAATGCAACATGCTGTCTTCTGATCTATTTCGCAGAGCTCTCTTAGAAATGCTTCCACAGTCGGTGCTTGCTCAAGACTCGAATTTGTCTCTGACATCTGACAACTCCGGTCACATATTTTACGATTGGCTATTTCAATGCCATGGCTTCTGGCATAATGCGACCTTGATCATAGCGTCGTTTATTTTCGTCTT
This sequence comes from Bauhinia variegata, assembly GCA_022379115.2. Lineage (NCBI taxonomy): Eukaryota > Viridiplantae > Streptophyta > Magnoliopsida > Fabales > Fabaceae > Bauhinia > Bauhinia variegata. Next base: position 26,788,975 of record CM039429.1, on the reverse strand, counting down.
ATACTTGGCATTACAAGCCAAGCAGAGCTATTCGAAGCTCTCATATGGCCGCTCTTATGTTATTATATCTTATTACGGATGCCTCTGGCTTGTCAGCTTGCTCAATCTTGCTTGGTGCTCTTTCCAGGTTCGTTTTTCAAATTTAATTGGCCACTGGGTTCTTAGGAAGGATTAGTTGAGGCATAGATGAAGGGGACAGTAGTTCATATTCAAAGATGTTATTTTGTGCTATAAATATGGAACAAAATTTGCCATTCTAAACTGTGTCCCATAACCTGTTCTATCACTACTATTGGACAAGAAATTATTAAAATATTATACATGTTATTCCATCATTTTTTAGGCAATAGAAAGCCACGGACAGATTATGGACAGATTATGGGACATAGTTTGAGATAACAGATTTGTCTATTCATATTTAATTTTTTAAAAAAAAAAAAAAAAAGAAATGCATGTAAATTATGGAATGGATTATTTCAATTTTCATATTGGCTATTTGGCTCAGGTGTTTCCGTGTTGAAAGAAGTGCTGTCGTTGTCGGCTGAAGGCCAAACACGTACTTTCATATTTTTAGAAAAAATTTTGGAACCAGATATGCGAGAAATATTACACCGTGCTCTGAATTTATTATGCAATTATCATAAGTCTAAGTGCTACTATGAATTGCCTTAATAACTCAACTTGGCTGTTTGTGACTCAGAGCCACTTGTATTAGTTTGTATTTTGTAATGATGTTCAACAATCAGTTTTATTGGGTATATAATTAGAAGGTCAAGAGAAGTGGAATTAGAATATTCATGCTATTTTAGTTGTTCTTGGAATCTAGAGTGGATTCTACCAGAGGTCTTTTGTTTCATATGAAGAATTAAGTGTTAATCCTACATTCAATGGACTTTGATTTGTATACATGCTCTCTAGTTTGTTACTATTAGTAAAATATTATACTTGAGAGGTAAATCCACTTCAATATTCATTGGCTCAGGCTTGGGAGTGCACTCCTGGGAAAGACCTGGCATGGAATTTATTATCCCTCTTTACGACATCGGGAATGCTATTTCTGGAAGTAAGCTTGCTGGCTTTTTTACTTCAAGGAAATAATGCAGGTGGCTTCGAAGCTTTGACACGAACTTTTGTTGTCTCAGGGCTCATTGTTGGTTTGGATATATTGTTAAAGGTATTGCTTTTCACCAGAAGCTTGTTTGTCTTCTTATAGTTGTGCTTTCATAATGAAATCTACGCTAAGTGAAGGGGGAAGCAACTCTTTATTTACAATAATCCTTTATAAATAGTCTACAAGTATTTCTTTTAGGTGCAGTATAAATGTGGAAAGGTTTTGGATTTCCACTTGTCCAGTTAAAAAGTAGACAGGGTCTTGAATTCCATGTTACTTCTTGACATGACTCTATTAAACTGATATTGCAGCATGTTACGAGTAAATTACTACACCTATTTTCTTTTCAGGTTGTTTATGTTTTCGGGTTTGGGATTCCGTTATTCATCGAAGGCAATGACCACACTAATAGTGTGAAGTGGAACTTGTGGGTTGTCCACAAACTGTTGCTCACTGCTGTTTATGGTTTCATATTGTTCTTGTATCATTCGAGGTGGAGGGAAAGGTTACCCGGTAAGTTATTTATGTGTTGGTACATCATGTCTATAATTATTTTCACAATCTTTTAATGTCCTTTCTTTTCCTTCAGCAAGACCTGCATTCTACAAGTACGTTACTATCATGTTCTCCTTGAATGCAATTCAACTGTTTGCTTGTGGCCTTACTGCAAATGGCGCTGCTTTTGGTTTCTGGTTAGATCCCACTCAACTTTAATGTGGGGAAAATTCTTTGAAGCATTTACTCTTGGCATCTTTCTCTAAAGCTTTGTGTTACTTTGTGCGCAGGTTGTACTGTGCTACAATTGTCTGTTATCATGCCTTTTATCTTCCTCTTCTGTATATAACATTTTTGGCGGACTTTTTTCAGGTCATATCATCTCTCACTTTACACTGTTGCCTTCGTTTTAAGACAGGTTTTATTGTTCGAGTGATCTCACTAGTTTTATTGTTCGAGTGATCTCACTAGTGTTCTTAATGTTATGATACAGGAGGAAGGTATGCATCTAGAGAATGTGTATTACTCTGAGATGAAGGATGCTGGTTTTTTTGATGCAGATTGGGAGTGATGTGGTATCGGTTCACTGCTTATGTAAATAAAGTAAATATGCTTTAGAAAAGTGGTAGACAACAAAATGTTATTTTTAAGATGACAAGTGTCGGTTCTTTTTTTCCCCCTTTTATGCTCTGGTTGTTTTATTTTATTCTCGGATCTGATTTGAAAAGTATATTTAAGATTGCAACGTGGAACAGTTTTGTTAGGTTTATAACTCATTTATGCCCTGTGTCAGGCACCACCTGCCTCTCTTTTCTGTTGGGGAAAGGGAGAAAGAGGAGGGGGGAATAAAGAGTCGTAGGAGGCATAGGTTATAAAATGGTTAGTACAAGTTGGTTGGCATTCATATTTTTGGTATTATTTCTCCATTGAGAATACGAATTCTTTGGATCCCTCGCTGCATCTGGCAGAAATACTGAATATTGTTCAGTATTGGTCCTAATTTTTAGAATGACAAAGCTTCGATGTGTTAGGTTGTCCTTTTCTTTTTTTTTTTTGAAAGCGCATTTATTTTGACAACTTTCGGGATCCTAATGCGGTCGCATTATCGCACTTGTTCCAAGTTCCGGCAATTTATGTTACTTTCGGATCTAATCAAAAAGTTTTTCCCCAAGATGGCATGAAGGTCTTCTATTCACCCGTCCCCAATGAAAAATCTATGATGTAATTCATTTTAATGAGCTATCATGTTTGTTGTATCTGAGTTCTTTAGTTAATTATAAGGAGTGATTGGTTGCCTAGGGGCCAATAATGCGAAACTAGGTAACAATCAATCTTTGCCTCGGATCAAAGAAACAGAGCAGGAGAAAAAATGACAAAGGAAATACAGATATTAATCGTGAGATCTGGAATGATGAGCAGTAAATATTTAATATTAATATGCCACTGTCATTTTTTAAGCGGAACCCCTAGGGCAAACGCTTGTGGAATTGCACTTAAGGTTTGACCATTGCGACAGGCAGATGAATGGAAATGGAACTTTCATAGAATACAAAGTTCAGATTATTATGCACCACAGCACCGGTATATTATGATTGCGTCCCTGCCCAGTAAATCAAACTCAACTATGCAGGTCTCTCTCCTATACAAATCTTGGCTTCGTAATTTAGGTAAAGTTTAGTTAGTTTCATTCACTTTTCTTTTTAGATTTACAACCAAGGATTACAACCAGAGTACTGAAGCCTCAAAATCCTACCCCGCGCTGAGAAGATGGATCAGGATGTCGACTATGGTCCAAGCATAGGAGATACTTCTGGTACATGTTTATGCAAAGGACTCTTTCTTGATGATCTCCTCATTACCACTAATCTCTTCAAGTCCCATCACGATCTCAACCTATAGAGGAAGGGAAATATATGTCACAATTACTAATTTATACTCATAGGAAAGAAGATACATGCGAGTTGTATTCGACAGTAGCATTTAAATGATGGCATGATAATGCTGCGTACCGTGTCAAGGGAATCAGCTCGAAGCCGAAAATTTTGACTCCCCTGTAATATTAGAATCATCGGGTAAAGCTTTACTATTTTGCACACCCTTTCTACTGTCACTGGTTTAGCCTGCTCAAGACATTTGACATCGCATGAAAAACCCGGGTATAAAGAAAACGAAATGAAAAAGTAAAATAGATAGGTCCCGATACTCTAAACAGTAACTCGTACTACTAGGTTCTCAACCATTTTTATGACTAATCGCATTAGCTAAGATGTAATAATAAATAGTTCGATCATTTATTAATATGAACGTAACATATATTTAGCAATAGGTCAACTATTTGTCGCAAAATGCATGTCTACACTTTTCCTGTTCATAAACCTACAAAAACCGCATAGAACAGGTTCCAGATATCAGCAAATTGTTTAATTTACATGTGCTATTCAAAGGTTAGAGGCCTTCTCTGCATACCACCATATTAGTCAAATTGTGAGGATAGATAGACCTTATATTTGTATGAACTTGAATTCTACACAGCAATAGATCAACTATAGAAACATCATCCAGAAATCAGAAAATTGTTTAATTTACATATTCTATTAAAAGGTTAGATGACTTCGTGAAATACAATCCATCTGAGGAAATTGGAATTCTAAAGCAGCCTAAAATGGAGGGATTTCGTTTGCTTGAAAGGGCAGGTAAAACATCTAGAGGAAGGTTATAGGACTACACAGATTACATACAGCGCAACCAACGTTAAGGCGAACTGAGCGTGGTCACAAGTTAAAAGAAAGGTTGCTGTTCCCTTGGCTGGAAATTAAGCTGGAGGTCGAAGCAGGACCTGGAGTAAATGCCCGTTCAACAAATTCACTCGTTAGAACTTAGTTAAATAATTACTGTCAACGTAATCAAACAAGAAAACACATTTTCGAGATTCTAAAGCTGCTACAATTATTAAAAACGCAGACAGCAATCAATTACATTTGACGAGAGTAATTAAAAACAGGTCATGTACAAAAGTGAAGCCAAAAGCAAATCAGCACACAAGGAAACAAAATGGAAAAAGAAACATACCGGTCTCCGATTCAACCAAGGCAGGTGAGAGTTCATCGGTATTGATGTTCCTGTAACTGAATTTGTCGCCATCGAATACTCGAAAGAGGCGAAATAACAGAGTGAAAAGAGAGTGAGAGAAAGCGACGGAGAACAAGAAGAGTGCGTAAGCGAGAATAAGAGTCAACAGCTCCTCTCTTCGGGCTTCGATTTCTCTTAACGCCAATCAGATTTCTATCTCGACCCCTCCCTCAATCAAATTGGGCTGGGTCAGGCGAGCGGGAGACAAAAATGAAAACCACTTGGTTGATTGTGAGAGATAGTAAAAGGGGGTTGCAATGCATGCTTGTTCCCTGTCACCACCGATAGGGGTAGGCTTACGGAGGAAGGGAAGGGTGGCCTAAGAAAGAATAAGGATCGTTGAGAAATGACTCCCTCTCCTCGTGGTCCCCTTATGGGCCTTCTCCGGTCACTTTCATCTTATGAACACTATCATTTTCAGCACATCTCAAGTTATGTCTTAAACAGAGAGACACGTTATTGTCTCACGATGTCGTCAACCCCTTTATCAAATAATCAATTTTATGTGATGATTTTATTTTTTTCATAAAGGTACTTCGCCTTGAGTATTAAATTAAATTGGTGAAAAGTTTGAAGAAAGTGAAAAAATACAAAAAGAACCAGGTATAATGAGGGAGATGCTTGCAGGAGAGGTTTTACGTAGGACGGGTTGGCACTTGCACAATGCATATTTTATGTAAAATACTTATAAATTGTATAATATAACGTACTTAGTAAAGATGGTATCGTCGCTGGTTCAGGACCACGTGGAGTTGTTGCAGTAAATAAGTAAGATCATGCTTTGGATTTAATACTAGAGAATAATCAAGATCACGTGGATGAGAAAGCAATGCCAAAACAGCAATATGAAAAAATCGACAACGCCGCCCAACACAGTGACAGTGGTGTGCGTGTGCTTAGCTCGATTATTGTTTCATTGAATCGGCCGCCCAGAATAACATTTACTTAACAATAGATTAATTAAGTTTTGCATTGATATATAATTAATTTGTTATTTGAAATACAAATTATTTTCGAAGCAAGTTTTGTCATCAATTGATATATAATTAAAAAGTACATAATAAAATACTATCATTGTTTTTCAGATATTCAAAAAATTATTTGGAGATTCATATAAAGATCAAATAATTTATAAGTAGGGTAGGGTAAATATAATTTTTCAACTAATTAGTTACAATTATTAATTTGGATTGTAAAGGTCGCAGTTGCGCCGAGCCAAGAAACGAGAAAATCGGCTTGATGTCGGTAAGAGGCAGGTCAATGAATGTATTATGTTCCGTTGATACTTCCTCAAGAAAATTGAATTGCAATTCCACCAACACAATAACAGTGGTGTGCGTGTGCTTAGCTCGCTTATTGATTCATTGAATCGGCTCGCCCAGAATAACATTTACTCAACAATAGACTAATTAAGTTTTGCATTGATATATAATTAAAAGTAAAACTCCTTTTACCTTCCTTATACATACCTTGTAGACAAGTAACCTTTGACACTTGAACATTCCGAAATTAAACCCTATGTTTTCAAAAATTAATCAAATCGAACCCTTCGTTCATCTCTATTACTGTCCACTAACGATTTTTACCTACGTGACACGTTAAGCGGTGACGTGGCCAGTGGGACGCGGCTGATGTGGCCACAGCTACTCCAAAACGACGTCGTTTATCGTCTGCCTTCCTTTCTCGATTGAAATCCTCAACAACAACATTATTTGGCTGGGCGCCCTTTTCATCTTCTTCCTTCTCCTTTGTTTTGAAACCAGCCATGGACTTAAGCATCTACCAACCAGTTTCCTTCAAAATAATCACAAATTGCTTTTCCACCAAACTAGGTCTATCAATATCTCCCAATTCTCATGCAATTCCTCCCTAATCTTACCCTCGCTTGCTAACCTTGATTGGAGTAAAGGCATCTGGAGAACCCAGAAACAACAAATTGAAATGAACACAAATACCGACTGAAGTCGAAAGACAAAATATTAATAAAGCAAGCTCACCTTCAAATACTGGGACAAATGATAGAAAAGTAGAGGAATTGTAGTAAATTGAAGAGCGAGAAAGAGAGTTCAGGCAGCCATTAGAGAGCTATGAGCTTTTAAGAAATGGAAAGAAAGAAGGAGGGAAGGAGAAGATACTCTTAAAGCTTAATTAATTTATCAACTTCAGGTGGGTTTCAGAAAAATTAAAACTTTTTATTAATTCAATTAGATGAAAAAGGCGAAGGAGAAGGAAGAAGATGAAAAAGGTGCTCAGCCAGACAACGAACGATGTTATTTTGGATCAGCTGCGTGCCATTAGTCACGTCACCCATTAACGGCCATTGTTAATGAGTTGTAATAAAGGTGAACGGAATGTTCGATTTAGTTAATTTTTAAAGATTTAAAATTTAATTTAAAAATATTTAAATATCAAGATATTTGTCTACAAGATATATGTGAAGAGATAAAAGAAATTTTACTCTATAATTAATTAATTTATTATTTGAAATACAAATTATTTTTCGAAGCAACTTTTGCCATCAATTGATATATAATTAAAAAGTACATAATGAAATACTATCATTGTTTTTCAGATATTCAAAAAGTTATTTGGAGATTCATATAAAGACCAAGGGTAGGGTAAATATAATTTCAACTAATTAGTTACAAGAAATAAGAAAATCGCTCGGTGTGGGTAAGCGGCAGGTCCAATGAATGTGTTCTGTTCCGTTGATACTCCCTCAAATTCAAAAGGGTGAAAATTGAATTGCAATTCCACCACACAAAGACAAAATATTAAAAGCACCTCGCCTGAATCTTCTTGTCTTCTTTCATACTGTTCTAATCTCGTAATAGTAGTTTTGTTCGTTCCCACTGATCAATTTCGTAACATTATTTGCTTTCTCACACTATCATAACCGATTCCAGATGCCATAACACCTCTTTACCCGTCTCTCTCACTTTGCATGACTTCGCCTGGGGTGTTTTCGCAACATTATTTTGTCCTTCCCTGCGCCTTGTGTTTCGTCTCTGGAATTCGGCAAGTTCAATGCACTTGAAACGCCGTCGTTTCTGCTTGCCCGATGATTCGTTTGGGAAAACGAGTCTGAAACCCAGTTGTTATTGTTTGTGCTGCCTTCGCAGCACTTTCCCTGAATAATCAACCTTGATTCTCCTTTCGTTTTCTACTTAATACGAGTCACTAGTTGCTCAAAGAGGTGGGTGGCTTGACTCGTTTCTTCTTCTTCTTCGTCGCTGTCCGGTTCGAAATTATCGCTGCGCTTTCGCTCTGTTTCCTCTTTCGTCGCCTCTTTTGTTCTTGAGGGTGACGTTTGCCCCCTGTAACCAAGCCCTTGGCAAAAAGAAGGAACTTCATATTTGTTGTCCAGTTCTGTTAGTATATGCCTCGGAGTATGCTTCTAGATTATAGACCCGCATATTTTAGTTCTTCTGTTTCTGAGAATTGGCAAGTGAGATTCTCGTTGTTCCTTTTTCTACGTTATGCAGATTGGAAGCCTTGGATATTACTTTTAAGCGTTGAATGCTGAGTGGGTTGACCTCTAATTTCGATTTTTGTGTGGAGTAGTCATGAGCAAACCACTTCTTGAAATTGAACCCAAGGGACTGAAATTTATATGTGAGTGAATGTTGAATATGTTTTGTGTGGTCATTCTTTCTAGAAGCCCTTGCTTACTATTGAATATGAATATATTGTTTGTTTTTGCTCAGCAGATTCATCGTATTCTCTGAAACTGGTTGTGATTTGTGCCGCAGATTTTCACTTTTGTATTTAAATTTATAAATTTAAAGTTTAAGGTAGACAATGTTTTATTTTCCCTCTCATTCCTATGTAAAGCTTCTAGCTAACTGGGAGAATCAAAATATGTCCAATTTATTTGAAGCTAAACTAACCAAGAGTCTGAAATAAATTGCAAGGCCTCTATAGTCAGACATGTTGCTTGAAGATGGCTGGTTAGATTCAAAATGTCTCTTTTGTTTCATTCGTTCATTGTAATTTGTCTTAGTTATATTATAAGGATGTAGGATTTCAGTCGGGATTTAATTGTTGATAGGTAGATATTAGCATCATTTCTGACTCTGTTAGCTTTAGATGTTGTCTATTCTCTATATTATGCATTCCATCCATTTATGCGTCTACTACAGCAGCAGTAGATAAGGAGAGTTAGACAAAAGCTAATAGGAAAGATCCTAATCTCTAAATCTGAGTCGGTAAACTCGACTACATGTACAATCTATTTGACTGACCTGGCCTCAATACATTGCTTTTTTATAGTTGAATTGAAGAAGCAAAGCTCATGCTCAGTTCAATTGACTAATAACACCTACCAATATGTTGCTTTCAAGGTGCGAGAACCTCTCATTTTTTTTTTTTCTTGATTGTTAACATGAAATTCTTTTTGCTCTGTTATAATACTGATGCATATGATATTGGCAGGTTAAGACAACATCGCCTAAGAAATATTCAGTGCGGCCAAAAGTTGGGGTTCTCATGCCAAAATCTAGTTGTGCCTTCATTGGTAAGACATGTTACTTTTAGATGTTTGATCATACGCATAATTAAAACTTTCTAGACTATTATTTATGATAGATGCCACGTGTATATGAATTGGCACTTTATGCCAGAATGATAAAAAAAAGTTGTCGTTGATGTTCAAAATTTTCTTTCACTACTTCGCATAGATCTTCAAAATTTCAAACTTAACCTCTTAGGTAGCAATTTTGCTAACAAAGATATTCATCTTAAATTAATTTCGGAATGAATAAGTGTCTCCAGAATATCTGATGTCCAATAACGACAGGGGATGAATCTACAAACTTGAAGATAAGTTAGTATCGTCAGGTGCTTTCAAATGAAATTTCCTGTTACTAATGATTTGTGAAAACTGATTATTGTTTTCTTTCTCATGGATATTGGAATCGGCTCACTAATACTGGTGATAGGTTTCTTGAAAAGTTCCTCCTTTCTTCCACTAATTTTGTTTCTTTTTAAATAAAAATAAAAAACACCACTAATATTAACCACTATTCTTTATGCATTTGCGTCAAACTAGTTACGATGCAAGCTCAAAAAGTAGCTCCAGCAGATTTGGTGTGCAAGGATAAGTTCTTAGTTCAGAGCACTACTGTTCCTGTTGGAACAACTGATGAAAATGTTACTTCTAGCATGGTATGTCTACGTATAAGGCTGTGATTTATTACCATGGCAACTTTTATTATTCATCATATGCCTAATTATTTAATTACTGATCTAATGTTATTTTTTCAATTAACAGTTTATCAAAGATGGCAACAGATATGTTGAAGAAAACAAGCTGAAAGTGGTTCTGACCAGCCCGCCCCATTCACCAGACCTCTCTCCTATCAATGGAGCCTTTTCCCGAGAACACATGGTTAGAGAAAACTTAATCGTTCATTTTTGGATCTATATCCTTTCCTTCTCACCATTCTGTCTCTTTCATCTAAATATTTGAAATTCTTGAGAAGTCCCTTAAATTTGTTTATTGAATGTGTAGGCTTCATCAATTATTATTTGTGGATAATTGTTTCAAAATTTGAAGAACACGTTGTTTTGGTATTCCATAAAATAATATGATTTAGAAGTATCTTTTGGAACACATTATCAGTTCCTTTTTGGTGGTGATTGTTGTTGTCGTCTTTGACAGTAATTTTGCCTTTAGTTCTTATCCATGCACGTTTGCGGGGATTATCAATTTACTAGTAGAATTGATATGTTGAATTTTCCTTTCTATAAGATATATGCTTTTCCTGGAATACGTCAGGTTGCTAAGGGTGCAGAGCATAAGACGGCTGATGAGGAGATAAACCATGAAGAAGAAATGGAGTTGAAGGCAGAAGATGTAGCTTGTCAGATTGTTAAGGATGCTGAGCAGGAGATGGCTAATGAGGAGTTACAGCATGAAAAAGAAATGGAGTTGAAGCCTGAACAAGCCATAGCTTGTCAGGATGTTAAGGATGCAGGGCAGGAGAATGCTAATGAGGAGTTACAGCATGAAAAAGAAAAGGAGTTGAGGCGTGAACAAGCCATTGTTTGTCAGGTTGTTAAGGATGCAGAGCAGGAGATGGCTAATAAGGAGTTACAGCATGCAAAAGAAATGGAGTTGAAGCCTGAACAAGCAGTAGCTTGTCAGGTTGTTAAGGATGCCGAGCAGGAGATGACTGATGAGGAGTTACAGCATGAAGAAGAAATGGAGTTGAAGCCTGAACAAGCCATAGCTTGTCAGGTTGTTAAGGATGCAGAGGAGGAGATGGCTAATAAGGAGTTACAGCATGCAAAAGAAATGGAGTTGAAGCCTGAACAAGCAGTAGCTTGTCGGGTTGTTAAGGATGCTGAGCAGGAGATGACTGATGAGGAGTTACAGCATGAAAAAGAAATGGAGTTGAAGCCTGAACAAGCCATAGCTTGTCAGGTTGTTAAGGATGCAGAGCAGGAGATGGCTAATAAGGAGTTACAGCATGCAAAAGAAATGGAGTTGAAGCCTGAACAAGCAGTAGCTTGTCAGGTTGTTAAGGATGCCGAGCAGGAGATGACTGATGAGGAGTTACAGCATGAAAAAGAAATGGAGTTGAAGCCTGAACAAGCCATAGCTTGTCAGGTTGTTAAGGATGCAGAGCAGGAGATGGCTAATAAGGAGTTACAGCATGAAAAAGATGTGGGATGTGGGATTAAACAAGCCATAGCTTGTCAGGTTGTTAAGGATGCAGAGTGTAAGATGGTTAATAAGGAGTTAAATCATGGAAGAGAAATGGAGTTGAAACCAGAACAAGATTTAGTGTTAAACACTGCGAAGGATTTAGAGGAACTGAAGCGGGAGAAAGATGTGGGATTGAACACAGTGAACGATAAAGTGGAGCTAAGGCCGGCGAAAAAAACAGAGTTAGAAGTGTCAAAGAGTGTAGAAGAGTTGAAACTGATTGAAGTTATTGAAGAGACGAACTTAAAGCTAAATGAACTTGAGTCAAGACTAAATGAGGTTTGTCATCCTACGATTCTTTTTAGCAACACTGTCATTCTAATATTCTAGTGTTAATTTTTTTTTTTTTCCGGCTTATTTATGTATTTTTCAATTGTCCTGCAAGCTCCGGTCTATAGGAACTTTTCATACAACCATGTGAAGAATTCGGCTATTAATGCCTTATTTAGCACTATTTTTGGTTGTTTTTTTCTTTTTAGGGGTTACCCCTTTCAATCTCATCTTAAGAATTGTTGGCATATATCGCTGAAGTAAATGATTAGTGGTTAACCGACTTTTACATGATTACAAATATCGGTGGAACTTGTTTGATCATTATGTACATAGATTTCTCCTTCCCTTTCTCTTGATTGGACGGCATGGAATTGCTGGAACCGGACTACAATCTGTTTTATGTTATAAATTGCAAGTTTAGAAAAAGCCTAAGAGAGATGCAATGGCTTTTCCTTGAATCCCTGGTCTGTCTTGGTCCACAACTAAAATGATGTCGCTTCCTTTGCAGGCTGTAGGTACAATATCAAAGCTAACAGAGGAGAGGAGGCTTAGCAGTCAAGAGATTAGAATATTGAAAGAAAGAATAGTAAGAACCGCTGTCTTCTTTTACTTAATTATTTTTTTTTTTCCTCTTTAAGTTTTGCGATGATCACTTATATGCTTTGTTTAATTTGCGAGTCACCCTGTGGAATTGAACGTACATATCACTGTCGGCCATCTGCTTGTACTGAAATTTAATTCGTATATTTAATATTCAATATAAAGTAGCTGTTGTTCTGGAGCTTGTTAGCATTGAATAATTTAATCGCTGCACTTGGGACACGTAACTCGGGGAACCACCTTGATTTTTGTCTATGGGAAATTGTGATGGAGAGTAGCAATTTAACTTATGCCTGCAAGAGTTAAAATTATTAGGTATGCGTACACCGCAGGACACAAAAATGTGGGCCATGCCAATTATTTATGTACGAGCCCACTTTTATGTGTCAGATGGTGTGCTTGCACCAGGTGCATGGGGTTGTTCGACACGGTTGTACTTGGATGCAACTTTTCTGCCGTTTCTTCCTTTTTTAAGAGCCGGGAAATTGTGCTGAGTTGCTTGTTAAGCCGGTTTGTTTTTAATTTGCAGGTAGATCTGAGTAAGATCGGCGTGGGACAAGTTCAAGTAGGATTCCCCCTTCTGTATGTCTGTATGGTGGCGCTTATCTCTGTCTTCCTCGGATACCGTTTGCACTGTTGATACTCGAGGCGTAATTTTATTGATGTGCCAGGGGATCTGACTGACCTATCAAATCCACAATCCTCAAATCAATATACTTGCTTGTTAATTGGGCAATTATCAGAGGAAAATATTGTAATGGGCAACAAAACAAATAATGAGATATATAGCAGTTGGTTTGGCGAATGGCTTTTGTGATTATTAGAAACTGTGGTCTGGTTTTTTGAGTTAGTAACCGCATTCTTTTCTTTCTTGAGCGGCGCTGAAGAAATAGTCAGAATGCACGGTGGCACGAGTGAAAACCAGCAGTGATATCGATTCCAGATGGTCTCAATCATCATAGATGCGCTGAAAATAATTGGGATAACTCGTGTAGCCTTGACTAATTATATAATATAAACCAAATCTCGGAGGATTTTTTTTCATTTTATAGTTTAATTTGAGATTTTATTATTGGGAGATTTGTGATGGGGGGATCTGTGTGTGGGGTCTCAGCAAACACGTGAGCAAAATTGCGCGTTATCATGACTGCTTTTAATAGGCGGTGAATCTGAACAAGAAATCTTGGTGCGTTCCGCTATATATATATTTCTTGTTCCGCTATATATATATATATATATATTTTTTTTTTTTTTTTAAAAAGGCTACTTTTGGATTAATGGAATGGAACTCCGTTTGTCAAAGAGGGTCTCGTCACTAAGGGGCCGCTCTACGTCTAAGCCCAATAAGTATGATGGGCCTCAGTAATCGACGGTTTCTTGATTACAAATAACAATCCGAAACAAAAATGAATAAATAAAAAAAAGTTTCGCCTATTAATAGGAAAAAAGAAAAACGAGAGGAATTTCAATCTCATTTTCCAGCGCGAGTGCAGAAGAGGAGTCCAGATCGGGGAGTAAGAAATCAGAGAGAGAATGGGAAGGGAAGTTTCAGAGAGTTGTGTGGACAGTCTACTAACGGAAATTGTTGCCTCTTATTGCAATCAATTCTACACCAATAAGCCTGAGCTGGCTGCCCGCAGGATCGAGGCCATAGGTTATCAGGTTGGTCACCAGCTCTCTGAAAGGTATGCTCCTCTTCTCTTCCAAAGTTTGTTCTGCTCGGACCAATTTTGTATGCTGACAAAGTTTAATTTGAGAAATGTAAAAATGTTCGATTCTGGATTTTATATTTCGATCATTTCGAACTTGGGGAGACATATGATATTTACTATTGGGCCTTCGAGAAATCTTGCCTATAGTGATTAGGCTAGTCGATTTGATTGTAGTCCTCTAGGTCTTGAAATAGCTAAGGGGCAGTAAAATTGGTTAAGGCACCTATATGTATGAATGCTTGGATTTTTTTTAGTGGATGTGTTTATGAATTAAACCTGTGATAAATTTAGTCTGTATGTCAGAATAAAAAGCATTACTATACAAATATTCATCTTTGAAAATTTGTTGCCTGTTATAATCTCCGAGCTTTATGTTCTAAAAAGGACGTTCCCCCAGTATTCTGAAATTCATGGTATGCACAGTGCGGACTCCGTCATCAACAATTTTAGTGAATTATTATTGGTCCTGTATTGCTATATCTCTGAAAGAAATTGGACTTCGCGATAGATGCAGTTGGGCAAATGGAAAAAAGAAGCCTGGCATTGAATTACTTTTCAGAAGTATTTCAAGTAGCTTAAAAAATACTTGGAAGTAGGAATAAGTTGAGTCCAGTTGCTTGCTTCCACTAGGATATTTTGGAGTGCAGATGATGAATTGTCTAATTTGTTTGATTGTGGAAGTTTTGCTATTAATACTAGCAGCATCTATAAACTCGTGTACACATTGAGGAATAAAAACTATTCTTGGAGAATTGGAACTGTGAGCTACGTCGTGATGAGTATAAATTTTACAAGGAACCCTTAATATTACTTAATAATATTGATTATCATATAATCAATATTTAATTGGAAAAACTGTAGGAGCTAACTCGGTACTTGTTATCAGGTATACCATGGAGCGGCCTAGGTTCAGTGATCATCTGGAGGCTATCAAGTTCATCTGCAAGGATTTCTGGTCCGAGCTCTTTAAGAAGCAAATAGACAACTTGAAGACAAACCATAGGGTGAGTTCAGCAGCTGAACTGAATAAAAGCTGCATATGTTTTTTCAAGTACTGCTACAAAAATGGTGTTTGATTTATCTGCAGGGTACTTTTGTACTTCAAGATAATAAGTTTCGCTGGCTTGCACGTATGTCAATTGATCCATCACTTGATCATGGGGGTTCGGTTGAAGATAATTCTGCTACTACAGCTGAAAGCAAGGCAGCCCAAGCAATGAGCATGCACCTTTATTTCCCATGTGGGATCATTAGAGGAGCCCTTTCAAACTTGGGAATTCCTTGTGCAGTTTCTGCAGATATATCAAACCTTCCAGCATGTGTGTATAGTATTTTCCTTTTTCTTCTCTCTCTCACGCGCACACACAAATATACACACATTAAGAAGCTTGTCGTGCAAAAAGTTCCTCTGATCTAGAGTGTTCTATGAATTTATAATTTCTTATTTCCCTATGAAGCATCTTGACTGAATTTTGATTTCTAGCTTTATCTCTCACATTTGATGATGAGTCAAGCCTGAACGAAAGAATTTCGAAATCTCATGCCAAACTTTGAAATTGTAATTCCCATGTGAGGTCCCCCAGAATAAGGTTAATCTTTTCACTGAACACCCTTATAGGTTCGCAGTGGTAAATTGAAAATAGTTTGAATTTACTGGCTCCTCCAATAATTTGATTAATCTCAGATTCTACGCATTTGTTTCTCAAAATTTTCTGAGCATGTTAAATATTTTCATCCTTGTTTGTAAATCTCCAAGGTACGAATTTATACAAGTTTGTTCTCCTAGATATAAACATCAAAATTGAATTTGGGCTTAATTTGACCCCGAATTGAGTGACTATACTGGTAAAATGCATCCTCATTCCTGTGGTCATATCATCGACGGTGTAGCTGGATTTGAAATTTTATTCATCAATTTGTCTCCATCTAGAGGACAAACTGACCCGGGCATAGTAGTGAAGCCTTTTTTCCTCTACTAAAGCATGACGAAATATTCTGATGTAGTATGCGAAATACGTTGGTTTGCGTCTTCAATACAGGCATAAGTGTCTTTGTGCATGATATAAATTATTAATATAATAATATATTTGATCTAGAAATTTTACTGGCCTAATTTGCTCAAATCAATATTGTTTACATCTTTGAACAGGTTCATTTGTGGTCCGCATAAAAGCCTGATGAACATGTGGCGGTGTTATTAATGGGAGTGGAGAGAACACTTTGATATTGCAATCTCTTCTCGTCTTAAATTTGCTGGACTGAATATTGCTTTGTCCCATTTAATACTATCAGAACCTGTTGTATAGGAAGGATAGGGGGTCCTGCAGAACTCATTGTTTCAGATACAGATTCTACTACCAAGATCACAATGATGCCGTGTATTTGCACGTATGTGCTTGTTGGTATGCCAGGAAGTTGTATGGAAAATTGGAAACGGAATGAATGACCTCTTGAATGTTTTAGATCATCTTCACTTCACTTGAATCTGGCCTGCTATAAGATGAACGTCCATTAAAAATGATTTGATTATTGTAAACGTTAGTATTAGTAAGTTTGGAAAAAGAGAACGATAACGAAATTAATTAGAATTTTTAAGAATTTTTAAATATGAGGATAAAAATTAAATTAATAAATTTAAGCAAAAGAAATAAAATTAAAATAATGTTTAATTTTTTTGAGTAAAAGAAAACTTTTGCATAAGATAAAAATATCCCCTTTTAAAAAAGTTACCAACAATATTTTTTATTTATATAATTTTTCTGTTCAAAACTTTTTAATCTAGGGTTGGAGGTTTTTAGGTATTTTTTGGAGAAACCTGTATTTTTATTTAATTTGTTTAAAAAAATTAGAGTAAATATCTATTTTAGTTCCTCACACTTAAAACTCTTATTAATTTAGTCTCTTACGCTTTTAAGTTTCTTCACACTTTAAGTTTATTAATTTGGTCGCTCACATTTAAAACTTTAATTAATTTAGTCTTTTACACTTAAAATTCTAATCAATTTAGTCTTTTAAATTTATAAAACTTATTAATTTAATCTCTGACACTTTGAAAATATTAATAAATTTAAGACACAAAATTAATAAAAAAATTTAAGTATAAAGGACTAAATTGATAAATTTAAAATATAAAAAATGAAATTGATTAAGATTTTAAATTTAAGGGATGAATTTGATTAGAGTTTTAAATATAAAAAATTAAATTGATAAATTTAAAGTGGATAAAAATTTCAAGTGTAAAGAACTAAAATAATATTTACTAAAAAAAAAAAATTATAAAACAATGCCCGACTTTTCTTCTATTGTTTCTGGACTACAGAATTGAGAGAGAAATAGGGAGAGACAACCCAGCGGCTTCCTCTTTCCCTCGTGCAGTCATTTTCCCCCTCATTCCCTTGAAACTTTCCTTATTTCACTTTCCCGTTTCTGGTTCTTCTCGCTCAGGTGCCTTTTTCTGAAGAAATTTGCAGTGCGAGTAAGTTCCATTACTAGTTTTTACTTCGGTGCTGCATTTCTGAAATTTTCTTCCTTTCCACAGCAGCTGAGGGATATTCTTCGCTTCCAAGTGATTTCGTCCCTTTTCATTTCCTACTCTGAAACTTTCGTTTTTCATCTTACCACTTAGGGTTTTACATCTTGCCCAATTCTTCTCTTTACTCCTTCTTACTGACTTTCTGAAGCCGTAAGGGATACATTCCATCATCAGGGCACCAAAGGAGGCCTTCTTCTTTCTGTGTTGGAATATATACCTTCATAACCAGTTCCGCCGCCTCTATCTGTTTCTGAGAAAGGAGTACTTGTGCTTGTTCCATTCCCTAAGTCCAATGGTCAACAGCGAAAGTTTACTCCAACGCCCATCAGTTTATACTCGTTTCTTTCTATTGGTCTGTTTAAACGTGGATTTCTTATTGGCAGCTTGAATCTTCGGGTTTTTGATTGTAGCAATTATCTGGTAGCAGAATTGATGGAGGCAAACTATAATCCATGACATTTTTGTCTGCGCTTAGTTTGATTTAGGATATTTATTTCATAATGAGTTTACATTATATTTCATATCTTCCACTACTGAATAAAGATTTCTCCTTTCCTTGTGAGTGTGGGCTCGTGCAAAATATAGTCATAAAATTTTGTTGTTCTTTGTTCTTCTTTTCGATATGCATCTTTGATACTTGCATGTGGGTGTTTCCCGGTTTCAACTTCTAGCTAATCCTTTCATCTTATTAATTTTTTTGTCATGCTTATTTATTTCTCTGTACTTGTGAAATTTTTCGTTTGTTCTGTGTATAGTTCAAGGAAAGACACCTTTTCTTCCTCAATGCAAGTGATGAAATCAAATGATTGAATCCTAGCATTGCAGAATTTATGCTTGATTTTTCGTTGCTCTATTGTTTCTGATTCAGAATGTCAACATTTTCTTCGAGGCTGCTGATTGGCTGTTTCTTGTGCATGCATGGAAATGTCTATATTCAGTTTATGTTATTTATATTGTTAATATATGACTTAATAATTGCTTGATTGGTGATCTGATTGGCTCTGACTTTTGTGAAGCAGGTCAAAATTTGGAATGGACTTTTATATTACACAGGTTTCCCTTTCTATGGGTGGTTTGTGAGATTACTAAAATAGTTGGGTTTTGATTCCTAATCATCTATGGAGTGCAACAAGGACGAGGCTGCAAGGGCTAAGCAAATTGCTGAAAATAGGATGCAAAGTGGTGACTTTGCGGGGGCACTGAAGTTTGCTATGAAGGCTCAGAAAATGTTTCCTGAGGTTGAGAACATTGTGCAAATCCATGCTGTTTGCGAGGTTCACTGTGCTGCACAGAACAAACTTTTTGGGTCAGAAATGGATTGGTATGGAATTCTTCAGACTGATCGCTTGGCTGATGAAGCAACTATAAAGAAACAGTACAGGAAACTTGCACTGCTACTTCATCCTGATAAAAATAAATTAGCTGGTGCAGAGGCTGCTTTCAAGTTGATTGGGGAAGCAAATAGGGTGGTGACTGACCAAGCTAAGCGCTCTTTGTATGACATGAAATGTAGGTCCATAATGAGAAATGCAACACCTAAGCCCACATCCCATCACTCAAATGGTAGTGCATTTGCCAAGAAACACGAAGAAACTGCAAGCAGTGTTCAGAGTAATTTTCATTCCCAATCCACTGGTTGGAATTCCTATCGACAGTCTGAACAGCAAACATTCTGGACATGTTGCGAGCATTGTCTTACGTGGTACCAGTACTACAAAACCATTGTGAATGCGACTTTATGTTGTCAACAGTGTTCTAGATCCTTCACTGCGCATGATTTGGGATCTGATTGTGTACCACCAGGATATGCACGGACATCATTTACTAACCAGAAAGCAGCTCCAAAGCAGGCACCACTGAATACAGAGTCACAAAGGGATGGTAGAAAACCTTATAGTGGAAGACATGATAAATTTGTCCGATCTGACCCTGTGTCCACAACAAAATGTGCTACTGGAGTTGGTGGTCCATTTTCATGTGGAAAGAATAAAGACGGTGATATGGCTGCTGGAGGGGTGAAGAGGGGCATTAGATTGTCTAAGCCTGCTGCATTCGGAGCCCGGGAGTCACAAACCTCAGCAAATATTGGCAGTAAGAGAGCTAGGCAGTCAGTGGTGGATCCTCGGGAAAGTTGCAAGACTGGAAGTTTTAAGGACACAGAAAATGCTAATGTCCAAGAGAATGCTGGTAATCCTATTAGAGTTAATCAAAGAATGCACACAAGGAGACATATCAAGCAAAACGAGAGTGCTTCATACACGGGAACTGTAGGTGATGATGATTTTGGGAGTCCTTGTAAAAAACCACAACATGATGGACCATCTGAAGTGGAGACAAAAGAAGTGCTTGCAACCAACAAATATTCAGCTACTTCTGCTGCCGGTTTGAGTTGTCAGAATGGACAGATAAAAAATAAAGCAAGTGGCCCTCCTGAAGAAACAACTTTAAACAAGAAAAGCAAAATTGAGCCGTCTGGGCAGACATTCAAGTCGGATCTTGATGCCAGAGAGTCAAAAGTTGATCATTGTTCATCAAATGTTCCATCAACTTCGAGTCCAGAGTTCATTTATTATCCGGATCCAGATTTCAATGATTTTGAGAAGGATAGGGCAGAGAATTGTTTTGCTGTTAATCAGCTCTGGGCCATTTATGATCCAATAGATGGTATGCCAAGATATTATGCCCGTGTCAGGAAAGTTTTGTCCCCTGGATTCAAGTTGCGCATTACTTGGCTGGAACCTAGTCCGAATGGCCAAGGTGAGATTGGTTTATGCGGAAAACATTTGCCTATTGGTTGTGGTGAGTTCATACTTGGTGAAACCGAGGAAACTGTAGATCATAGTATGTTTTCTCATCAGATGAATTGTGTTAAAAAAGTTGGCAAGCATAAGTATCTGGTATATCCTAGGAAGGGAGAAATTTGGGCTATTTTCAGGGACTGGGATGTGGGATTGAATTCTGATTCAGAAAAGCACTCTAGATTTGAATTTGAATATGTGGAAGTCCTGTCAGATTTTGCTGAGAATGTTGGCATTGAAATTGCTTATCTAGGCAAGGTGAAAGGGTTTGTTAGTGTCTTTCAACAAACTGAACAGATTGGAATTGGCTTATATTATATTCCACTTGATGAGCTATATAGGTTCTCACATCGAATTCCTTCGTTTAAGATGACCGGTGATGAAAAGGAAGGGGTTCCTAGAGGATCATTTGAACTTGATACAGCTGCTTTGTCAAGTAATCTGGCAGAAGTGGGTGGTCCTTGTGATATGAATGTGGAGAATAGAATCCTAAACACTGGAGTCAATAGTTCATGCCATGAATCTTCTGAATGTAAAGCCGAACAGGTGATGGCTAAGGAAAGTTCTCACAAGGCAAAGAAGCAAGAGAGTAATGATGTAACAAAAGTGTTCTCTATCCTTAGAAGATCACCTAGGGGGTTAAACAGAAATAGTATGGATAATGGTAAAGTAAGCCCAAGCGAAACCAGAGAGAATGATAGCAAAGACATAAGTCTTGAGGATGTCGGTCAACCAAAGGGAACTGTTTCTACATGTGACGCTGATAAGAGTATCAAAACACCAAAGAAACATGACAAAAATGAGTGTGAGACGGAGACATTAAAATTACGAAGGTCACCTAGAGATTTAGGCAAAGGAAATGCTAAAATAGATGCAGTTACAGCTGGCGAGGGGACCGATAATCATTCAAATGCCAAGAGACACCCAAAGGACAGTTTTGCTCAGTCAGTAGGAAGTACTTTTAGTTACTCTGGTGAAAAATTACATTTACGTGTGAAAGACTCCAACACTGCTTCTGCATCTTCGATGAAAGATTGCAAAATTCTGGGAGCATTGTGTCATGACTTCAGCAAGGAAAAATGTGAAGAAAAGTTTCAGCCTGGTCAGATATGGGCCTTACATGGTGATAGCGGTGGGATTCCTGACACTTACGCTCAAATTAACAAGGTTGAATTTGCCCCTCATTTTAGATTGCACGTGGCCTTGCTTGAACCCTGTTCACGACCGAAAGGCGTAAATGGACTAGCATCTTGCGGTACCTTCAGAATAAAAAATGCTGTTACGAAGATCCTCTCCCGCTCTGTTTTCTCTCATCAATTGAGAGTCGAACCCGTGGCGAACAATAGATATGAAATTTACCCAAGGAAAGGTGAGATCTGGGTTGTCCACAAGGACCAGAATTGTGCATCAACTTGTTCAGACTTTGGGAGAGGTGGGTGTCACATTGTGGAAGTATTAGTAGATAGTGACAAGGCCATAGAAGTTGTGGTTCTAGTACAGCTTAGTGATTCTAAGCCATTTTTCAAGGCTCCTAGAATCCAAAGATCCAGGACTGGCGTTATTGAGATACCACGAGCCGAGGTTGCTAGATTCTCTCATCAGATTCCTGCTTTTCAGCACAGTGGGGAAGACAACGTTCATCTCAGGGGCTGTTGGGTGCTCGATCCTTCTTCAATTCCGGGTTTTGTGACACCACTGGATTGAGCCGTACCATGTTTCTTGTCTCGTACTCGGAAATGGTTTACCATGTTGTCCTATATAAAGTTTCAACTAGATCTTCTAACGGAACGGCTATGTGTAAAAAATGTTTTGAGAAATTCCCCGCCTCTAATCGAGATCAATTTCCCTTTCACATTCGTGTTCTTTTGCTCCTTGTCGTTTTATGCCTTTTCTTTTCGGTTGTCTCCGTCCTTACGCACTGATCTTTTTCTTACACGCCTCTCTCCCGATCGCGTTGTATCATTTTTTTGTTTTTCACAATTTAAGTTGGAAATTAATAAATTTTGATACCCCGAAAAATACAATTTCAGTTTTCATAACTCATGAGCGGTAACTTATAATGGTGTAACTTCCCTGTTATCTTCTCTTATATAAGAAAAAAAAAAGTAATTAATGAACTATTTGTTATTTTAGTCCATTTAAATAATTTAACAAAATTTGCACGGAAGTAAATATTAATTTCAAATATATTTGATAAATGTCAAGTTAAATCGATATAAAAAAATAAAATAAAATCACAACACAAGAATACATAAGTTGGTTCAATCAAACGGGACCGCGTAATTTGAGCTTGAGGAATATGAAGGGAGATTGAGAAAAAAGCAGTTGTGCGAAATCGCGCAAAGAATTAATTAGACTAGTCTTACGAATTATCATCAATTATATAGTTATGCATTATGACGTGATTTAGCCTGTTCTGTAACCCCAAAAAGCTCTCCATATTAAAGCTGGGAAAATAAAATCTACAAGTTTTGCCGATGCAAAGAAAAGCATTAATCCAACCAACAATTTTGACCAAGTTGCTCTTTCTTGGATTTATCTAAATCCAACAATTATAACCAAAAAGGTTTCTGAATAATTTAGGATAAGGACAGAGAGACATCATACATGAGGATTAGAAGCACTCAGCCAGACTTGGATTTGGCTCGGGTAAATGACCGTCGTGTAGAGAAGGGGAAAATAACCTCCTGAATATTTTGAATGAATCCTTTATCATAAACATTATTCTTCACAGCTTTTACATCGTCTTCTAGGGGTGATCTTCGAAAGAATGTTTTCCATTTGCTCAACGAGGGTTTTCTTTCATCACCAACAATTCCACTTATACTTGCTCTTAGTGTTGCAGCACTGACTTTTGCTTCATTTAGCTTCTTCTGCCAGTTCATGTAATCTTGCCACTTAAAGGTCTGGCCCAAAAAAATAAAAAAGAAGGAAATGAAAGCATCAAAACGTTAGTAGTATCGCTCAAATTCATCATGGTTTTGAAGATAAATAAATTGGTTAATGATGAAAAACTGCACCAGCGGGTCAGAACATCGACCCCTGGTAATAGATTGATCGAGCCAGACAAGAAGTAGGAAAAACAAACATGCACATAGAGGATGAACGATGAACTTGACATAATGAAAATGACCACCACTCTCCTAAATACAATTTCCCATATCCTCACATAGATAAGCAGGCAGCCATTACGAGGATTACGAAGGGTGAGGGAGGTACTTGAAAGTTATTTGTTTTCCAAGCTCTAAGATGTGAAATTCTTCCAGTGCTATCTAATGGCGAGTCTATCGTAGAGAACACATCACAAAAAGGGTTCAAGTGGGAGGACAAAGCAACGCCAAACAGAACAGTCAATTATCTGGCAGTGATCTCTTGATCACATTAACTATTGGAGATTTTCATTATTAAAAGTTATGCCAACTAATTCCAAATCATGATATTCTGTTTTGATTTCTGTTGCACTTACTGGAATTTTATAAACACCCTACCCGCGTAAGTAGCATCTATAAATCTTCACTCAACTGGCACAGTAATCTGATCCTACTTTTATAGGGATACACATTCATGTAAACAGAAAGGGGGAAGGGAAAAATTTATTGCATGGGCAGCGATCGAAAGAACCTCATTAGTGGTAGTGTTGCAGAGGCAGAGCTTTGCATGATAACCGAAAAAACCAGCCAGTAGCATTCCAACGATTGCAAGGAACACCAAAAGAAGTATCTGAGTATTGTAGGATCCCAATAACCACTGTGATGAGAGAGGACCATTTTCAATTAGCACGGAAATAGGGATCAAGATAGGAACAAAAGCATATAATTCACCACATAAGAATCAACAAGTAGACTTATAGAAGTAAAAGGATAGAAAAACAAATCCTCACCTGTACAACATGCGGAGCTAAACTCAGAAAAGAATTTTCTATGCCATAGTAAACTGCAAAATAATGATAAGGAGAGAAATCCGAGATTAGTATAAGACAACCTATCCTTAAAGATAAACCGCACGTGCAAATAAATACTACCTGTTAGAATATATACAACTCTTAATTCTTTTAGTCTTCCGGCAAGAACCAAACCA
Source organism: Bauhinia variegata (assembly GCA_022379115.2). Taxonomy (NCBI): domain Eukaryota; kingdom Viridiplantae; phylum Streptophyta; class Magnoliopsida; order Fabales; family Fabaceae; genus Bauhinia; species Bauhinia variegata. The sequence goes on along the minus strand of CM039429.1, from coordinate 26,764,536 downwards.
ATGGTAACCGTTCCATACAAGCATAGAAGGAAATGCCTACAAACAAGAAACTAAAAAATCAAACAACGGAACCAGAAATCATAAATGGATAGGATATGGTGAAATCAGCCAAATAATCAAGGACACATGCTGCAGACACTAGGCATTTATTATGCCAGATATTTTTGCACGGAACCAAGAATGACGACACAAAACTTATCTAGGGCTATTTATTGTTCGCGAGAATACTTGAGGTAGCATGCATGCCAGATCATACAAACACCTTCAAATCAGCTAAAAATGTGTATCACCGCAATTGAGATAATAATAATAGACTTTCTCAGATTCTCTATTACGCAATAAAGGCCGTTTTCAGGGTGTAGAAGGATCTATCCAAAGTTCTAAGGACCCCTCCTTTATTATTTCTGAGTGGACCTCAGTTCAGTATTTCTCTGCCCAAAGAAGGGGCTTTCTTAAAGTTGTGTATTCTTTGAATGTAGCTTTCTTCCTGGTGTTTCTGTCATGTAAAAATATCTAAATATTTATACTAGTATTGGTAGTTAGATATATAGATAGATCGGCACACCACAAGAAAGTAACAGTAGAACATAGAATGAAACTCATGATACACCACGATTAACACTCACCAGAAAAGAAAAGCCAAGAAGTACCGCGTATTTCTCTCTCCAATGCAATTATTCTGAAAGGAAAATAACTTTAAGTACAATCCACTAGAAAAGACGAGATGTTCCACAATGAGAACCCCATAAACAATCTTATAAAGAGATTCCTAACCATCCATCCGCAGTGATGGTCAAAGCGTGCAACACAGCGGTCACAAATGCTGCAGTGCTTGGATCTAGCAGGTCTGCATCAAAGATTAAGAGCATTTTATACATAAATTTATCAAGGTTTCAGCAAATAGTTTAACACCAGCAACAAACTCACTTTGGAATTTTGCATGTTGAACATTCTTTCTCTGTATAAATGATATTATCATAAGGATATGCAGAAAGATACTGGGAAACATTCTCAGCCTTTACTGTTCCAGGATCAGAAAAGCAGGTCAAAAGAAAGAGCAAAATTCCAACAGCAACTGCCAACAAGCTTGTGTACCTAAAAGAATATGTAATGTCTAACAAAATTCATGATGGAATAATGCTGAGAAAATTGAAAAGCAGCAAAAGAGTAAATATATCGGTTCAACAGTGCAATACCTGTGAATTTCACTTAAATAGTAGCCCGGGATATAGGCAAAGGAAGACTTTGCAATAAAATAATAAGTTAGGCTGATTATCACAAGATATATGATCTGCCATAAACAAAAATTTGTTCAGCTAACCAGCAGAAAACAAAAAATTGTTTCATTGAGGAAGAAGCTTAATACAAATTAAAAGACTTTTGTGGATAAGATTGGCTGTTTCTAGGATGATGCACATATATCTCCTACAACATCGATAATAATCAAGAACAATTCAAAGCAGGGAACAAAATCAAATTAAAAAGCAGCAGATTATCTAGTTTCAGTATGATTCTTGTCCTCAAAAGTTAAGAACATAAAATCACATATGAATATCTAAGTATAATTGCATTCAAAATCACAGAATCAAGAGGTGTAAACTCAATGTAACTTTCAGCATCACTTTGAACGTATCTCTCCTTTCTGTCATTCTACAATTTATTAACCTGCTATTTCATGTATACTTTCTTCTTTATTGTCCTCTCATATCGTTGTATAATGCAAGTTCAGCGAAAACAGAGTGATTGATATGCAGACACGCAAATCCAGCAGTGGTTCTTGAACAACTGAGCAACCAAAAGGAATAAGTCCACCGGAGGCGCTTGCAAACTATATTAGATATGAATTCCATAATTGCACCATGTTAGATCTTTTATCAAAATTAGATTTTTAATTGAGAAAAGGTATTAAGAATTCCATTATTGTGATTACCAAATTTTGTCCAAGATATTAGAAAAAATCATAACCCTTAAATCACAGGGTAATCCCCAAAAAGATTCCATTTTGTTGAGGCCCACTGGGAATCCATAAGGCGAGGTAACCCTCTCGGCATAAAAAATCGTTCATACTAAAGAAAGCCGAATTGATTCCTAAGACAACAAAGCAATGCTCAGATTTAACGCCACCAAATATTTACAACTATGAAGCATCGAATAAACTCAAAATATCTGGGCTCCTCTAGATTTAAAACCACCAAATATACGAACGAAGTCATAGTTGCAACTAGAATTCCATTTGAAATGCCTCCTCTTTCAACTGTAAGTTAAAATCCTGAATATAACAAAAAAGCATACTAAAATTGATCACGAATTTGGGTCAGAGAAAACCTGTAAGACAGGATTGGGTCGATCGCAGCAGTAATATTCCACAGAAAGAACAGCTTTCGTACACTTGGAACCAAAAACAGCCCCAACGAATCGGCTGCAATGCAAAGATGCAGGAGGAAATGAGGGAAAATGAAAGAGGATAAGGAAATAGGGTTGGGAGAGAGAATAAGAGCGTACAGAATGTAATCATAGGCACCGAAAGTAAGAAAATAGTGAATGCGTTCGATCAAAGTGCCCTGGAAGATGGGCCATTGACCGCAGAGGAAAGAGACGACGACTAGCAGAGTCACAAAACCATGGCATATCAAAATCCAGTGCACGCCCATTTACGTATGCATACACCTTTCTTTTCTGGGGCAAACAGACAGAACACAAATTACTTGGTATTTCGAAGCTCCCAATTTTGGATTTGTAGCTAGCTGCGTAGGCAGTCGCCGTGCTGCGATGACCGTAACAAAAATATTTATTACTGCTCTTGCCTGCTCAAGGCGAGTGAAAGAGCTCCTTCCCGTTCCGGGTCCCCGCGCCATCTCAAAAATAAATATAAATGAATGAAAAAACAAAAACCAGTTTAAGAAAAAAAAAATAATAATAAGTGCAATTGTGGAGTCAGATAAATAGTCCTACAAAACGCAAACCTTGCAAAATTATAGTTTTTGACCAATCGTTATTTGACTCTTAATATAACTTTTACCATAAGAGAATTTATAATTTTATTACTGAGTAACGTGACGTCGTTAATCAAGGAAACATTGGTTTAAATCTGCAAATAAGATTTGATTCACGTGGGACATTTTGAATTAACTTGCTTTCAGCGGCAAAGAAAACCCTCTCGGACTGTATCTAGTAGTGCCATCAATTTCAATTGGACGAAAACGACAATGAGTTTCAGCTAAGTTAAAACGAGTCAACATTAACTTGAATGAATCAAAGGCTCCAGCAACTGAATTAAATGCCAATGAAATTTTCAGCTTATCCGAGAATAACATTCAATGCAATCCAATGACTACTTTTACTATGAATGTTTATGTTTACTTTCCTCCTCCTCCCATCCCTTCAAACACAAAGACTATTGTTATCTCAAGTCGCTAAACTAACACATAAGAAATCCTTACCAAGTTCACATAACATGTAGATCAACTTTAACTGTCATGATTAATAAAATTTCTCAAGGAAATTAATGTTTTAATATCGCATCAACAAGGCAACACATCTGTTTTCATGTCTGGCTGTTTACACAGGTCAGTATGACAGTCAAACAACTTGAAGCAGTACAAAACTTCGTCAGTTATAAATATCAATAAGCAATTTGTAATTTACTACTACTTTCTGGGGCCTACAATTTTTGCTATCTTTGATATGGCAATTTCGAGAGTAATTGTGAATATTGGCTAATCAAAACATGCCATCATCATCATGCAGACCGCTAACATTTATGAAATGGAGGAAATAGCCGCTTCTCTGTTGGTACAACGGCACCAAAGAAAAAAAGATCATGCTTGAGTTCACCATTAGCTAGAGAAATCAAATAAAGATTAACAAAACAGATACTCCAGTTAATTGACTTAAGAATATAAAAAATCATTTGGCAATTTTGATGTTCCAAACAATTATTGTTTTTTCCCTCTGGTTTCAGCTTGTTTATTCAACAAATCATTACAAGATTGCCGAAAGTACAATGCCGTTCTGGAATTAGGAGAACTCGGGCACTCCAATGGCCGGCATTATCATATTCCTTGCTAGAAGCACACATTCTGGGTTTCATTAGGTAAATATTAGACTCATCCTATTTTGGAGAAAGTCCTCATAATGCTGGGAGGCACCCACTTTGAGGCCCGTAAAATTCAAAAGAGCAAAGCGCCTGAATTTTCTTTCGAATAAATGTAAATCTTACGCGGTTGGAAAAGAGAAAATTTGCATTTATCTGTTACTTCAACAAAGTAACACCTACCAAACTAAACAAATAAAACATATTGAAAAGGGATGGGAAAATTGTATATCACATCTGTAAATCTGAACAAAAGAAACCCGGTTGAAAAGGGATAGGAAAAATCCACCAAGAAGTCCCCCTAGAATTCTTGGGAAGCAGACCCAATCTCGCCCTTTCCTTTACCCATTTTCTTAGGAAGCAAAGTCTGGTGAATATTGGGCAAGACACCTCCATTTGCAATGGTTACGGACCCCAATAGCTTACTAAGCTCTTCATCGTTCCTCACTGCAAGTTGAATGTGCCTTGGAACTATGCGGTTCTTCTTGTTGTCCCTAGCGGCATTACCAGCCAGTTCCAACACCTGTACCAACAAATACCAAGTCATTCATCAGATGTTCACCAACACATCGTAATAGGTATCTGGCAACAAAAAGAATATCAATCGGGGAAAAAAGTTTCATAAGAAACAGATAAAAGTAGTAGCAAATTAAACCAATGGCCACAAATTCAAAGAATAAGATCCAAAATTAAACAAATTAAGAAAAACTAAACAGACCTCGGCAGCGAGATATTCAAGCACAGCAGAAAGGTAGACAGGAGCACCGGCACCAACACGTTCCGCGTACTTTCCAGCCTTAAGGAATCGTGCGATCCTTCCAACCGGAAACTGAAGGCCTGCCTTGTGCGATCGCGATACAGACTTGGAAGCCTTTGGCTTTCCCCGTCCTCCCTTAGTAGAAGCACCGGAAGAACTCATCTCCGATCAAGGAATTTACTGCAAAATCGCCAAAAAAGAAACCCCAAATTTGTAATCCAGTATCTGAAAGCCAGAGAGTGTCAGAGAAAGGAAGCAGCACATATGCTAAATCCCAATAGAAAGCGTATTATATAGGCCCCAAGACTCCGCGCTGATTGGTGGAGATGGGAACGCAAGGATTGCCAACGCGGCATTCACTCTAAAGATTCGTGGGAAACCGCCTTTTCGTTTTTGTGAGTTTTCGGGCAAACCCGCCAACGCAAATATGGTTTTTATTTTGGTGGACACTCTCTATTCTCTCTTAACATAATAAAGTCACTTCTTTGAGGGAGTGGCTTCGCTAATGGCATTTGATCCTTTTTATTTGTTGCTTCAAATATTTTAAAATCTTAAATGGATAGCTTTTCTGTTGAACATAAATATATATTTTCATGGTAAAATGCTAAAATGTACTTTTAGAAAGCTAATATTGATCACAATTTGTAATATAAACAATAAATAAGTATAAACATCAAACAAATAATGATAAATCATAAAATAAAATTTCAAAAATCACTGTAAATTTAAATTAAGACAAAATAATATGAAAAAATATGTGAATAGAAATTTACCAAATTATTCGTATCATAAATTGTTCATAATATAGGAGAAATATCAACCCTACTTATGCAAGTAGATAAGACAAAAAATTAAAATTTTTAATGTTATTTTAAACATTTAAAGAATAATTTAATTTAATTTAATAATATAAAAATATTATTTTTTAGAATTACACTGAGTTTGAGATTTGATGCTTCATAATAAGGAAATCAAACTCATTGTCTGAAAATGAAAGTGACAATGATATTGTTGACGCTATATATACGTATGAACATATAATATAATAAGTTGCTAATACTTGTCATTAAGGGCAAAGAGACACAAATTCCATAGCATACAGATATATTTTGTTTTGTTAATAACTTTTTTTTAATTTAATGAGAGATCTTAAATATTACAAAGTTAGATTTGATATTTAAGTTTTATTTTTATTACGTGAACACTTTTTCTTTTTATGTAATATATATTAAGTTATAAGTATACACTGAACCGAGGAGGTACACATGTCGTTGACTCTTTGCCAAAGACATAAAAAAGACATGGCATGAGAATTTCATGAAATCGAGAAAGGCCGATACAAGAGGAAAAGCAAAAAAACAAAAAGAAAGTTATAGAAAAGGAATAGGATGAGTTGTTGAATTTTAGTCCACATAAATGAAAAAAGAATAGGACACGACATCTGTTTGTTGGGATACCGATAAAATAGAGAAATTAAAAAGATATATAATTATTTTTTAGAGACCTTACCATTGTAAGTAGAGAAATTTATTAATCTAGCAAAATTGATTATTTATTATAAACTAAGTATGATTTTATGAAAGAAAAATCCAAAGAAACTATTCACAGATGAGATGTTAACCTCTTCCAAGTGGGAATGTGGGCACAACAATAATAGCAGGGCCCCATCTTGGATGGAGAACCTCCCGTACGGTGACATCATAACCTTGCCTGCTGTTTGCTTCATTCTATCCACACGATACAAGTCACGTCAAATCAAATCTAATCTAATCTAATCTTTTGAATCTGAATATACATAACTTATAATGTTGTGAAGATAGTTAATCCGTTTTCAATCCAGCTTACGATGAATTTGAGAGAGATAAACGTAACCCAAAGTTAACTGTCGACCAAGTTAATAAACCAAACCGTATGTATATTGGCCAAACTCAACCATCTAACAACATTTCGTCTCTACTTGAGACGTTGTTGTAGTGGGATTCCAGAACGGGAGACGTTTTGTCGTCGCGTCGCGTGCCTTCAACGCGCGCCGTACGCACGGAAGCTCTTCTCTCCTCCTCCGTTCCCGTTTCTGAGCCAGTATTTCCTTTTATTGCAAAAATTTTATGACGTAAAAACAAAAACAAAAGAAGGAAAAAATTAATTCAATCTATTGGGGGGTAATCTGGGTCCCGCGCAACAGTTATCTTTCGGCCGCTCACTTTGTCGTCGTCTGGGTGGCCAGCATTCACTCCTGTTGCACTTTAGCATTTGTCTCGACGCATTTTCTACAGTGCGCATATCTTCTTATCCTTCGCCGGTTCACCCCGCTCCTTTCGCCACTGCCATCAACTCTCTCTCCCCTGTTTTTATGGCAGTGATCCCTGACATATGTCAAGCTTCTTACTGGGTGATCTCCAAGAGATTAGGGCCTCTGTGTTTCAAAACCGTTGGCTAGCCTAAAACACTTGGATCTTTCGCAGGAACTGGGAGGGAAATTTGTGATTTTACATGGGTTTCTCTCGTTTTCGAATTCCCGAGGGCTTGTGAACGACTTTGCTCTGCGAGGATCTGTGATCAACGATTCTATAAGTTTTCTTCCGATGGCTGGCAGTAATGAAGTTAACGTCAATGAGTCTAAGGTATGTCTATTACTATAAATTTGCTTTCATTTTGTCATATTCCTTTAATGTTTGCACCTTTTCACTGTTTATGGCTATCTCTTTTTTGCTGTTTGCTACACATTCTCTTGTGAATATTTTGGGTTTCAGGTTTTAAATTTGTTCTTTGGTGGAAAGTTTAGCATAATCTGGCTTTGGGAACTACTCTGGACGTATATACTGATGATTTATATTCCCGTTGTTGATATTATGCACTGAGATTCTTTGATGTTGCCGTTTGATTGTTGCTTCGTTATGAACTGCGAACTTAATCTCGTTTGAGATTTTTGGTATTACGAACAAATAATCACTTCTGCATTTGTAACTTGTATTTCTGAATTTTGATTACTGAAATTAATGCACGTATATTTGCGTTTTGAGTTCAAAAATTTTGTTTTCATGGAGTTGAAGAGTTTCTGGTGCGTGGTCTGGTGGTGTAATAGATTTATGAGGGCTTGGATTGTATTAGTTTTGAAGATCAACATGGTGCTTGGCTATTCTATAAGTTCAACCTAGGATGCTTTGAGTGTATACTTAAATGTTTGTTTGGTCCTTGAAGTTTAGGGTTCATCATCTCTCGTTCTGATGGTCGCTGCAGTACTGTTTGCTCATTTTTGGTGTTTCTGGCTTTCTAATCACTTGAATATATAAGCACAACGTTGTCTTGCTTCAAGCGTCCTTCTAAGATTTATGTTCCTCTTGTCCTGATACATGTTTTTTTTTTGGGTTCTGGTGCTTTTTTGTTACCGTAGAAGGTAGACATGTTCTGATAATTCTCCCTTTTGATTTCCTATAGATGGTGGTACCATTAAATATGTGGGTTCTCATCTCCAATTTTAAGTTGGCATACAATCTTCTTCGTCGTCCAGATGGCACTTTCAACCGGCATCTAGCAGAGTTCCTTGATCGGAAAGTTCTAGCGAATGCAAATCCTGTTGATGGGGTTTTCTCTTTTGATGTTATTGTTGATCGTCAAACTAATCTCCTGTGTCGAATTTACCGTCCTGCTGATGGACATGTGAATACTGTTGACCTTGAGAGACCTGTAACCGCTAAGGTTACTCCTGTCATCATATTCTTTCATGGTGGAAGCTTCGCACATTCATCTGCTAACAGTGCTATATATGATGTTCTATGTCGCCGCCTGGTGGGCCTTTGTAAGGCTGTTGTGGTTTCCGTGAATTATAGGCGTGCACCTGAAAACAGGTATCCTTGTGCATATGATGATGGGTGGACCGCTCTCCAATGGGTTAATTCTAGGCCATGGCTTCAGAGTAAGGAGGACCAGAAGGTTCACATTTACATGGCTGGGGATAGCTCAGGTGGGAACATTGTACACCATGTTGCTTTGAAAGCTATAGAATCTGGAATTGAAGTTTTGGGAAACATACTACTCAACCCTTTGTTTGGTGGGCAAGAGAGAACTGAATCTGAAAAGAGGTTGGATGGAAAATATTTTGTTACCATCAAAGATCGAGACTGGTATTGGAGAGCTTTTCTTCCCCAGGGGGAAGATAGAGATCATCCGGCATGTAACCCATTTGGTCCTAAAGGCATAAGTCTTGAAGGAATTCCCTTTCCGAAGAGCCTTGTTGTGGTAGCTGGTTTAGACCTTGTTCAGGACTGGCAGTTAGCTTATGCGAAAGGGCTTAAGAAGGCTGGACAAGATGTGAAATTACTATTCCTGGAGCAGGCAACAGTAGGATTTTACTTGTTCCCTAATAACGAGCACTTCCCTACTGTCATGGATGAGATAAAAGCTTTTGTGAGCTCTAACTCTTATTCATAGGCTTAACTTTACCTATCGGTTGCCATAGAAAACAGAAGGGGTTGTCTGCAGTTTAGAAGATCGTCTAGATATACTACTTACTGTGTTATTGATTGTGTTCTACGAGGACCCTGCTTCCGCAATCTGATACTTGTGGTATTAAATGTGTCTGGGATTCGGTGTAACCAGCTGGTAGCTGGGTGATTTTTTTATCTGGTAAAACCTTTTGAGACAATGGGGGTTGTATGACCAAGTTTTTCATGATTACCTTGATGGCGAATCAGTGGGGCTGGTTGCCTGGCCAGTTTTATATATATATATGGCTAATTGGAACACGAATAGGGGAAATATCAGTGGTATTCCTCTCTAATTTCACGTATGTGTTATCTTCATATAAGTGGTTGTTTTAGTGGCTATTTCGTATATAGCTAATTTACCGTCCTTATGTTTTGGATTGTCCTTGTTCAATTATGGACAGTGACAGTCTTTGCAAATGTAAATGAAAATATATTTTGAATGGAATGTGAAGGTTTGTATTAGGCTTGATTGATTGCTTCTACTTGTATTTGTGTATAATTACATTTTGTTCTTTTGTGCTTGAATCACAATTGATGTGGATGGGGCATGTATTCAATTTGAAGGAATATGAATCTCATATCAAGATCAAGTTAGGTCATATTCTTCTTAATTAGTAAATGATTTTCCAACGGGTGGTTTGGGAGTGTTGATGGCAGAAGATACTAGAAATAGAATTGTCTTGCTTGGAAAAGTAGGGACCAAAACCGCATGAGTGGTTAGAAGGAAAGGAAATACTTGGGGTTGGGTTCAATTTTGCATATCCCCATAATAGCCTTATCCATCATCTTTTCCCCTCCGCCGGGGGATCCATGCCAAAAACAGGAGGATCATGAAAAGAAAATGGAAAGAATAATATGAGAAGAAGAAGGAAACAAAGAGAAGGGAGAATAGTTGGCTTATTGAACTGAAATAAGAGGAAGAAGCCCAAAATTGGAATCCACACAATCTCGTGTGGTCCCTTTCTACAAGTTTGCGGGTCTTCTAATGCCCATACATAGAATACATTGAAGAAACTTACAAAGAAGTGATTTTATATATATAGTTGTTTATATAAATTTTTTTTTTTTTATATTCTTATTTTTATTTATAATTTTATTTTAACAAATAACTATAATATAATTGGTGTACAAATTTTCATAAAAAACTTGGCAAGACTTCTTTTTCCCTAGCCAAAATGACATACGAGAGAAGTTTAAAGTAGAATTATTTACTCTTGAAAACATGTAAAAAAGTAACAGTCGATAATAAATGTACCAAGATTCTGGGTAACAAGACATTGTCAAATTTCTCAACCGTCAATCTTTCATTCTCATTACAGCTAATGTTATAACATTATCTCTCCCTGTTAAAGCCAACCTTATTAAAGTTAATTAACTTTATTTTTTCCCTGCACCCTGAGGATAACTATTCAGCATTTTCTTTAAATTGAGGGAACAAATGTTGTCGTAGCATGCAATTTTACAGCCACTTTCCAATATTCATTGACAAGCACAGAAATGTAAACTCAACGGTATATTTTCCATTGATGATAAGTAGTCAAAATGTTTCCTCAGATTTTGGGTTCAAAAGATGCAGAACATTATTTTCTAAAGTAGGAGATTAAGACATAGCTCAACTATATCATGCCATAACAGGTAATTTTCATCATATTACCAAAATCGTCTATCTTGAGAATGAGATAAAGAAAGAAAAGGACAGTCATTCAGTGACCTCTAGCAACGTGAGCAGCAAGGGCAGTAGCAAGAATTGTAGTTGCAGAGGATATCACAGTCCAGAAGTTCTTCCTTTTATGTGCCTCAGCCAGAGAGTTCTCTAGCGATGCAAGTTGTTGCTTCATGTCTTCCACCATCTTATTCTTGTTCCTGAAGGCATTCTTGATTGCATCCAGTTCTTCAGCATATGGCTGAATTTCAACCTCAAGCTTCCTACCATTGACATCCAGTTCTTCTGCACTGCCCTTACCAGTTTTTGAGTGACATACAATAGCAGCAGTGCTCTTCAACATTGCCAGAGCCTGGTTCAAATTGCTGCTGGAAAATTCAATCTTAGCTCTCAGATCATCAGAGTCTCGCTGGGCCTCTAGAAGGTTCTTGTGCACTACATCTTTTTCGTTCAGCAAAATGTCCACACGGCTTTCCATCAACTTGTTTTCCTCAATTAACTTCTCTCGCTCACTTTTCATCTGGCCTAACGCTGCTGTAGTTTGTTCAATTTTGCCCTCCATTTCTGCAACCTGCAACATCAAGTTCTTCACCTTGCTTTGTTCCTCATCAAATCCCATTTTGAGGTGATCCCTCTCAACTGTCATTTCAGCAACAGCATTTCTGTAATGGTTAACTTGAAAAGCAAATTGCTTGTTTTTCTCTTCTAAATCTCTGCATGACTCTGAGAAATTTCGCATGATAATCCTCAATTGATTCACGTCTTTTTGCAGTTCAGCAATTTCACTCTCCTGTCTATATTTCACCTGCTCAATCTCTTTTTTGTCCCGGCCAGTTTCATAAACCATGCGTTCCTTACCCGCCAAATCTTTCTGAACCATCTCCAGAACCCTCTCGAGATCACTTTTTCTCTTCGTTAACATCTGAATAATTTGTTCCTTATCCTTCTTCTCGTTCAGCAAGACTCTAAACTCCATTGACATCTCCTTTTGCTTCTCCGTGGACTGGTCGAGACTGATTTCCAAATCAACAATTCTTGAACGCAACATTCCCTCTTCCTTATGTAAATTCTTCACAGTTTCATCGAGTTGCTTCAACTCTGAAGTCAGGTCAATAATTTTCCGTTCTTGGGCATTTTTTTCCTTCCCAGTTTCATTCTTCTCCCTCAAAAGTCCGTAAATTTCACCCTTCAACTTGTCAATCACCACGGCTGACTCCGCTGAGTTTCTCTGAGCCAAATCTCTTTCTGTCTTCAGTTCTTCAATGGCTCTTTCTTTCTCGTGTTTTTCCTCCATTAACTTTTCACCTTCCGTCATCAGCTTCGTAATCTCCTCTGTAAGCTTTTTCTCTCTGTTCTCCGACCCAAGAAGCTTCTCCCTCAACTGATTTGCCTCAGCAACCAGATCATCAAAACCATCCTTCATCTGGTCCATCTCTCGGTTCATCCTGCTTATTTCATGCCTCTCATTTTCAAGGGTAACCCTAAGTTTGTTCACTTCCTCTTTCAAAATCGCAATCTCAGCCTCTTTCTCACTGTTAACACATTCAATCTCATTCTTCTCTCCAGCTAATTTATCAAACAAAAAACCCATTTCCTTCATTTGGTTCTCCACAACAACGACAAGCACACCCTTCTCCAACTCCAACCCAACACTATCCTCTGTCGCCTTAGAAAGCTGATTCTCCAATACCTTGTTCTCCATAGCAGAACGATTCAACGCCGATTCTAAAGCCTCCTTGGCGTCGAGCAGGGAGTCAACCTGTTGACGACGCTCAGATGTCTCCTTGAGAAGCATAGCATTGAGGTTCTTGAGGCTCTGTAACTTGTCCGAAGGGTTCTCATCCATGGCTGCAGGCTGCTGGGACCGAGTGTAGTGTTGTACTTGCGGTTGCGGCCGAGGCTGATGGTCAGGGGTTTCTCGTTTGTGGTTATCAGTTTGATGGGTCACTTTCTTTTTAGCCATATTCGACTGAGGTGGCGACGCAACGACGAGAGTACTAGGGCTTTTCTAGGGTTTTTTATGGTGTAGGCTGCAGCGATGGAGCCAAAGAGACAAGAGAGCGAATAACGTTTCTGCTTCAGAAATTCAAATATTGGGGCCCAAATGTTCAACTGTAGCCGTGGGTATTTAGTTGTCGGTTGGTACTTGAGAAGCCGAAACGAAGCGGTTCCTTCCGAAGGCATGGCTTTTGGTGGGCACGTGCTCTCTAGGTATAAGCGGTGTCGTTTTGGTCATAGGAAAGTGATATCCAGTTCATGAGCGGAGAGTGCACATGCAGAGGTAAAAACGGCGCTTCGCACGCAGAAGTGGTCTCGACAACAATAATTGAAACTTGGGCCTACTAAAAGGGTTTCTTCCACATCGGCCCATCCTAGAATCAACTTTATTAGATTAGATTAAGATTATTGCAAATGACACTAATTTACTCCAAAACCAGAAGAAGCAATTGAATCATTATTGAATGAATTTTTTTGATAGCTTAGTAGTTGGGTAAATTTATTGACTGTCCTCTCCTCTTAGACGTGCAACAAATGAAAATGATATCACTGTGTTTCGATGGAATCCCACAGAAATTTTCTTTGTAATCAGTGACACGATGATCATTGCTAACTGCTATGCTAAGGAACAAAATTTTTGGTCACCCTTTTAGCAGCTGCCTTTATAGATACAAGTGATTCTGCATCAAGAAGCTTCTTGTTGGTGACTTGCAGACGTGCAGGTTGAAGTTTAATGCTGAACCTAGGACGCGTGCTTGCTAGTTACAACACTTTAATGAAATATGCAGAACAAGGCACAAAACCCCCTCCCTCCTATTAATGTAATCTGATCGACGAGACTAAAATATAAGAAGCAACTTAGTATATTGGAATCTACCCAGCTGGAAACTCTTCGTCTGCCAATTATTATTAAACTAGATCTTATCTGTACTTGCCATTATTATATTCTGGATCTTTCCCATAGCTTCATTATTAATCCAGTTACTGCAGAATTGAACCATTGAGATTCTTTATCACGAGGTTGAACTTGTAGAGCTATTTCCATCATGAGATTAGGAAACCTGACCAGATAAATCGAATTGTTCGTGTCATAAGCATTCGAGTCATCATATTTGTGGGCCAGAAATCATTAAGTTCTGCAAAAATTTTAAAATATTATTGTTTGTCGATCTTATCTGCAGAACAGGAGACATCTCATCCATCTACCGTGAGTTGACCAAATGAAATCCAGGAACATATTCATTGTATCAAGTGTAGACCAATAAAACTTAAATGGTCATTCTTCTTTTTTGATTCCCTTCTCCTTTCTTTCTTTCTTTTGTTGCAGTGGGAAAATTTCATTGCTGACGACTTGTTAATTTGCTACTTGAAACATGCCAACAGGGTATTGTCGGCGGAATAAGATTGATTAATCATAGTAATTTGCAAATTGCACTTGGGCGCGTTTAGCAGATGCTCTATTGTATTGTCCCGAATTCCCATTACTAGGATGTTTTTAATTATTACTATTATTTGGCAGTGCGTGGAAAGGGGTATTCGCATTACTTCTGGAATGATGAAATCCATTTCAAGACACAGGACAATCCCTAAAAAGCAAACGAGAAAATAAAGTAAAATGGGAAAAAAGAAGAAGGAACATAAGTGGGTCTTCCGATTGGACTCCGAGACTTTGTATGCAGCAAACATCCATTGCTTGCCTTGCCGTGTCTTACTCATTACATCGAAGCCGACCTGCTTGCCGCGAAAAGCTGTTGCTCCATCTAAAAACCCCATAACTAGAAAGTTATGATCTTTAAAATTCAAAGAATAGCTTCGCATGGAATGAAACAAAGCTCTATGCGCTCACTCTTACCTTGAACAGAGTCTCGAGCTTGTTTTTCACTAACAAGTACTCCTGTGTTATTTGCTGCAAGCTTTTACGACACCTGAATGAATACCAAGACAATTTCTTATCAATACGTGTGTGTGTGTGTGTGTGTGTGTGCGTGCGAGATTAAAAGTTGTGATAAGATAATGGATTCTGAACGAGCTTACCCTTCAACGTTCTGCTCGTTGCAGTAGTTTCGGAAGCCAATGCAGACATTCTGAACTCTCTGTGCGCCAATGCTGTGTTTGCCAATAGTCCAATCAACTTGTCAAAAAGATCCAAGAATTTTGTGATGTATACAGCAACTAGTTATAAATAAAGAATTTACCTGGAACTGCTACCCTTCAACTGGTGAACGTAGGCATCCACCATTCTGAAATTAATCCTTTCCTGGCCTCTGCTTGAGATTGAGAACACAAAATGTTTAGAAAGAGATTTTGTTTTTAGGACTTGGACAAGGGAATTGTTGTACCAGAAATATATGTCCTTACAGTGCTGTTTCCAGCTCATTAAGAATCCTCTGAGCGTCTTGAAAGAAGAGTGTTACCACTTCCATTACAAAATTTGGGTTGCTTTCATCTTGAAGTTCCTGAATCTGCTTATAGTGATCATCCAGAAACCCCTTTCCAAAGAAAACAGAGACATCACCAAAACTATCCCACTTAACCAAGAATCTAAGGCAGAGACACAAGGAGAAATTAAGAGAATGTATAATGGCAATTGCATAGCGCACTTACCTCCTGAAAGAGAGAATCAGCATACTCATTCAGCTGCTTCTTCAACTGCATCACACTAGCCATTCCTGGTATCTCAGGTTTTACCACTCGAGATCGATCTTGCTCATTCCATCCTTCTTTAGTTGCTCACTGACTTTATATAATGTAATTTTTGTTCTGAGCTAACACCCAGATAGAGAAGAGATTTGGTAAATGTCAAAATCCAGGAGAGCACTCATCTCATAACTTTGGCTTTGGTGTTGTGTAATATATACATATATACAGGGATACTGTATTTAAAGTCAGTGACTTTATTGCGTTTCTGCTGTTAGCTTCCCCTGGGCAGCCAAAAACTTTAGAAATTAATAAGATCACAAGATCCAAAACTCGATGCCATTGTACAATTCATCTATCCATCTTTTTCATCCAGTAATTATTGTCTCCCACTCTATCTCTGTTTATTATTTCTTTCAGGACTAGATTTTTTTTTTTTTTTTTCCATAACCCAAGATGCTGACTTGTCTGTGGGGTAGTGCCATCATCAAATTCTGAATTTCTATACTTGTAATAAGCATAGCTTGCTATTTTTCTGAACAAAAACAATTATGCTGATCTCACTCTGAATTTAACGATGAATGCAGTTGGGGAAATAGTATTAATGAAAGCGAAAGGGATGTGTAATTAAGAAAAAAGAAATATCTAAGTTAAAGTTTACTCTTTTGGTTGTCAATTTGGAGATGTCAATTATGGGACGAGATTTATTTTTCAAGCCAGCATGCACAATCAACTTGCTTCATTTGCTTACAAAAGAGAAGGACAAAACAATATTATCAGACATAAACTTCAAATAAAGATAAGCCGAAAACAACATTAATTGTTGTTACATAGGAAGGGTATGTTATGTTGAGATATTTTTGGTTATTTTTGTCTTGTCCAATAAGAAAAATCCTTTAGGCAACAGATGTTATGTTAGTTATTTTATCATTCATACCTACTTACTATTTTTCTCTCTCTCTCCCATACTTTATCCCAAAGATTCATTACATGTTTCTACTTTTGGATTTATTCCAGTTTCTGTTGGCCATGTTGGATTGGATGCAATTTTCCATCGGATAATTGTTTTGCTATTAATTATTAATTTAACTAAAAGCGACAATTTAACATAGGGACAGATATGCCCCACAACTTTCATTATTGTTATTCTTTCTTTTAGGGATGAGATGAGAAAGTAGAAAGTAGAAACATTTACAGTTTAATTTGAAGTTTATTTCTTCTCCATAACAGAAAGTGATATGTTATGTTCCGACCTCTTTCTCTTCTCTATCTATGTTGTGTCTTGTGTACTTGCAAATCTCAGTGACAATTCATCGGTGGGATATTATTGGTCTGGCCAACAAAGTGTGAAGCTTTTCTTGGGAGGGTAGGGTAGGCCAGGGTTTTGTGGGGTTGGGGGGGGGGGGGGGGGGGAGGCGCCTGCCTTACATTTTGGACACGTGTCTGAAGCTGGGTCATTCACTTGGGCCACTCTACGAGTACGAACGGCGAGTACTCGTGCATCAGTAAGCACGAGCTGTCTGCTCAAATGCCAATTAGGGGACGCCTGTGCCTGTGCTGTGCTGAGATCAGTAAGACCAAAGAGTACACTAACAAAATATTATCTTTTCCTTCTACTTAAAATCACATATTATCCTACCCTACCCTATGAATTATTATATTGATCCATCATCCATCGTTGTAAATTATAGTTAGTATATTACTAGAATGTGGTAAAAATACAAACTTGGTGAACTACAAGGGTACATCTCCCCTAAATTTCAATTAGGGAAAGCAGTACTTGTCATATTACATCTCCCCATAATTGCTGTATTGTTAGGTAGTAATAGTGTCTTAGGATAGAAATAAATTGTGGGTGAATTTACATTCAAATATAGATGATGCTTGTCTTGAGACGAGAGAGAGATACTATAGGCATGGGGCATGAACAGTATGAGCAATAGATTCCGAACAAAGTCGATGGAGGAGCAAGGGACCACTTTTATTGTTTTGGCTGTGATTTAATGCCATATAAATAATAATATACGAGTATCGTGTTTGGGTATCCAAAGCCGTCGTAGTAACTTTTATGTTCATATGGCGTCTCGTCTTGTCTCTTACTCCCAATACACAAAAATCAAAGGAAGCCACTTCTCTTCCATTGGCTATTGGCAGCTGTCCATTTCAGAGTATATGGAATTCAAATTAAAATGGTAGAATAGAATGACGAGGACTCGTATCGTGCCAGAAAATTGGATAGACGAAGGGAAGCATTTATTATTGTTAATGTTAAATGACAGGACCATTCGTATCATCAAAATCATGTCTGTGTTTGGCTTCCAAGAAAATCCATAAATGTGTTCGATTGATTGATTTGGGGGGCATAGAACAAAATATTGATTGTGACGACTAACCTACGTGGACCCATAAGATCCAACACAAATCTACCGCAAGGACTTAAATGAAGCAGGCCTTGCTAATAAATACTACTACTACCTTCGATGCTAAGCATTTTTCTAGCAATCACCCAACTATGCTTAAACCTTAGGAAGGATAAATACTAACAACACATTCTTTATTCTTTCTTAAAATTTAGTAGCAGTAATAGGTAGTATGCATATAATTACGTGACGTATACATACTAATTTTAATTTTATATATTTAGTATACTTAGTAATTTAAGAATATATGAACAAAAACAACACAAGTTGGATAAAAGACAGTGAAAATGTTGGAAATATTTTCTCTTTATAACTCCTCTAAATTATTTTTCTTAATTTATTTTTATAAATTACAACTAAAAATATTCAAAACAGTAAATCTTATCAAGCAAAAAGAACAACAAAAGAAAAGTTTGACACAATAATTTCTCGTCAATTTTCCTTTAAGATAAATGTTCTCGTCAAGTTTCAAGTCAGAGAAACAATACAATCGAATAAAAGCCTTTGGAAACCATACCTTTCAGGATCAGTTCATCATTTTCCAGAAGCTCTTGAATCCACCAAACAACTAACAATCCTGTATGATACACTTCTGCAGAGTAATAAGCTCTTCCGTATTCATTATTTATTGCATTTCTTTCTTCGTATTCCCTGTTTTTCTCTCCTTTCTTTTTTTTTTTTTTTTTTTCTTTCCTCCCTTTTCCTTCATCAGTTGAAGAAATAATATATATTACAAACACATGAAGAACCTGCCCACACAAATCATTACTTGTTCTAAAATATCAATATACAACATTTACATTGCATGGTAAGAAAAAATCATAACCCTGGGAAGCAATGTTGTGAGCAAAGAACACTAAATTCCTTGAATCAATGGTCAGTAGCACTTAGCTTGTTGCAAGGAAATCACCTGCATTTGTCAATTAAATCTCTTTACAGCAATCAATTTACAACAATTTGAAGAGAGGAGGCAAGCGTAAGCTAAGCAGTGATCAACCTGCAGCACCAAGCAAACATTTCATAATCCTAAAGAAAAAGTGAATAAAAGATCAAGTTAGGTGAAAACTATGTTGAATACCTTCTAATTTTGTAATGCATATAAATAAATGGCTAGGACCATACACACACAAAGCTACAACAGATAAGCTAAAATTCAATGAACTCGGAAGGAAAATTGTTTTGTGAAGGCATACCTTCCTCAGAGAAGTCGAACACACCACCAAGCATGTCATCATTGTCACCATCTTCCTCAGATTTTTCTCTGCCACGGGGACTGCCACAGTCCACATCAGTAGTAATTTCTGTTGATTCACCACAGTCAACTGATGCTCTACAATAACCCTCTTTAAAAAATCGTCCACAGTCAGGTGAGTCGTGTATTGGCTCAGCATGCATAACTTCCATACTGAGATCATAGCCTTGCAAGCTCGAATTTATATTGTTGCTAGCTCCAACTCTTCCTGACAATTTAACTTCTGAAATTACACCATCAGAAAAGTATGAGACACCTGCTCATATTAGCAGTATGCTGGCTTAAGATGACATACTGAGTTGGTTATCTTACCACTATCTGCTTTTTCAGCTGAGCCAGGTATCTTCATCGACTTGGGATGGGGAATTACAGCATCTTCAGAACACTTCTCTTCAGTTCCATGGGAATCGGATGAAGAAGTTGAGCATCTTCCCATAACAATACCCCTGCCAAAAGTTTTAGAAATGAGGAGCAAAAAAAAAAAAAGCAAATGTTTCCTCGTATTTTAATAAGGGAAAAAAAAGGTTAACTTATTTTTCAGAATATGTCAAAAGAATACTACGCTGATATATTTAAATTTATCTTAGAAGGAAAAAGAGATGTTCAACATGAAACTAGTTTGAAGTAAAGAACTGCTCCCCTAAATATCAAGATTCAAGTGACATATCATGTAGGGGCAAACAAAAATACAAGAGGTCAAATAATCATTTTATGAGTTGGAAGTATAAAAAGCAGTAGACAGTTACCCAGAAGGCAAGACATAGAGTGGGATGACAGGGTGGAGTCAAAACTAGGATAAAACTGTTATGAAAAGACTTCTGTAATTGGCAAAAAGAGCAGATAAGTGATCATTACCTGTCAGCCGAAGAGGACTGAATTCTATCAAAATGGTTAAAGACAGGGAATAAATTCTTCTGTCGTATTTCTATCTCATTAACAGGAATAGCCTCTATTTCAATCTCTCCCCTGGTATGATCCTCACATAAATTCTGCTCCTCAGCTTCCAAAGGACTCATCATATAGAAGGACACCTAAAAATTGAGGAAAAAAAGTTTACTTGAAAGAACATCTGCATGTTTGAATAAGTGACAAGCAGGAGGATTAAAGGTTGAAATCAGTCAAACATGTTGAATACCTCAGATTTTTGCCATATTGGTATCCTCCCAGAATTTATGTGTACCTCTGCATTTGAGAAATGAGATTGCCCATTAAGTTTCACAAACTCCTTGTTCATAACACTATTATCTTCATAATCTGAAGTCTCCAATATCATTTCTGCACCTTCTGGCTCACCACGAATATTCCTGGATATATATTCCTCTCTTTCTGGCCAATCATTTCTCCTACAAACATCCCACCATCGAACAGCTTCAACTTTCACTCGCAGATCCTCTTCTTGTATTTGTGCTGAAGGAACCGGAACCCCTCTTGGAGTAGTTTCACTTGGGTCTGCCCCTACTGATGGTAGTAGTTTATATTGAATTAAATGACCAGAAGGGGCATAAACCAATAAGTGCTCCAGAGCATGAATCTTTGAGTATGCATTGTGTGAAACATGAGGTATAGAACTGTGAAAGACGGCAGACACAGCACCAGATGGAATGCAGACCTTCCCTGCCGCAGAAGATGCAGCATTGCTAACTGTATTGAGCCATCCAGCATTATTGTTTTTTATTCTGCTAACCACAGAGAGAATAACTGGAGGTGGGGGTGCTGGGGAAAAGTGTTGCTGGTTTACTGTGAAATGTGGAGTGAACCACCAGGGTAGAGGTTGAATTGGCAAAAGAATAGGTGCCTCATCTGGATTCTGTATATGAAGAACTGTCTCACCACCAAAAGGAGCAAGAACAAAGATATGACAAGTACCCTTGGAAGAAATAATAGCAACCCACTGACTGTAATGACTAAAACAAATGTCTTGTATAACCTGTATGGCACACACAAGTAGAAAACTTCATCAACATACAGGTAAAATAAGTCTTGAAGAAATACCAACAAAAAAAAAAAAAAAAACCAAGGAGCATACAGCTGATGTCATGCCACGGTGGAGCTTGTATAGGTGCACATGAGAACAGCTCCAATCATTGCTTTGAGAACCTGATCCGTTCCTTGAATAGGATGGTATAATCCGGAATATGTTTATGTTGTTCCCATGAATTGAGGCAGTAACTAAAAGAGTTCCACTTGGGTCAAAACATAAAGCAGAGATTGGACTAGTATGGGCCCTAAATTGTGCCATAACAGCTCTAGAAACGAAGTCCTTGACTACAACCTGGAATAGACAGGCAATAAATGACAATAAGTATATGAAATAATTATTTTGAGCCTACACAAAATAATAATACTAATTAAATTAAAAGGAGAAGAAGGAGGAGAGAAAAGACTTCAGTAAACTACTTGGTGCTTTTAACTACCTTAGAAAATCCTTCTTCTATGGCTAAGCTGAACCAATAGATGATCTCATGCAAATTGTAATACAGATGCCAATAAACTTTAAAAAAGAAAATCCATAATCTAGTCAGCACACTGCAACAGAAATCAGATTATAACTTGTGAAGTTGTATTAATAAGAGAAGACTCACCACCCCAGTTGTATCTGTTTCTGTAGAATGAGATGTAAACCGACTAACTTTCCAGCTTGAATTTGATGATACAGGAGAACTAGATCCATCAGGTACAAGATCCTGATAGTATTTAGATAATGTTTTGTATCCCATGTCACTGAGGTTGATAAGCCCAGCAGCCAAGTGCTTGCTAGATTCCATGGCATATCGTGCTACAAGATTTCCACCACTAGGTGATGTTGAAGGGCTGACAGCAGAAGGAGTAAGACTTTGAGGACTAAGACGACCTGTGTTTGGAAGCAATGGGTTGTTAGAAGCATAAGCCAACCACCGCGGACCTACGGCCATTGGGCCATAGCCAATATTAATCCCAACTTGGCCTCCCAACTGAGGTACAGGATAAGTGAGGACACTGAACTTATTCTCAAGAGTAAGCGCATCAAAACAGTATATCTGCCAACATAATAAAAACAGAGAGGAAAAAAAAAAAAGAAGTAGCCAGGTTTTAGTGATGGAACTTGAAAGTTGAGATAATATTACATTAATTTAGATATTCAAATATGTTAAAGAGAATTGGAAAAATCTATCCTAATCTCCTGGAATCTATAGTAAACTCAATTTCCCCATAAGGTGACACATCCATTTCCAAGCAAGAGTACTAAAAAGTGAAATTAAATAGCTACTTAAATCAAAACCTTACTTGTGTAGCAAGACCCACAGCCACTATTTGAGGACTGCATCTAACCATGTAAACAGTAGAACGAAATCTTAGAGCATGAACATAGTCATGGGACCTTAGAGAGTAAAATCGAACAGCTGTAGCTGAGCTAGCAATATTTTCAGCTTGGGTTTCAATATAACTATCTCTGACAAATCCTTCTCTCCCATTTTGCACTACACCTGGGATCTTTGATTTATCACATGCAACAACTAAGAGCAAAGGATGTGATTCTCTAAATCCTTTACAACACTCAGACTTTGCAGGGAGGGGTTGCATCTGTAAAAATGAAACTGGATCGTCATGTTTTGAGACCAGTTCACTAACATTCGATGTATCTTCCACATCAAGAACTTGAAAGCCATTGGAGTAACCAAGTAAGAGGACGTGTTTGACATTAGATGGACCAAGTTCTACCCTGTCAAAGCAAGCCCAAAGCACCTGATTGACAAAAACAGGAAAATCATTCTAAATCCTTGACTCATAAATAGTGCATAATTGACCCAGATATGTATCAGAAGGTAGAAATAAGTTAGCAGGTTTCAAAAATATCAAAAAACCATCTAGCCTTCTAATTTTCTAAAAAGTATATTTTACACTAAACAATGAGAAATTAATTCTTTTAACACAACAGTAATGTTAGCTGTTTCCATAACATATTAACACACTTCATCCCCCATTAATTACCCCAAATCAAGCAACGGGCAATGAAACAAGAAATGAAGGGTGGGGTAGGAAGGGTAAAACAAAATTCCATACAAAGGAATCATCCACTAATACCCTTTCAACTTTCAAGTGTTGGTAAAAGGTACCTTACATGAAATATTTAAGAGGAGAATAGGTTTACATAAAGAGATCAATAGCAAATATGTGAGCCACTTTTATTCATGAGGTTGTCACAAAAAGGTCTCAAATGTCACTTTGAATAAATGAAAGTATAAAGTAAGATCAGGGAAGAGATCTCCTACAAACCATCACATGACATACGGGTTACAACGAGGAAAAATTAAAAATATATAGAGAGTGTTAATCAAAGCATGTCCAGTGCTACAAATTGGGGTCATTCAGTTTTTCGGTTCCACACTTGTTTCCTCCATAGCCAGCCAAGTTTATTATAATTGTTATGTATGCAATACAGTAATCTACATTCTGGCTTGACAATGACCGATCAATACTACATAGGTTCAGGTTTCAAATAGTTTAGAAAAAAAATCTGAAAATAATAACATTAATCAGTACATTACACTGTGTTTTTTTATCACCATTAAACAAAAAAAGAAGCGAAAAATAATTTTCATGCAAACAAAAAAGAACAGAGTCAGTGAATTGAGTTCACCAGTTCACATTGTAAAAACGACAATTTCCCTCATTAATCAAGTCAAATATTAAACGTTTGAGGCAAAACCTAAGAAATGAAAGTAATCAATCCATTTCCGTAGCATTGGTTCAGTATGTCAGCAATCAAAAGTAGCGTTTCTAAAGTATTTCAAGTAAAAGCATTTTCCTTTTGTCTCGGAATTTATGTTTTTACCCCTCAATTCTCGCGGCAACCGAGTATAGAATAATTTCAAGGAATAAATTTCTCGAATGAACTACAGCCAAAAGACTTCATTCCATTCCATTTTAAACAGCATTCTTCTATCGAAACAGAATTCCATAAACTCTCTCCAAATAAACAAATGTAAGAAACAAGTAAAGGATAGTATACATAAATAAAATAGTTTATTAAAAAAAACCTGGTCCTTGTGGTCATGAACATCGCCGGAGATGGAGGCGGCGACGGAGGCGCTGGCAGAACGGACCCCGGAGGAGGCAGTCTTAATACAAGAAGATATGAACTTGAAAGAAGTCGGAACGAATCCATTAGTCTTGCTATTATTTTCTCCGGCGTGATTCTTCATAGTCAACGAAGGGGTTCTTCACCGGCCACCGGTAAGTCACCGGGAATTCTGTCCCCGCCGACGAGAGTCGCGGACCGTATGCGATCAAAAATAGCATAAGAGTTATGGAAGAAAGGATTAAACGGAAACGGGGGTAGAGAATCCGGCGTTCCGTTTACTCGGTGGTGGTTGTTGAGGAATTTTGACCTTAACAGAGACGGTTCGCTTCTGTGTTTGTCTTGTCTGTCCTCCGTTTAGACGCCACTAGCCACCCTGCTCGGTGCTAATTGCAAAGCAAGTAAATCGAAATGTCAAAAACATCCCGTGTTTTTTCCGTAATGTCGGCTAGATCCCTTTCAATATTCTAATTCACGAAATTACCATCATACCCCGAAGCAACGAGATTTGATTCTATTGGATTTGATTCATCCAAATCCAAATTTCAACTCATTCTCGAGATACTTCACCATTCACGAATCACAATGGTTCGGTCGAGAATTGGGAGATCTAGATTCTAGTCGATTATCTTGCAATTTCTGGCATCATCGAGGGTAAGTTGGTCATTACAAATGGTGGATTGCGAGGCACGTGGGTGCCAGGTGGGTATATATTTGATAAATCAGGGAAAGAAATGAGAAAAGTTAAGGCAGAATTCTGACGCGGAAAGAAGATTAAGGAATAAAGAAATTAAACAAGTTAAAGGCACAATTGATTACGTAACGACAAGGGATAAGAATATCTTAAACTAGATTCCGAACCCAAATAAATGAAAATCCTTTCCAAATTACTCCATCTGATAATATAATTTGTATTTGTTTATTCAATAAGTTTTTTAAAAAATAATAATAATAATTGTAGATGTAGGTAGAGTAGATCCGATCGCAACTAACGAGTGTCGTTTTCAATTTTTCAGTTGAGAAAAGCAATATAACTTGGGAATTTGGACAGGTATGCATCCATAGAAATTTTCACATATTGGAAACATAAATAAAGCTAGCTAGCTGTATTACCTTCAACCCCGCCCGTGAGGTGAGTATAATCCCAAATGGTATAAACGCGGGGACAAAAAATAATCTTAATCCCGTCGACAGCAGGGTTCGAACCTGCGCGGGCCAAGCCCAACAGATTTCAAGTCTGTCTCCTTAACCACTCGGACATATCGACACCATTGTACGGCTTTGTCAATTAAGAGCTTTTCTGATAGTCTGATGAATAAACCCTAAACCACGTGAAACAAGAGACTATACACTAGATATATTGCCTAAGGATTAAAAGGTATTTATAAATGGGATTAAAATAATATTTATAGAAATATCTATAAATTATCTATCAACATATATTTCATATCATCAACAATATGATTTAAGCTATAATTAACCATCTAATCTAAGTTATAATTAATAAAAACTAATTAAGAAGACGAAGAAAACGTTGTTTATTATTTTATTTTTGTTGGGTGTAGAAGTCATTTTAAATAGTAATTATTATATTTTATAAGCATTGTGATAACATGGTAGAGCTACGAGGTTCTGTTCTCCCCATCTCCGGTTTTTAAAATAATATTTACTCATTGAATGTGTGTATTGTAATCACGTACATTGTAATCAGCCGGCAAAAATGTATGATATATCACTGAATTTAAACTTTACTTTTCTTTTCTTTTTTTCATGATATATACATTACCATCGATCCAGCTAGGCATTATTAAATTGAAAAGGTTGGAATTACGCGTTTTTGGCTTGTTGGGTATGAATGGCATATTGCATTGTCTGTAACGCACAGCTTCTTAGAGAGAATCTTTATCAAAAAAAACACCGTTAGAGCCAGATTGGCAGATATCGTAGATTTGATTTCTTCCTGAATTGGAAAATCTGTGTTCCACAATCTCGAAGGTCAAAGTTCTCATTTCTTGCCGAAATAGCAAAAGTAATAACTTTGCTTTGTCGGCTTGGATTCAACTATTCCATCCAATCTTATTCGTTCACACGTGACCATGGCGATGGCGTGGTAAATGATTGTTGACCCTCTTAATCTCAACAATATTCAGAACTCAGCACCATTGTTTTTTACCCAGTAAATTATTATTATATTGCTCGAATCTGTACCAATTTGATTATTAAGAAAAAAACAGTGTATGCCGAGCCGACAAGGGGAAAAAAGCAAGCATCGCAGCCGAGTTTGCAAGTTTTTCATCTAGAACTAGAAAGACTGACAAACCATTTTTTTATTAAATGCGAAGACTTCCTGTATAAATTGGAAAGAAAACACAACACAGGAGAAGAGCAGACCAGCGTACGTAATCTCTATAAATTTACTCTACTTGTTTACCAGAACCTACAGCCCAAAAATATACACTTTCAATTTCGTACTGAGGGTATGCCTCCAGATCACAAGACGATCCTTCCCAAGAGAATAATACTGGTGCGTCATGGTGAGTCGCAAGGCAATCTAGACACTGCAGCCTACACCACCATCCCAGACCACCAAATTCCGTTAACCCCACAAGGCATTATACAGGCGCGTGGTGCCGGAGACCATCTTCGCCGGGTCATTTCTGGCGACTCCTGCTCCCCCAATTGGCGACTTTACTTTTATGTCTCTCCCTATGTCCGCACTAGATCCACTCTTCGGGAAATTGGTCGATCTTTCTCCAAGAAAAGGATTATTGGTGTCAGAGAGGAATGTCGAATTAGAGAGCAAGACTTCGGTAATTTTCAGGTACAAGAGAGGATGAAAGTCATCAAGGAGACCAGGGAACGGTTTGGCAGGTTTTGTTATCGCTTTCCGGAAGGGGAATCCGCCGCCGATGTTTTTGATCGCGTTTCGAGTACGCTTCGTCTTCTTTTCATCCATTAGAATTCATTGATTTTGCTTGTTTTATTGGTTGTATTCGCTCAATTGTTTTGCTCTCCCATGACTAAGAAAGTTGTAAGTGCTGGGTGCTTATAATTTTTTTGGGACCTTAGGAGTTTCTGAAACACAGAATATAAAACAAGCAAATATGAAAACAATTTCATTCTGAAGATAACAATTGCAACTGCCTAACAATCTCGGAATTCTATCTGTAGACCTAAGAGAACCTTTATGCCAACAATCTAAAATTTTTCACCTCAGTACTGGAGCATTAGAACTCTCTGAAAACAAAAACTAGCAAAATGCTTGCGACGATGATGAGTTTAGTTGTTTTCTCTTGTGCCTTGCCCTGTTTAGCCTACCTTTCTAAAATGGCTATCCTACTTTAGGTCCATAATTGGAACTCTGAGTATACACTTTCTCTTCCTCTTGGCCAAAGCTCAATTTGGCTTAACCTTAGCCAGCAATTCAGGGCATGCTAATACGTGTCTTACAATACAGTGTCTTGTGTATCATATCTGTAGTTCATTTTGGATCTTTGGAAAGTGCTTGTTGATGTTTGTTAGGAATTCAGTTCTTGCAAGATAAAGCAGTTTACCGGAGGGGTTGTACATCTTGCCGTAACTCAATTTTGAACAAAAATGAAACAATCATCAAAGAAGTGTTTGAAAAAAAAAAAAAACTAATTTGAGATTTGAGAACACGTGGGTTTAAGGAGATGGCTGTTTGAACAAGAAATTGTGTAAATCACTCTGAAATCAAATGTTGTGCTGATCATTTGACAATTTAATGAATCAATAAGAACTTGCAAAGTCTAACTTAACTAGGCGACCTCCTGGTTTGCTTTTGTTTTGTTGTGGTGTCTCTTTCTCGTTATACTGTTAAAGGAAGTGATCGTGCAGTTGTTTTTGATTTTTCATTCATTGTAGGAAACGAAGAAGCCATGTTGAATATATCTGATTGTAGATGACATTACGCGTGACTGACGTAGTGGTCTAGTGTTGGTTTTGAGATGCTTGTCCCCTTAATTAAGTGATTGATTTGCAGGTTTCCTTGAATCTCTATGGAGGGATATAGACATGAATAGGCTTCATCACGACCCTTCCAACGATCTGAATCTCATAATTGTGTCACATGGGCTAACATCGCGTGTTTTCCTTATGAAGTGGTTTAAGTGGACGGTTGAACAATTTGAGCGTCTAAACAATTTTGGCAACTGTGAATGCCGTGTTATGCAGTTAGGAGATGGTGGAGAATACAGTTTAGCAGTACATCATACGGATGAAGAAATGCTAGAATGGGGACTCTCCCCTGGCATGATAGCTGACCAAAAATGGCGAGCCCATGCAAATAAGGGTGCCTGGAACGATCACTGCTTCTGGTATCTCGATTCTTTTTTCGATAATCTTGCTGACTCTGATGATGACAATGTGGACAAAGAGGGCGAAACAAACTCTTAGATAAAATTGCATAGTATTAGTGTACCCAGCATATTCACTGTATGATTGGTTGTTCATTGCTACTTAGCTGTTCTAATCACCGTAACATCCAATTGGGAAGTTCCAGTTAAGATTTGATTGTAGGGGTTAAGGCAATTCCGATACTTTGGTTGCGGAAGGGTCTTGTTTGGTTTTGATTTTGAAACTTGCTCGTACTGTAGAAAATGCAGAGCTTCTCGGCTGGGATAGTGTGGATAGCCACAATCATACTCATTGATCTTTGGTTAAACGTAATACGTGGATATGTCAATGATAATTTAATTCCTTGTGGATTTATTTTCATTTAAATTTCTTATATTTGGTCAACTGAATCAAATAGACAACCAAACAAATAACATAAAAATAAAGGATCCTCCTGTAAAAATAATTGTATTGACCTAGGGCTAACATTCTTTAACAAATTTGTTTGTTCTTTGGTTGGATGTCGGTTCCAATATTGACCCTTCTAATGCAGACTGCATTCGAAATTTTCTATAAACAAAGAATGGCTTTATGATCTTTGTTCTCAAGTTATCACTGGATTTTTTCATGAGAATTTTTGGATTACGGCTCCAAGCCACCAGTGACACGTGGAATTAAAGTTCCCATCATGGCCAAGAATCTGTTTAGGGAGCCATTCCTAAATTACAATGTTATTCAGAGAAATAGCCGGAAAAGGAAAGGTTAATGATAGAAGAAGATAAGATAATCCAAGTTTTTTCAAATTTTAATTTGCACAATACATATGATACCAATACGATGTGATATGCTTGAAATTGAGTCCAGTTGGGGAAAGCAACTTTCTTATTGGTCAGAGGCAACGTTTCAATTGAAAACGTCAAAGTTTACCGTTCGTTAAACAATCGGAATCAGATTAGCCCAAACCTGCAACTGACTCTTTTCTCTTTCTCTTTCTCACTCTCACTCCCATAATGTCATCTTCTTTTTCCCTCTCGCAGCGAATTCACACTTTTCTTTTGCTAATCCCATAAACGTCATCTTTACACTTTCCTGGGATCTGGGCTTCTTTTCTTTCCGCAAGAGATAAAGCAGAGGTTGTCTTCCACCCACATTAAAGAAATTTCGTTTCAAGCTAAAGTGTTTGAATCGCAATCATTGTGTTTACTCTCAATTTCTGAGTTTATGACTTGATCGTTTCGTTTCAATGTTCTCTGACATTTTTTCCTCTTCCTCTAAGATACTGGCTTGAGTTTGTGCTCAAACCTCAATGACCTAGATCTTGAAATGGGGGTGTATCTTTTTCTTTAGGACGTTTGGAATCAAATCGCTAATCTGTGAGTCTAATGCAGGCCTGGAGGGTTCATCCACCAGACCAAAGGCTCTCTTCTAACGGTGTTTTGAGGATAGTTTTGGTCTGGGTGGGCCTCTGTTTCCTTGTATTCTTCACACTTGGGTTGAGGAGGAGTTCGTCTATTCCTTCGCGGTGTCCTCCATGCGATTGCTCTTGTTCTTCATCTTCAGGGGAATATCTGTTCCGCTTGGACCCTCTGGGTGAGTTTCATTTTCCGGTTAAGTTCATACCATATCAAGTCAACAAACTTGAATCTCAAACAATTTCATTACATAATAATAAAAATAAAAAAACCATTGTTTTCCCTCTATATGCAGACTGTGCCAAGCGTGATCCAGCTATAAATGAGGAAACGAGTAAGGATCTGCCGAGCATGCTATCCGAGGAGCTGAATTTGCAAAAGATAGTAGCGAATGAGACTTTGGCACGCACGAAAAAACTAGTAATAGATGCCGGAAGGGCTTCTTCACATTACCAGAAAGAAGCACAAAAGTGCAGCGTGGGAATAGAAACTTGTGAAGAAGCAAGGGAGAGGGCTGAAGCAGAGCTGATCGAAGAGCGCAATCTTTCTGTTCTGTGGGAAAAACGAGCTCGCCAATATGGATGGAAGGAAGAACAGCATAGAGGGAATACAACACTCGTGAATGTAATCATCTAATGTTAGGCTACGGTTTGAGACACTTTATTGGTTTTTGTCTCAGTTAAGCACTATATATTACATTCCATGACCGACGCATCATCAAATCAAATCATATTTAGTAAATAATTGTTTATGTTTAGCAGCATGAAA
Source organism: Bauhinia variegata (assembly GCA_022379115.2). Taxonomy (NCBI): domain Eukaryota; kingdom Viridiplantae; phylum Streptophyta; class Magnoliopsida; order Fabales; family Fabaceae; genus Bauhinia; species Bauhinia variegata. The sequence goes on along the minus strand of CM039429.1, from coordinate 26,733,637 downwards.
AGGCTAAACAAAACATTGGTGTTCTTTTTAAGGAGACATTCACACTGACATTACCTCCTTGTTTCTATCTCCAGTTGAATCATAAGCTTCAAACTTGTGCAAGTGATATAAAAATAAAATTTTACCGTTTGAAATTCCAGTGATTAATGATAGAATGACAGATTCAACAGAGGGACAGATGAACGCACAAGGGAATACCTGCTTAGCTAAGAACTCAAGAGTAAGCTGAATGAACATTTTATTGAGGTCATTTGGATCAAAGCCAATCTGTGGGCAAGCAGGCGAGGTTGCATGGAGCTGACGTTGTTTCTCTAAATTCAGATCTTGTTAATTCTTAATGAAAAACTGAAAGGACCACCTTGGAGTTGGAGAGTAATTACGCAGATTAATTGAAACAGCAACTTTTTGACGAATAAAAGTTCGAGAGTAATTACTGCAAATTTCTGTCTTGAAAAAGATTACCACCTGATACAACATTCCAATGCCGAGCCAGAAGTTCAAACATACTACCATCTTAGTACCGCGAAAAATTACACTATCATTCAAAACTGTAAATATCATCAATTTCGTCTTTTGGTTGCCAAGAAAGTTAATGCAACAAAATTTCAATAGTTTTCTGAGGTCGAAAAAGTGAAAAGTAAAATTCAAAGACGTACTTCGGCATTTTTTACTCACATCCCAGATGTACGATGCAAAATGGGAATCAACTGCAGTATTTGGAGAGGAGAGAAATCATTCAACATATTAAATTTATCCTTTTTATTTTTCCCTCCTTTTCCCTTACAACCCTAACAAAGATACACCCTCTTTTCTTTGAATCAATCAGAAAAATCAGAAATCCTAAACCCTTTTCCCGTATGATTGATGAACAGAACAATCCAGAGCTTGAGCTTTATCGGGGCAGAAATGCCGAGTCACCGTCTCCGTCTATTCGTCTTTTTAACGATACCTATGCTTATGAGTCACTGTTGCCAGACTTTGTTATGAATTGGGCTTTTCACAGAAACGATCCAGATTCTTGGCCCACAGCGAAGTCCACAACTTTCCGCCGACTTTTTTGTTGGCCGCTGACTTACCTTTTGTTTTTCTTTTTAGGGGGATAGGTCAGAGGCCCATACATCTAGTTGGATTCAAACCTTTAGTTGTCCATCACACCGGCCACCCCCCGCCCATAATTTCTATATCTCTTGAGAATTGAGAGTTCGTGGTTCCCGCCAAGACGCGGCCATCGTCCATCTCCACGGCCTTTGCACATCTCTCTTTTTTCTCGTTGACGAATGTGTCTTGAGTTCTCTTGGTATGATTTTGGATTTTATGCTTAATTTCTAGATTTAACATCCAAACAAATATATCCTCTACGGTCTTCTGACGCAATGAACTTGAAGGAAAATGAACTGCAAATTTAAATTCCTCGGAATCAGATCGTCTAGGGTGATGCGAATAATCGCTTCCTAGAATGAAGTATTTTTATCTTTATATATTCTTTTCTCGAATCTGTCTTCCATAATTCCATTCTTTTTGCTTTTGATTTCTGAGAACCCAGAGATTCAGTGCTATCAGGAAAAAAAAAGAAGAAGCAAAGATCTCTGTTAAACTATAGCTTGCTTCTGATTCTCTGTTCCTTTTGTCAATGTGATCTCTTTCAATGGCAGGTTTAAGTCAGAAATTGCAGTGGATTGCTGTTTTCAGTGAAGCAACATGTCAAACATAACTGTTTGTGCACGCTTCAGGCCTTTGAGTTCGAAAGAGAAAAGAAATGACGGTGATTCTGTCTGTATACGATGCATAGACTTGGAAGCTTTCATTTTAAAGGTTTTATCATCTCAGACAAAGCATCTAATTACTTTATAGATGTGAAATTGATTATTCAAGACAGTGAGAGTGGACAGACATTAAGATGGATTGTCTGAAGAATTTGAATTATTTTGATTAGGACGACAAAGAAGATTTCGTGTTCAGCTTTGATAGAGTGTTCTATGAGAAATCTGAGCAGGCTGATGTCTACGAGTTTCTAGTTGTTCCCATAGTTCGAGGTACAACTTCAAAATTCTCCCTCACATATATAATGCAATGCGAAGATTAAAAGTCTTCTTTAAATTTCAATTGCTTTCACCTCCATATAATTGAAACGAAGATTAAAGGTCTTCTTTAAATTCTTTACTTAGGTTGAAGTATAGGGAAATGGTAAGGACCTTAGATGGACCTTTCCTTTTTATTTTTCTTCGTTTGATATCATGTTTTTGATTCTATATGTTTTTGTACCAATGAAACAGATGCTATTAATGCAATTAATGGGACAATTATAACTTACGGCCAGGTAAGATATCATAATATAATAACTTCAAAGCTTTTTACTTATGTGAGTTTAAAAATTTTGCAAGTATGTTTTCATGTAAGTATTTTGTTCAATTACCAAATGTGAGACATTATACATAAATTTAGCAGCCAAATATCTAATTCAGGCTTCGGATATACAGCTCCTGTTTTAAAACTTTTGTAGTTCTTTGGTTGAAGCTGTCAATAAAATTTCTGAATCCGTTATGCATTGACACTGATTGAGAACTTTTTATGCAACTAATGACAGACTGGTGCCGGAAAGACATATAGTATGGAGGTAAAATATTATCTCAATAAGTGTCCTGATATTATAGAGCATAAAATGCAATCAAACAAACTACTTCTACTTTTCTGAAGCAGGGACCTGGTATACTAGAATGTGATGAACAAAAGAAGGGGCTGCTACCAAGAGTTGTAGACGAACTTTTCGATTCATTAAGTCGTTTGGATGAAGCCGTGGAATATTCAGTCAAATTGTCAATGGTAGGTCTGCAATGCAGAGTCTTCACGGACTGCTATAATATTTGGTTCTAGCAAGTTCTTTTTTCCTTACCTTTTATTTCTTTAATTATTTATTCATGCAGGTTGAAATCTACATGGAGAAAGTTAGGTATGCAACCTTGAAACAATTTTTCCCCATGTATTTGGTGTGATTTGTTGGTTTCCGATTTGCAATTTCCTTTCTCTTGATGCAAAAGTTAATTTTATATATAGTTTTGGGGTTTTAACAGTCCTAACCTTTTAATTTCAGAATAGCTCTACCTGTTCTTTTTCAGGGACCTTTTCGATTTATCAAAAGACAATATCCAAATTAAGGAGAGTAAATCGCTGGGAATAATTTTACCTGGTGCAACAGAGGTAAGCAGTTATTCAACTTATTCTGGGAAGTTTATATTCGTCATTTCGTTTCTTTCTATTTGATTTTTTTGTTTATTTTGTAGGTTCTTAAGTTTATTTATTGTCCGCAGCTAGATAAGGTCCTAACATTTAAGGCTTACCTAGGTTGCAATTACTTTTAGCATAGCACTGTTTTTTACATACTTAGATATGTCATATACCCCGTTTAGCTTAACCAGCCTTAGGGCTGCTCTCTGCATGGAGTACATTTGAACATTTGGAATGATAATAGTTCATCTCTATCAGCAAGTCAAATACATTTCAAACATCTTAATCCTTGTTATAGGAAAGCTTTTTTTTTTTCCCCCTATTTCAGCATAAGAAGACTTTGACTATTCTTTCGTCAATCCTAATTTCATGTTTTCAATCTATTGATGCTATATAGAATCTATAAATCACTTCCAATTTTCTCTTCAGATCACAGTACTGGACCCGGCAGAAGCATTGCAAAGCCTATCTGTAAGAAAAGAACTACTTGGATAGCCCTCTTCAGTTCGATATAATGTTTTTAGGCTTCTAATTCTGATCCTAAATATGTATGTAGAGGGGGATAGCTAACCGAGCAGTTGGAGAGACTCGTATCCTGCTTTGTTTCTTTGATTCAGTATTTTTCATTTTTATAATTAAATAATTCATAGAATAGTGGGAAACCATCTTGAAAAGGAAATAGACGTAAATGCTGCTTGCATTTTGTAACCATCCTAAACCTACAAAAAAAATAAAATAATAGAAATGAACATGGCCAGCAGCAGAAGTCATTGTGTTTATATATTTACAATACGGCAAGAATTTTCCAGAGATAAAAGGTAATGGTTCTTCTTATATTACTGTCGAATCTCTTCTAAATATTCTTGAACACTCATGAAATGTGTACAGGGTGAAGTCCGGAAAACTCATTCTTTTAGACTTGGCGGGGTCTGAGAAAGTGGAAAAGACAGGAGCTGAGGGAAGAGTTCTAGAAGAAGCTAAGACTATAAACAAGTCCCTATCTGCTCTTGGGAACGTAATAAATGCTCTTACATGCGGTTTACAAGGAAAAGCAAATCACATCCCTTATCGTGATTCCAAGCTTACTCGAATTCTTCAGGATACGCTTGTTAGTTCGCCTTCCTCTTAATCCATGAAACCATGCACATCATTCAGTACTAAAGATGATGGTGTTTCTTATTCACAGGGAGGGAATGCTAGAGCTGCATTACTTTGTTGTTGTTCCCCCAGTGCTTCAAACGCATCAGAAAGCCTGTCCACCCTTCGTTTAGGTGCAAGGCATGTTATCCGTAACTGCATTTGAAGCATGGTCTCGTGACTCGTCTTTTCTCTCTTTTCAAAATATAGATGTCGGAGTATCCCAGTAAAAACAAATTCATAAGGATCACTGGAATAGAAGTGCACACTTACTCAAGAATAATTTCACTCCGTCAATTTTACTGAGATAAAATAGGCTGTAATTATGCAAATAAGAAGAGCATTGACTTTTGATAGTTCTGTTAGACCTTGAGAAGGTATTCTGCAAGTTAGGGAGGAATTTTGGTGCATTCTACTGAATCTGGCGATCTTTGTTCCAATATTGGATGTGTTTTGGGAACAGGGCAAAACATATAAAGGCATCCCCACGTGTCAATTGCAGTGAAGAAAAATGTTCCAAAGATTACAGTGTTTCCTCTTTGCCTGTTGACGAGTCATGTGCTAGAATTCTGAACAGGGTGAGAATCTTGTCATGCACTATGTTATCTGTCTTTGTTATTATAATTCGTAAAAAGACCATTGCTCATACAGTTGAGGGGAAGATTGAATATTGAAGATGTCAAGTTACTGGAGGAGCTGTTCATCCTAGAGGGCATTCTATTTGATCCTCAATCTGTTGAAGAGTTAGAATCAGATAATGAAGATCTTACCTTGCAGACTATATCGTCTTTGCAAGAAGCCTTGGTGAAGCTCATATCTACCGTTGAAGAGGTGTGCTAAACTCGTTCTCTTTTTAAATGAATCTGCCCGGTCAATGTAATTCCGTTGAATTTTGTATGCGGTCAATATCTACAATTCTTGAAAATCTAAGTATAATGTTTACAATTCACAAGAAGTAGAGCAAACATGATATTGTCGTAGTCACTTTCAAGTTTGAACCTTCTGGACCAGTTAGAAGTCATTGTTGGCTAGACCAGCTAAAACAAGTGTGTTTTGAGATTAGCGCATAAACTTAAATGTTTATTTTGATGTACATTTAATTGCTGGTTTGTTATTACAGCTTAAAAGGGAGAACAGGATTCTCAAGGCCAAAGTTGATGCCCCGACGAAATCTGACGCATTTTGTGAGGTAGCGCAGAGAAGTTCAGTTTGTCCAAATACGATTTCAGGCATACTCACTTTCTTTTATCACTGGTTGGGTCACACTCCTTTTCCCAAATGCTGATATGAATTCTTCATTCCTACCACGAGGGGCTGACCTCCAGATACCAATGAAATATTTTTCACAAGCCACCTTTACAATACATAAATATCACTATTTCAATGTTGGGGCTGGATGGATGATGCCTTACGATAGATTAAGGTCTATTCCTGAACTTCACGCACAGGCTTTTCAAGACATTCATGTGCGGACTAATGGATAACCTGCCCCAATGCTTCTAACCTCGACATTTATATTTTTGTACGAGTGATTTGGCACCAAATTACGTTTAACTTGTTGCAGTGGGAACTGGGGAGCTGTTCTCTGAAATATCTCTTCCAATCGGATCAAAACAGATCATTATAATGTTCGGGTTTAATCATTCACATGTCGTTGGCTCTGTTTGGACTTCAATGCATGCCTTTTCACTTAAGTAGATGTTCTATATTGGAAAAAAAAAAAGAGAAGAAGGTAGAAATTGAAGAGCCTTACGGGTGAAGGAAATGGAAATTTACAGTTATCTTTCATACATTGCTAATAAGCTTCTTGGATTATAGTGGAAAGAATACTCGCCCATTGTAATTTGGCTCGCCGTCCGTCACAGAATTAATTAACGAAGAGAAACGATCACCATTAGCATATATGAGATTCTACCCCACAGAAACCATGCCCAAGAAAATTTACCTGATGGTCATGGGAGGATGGTGAAGGATTCCAATCACTTAGAGATGCAAGTCACGGCACATCAGCACAAGTATGCAATCCGTCAAGAAAGAATCATCTCCTTGCTTGTAAAATAGTGCTCTCCCAAGTTTCCGATAGCCCTTGCATAATTTTGGGTGGAAATGTAATACATGAGTTTCTGTCTATCACGTAGGGACTTGCTAGATTACATTAATGTAATTAAGGGCACTATTTCAAGTTCAAGTGCGATTTGTGCGAGGATAAGTCAGTAATACTAATTGAAAGCAAAGCTTTCCTTTCTGGATTTCAATTGCTTTCCCACAATATAAAGCAAGCCTTTTCTTTTGTTGGAATTTCAGTGTAGGCCTACGAAGCAACCGATTGGATGTGTATATAAAAGGCAACGATTAAATCCCACCATGATAGTATACGAAGCAAAGCGATAATATTATTTGTTCTCTGGTGGTTGGGTTTGTAGCAGAGAGAGAGAGAGAGAGAGAGGAGTGAGGATTACGCCATGGCTTCTAAATCTGTTGTTTTTCAAATTGTGATATTCTCCTTATGTTTAGCTGTCTCAAATTCGGTTGACTTCAACTACCCTACAGTTTTCAACTTCGGTGACTCAAACTCGGACACAGGTGAACTTGTGTCGGGGTTGGGCATTCTGCTTCCCCAACCAAATGGACAGAATTTCTTCAAAACTCCATCTGGGAGGTTCTGCGATGGCCGTCTCGTTGTGGATTTCCTCAGTAATTTTCTAATCCTTGCATGAATTATATTTTTACCTTTACCATTACCATTATGATTTGAATAATTCTATTTACTAAACGAACTGTGTAATTCATAACATAACGACTATTTTAGACTCCTTTTCAAAGGTCCAACAGATTATATAATTTTACAGTCACAAAGTCATTTATAAATTTTTATTATTCTGAACTCAGGTGTTTTGTGAAGGTAACTTGTATTTGTCTTGGCTGAACTATTGAGTACCGATTATTGAAATAGCTAATCAAAGCAAAAATAATTCGTAAACATGGTTATACTAATATGTCATACGTTCAATAACTGCGTATTCTTGAAACTTCCACTTCCCCACCATGATTGAAATGAAAGCAAATCTTTTTTTAATTCATTTTCGAGTGCTAAGATTTGAAAGGAAACTTGAAAGATACAACTATAACGCAGGCACAAAACAAACATGTATCATGACGAGTGTCATTGTCAGATAACCACCATATAACATGTTTGGTGTTTAAAGAGTAAAGACACTCCTTGCATTAGACTGACAATAGCCATGCCAACCAACATGCGCATTCTTCCAATTCTCGCCATTATCTCCATCTTCTTACCTTTTGCCAAATCCATCAACTTTGATGTTCCTGCGGTTTTCAACTTTGGTGATTCGAATTCTGATACCGGTGAGCTTATTGCCGCCGGCATTGAGAGCCTATACCCACCTAATGGACAGACCTACTTCAAAGTACCTTCTGGGAGATACTGTGATGGCCGTCTCATCATTGATTTTCTTAGTAATATCATTTTTTGCCTTTGACAATAACAGCATAGCAAGTCTTTCCTCTTATTCTTTTCGTGTTCCCTAACCTAATAGATAGTTTTGCATTACTTGTTCTCTCTCTTGATTGATTATTTATTGTAGTGGATGCAATGGATTTGCCATTCCTGAATGCGTATCTGGATTCGTTGGGCTTGCCAAATTTCCGGAAAGGGTGCAACTTTGCAGCAGCAGCGTCAACAATCCTTCCGGCCACAGCGACATCCCTCAGCCCATTCTCGTTTGGGGTTCAGGTGTCTCAGTTTATCCGATTCAAAGCTCGGGTTCTTGAATTGCTAGCCAAAGGTATCTACCAAACGAGGTTTCATTTCCATACATTGTAGAACCAGCACCACATCTTAAAACATGGCTTTCTCGTCATTGTTCTCTGGTGTTTCAGGGAGGAAATTTGAAAAATACGTCCCGGCAGACGATTTTTTCAAGAAAGGGTTATACATGTTCGATATAGGCCAGAATGATCTTGCTGGTGCATTTTATTCAAAGTCATTGGATCAGATACTTGGCTCAATTCCATCAATTCTTTTAGAGTTTGAAAATGGAATAAAGGTTGGTGTTAGTATGCTGTGCCTGGTTAATTAATTCAAATTATCAGTTTTAATTAGATTCTTTATCATGTAAACATTATTATTTGAAATTCTCACTCTTCCTTCATACACGTGCCAGAAACTGTATGACGAGGGGGCTAGATATTTCTGGATACATAACACAGGTCCTCTTGGATGCTTGGCTCAGAATGTCGCCAAATTTGGAACAGACCCATCAAAGCTTGATGAGCTAGGATGTGTTAGTTCACACAATGAAGCTGCTAAGACTTTTAACCTACAGCTTCATGCTCTCCGTAGCAAATTGCAGGGCCAATATCCAGATGCGAATGTAACATATGTTGATATCTATACTATAAAATCAAATCTCATTGCAAATTATTCAAAATACGGTGAGCGTCTGTATCTCCCATTAAAATTATGTCTTTGCTTTTGTTTCAACTATATGAAACTTGTTGCGTGCTTAATTGTCTGCAGGGTTTGAACAACCTATTATGGCTTGCTGTGGAAATGGAGGTCCTCCGCTGAATTATGACAGTAGAGTTTCTTGTGGGCAGACCAAGGTGGTGAATGGGACAACAATTACAGCCAAAGCTTGCACTGATAGCAATGAGTATATCAACTGGGATGGAATTCATTACACAGAGGCCGCAAATCAATATGTTGCATCACAAATTCTTACCGGAAAGTACTCTGATCCTCCTTTCTCAGATAAAATGCCTTTTCTTCTCAAGCTCAGGTTCTAAACACCTAAAATGTTTACTGCTATATTTGTTTCATTCTTTCTCTTACTACTCTTGTAAAATGTTATACTTAAATGATAACCAAGCTCTCAATTCTGTATAATCCCATGTGTAAGTTTTAAAATGATTCCAATGATTTACCATTCAAAATTAGACATCTTCCACAAAAAATATATAAGGTTAATAATAATCCACCTAAGAGAATTTCACGATGGCTATCACAGTTTGATGATGCCGTGAAAGATAACCTAGCCAAGCCAAGCCAGAAAATAGCCCAACACGTGGACATTGGAATTATGAGTCAAAGACTCTTGATCTTATTTTTCAGATCTTCTCATGGACAAGTGTAACAAGATGGTTATATTTGAACAAGTAATATACATGATTCCTTGAAGCCATTTTCCTACTTCTTGGACACATAAGCATAGTATTGTGCCATGGGAACAACGAAGGCAATGACTAACAAACCTCCAACTACAAGAGTGAATTGTCCGCGCTTCTCTTCCGTCTCTTCCCTAGATTTGAAGTTAGACTCACGTTTGTTGTCTTCAAACTTGGGGCCACCAGGATCTGGAAGGCCATCAATAGCAGCAACTAACCGTTTGGCAGAGCTATAAAGAGCTTCGTTGTACTTTTCATCTGTAGCCAACACTGCATATACAAACCAAATACTTTGATCATGATAGTGCTATCCCTTAACGAACATGAAATTCAATCCCAAAACTTTCACAGTTTCCATAGTATGTGAATGCTTTGAGACATAGATTTGCGTTCAGTTCATAAACATGTAGGCATGAATTTAAATTTGAAGCATTTAAACTTTTGGGTAATTTGGCAAGATTGTGTAGATAGGATTTTTGAGGCAGGAATGAGTTGCCTATTTTCTACCAAAATATACAGGTATCCTCCCGCGAACTGTGAGCCAGATTGGACCTTATCAGCAGAAGCACTTGGCTAAAATGAAAAGAAAGGTGCTGCTGCTTTCTGTTTAAACACAATCAATGGAGAGGAGAATATCCATTGATTACTTCAAAGTGCATACATTGATACGCATCTGTTATCAAAAAAGGTGAAAGCACAGGACTTGACTCCAAAAAAATCATAGTCTGCTCATATTAAAGAGACAACTCAACAAATTCTGGCCAGAAAGGATTCACACTGTAGGACTTAATTTTGGAGCCAGTGGTGAAAAATTGATAGGGCAGGTCGCAAGTCCACATTAAATCTGTTGCACAAAATGACCTTTCAATCAAAATGGAGAGGCATGTTATAGCCATTAACAAATTAAAGATGGTTGCTTCAAACTTTGCCATATTTGTCAACAAAGAAACTCCTTGCCAGTATTGGAAGAACATGGGTCATGACGTATGCATAGACTAGCAAGTACCTGGAAGGTTCTCTGATACGGTGGCATCAAGGACATTTTCTCCAACTGCTTGGATAAAAGCTGGGCCACCAGTAATTGCTCCTTCTTTTTGACTCGTAACAAGAACCACGATACCTTTATTGTTGCCCTCTTCTACGCTGGGATACCAACGCTCCAAAACTTGGTCAGCGTATTCAAAAGCATCAGCTTTGCTCTGAAAACCACGTTATATATATAACCAAGGAGTTTTTAATGGCAGAAGCGGAGCACATATTAAAAGCAATTTTATTTGACCGTTCCTTGACATTCTTCTAACACGTTAATCAGCATAAGAAACAGATAGATATTACTAACCGTAAGTTTTCGAACAGTGATAAAATTGATGCGGAAATTCTTCCTCGATTCCAAATCAGATAGCAACTGCTTCAAATCCGATTTCGTCACTCGACTCAGCACTCCTGCATCGTCAAATACATATGATTCCTTTGGAGGTCCTTCATTGAGGACATCAAATTCAGACGCCAGTGCATTGCCACTGTGCCAGAGTGGGCTAAAGTTGAGTGCCAAGGAAATAGCCAAAGCTGCTAATCCTTGTTGAGCATGAGTGAACCAGCTTGTGCTTGCAGGTAAGGAAGATTTAAGAGATAAAGATAGGTTCTTTCTGAGACTAGAAGTAATGGGTTTAGTGCAATTAAGCGAATTTGACTTGGATTGCCAAGAGGGAGACAAGACTGTTTTAGTGGATGAACCTTTGATGTTGAAGCGAGGAGAGACAGAACGAGGAGAAAAAATGGTTTCCATAAGGGAAGACTAGCAGATCAAAAGTATTGGATTAATGGACAGGAAAGGAGAGATCAAACCAAGAGTGATTTTTCTTCTCTTCCACGTCTTTCTCTGTCCTCTGATTGCTCCTGATATTGGTTGGCTGTTACTCAAAAGAGGATAAGGCCTTTACACTTCGATGACCGTTTGGTCTTTTCATTCGTATTTTCTTTTTCATTTCTCATAGTTTTAAATTTTAGTGACTTTCCTCTCTTTGTTTGCCTCACGTATATATTATATAGTTAAATATGAACTGGAGAATTAAATGAAATTACTAAACCACCCCTTATGTCTCTGAATTCCCTCCCCGGCTATTTTTGCCCCAAAGACAGCATCTAAGGAATCCAACGTCATCTCCCTCCATTAATAACGGCCATGACAACTGTCCTTATTCTCTTTCATGGCCGTTCTTTTCTCCCTTTCCTGTAAAGCCTCTCCAAAGCCCTAACCACAAAATCTCCGAGTCCTTCTCTTCCGTCAGCTCCAAAACCCTGATTTTCAATCCCAACCCCACCTCGAAGAGACACCTGATACGCGAAACTTCTCTCCTCTGCATTATCCTAATCCCTCAACTCCTAGTTGCGCAATCTTCAGCTCAAGAAGCGTCTTCGAATCGCTTCTATCCAGCATCGAAAATATTAAATCTTGGTATAAATTCTATGGTGATGGGTTCGCAATTAGAGTCCCAGCGGAGTTCCAGGACATCATGGAGCCTGAGGTAAATTCATGGACGAACTAAGGAATTACTGTCTATGTTAGTATGTTGTATATTTTGAGTTGTTGTTTAATAACTGAAATTGGAGAACTTAACTTGTAGCATTTCAATGTTATTTAAGTTCTGTTTACTCACCAAGTTTGGTTCTCCAAGAAGATAATTTCATGTCAAGTTTGTCTTGGTGATATAGGTTGTTACTTTCCAGCATTGAGGCTTCTTAACAGTGTTTCTGAAGAGATATCATTCACTTCTTACCTGCCTTGCTGTTTAACCCTATTTCCAGTATTGATATCTAATTCTAGTCATGATACACTTACTTGCAGGAGGGAAAATACTTTACTCTGCTCGAACAATAAAAGTAAGGGAAGAAGATGGGTTTAGGTAACTTCGTTTCGGTGGACTAGAGTTATAGAAATCAAAAGTTTTCCTTGTTTAGGACAAAATACATAATTGGACCATTTTCTTCTTTTTCTGGAAACTGTATGTTTTGAATAGTAGACAATAAATTGAATGCTAAGGCATGATAATAGTCACTTCTTCCTTCCTTTACTGTGGTTACAACTGGTGAACTGATATTCTTTCTTCAGATGCTTGAGTGGATGCTTGGACCAGATTAATTAATCTTTTAAGCAATTTTGGTGTCACCCAAAAGAAACCTGAAGCAACTTTTTCATCAAATACACTAAAATTATCTACTACATGATATTCTTGTGTGTTTTTTGCCTTTTCATATAGGTAATATTTCAGAACTTGCTATTTCTACTAATTTGGAAGAGATGAAAAACACATAGCATTGATGGCAGCTGTTAGCCGTGGAAAGTTTTTTTTACATTCATTTTACTGGTATGACCAACTTATTCGTATTAACTGTGCAGCAGAACCTATATTTTGCAAAACCAAGACAGAATCCTAAGTCACTAATTTAGTAAGTTGACCAACCAAGCAAATTTCTCGTCCAATGTTGTATGAGTTACGTGTTAATAATCTTTTATTTAGTTTAACAATAAATTAACTGTTGCTTTTATATTCAAAGCTATTGTTGCAGGAGCGACTGCACCACAGTCCAAGTGGGAATGGGACAGTGATGGGGTAAAAGTTCATTCTGCTGCTGTTTCTCTGACAGTTCTCTAGCCATATGCTGAAATTTTTTTGTTAGGTATGTGAAGTCACAATTACAAAGGGTTATTCACATATTTTGTATAGTTTGTAAACTATCAGGAAAGAGTTATGTATATAAACTTAAAATTGGATTATTAAATATCAGTTATCTTGTTTGTAATGATAAATTAATTGTTATTTTGTGATTTCTATAACTGGAATTTTGATAGCTGAAGCCTCGGGGTAAAGGCGAGTCTTACTAAACTGCTGAGTGTTGAAAGAAGTGACGCTTCAGAGATGGAATTTCTAGTTTAAAATATTGCTGTAGTCATGAGTCATGATATATGGACAAAGTAGAACGTTAGATAACATGCTGTTTCGGTTCTGCCTCTTTTTCTCCAGATTGTTTTCAGTTTCTTCATTCACGGTTTCTTGTTTTGATGATTCTAATCATCACCACTCAACTCATTATTCATCCAGTAGTTTGTGAAGACTGAAAAACAGTTGATCAAGTGTTAGACTTTCTATTGATCTTCTGCCGATTGCTGCATTGAATTATTCCAGTTCTTTGCATTTGTTTGATGAATTTCTATGCATTTCAGTCTAATTCTTTTACTCCTTTCATTTGCAAGTATATCAATTACAGCATTATATAATACAGAATAGTCAAGTCAATAAAGAGGAAACAAATATCTAAAATTATTGAGTACCAGACAGATAAGCCATGGTTGTTGTGTATGCTTATGTTTAAAATCATGCGTTATGTGTCGAACGCTCTATCGTCACATTTCGATCTTGAGCGCCAACAATTTTGGGCCTAAATAATCAACTTGTCTCTCTCAATCCCAATATCCTACACGACAATCCGGTAATAACGTCGTCTGTTAAAAAACAAGTTGACTTTTGGACCCAAGTGTTTTTGGGCCTAAACATTTTAACTGATCTCAAAATATTTGGGCCCCTTGATTCTTTCGATTTTTCCGGAAAGATCTTGAAACATGTCCTATCCTTTGTTCAACTGCTAAACCAGGCAGGTGTCTTCTCTCGGCATATTAAATTTAAAGTTCACAAATTGGTTGAATCTGCTTTCGGCCAATTATATGGTTTTTTTTTTTTAAAAAAAAAAAAAAAAAACCTTCTTTTGAAGAAGGACACGAATTGTGAGATTAATCTCAAAAGGACATATAAAGTGTGATAGGTGGACCGAACAACAGAGAGCATATTCACTTTGTTTCCTTCAATTATTAAGAGTGTTTTTCTCCCTTTTACATCATTTTGTTTGGGATGATTGGCATTGTGTTGTGTGATCTGATCTCTTCTCTAGTCTCTATCTCCTTTTGCTTTATTTTTCATCAAAGGAAGTAGTCAAGTCACTGTCTCTCCCTGCTATTCATTCCTTTATAACTCAACTCAGCCATAGACTCTATTTATATCTATGTTACTTCTGGTCTGGTAGCTCTTTTTGTATGTTTTCCATTTTCTCGGGCTGCAACTGCAATGGTTTCAGTTTTTGTTATATATATAGTTAAGTTAACTGCCTTTCAATTTCGTCTTCCCAAGTATGAGATTTGGAATGGGTAGAATGGAATCTAACAACACTAGAAAACAAACAGATAAACACACAAATAGGTTTTGGAATCTTCTAAAACACGATCCTAAATAAAAGAACCAATGCTCCTCTACTGATCTACACATAAGGACTCTGGGACACCTTCTGCGGTTCATGTGAAATCTGACAATATTAATATTAATATATATTACAAAAGGACATTTGATTCTGCAAAGGACATATATAATCACACAATCATCATCTTATCTTTTAATAATGCCTTTCCCTATCAATACTAGTCTCTCTCCTCTCCTCTCCTTCGTTGTCTTTTTAGATTTTTCTTTATATAAAAGGCCAATTAATCAATCAGACTTAATTGCCTAAATTTGGACTTAGCATGCATGCATTCTGCAACATCGGTCTTGAAATAATGTCGAAGTAATCCAATGGAGCAATCATGATGCCACTATCAGATCTAATTTATATTATTGCATGCGTTGCGTATCATATCAAAAATAGATCGATCAACGGAATATTTTTTTTACCCAGACAAGTTACTCTACTATTACCTCATTCAAATCACACTCAATAGAACAGTACTGCACTAATATCCAAATTAACCTAGATAAAAAAGTTTCCCTTTTTAACAGTTCGCATCTATAACTTCTTTCTGCTCTTCAATATACTCGATAACCCCACCTACACATCAACTTTTTCTTTTCTTTTTCATACCTAGGGATTCGATTATGAACATCGTACCAACTTCATGGGACCATTATTTTAGCTTCAATCTGTTAATCATTTGCCTTCTTTTTTTTTTAAAAAAAAAAAAAAAAAAAGTATGCTATTAAATTACACATTCCGTAGAGCTAGGCAGAAAGTGAAGCAAAAATACATACGAATGGACCATTTTCTTTGTTGTGTGAGATGCAAAGATTGACATAGAGAAAAGGTTAGCTCTTCTAAAGCTGTCCTCCGCAGCCTTCCCTGCCCTGCAAATTGACATACACGTATCAGTAGATCGATGGGGCTTCCTTTGACCTTCCACTTATATGAATACAATTAATTGTTTCTGCATAAAGTGAATAGTATACTATAATTCTAGCTTTCACTCTTATGTCTACTAATCAATTTTAAGGAAATGATCAAGTTGTTCAAGGAGTAAATTTGTTGCAATGATGAGCTTTTTAGAGGAAAGATGATCTAGTCTTATCATCTTTATCGGTTTAAGCTTGACTTTTTTTCTTACATACTTTGAGTTAGTATTTAAAAAAATTTAGCTTTTTATATTTTTCTATCTATAAAAAAAAATAAAAAATCAAACTGTTCTATTTTTTAATGCTTTAAACCTTTTTATTAGTCAAGGCATCAATACTACTCCCAGATAATTATGAATGCTGTATTCTCTCTCTCTCTACATGAAGTTTGAATCTGAAACCTTCTCGGTTTATGATTTTGATAACATTCAGGTCATTCATGAATCATTTAATACTTTATATTTATGTCAATTTCATACATCATTGATTAAGAATTACAGGCCAATTTTGAAGCAATATAAATTATTCTACAAGCTAATAAAAGAAGCCATGCATGGACAGATATGCAGCTTGCGGCTATCCTTTTCAAACAAAATTTTAGAATTTCTCAGTTGTTGCTTTTAACTGGGTCTTGACAATTAGGTTGTGGATGAAATTGTCGTGGCCTACCATTATATCAAAGCAAGGTAGGCAGACTTGACCAAGCAAACACTCATCTATGTCTGAAGCACAATATCATATCCTCTAACCTCATTCCCCACAGAAAAAGGAGGGGAGAGGGAAAGAGAGCAAAAAAATAGGAGAAAGAGACCAAAAACCTCCTCTCCAAAGGAGTCCCACATCAGGGAACCATCAGTAAATAAACTAACAAAGGAGAAAGAGATGTTGCAATAATTAGATAAACCTTGGAAATAAAGACAAGTGCCCATTGATTAATTAAGATCTAAGGTGAGAATTAAAGGAAAAAGAATGCAGCCAGTTAGTCCAAGCTGGAATATATATTCTTTAATTCAACATTGCCTCTTGTTGAATCCTGCCCAGCATATGGTATACAGCTGTTGCTATCTCATCCACTGAATTCAGCTTGCAGTCATCTTCTACCTGTATGAAAAGTTTCAAACACAAACTAATTTCAACGAACAAGAGAAGAAAAGTGCAAAAAGTGGCTGAACAACAACCAAAAGACAAACCTTTACACTGAGAGAATAGAGGACAATATCAGCAGTGGTTGTGATATTTAGGTGCAAGATTGTGAGACGCATGGTATGTAAACAAGAGACCATCTTTAAGAGCTGCTTTGGTCGCTTTTTTGATCTTATTTTGAGATTCGCATGGCTCTCCACCATTGTCACTTCTATGTCAGCAGTATCACTCTGAGCCTCAGCACTCACTTGCTCACCTACGGCCACAGAATTTGTTGAATACTGAGGAAAGGTGAAGAACTCTGAAAAGGGCATGGTTGCGCTGCCATTAGATTTCCCCTCCGCGGTTTCTTTCTGAGCACCAAGTAATTGTAGCCTCTGCTCAAGCTCCTTCACAAAATTAATAGCACCTCCAATTATAGAAGCTTGGTCACCCTATAGGCACACAAACATGTTAAATAAATTAAACCCAGTTCAAGAAACTAGGAAAATTTACAAACTTTAATAGAGAGAATTACAAGTACCCTTTGGACGTATGAATCTGGCATCAGAGAACGAAGAACAGAGAGATACTCATTCATTTGCTTTCTCCTATTGCGCTCCACAGCAATGTGAGTCATTCTCTGGTTCTCAATTTCTTCCTTGTTCTTTCGGTTTCTTGCACGGCGTCGTTTAGGACGTGCGACTATGGAAGTTGAACTGTCTAAGTTGATGGGCTCACTTGGAGTTGGATCGCTGGCAGTGGTGGTAGTCTCTGAGAGATTGGGATTGGAGAGATGCAATTCATTCAGGTGGGGTAACATTGATGATGAAGAAGAAGAATTCCAGTCTGCATAAGCATAATTGGTTTCCGTTTGGTTCTCGAGAAAACCAATGGTGCCATGATCTTCTTCTTGTTTTCCAAGGTTGAAATCGTCGTAAACCCAGTTGGTTCCTCCTCCTAACAGGGTGAAGAGGTCTTTGCCACCATAGCCAAATGGATCTGGTGGATAAACAACTGCTTCTAGTGCCATACCTCTCTCGCTATCTCTCTCTCCTTCAGGCGCACACACTAATATGTAGATATATATATATACCCACAATTCAATAATATTATTTTTCTTGCCCCCTTGAAACTCGAAAGATTTTAGAGATGGCGAACTCTTTGAGAGGAGCCTTTGGGCTTATAAAGGACAGGACCCCTTCAAGTCAAAAAAAAAATGGTCACCACTTCATTGCACGTGAAGAAGAATTAAATTTACTTGGCAGACACAACACAATACATATTCAAGAAAAAAAAATATATGCATTATGTAGGAAAAATGTTGGGTGTATGCTCTTAGTGAACAGCCCGTATATATAATTATTTTATATAGATAAAACTGTAAACCAAAATAATTATGAGAGATAAAAAACATAAAAATAAATTTACACAAATAAACATAAATATATGTATAAGGAATAGAATATTCAAAATATAAACATATATGTACACTTATATGAATTAAGTAATATTATTTTTTTATTTTTTATTTATAATTTTACACTTATAAATAACTATTATACATTTGATATAAAAATAATTATACACTAATAGGAATACACATAATATTTTCGCTGTGAATTATTGAAGTTGTAGTAAAACGACATAGTTGCACTTTTGCAACCCTGACCCGTCTTGTGAAATTTTGAATGAAAATGATATATGTAGAGAATAACATTGTATTGTAGTTGCTCAATACATTAGAATTGCACGCCACTAAGCTTATTTCTTTTGCTACATGTAATGTAACTATTTTGTTATCACTCTCTCTCTCTCTCTATATATATATATATGTGTGTGTGTGTGTGTGTATGAACCTCCATATTTGTTGCTCCATCATAAACATGAGAACGTAATAAAGAGCATTGATACTTTCATGCTCTGATGAAAGCATGAAAATTCAAGATGTTTGAAAAATGTAGGATTAAATATCAAACACCAAAATCACATGTTATAATTATATGGCATTGCTTATTTCATTAATTTTATATCTGGGTGCAATGAGTTCCTGCAGATGCCGTATCAGTATATATGCTACTAATAAGTTAACGGTTAACGCTATAGTAGGACATGTGATGGCGTGTAAAATGTAGTAATCATTTATCAACATTCTTCGCACAGTTTTTTCTCTTTTTAAATTATTAAAAGAGAGAGAGAGAGCTTCGCTCATTAGGTAATAATAGCTAGCTAGGGTTGGAAGTACTGGTGAATGAAAAAGAAGACATCCAAGGCTGATATATATATATTCAATTCATTCAGAGATTCTTAATTATATAAAAAGCTTGGCAACTTTGTCGAGAGAGAGAGAAAGAGCAGAAAACTTTCTTTGTCAGAAATTTGCAGAGAATCAATCCATGTGCAATTCGAAACAAACATGAACAACCAAAGCTTCCAAACAGGGAAACTTAATTTACCTTCCAAACTCAACTAGAATTACTGATTTCAAATATCTATCACTTTTTCTTGTTTCAATGAGTCACATTAAACTGATTCACGCCTTAGTCAGTGTCATCGAGGTTTGAAAAGAGAGGTTCCACTTCCCTTTCTCAGCTTACTGTACGTACAGGACAAAAGCAAAACTAAATAATTAAGCCAAATTTAGAGATAATCAGTGTATTTTGAAATTAGAAAATTAAACATGCATGGCAACTCGATCGCACTCAATTAATTGATAGAGTATGCTAAACCTAGCTAATGAATTGAAAAACCATTAAAATAAAATATTAGACCCAACTGGCAATGAACCCGAAAGCACTGTTACATATATACACACACACACACACACACACACACATATATATATATATATATATATATATATATATATAATAGATAATAGATGCAGGCGTTGAAAATGAATTAGTCTGCAAGAAGAGTACAATATTAATATCGATAGCTAGGTAGGATTAATTATAAGCTTTTGAATGTTTTTCCAATGATACATGATTATTACTCAGTCCTAAATTAATAGAATATATAGTACATAATTAGCTTCTTGTCATTTGCATGTCAAGACAAATAATCATTATGTGGTTAAAATGCTTCTAACAAAAATTGTACTGTGGCTGCCTCTTTCCTTAGAGGATAAATATTAACTGTTATTAATTAGCGGATATAATTAAATGAATGGTTTAACATATTTATCAATGTATTAGCGTGTGCTCGATGGCGGACATATATACATTATGAATCTGTTCCAAAATGCAAATCCAATGAATAAAACGTATACTATACTATAGTATTAGATAAATAAATACATACGCGCATACTTCAAAAGGAATGGAAATTGATTAATGCATATATTGAGTTAACGGGTAGAGTAAGAGTGTATTAATTAATTAGCTACTTAAGCCACTAAGCCTAATCTAGAGTTATTATACTGTGGGAGATTAACATATAAGTGATAAATCGTGAGTAGCCGTTATGATCAACGAAGCAGAGTCAAAGATAAAAAAAAAAAAAAAAACTAATTAAAAGACATTAATTGAGTAGGTAAATTAATGCACGCTGTATTACAATTATAATGAATCAAGATTAGCTTAATTGATCCACGAATGTAGTTAGGGCTACGAGAGATTATAATTTAGGAACTAGGCCGGTTGATTTTGAAGACTTTATTACACAGGTCAATTAATTAATAATTATATATGCATGCAAGTAACACCGGGCAAGCATATATATATGCTTGTTGAATAATGAAGGAATGGATATATATAATGGAAGTCAAATTGCATATGCATTTTGATTGGCTGCTTAATCGATCATCATGATTTTGGCAAGAGGAGTCTTATCGTGCATAGGCATATTAATTTAATTTAAGTGTTAGCTAGCTCTTAGTAATTTGGTTAGTTATAGATTTTGAGCTGAACATGCCGCGTTTCTGAGGGAGTGGGTAAGTGGTGTGTGGTGGCTTAGGTCTTACCCATAGGCTTTGAAGACTGAATCAACAACAAATCCGATGGATCGATCGATCGAGAAAGAGTTAATTTGGTTCACTCGTATAATATCTTGAGATAATTAATAAAAGATATGGATGGATCAGAAGATTTGTCTGTTTGAGGAAACAACTGGGTTTTGATTTCAAGGATTCAGATTTTGTTGTTAACATTGCCCCCACAAGGACGAAACAAAATTACGCTCACTGGTCTACTCTCTCACCTTATTAGTTTGTCCTTTATGATATCCAGGTAATGTATCAATCTTATCCTAATGTATAACAGCTAGCTAGCTAGCTTCGGAACCAGGAATCAATTATCATTGACATATAACAATATTAACAAAACAAGTTCTACATGTTAATTGCCCCAAAGATAAGATAAATTAAGGATGTCTAGTTTCGATTACCAAGTGTTCCAGGATTTGAGGACTAGTTCCATAACTGACCATTCTAAAAATGCAGGACAAAAGGGGTTTGTCACACCACTGCAATTTAAGCTGCGTGCTATATCATAAATTTCTGTATCAAATAGAGAAATTGACACCAATCTATTAAAACTGCAGTCTCGGACGTATTTTGTGTAGGATCTATATATGTGTATAGGAGTGTGAAAGGAAAAACAAAAAAACCTTTATGTATATATGGATGTAAAACAATCTAATAGAAAAGTACAGATCAGTAGCTAGAGAACTCCTTGCTTTATGTTCACTCCATATATTCAACTGTTGGAAACAGAAAAGAATTTGAAAGACAAAAATTTGATTATATGTATTGCTTTTTAATTATCCATTGATCATGTGAAAGCAAACCTAGTTGTAGGTCCTAATAATCAATTCAATGCTTTAATTGATGTGGTTTAGCCGATGAACCAGACCCACCTGAGTCAATGTCAATTTTAGAAGCCAATCAATGTCAATTTTAGAAGCCAATTCAGCAAGAAATCGAATCAATTGCAAAAAGGCAAACACTTTCTTCCACAAAACTGAACAGCCAAATCATTTTCATTCGTCCATCAAATTCTTGTTCGACCGCCCACAATCCTTACATTACCACCTTGTTTGCGTCAATGCCAAATATACCTTAATGTTCATTATAGTAATTATTACCATCCTCATATTATATAGGGATTTAACTTTTCTACTAGCATAATTCTATTTTTTTTTTTTTAAATATCTTAAATGAATAATTGAAATTATAACTCAACGTGTGAAAAGTCGTTCATTAACTTCAAATGAAATTATTTGAAGGCTTTTGATATCCCCAGCTGATTGCAACCTTATTTTCTCCAGTTTTTTATGAGACACAATTATACTACAGGGAATATTTGTGACATAAGATATCTTTCATTATGCATATATATTACACTCTGAGCACACAGAGAAAAAGATTATATATGGATTAAAATGGATGAGATAAAAAAAGATTATATACGCGCAGTACATATTAAATCCATGATAGTAATTAATAACTAGTAATTCAACAAAGAGCAAAAGTCTTTTAATCTTTTAAATTTCATAAAAATGTCTTAGGAATAATTATTATATGCATCTGTTCTATGTTTTTGAAGTTTATATAGAATTTTGATAGAAGTAATTTATGATTGCTTATTGTAGCTAGGGATAAGTTTATAGTATAATTTTTGTTTTTAAAGTAAATTGGACAGGGACACTCAACTATTTAATATTTGGAATTAGCTCTTGTGAAGTGACTGTTATTGATACATCTAATCTACTCCTTTGGACTTTACGTAAAGGGATGAATTTACCTATACGCTCTGTAAACTACGTGCCGCGATCTGATTCATACGTAAAGAAGGAGAACGTTGTTATATATATAGAGGTGAGACCCAGAACCCTAAACCCAAAATGCATGCATGCACATACATTAGGGGAAGGTGATTGGAAGTGTTTGGCTGCGAGAAAACATTAAAATCTTTACTTGATTTGCGTTTGCCGAATGCCGGAGACTGTTTGATAAGACATAAAGAAGTAAAATTGTCATGGTGTGTTTGGAATATCACCTTGATACATGATTCGGAGCCGCAGACGTGGGAGTGGCACCCACGTGACGTAGTTGCATCCGACATCACAATACTGGTCCCTCAGTCCGGCGGAGCAGAGAAAACAACGGCTGCAGGGAAAAACCACTTTGTCAAAACTACAACTGGTTTCAATTTTGACATCGACGCGGAGATGAATGAATGTATCTACGTGTCTATGTTTCAAGAGAAATTACTCCCGCCCGGTAATAGCAGACAAATATTTCTTAACATTCAAATGTAGCATGTAAGAAAAAATAATGGATAATGCTAATTAGTATTTGGCTTTTCCTTGATTATGATTATGATTATGATTATGCTGTAATAATTGTTGCTTTTGAACCTGAACAAAATTAAGAGAGAGGTAGGTAGGTAGACCGAGCCAATGCTCATGTCCATTCCTGCCTCATACTCATATTGCATCTGTTTTTTTTTTGGGCCCATATTGAACTTGACATCGCAAAAAGTATCCTTTCTACTTTTTGGCGATACCCTTTCTCTTTTTTATTTGATTCCTACAACTCTTCTTTCTCTCCTTCTTCCTCTGCCTCTGCTATATATATATATATATCAGTTGTGTTAAATAGTTTTATGTAAATGTCATGTTACAGTTTGGTTAAACCAATTAAGTACGATGGACTTAAAAACAAGAGAGGAGGATGTGAATCAAAATGGATGGTTTATGTGTGGTATTTTTATGCATATACATTAATTCATTATCAAATATTATAGTATATATATATTACTTGGTCAGGCTCCCTCTTCAATCCACAAGAGCGCGTAAATTTTTTCTAGGAGAATGATTCAACTTTAAATTCTCGCATCATTTCATTCATTATTAATTAATCTCACTAAATCGGCTACTTAAAATCCATCAGCCTCCATGCTGGGCTTGCAAACACTAATGTCATGTCCACTAGCTTCTCTCTCTCTTAACGTATTTAACAAGCCCGCGGTATTGGGCTCCATCTGTAATTGGAGGCCCATAAGAAGGTAATCATAAATAAGAAATTCATTTTTAATAAATTAATAGCTTTAAGTAATAATACATCATCGTATTATAAAACCTCTTTCAGAAACTTTAGCTATTTTTTAAGTATGTATTATAATTGAAAAGCCTTGTAATATATAAATAGTGATATTGTCATAGAATTAATTGAGGTAGGTGTCGTAAGAGCTAACTTCATCTCTCTTTGCTTCTGGAAAGTTGACTTGACGAATAACTCCTCCTTTCTTTTCTTTGACCTTTTCAATGATCGTAATTATTTTCTAGGAATGAATTTGGACCCAAAATATTTGAATTTCCAGTTAAAAAATAATAATTTAAATTTCAATAGGAATGTAATGTTATATCTAGTCAAGTCAACAGAATCCTTTACTGACCACTTTTTTTGTTTTTATCACAAATAAATGAAATGAAATTAATGTTCTGAACAGAGGCAGAGGCAGAGGCCGCGTTAGAGCTATAACATGGTTATGCATTTGCCGTTTTGGCTGGGCGCGCGAGGACGAGGACACTAGTGTTTTTTTAGAAAACGTGGTTTGATGCCTCGATAAAAGACAATTGGTAAAAATGTTGAATGAATATATCCAACAAAGCAGAGAGTCGGATCCATTTTCGCCCAATTGAATTATTGAGAATATATACTATGATATGATTTTCAAGATGAGAGACAAAGAGGCTTATGTATATATGTATGCATGCCAACATGATCTGTTAGGGTGAGGGATGTTCCCATTTTATTGGAAAAGGAAATAATTGAGGGCTATCATCTAATAATTTTGTTATTGCCAAATTCACATAAAATATTTTTCGCCTGTTGTGTTGTTACAATATAAAAATATAATAGTACTATAACTATAATACTAGAGTAGATGCTTAGTTCAAGATTGAAGGGAATCAAACGGCGTCGTGTTATTCTTCGCCTCCAAACCAACGCTAACTTGGATTTTATAATACTATATTTCCATTGATTTTGAATCTCGGGGGGTAGGGACCCGACTCCAACTGGGGGTGTTTAACGTGCTGTTTCCATCTTTATTTAAATTAAATACGGTCATCAATCAAATTCATTGCTTGACCAAAACGATCATTCTTCTAGAAGACCATCCAATACATTGTTGACTTTGTTGCCTGTAGGTTTCTAAACTATTACTTATCAACGTATCGTTCTTCTTATCCACAAAATAAATAACTCTATTTCATTGATCTTCATCAATAACTTGCAAGCGTATATATACAATTTTTTTGAGATTATTAGAGTATCTCTACCAGTGGAATTTCAAATTTCTAAATTTATTTTATGTTAAATAAGTCAAATTATAAGTATAAAAAATTTATATGTATATATTTTATAACAGATCCAAGAGATTATTTGGTTTGAGAAATGTTTTGATTTCATTTTCATGTATGAATTTCATACAAACAATTACTTTCATTTTTATTTTTTATTTTGATAGTAATTCAACATCTCATAATTATCTTCAATGGATTTTATTAAATTTTCACTACTAAAATTGAAAAGAAGCATTTAAAATTATAAAATTGGAAAGATATGGATTAATATATATACACACAGATGATATCAACATTTTTAAACTTCCCATAAAAAAAAAAAAAAAGAAATTGCTCCATTTTCTTGGGAAGCTTCCGAAGCAGTCTGTTTGTCCACATGTACATGGCCTATGACCGATCTCGGACATCATTGTAGACCAGAGTGAGCAGTCACGTCTAACAATCTGACTCTGAGCTTGCTCCGTTGGCATACCATAAACTCTATGATTTATAAACAAATCCCTTCCTCGCTCTCCCCCACTCACGCGGCTCCCCTCTACGCCCTCCTCTCCACTCTTCTCTTCCTCTTAAACCCCAAATTCGGTTAAAAATTGAAACAAGAGGGGTTCGCGGTTCAGAATACACAATGAGCTTCAACTGTTTTTCGTCGATGAATCCACTTAGATTCAATTCTGGGATTTCCCTATGCCTTCTCCTTCTCCTCCTCCTCTCGCCGGAGATTCCGTCTGCCAGAGCACAACCCGGAACTAGTGCCGAAACCGACCAGTACTACAACCGGTTCAGCCCCTCCTTGGCTATCATCATCGTCATATTGGTTGCGGCTCTTTTCCTCATGGGCTTCTTCTCCATCTACATCCGCCACTGCGCTGACTCGCCATCCAACAGCGTTCGACCTCTCGGCGGCGCTGCCGGCCGTTCCAGGCGCGCACCCCGTGGCCTTGACCCTGCAGTGATTGAGACGTTTCCAACTCTTGAGTACTCTGTAGTTAAGATACATAAGATTGGGAAAGGTGTACTGGAATGCGCCGTATGCTTATGCGAATTCGAGGACACCGAAAAGCTGCGTTTAATCCCAAAATGCGACCACGTCTTCCACCCGGAGTGTATCGATGAATGGTTGGCTTCTCACACCACCTGCCCCGTTTGTCGAGCTAACCTCGTTCCCCAACCCGGCGAATCTGTACACGGAATTCCGGTTCTAAACGCCGACGTAGATATCGAAGCACAAAACCAAAACGAAGCCGTTGAAACTGCACCGGAGCAACAGAATGCGGAGGTTGACCGTGAACAACCAGAGGCGGAGGCCGATCGGACGCTGAACCGAAACCGTACGCGGAGGTCTCGGTCCAGCCGGACACGAAGGTTCGCGTTTCCACGGTCACACTCGACCGGGCACTCACTGGTCCAACCGGGTGAAGACACGGAACGGTTCACTTTGAGACTGCCGCTGGAAGTGAGGAAACAATTAATAAACCAGAAATTGCAAAGGGCCACGAGCTTAGTAATCTTGCCTAGAGAAACTAGTTCGAGGCGTGGCTATCGCAACGGCGGTGAAGGTAGTAGCAGGGGCAGATTATCCCGGCAGTTTGACCGGGGTTCCAAATCAGACAAGTGGGTTTTCACGATGGCGCCGCCCTTCTTAGTGAGGGCATCATCGATTAGGTCTCCGAAGGTGGGTAACAGCGCCGGTGAAGGGACCTCCACTCAACCCATCGTGCCGCCCTCAACCGAGTCCACGCGGCCGCCGGTTTAAAAGCGCCTTTGCTTTTCTTTTTTTTTTTTTTAATTTAACGAAGCTTTTTGCCCACGATTTTTTTTTTTAACTCCAAAATTTGTACAAATTATGTATAATATTTTTTCCCTAAATTAAGGCTCAGTAGATCATCAATAATCCATTAAATCATAATCACGACTTGAAAATAAAAATAGAAGAAAAGAATTCTGTTGTTTGTTTGATGTTTTTAGGCTTTTTTTTTTTCTACCAAATAAAAAAAAGGAAGAAAAGAAAAGATAAAGAACGGCGGTGTGTTGGGTGCATATCAAGCAAGAGAGAGCGTGAGCCCGGAAACTATATTTGAGTGCAGTGGCGCACGTTTGACTTATAGGCTAGCAGACTAATCAATTGCCATGCTTGGGGTGCCTAATTAAAAGATTTAACCAAAAGAAAAATAATTATATCTATCATATCAAAATAATAATAATAATAATAATTTAAACAATTGACATTTTTTTAAAGTTGGTAATGCGAATCAATCAATATTGCTGTGCGAAAAAAAAAAAACAATTCTCATTTTAAATTTAGATTCCTTCGTCCATTTTTGTCCAAAAAACTAAAACTAAAACTAAATAACCTATTTTGCCTTTTTAAATTAGTGTTAGATATTCCGTAGAATTCACTTCCATTTTACACGTGGACTTTCTAGTTCTATAACCTAATCGCGTTGCCACAAAACTAGAATAATAAATTTTGAGCCGCTATTGTTGACCATTGTATTGTATAGTATAGTATATAGACAAGTAAATTTTGGAACCATTCCAACGGTCAACTAATAAGGTTGCTAATTATCGTATTCGGTCACCTCTGTGGCCAAAAACTTCAACAACCTATCAGCTGCCAGGTGAGACGTTAGTTAATTTCAAGCCAGCTTCCTTTCAAGTCTTATCAATTGGTATACATCATATGTATTCATTTTCTGCCATTAAGTTATTCCATTTCCATGATTCCCACTCAACAAACAAGGCGTGACTAGGTCACAGTTGAGAAGTTATAAACCTTACAGCCCCTGGACTTTTCCCTGGGAAAAGAAAAAAAGATGAAGTTGCATTCCTTAATAAAAACATGTTTGGTTTGTAAATATAAGGAATTTAAATTACTTAGCAAAATTTGGAACAATGTCAAGTCTTTCGTACCCCCTATGAAATCCTAGCCAAGTCCAAGATTTGAGACATATTTGCCTTCTGGGTTTGTGAATCCTGTACCATACCAATGGGACCTCCATGGATGATCAAATAACAAAGAACCAAACATATTTGCCTTTAGCCTCCCTTGTTGGCGACGAACCAGACAGAACTAGACGAAAGTTGCTTCTTACCACGGCGAACGAGGGATAAACCAGACGACCAAGCTTACCTTTTTTTATTTTTTAAAAAAACTTTTTCATTTTATTTCAATATTTTTATATTTATAAATAAAATAATGATTTACTAGATGCACTTTTAAAATGTATTTTATTTTAATAGATATTTTTAATTATGAAGGACATTTTAATAATTACATTTACTTACTCTCTTATTCCTTCAAATTTTGGTCATATCAAATAAAATTATGCTAATCAATTTATATTACTCGTATTCCTTTTCCCATTCATCTCTTAACAATTTTTTGTACCAGTACCATAGGAGCTGTTATTCTTAATTGCTCTGGCTTTGCCATCCATCAATTATGAGCACAGCAAATAAAGCACTACCCTATCCTACCCAGAGCCAGTGGCTCCCTTTATTAGTGATTCCAAGCGGACTTCACGAAGTTTCTCTGTACTTGCAACTACTTTCTACCTATATTTCCGTAAGTTTCCTTTATCAGAATCTCATCACATATCCCTTTCTCTTTGTGGATAGAACTGGCAAAATAGGCTAGGATCGGTCTCATTTTACTCTATAAAAATCTGACTATGGGTAGAAAAATTAAGCTCAAAAAAATGTTGATATTTTTAGCTTGAATCAATAAAGCCTGATACCTAGTAAATTTTTTTTGCAAGTTAACTGATAAGGCCCGGCAAGCTTGAGTTGTTTTTTTTTTTTTCTAAAAAAAAAAAATTCAAACTATATATATATATCTTTCTAAATGATAGTTTATTGATCCTAAATTTCTTTTAAAATAATTATTTGTGACTTCACTTATAAGGAGTAACACACATTGAAGAATCTTTTTTTGCATTAAACATGTTGGTGTAAGAAACCTTATCCGGCCTTACTGTTTGTTGATTTATGGAGTAGATCAAAACCAGGGTGAGCCTTTTATTTAACATATTGAACCCCAATAGGTTTTCTGGTAAATCGGATTGGCTGCCTGCTGTTGCTACTTTATCTTGTGAATCAAGCACACATAATAGGATGATTCTCTTAGGCGCAATAAGAAAAAGAGAATGAAGAAGCAGGAAGTGAGTAGCATTTAATGTTACTTTACAAAGCTTTGAATAATCTAATTTTGGTTTAATTCCCGTGAATAATGCTGCAACAAGATGCAGTTGTTGCTTGGCGCTAATGGCAGGGGCTTGCTGTTTGTTTTTGAAATCTCAGGGAAGAAGAGGAACTAACATAGGAGGGATTTTTAACAAGTGGTATCAGCGATTGTACAACATCTGTCATAAGTGGTCTGTAATCTGCTTCTGGCTGTATGCACATTGCTGCAATGGCAGCTACCTATAAACCAAAGTAGTAGCAGGAAGCGAATTTTCAGTTGCCTAACAGTAGTAGCAGGAACGTAACAATAATGAAATGAAGCTGACCTGAATTAGATCCTTCTTCGAGAATTGTCCTCGTAGGGCTGGGTCCATCATTTCGACCACTTTTTCTCTGTTAGTTAACCTTGGAAGAGCCTGATCAATAACAGGGAACCTAACTGTTACAATCTGATAACATAACATGCACAATCCAATAATGGAAGAGTTACTAACCCAAGAGACGAGCACATGCTCCCCAGGAGGCCGCTTAATATCAACCGGTACACGTCCGGTTAGCAACTCCAAAAGAACCACACCATAGCTATAAACATCTGACTTTGTAGTGAGCTTGCCGGTGGAAGCATATCTACATTTAAAATGGTTAAAAGAAAAGAAAAGACAAGTTGCTTGCGAGCAGTGTGTCCATGTGCATGGTTCTTTGATAATGTAGCAGTGGGGTGTGGCGTGTTGTGTAGGTTTAGGAGATAACTAAGGACAGGAAAGGTGATTCACAGATTATGGGAATGGGATACTCACTCTGGTGCAAGATATCCAGTGGTCCCCAACACACGGGTGGAAACCTGACCATTGATCTTCTCAGAGCCCCTCTTTGCCAATCCAAAATTTGATACCTTGGCACGGAAATTTTGATCCAGTAGAACATTGTTACACTTGAAGTCACGGTGAATTACTGGTGGGACAGCATGTTCATGGAGGAACTCTAGTGCCCGGGCGCAATCGAGGGCTATCCTCATCCGGGTCGACCAATCCAATGGTTGACTTTGATTGTGGATATTTTGTTGTAGGGAACCGTTGTGCATGAGCTCAAATATTAGGAGCCTATGGTGTTGGTCAGCACAATAGCCAAGCAACTGCACCAAATAAGGAGAGTGCAAGCGGCTTAGAAGATCAACCTGCAATAAAATATGTCATTTAGTCTTGGCCACCATGTGCAGAGAATTGAATGTGAGTTGGCAGATATGGGGTTTGCATCCCAATTTCAATGGTCCCCAATCTCATCCTAAATAAGACAAACAGATTATATGCTAATGCTGGTATTTTCAAAGTCAGGAATCAAATAAACTAAAAATTCATGTGTCCAGTTAAACTTATATTAGTAGATATTTTCCTGTATAATTAATCTGAGGTGACACCAGAAACTAAAACTTATACCGAGGTTGTCTTTTTGTAGGTTTTAAGGTCCTTTCCTTTCTTTTCAACGCTCAATTTTCTTAAGCAACCAACAGCTTTTAACTTAAAAAAGACAAAAACCAGTCTCTCCGAACAATCTGGTTAAAGGGATATGAAATCATTTAATGAAGCCCACTTACCTCTACTCTGAAACCTCGCTCTCCCTGCTTGTCTTCCCTGCTCAGCATCTTAATCGCTGCCAAAGTGCCGTCACTGAGGACTCCTCTGTACATCAAACCAAACTCACCTTTTCCAATCATATTGGCTTCGCTGAATCCGTCTGTCGCCAATTCTAGCTCTCTATACGTGAACACTTGGACTCCTCTAAATTTAGTTGCTGGTGTCCGGCTCAAATTTCCCCCATAAAAACACCCACCCTTCACGTCTACATTACAATGTTTTCAAAATTCAAACATACACAGATTAGCATTTCAATCTCAACCTCCATTGGAGGGCAAGTTTGATTATTGGAACAATGAGAATGGGTCAATTATTTAAAGTAAAACTAATGGTGATTGATTTTTTGCATAATCAATCGGTCATATCCTAGCAAGTAGTGACCATTGAGTTTCTATTATCTGCTCGACAAAAGAACTGTCAGAAATTAATAGCATGTGCAAGTGCAAGTTACCTGGGCTAGAAGTAATGTTTAACGCTGTTGAAGTCATGAACCTGCTACTTGGGTCTTGAAGTACTCTGCTGTCATCTTTGAAAGTTCCATTCTTGCTGGAGGATTTGAGTCGACGGAGCATGAAAATGATCAGTAAAATAGCAAATAAGACAATAAAGGATGTGACGGCTATGATGACTATGAGAATGGCTTTTGAGGGGAAATGGCCATGGTGATGACTATGGTTTTCTGAATTTATGTAAGTATGATTCTCTGTGGTAACAGTTGGTGGCCCTGCAGCTGGAGCAATAGTGTTGTTCAGTTCCATGGCCACCAAGAGCTAGGCAAGAAGGAAAAATGGCTTTCCTTTCGGGTGATATAGAAAGGAGGAGGGGGAGAGAAAGAGGAGTTTAGATTTGTTTATTAAGCAATGGTAGTGCAAAGATAGTCCGTGTTTCCCTTCCTAGAAGGTCATCCTCTCTCTCTCTCGTGAGTATAAATTCCAGCGGTTTGGTGAAAAAATAAAAATATAAAAAAACAAGTGGTTTTATCAGATGTCCTTCTTTCTTCCTTTGTCCCTTCTAGTGTATTATTATTATCATTATCATTTTTTCACAAGAGAATTGTCTCTTTCTTTGTATCAGAAAATATTGGAAGCTTTTGCTTTCAATCTAATTATTTCCTAATTATGGGCAGTCTTTTGAATCCAGCATGCATGCATATCATTTCCTGATCTCATTTTCTTTCAAAAAAACTAAACAAAAATTTGAAGTAGTGATTTTGGGTAAGCAAGTGTATGCTGGGTCAACTGGGTTCCACCGGCACCATGTAGAATCTAGGCACCATCACCAATAATATATCAGCCAAACTCAGAAGGGAAGAAATCAATGCGTAAACTTGCGCATTAATTCTTGTTGATTTTTATCTAATGAGGTCGTGTTGTGGGTACTAAATCATTTTCTGTTATCTATTTACTTAGTTTATTCATTTGGATTTGAACACTGAAGATGAGGCAATAAGCGTCGCTTACAGATACTGCAATTAACTTGGATTGCATTCGTTTCATATATTAATTAATTCATCCATTATCTCAAACTCCCGTCACTTTCTTTACATGACCTGACCTACCATTCATCTCATATTGATTCTCCTTCTTAACTAACACACCCTTATGAACAAAAACTCAGTAAATTCCTCCTTCGGTGAATTTTCCGATTCAGATGTGAACATCAGCTACAAGCAAAGAGATGGAGATAGGCGTTGAAGCAGCAAAAGATTGCACCCAAGTTGCAGAAGTTATTTTCCTTTAGTTGGAGATGACAGATGGGTGCGTGTGCGTGGGAATCAGGGAAGGTGGCAAAAGTCCATTGAATGAAACAAAACACTATCACGGAAGATTGCCAATCATAGGGCTCGAAATCACATGCAATTTAATTTGGTCCGAAGAAAAAAATGTCTCAAACTTTTCCTAACCCACTTCATGACTCGTTGGCAGAAACTATGCCTCAATTTTGGTATGGATGAAACCAAATATCCGTCAATAGGGTTACCGAGAATTTCTGCAACCTAAGGCAACTACCCTAAATATGTCGCAGTTGCTTTATTAATTACTCAACAACATCTAAATATGTCAATCAAATAAGATAATCAATGGGCAGCCTCTACTAGCATAACAAGAAAAACATTCACTCATGATGCAAATATCAATAATCCAATAGATCCTGTGCCGTGTCTCTAGTCCCTACCAATAACAATAATAAATCAATGATCCAACATTTTATTCTATTTTTTAAAAATAATTTCTACTAAGCACATAAGCTTCATCTTGAACATTAGGGAAAATTTATAATTTTCCTGACGAGGAGGAGGAGGAGAGTGACAACATATTGGACGTAACCTCTCAAATGACAAAAGTAGAAATATCATTAATCTGCAGGAGTTAGTCCTTTTCTTCTCTCTCCCTCTAAAAATTAGGTCCTTTCCTTTTCAGAACCATAGAAAAAGAAAAAAACCCAACTGTAAGTCACGCAAGTTACATTACGTCTTAGCTGGTATCTGTGTACGAACCTGCATTAAATACTACTAGGACCATGTCAACTGAATGCAAGATGCATTATACTCTCAGTCACGTTAAAACTTCGCTTTCAATTAAAATCTGAAATATGTATGTGGTATCAATCTTATACCATGTATATTCTACAAGCCAATAGAATGTTGTCTTGCATCAATACCTTGAACATTCTGGATAGCCATATCCTACATCAGAAAGAGCAACAGCTTCCCAGAAGAGCTTTTTACAATTTCACTACACAATGCTTTCAATTGAATATAGTCCGCGACACAGCATTGACACAAATTATAATCATGCACCCCCCCTCCCCAACAAAAAAAAAACAGAAAATCAGATGAATCGGTTTAAATTTGATCAATCATCAGGAAAGCCAAGGAACTTGTTAATAAGCTTGGCCACTGGTGTGGCATCACCTGGAGAATATGGAAGGAGAGAATTTAAATCCATATCTGCTACAGTTTGATGGAGTGTTTGAGGCCGAGCACAATACAAGTGCTTCCTGTCAGCAAGTTCTTCAGCAAGCTCACTTTGATGATTATCCATCAAATCTTCATTTACAACCACAATTAGAGGTTTACCCAGCCTTAATGTCTCAAATATGCTACCTGACCCTGCATTAGATCAAAACAGTTATATTCCTCTTTCCCCTAATCTCAACAAAATCGTGCAGTAATTATAATATCATATTATAATCGAGTCTCAGAAAAAATAAAATTTGAAAGAGAACTTGAACTTCCCTTTTATCATACATTTGTTTTCTCATTGTTTTTCCCTAGTCTGATCAGGGTATTCTTTTCATTTTATTGTTTCCCATTGCATGCTTTAAGGAAGTTGAAACTACATAAGCAGATGATAATATTACTGCCATCAGATTACATGTCCACGTGTATCATAATAATCTTGGCAGATTGGCTCAATGGAAAGCCCATAGAGTGTTGTCCACTTATGATGAAATATTAGGAAGGGATGCAGGAGTTTCTGCAAGCACAGGACCCAGGTACACCTCATTTAGTGATAGGAACAAGGCCATCACACTGTTTATTATGAATAACTCCACAGCTACTCCTCAACTTCGGAAGAGAGGAGAAATTGACAATTTCTTATTTATTCATAAATTAGCAGGAATGATATTAATCATGCTCATCATTACCTACGTGATACAAATCAATTCTATTTATTTAATATGGGCAATGTCCTGTATTTGTATGCCATTACTCATCATGCCCTCCCCTCATTTTAATCGTATACATCAATGTCTATGCTGGAGACAAACACAGCAGAGAATCTCAATACTCCCTCGTGTGGTTGTGATTGAAAAGTATGGTTCAAACAATAATCACTTCCACCAGCTTACGATGATTGGTACCACTCATTTCCTATTTCTCATTTGCCTTCTCTTTGGTCCCTTGAACAGTGAATCAAACTGACACACACACACATGCACTCAGTCACATTAATCCAATGGTTTCGTCATCCAACTTAATATGAAAGTGAAAGGACATCAAATATATCCAAAGACCATTGGCATAACAACTGCCACTCCTTTACAGACAAAGGAGTAGAATACAAGCCACGAGGACAAATAGCGGATAAATTACTGGTATAACTTGAAAATTATACTATAATTACTTAAAGAAGTAAAGAGGCACGAAAAAGACAAGCTACAAAGAGAAAACCTGCATGGCTGATGACAAGGGAAGCTGATCTGAGATGATCTGCAATGCTGGATGAAAAAGTGAAGTAGTCTACACCCAATGAACTATCTTCTTCAGACTACCATAAACAATAAGAAAAGAAACAGCCATTAAAATGGGGAATAATTCACAGAAGCAAAAGGTACTTTCTAAAACTGTGACTGTATAAAGAACAATTGCAGAAACACAAATATAAATTTTATATTTCTGAAAAATTCTTTCAGACTAGGTGTATTTATCTACGATTTTCTCCTAACATCAAGTTACTTTAGGAAGATCTTATTACATGAAATTTCTTTGCATAACTCATTATCTTTGATAACTCATTATACCATAGATTTCTAACAAGCATTTTAAAAAGTAAATGCGAAAAGCATATAATGAACCTTAACTGGAAGTTTCTCCAAAATATCTCCTCATCTTTAATCTCTCAATTCCATTTAACACCAGGACGGTCCATATTTCAGGACATGGCATTATTAGTTATTCAAATGTGAAGTTAATCTAATAGTTCAACTCTCTATGCCTTGACATCAGATTAGAGAAGGAA
Source organism: Bauhinia variegata (assembly GCA_022379115.2). Taxonomy (NCBI): domain Eukaryota; kingdom Viridiplantae; phylum Streptophyta; class Magnoliopsida; order Fabales; family Fabaceae; genus Bauhinia; species Bauhinia variegata. The sequence goes on along the minus strand of CM039429.1, from coordinate 26,697,892 downwards.
AAATACACCAAAGTAAAAGAGAAAATTCAGCTTCAAAGTGTTACAGGTACCTTCGTTGGAACATAGGATCCACGACCCATTTGAATGAGAAGGTGGGTATATCCTTTTGCTACTAACTCTTGTTTAACTTTCTGAGAGTCTACTGCTCTCACAAGAGAATCAAAAGAAGTAGTCCCTACAGTTACAAAAACCCCTCTTCTTGTCTTATTATTGCCCTCAGCACCTTCCATTAAGAGTGCTTGATCACTTCTCCAGAGTGCAGATCTTGCTACAATCACCACGAAAAACAGTTAACTTCTACGAGAACAAATTCAGTTACCGAACTAAATATCATAAGAGGACAATGGCAACGAATGCCACTAAATAAATTGGGAAAAAAAAAAAACAAATAAAGGAAAGCAATGTAAGATTGCATAAAAAATTCTCTTGCTAGTCGAAAAAGATACAATAGACATGCTTCTATATTGCTCAGGTAGCATATACAATCTGGGAAAATCATCAAACACCGTGTAAGCACAAGCTCTAAATTTTTATGCCCTCAATCATTGATGATTCCCAAACCAAGGCCAAATTCTAATATGAAAAGCGGCGAAACCATATGTCAGAATGTACTGTAAACCATATAGATTCAACAAAAGAGAAAGAAAAATATTGTGTGTGTTGATGGGGGTTACTGTCTAAGAAATGCAACAAGAGCGCTCTACCCGGAATTACGAATCGCTGCGGTCGATGGGCTAATTCCCTAAACTTGTCCTTGAACAATGTTCGTCAAAGGCGTGAAGGCTCGGAGAAACAGAGGCAATCCGTGGAACGCTCGAAACAAGTGCACAGGATGATGTATCCAAGATTTCTGATCTAATCCAAACGATAAAAGCCAGAAAAATCTGCAACCGAAACGAGGAATGGCATCAAATCCAATTACAACCAATTTATAGAAGTATGTATCAGAAGCCACAAAGAAAAAATTACCACCAGCAGTTCTGAGAGGAGCACGACGCGAGTCAGGCGAAGTCTCGGCCGAACGACAAAGAAGATCTAAACGGCGCCGTATAAGTTGAAACTTACTTCGCTTTGTCCGGAGTGTTGTTTGGGACCCTGGGGCGACGGAGGGGACGGGGAATGGGGAACAAAAATAATAACTAAAATTATCTTATACAATTTTATTAATGCAAGGCCTACAAAATAGGAAACTTAAATTATTATTATTATTATTATTATGTACTAACAATATTAATATCGGCTCTATCTGTAATAATTAATGTAATTTGTATGATAATAATTTTAATCATAGGAAAAATATGATTAAGGAATTTTAGTCAGAGAAGAAAGTTTAATGAGAAAATTTTAGCATACACAAGTATTTGTTGTGACGTGTTAAAATAATAACGAATTTTCCTTGTGCCAAAGTTAGTCCAATTGTTAATTCATAGCTTGAAGTAGATGGATATCCCCATGCACATGCACATCCCCTAACTCACTCATGGAATTCCCTCTTGCATTTTTAAAAGAATTTTGGGGAAGGGAGTAATGATATCATCACACATGCTCTACTGTATTATGCCTATTCCCTCTTCCCTCACACTCTCTCCCATAAAATAAAATAAAGATTGGGAATCGAGAACACAACATCAGCCGCGACAAGCAAGTAACTGTTATGTGTCTGGGGATCGCAATTGCAATATAAATGAAACCAGTCAGTACCAGTACACTGTTCCTTCTCCGATGTGGCTCTGCCCATTGTTCTCTTCTCTGCACATCTTTTATTTTCGCCTTCGCACTCTAATAATTCACCTTGGTCCACCGTTGAAACTGATTATTCAACAACTACACTGTATCTCCAGCTCGAGGCCCTCTTCACTTCTCAGGCTTAGTGCCTAACGGCTGTCACTCATAAATCAAAGGATACCAAATTTGCTATGATCAGATCCGATTTATCAAAACCATGTGCTTTCAGTTGATTTATGCATGTTTCTAATTTCATTTCATTATTAATAGATATTAGATTCACTGTTAAATCACATGAGAGGGATTGGGATCATCAAGGTTAAATTAAACTATTTGTCTATTGCTTAATTTTTTAATTTAAAGGCTTTAATTATTGACTCTATGGATAGAAATATAAGATTGGTGTGATGTTAAAATAATATTTCATGTAAGTGACATCTAGACCATAAGTATGGGCATAGACAAGTGTTAAATTACTAGCTAACTAGCCTGCTTTTGAGGGTGGGAATCTTCCATTCCTCTCCTCTTGAGTTTGCCTAAACCATGTTCCGTTCAGCTAGGGAAATGGAATTGCCTCATTAACTATTCCGAAAAGAAAACTAAAGTACAATTTATATAGCAGTAGTTAAATGGTCAAGGTTTAGGGTGAAGAAAAAAAAAAAAGAAAAAAGAAAAGGAAGAAAGGAAAGCAGACCAACCCTATTATATCCTACTCTACAATAAGCATATTTGGAAATGTATCTACTTAGTGGGGTTCTTTTTTGTCACCTCACTGAAATCTTTTGTAGTTTATTTCGTATTCTAAAAGGATAAAGAAAAAGTTGATATGAATCATGGAGACAACAAATTTGCAGTAGGTTGGGCTTTTTACGACGACAAACGAAAAATAATGATTTTGGTTGCAAAAGCAGGGTTCAAACTGGCAGAACATAATTGTTCACTGTTCAAAATAAGAGCACTATTTTTGACTCTAGTAAATTAGCCGTATATGTCAGAGTCATCGGGATGGGTTTCAAGAGGTCCTTGCGTTTCTTGCTTTTACACCACCAAATCCCGTCTCTAGAATCATAGTTTTAACTCACTGACACCCTTGTCTGGTAATCCATGATAATGATACCACCAACATTGCCATTGCCATTGCCATGCCAATCCTAAATAAAATCCTAACTTTCAAAATACTACTTAACATTGTGTGACATAATCAAACTTGTCCAGTTGATGGAGAAGTTCTGCCTTCACGCAACCAGACTGTATCCATCAACACATATGTCAAAAGCTAAAAAGTGTTATCATGCCATACAAGGCCGAGGAGTGGGAGAAATAAGCTGTCAGACAGCGTCAAAGCTTGTTCAAGTTTTTCTTTTCCTTATTATAAAAAAACAAAACCACAAAGCCCAATTAATAGAGAAGCCATCCATCCTCAGTCGGATAAAAGGAAACCATGCAGCTTCGGCAACCGCCTTCTCTCTGAATTTGTCTGCGTGTATGACGAGTACGGAAAGGAACAAAGCCAAAAGAGACAAGTGGCTACCAACCGCCTTTCCCCACTCCAAAAAACCTAGTGTTTCCTCACTCTCTCAAAACTCAAAACTTTTGAAACCCACTCCCTCCCTTCTCTCTCCATCTCTTTCTTTCTTAAATCGCTCCCCTGTTTTTGAAACAGAAAAAACTATGAGTAAACAAGACTTAGCGAAAGTTCAGGTACACACTTCTGACCAATTTCGCGTTTCGTCTTCATAAATTAAGCTAATTGGGTCACTTTCGCTTTCTTTATTTCTTCCTCAACTCCTATTTCTTAACTTATACTGGCAATCTTGAAGTTCTCTCTTTTTATCTTTTTTGTAGAGTTGTCTTCTCAAAGTGAATATCCACTGCGAAGGTTGTGAACAGAAAGTTAAGAAACTGCTACAGAAAATCGATGGTACACACTCTAACATTGTTATTCATTAACTTTTTCGTTTATCCAATTCAACATAGATGTAGGTTTTCTTTTATTTTTCCCTAAATTCACCCAGTTCGATTGTCGTTTTGCATTTATGGGTAAGATTATTATTTGCAATTTGTTTGTTGTTGACTTTTCTGTTATTAATGTCTGTGTAATATGTGGTTGTTCAGGGGTGTATTCTGTCATTATAGATGCAGAGCGAGGGAAGGTGTTAGTGGCAGGAGATGTGGATCCAGCTAAACTGATAAAAAAACTCAAGAGCTCAGGTAAACATGCTGAGCTATGGGGTGCGCAGGCCCAGAGGGGCATGGCGTACAACCCAAACTTTCCGAATAACCAGTTTAAGAACCTACAAATTGATAATGGAAAAGGGGGGAAGGACAATAAGTCTCACAAGGGCGGAGCAAAGCAGCAGAGAGGAGGAGGTGCTCAACCGGCGCAATTCCAAAATAATAAAGGGGCTAAAGATCTCAAGGTGCCACCCAAGGAACAAAAATCTGTCAAGTTCAACTTACCAGAAGACGAATTTGATGCAAGCGATGATGGTTTTGATGAATTTGACGAGTTCGACGACGATTTTGATGATTATGACGACGAAGAGGAGGAAGAAAATTATGGTCATGGTCACGGTCATGGCCAGATGCACCATATGCCTGGCAAGATGATGCCTGTCATGGGTAACGGCCGTGGGCCACATGGGCCTTCTGGTATGATTAACGGGCCTGCCATGGGAAAAAATAAAGGTAACGGCGGTGGGGGTGGGAGTGGGAGTGTGAATGCCAAGAAAGGTGATGTTTTAGATCTACCCGTGCACACGAACAAGAATGGCAAAGGTGGAACTAACGATCTTAAAACTGGCAAAGAAGGAAAGAGAAACGACGGCGGTGGGGATGGTGGTAAGAAAAACAAGGGGTCCGGAGGAGGGAACCGTAATGGTGGAGGCGGTAATAAAAATAATGCCAAGAGCGGCGGTGGCTTGCTTGGTCGGTTCCTAGGGTTTGCCAAGAAGAGCGAGAAAGGTAGAGGAGCAAACGGTAGCAGCAACAAGAACAAGAAAAATGGAAACGATGATGGGAGTGGAAATGACAAAAGCAAGGAAGGTAAGAAAAGTGGAGGGAAATTCGAGGGCTACGATAGGAAGATGAATAAAATTGACGACGACGATTTTGATTTTGATCTCCCTCGCAATGGCAAAGGTAATGGTGACGTAGGCCAGAAGGGCCCAATGGGTCAGACGAGGAATATTCCGCCGGGGCAGGGGCTACCAGCAACGGCGCCGATGAACGGTGGGTATTATCAAGGGATGCAAATGCAACCTCCTCCGTATGACCAGCGGCAGCAGCAACAGCTACAGCTACAGCAACAGTACATGGCTATGATGAATATGATGCATCAACAACAACAGCAGCAGCAGCAGGCAAATATGAACAACATGTATCCACCGAATCCAATGATGCACGGAAGACCACAAGCACCTCCACATCTGTCTATGAATTACATGGGACCGCCGCCGATGCCGTCACATCCTATGGCCGATCCAATTACACACGTTTTTAGTGACGAGAACACCGAGAGCTGCGCTGTCATGTAAGATCGTGATCGGAATTGTAAATTAACACGGTCGTTTCGGTTACTAGTTTAGCTTAGAGCATTAGGGGTTTGATAATTAAGTTCAGTTTTGGTGTGGTTTTTGTCCCGAAGACGACATGTATTGGTGTCACATGGTGTTCCTGCAATGTAGAACTAGAATCTAGGGGCTGTATTAATGACCAAAAATGGGCCTCTCGCACATGTTGGTGATGATATTAAATACTGCGGAGTACAATATGACATGTCTACACCCACTCTCAATTATTCGCATAGTAATTAATTTGATACCCCGTGACTCCTGCCAGCATCTTTTGTGTTTTTTATTCACCTTTGACAATGATTCCTGCCAGCATCTTTGTCGTTTTTTCCTCTGCATCCTATGACAATGATTCCGCAGAAGTAACTTCAAAAGCCCTTTAGCCATCCAGATTTAGGCCTTCCCAGAAAAAAAGAAAAAGAAAAAGGTAATAGGTTATAAATAAGTAAGCACCGATGAGATATTATCAAGCGGGAACTTTCACTTTTGATGAAATTAAAATTATATTTAGTACAATTGTGGAGATTATGATTTCAGACATGATTGATTTCAACAGCTTATAGTATGGAAGGCCGATGATTTATATATGGAGCACGCGAAGGAAAAGAAAGAACTAATCTAATGCCATTTCTAGTCTGGTTCTTGCCTCTTTGTGCTTCTTTTTGCACAGATAGGTTCTTGTTGAGTTGAGGCCCTTTGCCCTGTCGCTGCCACGGGTTTTCTCGGCTGGAGTAACTGGGCCTCTATCAATTACAATGGGTAGCCGTAAATGTTCAAGAAACAAAATTGGGCTGGAGTAACTGTGTTTGGATTTCAATTTATTATTCATTATTATTATGAATATGCGGTCCAGATTGAGTAATTCACGGTCTGGATGAAATTAAGGAACCAACTTTGTCATATGGATATCATATCATATTATGTACAGGAAACTTTCCTCTCTGCCTGGGCTTGTGGGAAATAAGAATATATACGAGAAGCGCAGCGGAGCAAGAATCCAAGAAAAGTCAGTTACAAGAGATAGATGAGATCACGTGCATGAACTCCACGCGGCTTTCTATTCAAAAACTGCATTTGCATGCAAACTTAATCTGCCAGCTGCTACCGTTCATCTCTTCTCCGGTCTTGGCGCCCCACCACTTTACTCACTACATATAGACAAATTAATATAAACCGGCAACGATCTGTAGTGCGGTGCACACCCTCTGTATTACCAAAACTTGTGACGTGACGTTACGTTACGTTATGTGCTTCCCTTTAACCATCGCCATCTCCATAGCCCATCAAGCTTTCTGCTTTTTCGTCAATGGCTTCCAATTCCAATATCCTTCATCTAATATTCATCTTGCTGCCTCTGTTATGCACTTTCCCTGGCTCGTCTGAGTCCCATTCCAGTTCCAAACAAAATCTCCTCGTTTTACAGGTCCAGAAAGATTCTTCTACGGGTCTTCACTGGGCCTATTTCCACAAGAGAACTCCTCTAGTGCAGCTCCCGGTTCTTATTGACCTCAATGGCAAATTCTTGTGGCTTAACTGTGACACAAACTACTCATCCTCAACCTACGAAGCTCCTTTTTGCCACTCAACCCAGTGCTCTATAGCTGACGCCCACTATTGCCGCACCTGCTCCTCCGCTTCCGGACCCGGTTGCCATAACAACACCTGTGCCCTCATCTCACTCAACCCCGTCACTCGCCAAACCGGCATTGGTGAGCTTGCCCAAGATGTGCTCGCAATCAATCAAGTCACTGCTACTCGTGCTCGTTCTCATGCCTTCAAATCCAAACTGGGACCTTTGATCACAGTCCCACAATTCCTCTTTGCCTGTGCACCTTCCTTCTTACTCCAAAACCAAAATGGCTTACCCAAAAACCTTCGAGGAGTAGCTGGACTTGGCCCTTCTCCCATTGCTCTGCCAACCCAACTTGCTTCTCATTTTGGGTTACAGAGCAAATTCTTTATCTGCCTTTCTAGCTATCCCTATGCTAATTCAACTGGGACTGTGTTATTCGGGGACCTGCCTAATAACTTGCTTCCTGGCTTTGATGTTTCTCGTGATTTGGTGGACACCCCATTGATTATTACCCCACTGGGAGAGTATTTCATAAAGTTAACTTCAATTAAAGTTAACAAGCTATCTGTTCCAGTGTCTCTTTCCCCAATTAGCAAACATACTCTTGGAGAAGCAATGATTAGTACCACATATCCTTACACAGTTCTCCACCACACAATTTTTGCTGCTGTTACTCAATTTTTGGCTAATCAACTTCCAAAGGGAGCACAGGTGAAGGCTGTCTCACCGTTTGGGTTATGTTTTGATGCCACAAGAATCAGAATCACACATAGCAGTAGCATTGATCTTGTACTGGACAAGCCTAATGCGGTCTGGACAATCACTGGGGAAAACTTAATAGAAGAGGCAAGGCCAGGGGTGGCGTGTTTGGGGTTTGTGGATGGAGGGTTAAATCCTAGAGCTGCAATTATAATAGGAGCACACCAATTGCAAGACAACCTTGTGAGGTTTGATCTGGCCAGGTCAAGGCTTGGATTTAGCTCTTCCTTGCTCGCGCGTGCTACTAAGTGTGCCAACTTCAACTTCACCACCACCAACACCCCAAAGGGTGATTGATATCCAAAAAATCAAGTTTTCTAATTTATCAATCATGATGTTTATTATATTAAACATCTACTAATTGTACTTATAAAAAGGTGAGGTAAATAAAACATAATTTTGTCAAGAGAAATATCAGCCTATGTATTTTCATAATTATGGCTAATTTCTCTAATAACACGTGTTTTGAATCTTTGCAAGAGCTCCTCATCAACCACACAAAAATCTAATTAAATAATTTTTTTGTCTTATTTATTTTATTTTTTATTTGTTTTGTTTAATTTTAATTTTAAAATATTAATGAAATAAATTTATATGAAATAGATATTTAATTTAAATAAGTGGAGCGAGTAGATATTATATTCAATGCAGGTAGATATTACCATTAAAAAGAAATAAAATAAAATAGAAAAAATACAACTATACATATATAAATATATAAATAAAGAGGGCAATCGCCACACAAAATTCTAATTTACTCCGAAAAGCGACGTTGGTGTGACCCCACGGCCAGCAGGTGTGTAACGTACTCTACTTACTATTACCAGCAGACAGTTTCCTCCCAAAATCGGTCGTTTTCTTCCTTTCATCGATCGGTGCAGGCGCGCTGAAGTACCCAAAAATGCATTCTTTTGGATACAGAGCCAACGCTTTGCTAACCTTTGCCGTAATTATTCTTGCCCTAATGTGCGCCATGGCTTCTCTATCTGACAACCTCAGTTCCCCTTCTCCATCTGCACAAGTCCAGGTCAATTTCTTCTTTTGATTTGTCTTTTATAGATGTGTAATTCTATAGAGTTTGTCTAATTTCATCCAGTATGATTTTGATTGGGGTATGTTTGTATATGCGCACGTAGGTGTTGAAGATTAACTGGTTTCAGAAGCAGCCAAACGGGAACGAGGAGGTAATTGTTTTGGTTACTTGGGGATTCACTTCCGTTTCTTTTCTTGATGAAAAGTATTATGCAAGTTATTTTGTTATATTCAACCACTGCCTGCATGTACAGATATTTTGGATTGTCAAAGAATCTTCGACTCTTCTTGAAGGGTTTGATTAACTAATTGTTGATCAATCTTGTCATCATTTAAACCTCCTAGGAGTGACTCCACAGATTGAAAATGCTATTCCAACTTCCAAGATAGTCAACGGTGTTTTCTGAATGTTATTTGAATGATTTGGGGCATTTAAAGTATCATAAACTAGAGATGTGATAGAGGCCTGAACATTGGATATATAATATTGTTGGACAACTAGCACAGAATATAGTGGGAGAAATTTTCACAGTAAGACTGAAAGAGAAGAACATATGTCGATCGTCATGGTCTTTCAGGTTTGGCTATAACTACTTTTGGACCTAGGCCATGGACCATAGCTGTTGAATAAATCGTCTTATGTTTTAATTCTGTTGAAAATGAATCTCTTATTTTCTTTCCCTTTCGGTTTAAAGGATCTCGTAGTAATAGATGGGTCATCGTGTTCCTAATCTTACTAGGTCCAGACTGATATTACTAGGATGTTCGACAACTGGTGGTTACTGGGTGAATTTCCTTGTTATATCTTAATTTGTTTTGATCTAACCTGAATATGTGTCGAGTACCAACATCGGAGGCAATACGAAATTCCAAAATTCTTTTATGCGACTGGTGGTAGAATAAAATGACTAACATTTGTGACTACGATGACATATGAAGAAACTTCTAATTCTTTGAACTTATATAATGAAAAAGTTCAAAATCTTTGGAATTTGCTTTGATGTCTCATTTTCTTGACAACAATACAGAACTCTAATCTCAATCTGATATTTTATGATTCAATTTATTAATATCTTTTGCTGCTTACATGTTAAAGTATAGGTAAATTTGATTTAGGAACTAGGAGTACTATTGAAGTCAACGAGTTCCTAACTTGTGGATTTCCAAGGCAGTTGCTTTGAGTTCTCTTAATTTTTGCTTGTACGTGCGTTTATATACAAGTTTTTAGTGATACTCTCGGATAACTGAAACTAAAAATTTTCTGGTCCTTAGACACTGTTGTGCGCACTTTGGCGTGTCGCTTAAGGTTTCTTTCTTGTTTGCACGGCCCTAAGGAGATAATTACAGTTTTTTCTTCCCTAGACACTGAAACTAGCCCTTAGGAAGACAATTACAGTGTCCTATCGTGGCAAATTTTTTAGCATTAATACGATTTCATTAGCTGCGTAAAGGACTTCCGGCTTCCAATATTATATACTATACATGTATTTATTTCTCAGCAATTCCCCTCCCTTTTTTGGACAAACTAGACGCAAATGCCTGGCATCAGTTTTAGTTAATTTCAAATGCTCTGAACTTCATATTGCAGTTGCACAAGTGATCTTTTTCATTAGCAACCCTGTCATCAATCCTCACATGATACATTGACTTCTGATATTCAAATGTCTTCTTATTCCCAAGTTCAATTAGTGAAAAGACTTTCCATTCATGCAGGTTGGCATGACACTGAATGTATCGTCAGATTTACAGTCCCTTTTCACGTGGAACACAAAACAGGTTCTTGACTTGAATTTGTATAACTCATTACAATCCGTAATGATTGTTTCTTTTTGTCCTCTTTGCTTGCTGAAACTTAAGGGCATTCATGTCCTTCTTTCTATCACAATGTTGTCAATGACTAGTCATGTTTTTCCATTTAAATTGTATGCTTGCAGGTTTTTGTATTTTTAGCTGCTGAGTATGAAACCCTGAAAAATTCCTTGAATCAGGTAAGTCTTGATCAGTCTGGTGTCTGGATGCATGTTTGTTATATATCAGTTGTGATGCTAAAGCTTTAAGATGCCATTTTACAGATATCACTGTGGGATGGTATTATTCCTTCTAAAGAGCATGCAAAGTTCTCGATTCATACTTCGAATAAGTACCGCTTCATTGATCAGGTAGACAACGCTTCAAGGCTGTTATGACTAGTATGAATATGAATTACTTCCCAATTCTTTAGACAGTTAAATTTCCTACAATTACTTTTTTCCCATATTCAGGGAAGCAACTTGCGGGGTAAAGAATTTAACTTGACATTGCACTGGCATGTCATGCCCAAGACTGGCAAAATGTTTGCCAACAAATTAGTCATGCCAGGGTACCGTTTGCCGGAGGAATATAAATGAGGCTCTGGTCTGTCTCTTGTATTTTTAATGTTATTGCTGTAACTTTCTAGCCTTTCCTATAAAAGAATATAGGTCAGTTAAAAAGTTTAGAAAACTAGGATCAGGAAAGGAAAAGGATGGATTGATTCATGTTTGGGAAAATGGAAGTTTGATTACTCGCTTTTATTGGATAGCCCTTTGAGCTTAGGGTTTTGCTTTTAGAGTAGATATCTATTTTGATATTTATTTTGATCTTTTACACTTAAAATTTTAATTAAATTCATCTTTTATAGCTTAAATTTATCAATTTAGTCTATTATATTTTAAAATTTTTATTAATTTGATCTCTTAAATCTATTAATATTTTTGAAGTATGAGAGATTAAATTAATAAGTTTGATAAGTGTAAAAAATAAAATTAATAAATAATTTTGAAGTATGAGGGACTAAAATTGATAAGTTTGTTTGAGAGATGAAGTTAATTAAAATTTTAAATGTAAGAAATTAAAATAATAAATTTAAAATATAAAAATTTAAATTAATTAATATTTTAAATGTGAGAGATTAAAATAATTATTTATTTTTGTTTTTACCTATACAAATATTAGTAATTCTCTCTGGAAACCTTTGGAATTCTGACTCAATTGTTCCAAATTCTGGTTGCCAGCTTGGAACAGAAGTACGTGGAAGTCTATGCACCGACTTACAAATAATTTACTAATTTTTACCATAATTAAATTCAATATTAGCTTAATAATATGATAAATCTAACAATATAATCAAATTTTGGAAATATTTTTCCCCGTCAAAGGATGTATTATGCATTGCATTTGGCCTCTTTCATTCAATATACTTTTGATTTTGCATGCTGCCAATGTATGTTGACGAGTAAATCAAACAATCAGATAAAAAGGCGAAAAAAAAAAAATCAAACTATATTGGTACTTGCAATTATTATATATTGATAAGTAAAAAAATAATCAAATACAGCTTTCTAATCAGAACATTATTTAGAAAGATTAATTACACAACTATTTTAATTTGATCATTTGTATTATTGAATCTCTTTATATTTATTGATTAATGATTACTAAATAACTTTCAAATTCTAGAATAAACACATCGTATAAATTACTTTTGAAGGTACCCATTAAAAATTTATTTTAAGAGAAATTTTATAAAAACATTTTGTATTGGCTTTTTTTTATTTGGTTACTTTAAGACGGTGGAGCCTTGCGGTTGCGGGCTATATTAGGAAGAAAATAGTACGATACGACTGAGGAGGGACGAAGGAAAAGCCAAACCAGAATTGGTTTGAGCTTCTGATTTTCACCTTCTGTATCTCTCAGCTGGGTGTTTGAAAACCGAGGTAATTCACGTTGTATGGAATTCTAGTTTTGCTGTTTGGTCATCAAGAAATGCACACAATATTTCTAACATTGAGCCGTGAAATTATCACCTCTCGTAAGCTCAAGTTCCAACTATTATATTAAGCGCATTATAGCACGTCTCTAGGGTTCGGTAATCCGATATCGTGGATGCTGATTTGAGTTCTTTTTTTTTTTTTTTATTTATTTGCCCCAAAGGAGCGCTAACATGTTGAATTTCGCGGCAATTTGATGTGCTTTCCCTGGATTTTGCTTCCTTTTAAGTCATTAATTAGAGTTGGATTCCACAGGTTATGATGTGCGTTTTGTCTCGTGTTTAATTTGAATAACATGCTCTCTTTTCCCGTTCCGTTGGTAACAGTGTGGATAATTGTTCCTGTTTGGTTTTAAAAGGATGGTCATTGGATAGTGATATTGCTTTATATATTGCTAATTCGATAGCGAATCCTCTACTACTGTTTGCAGGTTTTACAATCCAAAACGACGAACACACCATCATTCAGATTAATCGGAGAAACTTTTCTTTTACACGCCTAATGGAGTAAATGTGAATCCAGTACTACATTGACTTCGACTTTAGTTATAAGCATATCTCAAGCTAAGATGCTTATGATTTGAACTAGGCTTACTTGTTTCTTGCTCCGTCTATTCGAGGAAAAGGCACATTAAGAAACTCTGACACTTTAGAGAAGAATGGGCAGTCAGATACCCACATGTAGTGACCGATTACGGACTAATTGGACACCAGTAATGGAACGCTATTTTATTGATCTATTGTTGGATCATGTGCATAGGGGCAATAGGATGGGTCGTACGTTCAACAAAAATGCTTGGAATGAAATGCTGACCTTGTTCAATGCTAAAATCGGATATCCTTGTGATATAAATGTCCTCAAAAGTCGTTACACTATCTTTCTGATGCTATTCAATGACATAAAAAATCTTCTTGATCAAGCTGGATTTTCTTGGGATGCAACCAAACAAATGGTGATTGCCAATGATCATGTCTGGGATGCTTACATCAAGGTGCACAGCTTCTTCACTCACATCATATTCTCTGCCCATGTTGCAAAATGAATTGACTAGTAGGCATGCAGGCAAACCCTAATTCACAATCATACAGAAATAAAGTGCTGGTGAACTTTGATGATTTGTGCCTGATATGTGCTCATACAAGTGCGGATGGAAGATACAGCTTGTCAAGTCATGATGTGGACTTCGAAGATGACGTTCAAGGGGTGAACACTGGTTTGTTTCTATCTACTTTTACATAGACTTCTGCGTTGATAAGTATTTCTCACAAGCAATGGCTGGATATAAGTGAAACTCTTTATTCAACACCACTTCACGTTAGTTCTTGCCATGACTTCATACATATTTATCCACCACTTTTTCTTGACCATTGAGAAATCTCCTTTCCCTATTTCTCCTAGCCTGGAATCCGCTTTCCATTCTCGAATCCTTGAAGAAGCGCAGTGCATATCGCACCTATACTGGATTTGGACAGTATGGATCCATAAAGACTCGGGTTGCCCTGCATCTAAAATGCTCATAGTTAGTAGTTAAGCCAAGCCCATTTTGATAATCAACTCTTTTTCTTTACCCTCCAATCTTCCTCCCTTGAAGGGTTGAGAAGCAATAAGTCAATCCATTTCTCAGCAAAGTAATGACTTTAAATATGCCATTGAATTTTGAATAAATGAAGCAACAGCCTGTACTGCTAATTTTTATGCCAGTTAAATTTGTGCTTTGAAAGGCGTCTGCTCTAAATGGGTAATGACTAATTAGATCCTCGAAATTATAGGTATTGCAGCTAACACTCAAGCCCCATTTACCAGAGATTGTCCAAATACGGATTGGACCCTATCAATGGACGGTTATTTTATTAAGCTTATGCTGGACGAAATTAAAAAAGGCAATAAGATCCATGAAAGATTCAACAGAAAAGCATGGGAGAATATTCTTAAGTTGTTCAACAAAAAGTTCCATTCCCAATATGACAAAAGCTTCTTAAAGCATCGTTACAAGAAACTTAGAAATTACTATACCGATGTAAAAGATCTACTTCAAGTAAAAGGTTTTTCTTGGGATGAAAAGCAACAAAGGATAGTTGCTGACAATCAAGCTTGGAATAATTACATCAAGGTATACTATATTTTTTGATTATGATGGTGGAATTCAGTTTCTAAGTATTTAAGTGTTTATGTAGGCACACCCGCATGCGATTTCCTATGGGAAGAAGACCTTGCTTAACTATCGAGACTTGGGGTTAATCTATGAACATGCTGTTAGCAATGGACATTGCAGTCACTTGCAAGAAGGTAAAAAACTATATGCGGTATGTAGAAATGAAATTTCTGAGGGAAGATATAGCCATTCTGCTTGCAGTGAAGATCTCAATGGTCATGGTCCGGTTTTAATAATGGGTATGCCTCTTCTTTTAGTCATAAGGATTCAGGCATGTTATTACTTCTATCTGCAATCAGAAGTAACCTTATTGGTGCCAAGGGATGGAAAAATATCGAAGACTTTTGTTGAATTAACATAATAAAATATCTGGGAGTATTTGTGAGGAGGAAAGCTGGAAAGGTTAAGCAAAAGTGCACATTCGGGAAAGTTTGATTGAGATGAGAGAAGTTCCTCATATCAAATTATCTTTGTTCATTTGGTTTAATTCTTTCATTATTTTTGGTAATATTCTATAAGCAACGTCTTTCGCTTCCGTTGCCAAGCTGTCACTGTTAAAGGAGCTAAAAGTTGAATGTATAAATGATCACAAGACATAGCCAGCTTTTCTCTCTTTCCCTAAATCTATAATTCAGAGATTACTGTCAAGAATGCTATTTGTGATCTCTGAATACTTAAAATGTCTAATAATTCATAATTTCATCGCGTTGTTATGCATGAGTCAAAAGTTGCCTGACTGTGATATGATGAACCCACACCTTGCTGGCAGAGGTACTGCACCAATCGAAACTTGAGCATCCAATAACACTTGTTTCATGAAACACATCCCTTTGTTCTGCGAAAGTAAACTTAAATATCCAAGTACAACTTCAGTTAAATTATTTTTCGCACACCTCTCAAAGTCCAAAAAGAGGTTACTGTCAGCCATGTGGGGGGTGGGAGGATGGTTCATTAGTAGGAGCGTGGGAGAATTAAGTATGAATTTTGCATTAGTGAGTCATATATTAATGCACATTCTGAATGCTTTTTAAATGACGCATTTGATTTACATCATTTCTGCTTTTTTGATGAGGACATCCAAGACCATGATATAAGTGGGTACTCAAGGACAGATTGGACTCCTTCGATGGACCGTTTTCTCATTGACCTTATGCTAGACGAAGTTCAAAGGGGGGACAAGATCGATTATGCTTACAACAGCAAGGCATTGATCGATATGCTTATATTGTTCAAGGAAAGATTTGGTGTACAATTTGACGTAGATTTCCTGAAGAGTTGTTGTAAGGATTTGGAAATGCTCTACCATGATATGAGAAGTCTTCTTGAACAGAGAGGGTTCTCTTGGGATGAAACGCAGCAAATGATCAGAGCATGTGATGATGTTTGGAATACTTACATTAAGGTGCATCTGTTTTTCCTTTTAGTTTTACTTTTGCGTTTTATCTTCCAGCAGCTAAACGTGGAATATGCAGGATCACCCAGATGCAAATTCTTACAGAAACAAACGAAAGCCGAATTATAATGATCTATGTCTAATTTATGAAAATTCAGACTCTCACATGGAATATAACCTGGCTGGTCAAGATGTTGGATACAGTTGTAATGGTATCTTTCCCTTTTGATAAGCTCATTGCCTCAGTTTTTGATGCCTGACTCATATATGCTATCTCTTTCTCTTTACTGTGTGGTTATAGGTCACACATGAGTTAATTACGTATTTAGATGTTTCAGTCTGCAATAAGAGGATGTTTTCTTAAAAGAAGAGGGCCGGGGATGTTTTATTGAGACATGAATTAGGACTGCCTGGTGCGCCAGCTTTTACCCTTAATATTGAATATAGTGATTAACAGTCTTTCATTGAACAACTAAATTTAAGATATTTATTAGGGTATAAGAAATGACTTCGTTTTTTCTTTTTTTGTTTTCTTTTATGTTTGTGTTGTTTGAATATTTTTTGAAGGTATTAAATTTCAAATTCCGCTGGGCAGGTGACTGGACACCATCAATGGACCGATATTTTATTGACTTGATGTTAGAGGAAGTGCGCAATGAAAGCATGGTTGACCATAAATTTCAAAAATTAGCCTGGAAAAATATGGTGGGAAAATTTAGTTCTAGATTTGGAACCCGGTATGACAAAGATGTCCTAGAAAGTCGTTTTATGATTTTGAGAGAGAGATTCAATGATATGAAAATTCTGCTTGACCGGAATGGATTTACTTGGGATGAAAAGAGGCAGATGGTAATAGCCGATGATAGACTCTGGGATGCTTATGTGAAGGTGCTAATTGCAGTGGATTATTTATATATTTATTTATTTTTATACTTTTTTATCTCTGCCGGCTGACGTATGGTTTTGCAGGAACACTGTGATGTAAAAACATACCGCAATAGATCTCTTCCAAATTTGAACGATTTGTTTTTGATATTTGGACGCAACAACTGTGGCAGAAATCAAAACTATTCTAGTTACAGTAGTTATGCTAAGGACAATGAAATGAGGGCTGGTATATTGCCAATCTTCCTTGCTCCTCCTTCTCTCTCTCTCTCACACACACGCTTTCAAGCTTAAAAGAGGCGTAACGTGTATTTTCTTTGCATGTCGGGAATTAGTCCTAGCTTTAATGGGAAAAAGAAAAAACTTTCTTGGAAATATATCTCAAACAGATGCTATTGGTTTATCTAGAATATTACTTGCAGTGATTAATTTCGTTAATCGATAATAGATTGCATTATTTTACAGTGGTGTTAAAATGAGAAGTACCTTATGTAATTCCTACTTTAAGATGTAGGTGGTGATGAGTACAACCAATCACCTGCTAATAGTGACCCTTCGAAACTGGCTTGGACTGTGAAAATGGACTGTTATCTGATTGGCCTTGTATTGGAGCAGTTGAATAGAGGGAACGTTGGTGACATTTTCGGTGAGAAAGGGTGGGCACGGATGACTGCATCATTCAACGAAGAGTTTAGATTTCATTGCGATGAAGATACACTAGGAGATCGTTTTTTTGGTCTCGTAAAAGTTTACAAGGACCTCACCTATCTTTTTAATCAGAATGGCATTGCCTGGGATGTTCTGCACTCAACGAGAGCTAATGAAGTTTGGAAGGCTTTCTTTGAGGTGCATTTCTTTCTTCATTGGTTATATATTGGGTGTTTCCATTATTATTCATGTCAATATGTACTTGATGGCAAAGGGACTTGTACATCATCAAGATATGTTCACTCACTTGGCACGTATATATGCTTCAAAACTTGCGAAAATCTAACATCCATCTTAAACTTTAAGTCAATGCGTAAGATCCTTACAGCTCTGCTTAATCCAACTTTTGCATGTCCCACTTTCCTCTTTTGAGCTTAGTGTTTGTAGCTGATTGGTAGGCAGAATTGGAAATGAGGGTTAAGGTTAGATGTTTGAATAGGCCAAACATCTAGATGAACAAGATTTATTTTGATAGTTCTAAATAGCCTTGAGAAATGACATTTTGCAGGAGAATCCAGATGCCATTGCGTATGGACAGACCGTTGTAGACAATTATAGTGAATTCTGCTTAATATTTGATCATCTAAAGCAGAATAGAAGATGCGACTCTCCGCCAATAAAAAGACAAACCAGTAATAGTAATTTTTGGACGGAGACTATTGGAACACCGGAAGACCTGGAATCTTCTGCAGGGAGATTTATAATATCCGGTCAGAGGAGAAAACGTAAATCTAAAGCCCAGTCAACTTCCTTGTATGGTAGAAAAGTTCAAAGCTTGAAAGGTGAGATTCAAGATTTGCAAGAGAAGCAAGAAGTGGTAAAAACAACGATTAAGAAAGAAAACTACAACTCAATAGAAAGCGTGGTTGCTGCACTTCACACTGTACCAGACATGGACGATGAGCTCTTCTTGGAAGCTTGTGTACTTCTAGAAGATGAAAGAAAGGCCAAGATGTTTGTGGCAATGGACGTAGCATCAAGGAGAAAGTGGTTGCTTAAAAAACTTAGCCAGTAATACTAATATTTTTGTTAGTTTTATGTAGACATGTGCACAACCAAAATTGCCTAGATTGTTTTGTAAATAAACGTAGATTTTGGTGTAATGCTTACGTTTTTTATTTTTAATGGAATGGTGTAAAGCTAACTTTTTAGGGTTATTTCCAGCGTGATTGCCTATTGTAACCTCTAAAATGAAAATGCAATTGATTTGGTTATTGTATTAAAAAATTAATTAATATTTTATTTGATAAAACTAATTTATTATTTGTGGTATAATTAATAACTTGAGTTTTACATATAGGAATGAATTTGGTTAAAGCGAATCTCAAGATAATAATGATTAATTTGATAGGAGCATCAAGGGGGAAAAAAGGAGGTCAGCTAGCTGTTGATGAATAGGACGAACGCGGAGATGTGCTGCAAGGAAAATGCCATATTAGACTGGAGTACAGAGTACCGCTGTAGAGGAATGGCATGGCCTTCACTCTCCCCTTGTTCGACACCTCTACACTTTCCCTGTCCATCACGATTGTCTTAGTCTTACTCTTGTTCCTCGTAAACCCACCATCGTTCTCACCGTACTCTTTTCCTCAAGCTCCCCCGCGTAGGTCTCTTCTTATCAACTCTACAACCGTAACTTCGTCTTGCTCCTTCTCCAGATCCCATTCTAATTCTAATGGTCTCATCAACTACTTCTCCCTCCATCACTGTCTATTCCGCGAAAACTCTTCTCTCTCGATCCCTTTTCTTTCCCTGTTTGTCCTTGTTAATTTCTATATTCTCATTAAAACAGCGCAAGACCATTTCTCAGTGGTCACCACCAAGCTCGCATGTCACCTCAATTTGTCACCCAGCATGGGCGCTGTGACCCTTTTAGCTTTAGGCAATGGTGCGCCTGATGTTTTCGCATCAATTGCTGCTTTACGCGGGGGTCAATACCGAACCGGGTTAGGTGCTATACTCTCTGCGGGAACATTTGTCTCAGCATTTGTTGTTGGCTTTGTAGCAATTTACGCCGCACCCTTTTCTGTCGATCCGGCAGCGTTCATAAGGGATGTTCTATTTTACTTATCCGCCGCGTTATTCCTCTTCTATGTGTATCTTAGCGCCGAGATTTTTTTATGGCAAGCAATTGGATTTGTTGCTTTTTATTTGTTTTTCGTTGGGTTTGTGTTCTATATGGATTTGGGAATGAATAATCGGAGAGACAAGAGCGGCAGTGCGGGGAGTTTTGCTGGAGATCTTGAGGGACAAAGAGAACCGACAACAGTCCACGACGACATCAAGGTTTTGGGAACAGTGGAGAAGCAGAAACGCTGTTCTAAATTACGTCGAGCTATTGAAATGGTATGTTTAGATTGATTGTTAAGAATTTAGTTTATAATTAGCTTAAACGTATATTTTTATTTTATGTTTCTCTTATATATATAGCTGGGTTATGCTATGTTCATTGTCTTAAGTAATTACATATTATAAATGAAGTGCTTTTTAGAAATCACTAATCAGGTCTAGCAACCTAGTTTCTCTTAGTGATGGATGGCTGGAACAGTGCTGTTATTAGGACTTGGGATTATGTTGAACGCCAGTGAGGATATTTTCCATACCTTGAATTATGGCTCTTGATGAGCATTGCTGGCAGTTCTTCTCCAGTTTCTTTTTGGGCATCAACTAGTTACCTCTTCATTCTTTATGTTATTCACGACGTCAGCTGATCTTTTTCTGAAGTAGTTACAGCTTGAGATTAGAAAATTGTACTGTAACAAAGCACATGATCGTGTAAGGAATCCCATCACTGGCATATGATATTACGACTTTATTAAACAACCTTATAACTTACGGAGAGAGCTATGGGTCATTTTCTTTCTCTTTCTGTTTCTTTTTTTTTTTTTCAATGAAGAATGTTCCTGTACATTTTTGTTTTAATAAAGCTAATTTTCTTTCATGTCATGTTTTAGCCAAGGTCTTAGCATGTTTGCATATTTACTGTTCTACATGTCTTCTATACTGTTCCTACTTCTCAACGGCCTTTTGAAAGCTAATTGGGAAAATAAACACAGTTCTAAATTTGCAATCTGTCTAAAATTAGTCTTGATTCTTTTAGTAAATGATGATATCTGCGCGCATTAGAAAAATAAATGCATCATAAGCTGCAAAAGTATATACTGAATTTTCATAATGGCCTAGAAATATTCATAGATGCGAGGTAAGATCATGTAGACGACGAAGGAGAGAAAAAAAACAGGCGAGAGAAGAGAAATAGGGAGAATGGTGCTGACGGGTTCACTCTATACTGAAAACGGATGATCAAGTCTATACCCTAAGGGTGTGTTTGTGAGTTAGTTTTAAAAAAGAAAGAAAGGGAAATGGATGATATATCTAAACATTTCCCTTGTTTGTAAATTTTAATTTAAGAAGGTAAAGATTTTGAGAATTTTTCATTTCCTCAAAATCCTTCTAAAGCTAATTTTATAGTTCTTCAAATGAGAGGATTTTATCCTCCCAAACAAAAGGAGGATAAACCTTCTATTCTCCTTCCATCCCTTTCCCTTTCTTCCCTTTAACTCCCTCTCCTTCCTTTCCCTCCAAACTCACAAACATAGCCTAAAAGAATGTAGGAAAGTTAAAAGCCAATAATTTATAACCTCAGGAGTAAAAACAAATCGCGTCCAGTATTTCTGTATCAATGTCTGAAATATTTTCCACTCTATTGGGATCTCTTCAACTATTAGCATGTTTGCCATGTTACCTTCTCCCTTTTTCCATTTTTCTGCCTGGTCCCAATAAATGCTACTGAATAGAAGTTATATCATGAAATTTCTGCAAATTCTTCAGTAAAGTGGGTATTATAAAGTTATAATATTCAGATTCAGTTGAATTTGTCTTTATTGGAATGTGTATTAGTTCTTTTAATAATTGATACGTCCCTCTCGAAGTTGTCTGAACTTATCCATTGATATGCATTTACAGATTTCAACAGTATGGGAGCTTCCTGTCACGATTCTCCTAAAATTGACAATCCCTCAGCCTGCGCCATCAGAATGGAGCAGATTTTATGCATCAGCTAATATTGCTCTTTGTCCGCAAGCCCTTTTGTATGCCTGTAACTCATTCTTGCCATTTAGTCATCCCATATCTTTCCTCCTTCCCAACGCTCATTTTCCCCTTTGGTTGATAGTGCTCATGACAAGCTTCTCACTCGCACTTCTTCATCTTATAATGGAAAAGGAACCCCCAAAAACTGAGCAAGTGCCTGTGGTGCTGATGGCATTTGTTATGAGTGTGTTTTGGATATCTACTATAGCTGGAGAACTGCTGAACTGCCTTACAACTCTAGGGACGCTTCTCAAGTTACCACCAGCACTCCTAGGTCTTACAGTTCTGGCATGGGGAAATTCAGTGGGGGATCTTGTCGCTGATGTTGCAGTTGCCAAAGCAGGTCATCCTGCAATGGCAATGGCTGGATGCTTCGCTGGACCAATGTTCAACATGCTTATTGGGCTTGGAACTGCTTTGGTGATACAGACTGCCAATGTCTATCCTGGTGCTTATGTGCTTAATTTCCACGTGGGTATTGTGATCGCATTCGTGTTCCTGCTTTTAAGCCTTATGGGGTCCCTCTTGGTGATTACTTGGTGCAGATTCCGAGTGCCTAGATTTTGGGGATTCTGTCTGGTAGGTCTCTATGTTGCTTTTATGGCAGTGAGCTTGGTAATAGCCTTGCTTTGAGGGTCACCGGTCTTCTTATCTGAGATGGATATTTTTTTTTTCTATAATTGATACAAACAATAATGAGCAACTTAAATCTTGGTTTCTACCGCTTGGTGCTATACTGACCACGAAGTTGGATACTTGTATCGACAACTATGGTATTATTGGAGAAGTAAGAATCTCACAAAGTAGATAGTCATTTGAGAATAGCATAGAGATCAGGTTATTATTTTTGTTTCCTTTTCAGATCATATGATATTTACATAGATGATCTTACCTGTAAAAATGGCCAATGTAGAATCATATTTGTTCCAATGCGGCAGATCATGTATGTGGTTCCCTTGATGCTAAAATTTTTATATTGAATGAACGTAGTTACTTGCATAATAAGCATTTATTTCTTTATTGCCCAATGAACGAATTGATGATTTGTATTTTCATCTCCTATAAAAGGCATCGTTACTATTCTAGGTTGCTGACTTGAAATTTATACTATACGAATGGGATTGAAAGATAATTCTTATAAATTATTCCATAAATAAAATGGAGCTTCAAGAGATCACTAGCTTACTTAGTTTGCGTTTCCTCTGCTATGATCTTTCGGCCTTTGGGAGTTTGAAAACCATCTACTTATCAAAGGACAAATGTCTTTGGTATCGTCAAGGGGCAGTCAATGAACTTTATTTAAACTTTAAGCATCACAATCTATTACTCCATATACAGGTAAAGAACCATAAATGATGTGTTTTTCATAAAGTGCCCCTTAAATTCAATTCATTGTACAAGTTTTATTCCCTTTTAGGTATCTTCGGTAATGATTGATATTTGCTATACATATCTATTATTCAGATATAATAATTGCAACTACTCAATTAAAAAATATGATTATAATTAAAATTTTAATTATGTCTTATGGTAATTACTATTCTAGCCGGACACAATTTTCAGATTGTCCCAACAGTGCCAAAACAGACAACTTCATTTTCCGTCTGTACCCTTTAAAATATCACAATTGACAGGTGCATCCCAAAAAAATAAGTGCGTTAGGTTCTGACAATTTAAGTCAGAATCGATCACGCTCAGCTTTTTTCGTAGTTCCCTATCTTGGTTTTGTTCCAAGAAAACATCATTTATCATCACGAAAGCTATGCTTTTCATGAAACCCTAAATTTTTGTCCGCTATAAGATTTAGGATCTTACGCATTACGGAAAAATATTACAAAAGCAGATTATACCTTCGACCCAGCAGAATCATCGACTCACGGCATAGATCTTGGAGAAAAAATAAAAAAGATCCTGATCGTATTCGTTTCTCTTTTCTGAATAATTGCGGAGCAGAGCATCACCAAGGTAGCAACTCTTGCGCTAAAAATTACTATGTCTATGTTTCTTCATCTGCTTGTCCCTCTACATTTATCTATGTATCTGCATGTGACGTGGATCTTAAAGGATTTGTATCTTAGTGAACTTACGTATATCATTTCTGTAACTTATAATGGGAATCTGTAATTTTCTCTGCTGTGAAATTGGCATTGAGACGATGATTTTTCTTATATCTTACGAGAAAATTAGGATAGAAGCATACAAAACTTGTTTCATTAATTGATGTTTCCTTGCTAATATCAAGCATGTCAAAGTCACAATTTTTCGAGTAAGGAACAAATATCCTGACATGAATTACGCCCAGAAATAGCATGCACCCGGATACATGTTTTGTTGAACATTTACACTTGTTAGACGTATAAATATCCTTTAAGAAGGTTTCGCGGTCAAGTTTGGAGTGATTTGGTGTTTCTTGGCCTTTGGGGGAAGATTTGTTTGTAAAATTTAACACTTCTTTTATTTATAGGCTTTGTAGCCAGCCCGTTGATTGTGTAATAATTTTGCACCAATAATATTATGGGGAAGAGTAGACAGCTTCAGCTGCATGGTTCTTTGTTTTCAAGAGATTGTGTTTTGCCCAAGAATTTTCTGTATCTTGGTGAACAATTGGGAATCGCAACATTGTAGTGATTTGATCTTTTTATTGTGGGATATAATAATGGAGTCATATGCAGTTGTTTACTAATTAACACAGAAAGTTTACTTTAATGCTTACTTGTGCGATTATATTGTGAAGTATTAGGCTGTGATTTGTTGGAATGGATCACCAAGGGCATAGCCAGAACCACCAATTGGCGTACGGTTCAAACCCATACCAACCAAACCAAATATCTGGGTCAGCAGGGTCAGTTGGAGCCATTCAATCTGCTAGTCAGCCTTCTGGAGCCCAGCTGGGACAACATCAACTTGCTTACCAACATACTCATCAGCAACAACAGCAGCAACTTCAGCAACAACTCCAATCCTTCTGGGCAAACCAGTACCAGGAAATTGAGAGTGTGTCTGATTTCAAGAATCACAGCCTTCCCTTGGCAAGGATCAAGAAGATCATGAAGGCTGATGAGGATGTTAGAATGATATCAGCTGAAGCACCAGTGATATTTGCAAGAGCATGCGAAATGTTTATATTAGAGTTAACCTTGCGTTCTTGGAATCACACTGAAGAGAACAAAAGGAGAACACTTCAGAAGAATGATATTGCAGCGGCAATTACAAGGACTGATATCTTCGATTTCTTGGTTGACATTGTTCCCCGGGAAGATTTGAAAGACGAAGTACTTGCTTCCATCCCTAGAGGAACAATGCCTGTTGCAGGGCCTGCCGATGCCCTTCCATATTGCTATATGCAACCTCAGCATGCCCCTCAAGTAGGCACTGCTGGTGTCATAATGGGTAAGCCTGTGATGGACCCAACTATATATGCTCAACAGTCTCATCCCTACATGGCACAACAGATGTGGCCACATGCACCAGAACAACGACAACCATCTCCGGATCATTAATTGCTGCACCGTGGTATTTCATGGTGAACTGATCATTTGACTCTGGAGGATCCATCTGCTGTTTACCTGCACTCTGAAGGATCGTAGTTTGTTGTATCTCTTGCTGTCTTACAGATTACTGTTATTTTATGAGTTCAGAATGTCAACCTTGACGGCTGAAGAACGTCCTTAGTAATCTGTAGCCAATAGCTAAGCTAACACACATGCAAATCTTGTGTAGATAATGTGTTAGGTTGGATGGATGGGCTGCTGTCCTTTTCTTGATTTAATTTCCTCGTCTCTTGTTGGTAATAGTTACTTATAGTAGGATTTCAACTTCCGAGTTAACTTCTTTGTCAATGGATGTTATGGACCTCTTAAAGGATTCGGGTTTTTACCTTTGCATCTTGGTCTTCTTTATTATTCCAATTGAGAACAGCGTCACATTAATTTCACACATCCAACTTCCTTTACGGCTAAAATTGAGACTCTACTCTGCGTGAAAGAAGTTTAGCGGAAACCTGGTATCATGACGAAAGTGCCTATATGGTTGTTACGTGGATTATGTAACACAAGTCTGTAACCCTGTAAAATGTCCCATCAGAACTCGTTAGAACCTGCACAGTTCTTGGATATATAGTTGTGTTGTGCGAGTCCCTGCCATATTCTGATGCTATAATGTACAAATAGATCATCTACCAGCTTCTGATTAGTGACAATCACCGCTTGTTTAGGTAATGATGCTATTTATTAAGAAAATTAATATTGTAATTTTCACATAAAATAATAAAAGAATGAGAAAAAAACGATGAAATATGAATCCCCTTGACAGTCATGAACTTAAGAGCTTCATCTCAACAGAACTATGCCCAGCTGTCTTACTAATCCCTCTATGCTTCATTACTTCTCTAGCCAAATATGCCTCCTCCCACCAACCAGCCCTAGCATATATATTAGATAGAAGAACGTGAACTCCACTTCTATGCTGCTCTAGTTCAGCTATGTGATTTTTTACCTGATTAGCAACAGAGACGTTTTCGTGAATCTGACAGCCATTTAAAAGAGCACTCCATATAGCAATGTTTGGTTGTATGGACATTGTCTTCATCAATCTTTCTGCCTCTTTGAAATGACCCGCCCGACTCAAAAGATCAATCATGCAACCATAATGCTCTGTTTCTGGCACTATGCCACGAACATTTGTCATTGAGTTAAAATGTTTTTGAGCCTCTTCAACCAATCCT
This sequence comes from Bauhinia variegata, assembly GCA_022379115.2. Taxonomy (NCBI): domain Eukaryota; kingdom Viridiplantae; phylum Streptophyta; class Magnoliopsida; order Fabales; family Fabaceae; genus Bauhinia; species Bauhinia variegata. The sequence goes on along the minus strand of CM039429.1, from coordinate 26,671,490 downwards.
ACATGGCTACAAGCAAATAATACTCCAATGTAAGCGATACTGTCGGGGACTAGAGTTGTCTCGTCTTCCATTCTTTGGAAGACGCTCAGTGCTTCATTTCCATGACCATGCATGGCTAAGCCGTTAATCATGCTTGTCCACACTACCACATCTTTCTTCTCCAAACTATTGAAAATCTTCTCTGCACCTTTTAATTCTCCTGTTTTAGCGTACATGTCTAGAAGAGCAGTTGCAATTGCAATGTCCTCTGCAATGCCGCTTTTCAATAGATAAGCATGAACGGTTTGTCCCAAAGGTAGAGCACACATTTGGGCACAAACACCCAATACACTCAGAAAAGTAGCTTCATCCGGATTCAAGCCAGCGAACCACATATCAAAAAAGAGATGTAATGCTTCCTCATGCCTCTCGTATTGATTGTAAGCACTAATCATACAGTTCCAAGTGACGACATTTCTTTGAGGCATTTTGTCGAACAGATCTCTTGCAATCTTCAAGCTGCCGCATTTGGCGTACATCTCAAGAATCGCAGTGGCAAGAATGATATTACAGTTATACCTTGACCTAAAGGGATCATAACCAGCTTTACGAATGCGATCATGAACCCATCGCCCAGTATCTATGTCTCTACTACGGGCACAGGAAATTAAAGCATTCACCATCGTGATTTCATTTGGCTCTACTCTCCAATGCTCCATGTCCTTGAACACCTTTAAAGCTGCAGAAGGCTGATCGTTATTTACATACCCAGCAATCAAACAAGTCCAAGCAACCACATTGGACTTTGGAATAATATCAAACACTTGCAACCCAGATTTCATATCTGCGCATGACACGTACATATGGAGTAAACCTGTAGCTGCATAATTATCTTGTTCAAACCCAGATTTCAAAATACAATTGTGAACGCATCTTCCATAAACATGATCAGCAATCACAGCACAAGCTTTGAGCACAAAGGGGAAGGTAAAATGATCTGGCGAATATCCACTTTGAATCATTTGTCTATACAGAAGCAAAGACTGAATTGGATTATTAGTGTTAGAGTAACCTCTAATCATGGAGTTCCAAATGTAAACACTTGGGACTTGTATTTGACGAAACACTGACTCTGCATAACTAATGCCCAAGGACTCTGAATCCGAACCTATACAAAAGTCAATAAGCTTGCTCACGGGGATAATACTTTTAACAACCGAGCCTGTGATCATTAGCCCATGTAACTGTTTCATTTCCCTCATAGTTTTACATTTTGCTAACACAGACAGAATGGTACTTTGGCGTATCGTCATCTTTATTCAACGATTAACAATCTCTTCCATGCTATCAAGCGGTTTGAAAAGATATTCTCATTCTTCATGGGCCAACAAGCTCCAAAGGCCACTTTAGAAAGCCCGACCCACTAATGTTTTTAATCACTTTAAATTAACAACTCACGGTGAAAATAATACCAAAAAAAACTGCTTCGATCGACACAGGACAAAATACTAGTATAAATTATAAGAATTTTCAAATTGCAATTTTATCGACACGAAACACTATTATTTAAAGTTTATTTTTACATAAAATAAGAAAGAGTGTAAAGAAAATAAATTATTAAATGCAATAAAAACATAGCGCTTATGTTTCTGCAGATAAATTCATGGCTTTGGGGGATGGATAACATGTCCACAATTGACAGCTGGCTTATGCAAAACAAGGGAGCTTTATATATGCTGATTCACCAATAACTACCATGTTGCAAGAAGAATTGAGAGCACAGAGGAGGAAATGCACTGGTATAAAAAATGATCTCTTTTAGGAAACTAGCAGTGAATGAATAAAGAGCATTTATTTGACAGAAGATCATGAAGTGAATATGGATCAAAGGGCATTTGTTTTAGGAGATTCTTAGCATTAAGACAGATAACTCTCTTAATTTTTGTTACAGGCTAGAGTTGAATGATGCTATTAACTGCCACAGCCCAAGGAAGAAAATAAAGTTCCATAAGTAAGAAATTTAATGTGAATGACTATTAAGGAAATGCACCAATCACAGCCAAGAAATCACTGGCAAACCTGAATCAGTTCCCAATATAAGCGGACCTGATCTTACTGATTCGTCTTGTTACAATGTTGAAGGGTGGCATCGGCAACACCACAGGAGAAGGTAGCAGTAGCAGTAGCAGTAAGGGGATTTGCGACCCATGGCCTTTCAGAATCAAACTGACCACAGATTCTATGCGTTTTGACAGCGTCAAGATCTTGCCTTCGAACAAGTTTGAAGAATGCATTTTAGCGCACTTGAAGGAGAGTAGCCGCAGAGCTCTAGAGTCATGGCTTCCGGTAAACGTGTCCATTTATGATGTTGATACTGGTGAAACTTACAACGCGACATTGACCAAGAAAGAGTCGTTTTGGTTCGATCCTTTTCCTGAAATGCCAAAGACGGCAAAAGAAAAAAAATCATCTTCTTCCAAGGAGCCACCTTGTTACGATTTGCAGAAGGCAAGGAAAGAATTTGTTTATTCAATTCAGCCTTTTAAGCATGTAGTCAAGAGAAGAGCTCTCAAATATGATCAAGAAATTGGACTTCGCTTTTCTGGAAGCAAATTCATCGAAGGCTTTGAATTCTCGGTTTTGTATTCGCCCTTGTTGGATGTTCACAGCTTTAGATTGTGATGCGAGTTAAGAAGATGGATTATCAAAACCTCGGGACTTGTGTGTTCTATTAATTTTTCCATCAGTGAGAGTGAGTGTGACAAAGCAGAGTTTGTTTTGTTTGGGGGAAAAAAGGGACTGTAATCAATCAATTTTCATTCTTAAAGAGATTCCAGCTCTTTATCTTTTTTTCTTTTATGGTATTTTTTTAAGAAAAAATTTCAAGGTCAATTTTTTTTTTTCCAATAAGACCCAATTCTTCAACAGTCCTAGTCATGGACATCCAAAAGCCCAGTGGGCCGACAACCTCTACAGTCTACTATTGATATCCAAACGGCCTTTTTGAGCTGAAACAGACAGCCACTACCCGTCTCTCTGTTGGGAGGATGGTTGAAGATTCACATCTTGCAAAATGAAGTTGAGTGTCCAAGTTCTATCATTTGCCGATAGTGTAGTGAACTGAAGACTCCCGAAAGGTGCTAATCTTTTGCATATTGAATCAAAGAATGCTAAAGAATTGTGATTATGAGACGGAATGAACAAAGAAGATGCCATGCTAAAGAGTGTGCTACTTATCGATTCATATTAGTTTTCCCTTGCAAAGTTATAATGCACTTCCACGGTTCCTTCTATTTCTATTTCCTATGACAATTTGCGCAACTGGAGAACAAGTTCTAAACCTCTCAACCCAAAATTTCATATCCTCTTTCCCCATTATTAAGATTTCTGATATGATACGAATTTATGGCTTAATTACTAATTAGAATCATCCATTTCCTTTCGACGAAGTCACCTTTTCTTTCTGCCAGTGTAACATTTTCTGTATGAAAATTTCAGGATTTTGGCGTCCTCATCATTCCCTCAGTTCCAGGAACTCCACCAAAGCAACAAACAGTTTCTTCCGTTTCTTGTACTTGAGAGAAAAACAGATAAGAGCTGAAACGTTGAATTGATACCAATTAAAAAACGCATTAAATGTATAAATATCATTTTTTTAGATGAATATCTTTTCTATTTTTAGATGAATGTATTCAATTTCTAGTTTACACCAAATAAGACAGGACGAATAGCTCACAACTCTGCTCGGAATATTTGACTTGCGTGAAGGACGAACTCGCGCTTCGCGTGCAGGACACTGTCCGCGTGGTGTTGTCGAATGACCCCACTAGCCGCCTAGGTGGAATTTAGGGATCTTCGTACGATACGAGAAGAAAAACGTTAAAAAAAAAAAAAGGGAAGTGCGGGCCCCGTCGTTGAGTTGAAAAATTATGAAGAATCAAAATTTATGCTCTAGAGTAGAGTGAAACAGAGAGTGGCTAAATCAGAGAGGAGAAGAGAATATGGAGGTTAAAGCCAGAGCTCCGGGGAAGATTATACTCTCCGGCGAACATGCTGTGGTGCATGGATCCACCGCTGTTGCCGCTTCTATTGACAAGTACACCTATGCATATCTCCGCTTCCCCACTCCTTCCGGTATTCTCTCTTCTTTCATAGTGGGTCAGTGTTTTCTGGTCCACTTGGGGATGGAGCTGGAATTTCTTTGTTGGATTTGTTTGTTGTTTGACCCAACATTTTGATCTGTGATGGAAGGAGTTGAATGTTAGTAAAAGGTCATAGTTGCACAAAGTTTTGGTAGGAATTTACTTTTATATGATTTTGTTTAGCTCATTGCCAACACCGGGCGGGGTACAACCCAGCTTCTTTACAAATTTTATTAGATAATTTCTGTCAAATTGTGTTTTTGATCTTTCCTTGCTTTCTATCATATGGAGTTATATTAGTGCAAAACAAGACTCAATGTTACGAGGACATACAAACAATGAAAAGATAAAAATATATGTTATAGGGAAGGGCTGGGAACATAGACCAATGATTTTTTTAGAAAGAGTTTCGTTGATATAATATGATTAAATGAACGAGTTCTCTGGAAAATGGATTTCGGGAGCTTCCTTGCTATTTAAATATTCTATGATATTATTGATAAGATGTTAAGATCCACTTCCTTATGAAGTACTAATTCTACTTCTTTGAATTTCAAAATCATTGAGTTCTATTTTGCCTAGCAACATTGTGAATAGACAAAGTTTTTTTTTTAATTTAGCCTTTTCGCTGCCTTCACTGGATTCTTGTTGAATTTTTGCTCTTTATCAGACAATGACGATGCGTTAAAACTCCAGCTCAAGGATCTGTCACTTGAATTTTCCTGGTCAATTAGTAGAATTAAGGGGGCACTGCCTGAATCAGGTAGTCTACCCTCGTCAACGCCTGCCTCATGCTCAGTGGAGTCTGCCAAATCAATAGCAGCTCTAGTTGACGAACAAAATATTCCAGAGGCAAAAATTGGAGTTGCTTCTGGAGTTTCGGCCTTTCTCTGGCTATACTTGTCTATCCAAGGGTGTGGTGATATGCATCTATTTTTTAACTTTTTCAGTTCACTATTTGTTCTTTGTATGATTCTGATTTCTGCTTTGTTTCTCTTAATGTAGATTCAAGCCTGCTACAGTGGTCATCACTTCTGAACTTCCCCTGGGTTCTGGGTTGGGTTCATCAGCCGCATTCTGCGTGGCACTGGCGGCTGCCCTGCTTGCTTTCACTGATTCTGTTGGTTTGGACATGAACCAGCAAGGTTGGTTATTATTTGGGGAGAAGGAACTTGAATTGGTAAATAAATGGGCCTTTGAAGGTGAGAAGATCATTCATGGGAAGCCTTCTGGAATTGACAACACAGTAAGCACTTATGGTATGTTACAGCAATGTCAGGGAATTCTTCTCTTCTTATATGTCTTGTTTCTCTGCCTTTTCCTTTTTTAAATGACTAGGAGTTGCAATTTTTGTATTCCCGGAAGGAATTTGAATATAAATGAGGCCAAGCAGTTCTGCCATAGTGGATGTGTCAACATTCTCATTCTCATGTATAATTTTATATAAATGACTCAGGGTTATGGGAAGTTTATAGTCATAAACTTGATTTATGTGGTGAATTCAGTGAGGTGGAAGATGCATATTGCACTTGTACAAATTAGGATTTGTTTAAATTGTCCAAAGCTTTTTGTCATATATTTGCTGCAGAAATGCAGCATCTATATATTTGTCAACTTCTTATATAGGTGTCGATGGTGTCTTGTGTTCATGACATGTGAGTTATTGCCTCCGAGAGTGCAAGTGACTTGAAATTTAATGTTATTAGGTAACATGATTAGCTTCAAGTCTGGTAACTTGACACGTTTAGAGTCAAACCTGCCACTTAAAATGCTCATTACTAACACAAGAGTGGGGAGAAACACGAAGGCACTAGTAGCTGGTGTTTCAGAGAGGACACTTCGGCACCCAGATGCAATGGCTTTTGTGTTTAGTGCTGTTGATTCCATCAGCAAGGAATTGACTACCATCATCCAGTCGTGTGCACCGGATGATCTATCTGTAACTGAAAAAGAAGAGAAGATAGCAGAGCTGATGGAAATGAATCAAGGTTTGCTCCAATCTCTGGGGGTCAGTCATGCTGCAATAGAAACTGTTCTTCGAACTACATTGAAGTACAGATTAGCTTCAAAATTAACCGGAGCTGGTGGTGGAGGCTGTGTTCTTACACTGCTGCCAACCTGTATCCTTTTAACTTGCAATCGTTTTTGTGTTGTGCTTCTCAGAATTCCTGTTCTCTTTCTGGTTCTATATTTCCAATATTTTACATTTAGGGCGAATAACTCCCTGCGTGATTTTATGCTTTCATCGTTTCAAATACGAAATCAATCATCTGAAACCATAACCTTGTTTTCGTGTTCTCCCCAAAACATGGCTTTGTTGCGTTATATGTGTTTTAAGTTTCTCATGGTTCTTGAATCTCGTTGCTTCTATTTCTTTCTTAACATGAATCAGTTCTGTCAGGAACGGTTGTTGACAAAGTAATCAATGAACTGGAGTCAAACGGATTCCAATGTTTCATTGCCGGAATTGGCGTAAAAGGTGCTGAGATTTCCTTTGTAGTTTCATCCTGATTTTTTCTTTTTTTAAAGTGTATGCTTCCTAAACCATCTACTGTATTCTTCTCCATTCTAAAAAAGTCTGGGAAATTAAATTGGAACATGGATGGGAAGATTTAGACAAACAGATTGATACTTGCATAATCTGGGCTAAGAGAAGACGTCACTGTTTATACACCACTGCTTTGGCGATAATCATAGATCTCTATTTATCTCTCACTTTTTCAACTCCAAATTTATATTTCGTAATGAATCGTCACCCAAAATCCACTTACTATAAACCTCAAACCTACAGACATATCATTTATTAGGTTTCTACTTCCAAAAGCACATCCCTGATTACATAAATATTCATACCACTGGGCCAATTTTCAGAGGGCAGTTTTTTATGATACGGTTGAGTGGGTACCCTAATCCCAAACAACACCTGCCATTCAACCATTCACAACGGTTCCACCTGCCAAAAAAAAAAAAGACATCTATGCCCGTAAGTTAGAAATACCGTTGAAATAGAGCTTGAGCTATGATTTTAAGGTTTAATTAATTAGATTAGAAGCATATATGTTAGTATTACCGTTGGGGTGAAGGACTTGGCCAGTTATATAAGAGGAACAATGATTGCAGGCGAGAAAGACATAGGAGGGAGCAACCTCAATAGGCTGGCCAGCTCTCTTCATTGGCACCTCATTACCAAATTGTGCAGTTTCTTCCTCCTTGAAGGATGCTGGTATTAAAGGAGTCCAAATGGGTCCAGGAGCAACACCATTAACTCTAATTCCCTTGCTCACCAGTTGAAGCGCCAGACCCCTCGTGAATGCCACAATGGCACCCTTAGTTGATGTATAATCCAACAGTTTGGCATGCCCCTTGTAAGCATTAACTGATGTGGTGTTGATGACGACGCTTCCTTCCTTCATGTGCTTCAGGGCATGCCTATGTATATTGAAATTGAAATTAATTTCCAAGGACATAGATATTCGAATCAATATTAGTATTAGTACCTGGTCATGAAGAAATAGGAGAAAATGTTGGTTCTGAACACCCTCAGAAGCCTTTCCTCGTCAATCTCCTCCACCGAATGACACTCGTACTGCTCAGCTGCATTATTGATCAAAATATCAATCCGCCCATATGCACTCACCACCTCATTCACCACTTTCTTGCAGTTTTCATCGAAACCCAAATCAGCTGCTATTGCCAATGGCTCCTTGGCATCCCCAGTTTTGGTCTTTTTGATCATTTCAAGACTGTCCCTCGCGTCCTTGTCCTCCTTTTCTTTCACATACGTGAAGGCCACCGTGGCACCCTCTAATGCAAACAAATTGCACACCGCTCGTCCAATCCCAGAGTCACCGCCAGTAATCAGTGCCACCTTCCCCTGCAAGGACACAGCAAAATAGCTTTTGCATTAGAATTGAACATGGTCATAGAATGTGAAAGAAAAACAGAAATTGCTGAAATTGATAAATTTAATGTACTTGAAGTTTATTTGATGGCTTGTAGTCAGGGCTTGTGAATTGCGGTGTTGGGTCCATGGCATGTTCTTTGCCTGGCTGTGTTTGTTGCTTCTGTGGTGGGAAATTCTGATCACCAGAAGCCATTGCTTTTGGGAATTGCTGGGTTTTGGATTTGGAACAAGGATGATAGCTAAGGATGTTGAAGAGAAGACTCTCCGAGTGAACATATATATATATATATATATATATATATGTACAGGGCATTTGCAGATGCGTGCACGTGTGATGGTGCTATGCAATACAACAAAGACGAGTTGTATACAAAGAAGAAATTTGAATATGCCACGCGGTGATGAGTGGCAGAAGGAGTAGTTAACGTGTCGTTTTAATCGCATGCAGCGGACACGTCTGTAGAAACGGGCACTGTGATCTAATAGCCACATTTGAGGTATCTGTCTGGTTCTATTTTGGATTGGTCTCCCATCAGAAATGGACCAAATTTCACAACAGATCATAGGTTCCGGCGTTGCCTCAATAAGAGATTTTATGTTACAAATAAATCATTTTAAATAAAAAATTACCTATGCTTATCATATCTGTGTTATATGAGACATCTGAAATTTTTAAATTAAAATAACGATAACGATCTCTAAGATGATGTTAGTAGTAGATTGATTTGCATGGCAGCCACGTGGAAGATCAGGGAACTAGGTACCTGTCAGTTAAGTAACCATTTTTCCTCCATTTTGTGTACTACTGCGCTGCATTCTCTAGTATTCAAAGTGTATTCATCCACACGATTTTTCTCTCTGAGATTCAGAAAGCAGAATGAGCATGGCCTCTTCCTTCAAAGCGTGGTTCTTCCTTGTTGCATTAGCCTTGACTTTCCTCCTCCTCCTATCTGGTCCAGCGCACTGTAAAGGTACTTTTTTTGAGCCATTCTATTTCTTTGAGTTGAAGGGTTGGTATCCACTCTGTACATGTAAAAAGAATGAGTAGTTAATCAATTCATGCAGATGATGAGAAGGACAGTGTACTTAAGGGCATCAACAGTTATAGGCAGACGCTGAATCTCCCTGTTCTGAACAAAGTTGAGAAAGCATCTTGCTTGGCCGATGAGATAGCAGAGGATCTTGAAGATGTGCCCTGTGAAAATGTGAACCAGTATGCACCCGGTGCTGCAGGTGGCAACCTTAGACTTCCAAACTTCCAAAAGCATGTTGATAAATGTGACATTGATGTGAACACAACCACAGATGGTGCGGTTCTCCCTGTTTGTGTCGCCAAATTGGTCCCAACCGTTGTGCTCTCAAATTACACTCATTCTGATCGCTATGCCAGATATCTCAATAATACAATGTACACTGGAATTGGCCTTGGTTCCGAGGATGATTGGATGGTTATTGTTCTCACATCTAATACAACTGCTGGAAGTTTCTCTGCTCCTGCTAATGCTGCTCCAACTTGTCTGCATCCTCATGCGTGGATGGAACTGTGCTACCTCTTGGCTTTCACTGCCCTAGTTCTCATCATGACCTAGTTTATTGACTGCTTCCTGTATCTTTTTTTCTTTTTTTGGGCGTGTGTTTTAGGGAATGGGGCATCATGCTGTAAATGTATATTTGGAAATTAATTAATGTGGTGTTTTTTGTCAAAATCTTCTTTGATTCTGGTTACTGTCACTTTATCACGAACTATACTAGGCGATTCTTTCTTTCTTCTATTCTTCATGAACCATAATGGTTGATAGTTTCCCTTTATTAATGGCATTTGGTTACCTGCAACAGAAGAAGAGAAAAAGCTGCTTCAAAACATAAACAAATACATTACAGACAATCCCTGAACCTGTCCTTGATGTCCCGAACGAAGTGAACAAGGCATCTTGCTTAGCTCATCGGGTCGCAGATTGCCTTGAAGATCGGTCCTGTGATAACGCCAAAGACCATTACTCACTGTCTATTGGCAACTTCCCTAACTTGCGAAATGCACCACTGATGGGGTCATCATGCCTGTTTGAGTTCCCAATTCGGACCCAGATACCTTTCTAATTACACTCAATCCAACCACTACGCAAAGTAAAGTATCTGAACAATTCTAAGTACACTGGAGCAGGAGTTGGGTCTTTGGCTCTAACGACGACGTATACAATTAATTAATGGTAATAGATAATTTATTGGAAAATAACTAGGTCTATTATATACCTTAATAAGCCATCTTGGTGTATATATAAAAAAGGATATTTGGATTTCGATTAAAAAAAAAAAGGATATTTGTATTTTGGAGGGTTTACTTTGATATATATATATATATATATATATATATATTTTTTTTTTTTTTGTAATTTGAAGAATTAATTTAAAAATATGAAGATTTTTTTAGTCAAAGTCTCAAGAATTTTTTTCAAAATGGCAATGGCCGTAATCCATATAGCGCTGACCGCTGTGGGCCCCAGCCACACGTCATAGAAACACAAACGTACATTCGCACCGATCGCAAAGCCATAACAGAGAGACCCCGGGTGAGATAGAGCTCAGGTCTCTCAACTATGGCAGATAATCAAGCCGAGGACGAAGACGACGAGAGTTTTGGTGACTTCAAGTATGTTTCATACCCTAATCAGCCCACATATTCGAACCAGATGAATGGGTCTACCGTTGACGATGACGACGACGATTGGAGCGACTTCATTACCAATACCAACCAGATCAATGACGTATTGGAACCCTTCCCTTCTCAGTCACCTTCCAAAATATCAAGACAGGTTTCTGAAGATCATTCACATAACATTGCCCCTCATACGAACAAGCTCGGTCAGATTGAGTTGGCGCCGAGACCCGCAGAGTTGGAAAAGTCTCGATGGACTAAACCTCAGGGTGCTCTGCCGTTGTCAATCTTTGGGGAGGGAGAAGACGATGAACCGGCTGCTAGCAATCTGGCGTTTGCTAATGATGCCGATGTTTTCTTTAACAAAGCTGGTGATTCTGTGAAAAAGGGATCTGATTCAAGTGGATCCTTTATAATTAATGACATAATTTCGAATTTATATAATCAAAGCCCGCAGTTGAATTCTGAGAACGGATCAATCTCCATTCTAAGTGGGGCGTATTTGAATGCGTTCGGAGCAAGCTTTAATGGTAACAGCTCGATATCGACTGTTGCTGCTTCTCCTCCTAATCCAGACGCGAATGGACTAAACTCGAATATAAGCAACTTAAATTCAGATTCGGTGGATGGATATGAGGATAATGATGATGACGATGATGGATGGGAATTTAAATGTGCAGAACCAGAAATCCAGAACAAAAGCCACAATATTAAGGTTGTAGATGGAATTTTCCATGACTAGATCAAGTGAAATGTTGTGAATTATCAAAGTAGAACTAAACAAGTGACAAAATATAGATAGCATATATTCTAAGTACGATCTTTGTTTCCTCAACTTCCAAATGTTATTGCAGCATGATTGTAGCTAGTTCAATGAAAACGGGCATCAGGGAAGCTATACCTATTTATATAATTCTTATTAGCATCAAGGAAAAAACTGTTGTCTGGAAGCTATTAGCTATATCATAAGAGTCTGAGATCAATATAGGTGATGAATAAGTAGATTCTTGAGATTGATTTCTTTACATAAGCATAGGTGTACTTATACATGTTATTAAAATTTATGCAGACTTCATTGTTTTGTAAGGGTTCATTCTCTTAATCACGTCTTGTTGTTTCTCATGTATAGGTTGAGGAGACAAGTCAAAAAACAAATCAGCAAGTTGAAGCGACATTCGGATTCGGATTCGGCAATAGTGCGTATGATTTTGGTAGCATGTTGGATCTGTCTAATGGGACTTCGCACAAAGTTGATGAATGGAAAATGGGGTTTGAGTACAGCCGAAATCCTATATTGCAAGATCATACTGCCCCGAAGTTAGGCGAAGAAAACAAATCAAATAACACCAAAACGGGATTGAATTTAGTCAATGAAAATTTTGGGGTGTTCAAGGATGCATATTCAGAATCAGAAACAAATCATAATTCGGTGAGTAATTTTAACATAATTTTCTTCATTTTGTTCAATAACATCCCAATTTAAACGATCATGCATTCACATACTTTGGTAGTGGTATTAGGAAGTGCCGAAGTTGGCTGATATATATCCCACCAGTGAAGAAGCATTGAAATATGATGGTGAAGGTCCTCCTGATCCTATTGATCAATCTCATGCATCAAAAGAAAGTTCTCTTCAATCTGATGAATGGGACTTTGGTTTTAATTTCAATCCTCCTTCTCTGGGTGAAGACCATCACATTTCGGAATCCTGCTCCAACAGTAAGCAGGATGATAACAACCAAAACTCCAATATTACCCCAACCAATACAAATGTGAACTCGGGTGTCCAGTTGTCTAAATGCAGGGATGCAATCACAAAAATTGGAATACAGTATGAGGTACTGAATCAGTTTGATATCGTATTCTATATGTCATTTAGTATTGCATTTTTCTAGGTCAGTTAGGATCTCCATTATTATACTTTAAACTTGGCCATTCAACTTATTCTCCTTCGAACTTTTTTTTTTTTAATAAATAACTTCCAGAAGAGCCAAAGAAGCTCAGAGAATCGCAGGGAGGCCTTGCCCCTGTCTATATTTGGTGACGAGACACCAGATATTGATGACCGTTCTGTGTATCAAGACTTTTCTTCTTATGCACCAACCTCTTCTATAAGGAACAGTTTCAATAACCCCAGTTCCAACTTATCAATCAATGATCTGATATGGAATTTATATAGTCAACCACAGCAGAAAGCTTCTCCTAACAGTACACCAAAAGCAATGGAGAATGGGGTTCATGAAACCCCTGCAGTGTCGGACCCCAGTTTGGTCAACAGGGAGGATGATTTTAATGATGGCTCCTGGGAATTTATTGGCGCATCATCTGGAAACAGATTAAACTCTGAGTTGAGCAATGCTGGCAATGGTTTTGAGAATGATTCCTTGGAATTTAAGGATACTTTTTCTGGAACAAGAAGTCAAGATCAAGTGTCTGTTATAGATCACAGGAATTCACCCATGCAGTCATCAGCAAAAATAGAATCCCTTGGTTATGTTGATTTGTATTGCAAATTGAAGGATGAGTTGTGCAATGCAATCCTGTGCCATCTTCAGAATCTTAAGGTCGGCAACTTTTGTAGTCTTTTTTTATATAAAATAAAAAGATATAAATTATTAAAGTTTAATGGTACTGAGATTGTTCATCAACTAATATTTTTAGAAAGTTCAAATTATTGCTGGTGTTTCTAGTGAGGATGCCAAAGCAAAAGCTCTGCATGAGGAAATTCAAGTTAGTCTATGTACCAGGCATTTTTATCTTTCTCCTCTCTTAACATCTTTGTCTTTGATTAAGTATTTTAATTAATTTTTATTTTATGCTGATATGTAAGGTTTTTTGGGTTAGTATTATGGAACTTTATAATCAAGTTCAACATGATTGAGCCTTCAGCACAATGGCACTTTTTTTTTTTTTGAAGATGGTTTACTTCTTCGTGTTTAGTTGCGATGCCTATTTTGTTCTGTTTACTAAATGACCACAGTTAATGATAACTTCAGCATTGTTTGTCTCATGTCCCTTTATAGGAATTCTCAGTCATGCTACATCAGGGTGAAATCATTCCCAAGGAATACCTCTCAGAGAATCATTCACCAAGAAATATGTGTCTTGGCGAACTTCTTGAAGTTTTTGAGGAACCTAAGTTCCAATATCTGGAGTCAGAGTATAATCTAAGATCAACGTTGTCGCTGGTATGCCTCTTTTCCTGAAAATATGTGCTATTCTTTTATACTATTCAGAACTGCTAACGGATTTTTGTAGTTTGGAGAAAAGTTTACATGATTATATTACTTCTTCTTGCTCTGTTGGAAGTAGTAATAAAATTATTTTATTGGTTTGGTGTTTTGTTGGTTTCCTTTAAGATTATTTGGATGGAGAAGGATTAAATTTCTTTATGACTGCTTTTCTGGGTGATTTAGCTTGAAAAAACTTGTCATGACCTGATTTCGGTTATATAGGCAGAGAAGGATATAGTACCGGCTATTGAACTCTTAAAACATGCGGTATCAACATTAAGGATTCTTGATATGGGATCCAGAGAAGATCAGTCTAATTATCTTACTATGTGGTCAAAAATAGCCTGTGTGTGTTGTCGAGAGCTGAAGCACGGTGCCTTTATTTGGAAGGAATCAGTACAAAAGAATGTCCATGACCAAATATTGTCTAACCCAAAAGGTAAATTACATGATTATTATGCATAATGGAGACGCTTTGATGCAGAAGAATTTATATTGAATACTAGATAAACTTTTCCTTTTTGGGCATGCTGGTGTTTTGCGGCATAGGCATTCGGTATTTTCACGCACTTGGAGAAATTTATAGAGTGGCAGTAATTGTTGGAGCCTCAGCCAAGCTTTACAAGCCATGGGTATTATCAGGTTCTTCAGATGCTACGAGTTTGTTTACCTTATTGAATGATTGTAATGCCATATGGTCGGATTCAGGACTTGAAGAAGCTCTTTCCAGTATGATGAATCAAACTAAATTTGAGCAAGATGGCATTTTAAGGGAATTACTTGAATCCATTAAGTACATTCATGAGCTTGATGAGCATGCACTTCAAAGCTATGTCTTCTCTGGACCAGAAACTTGCCAGTTGTCTGCATTACCTGCGGATTTCATTCCAGGTATGAGAACAATGACTGCGGCTTGTTTCAAAACACTAAATAATTGAATTTTACTAAAACACATTAATATTACTTCTGGTTTTATAATTTTTCTGTGTTAACTGGATTGCTTAGCAGTTGAATTCTCATATACGATAATTTTAACCCAAACGAAGCGGGAAGATATCAAATATACCTGTTCATTTTCAGTATCCTGTCTAATTTTTAACCCAGAGATTTTTATTTTTCTTTATCCATCATAATTTTTGTGATCAGGGTTAAAAATGGTTGCATGGAATGGAAAGCACTACTTTCTCACGGTTGCAAACTTGTGGGCAAATCTAATCAGTTCAGATCCTCCCAAGTAGTGGCAGCTGCCAACACGCATGTCTACTATGATGAGGGGCTCAGGGGATTCTCCCAACATAATCTTGAAGATACTTCTTGGGTTTTCCCTTTTTCCTGAGATGAGATTGTGACGGGATCCAATTGATTATATTTCCTCCCTGGGATGAGACTTGAGGAACAATGGAAGCATTTGCTCAACTGAAAGGATCATATATGGGATGAAAAAATGGAAGTCAATGTTTGAAGTCCATTTGAATGGTCTGATCAGCTTTGAAGTTATTCATTCTTCAAGAGGTTACCATTCTACCATGGAAGTTGTACAGCAATAGTTGGATGTTACAATTCTTCTAGTGTATATACTGGGTGATAAAAGAAACACACCCATACTACATAGGATAGAACTGGAACCCTTTGCCTTTTGACCTTGTCATGTAATACCCTTCAGTTATACATAGGAAAATCATGGTTATAGTTCTTTTTGGATTTACTAGGTTTTAGTTTTAATTTATTCTTTTAATGTGTGAATTTCTCAAATCATAATTTCCTTCATATTTCATTTAATTTAAAACGGTCTAAGTGTTTATTTATATTTGGATATCATTCATTTACGCCTTTGATTTTGACCTTAGTTAAAGTGCTTAGTACCCATAATTTTGGACGAAATTTTTGTCTAGGTATAAAAGTTGATTCCAAAAAAATAACGTACATAACATTCTAACGTTCTAACAAAGACACGAACAAAAACAAAATTAATTGTTACACTATATTCAACTAAAAAAAAATCATAACTTACATTTTAAATCTAATATCTAAACTTTTCTGCTTCATTAATATAAATCGATAATTTTTATTTAATGACTATATCAAAAAAATTAATTTTATTTAATGAAAAAGAATGCACGTTATCTTCCTTTTTGCACAGATACATGCGTGGAAGTAAAGAGAGAAAAACTAAAAATAACTTAACTTTAATATATAAAACAAATAATAATAATAATAATAAAAAATTTTATTTTTTTTCCGGCTTCACCTCTATTTCTATATCTCCGTTTCCAGTTTGTCAATTGTCACTATTGAAATCAAATCAAATATCCCTACCATTCTCAGTTTACTTTCCCACTCTATCACAGCAGCCGCCCATCAGCTAGCTTCTTCCCTGCAGTGAGCCATGTTGGACATCAATTTATTCAGGGAGGAGAAGGGCCACAACCCTGAACTCATCCGCGAATCTCAACGGCGTCGTTTCGCCAGCGTCGAACAAGTCGATGAGGTCATTGATCTCGACAAAGAATGGCGAAAGCGTACACTCTCTTTATTTTCTCTGATTCTCTCCGAACAACACTCATTCACTAAATTCTGAAGCCATTGCTTCATTATTTTCTGCTTGCGTTTTTTACATAATTCTCAAATTTTCTGATATGCTTTTCTAGGTCAATTTGAGCTTGAGAATCTTCGGAAGGAGTTCAACAAAATCAACAAGGAAGTCTCTAAACTTAAGCGAGTGAGTTTTTTTTTTTTTTCTTTTTTTTTTCATTTCATTCTATCTGAATTAAATTGAGCACTGCTATTCAATCTTATTTTCAATCTTCACATTTTCAGTAAAATATTTATCCCTCACCCGATTAACTCTTCTCATCTCCTCTCTTGCTGGCTTTTTTTTTTTATCTCTTCCCTCTTCTCTTCTTCCCTCTGACTATTAAATTATTTAATTAATTAATTGATAATAAATAAATAAAAATTTAATTATTATATTGATAATAAATTTTAAAAATAAGTAAAATAAATTATATTTATTCCTAAAATTATATTGATATAATATTACGGCTATAATCTCAGCTTTCAGCTGCAATTTCGTGTAATGTGGCGAAGTGTTATTTAATTTATTTAATTTTTGAAAAATCCGTTTATTGCTGTTTTTAGATATACATAAAATTAGCGCTTTTGCTCGCTCACTAAAATACCAACTTTTGTGAAATGTATAAAAACCAGGCAACCTTTCTTTGGAGTGCGGGTTTACTAATTTCTTTTGTGCATGTGAGGCAGGCTGGTGAGGATGCAACCGAGATTATTAGACAGTCGGAGGAGACTAAGAGATTGATAGCAGAGAAAGAAGTTGAAGTTCGGGAAACTCTAAAGTCGTTGAATTCAAAATTGGAAACGATTGGAAACCTTGTGCATGATTCAGTTCCTGTCAGCGATGACGAGGTTCGTGATTTGGCTTCAGCCACTCAATTTTAACCTTGGCTACTTTTGTTCTTACTAACTTATCCTTAAATAATGTGTTCTTTAATATTTTTTAGGCCAATAATGCCGTGATTAGATTATGGGGGGAGAAAAGAGTGGAGCCTAGACTAAAGAATCATGTGGATTTAGTTGAGCTCCTTGAAATAGCAGACATAAAGAAAGGTATGGCTTTTATTCATCGGCTTTTCAAGTTACGATCTCTCATTTGCTCGGATATGACTTATAAAATGCAACAGATTGTTTTCTGAAGTTATCAGATAGCATATGTGCATGTAATTCTGATTAATGATGTTACCATTCTCATGTGGTCATAATTGTTCAGTTCTTTCTATTCCTCATCTCTTGCTTGAGTCCACTGCATAAGTGGCTCACATTTAGCAAGCATAATGTTCTTTTTTGGCAATTTTTAAACCAGTATCGCTATAATTCTTACAGATGAATGCCTTTCTGCGACTATTTATCCTGACCTTGTTTTACTCTTCTATGTCATCTCCTGTCATACATAAATTTGAAATGGAAGAATACTGTTTTCTCCCCCTTAAGTCGTAAGTGATCAGTCTAAGTCGTTGTGCACCTCAGTTGATATCATTTGCTGTCATGCATAAATTTTTTCCTCAGTTTGTCTTCTACTTAAGCCTTTTTGTCACCACCATCCTTGTGCATGAAACTCTGACTGTAACATTTCTGCATTTCCAGCAAGGCTCTCCCAAGTTCATAAATTTCTGATGTTCATCTTTTGTGAATGTATTACAATCTTTTATCTCATATTTTTGTTGCATATAGGATCTGATGTAGCTGGAGGTAGAGGTTTTTATCTCAAAGGAGATGGTGTTCGTCTTAATCAAGCTCTGATCAACTTTGGACTTGATTTTTTGGAGCAAAGGGGGTATACCTTGTTGCACACTCCTTTCTTCATGAGAAAAGATATTATGTCAAGGTGTGCTCAATTAGCCCAATTCGATGAAGAACTTTATAAGGTAAGATTCATAAGTTGAATCAATCATTTTTAATCCATTTACAAGTACAGTTTGGGGATAGAGAGATGTACTAGTGCTGCTTTTATACCAGATTTCAATTGTTTGCGCAAAGTAAATGTGTTGAGTACATGACTGATTAATTTTTTTATATCCATATTGCAAGTTGTCGTGCAAAGATTTAAGGCATCTTTTTTTTTAATCTGAGAATTTGTTATGTAGGTCACTGGGGAAGGAGATGACAAATATCTGATTGCAACCTCAGAGCAACCCCTCTGTGCTTATCATGTTGATGATTGGATTCACCCTTCTCAACTACCCCTAAGGTACACTATGAAGTCTTTTCATGGATAATATGTTGCAAGACTACATTCTC
Organism: Bauhinia variegata; assembly: GCA_022379115.2. Classification (NCBI taxonomy): domain Eukaryota; kingdom Viridiplantae; phylum Streptophyta; class Magnoliopsida; order Fabales; family Fabaceae; genus Bauhinia; species Bauhinia variegata. The sequence continues at coordinate 26,652,767 of CM039429.1, read as the reverse complement.
TTTTGGTTTGAAAATATGATTTTGGCAGATATGCTGGATATTCATCATGCTTCCGCAAGGAAGCTGGATCCCATGGTCGGGATACTCTAGGAATATTCCGAGTTCATCAATTTGAGAAAGTGGAGCAATTTTGCGTTACAAGCCCAAACGGCAATGATTCCTGGGACATGCATGAGGAAATGATAAAGAACTCCGAGGATTTCTACAAGGAGGTAAAAATTTTCCCTTATTAAGTTTTTGGGATGTCTTTAGTGTCACTCCTTTATATGAGCTCAAGCTTTAAATAATATAATTTAAAAATGCTTCTGAATCCCCACCCTACCATTATATCATGCGAATAAGCATATCCTACCTTTATATATAATTTAAAAATGCTTAGTGAAGTGCCCTTATAATTTTTTTTGATACGTAATATATTGGAAATATATTCAAAATTTCGATTGCATCTTTATACAAGATTACCTGTATATGACAACAAAGAAGTTGGTTGACTTTTTCTATTTTATGGGTGTGTTTTTACATTTATCAGCATGCAATAGTCACCTCTTACAGTAACTGGCTACTTTGTCCTCCCTTAATTCACTCTATCTAACTCAATATTATTGATTGCAGTTGAAACTTCCTTATCAAGTTGTTGCCATTGTATCTGGTGCATTGAATGATGCTGCAGCAAAGAAGTACGATTTGGAAGCATGGTTTCCAGCTTCACAAACTTATAGAGAGCTAGTGTCCTGTTCAAACTGTACAGATTATCAGGCCAGAAGATTGGAAATTCGATATGGGCAAAAGAAGGTTGGTTATGCCAAATATCACTATGAATTTATCAGGCTGGCTTTCCTTAACGTATCTAAAATTATGAAATAACGGATTTCATTTTCATTTTTCATAGAGTGCATTTGCTATGAGTGTATTTATAAAATCTATGTATAGCGTTCATACTTCTCTCATGTAATCTTTCATCATTTGATCTCCTCTTAACATTTGGCACTTTTGGAAATTAAAAGTGGTGGTAGTGCATATTGCGGATAGCGCAGATACTGCAGTTAAAATGTCTAGCCGAAAGTGTGTTTTTTGTATCTTCTTTAGTACATTTTCATTCTTGTACGGATAAACTTTCAGAATTTTAATTGTTGGCCTTGCGTATCTCTTTTTGCTGCTGCAGAGCAATGAGCAGACGAAGCAATACGTTCACCTGTTGAATTCTACTCTAACAGCTACCGAGAGGACAATGTGCTGCATACTTGAGAACTATCAGAAGGAGGATGGTGTAGAGATACCGCAAGCCCTAAGACCATTCATGGGTGGAAAAACTTTCCTCCCTTTCAAGAACCAACCAGCTAATGAAGCCAAAGGGAAGAAATCAAAGGCTTAATTGCATTATTATTTCAAGTCTGACTGGTATTTATGGAAAGAGTTAATATGAAGGTTAGGTGATATTATACACCATAACCTGCGTCCACTTCGGTATCTAGTTAAACAATATTGTTCTGTAAAGTGCTGATTTTATAAACACAACTTGGTATGCCCTTACCCTGGATATGCATGATCATCAAAGATGAAATTCACCCTAGTTGTAGTTTCATACGAGGGGATCCAAACTTTAACGGAGTCCCCACACTCAGCCGAAGAGAGAAAGGGGGAACGGAAAATGAAAAGAAAAAAGAAAAATTGTTGGGTGACGCTGAGTATTGTTTATTTTTTTGCTTTGATTGTACCCTTGTTTTAAAAGGGTGCAAAATACGATGTGCAACTTCGTTATTTCATAGAATTTGAGCGTGAATTTATCACACAAAAGCTTACATTGTGTGTGATCCGAGTACTGGCCGATTGTGTTATGCAATAGGGTTCTGAAGTTATTGTTGCTTTGTCTTGCAGGGCATCGAATCGTGGTCAGTTTAATCGTGCTGCGCCTATATTGACTTCGATTACAAATGCCACTAAAAAGAGGGATGCATTTTGGAAATTTGGGACTAAAATATTGACCATAGTTTTGACTTTATAGTGGTCAAGGGTTTTAACTTTCAAGCAAGCTTTAATCGACGCAGAGAAGCAGACCGGTGGTTGCGGTATTATCCTTTCTGGGCCGACTATAAACTTTGCACACAAGGCCGGCCATTCATGTTCCTCAGTCTGTATGCAGTCTTTGGGCGTTGGAGAGAATGTTGAAAATACCTTGACACTTGCAAAATCTAGCATCGTTTTTTCCTGTCGTTTTCATTTTAATGTGTTTCTTCGTAATAATTGGGGATTTGTTTTTGATTTTGTTAACAATCACAGACGTTGTCCTCAATTTTTCCCAGTAGCGACATCTTAGTTTTGAGCATTTCAAGTGCTCAATCGCAAGTGAATTATCTGCTAGGAAGGACTGGAATGTATGAGCATTTGCTATGTTGGACGCTATAGATAAATTATGCACGAGAGAATGGAGGATTAATAAAAAAACTTATCCATCAGCTGGGAATGGAAAAGGGTTCCATAGGCCTCAGCTAATTCATTCAGCTCCGTCAAAGTTACTGGTTGCATTTAAAGGCAGCGCATCGTGGTTACAGAAAGCAGGGTTAATCCCATTACTCCTCGAAGCAAAACTCAGACGAAATCATCTCTGCACGCATTGTGCTTTATAGCCTTCGGAGTGTTTGAGATGAAAATATTGTATGCTTTCAGGGGAATTGAAAGGCGTAAGAATAAATATAAATAAATACAAGTTCTGATATTCATTAAATTTCGCTCAGTTGGGTAATGAAGAACTTATATTTGAGGCTTAAAACTCAAATCGACCATAAGGAATCTGAGATTCTACTCGTAAAAACAGGTATCTCGAAGAAGAAAAGGCGTTCTTTGTTGGCAGCTGATTCGAAAGAATTTTCAAGATACAATTAAATACCGTCAGAAGTTAAAACGCTAATGATTACGAATGGACAAGTTATAAATGTATAGACACAAATTACTTGTACCGTCAGAAGCAAAACGCTCATGATCACGAATGGGCAAGTTATATATGCATATACACAATGAATGCACACCCGAGCGTTTAATCTGTGAATTATATTTCAGTTAAGAATTGGTATCAATTAAAATCCGTAGGTCCAAAAAAAACAAAAAAACTCTTTCATATCTGTATATCGTTCATACCAGTATCAATTGATGATAACACAACACCCCATCCCCTCAAACCGACACAGTGAATAGGTAGAGCTTTAATACAACTGCTAGAGCCAGCTGCAATAGAAAGATACCAGCAACAATCAAGAACCACCTTTCACCTGCTGACATAATATGTGCACGGAGGTTAAGTGCCACAAATGTTGCTGACATGAACCCAGCCACGCCAGCGATCACCCATCTGAAGATCTCCAATGGCACAATTGACATACACTGCACCAAAGAAAATGTTTTATTTTAAGGTACAAAGCATGGATGGCCATTCAGTGTCACAGGTCATGCTTTCTTATAGTAAGAAATTTGAAGAAGAGAAACTCACCAGCGCTGGAATAAAGACAGAGAGGGAATAACCATAGAGACAGAATAGTTGGGCAAGCCCCGATGGTGCAGAGAAGTACTTGAGGATTACATACAAACAAAGAGGAATAACGGTGACATAACCATAGAACAAACCAGCAGACCAAGTCACCAGATTTATGTCATAATTCCATTCTTGCTTCTTAAGCTTGTGTGCTATATATGTCACGAACGTGCCAATAGAAGCTGCTACAAATATTAAGGTAGTGCATATCCAAAATGGTCCATACCTATATACGTTTAAATTAAAGATCAAAATTATGTTTCTATAAACCGTTTCTTGTAGGTAATAAACGTACAATTCAACCAAATGAATCTAATAAAAATGTCAAAAAAACAACTCATATCCATAGGTTATAAGAAAAAAGTAGTTTTGTTAATTTTAGGGAACAGTAAAAGCCATAATATTTATATGTGATGCAACTGATCAAGCAACACACGCCATTCAATATGCTTATTTCAGAAATTCACTTCAAGAGCCAGTCTTCATGATAAGGAAATGTCGCAGAGAAGAGAAAAGAAAAAAATTAAACCTCAATATTAGGAATTCACATGTTGGCATTGAAAAAGTTAAAACTGACATTGGCGTTTTAATTCAATTACATGAAAAAAGGGACAGCCAACTTACAAATCAGGGTTGTTAGCAGTTTTTTCGTTGAAAGTTCCCCTAAATGGAAAGAGTGAGTCTTTAATTCTCTCTAGAACGTCTGAAGTGTCAATATCAAAGTATGGTTTGTAAGCAGCAATTGTGAAATTCCGCAGCCAACCACTCTGCTGGGGCTCATCGGAACCAGATACAGGTCTTGAAAATGTATCTGCACAAAATAGATCAAACATATAGGGGGAAAAATATTAAATAGATATTTAGACAAATAAATTAAATGTTACAACTAAAGCAATAAAACTGTTAAAAGTATGTAAGCCAACATCATAAACAATAAGTGACAGTCTTGTTCTGGAGACAAAATAACAGTCATGTTGTAAACTGGTCATGAATAAATAATGTTGGTTAATTTTTTCCAACATAACACCAATTAGGGCTCTTCAATAGTTAGCAATTTATGTGTGTCACATGTACTCGTATCCATGTTCCATAAGTGGTGCGCTCTTCCAGACATCCCTTTCCGCATTTCAATTGTATGTACTAACTAACTACCTTTCTTAACATAACAGCACCAATTAGCTCTGAAATAAAGACTAACAGGGAATACCCAAGTTTTTTCATGTTTCTTCTCCACTCCACTGCATCGTCACCATTGCACAATCCAGCCACCACTGCAAACCAAGAGTCATATCTCATACGTGGCCATACACCATTTGCCTCTCATCATCTCTGTGCTTCACCATCTCCCTCTATCTTCTTCCTAAAATCACTGCTGCTCTCCACCAATTGCCAACATTAGCAGCAAGCATAGAAGGTCGACGAATTTCCCCACATGTAATTAACTCATGGACTGTGGATATTTGGGTCACTATCACCATTTATTCTGTCATAATGGTCACTGATACTTCCTACCATATTTCACTAGATTTTGCTCATATCTGAACAACGACCTCTGGCTCGCTGTTACTACCATGTTGTGCCAATTTGAATTTCTAGGCTAGTCTAATGGCTCTGGTGCAACTTGGTCATTGGTGCTTCATGCTTTTTCTATTTGCACTGTCAATGGCTGTCGCACCAGGCTGGTGCTTTATTGTAGTTGGAGCATTTTATGGTGGAGGATCCTGTTATGTACCCATGCATGGACAAAACAGAATGCCAATATTCTTAGTTAATACGACCTGCTAAATGGGGGCTCCACTATGGTTAAACAATTTGCTTTCATTAACCTGCTGGCATATGGTACTTGGAGACATAGAAGCTAAGAGAAACTATGAGTTTTGTGCCCTAGATGAAGGAGTTTGTCATAAATACTACATTTGCATCGATTACCTATTAAAGTTACATCATCTCAGAGTTGGCTATCATAGAGCAGTGAAAGCAATGAAGCACATTTCCAACCAGTCAAACTCAAAGCTAATAACTGAATTGTATGTAACAGACTGGCCAAAGCCAAATGTACATAGAAGTAACATACCCTGAAAGAGCAACAGCAACTACTATATACTTGGCAACAAAACCCAATCATTCCACATAGAATAGAACTAAATATTAATATTAACAACCTTCCCCAAGGATAATTTCTGCATGGGACAATAATATCAATTAATAACTTGATAAGAATCAAATAAAATCAGATCACTTTTGACTAGGACGTACCATCAGCATCGCGCGGTGGCCTTGAACTACCACTAATCTTCCCTTGTGCTTCAGATGGTGGAAATGTCTGAAGATTTGAATCTACAAACATAAAATTTATCAAATATAGTAAAAAAAAGAGCCCACAGGATAGCTAAGGAAAAAATAAAAATATCCAGGCCACTGACAGCAGAAACAAACAACTGCGAAATTGAATTTATGCCCAGCAAGAGAAAGTCATGAAAGCATATAATTAGGTAGAGTTTACAGTTCTATAGTTACCCCAAGAAAAATCCCTTAGGTGCAGCATATAAGTTTTATTTTTTTCCAATACGAGAAAGATTAAAAAGACTAATTTTAACTACTTCCCGCGTCTTTATGGCAAACAAAATCGACTAAGCGTAAATTGCGCAAGGAACATAAGAGGAAGAGAATTCACCTGCAAACTTGACGGTGACATGACCTGGATCTGGAACTGCCTGCAATAGTAAACAGGAATTTCAGAGTAAGATCTAGTGAAACAGTAATGGAGGATCCAAAGATTGACAGAACACGAATTTGAGGGATAACTCTAACTCACAGGCACAGATCCTGAAACATTTTGATTTTCAATTGACGTATAGTTTCCGGACATCATTTTTTCTATTTCTTTCTTTGCTCTTCTTCTCCCTTGTGGCTCAGCTCACAGCTCCCCTAGATCTCTGTTTCCCTGTCTCGACGGTCTCGTCACGTCACTCACCAGCTTGGTATCATTCTGTTATTCGCGTTTGTCCTTTTCTGTTTATTTGGACTCTAGCATGGAGCTAGATCAAGTAACCACCGTGTTTGGGCCATCCATGAAAAGGCCCAAGGCCCATTATGATTCCATCTCCGGGCTTTTCTTTTCCTTCCTTTTCTTTTTGTTGATAAAAAAAACAAAAAAAAAAAAACTGACGGCAATGTTTAATATTTTATATTGTCTCACATAAAAAATTTATTTTAATTAAATATATCATTATATTGCCTCAGATAACTTTTCATCACAAGGATCAATCATTCCCCTAAATACATATATACCAATCAATTGTGATCGCAAATGTAAACCAACGTATTAAACCAAGCATACTATCGAATCAGTATCAGTACGTGCAATAATGGTAGGGGAAGATGATGAAACAAAGATAGCTCTGTACGAAAATTAACATCAGTAACACGACAGGGATCCGATTTTATGGGTAAAAGCTGGAGGTTGGACAAAAAACTAAATGTCAGTTGAGCTCAGGCTAGCGTATATTAGCTTTATACTTACAAGCCTAACCAGCAAAGACTTTCAAAACCTGCTTAGAATTATATTCATCTGCTTTTACATTCAACTGATTTGACCTTGTACCCAGATGCAACAGAAACATTACCGTACCATGTGTTGCTACATGAAACAGATTAAAAAAAAAACTAGAAGTACATATGCAGGATGCATCAAATGCTTGAAATATTACCACCTATCATTCAATTCCCGAGCATCTGGCCAAAGCACTCATGGATGCAGATGCAATTTCTCAGATTTTTCTTTTTCAGAAGTAAGGGGCTATTAAGTTCAAAGAGAATTCCATAATTACAGGAGAAATATGACATTTCATTTATTTGAAAAGGATATGGATAATTAAACAACTTACATTCAGACATCTTTCGGTAAAACAAAACAAAAAACTTATCTCACATTATTTTCCTCACAAAATGAACATAGGTAAATTATTAATCCCTCACGCATGCCTAATCATTCTGTGTCATGAAAAAAATGAAATCTCTAGGGAGACGCAGATTTCAGCACCATAGAAGGTGTTTCATTAGCAGAAACTAAACTGCACTGTCCATACTGGACTGAAGCATCTTCCTTCAATCACCGCTATCATATGTTTTTTACTCTAACTCTAGAAAGCAAGAAATATCTTCTAAGTGCAAGTATAAGAACCCAAGTAGTTGAAGAGATCTTCTCCTTGATCATCAAAAGAAGTGCTGAACTCAAAACAGTCTTTAGGATCTGAGCATGCAATCCCTTGAAATAACCCAGTATGCCCTCCCTTTTCCATATTGCAAGGAGAACTCCAGACACAGTTTTCTGGGATTTTCTCTCTTTTTTTGAGGTTTCTTCTTCAGAGTCTGCAGCTTGAATCATGACCTTGCACCTATAGACAGAAATATCTCATAGGGACCCTAAATAGCAAGTTCCCAAGTCAAACAAGTAGGAATGAATAATTATGCACCTGATTGCAGGATATGTCAGGACGGTAGCAACGCTCTTCGAAATAGCACCTAATAGAAAGGCCATAAATGCAGAAAGTGATGCTGGAGATAATGCTTGATCTTTGTTTTGTTTATTCTTCAGGGCTCGTTGTTTTAGCTGATCAAAAACTGTATACTGCAGAACATAATAATTCCAAATTAAACTAGTATGGGCTCGGAAATCAAGCATTGTGAATTAAAAATAACTTTAACACAGAGCACTCTAAACAACTTACAAAATTCCAGTTGATGCAAGTTCAAGCTTGATTTAAGTACCTGAATTGCAGGGTTTGAGGTCAGCAGTAAAGAAATGTTTAGGCCATCAAATGCATTAGTCCAGCTACCTTCTGCGAGAGTCATCAAGAGCCCCTTCGACTTTCCAAAGGCACTTGTTTGCATCCTAGAAGAGGCTGTATCCAGGGGCTACACAGTCAACAATGAGATACACTTACATTAAACTTATAAAGTTTGATAAGATACCTTGTCTCCAATGCCCATGATGATAAAGGACGAACAGGAAAGAAATATAAGTTTGCAATATAATGAAAGCCCTTGATGTATTTATTGCTTCTTCCTTGACGTGAAGAAGCATGAAGCATTGACCAAAAGATGTAATAGATTGAGGATGGTCTCTTGCAGTATGCAGTGATAGTACATTTGATCCCAAATCATGGAGATTCATTTTTTATGCAATAAATCCTGTATTTTCTATATACATTCTGACAGTGAATCATCAAAAGTAACACTCATTATTATCCTGGACCATATAGCAGAATTATTAAGGACCAGAATCATGATTTTAACATATCACAAAAGGTAAACCAATATATGACTTTTACTCAAAAGGTTTCCTATTATAATAAGTTTAACCGGGCAAACAAAAACTCCTCTGCATGTAATCAAAACCGGTTTTGAGATCCATCGATAACTCTTGGAATAATTAACAAAATCAATACCTGGCTTAATGTTGCCTCACCTGAGTCACAATGGCGTTGCAGGCCCCAGCTGCAGCAGCAATCAACAAGTTTGCTTTGGTTCCAATGGATTTAGAACCACTCTTTTTCAGGTACAGTTTTTTGAAGTAGCTGTAGCCATAGAAGTAGACAAATTGCGAAATAAAAGATTGAAGGTTTTTCGTTCCAAGGCCTTGGTAAAGTGAGAGCAGCTGACGGTTGGATATTGCTTCCCATAACACATCAGAGAGGTTCCTGCAGAAGTCAAAGCGAGTGAAACTATGTGCAAGAGATAACTCCTGTCAGAAGATTTTCTAAACTATTTAAACTCACATAATAGGTTGGGACTAACGTCAACTAACCCGCACAGCCAACCGAGGAAATTGCAGTAAATAAGAATGATACCTTTGGATGCATTTCGGTGTACAAGCAGTTTAGTTTCACATTTTTAAAGCTAGAATGAATCCTAATCCTTTCCCATGTCTAATTACTTAAACACAAAAGAACACTCATCAAAAAGGACATTACAAAATCAAACATTATAGACTTTCTTTTTTTATTACTTCATGAGAGTACGAGTACTACGATGACAAATTGAATATTACAAACCCACCAATCACCAATTCCATATTCCAGAAATCACACCCCTACCCACTAATAGGTGAATAAACAATTAGAAGACTAAAAGCCTATATTCCAGTCAAAGGCTCAATCCAGCCAACCATATTTGTCTACACGAACCAGCCTCCCAAAAATAATATACGAAAATTCAAAAAGTCAGGGGATCATAATAAGGAAAATTCAAATAAGCCGTAGGATACTAGTCAATCCACACGGAAATCCACTTTTTTTTCCCTAAAGAAAGAATAAACAAATATATGCATATAAGCAACCGATCTTGGATCATGCTGAGTAAGCAAGTAAACAAAGACTCGAATGACAGAAAAAAAATATAGATAATCATTGAAAGAAAACCTGTATTTTTGCTTGCCAAGGACTCGAACCTCGGCCTGATACTTGCTCTTGCAGGTGTCAAGCGGGTACAAGATGGTGGTGCTTAGCAGTGATCCTATCGCTCCTGAGGTCGCCTCTGCTAACGATTCCAAATCAAGACTCATTTCCAGAATTCAACACCGAAACAAAGAAGGTGTATACTTTGAAATGTAGATGGAACGAGAAGGGGGAAAGAAAGAGAGACGCTGAAGGATATAAGAAGGGAAGCCCTGAGTGAATAGGTTTGTATTGGTATGTAGAAATATAATGAATGTAGCTGGAAAAGTATTTAGATCGAGACATTGACAGTGACGCCGGAAACAGAAACCAGATTTTGTAGACTGCCCAAAATCTCTCGTTGGGAATTGCAAAACGTGAGAGGCGTGCTCCGTCCATACGCGCTTAACGCCGTTTATTATTATTACGTCTCCGTTGGAAAGCCTTTCATGGTTCGCTAAAGAGTCCTTTCACAATTTTGGAATAGAAAGATAATGACTTATCCTGGACTCTAGAGTCCATTTCACATATAGTGGATTAAAATCACGCAACCATTTTAGGAATATAAATAAAAATTAAAAATAATTTTATCTGAAAAATAAAATAAATTCAGTATAAGTAATTGGTTTGACAGACGTAGTTAATATAGATCAAAATTGTAATTAATTTAAAAAGATAATACTAATCTTTATTAGAAATAAAATAAAGCATAAGTAAGAAGGATTAGTTGAATTAAGGACTCACCAATTTAAATTTAAATCCGATATCCAATAATAATCCATAAATTTGTACCGTGGCATAGGGGAGAGAGACGACAGCAGTTTAAATGGATGCATTCTGGTTCAATCGGGTATAATTTTCACTGCAAGTATTTCCCGTAGATTCCCTGAGAGTTCAAAAAATAGAGCTTGAAGCATACGCTGGAAGACACTCCCTCACGATCTCTTCGTATCTCCCTTCCTGCCCGGAACGCCACCACCGGCGGCGGCCAGAGCTAGGGTTTCTTGTGCAGCTCTTTTTTCTCGCTTTCCCTGTAACTTATCACTCTTCTCCTCTAAGCATCCAGGTTCGCATCTTCACGTCATCTCATCTCACTATCTCAGTCTAAGCTTTTGTTTGTCTTTCCGTTCAGTCGAAAATTTCGCTTTTCTGACGGTTCAACCTTCAACACCCCTTTTTAATTTTCTCTTTTAAATTTATGTTTTTTTTTTGTTTAATCTTTCTCATCTCATGCTCATTAAGCTTTCTAATTAAGGTATAAGGTTTCTGATTGCCGTAACAATGGCAAAAGCTGCCGGAACGGTAAACCCATATGGGCGAACCGGAATTAGAATTGTTGTTGCCGGAGACCATGACACTGGAAAATCAAGCCTCATTATTACCGCGGCAGCAGACACTTTCCCCCCAAACGTACAATCAACTTTGCCGCCAACGAGATTGCCTGAAGATCTGTATCCCGATCGCGTGCCCATCACCATCATTGATACCTCTTCCCGGTATTATGCTCAAAAGCTTAAATACTCAGTTAAGCTGTCTTTGTTTGGTTAAAAAAATGTTTCCCATTAACTGCCATCTTTATAAATATGATTTTTGGGGTAGGAAAATGCATTATTGCTGGAAAATCCCATCCTTCTTCTATTTCTGCGCATCATAGAGCAGTGCAGATATGCAATTTATCAATTTATAGATGTTGTAAAGGCCTCTACTTGTCAATGGCTGGAACCATATTTTATTTTATTTTCGTATTTGATGATGTTGATTTGACATTTTTATTTCTTCCTTGTTATCTGCCGCAAAATTAATGCATACACTCTCGTAATCTGTAAAAAAAAAAAAAAAAAAATGCAACTTTATCCTTCTTGTCATTTTTTACCTACAGTGCCGAGGATAGTGATAAAGTTTCTGAAGAGTTGAAGCGGGCTGACACGGTTGTCCTTACTTATGCATGTGATCGGCCTGAAACACTTGATCGACTAAGTTCATTTTGGCTCCCACTTCTTCGTAAATTAGAGGTTTGATCCGATACTATATTTTTCTGTCTCATGCCATGACTTTTGTTTCATAATATCCCTGTTGATCTTTTCAAAAGTGAAAAAAATAAAAATAAAAAGGGAGAAAATGAATATTCCTGAAGAACGGAAGAATAAAATGACATTAACCAAACCATTTATGCATTTCTTATGAAAATATATTCTGTTCTTTTATACATGCTTTCAGACATCTTTTCTGCTTGAGCGAATACATGCATGATAGTAAAATGTGAACTGAATGAGCAGGTGAAAGTCCCAGTTATAGTGGTCGGATGTAAGCTTGATTTGAGAGATGAAAATCAGCAGGTGAGCCTTGAGCAGGTGATGTCACCAATAATGCAACAGTTCCGAGAGATTGAAACTTGCATTGAGTGTTCAGCAATACGGCATATCCAGGTGCTACAATCCTTATCACTGTAATTAACTATCTCTTGTAGTGGCATCTAAATTTTTTAGGGTGCTGATCAATTATGTATGATCATTGTATGCCAGGAAAATGCTGTTTAAGTAGCAACTAGTACTATTGATGTTAAAATTGCTGGTTTACTGAGAATCTTTACACGATTCTTCTTGCAGGTCCCTGAAGTTTTCTATTATTCACAAAAGGCTGTCCTTCATCCAACGGCTCCATTATTTGATCAGGAATCGCAAACTCTAAAGCCTCGATGTGTACGGGCTTTGAAGCGGATTTTTATCCTTTGTGACCACGACAAAGATGGTGCCCTCAGTGATGCTGAGCTGAATGATTTTCAGGTTATATTTATGCCTTATAACATATTGCATCTTTAAAATGTTGAAACAGGGGCTTGTGAATTATTTCTGAAAGATCAAACAAAATTATCAACAGGTTAAATGTTTCAATGCTCCTTTGCAACCATCTGAAATTGTGGGTGTCAAGAAGGTTGTGCAAGAAAAATTGCCTGAAGGTGTGAATGAACGGGGGCTTACCCTGACAGGATTCCTATTTCTTCATGCCCTTTTCATAGAAAAAGGGCGCCTTGAGACAACATGGACTGTTTTAAGAAAGTTTGGATATAATGATGATATCAAGCTTGCTGAGGATTTAATTCCACCTTTGAAACGGGCTCCTGATCAGGTACATATTATTGAGGAGATACTTCTGTTGTCTTGCATAGCAACTGTGGTTTTCATTGTTTGTACCTATGTCGTTGCTATTTGCTTTGCCTGTGCCCTTTTTAGCCAGGCTCCTCCTCTAAGAATAGGAGTGTAATCAGAGGTTGCGGGTTCAGTTTTAATTGAGATTTGAGCCTATGCATCCTGGTAAATTTGTGTTTTGCACTTTACACTGACGTGGTTTGGTTGTAGATAAAAAGTTTTGTTCATCATGACTCTCTGAGAAGGCAATTTTTGCCTCTAATTGGTTCTGATGCCTGCAGAGTGTGGAGCTGACAAGTGAGGCACTTGAATTTTTGAAGGGAATCTTTGACGCATATGACAGTGATGGTGTATGTTGTTTCCTTTTTAGTACATCTACTTTAGCTACCCTTCTATTTGCTTGCATCTAAATTTTTCTCATGCGATCTTATTGTGTTGTTTCAGGATGGGGTGCTGCGACCTCGCGAACTTGAAGAATTGTTTTCTACTGCTCCAGAGAGGTCGTTTAACTTTTTTCTGTGACCTCAGCAATATGTTGCAAGGGTCTTGCTTGGAGTCCTCATGTGGGCTCTAGCTGAAGTATATATATTATATTTCTCTGCTATCTTAATTTTATTTTATTTTTTTTTCAGTCCTTGGAATGAAGCACCATACGAGGATGCTGCAGAGAAAAATACTTTTGGAGAAATATCACTAGATGCGTTTTTGTCACAGGTGTGGTAGTCTCCCATCTTATCTATATACCATCCTTTTCTCCCTGTTTCAATAAATAACATTTGTGGAAGAGCCGTGGAGGCACTTGAGGATTTCATTACTCCTTTCCATTTAAACATCTTGTGTAATTTTCTTCTATTAATGTGGTAAATTATTTCCTGATTTTATTCTGTATATCTTGTTAACCTACACTTGCAAGCTGCATTTTATCTGCACTGGTAATCATTTTATAAGTGTTCTTTTTTCCTTTTTCTTTTTTTTTTCCTGGACAGTGGGCACTTATGACACTCCTGAACCCAGCTTATAGTGTGGAGAATCTGATTTACATTGGTTATGCTGGTGATCCATCATCTGCTATCCACGTGACTAGGAGGCGTCGTTTAGACCGTAAGAAACAACAGTCAGAAAGAAATGTCCTGCAGTGCTTTGTTTTCGGGCCTAGGAATGCTGGAAAATCTGCATTATTGAATTCTTTTATTGGAAGGTAATTTCATTTTATAATGTGTGTATATGTATATGCTGGAAATTTAAGTTTAATAATTGTATATATGATTCTTTCAATGTTGAATTGATAATGCAGGCCATATTCTGATGCTTACAATCCAACCACTGAGGATCGCTATGCAGTGAATGTTGTTGATGTTTCTATGGTAAATGTTACTCAATTTGCCAAAGAATTCTATTACTGGACAAAGTATGCCATCTTCTTTCATGTGTTCATGCGCGTTTAGACTTTGGCAATCACGCCTACAGTGTCATACCCAGATAAAACACATGAACATGTGGTTTAGGAGGGATTGAATGGATAATAGAATTTGTTGAGATGAGTTCTGTTTAGTTGGCATCATAAATTATCCATATAATGATTTGCTGGCTATTGTTCAATTTGTCTGGGAAGGGTTTTCATATGATATGCTTGAAGGTTAAAACTTGCTTCAAATAAGTTAATAGTAACAAATGTTTGTAACATCTTGCTCTTTTAAGTTTTAAACGCTGCAAAAGTTGTAAGAAGTGTTGCTACTTCTAGCATGTTAAAAAGTTCGTTGTTTACTGAAGCTGTAGAGGTTTTTTCTTTTTTTCAACGATTAGATGAAGAACGCAAATTCATTGGAAATAGCTTTACTTTTGTTCATATCATGACCTAAAGAATTGAAGTTTTGATGCTGTGATAGTCTGTTATTTTGCTTGTTGGCTCCTGTTAGTTAGAGCTAACTTTTTGTTTAGTGGGAATCATGGCTTCTTGCTCCTCTTTTTCATTACATGCTTTCATTCAGCGCACAGCAACATCTTTGGGCATGGTGATAGCATTTTAGGTTCCCTCTCTCTGTCTTTATCCTTCAATAAAGAATGAATTTGTTTATTCTCGACTTGTACAGTTGCCTTCTAATATACAGGATTTCTTATTGTACGAGTTTAGGCATTTCAACCTTCTCTAAGTGTGTGTCTTTATCATTCTATCTACAGGGAAACAAAAAATATCTTGTGTTGAGAGAGATTCCTGAAGATGGAGTTAGAAGAATATTGTCCAATAAGGAATCTTTGGCTGCTTGTGACATAGCTGTTTTTGTTCATGACAGGTCACCTTCCTTAAGATCAAGACTTTATTTTTACAATACTCACTATTGTGAAAAATATTTTGGCCATATACAACTTCTCATTTCTAATGACTCAAAATCAGATAATGGAGTTTCTGAAGATATTCAGAACGAGTTATTTCAACCAGTATGCTATAAATATAAAAATAAGGAAGTTTGCTATAAAAAGCTGATCTGATTTTGATTCTAGGTCCGATGAATCCTCATGGAGGACAGCGTCTGAACTATTGGTAGAAATTGCCGGTCATGGTGAGGATACTGGCTTTGAGATGCCTTGCCTTATCGTTGCAGCCAAAGATGATCTCGATTCATTTCCATTGGCCATACAAGAGTCAACTAGGGTATCTTCAAATGGCTTCTTTCTTTCTTTCTTTCTTTCTTTCTTTCTTTGTTGAGATCATCTATGTAAGTGAGCATGCATAATAGTAGCGTGATCTCGATTTAAGAAATGCCTTTTCTCCTGGATCAACTGCAATAACACCCTTGATTTGCAATTGTGGTTTTTAGGTTAGTCAGGATATGGGAGTTGAGCCTCCTATACCAATCAGTGTAAAGTTAGGAGATTTCAATAGTGTGTTCCGCCGAATTGTAACAGCCGCAGACCATCCTCATTTAAGCATTCCAGAAACTGAAGCTGGGAGAAGCCGCAAGCAGTATCATCGACTTTTAAATCGTTCTCTTATGTTGGTTTCAGGTATGCCACTGATTTACTCACCCCGTCCAGTGTCTAGCCTTGGATCTCTTATTTAAACCAAGATGAAACCTATGAACTTATTTGAATTTGGGGGATGTTTAGTGGTTCTTTGACCAATTTCGTTTTGGAATTTTAAAAGAGCATTTCATGAGTTTTTTTTCTCATCTTTGCAGTTGGAGCTGCAGTAGCCGTGGTTGGGTTGGCAGCCTATCGTGTTTATGCTGCAAGGAAGAATACATCCAGTTAAAAGACTCCAAGGTTTTGCCAAGTTGGTTACTCTCCTTTGCTGCAGCTACTCCTGGATCACATCCAACTCGGCTTTTCTTTTTAGGCTAAAATATCGTTGTCTTTAGGGTTGTATTAGGTCGGCATAAATCATAGCAAATTTCTTTTTTCTTCGTTTGCAGTTCAAGGCTTCCCAAAGCTTCTTCATTTGTTCTTACGATTCGGTGACTCGTATCGTAATCTTCAACAAATGCTTTATCGAGTTCACAGTATTTCTCAAATCCTTGTGTCGTCAGAGTCTAAAATCCACAATAAAACAAAAACCTAAATCCATGCTGTTCATCTCTCAGGCTAACTCTCCCAAATTACTGTAGACCAACCACTTTAAAATTGCCTGGTGACAAAAATATAAGCGCCAAGATAAAATTTTGTTTTATACATTAATATAATTCTCTTTCTTAAACAGAGGACGTTTTCCCACTCATTCTTGGTCCTAGCCTCTTGTTTTTGACTTCAAGGTATAAATGGCTAACTCTGAGCGGGAACCCCGTGACATAAGGGAGTGTAGAAGCTGAACGACAGGCATAGATAAGCGACGAAAAACGAAACGATAAAACCCTATTAAGAAAGCTGAGGGACTTTACGCCGTCGTTTCAAGTTACTCTGGAAAGTCGGTCAGCGTCTCAAACCATTGATTATCACTTTCCTCTCGTTTCCAACGGTTTATTCTATTCGCTCCAATTTATTTTCATGGATGAAATCCGGATGGGTCTTTCGGAAATTCAATTCTCATCTCCCTTCATGGACAGCTTCTCTCAGTTCTCCCTCCAAGGCCCCAACTTGCCAATACCCATTTTCAGTAACCTCAAATTTTATCCTCAATCATGCAGACATAAGTTCCCTTCTCTCAGTTTGCGGGATAGAAGGAAACCTTCAGCTTGGTTCTTCCCTACATGCCTGCATCATCAAGAAAATTCAATATTTTGACGTGGAAAGCTGCTATGGTTACCACAATGCCCTATATATTTGGAACTCCCTCATTTCGATGTATTCCAAATGTGGAGAACTATCAGATGCCGTTAAGCTATTCGATCGTATGTCCGTGAAAGACACTGTCTCATGGAATACGATGATTTCTGGATTTTTAAGGAACGGGAACTCCGATATGGGTTGTCTGCTCTTTAAACAAATGCGTCGCTCAGGGTATTGTCGATTTGATAAAGCGACTCTGACTACAATGTTGTCAGGTTGTGATGGACCAGAGTTCTCTGATCTCAGTAAGACGATCCATGGTTTAGTCTTTGTATATGGTTTTGAGCGGCAAGTTACAGTGGGAAATGCTCTTATAACGTCATATTTTAAATGTGGTTGTTTTAGTCAAGGAAAGCAGGTTTTTGACGAGATGGTTGAAAGGAATGTTATAACTTGGACGGCAGTGATTTCAGGCCTGGCTCAAAATCAATTCTATGAGGATAGTTTAAGTTTATTTGCTCAAATGCGGTGCGGAGCAGTGAGTCCAAATTCTTTGACATATTTGAGCTTGCTCACGGCTTGTTCTGGTTTGCAAGCATTGAGGGAAGGTCGTAAAATTCATGGCCTGCTGTGGAAATTGGGAATGCAATCGGATTTGTGCATTGAAAGTGCATTAATGGATTTGTATTCAAAATGTGGAAGTCTAGAAGATGCGTGGCTAATTTTTGAGTTGGCTGAAGAACTTGATGAAGTTTCCTTAACTGTTATCCTTGTAGCCTTTGCTCAAAATGGATTTGAGGAGGAAGCTATCCAGATATTCACGAGAATGGTGAAATCAGGTGTTGATATTGATCCTAACATGGTTTCTGCTATTCTTGGGGTGTTTGGTGTTGACGCTTCTCTGGGCCTTGGTAAACAGATTCACTCTTTAATCATTAAAAAGAACTTCATCCAGAATCCTTTTGTTAGTAATGGACTTATAAACATGTACTCCAAGTGTGGAGATCTGTATGACTCGCTCCAAGTCTTCTATCTGATGACTCATAAGAACGCAATCTCGTGGAACTCCATGATTGCAGCTTTTGCTCGCCATGGGGATGGTATGAGAGCACTTCAATTGTATGATGAGATGAGAGTCGAATGTATAGCTCCAACAGATGTGACGTTTTTGTCTTTGCTTCATGCTTGCAGTCATGCTGGCTTAGTTGAGAAGGGCATGGAAATTCTGGAATCCATGACTAGAGATCACGGGATAAGTCCACGGTCAGAACATTATGCTTGTTTTGTTGACATGTTGGGCAGGGCCGGACTTCTTGAAGAAGCTAAAATTTTTATTGAGAGATTGCCTGAGAATCCCGGAGTCTTGGTTTGGCAAGCATTGCTGGGTGCTTGTAGCATCCATGGTGATTCTGAAATGGGAAAATATGCTGCAGATCAATTATTTTTGGCTGCGCCAGATTGTCCAGCTCCATACATATTGATGGCCAATATATATTCTAATGAAGGGAAATGGAAAGAGAGAGCACGTTCCATAAAGAGAATGAAGGAGCTGGGAGTGGCAAAGGAAGTAGGTATAAGTTGGATTGAGATTGAAAAGAAAGTCAATAGCTTTGTCGTGGCGGATAGACTACATCCGCATGCTGATATCATATACTTGCTTTTGTCTGCGCTGTTGAAACAAATGAAAGACGAAGGTTATGTTCCTGACAAAAGGTATATTCTCTATTATTTGGGTCAAGATGAAAAGGTATAGCTACTGTTTTCGTTCTGAGTCAAGCCAGGCTTTATTTTGATGTTTGTCAAGAAAGAAGCCAGGAATAGAGATGTTGCTCACCACTAGGTCCACCCATGTAATCCGGTGAGTCTAATAGTATAATTGCAGTTGTGGACAGTTTTGTGTGACTTCGAATAATGATGTATCGTTGGTATCTGCTTTCCATTTTCGCATTGAATGGAGCTTCATTCTTGTCTCCTTAGCAATATAGATCTTTCTCTGCTTATCGAAATTAGGAAAGACAATGACGGTTCCATAAGAGCTAAAAAATTATGATGCTTTCTGGAAATTAGAAAAGGCGAAATGATGAAAATTCACAGAGCAAGGGCTCAGCCACTCGGGTGGCATTTTACCCCCATGACAAAGGAAAGAAACGAATAATATAACAAGGGGATTGCTGAGTTACTCTTTTAGGGTCCGTTTGGTGCGCTAAAAAGGAAAGGGAGGAAAAGGAGTAGGGTTTGCTTTTTTTTATTTTTTATTTTTTCTTTTGCACTGTTTGATAGTTCTAAAATAAACTAAAGCCTAATCTCCTAGAATACTACTTTCCATGGGTTGGAGGATCCAATTTTCTTTTCAAATTTGAAGGAAAATCATAGAAAGGAACAGAAAGAAATTCTTCATTTACAAAAATTTCAAGTTATAAAATTAAATTACATTATCTACCTTGTGTAGGGATCAATTCCTTTTATCATCTTTTTGTCTTATCATCCTGTTTTATTGACTAGAAAAGTGCTCCTCGACGAGAGAAAGTCGTATGCCCTTTAATCGTCCTTCCTTATCAAATCATCTCAAGTTCTTTTAAATATGTATATATCTTTTTATCAAACCTAAATCAAGATTTTGGTTGATGCTGAAATTGGATTTTGAATTCTTTTCTGTTTTATGATGAATCTATCGCTCAATCTTCTCTTGATTTCTTGTCATTTAAAACCAAAAAGTGTTATTGATATTGATTATGTCATTGTTGGTCATAAGTATGCTTATACTGATACTGTCTATGTTGGATTTGGGAATTTTGTTTCTATGTTTAGGTGTTATAGTTACCAAAACTTCAAAGTTAAATAGGGTTGCATTGGTATCATTATTTGTTATTTGTTATTTGTATACAATACATGCATGAGCATAATTTAAACTCTTTCACATGCCATATTGTCCTTATTGGAAGGTTCACCACCTCACATAATTTTCAGAATTTGTCTTGAAGTGCACGTTCCATGGACTTAATTGTGTCCTTGTTGTGATGAATGTAATCTAGATGGTGTACTTTTATGAAAGTTGACATGAGTGAGCCATAGATATTATATTGATTTTTAAATTGAAAAATTTTATCGTACAATGTTATTGATGTTTTAAAAGTTTCATTACTCAACAAAAGGATTTCTTGACCATGCTTGTCATTGTAAATGATAATTTTTCTTATTTCATAAACAATTTTTAAAAGAAAAATATGTGATTGTGTTGTGTTTATGTCAAGGTCTTACCCCAAATAAGATATATAATGCTCATACAAAGCTTGTACAAGATTTAAGTTTATTGGTTGTCTTTCAAATGGTACCTGAGCTATTCAAAGTTAACTAGATGTGTAGACTTATATAGTTTATAAATATTTAAATTTGTTGATATTTTTTAAAAAAATACTATTATGCCTTTTTTTAGATTAACAACATTTAGTTGTTTTTTGTTTTTGTTAAATAAAGTATAAATTTTTTGAAGCATTGTTATTCTTTTTATTTTTGGATAAATTTCAACGTGGTTTCTTTTTATTGAATATGGCAAGTTAATAAGTTTATATTTTTTTAAAAAAATTGTTTTTTGAAAATCAACCATAAAATTCACTATAATTAAATTAAGAAATAGAGGTATTTTTAAAAAAAAAAATTAAAGAGAAGATAAATTTATACTTACATAATAATATTCATTTCATTTTTTAATTTTTTATATAAATCAAACATTTTAATACATATCAAATATACTCAAAGACTATTTTTTTTTTCTTTTAGCTCATTTCTTTTCTTATTCTTTTCTTCCCAATATACCAAAGGGACTGATACATGTTAGGAGTGTAGCTCTATCCAACTCCTAATCCTGGGTTTTTACATTTTAGCGAGATTCGTAAGTCAAATTTGGTATTAATGCAAAAATCTTAAACACATTTTTATAATACAAGAAAAAATCTAAGGAAATATGTCAAATCAATTTTTTTTTTTTTACCAAAAATGGAATATAAAACATTTTTCTGTATGTTCTTACATTACGAGGAATTATCTGTTAGTATTTATATAAATTTTTCAAGATTTCCTCTCTAGTACTCTCCCACATAACAATAGTAATAGTAAAATATGAATAAATGGAATAACTAGCTAAGCGTATGCACTCTTGTGGCCACAAGCGTGCGTGGAGAATGGAATCGTCCTGCTTGGTTGGCTTAACCCCGATTCTGCCATTTCGAAAAACCATTACAAATCTCAATTCTCATACTTTTCCACTATTTTCTAGGAACCCAGTTCGTCTTTGTTCCGAATCCAAGGCGAATTGTAGAGATGGGTTTCAAGAGGATGCTCCTCTATCTACTACTTCGGCTTACAACGTCCTGGGTGTAGAGCCCCACTGCTCCACCGCCCAACTCAAAGCTGCTTTTCGAGCCAAAGTACCAAAACAATTCTCAGAAATACATATTTTTAACCTATTTTTGTTTGTCAACAAACATGATACAAATGTTCGATTTTTTTTCTTTTTCTTTTTCTTTTTTTTTTATCTTCGGGGTAGAATGGGGTTGGGGAGTGTTCTGCTGTTTGAAGAAGAAAGAGCTTAGCTTGCAAACGGTCTGTCTGACTCAGTTCGGTACTATCGATATAAAGAATTTAGTCGAAATTTACGTGAAAAAGAGGAAAGAAGAGAAGGAAGGGGGACAAAACCATTTACCCAGATAAAAATAACTGAACTTTATGAGGATAACAACTAAGCTATTCCAGTTTGTTCTTTTAATGCTTATCTTGGTCTATTCTTCTTATGAAGGTGAAGCAATTCCACCCAGACGTGAACAGAGATGGAGGAAATTCTGATGCTATGATTCGCCGTGTAATTCAGGCGTACGAGGTACTACCATTATAGTTCTACTTCTACCTCTATGCACTGGCTCATAGCTTGGCATCATTATTAAACTAATCAAATTTACTTGCTTGATACCTCCTGCAGATACTATCCAACTACAGCCGATCAGAAATAATTGAAAGGTAAAGCTTTTTCTAAATTTCTAAAGTATTGAGTGTCTAGAATCTTGTTTTCTGTTCTTAGCTTGCATTTAATTTATTTTTCTGGTCAAGTGACTAGATGTGTTGATTGTTCAAGTCCTTGGAGTTTCCTTGCCTAGCTATAGTATTGAATCTTGTCGTTCTTAATGTAATGGGGAATGTTGGAGTTGCGTTTGCAGTGAATGTTTAGATCCCTTTGACAGACCAGAGTGTGAAGCTTTTGATCTATTCGTCAACCAGGTTCTTTGTGTCGGCAAGGGTATCATTGCTCATAGCTTATGGCCTTTTTTTTAAAAAAACAAATGTTGAATTAAATCACAAGGACGACTTTTAAATTTGCTGCAGCATGTTCAAATTCATGTGTGGAAAAAGCCCCTCATGCTTTCAGATATGACTCTTCTACTGGAACTGCACTTTCAACTTCTCAAGGTTGGCATATCCGTTATTCTGCTTCTTAGTCTCTACTAATAGCTGACATATATGCAAAGAACGAGGTCTGAATCAACATGTTTCGATGTTAATAATTTATAAATGCTTTGTTCGTAACACTCTTTTTATGTTATTATTTGATGCTGTTTTCCTTAACAATTTAGGACATGGTGAAGATTATCGAGTTCAAGTTGCTGTTGGTCAATGCCCAAGAAGTTGCATTCATTATGTCACCCCATCACAGAGAATCATCTTAGAGGAGCTACTTGACAGGTACATAACATTAGATGTCAGTCAAAACTGTCTTTGGTCGGCTGTGGGACAACCTTTCAAATGAGACCAGCTGTATATTCTTTTCTTTTATCTTATTTAGCAGATAACATACTACGCAACTTGTCATGACTATCAATGCCAGACAGTGTCCTTCAAGTGCTTTAAAATTTGTGATATCTCTGGCATTTCATTGTTTGCTTTTGCAGTATTCTGAATGCACCTTATGATACATCAGCTGAGGCAGACTTGCTTTATTCACTTATAACCAAAGCTAAGTTTGAGAATAACCGATACCAAAAACCGAAGAAGCAGCCCAAAAGCTCAAGCCAAAATGTTGATTGGTTTTGACATTTTGACGGTGGTGTCTTCATGTGCAACTCTGTCACTGGGTTTTTCGAGATAAGGTTGTTGATTCTGCCGGTAAATGGCTTTGGTTGTCTGTTGAAGAGGCATCCGCTGGACCGGAACCTTAAATCTCAAATGCATTGAAATCACAAGAAGAAAATATACTCCATAAGAATGTCTAGAACATTATTTTGGTCAATTTGGGTTTCCCCTCTTTTCTGTTTATAGGAGAATCAGCTGGGTCATGTATGTACTGTAATATTTCTTACGATAAACACGACAATAGGCAGCCAAGATTAATATTTTGAGATTATAATTGTAATTGTTCTTTTATATAATGTATAGAGAGAAACCGAGAAATATTTTATTTTGATGCTTAAGTGCGTTTCCTCCCAACAAATCGAAAAGAAATCATTATTACTTCAACCATCAACGTAACGCAAGATTTTATCCTCCTATTTTACGTAGATGGTGGGCCGGGCCGTTTGCTAACCATGGGCCGAATTGACCCAACTATAACCAGAGTTGTAAACGCTCCTGCAAATTTCATAGCCGTTGTAGCAAAGTTGATGTTATAACAAATAACAAATAACAATAAATTCAAACTTGAAATGTTTTAACAAATAAACAAAAACAATCTCGCTCGCTCGCTCTCTTTCCTATCAACGAAGCCACACGGTACTTTCTTTCTTTCTCTATTTCCCATTATCTCGCTAGATTTGGGTCTTCAAACCCTGACTCTGGTTCCTCGGTTCTTCTCATTTTCTTACTGCATTGAATGATTGAATTTTGTTTTTTTCTTTTTCTACTCTCTGTCGGCTCATTGATATTGTGGTTTCAGTGGATAATCCTTCAGTGGAAATGAACCGGAATTCTGACTGCGATGATGAGAATACTCAGTGTAATGGAATCGATGATATTTCTCCAGATCAGGGTCATACAATTCCAATTTTAAAGAAAATCCTTGATCTGAGCACCAAACTTCAGGTAAGTCTTAAATCTTGAATCATTTATGATCAAACTAAACAACATTTTGTTACGCAACTCACAATATTTAATATTAACTTTTTTAAAAAATAAAAAAAAAGTTACAGGTTCTTCAGGCCTTTTCCTGTTCCACTCTTCCCTTAATCTAACAAAAAATAGCTTCATTTTTACACATATACGGAAATTTTCTATTAGTTTACATGGTTTGTATACTTCATGCTCCAGGATTTGAAGCATCGACATATAGCCCTATCTGATGAAGTGAAACTCACAACAAACTCATTTCCAGACCCTAATTTTTTAAAGTCTTTTCAGCTTCTCGGTAAGTCTCTTGTATAAACACAAAATTGAAAATGCTTTCCCTTTCTTTTTCTTATTATTTATTATTTATTTAGGTTTTGATCTTTTTGCCTTGTACTAGGTTCTGAATATGAACTTCTGAAAAGAAAGTACCTCCATGAGTCTTCTGAGCGCATGCGCCTCTACAATGAAGTGATTGAACTTAAGGGAAATATAAGAGTTTTTTGCAGATGCAGACCATTAAGTGAAAATGAAATTGCTAATGGGACTGCATCTGTTATCAATTTTGAATCATCCCATGACAATGAGCTTCAAGTTATATGTTCTGATACTTCTAAGAAGCAATTTAAATTTGACTTTGTGTTTAAACCTGAAGATAACCAAGGTACCGGAGAATTATGAACTTTAGTAAGTGAAGTAATTTCTTTCTGTCCAATGGTTAATAATGTCTGTTGTGAATGCAGAGGTTGTTTTCGCACAAACCAAACCCATTGTTACCTCAGTCATGGATGGTTATAATGTCTGCATATTTGCCTATGGGCAAACTGGAACTGGTAAGACATTTACAATGGAGGGAACTCCAGAACATAGGGGAGTCAACTACAGAACATTGGATGAATTGTTCCGGATTTCTGAAGAGAGACGAGGCACAATGAAATATGAATTGCTTGTTAGCATGTTGGAGGTTTACAATGAGAAGATCAGGGACCTTTTGGCAGACAGTTCTACCCAGCCTACTAGAAAGTAATTTTGCATTCTACTTAATTTTACTCAAATTAGTACACCTTAAATTAGGCTTGTGAATTTAAAACAAACTGGCACTTCCATATGCTTATAATATTAGTATGAGAATATACCCATGAGATATTGCTTTGCTAAGATAAAGATCATGCTATGATGAAACAGTACACGCTACTAGATCAGAAGTGCATATCGTCTATCACATTATATCTTCTTTCTTATCCTTGTATTTTGATTTTTGACTCGGTAAAACCTCTGTCTTTTACTTTGTAAGTTTAATTACCTCTGCAATTGAATTTATTTGATGATTGATGAGTGTAACTGGATTTTGCTATAGCCTAAAACAGTTAAATCTTTCAATGTAATCTCCGAGTTTCCTCTCACCCAAGTGTGAAATATTGTATCTCAGAACGTTTATTGAGCAATATGACTGATTTAATTTTTTAATAACTACAAGCTTTTGCATTTGCATATATTATCAAAGATGTTCAGTCATAGGTAGAAATAGAACCACAGATTAAATTGAAAACTTCATCTACTTGGGTGAAGGTTGGAGATAAAGCAAGCAGTAGACGGAACCCATGAAGTTCCAGGACTTGTTGAAGCTCCTGTTTATGGAATAGAGGATGTGTGGGGAATGCTTAAGTCGGGAAACCGGGCGAGATCTGTTGGGTCCACCTGTGCCAATGAGCTTAGCAGCCGTTCTCATTGGTAAATCCGATTCTTATTTCTCGTTAAGGAAAACAAAAGGAGCTTATTCCATGTGACATTTACAGTATGCTATATTAGATCGCTGATATGATGGGCAATATAAATATTGCTTATACATTCTTGTGAACGTTCACATGCAGTTTGTTGCGAGTTACTGTTATGGGAGAAAATTTGTTAAGTAGTCAGAGGACAAGGAGTCATCTTTGGCTAGTAGACTTGGCTGGTAGTGAGCGAGTGGGAAGAACTGAAGTTGAAGGGGAAAGATTGAAGGAATCTCAATTTATAAATAAGTCCCTCTCAGCACTTGGTGATGTTATATCTGCCCTTGCATCCAAATCAGCTCACATTCCTTACAGGCAATTTTCCTTTCCACTCTTTCGCGGATTCACCAGGATCATATGACTTTCAATCTTATTACGTATGTACTTTTTTTTGAAACAGGAACTCAAGGCTCACGCATATACTGCAAAGCTCCTTAGGTGAGGTTTAGCTACAGCATTTTGCTTCTTTGAGAATGTGTCATGTATGATTCAGTTTGCAGTTGATCCCAGTGCTAAAACTAGTAAAACTCATTGAATCAGAAGCAAAGATCCAATTGCAATTCTAATACAAGTTTTAAAAGGAATCTTGTTTGTTGTTCTTCTCTTTATATGTCATGGTGCACTGGAATTAATTTGCAGGAGGAGACTGCAAAACTTTGATGATTGTCCAGGTAAGTCCAAGTGCAAGAGACCTTGGAGAAACACTTTGTTCATTGAATTTTGCCACCCGTGTC
Organism: Bauhinia variegata; assembly: GCA_022379115.2. NCBI lineage: Eukaryota > Viridiplantae > Streptophyta > Magnoliopsida > Fabales > Fabaceae > Bauhinia > Bauhinia variegata. The sequence goes on along the minus strand of CM039429.1, from coordinate 26,625,872 downwards.
CGAGGAATTGAGAGTGGTCCCGCTCGCAAGCAGATGGACCTAACTGAGCTTTTTAAATGCAAGCAGATGGTATGTTAGGGTGAAATTGTTCTTTCTAAATATGGAAATAACCACAACTTTGAATTGCTGAAACTTGAGTTCCTCCAACAGGTAGAAAAGCTCAAGCATGATGATAAGGAAACCAAAAAGTTGCAGGATAACATGCAAACTTTACAACTAAGACTTGCTGCAAAGGAACACATTTGCAGAACTCTTCAGGAGAAGGTAAACTTGAGATTTGTTATATGCACAAGTACCGTTAACTTGGTTCTTTCCAAGCGGCAAGCGCCACTCTTTAGAATATTGAAGTATAAGTTATAACAGGTTCGAGACCTTGAGAGCCAGATAGCAGAGGAAAGAAAAACCAGGCTAAAACAAGAAGGTAGATCCCTAGCTACTGCTTCAGCACTGGTATCGTCAAAAAAAGCAGCAGTTCAGAAGGCCGTAACAGAGAAGAAGCCTCCACTGGGTCCTTCGAAATTTAGAATGCCACTGCGAAGAATCTCCAATTTCTTGCCATCATCATCTCCGTTACCATCAAAGAAAAGAGTAGGTACCAGTTCCATGGCACCAGCTTCAGCGCATGGAAAGGAAAACATTGCCAGGACAACCTCCAACATAGAAAAAGCAGAAGGCCTTAGCAGACCAAGAAGAAGGGTCTCTATTGCAGTGAGAGCACCAGCACCATCAACAGCGCAACTTCTTCAACCTAGGAGGCGAGTATCTATTGCTGCAATCCGTCTTGACACAAGTTACATTACAACTCCGCTCCGTGCCTCTGCCTCTGGATTCAATGGTGGTAGCAATATAATGGAGGAACCATGCCAACAATCATCGATAAGGAGTAGAAAAGCTCGGTATTCAAGGTTGTTTGGCCCATTGCCAGAACTGAGAGCATTAAATGAGAACACTCCAATTGCCACTAGCAAGTTTATGGGTAGTCCAATGCAGGCAGATTCGCGGGTGGCTAAGCATCCAACTCTTGTTGCACTTCAACGCAAGCCTCTGTTGTGGAGTCCCCTCAAGCTCAGAGGTTTGAAAAATAACAGGAGAACATTAGTCTTGCCATCTCGGCCTTCCATTGAAATGTAATGAACCTTTTTGTTTTCTCTAGAATGGCGTATACTTGCTTTCTGATTTTGGTCTGCTGTGCTCATGTTGTTTTCTCAACAAAATCTGAATTTGGGGCACATGCATTTTGCAAAGGAATTGTAAATTTTGTAAGACCGCTGGTTATATAAATACTCTAATAAAATTTCGCCCATCCTTTAGTTGCTGTTAAAGTATTTGTGTGTTCTTGAGCTGTAGTCAAGTTAAAAGTACTTTTCAGCGGCAAAGGAAGGGAAAAGAAATTGCAACTAACGACATGCCAAATATTATATTATATCAGTATGAAGGAAAATAATTTGCCAGCTAATACAGGAGAATGGAAGCGAATGTCATTGCTCGCACTGCTTTTAGGTGAAACTGTTGTTGAAATTCTACAGGCAAGTAGTCAATTTGCCAGATAAATAATTTCAGCAGTTGCTAGGAAAACTGCCACCGAAGACCCAAAAACTCCAGTATCGCAAAGGACAAACCAGAAAACACACAACTCAAGGCTAGAAGGAAAATGGAGAAGCAACCCAAACCACAATCACTTCGATCAGACTCTGATTCCCTTAAAAAAATTGACAGTGGGACAAGCAAAGGATTACTCCACACACGATCACTTCACTTGCATTACCAACATTTGATGGACACCTTCCAGCAGTTTCATCACTCGTGTTTTCAACCACTTTGGGAGAAGTCAACAAGACGTATTCAAATCCTTCATACAAAGGTATATGCAGTCTTTTTAGTTCTAGAGCCTGCAATATGGTTATTCACGATACAAAAAATACATTTTAGTGGACAAAAAGATCCACAAATATGTTACTTGAGGATAAATAATTCCAACTGAAGGCAAAACCTTTTCATCCAAAAATGCTTTAATCTTTCACTCCGTAACTCAATCATCCATTTAATCCAAGGGATAAGATTAATAAAAATATTAAAATACAAAAAACTAAATTAACAAATTTTAAATATTAAATTAATTAAAATTTTAAATATAAGAGATCATATATCTCTTACCAAATTATTAAATTCAATTATCTGGTGCTTTTTTTTTTATAATAAGAATAACTTATATATGTTTAATTAAATTACTAAGAACTCAAATATATTATAACTAAAAGAACATGTGTTTATTTGTATAATCAAGTATACAATTTTATATATTACAAACAACACAAAAAGAATGTGTTATTTAGTTCAAATTTTTTAAAAAAGTATTATTTAGGTCATACAATTTATAAAAAAAAGACTGCTAAAAGTTAATGTAGCAAGTTCATCCCAAGCAAGGGGGAAAAAAACGTTTTAGTGGCAATTTCTATTTATTTATTTTCCCCAAGTCTAGCCAAACGAAGTCGAATCATATTGCAACCACCGACTTGGTTCTCTCCAGAGTTGCGGGTATCTCACAGAGCAGAGCTTGGTGACTCTCCTTACCCGCGCGCACAATATTCTCCATATATTGGCAACCACGCACCCGCTGCCATCACCCACAATGCAGCGACTCATACTTTCATCAACTTTCACCTCCAGCGCTTTTCCAAACACTAGTTATTTAAGCTTCCACTCTCTCTCGAATCCAATTTGCTGTAAATTCAAAACGGGCCCCAAATTTCTAAGAGAATCCAGAAAATCCCCTTTATTCACTGTCCGGAATTGCACTACCATCAAAGTTAAGTCGTCGTCCGAAATTAGAAAGGCCCGTGCTGATTCCGGGGCCGACCAGAAGCTCCGTGATCTACGAGAGCTTTTCTCCAAGCCAGGAATTGGCATTGACGCTTACATAATCCCTTCTCAGGATGCTCACCAGGTTTAAATACGCTTTCTCCAAATATTATTCTCAATTATTTGGATTTTAAGTATGCTTTCCTTCGTGGCCTTAAAAACGATAGTCTCAGTAAAATCATACTTATTCTATTTTGGCTTTAGAGTGAGTTCATTGCTGAATGTTACATGAGGAGAGCCTACATATCAGGGTTTACTGGTAGTGCTGGCACTGCTGTTGTTACCAAGGACAAAGCTGCTCTTTGGACAGATGGGCGATATTTTCTTCAGGTTTGGAAAATTATTAGATTTTCATCTTTGCAAATGCTAACATGCTGTTATGAATAAATGTTTTGGAGCTCTATATCTATTTCGTTGAGATGGTTGTCACGTGTTATCTGTTCGAAGTATATTGATGTAATTGATAGATTTTTTTTTCTTTATCTTTTCTTTCTCAATTTAGGCAGAAAAGCAACTGAGTCCTAGTTGGATTCTCATGCGGAGCGGGAATCCTGGAGTTCCAACTACGAGCGAATGGCTTAATGATGTTTTGGCTGCTGGGTCTAGAGTTGGCATTGATTCCGTGCGTAATAGTGCACCTCCTGATAATGTTACGCTGCATTACTGATCAAATGTTACTATCACTTAAGAATACTCATTTGAAAGTTTATATTTTCTACCGTTTGATTCTAACATCGGGCAAGTACGGAATATTTGTTCATGTCATATCATACGAACAATATCGTAGGCATGGTCCATTAAGTAGTATATTTACTCAAATTAGTAATCTGAGCATCCTCTTAGATTTTCTTTCAAAGATTTCTGTTAATAATTTATTTTCTCCATTGTTTAGTTTTATAATGCTCTTAGTTCTTTTATCACATTTAAAACTTTCTATCCTTTGTAAATCGTTCACATTAGAATACCCCCTATCATTGTTCCTGTACCTGATACAGCATTCTCTTCCATATCTTGAAGGAAGCAGTTTCTTTTTTCCTCGGATGCTGCAGAAGAACTCAAAAAGGTCATTTCTAACAAAAACCATGAGTTGGTTTACTTGTACAATTCAAATCTTGTGGATGAAATATGGAGGGACTCTAGGCCAAGGCCTCCAAATAAGCCAGTTAGAGTACATGACCTGAAGTATGCTGGTTTAGACGTAGCATCGAAGTTATCTTCTTTGAGGTCAGAACTTGTTGGTAGTGGTTCATCTGCAATTGTCATATCCATGCTCGATGAAATTGCATGGTTACTGAATTTGGTAATGCATCTCAGTGCCTTCTTTGACTTGATCTCACGATGGTTGTGTATATCACATATCCTCGTAAACCTACTTTCAAAATCTTATCTTATTCTAGCTACCTGGGGTCATTCTAGGATAGTATGACTATCACTATCGTATTGCCTTTCTTATTTGAAGTGTTTTCTTATAGTAATATGAGAAACTCTTAACCTTTATCTTGCAGAGAGGAAATGATGTTCCACATTCACCTGTCTTCTATGCTTACTTAATTGTAGAGATTGATGGTGCAAAGCTATTTATAGATGATTCAAAAGTCACTGAAGAAGTGATGGATTACTTGAAGAAGGCAGGCATACAGTTGATGCCCTATGATTCCATCTTGTCTGAAATAGAAAGGTAATATTGGGGGATTTAGTATTTCGAATAAGGAATCTAAGAAAAGATAGTAGATGTATCAGGATGGGTTTTAATATTCGTATCCATTCTGCCAAGTGTTTATGTGTATATATATATATATATGCATTTTTTTTTGTCTGTGGAAATTATAGCAGAAATTTCATTTTTCAGTTTGGCAGCAGAGGGTGCTTCTCTTTGGATGGATAGTTCATCTGTCAATGCTGCCATTGTAAATTCCTACAAGGCTGCCTGCGACAGATATTATCAGAGCCAAGACAGCACTAATAAAACTAGAATTAAAGCATTTGGTGAATCCAATGAGCAGTCTAATCCACCTACTGCAGTACACAAATTCTCCCCAGTATCCCTAGCAAAAGCCATAAAAAATGAATCAGAGTTAGAAGGGATGCGAAATTCTCATTTAAGGTTATTATTTCTTACTGTGATGAAAATTATTTTTAATATTTTTTAATTTTTCCATTTAATTTCTGTGTTTGAGTGATCTTTTGCAAATATGTGATTTTTCTACCTTATTATTGTAACCAGGGATGCTGCTGCTCTTGCTCAATTCTGGGACTGGCTGGAGAATGAAATTAGTGAGGATAGGATACTAACGGAAGTGGAAGTTGCAGATAAACTGTTTGAGTTTCGCTCAAAACAAGCTGGTTTCTTGGATACAAGTTTTGATACCATAAGTGGTAGATCAACATTTATTCTCTCATTCCTTGTTATTATTTTCCTTTCAATGATTATCAAAGAAGCATGAAATTATACAAAATTTATCCAACTTATATGATATTACCGTATACACATATTAGTTCTTTTCAACTCTATGATATAAACTTTTACGGCATCTCTAGTTCTATTTTGCGTTTCTTTGTGACACAAAATGTATAGCATAAGCTTTTGGCTCAACTGTTTTTAATATTGATCTATAATCTGACTATTTGTTCCCAGTATGCATTTGTAATGTGTTTACTTAGGTATCAATGCTTAAAACGTATATAATCTTCTTTTTCAGGTTCTGGTGCAAATGGTGCTATCATACACTACAAACCAGAGCCAGAAAGCTGTAGTATTGTGGATGCCCAGAAAATGTTCTTGTTGGATAGTGGAGCTCAATATGTTGATGGTACAACTGACATAACTCGGACAGTGCATTTTGGAAATCCAACAGCGAGAGAAAAAGAATGCTATACCCGTGTTTTACAGGTATCTAGCTTGTATGCGTTACGAGTTCATTTGTTCATTTTGATCAAGAGGCTATCCTAACAGTTTATGGATCTTGGTTAATGTTCCCTCAAGGGTGCACTTCCTTTAAGTATGTCTATGATGGTTTTAAATTTAGCTTTCTATGTCTTACTCTTGGCAATGAGTTTTTTTAAGGTTTTTTGGGTTTATCCTTCTGATAATATCTCATTGCAGGGCCATGTAGCTCTTGATCAGTTGGTATTTCCTGAAAATACCCCTGGTTTTGTGCTAGATGCATTTGCCCGTTCATTTCTTTGGAAAGTTGGACTTGACTACAGGCATGGTATGTTCCTACTTCAAGTGGAGAGATGTGTTTATTTAAAACGAAACCGATTCAATGATTGATCAAAGACTTGTGCTTAACCATTATCTGTTTAGGAACTGGGCATGGTGTGGGAGCTGCATTAAACGTTCATGAGGGCCCTCAAAGTATTAGTTATCGTTTTGGAAATTTTACACCTTTACAGAAAGGCATGGTGGTTAGTAATGAGCCTGGCTATTATGAGGACCATGCCTTTGGCATTCGAATTGAGGTAGCATCCACTTCTGATATTTTGCATGTTCTGAAATACTTATTTAGTTCCTAGTGCCTGGATACAAATGTTAATAGTTAATAGGCGTCTGCTATTATGAAGACCATGCCTTTTTTGAAGCTTGGTTGTTCTTTTAAATGACAAATAGTTAATAGGTTCTTTACCTATTAATGGGTCCAAAGTGCCTGGATAGTGAGCTCCCATTGCGTGTATTATGTTACTCTCCTTTTCTTTTTCTCTGCTAGACTGTTATTAACATTTTGTGGGTCTTATGCTCTGTGCGGCTGATGAGATTCTTTTTGCTTGCAGAATCTTCTATATGTGAAAGATGTCGATACACCTAATCGTTTTGGTGGGATTGAATACCTAGGATTTGAAAAACTCACATTTGTACCCATTCAGGTAATCTTTTGTTCCCCATAATATATATATATATATATATATATAATATTTTTCTTCGGGATGGCATGTGCGAGTTTGTCAAATCTCGTTGCAATATTCTGCGATGATTCTGCTTCAGTTTTAAGTCCAGTGTGCTTAATTTGTCTTGTTATTAACCTTGTAACATCTTGCAGACTAAATTGGTTGACTTGACTCTGCTATCGGCCTTGGAGATTGATTGGCTTAACAGCTACCACTCTCAAGTCTGGGAAAAGGTACGATGTTTGGCACGTTCACGTTGTATTTGCCAAACCTCCCAATCTAGCACGTGTAACGACTTTGTTGTAGTCCATCAAAGAATGCTTTGTCTACATTCTTTCTTTCTGGTGTTCTTTTCCTTTTCCATCTTTGTTCCCCTTTTGCATGAATTTACTCTTTTGGAATCAATGACTTGTTTGATGTCCATCAGGTTTCACCATTGCTGGATGGCTCTGCTCGCCAATGGCTTTTGAACAACACTCGACCAATCTGCCCAGAGTGACTTTGACGACTTTTACATAAATATCTTCAGCCTTATGGTCTGCTTCGCGCTTTCATAGCTTTCCGGCCACTGATGTATGAAATTCATTGCAACTTTTTTTCATGATGTTAAAATTTGTATTGTAAACGTTCTAAATTATACCCTATCTCTTAGTCACAAAAATTATATGTAATAAAGCCTCCAATTTCTTGACATTAAAATTAAAATATATCATAAGAGTAAAATATTTTAATTATTATTTAATTTTTTTCGTATAAAACTCATTTGATTTGATAAATTTTAGTGAATCATTGTTTTGTATTGCCAATTTTTTAGCTAATACGATATTTAATAATAATGATTAAAATTTGAAGATAAATTAATGCTTGAAACAAAAAATTAGACATCATTTGTTGATAATATTTCATTTTACTAATATTTCCTAGTAAATTAATATTAATATTAATATTATTACTAACATCATCAATATTATTTTTGGGACTTCTGTGAAAGCTTGGATCTTTTGCGGAGCTCTTAGCTTTAGCTGGTTTTTGGCTGAACTTCGAGGTCTTGATAATGGCGATAATAACAGGAGGAAAACCAGCAGGCAATCACACATCCGACCAACCAAACGGCACAAACCCAAATCACCCCCTAGATCTAGCAGAACGGGGTAATTCTGAGGGATTAAAGCACATGCCAATGCGCTGGTTGGACTAAGGAATGGATGGATAGAGGAGGGAAATCGGGTTGCCAATGCACTTCCACAGGCCAATTTTGCCACACATTCTGGAGGTCGGTGGGCTCAGGTGAGCATAAAATTTAGTGGTTGCCGTGTAAGTTTTACTTATATTGCCTGTGCTACCATTCTTCTGTTTATCTATTCTGCATAATGTTTCTGTCATGAACACGTATTTTATCAGAATTAAAATGAATTGCCTGGAAAAACTTCCTAGAATAGTTTTGCAATACTTAAGTTTAAGCTATTATGTTGTATCTTCTGGTGAATTAGCTGTTTGGACTTATATTCCATGCTCAGCACTGCAAGTATTTCAGTACTGGATTTAATATGTTGTGCCTATGCTACATTCCTCTAAACTTCACTGAAAACCAATAGGATACCGATGTTGTTTTTCATTTTGCTCTTGAAATTCAATAAGTTGGGATTTTGATGATTTAAGGAGGATATAGGAGTTGAGTTAGCTGAAAAATATCTCAGTTTGTGTCCTCACAGTCACTACCCAAGTCTGTCAGGAAAGTCGAGGAAGGATGAATACTGCAGCACATGATGAAGCTAAAAGCAACGATGATAATCATCATCGCCATCACCATCATGCTCATGAGTATATGTCCCCATATGGGCTTGTTCTAACCGAAATTTCCCACGTCAAACTGCTTGGTCTCATGTGGTTAGTATTTATTGAAACATGAGAATCCGTATTTGGTTTTGTTAGTATCATTGAAACATGGAAATGTATGATGTCTGAAGAATTTTTTTTTAATATGTGTCCTACACAGGTTTTATGTTTTTTGAATCGTTATATATTCTAGTTAAATTGCCTCTATTAAATACAGAGATGTTAAATATTCTCTCTTCTTTTTAAGATACTTTTCAGATCAGGATTTTCTACACTAAAAATTTAATGCAATAAGAAAGATAAACACAAAAAAAGTGAGACCCACATATTTTTGTCTCTTTTTTATTATTATTTATTTTATTTTTTTTGGTACATACTAGACAATGTTCTTTTATACGGTAAAAATGCTGATTTGGAGCAAAGGTGTGTTGTCGTTTGGAGCAAATATTTGACCGACAATGTCGTTCATTGGTGTTCGATTAAGAGATGACGTGATGAGTAAAACAGCCACGTACGCTCACCACCACCCAGTCCAAGCCGAAAACGAGAGTTACACTTGCACATTTCCTTCACTCGAAAAAGGACCCTTCCTCACTTATCTCAATGGGTTGCTGTTGCGACGAAGACGACGGTGATATCCTTACACATCTGAATCCATCATCTTCGACGGCGGGAACTCTAGACCCTTCCACTTTCAGCTCTTCCAATGTAATTTCACCAATGAATTCCCATTTTATGGCGCTATCTTGCAGGGACACCCTCCGGATTATCTTCGAGAAACTTCCGATTCCGGACCTTGCCCGGGCCAGCTGCGTCTGCCGAGTCTGGAACTCGGTGGCCTCTGAAAAGGAGATCTTGACTAAAGCTTTTCGAGCCCCTTGGAAATTGAAGGATGTGGTTGGAAATCCACTCTCTGGAAGCTTCTGGAGAGACAATGGTTTGGGAAAGTTTGCCATCTCACATCGGATTGTGCGTGGGGATAGCGTTGCAAGTCTCGCCGTCAAGTATTCGGTTCAGGTATGTCTCAATTGCGTTTGAGCTTCGAGTTAAAAAAAGAAAGGTTTAATTATACTAATGTTTATGTGAAACAGCAATGAGCTTCATTTGAATTTAATCGTGATAGAGAACTCAAGTCAACACTGCATCCATTATACTGAGATAAAAAAGAATGTCCTTCATGATATTAATCGGTGGACTTGTTGCTATGTATTGTAAAGTTGAAAATAACTGTTTCAAAGGAAAGCCTTTTTTGGTTTATTTTCTTCTGATTCTGGTGTAGATCATCGAGTTATGACTTTGCTGTTATCTTTTTCTTCTGTCTCGATCCCCCAACACCCACTAAATTGTGTTATTGAGTTTTCCATTGAATTGTTAGCATAGCAAAACCTTATAAGAATGCATGTGAACTAGTTTTGTTTTTGTTGGGTCTCCACAGAATTTTGGGTGCAGTTTGTCATCAATTTTCTGCAGAGAAAGGAGTAAAAATGTGTTGTCATTTATTTCAAAGATATTAAAAAGTAGATAATAAGGGTCTAATTATGATTATATGCTCCATTATATAACTAAAATGCATTCAATACAAAGATCGTATCCTTCCTGTTCTCTTGTTGATAGAAAAAGGCCATTGGCCTGCGATTGTATATTATACTAAAATTCTTCTAGTGCTGTTGTTGTTATGTCTTTTTTTTCCTGGTTAACAACATAGTGAAAGAATGAAATAAATTGCATTGACCTTCGAATTTTATTTTTTTTTGGTTTGACAGGTTATGGACATAAAACGTCTAAACAACATGATGAGTGATCATGGCATATATTCAAGGGAAAGGTTATTGATCCCTATAAGTAATCCTGATATTCTTATCAACAGAACATGCTACATTGAGCTGGATGTCTATGCGAAAAGAGAAGTAGCAGTGTTATATCCAGATGATATACCTGATAAAAGAACTAGTTACCTATCAAATAGGATTTCCTCAGAAGAAGGCAAGAGAAGGGTGATTGATTCCTTGAAGAGAAGCATGCAAGTTGATGACGAAACTGCTCAATACTATTGGTCTGTGACAAATGGTGATCTACGGGCTGCTCTTTCTGAATTTTCTGAGGATATTCGTTGGGAGAGGCGAGTAGGACTTGCTTAGTCCTCTGAGTATGATTTGAGGTTCAATCCAAGTTTGGAAATGACTATAAATAATTAAGAGGTTGGATTGCAGGCGAGAGTTTACATCGCTAGCTTTCCTCGTAAGTCTATCTATGTTTCACTTGTTGAAGGTAAACCGTATTTGCCATTCATTTCTTGTTGTAGATCTCACTCAGTAATGTGATCAAATGTGTGCAGAATCGAACAGTAATTGTAATTGTCAGTCTGCTTATACCCCTATAGATCTCATTCATTCATGTTTTCAAACAACATTTGAAACTTCTGTTAACTCTGTTTAAAAGTGAAATTGCTGCAGAAATGTTCGATTGTGTTTACTGCTACTAACCCCTCTCGTTTGATTATGCTATTTAGTACTTCGGCAAGAATCCCTATTTTTTAACCGTTGTGTTGTGGATCAGAATATCCGTTGGAAGCACTTCAGATGATTTCTTCCCTATCTTATGGCGTGATACAGTCAATAAATACTTAGTTGCTTGGGCTTACATCTTACAAGGATGCAGTATTATGTTCTTTGTTGAATTCTTCTGTGGAAAAAATCCTCATGGGTGTTCTTTTTGCCAATGTTCCTTTGTGTACTTGGATTTTAAAATTTGCTATGCTATGAAGAAGCCAAGTCATTACATAAATGATAATAAGTGCACGTGAAGGTTAAAAAATAACAATAATGAAAATACTATTTTAACATGGATACTACACTGGTTATATTTGAGTGGTACCTGAGGTTAATGCAAAAGTTTTCTGATAAAAAAGATTCGTGTTGACGAAAACATTTACCTATTGAAACTCGTATAATATTACGGGTTAAATATTTCACAATTCGAATACTATTTTGAGAATTTCAAATGTGAACAATTTCGAGTCAAAGAGTATAAAGTGATTTTAAAAAAAAAAACGACTATAATTACTATTTTTATTATTCATAGTATTGATTCAATGTTAAGGTTATAGAAATGTGAGAGACTTTGCGAGTAAAGCTTATCGCGAAGAAGAATGTATTCCCTCCCACTTTGGTCTGAACTCATCTTTTGATAAGGAAATTTTAGGATTTGGTTATCATCCGTCCAAGTCTCGTTTCTCAATGTATATGCATTGAATGGACTAACTAAAGGCCATTGCAAGTCGCTACGGGCGGGGCTGGTTGTTGGTAGGTCATATCCTGCAACACTCTTTTTATGTTGCAGTGCTATTTTGGTGATGATGCCAATCTGACCTCCACATGTGTTCAGTAAAATTATTATCATTATAAAAACTATAAATGTAAGCATTATTGTACTGCCAAAATCAATTCCGCGTTTTTCTACGAGATGTAAACGTCCAAGACCTATACATTGGTCGTCGTTCTTATCGGCATGGAGCCAGTTCAATTCAATTCAATGACGATTTCTTCTCTTTTTGGCCAAACAATTGGGTCTCTTGAATAACTATTCTATTCTCATGAAGACTTTAGCTGCTTATTTCATATATTTTATTCTTTTTTTATCTTATAAAAAAAATATAAATTTAGGAGGGAGGAAATAACACCATACTTGACCAGACGTAGACTGCCCCGATGTAAAAAAGACGTGGTCAATTTCGCTGTCCACATTCCACTCTCAATTTTCTTCGAAAAGGAAGCACGCTTGAAGTTTCCACATTAGAATCATGGCTAGCCATGTGTGCAAAATCTGCATTGCAAATTCTGGATGAGAAACAGCCCAGCCATATATATCCATCATTTCGTCCACTTACAAATGCCACCTAAATACTAATAAAGTTCAGGACAATTAACATATAACTGAATCTCAAGATTTCACCTTCATACATTGCACAAAAACAAAAAAAAACACTTTGTTAAGCAAAATTGCATACATTTCAGTGGTTTTATTGGCTAGAATATTCTTGGCGCCACCTAAATAATGATAATTTAATTCGAAGAATGATTTCTAGGATGTATGTTTCAAATGGAGCATTACAGCAAGCCATGTTAATTTGGAACTCATTATTTCCTTTTTTCTTAACAAGTTAATATAGACTTACTAATACCGCTTCAAAAGTAACTTATTTGTTTCATCATTTAAAAAAAGTAACTTACTTGGCAAGCATATGAATCATAAATTCCAAGTCTTTGCCTAATTCAATTTCGTAAAAATATGTCCTAGCATGGGATGTTGACATTTATACAACTTTAATTGCTCACATTATTTCTCTTCTTGAACTGTCTTTAATTAGCTAATAAAGTGAAGATGGTGTTTTCGAATCACCTAAACTTAAAGATATATATTTACCGAGCTCAAAAGGAAAATATATATATATATATACCCTAAAAATAATAAACTCAAGATACACGCCGACCATCATGCACTTTTACACGCACGGAGATAAAAGCATTAAAGTGAGAGTAATAATACTTAATTTTAATACCAAAAAAAAAAAAAAAAAGGTTATAGAATGGTAATCTGATTCTAACCGCTTTAAGAAAAAGAATAAGGAATTTAATACCCGTAATCCACTAGGTAAAAGAATATTGCTCAAAGTGATGGATATCATAATCAGATTTTCATAATAAAAGTGTGAATATCAATACTTTGGTGGATTGGGTAAATTTTGAATATTTACACTCTTAAATAATTTTTTAAAAATATTATTTTGGTTAATTCGGCTTACTTTGGTTGGTTGGCCTTTTGTTTTTGGAGAGCTAATTCGGCTTCTGAATTATGTCATATTTTAATATTAATTATTAATATCAAATTTTATGTTAATTAAAATTTTTAAATGTTTTAAGGTGATGATATTAACTAATAATTTCATTTTATTTATTTATTCATGTTATATGATAAAATATTAATTAAATAATTTTAATGTATGATAATTTTTAATTTAACTGTTAGATTCATGATATTTATATTTTATAAAAAATTATTGAAAAGTGCAAATATAACAAGTGTTACCAAAAAAAAAAGTGTTATTCTTAAAATATATATGTATTATCCATAGAGAAAGAAGTATTAATAAAAAGAAATGCCATGCATGAGTCGATGACAAGTGTTAAAAAATGCCATCGGCAATTCATTAAAAAAGAAAAAGAAAAAGGAGACATGCCAAAGGCAATAACAGATATTGGCATTGTTTCCATTTTGTTCCATATATATTCCGATAATTGTAATTCCTTTTATCTTCCATCCCGAGAATCTGATATTGCCTTTAGCTTAGTTCCTCATTTCGTGGCATTTCTTTATCTTAACACTTTTTTCTTTATTTTTTTAGGAGTACGGATATACCGACACCCCAAATATAATTACAACTTAAAAGGAAAGAAAATAAATTTTTCTCTAATTTCAATAAATAATTGATTATTCGTTGACCCAAAATCCAAATTGATAGATGTCATATTAATGAGCAGCATATATTTGTAAGATGCAAGTGGGTTGGCAATACGTGCCTTGAGGTGTTGAATGGGAGAATTTTAACCAAAGGCAACATTCAGCGCAAGGAAAGAGGGAAGGAAAATGCGAGAAAAAAAAAAAAAAAAGAGAAGGAAAAATACGCGTCGGCTTATAGACAGGTGGAAGCTTCTTATTTGTCAATATAAAAGTTTGCAGTGCACTAGTTATTATTTTCGGGTCTATAAATACTAGAGGAATATTGGGTAGCTTCTCACGAGCAAATCAATTGATTCACAGGGCAGGTCACTGTCACTTGCATTATTCACTCGGGCAAAGTGCCGTGCCTTGCCAAGAGCAAGAGAGCAGCTTCTTAAGAAGAAGACATGTTCCAGAACGTCGTCAACGCCCTCACCGGTGGCGGCCACGACCACTCCGAGTCCCAGAAACGAATCAAAGGCACTGTTATTCTTATGAAAAAGAATGTTCTGGATTTTAACGACTTCACAGCCTCGTTCATGGATCATCTGGACGAGTTCGTGGGTAACGGCGTCGTTTTTCAGTTGATAAGTTCCGTACACGCCGACTCTGGTAAAATCAACAACCACTTTTGCTTCTTGATCTCCCTCAGTCAATCTTATTATTTCTTCTCCGCTTTGCATTCTAGTAAAGCAGATTTACTTCTTTTTTTTTAAAAAAAAAAAAAAAAATCTTTTTGTTGAGTATTTGGAAAAAGGAAGGGACCAAGACAGAGGACGGATGATAATTACCGACCTGACCCATCTGGTTTCCTCTCCCCCTTTCTCCATCTTTAGTATTGATGAACTGATGCTGTCGGAAGTATTATAAGCCAATTTGAAGTTCTTCAAGCTGATGGCATGTATAAAATATCCAAGTCAAGTGAGAGTGATTCTATCTAGTAGAACTAGGAATATTTCTAAGTCAATGACTTTTGTTTTTTTCTTTTTTGCTACAGAGTCAAGAGTCACCTTCTCATATTTAATTTTTAATTGAATAATTTTTTAACCCCGTTTACACTGAGTTCTGTTTGCCGAATAAACAGACAAGCCATCGAATCGAATCGAGGCCCAAGAGAGAAAAGGTCGCCATGTCCCAAAGGGTTCTAGTTCAGATGTTTTCCTTTTATTTTTATATCCTTATTGAAATTAGGAGTTATATAAATGTAGTTGTGGTCCGTATAGTCCTTTTGGGCCATGTCCAAATCATTTTGTACCGAAAAAGAGGTTTCTTTTGGGTCATGTCCAAATCATTGTTTTTAGTTACCCAGCGGCCGAGCTATCTTGTATCCGTAAAACGAAACAGTGGTAAAAAGTAAAAAGAAAAAGAGAGGCCCGCCGGGAAAGAGACAAGGCAGCGGGGGTGCAGTTATGGACTCGGAATCGCCTGTGTTGATAGTGCTATTATTAGCAGTCGTGATGGTTATTCTGTATCTTTCTGATGATTTGAGCTCTGTTTTGATTCACTGCTTTTCCAAACCATAATCTATTTACTCTATCTTATGGCATAAACCATTAAGTCTCAAAATTTGACTACTTAATGATATTATTGTAACAGATTCCTTTGTTAATTAATGTTTGTAGGAAATGGGTTGAAAGGCAAACTTGGAAAGCCTGCATATCTGGAATCCTGGATTAGGTCATTCCCCTCCTTGGCAGCGGGTGAATCTGCATTCACTCTTAATTTTGA
Organism: Bauhinia variegata; assembly: GCA_022379115.2. Taxonomy (NCBI): domain Eukaryota; kingdom Viridiplantae; phylum Streptophyta; class Magnoliopsida; order Fabales; family Fabaceae; genus Bauhinia; species Bauhinia variegata. The sequence continues at coordinate 26,610,068 of CM039429.1, read as the reverse complement.
CTGGGAAGAGGAAATAGTACCACCTGGAGCTTTTATAATAAAAAATAATCATCACAACGAGTTCTATCTCAAGAGTCTCACTCTTGAAGATGTACCAGGCCAAGGTACCATCCACTTTGTTTGCAACTCGTGGGTATACCCTGCAGGCAAATATAAAAAGGATCGTATTTTCTTCAGCAACAAGGTAGGTAAATAATTAATACTATATTTAATTTCACTTTTAATTTTATATTACTAGTTATTTATCTATTTGCCTCATATGTTACAGACATACTTTCCAAATGAAACACCAGGGCCACTGGTGAAGTACAGAGAAGAAGAACTAGAGGTTTTAAGGGGAGATGGAAAAGAGGAGCTCAAGCAGTGGGACAGGGTTTATGATTATGCATACTACAATGATTTGGGTGAGCCAGATAAAGGTCCGAGCCATATTCGTCCAGTTCTTGGCGGGTCTAGCAAATATCCCTATCCTCGCAGGGGAAGAACTGGTAGACCACACTTGATGTCAGGTTAGTTATCTAGCACTTGCTTGAACCTTTATACAACGATTGCTGATCATAATTCTATTTTATTTAATAAGTTTATTCTAACAATTTTATATTTTATTTAGTTTTTTTTTTTCCCTTGGAACCAGGCAAATATCGTAGCTCATTATTATATAATGCTTAAAGTTTTCTTTTGTTCTAATTGTTGTGGTTAATTCATCTTCTTCTTGTCTTAACAGATCCTAACATTGAGAGTAGGCTGAACCCTTTATTCAGCTTAAACATTTATGTTCCGAGGGATGAAAGATTTGGTCATTTGAAGATGTCAGACTTTCTTGCTTATGCACTGAAATCCATAGCTCAAGTTCTCAAACCTGAGTTGGAATCTCTATTTGATCGTACCCCCAATGAATTTGACAGCTTTGAAGATATACTTAAACTTTATGACGGTGGCATTCAGGTACCCGAAGGTTTCCTTAAGGATATCATGGATAAAATCCCTTTCGAGATGCTCAAGGAAATTTTTCGACCTGATGGTGAACGGTTCTGCAAATTCCCTATGCCTCAAGTGATTAAAGGTATTTTACATGACCCCGGAAATTTAACTGGACAATGTGTTATTTTGCATTCAAGAACATAGATTCCCATTTAGACTTAGTAATGTTATAAGCAATGTAATAATTTGAAGCAGAGGATAAGTCTGCATGGAGAACTGATGAAGAATTTGCAAGAGAGATGCTGGCTGGTTTAAACCCTGTCTTAATTCGCTGTCTCCAAGTAAGCCTAAGTGACAATAATAACTTAGAGTAAACAATTGCTATATAGCCAAAATGAAGAGTTGATGTCTAATTGCTAAATTACCTGCAGGAGTTCCCCCCAACAAGCAAGCTTGACCGTAAACTCTATGGTGTTCAGACTAGTACAATAACCAAAGAACACATAGAGATCAATTTAGATGGGATTGCTGTGGAAGAGGTAATTTTACAAGGTTAGTCAAGCAAAGTGAATTTATTTTGAATCAAAATATTAATTTGTATTTGGTTGAATAGGCAATCAGAAAGAAGAAGTTATTCATATTAGATCATCATGATACATTGATGCCGTACCTGAGGGGGATAAATGCCACTTCTACAAAGATTTATGCTAGCAGGACACTTCTCTTCCTGAAGAAAGATGGGACTTTAAAGCCAGTGGCCATTGAATTGAGTTTGCCACATGCTGAGGGAGATCATCTGGGTGCTGTCAGTAAAGTTTACACGCCTGCGGAACAAGGTGTGGCCAATTCCTTTTGGCAACTGGCCAAAGCTTACGTTGGGGTAAATGATTCAGGCTATCATCAGCTTATTAGCCACTGGTAAAGCTCTCTAAAAGAATCTGATAGATACATCACGTTTAAATTGATTTATATATCTATTTTTGAAATCTTTACATGAATCGCAGGTTGCATACTCATGCAGCAATTGAGCCATTCATCATTGCTACAAATCGGCAGCTTAGTGTGCTTCATCCTATTCATAAACTATTGCACCCTCACTTTCGTGACACCATGACTATAAATGCGCTAGCACGACAGATCCTAATAAATGCTGGTGGTCTGGTTGAGGTGCTCAATTTTACTTTTCAGTATTCTATGGAGATATCATCTGCGTGTTATAAGAATTGGGTTTTCCCAGAGCAAGCACTACCTGCAGATCTAATCAAGAGGTAAGTAAAGCTTGTATAAACACAAGTCCATTCTTAAAATTTATAGTTTCAAGTTAGAGAACTTTTAATGTTAAAGACATGTTCTTTCTTTTTCAGAGGAATGGCAGTTGAGGACCCAACTGCCCCTCATGGCCTTCGGCTAGTGATAGAGGATTACCCTTATGCTGTTGATGGCTTGGAGATTTGGTTTGCTATCAAGAAATGGGTTCAAGACTATTGTTTTTTTTACTACAAGACTGATGAAATGGTCAGAGAAGACTCTGAACTCCAATCTTGGTGGAAGGAACTAAGAGAGGTGGGTCATGGTGACAAGAAAGATGAGCCTTGGTGGCCTAAGATGCAGAATCGTGAGGAGCTGGTTGAAACTTGCACCACTATCGTATGGATAGCTTCAGCCCTCCATGCAGCCATCAACTTTGGGCAGTACCCTTTTGGAGGTTACCTCCCGAATCGCCCATCTATGAGCCGAAGATTCATGCCCGAGGAAGGAACACCAGAGTATGATGAGCTTGTGAGAGATCCTGAGAGGGCTTTCTTGAAAACAATTACTGCACAATTGCAGACTGTTGTTGGCATTTCGCTTATAGAAATCTTGTCCCGGCATTCTTCTGACGAGGTTTATCTTGGACAGAGGGATACTCCTTATTGGACATGTGACACCGAGCCATTGGAGGCATTCAAAAAGTTTGGGAACGAGTTGGCAGAAGTCGAGGATAGAATCATGCTTAGGAACAAGGATGAGAAACTGAAAAATAGGTTCGGGCCAGTTAAGATGCCATACACTTTACTTGTTCCTAGCAGTGAAGTTGGACTAACTGGCAGGGGAATTCCCAATAGTGTCTCAGTTTGAAGGGGTAGTAGTAGTTTGATCTTTTGCTGAGATATTTGAGCATGTAGTAATTTTCCTCTTATTTCTTTTTCAGGGAAAGTATAGTAATTTCCCAGTAATTTATATTAATATAATGATATGACTTCTTCGTTTAAGTTTAATGCTTTTTCTATTCTCATTTACGATCAAAATGTTATTCATTATCATTTATGAGAAGAGGAGAAGGTATGAATTTTTTTGACAAGGTAGCCATAACGAAGAACGTGAACATATGTTAAAATATAAAAGGTTTTTAAATAAAAAATGTGAATAGTATAACCATACTAGTGCATTATTAGATAAAAATAAAAAAAATATTAGTCGAATAAATAAGAATCAAAACTATATTCCATAAAAAAAAAAATATATTTGAATCTTGAAGTATATTTTAGTTTCATTTAATTTTTTAACTTAAAATAATAAAAAAATAAGCATAGTTATTTATCGATAACAATAATATAGTTTGCATTTGAAAACAATGAAAAATTAAAAACAAATCGTGAAACATTATGCCATTGGTTTCAAATACGAGATACTCTCTCTTTTTTGTAATTGCATATTATTATTTGTTTAAAGGAGTATTTTTATTTTTTTGAAATGTAATATTAACAAAAAAAAAAATTTAGCTTTCATTGTCTTACATCATTGTACTAAATTATATCAACTTGATGATTAAACATTTTAATTTCTTTTTTGCTACATAAACATTTTAATTTCTATTTCTATAAATATAGCACACATATTATTTAGTGAACAAATAAATATGAACATTGATGTAGAGAGATTAAAAAAAAATTATCATAGCCGACAATATATATTCAGGAAACCCTAGCAGCCGTAGCATTGACTTCATACATAGTCGGTTATTCTCTGTTTGTTTTAATTGTTATTACTACAAATTACAAATAGCGGTTATCATCCCCAACAATACTATTTGTCACGAAACCTTAGCAGCCGTAGGATTGACCTCATGCAGCGCAGGATGGACGACACGTTTATTCGATTGAGGAAGGAAAAAATGTGAAGAGACAGAAGCTTGAGGGAGAAGCTTCGAACTTCTCCCAACGACCTAGCGCCAAAAATAAAGAAATCAAAATCTTCTACTGTTGTCACTTGGGAAATGCTTTCTTCATGACTTCCTTCGAAGAACGGAAAAAAATTCGATGGCAGATTCACAGTCGAATTCGAAAATTTTCAGTGTTCGGATTGTCTCCATCGACTACTACATGGCGCCGCCGATCCCTGGTCTCGATATCTGTTACAGTAGCTTCCATGGTACGACCTTAACCCAAAATCGACGTCGTTTGTCTAGTGTGAGTTTTTTTTTTGTCTCTCTTCGGCCATGTGTCTGGTGTGAGTTACAGTAACACAGTCTTGTGCAGCTTGTAATTTGCGCATTTTCTTAGAAAGAAAAGAGAAGAGAATCAATCGAAACTATTAGGACACTTTGTGTAACAGGAGATGTCATTTACAAACAATACTAAAAACAGTTGAAGAGTAAATGGCAGATTTAGGATTTCTTCTGTATTTGAAAGTTTAACGGCGCATTTGACTGAGAAAATTTTCCTATATGAATATTTATCTGGAGATTTTTTGGGAAGTCTTCTAGTTCTGGAGAAGTTTATAATTCCATGATTTCATATTCTGGCTCGACCAATTTAATTTATTCGAGTTGCTGTTTTCTCTCGTATTTGTTTTTAAAAAAATTCTTTTAAATGAAAATTTGAAGGTGGAAAGGTGAACGAGGTTCCTGTAATAAGAATATATGGTTCTACTCCGGCTGGGCAGAAGACGTGTTTGCACATACATCGAGTAAGATCACATTTGAAATTATTGTGCCTTCTTACTATTATTTTTGCTATTACAAATACGCTACTAGACTATATTCTTTTGACTTCATTGTTGTTTTATTCTACAATGTCATCACTTTTTCTTTATCTTTCGTAACATGCTATGGCTAAATTATCTTTATCATTTCCTGTAGGCCTTGCCCTATCTGTATGTGCCGTGTGCAGATATCCCCGCTCAACCAGACCAATCAGGTAAAAGCAAGTTTTGTTTTTGGCCATTGGAAAACCTGAATCTCAAGCTAACAGAGATCATCTTGCATGCACTAAGTGTTTGTTTGAACTTTGAATCTTAAATTGAATATTATTATTATTATTATTATTATCATATTTCATTGCTCTGATGAACTTAAGAGCATATGAACTGTTCTGACTCGAACAACTTATTGTTTTATGTGCAAAGTTATTCCTCTTCTTTTCTTGTCAATTTAAATTTTTTTAGTTTTGTCTTTTTTTTATATATATATGCATTATTATTGATATCGCACAGGTGATGCATACACCTATAAGGTATCTGCTACGCTTGAGAAAGCCTTGAAGGTATTTCTTGACTGAACCAGATTTAGTATTGACCTCTCTATTGTATGCTATTTATGTGCTTACGACTGTAGTTATATGTTAAAAGTGGCATCAATGAAGTTCATTTCAACTGCTACAGCTTAAAGGTAGTGCTGGTTCAACAAGACAACATGTACATGGTTGCAGTCTTGTTCGCGCAAGGAAATTTTACGGATATCATTCATCAGAAGAGTTATTTGTGAAGATATACCTGTATCCAGATGTTGTGTCCTCTCTTTTATGCTTTTCCATTACGTTTCTATGTGCACAATTTCACATACATTCATATATGCCTGTGCTATGTACAGCCAGGATGATAGCATCCTTAAGCTTTTGGATGCCTTGACTAAAGTTTAAGGTATCATCCACACGATGTTTCCCGTGCAGCAAATCTACTCTTGGTACAGTTTCTAATGTTACTTTTTAAATTCGTGCTTGCATCATGGTTATCTGGAAATACTGCAGCTTTTGTTGATAAGGCAAAAGTCTTTATGGGGATAAGTACATGATAATTTTGTGACATGGATAAATGATAATAAGCTGCCAAAATTACACTTCTTTTTCAGGGTGGTGTTGTTCTTGATAAAAGTTTGCAGCCCCACGAATCACATATACCTTTTATTCTTCAGTTTCTGGTATGTATCTTGAATGAACTTGTCAAAATGAAACTTTTTTTTGTTTTAATAATCAAATTTGTTAAAGTGATAATCTGATTAAATAAGTTCTGCTTTTGCTCTTATGGAAAACCACCTGGCATGTGTATCTGGCTGTACTCAACCGCTGAATCTAAACTAATCAGTCTAATATTTTTGCTACCTTTTTCCTTATTGATGCGGCTTGAGTAGTTTATCTGGATTTTAAATATCATGTTATTATCGCATGCTTTAATATTTTATTTATGATACATGCAGACAACTACTGAATTATGAATCACTCCTTTTACTTTTATATTTTGATAGTTGATTGTCTATTAGTAATATTTGCTATAAGTCAATTATAGTAATATTGGCAATTTGGCTTTATTTCCTGTAATCTTCATATGATCTCATGTCATTTTCAATGGCTACTCTCGGTTCTAATTACTAAAACAGTGTCTTGTGTTGAGTGCCTTGTAAGACATAAGTGATTTATCTTATAACACATCTCATATTGCATTTGTTACAGATGTCCAAAAATCCACGCCGTTATATATTTTTTGTTGGTCAAATTTTAATGTTTGTAAATATAGTAAGCTTTTGTGTTATGTTAGGTTGACTATAACTTGTACGGCATGGGCCATGTGCACCTATCAAAGATGAAGTTCCGTCATCCCATAACATATGTTTCTTTTGATGAGGGATTCAATTGCAATAGCCAGCAGAGAGTGGTGAGTTGACTTACATGTTTGTGGAGCACCCTAATGTTATCAGTTTTTTCTCATGATATCATAACCTTTTCATTAGGCAGATCCAGGTGGTGATGTATGCTTGGGTTCATCGATGAGGATACCTTCGTCTATCCCATCTGACTGGATGTGGCAACCTCCCAGTGAATTGGGTGCTTCGTCAAATCTTGAGGCTCACTGCCCTAAACGTCAAAGCACTTGTGAACTTGAGGGAGATGCTTCTGTGGATGGTTTGTTTATGTCATTATAATGCTGATAAAAAGGGAAGACAAACGCACACATACACATATATTTACATATTTACTGGTGTCTTCTGCTACAAGTATCTTTACTGCAATTCGATACATGTGTTTTGGCAGAGATTCTTAATCAGCAGTTTAAAATGTATACATCTCTCTCACAAACACGCTCAGATGTCAAAATGGTTCAGTCGCTTGTACCAATCTGGGAGGTCTTATCTCTATTCATCTGTATCTGTATATTTACACCTTATGTTGTCTGGGTATGAGCTAAATTAATTAATTTTTTGTTTCAGGAGCAACTGGAAAGAATTGGAATTTTCGAGGCTAATATCTCTCCTGATCCTGGAAAACCTCTTCCTGATGAAGTTTTGAAATCTCTCTCTATGGGTCTGGATTTTGAGAAAATAATTTTTGAATTCTGCAGTGAAGCAAAGACATCTTCATTCTCCACTTCTTCTGAGGAGTTAAGGTTTGTGGCTTTTCTTGCAGTCATTTTTTACCCAAGGTAAATTTGATTGGTCTTACATGTTAAGCCTAATAATACTGATGGAGAATCCTTGAATTATTGCAGAGAAACAGATATAATAGGCTCAGCATCACCGCCAGATTCATTAAGTGAAGGGGGCAAATTGCGTGGGGGAGAAATTGATTCAAGTATCAAATTGTTAACTGTTAATGAAAGGGCGTCGTCTGAAATGGTTGGAACATTGGACATCAAGGCAATTGCTTTTTCATGATTTTCTCTTTATCAGTAACAGGACATTTCATGATAGTTTGCACTCTTTATGCTACCCTTCTTCCCTCTTCTGCTCCCTTGCCCCAAAACAACAAAATAGCCTCAGTATATAACTTCTCTTCTTGCTGGATTTAATGATCCGTTTCTCTGCATGACCTGGCAAGTTTCCGGTGTCACTTGAAAGATTCAGAAAGCTTGTCCAGTGCTAACTTCTCTTTTTTCCCAAACCTTGGCATCACCTAAGTCTATTAATATATGTCATTCTTTTTTTTCTCTTACAGGTATTTATTGAATCAATGGGATTATAACATCATATTCTACCGCGGTTGGTGGTAGAAAACTGTCCTTAGGTTAAACTGTCTTTATGGTGAATTGTGGAGAATTTTATGAGAACGTTTGAAGGAGTTAGAGAAAAAACATTTTTTTCATATTTAAAAAATTTCCCATTTTCCTAGAATGAAGTGGTGGATCCATAGGTTTGTTAAACTTACCTAGAAATTATTTAATCTTTGCTTTTCCTTTTTTTTTTAATACGATTTGGCCTTGCAGAAGTAATTTATTGATTTTTTTCCCCATGCCTTTCTGTACTTTTTTTCAGGCAACTGATAGAGAAGCTTTGAATCTCCTAAAGTGGCTTGCAAGTTCTCAGGCTGCAGAGGATATGAACTCTGATGATGAGCTTGTTTGCGAATCCATTTTGAGTCCATTATTACCTGCTGCAACAGTTGATCAGGTGCTGGAGAAAGCCAATGTGGATTATGAGAGTGAGTCCCTGAAAGAGTGTCAAGATATTCTAGATTCAATTGATGATGTAAATGAATTAGAGTTACCAGAGGAAAAGCCTTGTTCCTCTAATCTCAGCCATTGCATTCAGGCTTCATTAAATAATGTGATTCCCCAAGTTGATGGTTCTGGGGATGATGGATTATCAAGTCCATATGCTAGTTCTGCCCAGACATCATCTGTAATGGGGATGAAAAGTGAATCCAAATTGTCTTCTGAATTTCCATCACTGCAGAATATTGGCACAAGTACAGTTAGTAAAGATAAAGGAAATAAACTATGGGGTTCTTTGCCTTTATCCGTGAACCAGAGGGTTACCAATGAGCAACAAGTTACTTCATGCATGAAACATTCATTTCAAAGTGAACCTGGAGATTCTGTTGGTTCATCTTACCTGACCAGATATGAGACTGAGCATGGTTTTTGTAACCTGAAAAGTGAGGGTATAGGTGCTTCTGATTCTAAAGAAGCACATGCATTGGTTAACTGCTCAGTGCGGGACTTGATGAGGAGAAAGCGGTGCTACCAAGTTGAACAAGATGAATTTGATCCAGGATCAGGAATAATCAAAAAGCTTGTTTTAGACAAGGATGAAAAACAGAATGTGTGCACTTGGCAAAACCGACGGGATTTGGAAACTTGGCAAAATAGAGAAGAAAAAAGAGAAGTTGAGGAAAATTGTGATCCTGAAGTGAGCAATCATGATTATTTACTGCATGGGAAACTGCCTCTTCATGCTGCCAATGATGGTTGTTTACAGACTTCTTTGCTGAAAGATGACCATTTTGGTCAACATGACATGGATGGTTCAGAAGCAATTCCAGTGTCAAGGAACATCACAGAAGGAGATACTTGTCAAATGAACAAAGGACTGGGCCTCCATGAGCTGAAAACTTTACATTCTGCTGATTCCATAGATCACTCTGAGGCTTTTAGTGGTAAAAAATTCAAGGTTAGCACAACTCATGCAAAACCTCTAGCTCCTGATGCCTATACACCAAAGCAAGATTCCTTTCTTGATGTTCAGTTTATGAGGACAGATGCTGAGCATGAAGTCAGAGTTCCAAAGAGGTCTCAGGAAACCCATTTTGCAGCTTCAAGTAGTGAACATAACTTTACTATTGACTTTGAAATGTCTGTTAAAGATAATTCCATTCAGAAAAGTTCTCATGGAAGTAGATCTTACATGCAACACGGTCAGGCAAAGTCCTATGAGAATGCTGTGGGTGCAATTGGTTCAAGTGACATGGAAGTGTTGCCCAGTGAAAAAAAAGATGATCAAAAGCCTGGAGAAATTTTGGTTTTATGTGATACAGTTGGCTCGGCATCCGTAGTTGAAGACCAAGATGGTAATCACTTAGTCTTGATGATCTAATTTAACATTCATAACTAATATTGATTGGGCAAAGTCCTCTTTGCTGCCAGGGTGGCTGCTTTGACATAGTTTGTACAGGTGGGCACATGAATACCACATAAAGGCACTATGTGGAAGTAGCAACCCTGACTTTGGAATAGGATTCTGCTTGTTCATGATTTTGAGTAGAAGGTCATGAAGGTTGCAAAATTTTAATACTTATATCTTCTACCCATGGTCGACTTGGTGCTGGAGACTTCCATTTTAAAATGTTTGTTCTTTTGAATGATAATTTTCATATGGTCAGATACACAATCATTCCTAAAATTCTAGTGACCTGATATAGCCAGGAAATGACTACGAAAGTCAATTATAGCTTATTTTCTATGTTCAGACTCTTATGAAATATGAAAACTAGATTTTATCATGCTATTTCTTCTTCCAAATTTTCTGTTCTGATCCTGCTATTTGAGTTCTTACCTGAGTTCTCTGTTTCTTAAAGGGAAAGCTTTGGATGATTTTCTTCGCTTTTCTGCAAGGAATACACTTGAAGTGATGGAAACTCGAAACAATTGTTCTGCAATTGGTGGCTCTGATTCTGATGGAAAAAAGGCCTTGGGAGTCACTACTCACTATAAAAGTGACGGATCTCACTTGTACCTTTTAACACCTAAAATTTTGCCACCTTCTGTGGGGAGTGTTTGTAAATGGCTATCGTGTTGTGAGAGAGGTATCTACTAGAACTAAAATGCGTGCCATATTTTTTAAGTTAATATTTTTTTACCTATATTATTTGATTTTGGAATTTGTCAGAGTAAAAGTAACTTTTCTCAAGCCTTCATCATATCTTAAATGAATCTGATTTTTTGTTAGAAAATTCAGCTTCAAATTTCATGTTAAAGTAGAAGTCATTTAAACTCTTTGCAAGGTTCTTTAACAATTTCTTTTATTCTTCTTTGTCTATTCCTAGTTAAAGGGTTTAACTGAATTGGTTCTTGTCTAATCTGGGGCATAATTCAGATCAGATGCATCAGAAAACTGATGAAGAAGAAAAGGCTGCACCTGAATGCCCTTCCAGACCCCATGCTAGGCCTAGCTTGGATCAAGATCAAAATGTTGATGCAGAGAAGAACTCTTCATGCATCAGTGGAGGGCAGATAGGAGTTAAAAAATGCTTGGATGGCTCACAGGATATTTCTCAGATATTAGCTCCATATGAGAAATTGAAGTCCACTCCTTTGAGTCAAATTGGATTTCGAGATCCTGCAAGTGTTGGTGGTGGACAGCAATTGGCATTACTAAGTATAGAGGTATTTTGATATATATATATATATATATATATATATATTCCAAATTTTCGTTTTTGCAAAATTGCGTGATATGTTCGTCTGGCCTTTGTTTTTGTCATTTAATATGAAGTTGAAATTTGATTTGGATACGTTTCATGTACTAGGAGTTTAACCTTAAGACAACTTTTTTCTACCATACACCTAGATTTAAAAGATAAATCTTTGGTGACAAATGTACACAGACAGACAGTCAAAGTAGCAAATTATCTTCCCCATTACTTGGTATCTTTAAAATTGATGATGGTGATATCTATCAATGAACCATATCCCCCAATGAGTGGAAAATTTAAAGAAACTTTTCCTGGATAATTATTTCTGTTAAGTGATATTTAGATACTTTATGGTGATCATGTTCTTGTTCTAGAATCTCAGCATGCATGATATTGAATTGAAAATTGAAGGGTAATTGTTTTTAGTTGGTGAAATTTATCAAGTGATCATATTCTATCAATTGACTAGGCTTTTTTTTTGTTCTTTAGTGCTTGTTCATGAGTCCAAATAGGACCTTTTTGTTTTTCTTGTAATTATTTTTTTGTATTTTTGAGAAAGTTTCCTTTATTATTTATCTCCTGTTGCAGTTTTCTTACTCATGTAAGTCTAATAGGTTCTTGCAGAATCAAGAGGATACCTTTTACCTGATCCTCGGTTTGATCCGATCAACATTTTAGCACTTGGGTTTCAGAATGATAGTAATTCTTCCATTGAAGTTCTTGTGCTTTTGCATAGTAAACTTGAATCTCTTCAGAGGTATGGTGATATCACTTTACATTGTCAATTACTCATTAGGTTTTTTGACTGGTTTTTCATGGCCATCAACTTTATGCCCTTAGTATACGTTAATTCATCTCTTCCAAGCAAATCATATGACTGCAAAATTGTTATTCATGCTTATCCTGCGCTGGTTTGCAGGAGTTTTGATGGTTTATCAGCCTGTAAGGTGTTGGTCTTTAATGATGAAAAGGACTTACTAAAAAAATTTATAAAGATAGTATCTTCATCTGACCCTGATATTTTGATGGGATGGGATATTCAAGGTGGTTCTCTTGGCTTTATAGCAGAAAGGGCTTCTCATCTTGGTTTAGGATTACTTAATAGTTTATCACGCACTCCATCAGAGTCTTGGGTTGCTTCACAAGATACTGAAACTTCTGACAAAGAGATATTCGTACCTTTAACTCCCGATACATCTGGTGCTGATTGTGGTGCAAAAGAAAATATAATAATTGAGGATGAATGGGGACGCACTCATGCCAGTGGTGTTAATGTGGGAGGCAGAATTGTGCTTAATGTGTGGCGATTGATCCGTGGAGAAGTTAAGCTAAATTTATACTCAGTTGAGGCTGTTGCAGAATTAGTGTTGAGGCGGAAAATCCCTTCAGTTCAATATAAGGTGCTGACAAAATGGTTTTCAAGTGGTCCTGGACAAGCAAGATATCAGTGTATCAAATATATCACAGAGAGAGCAAAGCTAAACCTTGAGATCTTAAACCAACTTGATATGGTATGATACCATTGTAAGTTTACTGCCAGCATAAGGATCTTTGATAATATAATTAAATAATGCATGTAGATTGGCTATTTGTTCTGGTGATACCCCTACTAGAGTCTATTTTCAAGATAGCCTAGTTAATCAGGTTATGGCATATATATGTCAAACACCAAATTTATTTCCATGCCATCCATATACACCAAACCCATCTCTATTGCCAATACATTCAAAAGCAGTTTTTCAATTAAAGAAGTTCATATTCCATGATGGTTAAAACAGCAGCCAGTAAGGCTTCAACAGGCTGGAAATAGGAAAATTGTGTTCGTTAAATTAAATAAGTTGACATGAGTTATTGACTATATGATCGCCAAACCAGTAATTAAAGCTGTTTAGAAAGCTTCAGGATTCAGTTGCAGCTTATTCACAACAAAGACCATAGATTATGTTTTGGTGAAAATTTTCTAGTTTGTTTCCTCCGTAGCGTGCAAAAAAGGGGGAAAATAGAATGGTTTGCTGGCAGGGATTGTATTCTTTTTTTTTAAAGAAAAATTTAATAATGTATGGTTCATTGGATTCCTCAACTAGCTTTATAAGAATCCATTTGGGAACCAAAGTAAGTAAAGGTTACATATTGATCTTGTTCCATGCAGATACACACACACCAGGCTTATCCTCACACTTCAATTTTATTTTTTTAAAAAAAAAAAAAATGAATTATTGTTGTTACTGTTGTTGGATTGTTCAAATGTTCTCTACTTCTGCAGGTAAATCGAACATCAGAACTTGCTCGTGTTTTTGGTATCGACTTTTTTTCTGTTCTTTCTCGAGGTTCACAATACCGTGTTGAATCAATGTTTCTGAGGTTGGCTCACACACAAAATTATCTTGCTATCTCCCCTGGAAATCAACAGGTATCCAATATTTTTCCACCCTCTATATTTTATGCTCTAAGATGACAGTTTTATTTTGGTGATTTTATCATAAACCACGCAGCATAAGATGTGTTACAAAATTATCCTGGACTAGGAAATGTTGACTTGTTACTATATATTATCACTAGTCAATTACGCCCCCCCCCCCCCCCCCCTCTCTCTCTCCCTGCAAAAGTAAAAGAAAGAAAACGTTATGCACTTCCAGTTTTCACATTGTTCAATCATCGGGAATTTCTATGCCTAAAGATCGAAGGACAAATCACAATAGGCTAGCCATTTGTAAGGGTTCTCTTATATTAAAAGTGAGTGAGTAATAGATAATTTCATTTGCTAAATGGTTTTTGGGCATTGGTTGTTTGTCTCCTTGTGCATTACGAGGGATCATATTGTTTGATAGGTCACGCTACATTCTGGGTTCTAAAATTTTATCATCATTTTTTGTTTCTTGTTCACCCATTTAATCAGATATTTAATATATATATATATATTCTAAATTATCAAATCTTTGCCTTGAATTACTTACAGTAGTTGTAATTGCTATCATGGTTTTTTTATTCCTAGACTCTTTTAGGGTTTATTCGAACTTCATTTCCTTCATCTTGTACATAAGCGATTAAAGACTCTTTCTTGTCTATTTAGGTTGCTTCTCAACCTGCCATGGAGTGCCTACCACTTGTAATGGAACCAGAGTCAGGATTTTATTCAGACCCTGTTGTTGTATTCGACTTTCAGTCTTTATATCCATCAATGATAATTGCATATAATCTTTGCTTTTGTACGTGCCTTGGCAAAGTTTTGGCAACAAAGTCAAACACACTAGGGGTTTGTTCATACTCACCAGAGAAGCATATTCTGCAGGATTTAAAAGATAAAATCTTGCTTACTCCTAATGGCGTTATGTTTGTACCTTCCAAGGTGATTCTGCCAATCTTTTTATTTTTCTTTAGACTGCTACAGAAGCCTTTTTCTATGATGATTATTATATCTTTTTCTATGGTGCAAGTAATCTCCATTTCAAGGAGAGTTGGAGAATGAAGTAATGCTAATCTTTGCTATTATCCAGGTTCGAAGAGGTGTACTGCCTCGCTTATTAGAGGAAATTTTATCTACTAGAATAATGGTAAAGCAAGCAATGAAAAAGTTGGCTCCTTCAGAGCAAGTTCTTCAGCGGGTATGGATCTAAGATGGAGTACAATTTGCATTTGCATTAATTATCCGTTGTATTTTTGGTTCTATTATTGTAAAAACCAAATGAATATGGATATTTCTCATAAGTTTTCTAGAATATTAAAAAATACTAATGGTAATACAATTTTCTTTACAGATATTTAATGCAAGACAACTTGCTTTAAAGCTCATAGCAAATGTAACATATGGCTACACTGCTGCTGGATTTAGTGGTCGTATGCCTTGTGCAGAGCTTGCAGACAGTATTGTTCAATGTGGCCGTAGTACGCTGGAAAAAGCTATATCGTTTGTAAATCGACAGGAAAAGTGGAATGCTAAAGTTATTTATGGAGATACCGATAGGTATCACCATACTAAATTTCTAATATATGGCTTGTTTTTTGTTATGTGAAAGATTCCAACAAAGATTTTTCCTACTTTCCTGTATGGAAAATTAGGCTGTGACTATTGGAAGGGTTACGTTCTTATACTTTACATAAGATTACGTTTATATGTTGTCAAGGTTTTCCTTGTGCTTATATTGTGTCTACTGGAATAACTACGTTCATCTGTAATTCCTTGAAAATAATGTGTGCTTGTTCCTTTTGTATGACTTCTCCAAAAAAGTGTATGTAGCTTGCTAGAACTCATGACATGGTATTTAATGTTGACCATACTGTCATCTCCTTCAAGGTTGCCCTGGTTTACCAAGAAATTATTAGTGAAGTGGTTTTATTTCCTGCAGCATGTTTGTCCTTCTTAAAGGACGGACTATTAAAGAATCGTTCCAGATAGGTAGTGAGATTGCTTCTGCCGTCACAGCTATGAATCCTAGTCCTGTCACCCTGAAGATGGAGAAAGTTTATTACCCTTGTTTCCTCCTCACCAAGAAACGATATGTTGGTTATAGTTATGAAAGCCCTGGTCAATCTGAACCGGTTTTTGATGCTAAAGGTATTGAGACAGTTCGCAGGGACACTTGTGGTGCAGTTGCAAAGATAATGGAACAGTCCTTGAGGCTCTTTTTTGAGCATCGGGATTTATCAGAGGTATAAACGCTTGCAGATTGTATATTTCTTGTTTAGATCACATTGAATGTAATTGTTTTCGAAAAAAAAGTTAATGATTTATCAAATATGTATTTGTTCTGTACAATCATAGAGTAATTATATTAAGAATGAGACTAATGCTATGAAGTCCAAGGGGTATAACTTAATGACCTCTGATAATGCTGTTCTTTCGGTGTTATATAGCCATATGATCTTAGGGGAATCTAGTACGCAATGTTCCTGTACATCACTTTTTTTTTTTTTTAATTTTCTTCCTGCAGGTGAAAACTTATTTACAACGTCAGTGGAAGAGGATTCTTTCAGGTAGAGTCTCTCTTAAAGATTTTGTTTTTGCTAAGGAGGTTCGCTTGGGAACCTACAGTGCAAGAGCCTCATCACTACCCCCTGCTGCAATTGTGGCCACTAAGGCAATGAGGGTTGATCCTAGGGCAGAACCACGCTATGCTGAGCGAATACCTT
Source organism: Bauhinia variegata (assembly GCA_022379115.2). Taxonomy (NCBI): domain Eukaryota; kingdom Viridiplantae; phylum Streptophyta; class Magnoliopsida; order Fabales; family Fabaceae; genus Bauhinia; species Bauhinia variegata. The sequence goes on along the minus strand of CM039429.1, from coordinate 26,593,641 downwards.
ATATTGTAATCCATGGAGGGCCTGGAGCCCGCCTGGCTGATATGGTTGTGGATCCATTGGAAGTTTTGGCTATTGATTCTCCATACAGAATGAATGATTTATATTACATCAATAAACAAATAATACCTGCTTTGCAGCGGGTATTTGGGCTTGTCGGTGCCGACCTGAACCAGTGGTTCTCAGAAATGCCCCGTTCAAGAAGGGAAGCCTCTGCAAAGCATCCCTTCACTTCTAATTTGCATCGAACCAGAATTGATTACTATTATCTCTCAAAACATTGTATACTATGTGGTGGACTAGTCCAGGCATCAGACCATATATGCAGTCGGTGTTCCGAAAATGGTGTGGCTGCTGCAACAGCTTTGATCAGTAAAACTTCAAAGTTGGAGCAAGAGATGCAACATCTTGTTGGTGTGAGTATATCTGATAAACTTTTCATCATGTATTCGTGTTAACTAACAATAATTTAGTGGAGACTTTTCATGTTTTTAATGGTCTATCTGTCTTTCTTCTCTACTAGATATGTCACCATTGTGGAGGTGGGGACAGGCTTCTGGAAAGTGGTGTAAAGTGCACGTCCATTTCATGCTCGGTGTTCTATGAGAGGCAGAAAGTACAGAAAGAACTACTAACCACGAACCATGTCGCCGCAAGTAAAGGCTTGTACCCAAGATGCGCGGTGGAGTGGTTCTGACTTCTGACCTGTGATCGTTTCAGCATACCTCGTGAGCGTATGCTTTTGTTAGTTTTTTATAATGTCAGGGTTTAGCTGTACGAGTTTCATGCGTATTTATTTATAGATCAGTTGACTTACTTTCTTCTTTTTTCCTCCTCTCTCTCTCTCTCTTACCTATTTCTTTATTTTTTTTTGGGGGTGTGAGGGGAGGGTCTATACAGGGGGCTACTTCTGAGACAGTTATTGTTGGAACAAAGAAACTCCCATAAAGTAGTATTATGTTTATATTTAGTTATTGTAAAATATATAATTATTGTGCTTAAAGATATGATTATATCAAACACGGAAAAGGGAAGAAAAAATTATTTGTATTTGCAGCTGTATTCTCATCGCGTGTCTATGCACATATTCGGGAGTGTGTTATTTTTGTCATGCAATTTTTATTTTTTTTTAATGGAAGCCATGCAAAATTCTCGGACTACGGTTTAGCCTGTTAAGATTAGGCTTTTGTATACAGCGCCCCACCAAAAAAAAAAAAGGGTGATTTATTTTCAGATACCCTAATTTTCTTTTCTCACTCCCTCCCTTATTTCCCAAAATGCCTATGCCCTTCTCAGTTCTCACCCTCCTCCTCACCCCACTTCACTGCTAAACACACCCACATCACATTTCCACCTCCCACGACCTCCCTAAATTTCTATTTTAACCCCCTCTTTATTGGTTCGTGTATGGACAGATGTACCCTTAAAAATTTCTGCACCCACCTATTTCCGAATTTCACTTTCCATTTCACCTCTGCCCAACTCTAGCCAGTTTTGGAATTTTAAAATCTGGAATTGTTAAAAAATTCAGAAGCGCAGGCCCGAAGCATTTTAACCAAAGTAAAACAAGCCCTAGCCATCATCACGGTCTCTCTCTCTCTCTCTCTCTCTCCGTCGAGTGGATCGAAGAACGAAGGAGGAATGGGCCGAGTTAATGTTCCCCGAACATCATCACCACCTCACAAGTTATTATTTAGTTTGTGATCAGTGTTTTTGGTCTGGATTCGCTTTAAGTTTGGTTTTACACCCTATAATTACACGAGAGCAATTATTATTTTAGGGTTTTTATATTTTTTTTTTTGAAAGTAAGAAGATCTTGGTATGTAATTCCAGCTTAAATAACAATAAGAGAAAACTTTTTTTTTTTTTTTTATCTTACTTTGCCAAAATGAAGAAAAAAAGATGTTGACGTTTTAAATTCTCAAGTTGAATTTTTACACTAAAAAACATATCAAATGAAATGTTTGTATAGATAAAAATACCCTTGATTGATTTTGTCTTTTTTTAGAGGTTTAATTTGAGAATTTAAAATATTTTCATTTTAACAAAAGATGTCAAAAAAAGATTTTTCTCAAATAATAATTTGTGCGGGGAAAAGGAAATTCGACAAAATAAAATTAACTGGTTATATTGCCCAATCTCGCCCATGTAGGGTTTAAGCGTTCTCCTCTGCTTCATGGAGGTTTAGTGGTAATTGGCACAACTCGTTGCCACTCTAATGGCGTATAGTCCTTTCTCTATTCTACTCATCCGACGCCTCTCTGCCTCTTCCTTAAACCCTAAACCCACTCTTAGTCTTAGCTCAACCTTCCTCGTCTCTAAACCATTCTCAACCTCTCAAGACCCTGCCTCAAACCTCAAACCCTCTAGCCTTTCTGCTCGCTTGAGCTACGTCTTTGATCAAATTGACTCCATTCAGAAAGAACGCTCCGAAAAGGACCAAACGCTTCAACGAATTCGAGCTTGGCGAGAATCCAAGAACACCCAGGCCCCACAGAATGAAGCTCGTGGACCAGAACCAGAATCAGGATCTGCTATTGATGCCAATCCTATTTCGGCCGAGTCCAAGTTGGAGGCGACAGTGGAGGGAGAGAAATGTAGTGAATTGATGAAGAATGAGGTGGAAGTGGTTCACCCGTGGTCTGAGTGGATCGAGTTGATGGAGAGGTTGGTGCAGCAGAATTACTTCGATCATAGAAGGAAGGACGAAGATAAAATGGTTCGGGATATGGGGTTCGATCCTGCCCATGTTTCAGAAGATGTGGGATTTGACTTCACTAAGGATTTCAAGAGCGTTCAAACCGCGTGTCTCAATTTTGGGAAAGATCGGTTCGACATATTGAGGTTTGTCCATGTACGTTGTTTGATTTTACGATGATTATGCTGTGTGGTGGATGTAATGGAATTTATTTTATGCGAGTTTAGATAGAAAGGAAATTGAATTTTTTTTTTTACTTTTTGTTATTAATAGCGTGGCTGTGTAAGTATATAATATCTAACCAGTAATTTTCAACCAACCGAGTATCACTGTGTATGTTCAGTGTAAGGTACTGTGAATTGTCTGTGAAACAGGTTAGGCCTGACTCACTTGAGACCTGCTGGGACTCCAAAATCACTATATGGACTTTTTATTTTATTTTATTTTATTTTTTTACGTCAGTGGGTTCTGGAGATAGCCATGTAGATATGTTTTTATTTCATGTCAATGTTCTTTGGGTTACCGCATTTGTTTGGAGCGGTTTTGTATAATCTTTCTTTTTCAGAAAATACGGCCATGTGCATAAATTTTTGAAATGAAGCATCAAATTGACATAGGGTAAGGATAACTTTTGGTTAGCTGGAAAACCTGTTTCGACAGTGTTTCGGTTGCATTTTGGTTAGTCCAATCTCCCAACTTTTTTCCTATGAATTTAAAAACTGAAAATATGTTTGTTTAGTTGAGGGATGTGATAGAAAAGTATTGAAGCTGGAAAGTACTATTATGTATTTATGTACAAGGAGATTTAGTTATTGCATTGGTAACTTAGAAATGCCGCTCTTCTCTGCGTCAGAATTTGCTAAAACTGGAGATTCATTTCAGGTCTCTATCGAGAAAGGATATTCAAATTTTGGTTGGTCTTGGGTGCCCCACAGTGGACAAAAAGGTGGTTTTCTCCGCAAAACTTCTGAGGAAACACGTCCATCTCGATGAAGGAGATGTGAGTATGAATTATATAGTTTGGTATAATACTTGAACACCAAGATGGTAACTTACATGTGGCATGTGCAAACTCACAATCTCAGTTTCTTTGCTACTTTCTTGTTCACTTTATGTCTATCTTGAATTCTGGGAATTCTTTTTCTGATTTCTATAATACCTTGTGGATAAATACAGCATTGCCAAGTGAAAAGGAATTGTTTTGAGGTTTTTGAAGCCACCAATCTTTAAAAGGCATCAACATTTACTATTGAATCTGCTTTAGTTACTCTCTCTCATGTTTGGCCTCTTCAGTGTATTTATTCTCTGTTTGACATGCTATTTTTTTGTATATTTATGATGAAATATTCATTCATATCAGGTCTGTAGTTCCTGCAGTTTGAGAAACACTTGTGAAAGGGCATATCTGTTAACGAACAAAGAAGATGAGGGACGTACTATTGATGTCATGCGGGTGCTACTGACTTTTGGGTTTGATCCTTTGAATGGATCAGTCATCAATAAGTCACTTCTAAAGCAAAAGACTGTAAAAACTGTAGTCCGCAAGTTGCTTCATGAGGTTGTCAAGTTCAGTTCAGTTCCCATAGACCCAAATCTTCCCCCACCAGTAATTAAGAAACCTCCACCAAAAGTGAAGCAGCCTCCTCCTCCAAAGAAACGTGTAGGACGTGATGATATTGAGATGAAGAAAGGTGACTGGCTATGTCCTAAGTAAGTTCTCTAAAAATTCTATGATTTGCTTGAATTCATAACAATAAGGATTTTGCTACATGGTTTCATGTCACCAATTTCCTTTGTTTGGTAATCTCTGGGAACAATGTTGCTGACTTATTCCATTATGATGTCTGCCAACAAAAAAGGCAGATAAAAAATAAAGTTCATATAAAAATTTCTTTTGGAAATTTATGATATAGGATTTGACTGGGTAATTAATTGATCTTGAATAAGAGGCCTTGGAATATAACATCAAGTATTTATAGCTGATATTTCCTGTTGTTGATTGATGCTGATAACTGTTATCAGGTGCGATTTCATGAATTTTGCAAAAAATAATGTTTGCTTGCAATGTGATGCCAAGCGTCCAAAGAGACAGCTGCTACCAGGAGAATGGGAATGTCCTGAGTAAGTCTGCTAACTGTACAGTGTACTTTGTTTGCCCCCTGCTCTCTCTCGCACGCATTTTATGATACTACACTTAACATTTATGAAGTTTATTTGGTATGAATGAATTATAATATCATGTCACAGTTTTCTGTTGAATGATAAGATGCAGTATAGTAAATACAACTAATGCATGGTAGTTCCTGCATTGTCCACCATCCTAATTTTCAATTTCACTTTTTCCTCTGATGAGTATGCATAATTGATGCAAATGTGACGGTTTCTTAATTCCTTATAATTGCTTATATCCAATGTGACCGTTTGTTGCTGCATGCTTGATTTCAATATGTGATCCCTTAGTACACATCCATATTTCCTTCTTGAAGCGCCTTTTGCTGAAACTTTTAAGCCTTCATTGTGTTTGTGTTTTTCTTTGGCAGGTGCAACTTTCTAAATTACCGGAGAAACATGGTGTGTTTTCATTGTGAGTGTAAACGTCCACCTGATGAATTTCTGGAGAGTAAAATGCAAGATAAACAGCATAATTCTAAGCAAAGGATGGATAAGATTGCTGGCCGGCCAGAGGTTTCCAACGCCTGGAATTTTGATTTTGATGATGATGAATCAGATGGTGCAGATGTTGCTGCTTTTGAGAATGCAGATGCTCATGCTATAGAAGATGATTCTCCCTCGGATAGCCGGGCTCAATTTGGAAATTTTAGGGGGTGGGATGGTGATCTTGAGAAAAGTAACAAAGTGCAAGGATCCCATGAAGGAGTCTCATACACTGATCCACATATTCATAGACCAGGGGTAGGATTTGATGATTTTGAGGATGAAGATGATATAGATAGTTACGAGCTAGACACTCACAATGATAGTGCAAGAATTAAAGTATTTAAAAGTGAACTTTCTGAAGATGAAGATTGTTCAGGATTAGAGGATATTGAGGACGCTGATGACAGAAAGCATGCTCGTCAGGGAACAACTTCCAGTAGAAGGGTACAATCCAGTCCCATGCGCAAGAATACATCTTTCTCCGGGTCTGATGATGATGAACTGGATTTTGATTCAGATGAACATCTGTCTTCGCATCCTAATTTTAAATCTAGTCATGTTTTTGCCGCTGGACAGAAAAAGAAGGGCAGAGGTTCAAGAAGTCCAGCCAAGAAGTTAAGCTTTGGTTCTGAATCTGATGAGGATATTGATGCTGGCCTCTACTCTGATGAGGATGGCGATTTGAATGAGGCATATCCATCCAGGCAACATAGAGGGAAAAAACTTGATTCTGGGAGAAGGAACTTCAGTAAAGACAGGAGATTTAATAGTGGTCGTCGGGGAAATTCATTTGCTGATGAATTTGATGGCTCGTCCTGGCGGTCTACTGATAATGGTAGAGGATCTTATGGAAATGGCCGTAATTGGCAGAGATTGGAAAACAAAAAGCCTGATATGCGACAATTAAACAGATCTAGTGGAGGACAATTTGAAAATAAGCAAAGGGGACGGTTTAATAGATATCCTGCAGACGACAAGAGGGATTTTGATGAATTTAGAAATAGCAGGCGTGTGATTGAAAACAAAAAGCCTGATATGCGACAATTAAACAGATCTAGTGGAGGACAATTTGAAAATAAGCAAAGGGGACGGTTTAATAGATATTCTGCAGACGACAAGAGGGATTTTGATGAATTTAGAAATAGCAGGCGTGTGATTGAAAGATAGAAGAACTATACAAGTTACCGGATTTGTTTTTATTGCATGTAGCTGAGAAGTGGGTCAAGGATCGAAGAGAAGAAAATCCCAAGTACCTCTACCAAGTCATTTCATTCTCTTTGGGTGACTGGATTAGGTCTTCGATGCTACTCTGCCAAGTTAATTCAATCGAAGGCGAAAGAGGAAAAACAAAGTTATATGAGCAATTGTGTCCAAATCCAACCATGTTTTTTTGGGGTCATTCAATATATATTTTCCTTGAAGAACCTTATCTTTCATTTTTAATAATAATGAAAATGATAATTTTAATAGAATATTTCCCCCTCGCTTGTCAAATTTACAGTGGTGTCGTCTCTCTTATTAGTACTTCGACCTATTTTATATTTTATTTTTTTTGGTGGCGGGTTGTTTTTTATTGTTCCTTTGTGCAAGACATCCTGAGATTCTAAGTGTGATTACTTTATGAAAGTCATTGTTTTTTATGTTATAAATCCACATATCCTGTGTCACCTTGCTGAAAAACTTATAATACTGCCAGTATTGTTATATTATTAAAAATAAATTTGAAGTAAATGAATTAATACATTTTTGGATAATCTTAAGGAAGTAAATCAAAAAAAAAAAAAAAAAATCAGTGAATGAGGAAGAATATGTAATATGTTACTCATATGTCACATCAATATATTTATAAGAGAGCCACATATTTTATTTAATATTTTATATGTAGCATTCTATGTTACAATTAAAAAATATAGATAAAAAAAAAAAATAAGACATAAGGTTAATAATTAGTTCTAAATGTTATATATGAGAACAATTACAATACTTTTAAAACTCAAACTCATATATTTTAATAAACTAGTTGATTGTTTATGCTGAAACTCGTTTTTAAGTTATGAGTTGAGTTTATTAAGTTATTAGTAGCTAAAGTTAATTTCGTTGTATATAAGTTGAATTTATTTTTACTTTTATTTTTATTTTTATGAAATTTAATGACTCAAATATAACTTAGTTAATACATTTTACCAAAAAATCACAAGAACCAAATAATAATTTTACCAAAAACATAACATATAGCTTCACTTTTGCCTGCACCTCAGAATGGCCAAAAAAGAAAGAAAGGTTAAACATTAAGTTGTAATATTTCAAATTTCTTGGGGCTGGATTAGCAATACCAATAATCTTCGGGTAACAGTTTCGATATTCTTCCGAAAATTTCAAATATAATCATGTACGATGAAGCTTTCAGATCTCCAAAGAGTCGCACGATCTCCACCGTCAACATTATTGATATAATACGTGTAGGGTGAATGATAAACCAATACAAACCCGTACTCTCCCTCCATGACCGTCATTATTTTTCACACGCAGGGCTAAAAGGAATACAGAAGTGCCATTGGCTAACCCACCTTTATATTCAAGTTTCGCGGCAAGGCCTATTTTCTTGTCTTCCTTTCTCTCTCAGTCTCTCTTCCTCTGGCTCTCTCAAACTCTCTCTCTATAAACCCTGCCACTCCTCTTTCTTTCTCCATGCGTGAAAATTGAATAAACCTTGCAAGCGGTAAGCACCCTGGTGCAATTTCACTATTCGATCTACACTTTAGGGTTTGGATTTAAAGATACAAGATTTATTCGTTCTTCGAAATATCTACTTTTTATCATAAATTTGGATTTTTTCGTGTATTAATAGGTTTTGATTATAATGTTATAGTTTAATCACGAATTTTCTTTTCTACAGCTGTTTGGCACTAGATGTTGTAACTTGCCTGATGCTTTAATTTGTCTCTTTCAGCATATTTGATTCTCCGTTCTTTTTTTCATTTATATATATTTTTTTTGAGGGTTTTCTTTTTTCTTTTTTTTTTTTTTTTTGGGGGGGGGGTTTGTTTAGCGGTTACATGTTCTTCTGAATAATTTGGAAGGTGTGATGCTCGATGCTAATTACAAAATGCGATGTGGTTGTGAGAACTTATGTTTCGAGTGTGAAGACTTGACTATTGTTAATTGGTTGCTTATCGTTCAATTCTTAAAAATTTGCTGCTTATTGTGTTTGGGTGCGTCACTTAGGCTTGTACTGCTTTTACAAGTTAAACTGTTGGCTTTGCTTATTTTTGGGAAGCCGCGAGGGGCCTATTTCTTTCAGATTCGATTCATTCTCAACGGACATTGAAGTCTGAGCTCTATTAGAAGCTGATATATCAATGTAGAGACAGTTCAGGCTATTTGTAGCGGGTGAAATTTTATAATATGCAATTTGGATGAAATAAGAGCAATTATCACCGTAATTAATGATTTGGTTGTATTTGACTAAAAATAAACCATTTCCAAGTTGAGTGAATAAAAATAATAAATAACGAATACCCTTAATGATGTGGTTGAATCTTTTTCCTCCATTTATTTGCAGTCATTTTGTTTCCAATGATGTTTTATTGATTACCTATCTGGAGGATTTATAATTTATATATAATGAGAATGCTAAGAGGCATGTAAGTTAATATTTTTGATCATGCTTTCCATTGATAAGTCACTAGCTGAGTTGTAATTGAGGTAATTTTTGTTGATTGTTACTGACTTTGGTTTTACTATTTTTACAGATAGGTAAAAAACAATGGCGCCATCAAGGAAATCTAGAAGTGTAAATAAGCGGTTTTCAAGTTTAAATGAGGTCTCCCCTGAGAAAGATGGAGTTAACTCGAATAAAAATAAGCAACGAGTATGTGTTATTTATATATATATATATAAATATATATATTGTTTCTCTGATAGAGGGATGGAAATTTTGCTGCTTTGGGGGAGTGTTGGGTTTGCCCTACTAACATTTAATTTTTTTTTTGGTTATAAAAAAAAAAACTGTCTTGCTTGATCATTTATTTTATCAGAACAGCTGATAGTGGTAGCTCCTAGGTTTTATTCCAATATAATATAATAGGGATGTTAATATTGTTTTATTTGATAAGAGTTCATATTATATTCATATGAACCTTAATCGATTTATGCTCATTATGCTACATGCTCTAGACATTGTTTATTGTCTTGTTTGCTGTGTCTCTGCTGCACAGAAGAAAAAGTTGTCTGATCAACTTGGAAGTCAGTGGAGCAAGGAGGAATTACAGAGATTTTACGAAGCATACCGGAAGTATGGGAAAGATTGGAAGAAGGTATGCATCCACTGTTATTTTCCGTCATCATCCCATTTGTTTATGTGGATGTTCTTGGACAACCATGCTTGTCCTTTATTTTATATATCATTTTCACAATCGATTAATTTTATTGTTATTCTCCATTCTTATTGGTTTATTTGAATTCAGGTGGCTGCTGTTGTACGTAACAGATCCACTGAAATGGTGGAGGCTCTTTACAATATGAATAGGGTACATAATATTAGCTTAATCTGTAACTAGATCTAGATGAGCCTTATCGTCTATAATTTGCTCTTAAATATGTTTGTGTTTCATTTTTAATTGTTTTTATTCTACTCAAGTTTTAATGACCTTTTATAGAAACTCATTCAATGACATTGGTTTCTATCTCTTGAAGGTTGGACTTTTGTTCTTATTCCTTCTTTTCCTTATCTCTCTCAGCCTTCTCCAAAGTGGGTGAGTTATTTGATACTGGGCCTTGGTTGGGAAAATGACAATGGGCACATGCCCAGATGATCATGGGCTGCACTACTGGTTGCATGTGAGCTTGGGTCCTGGGTTCTAACCCCCTATTCAAGGCTTCAAGCTCCTCTTGATTTCCTCCCTCCCCTATGCATCTAGCAAAATAAATAAGTAAATAAAATCCATAGCTGGCAACGATTCATGTAATTTTACTAACTTCCACTTGAAACCATATATTTCCTGATTATCTCAAGAATTTTGGATGTTGCAAGCTTTTTATTTCTAGGCTTCTAATTATCATGAACTGATTTATTGATGGTGTGTAGTTCTTTGAGTGTATGGGTCATTGTAACTACAAGCTGTTCATTTGATTTGCCATTAATTTGCAGGCTTACTTATCTCTGCCAGAGGGAACAGCTTCTGTAGTTGGTCTCATAGCAATGATGACAGATCACTATAATGTACTGGTAAGGTTAAAGTTTAAATCGTTGGTTGAAATGTGATGCTCTTGTAGGATTCTGGTTGTCTGATGTGACTGGTGTATCAGTTAATTTTCATACTTATTTCTTTTTGTTTTGGTTGTGACATATTGATGTTTGATGAAGTCAGATTTCTCCTGAGTTTGGTTTGCTTTGTTATTTTCTTGTTTTTCAACATGTATCCTGAGTGTTAATTTTTTGAGCTGGAAATACACAGGAAGGGAGTGATAGTGAAAGGGAGAGCAATGATGCACCAGGATCTCAGAAACCTTTGAAACGAAAGCGTGGAAAATTTCAGTCTAGCATCTCAAAAGATACGATTCAGTCTCAGTCAATTGCTTCCAATGATGGTTGCCTCTCTTTATTGAAGAGAAGGCGAGTTGAAGGTGAATGACTTTTTACATTCATCCACCTCTTTTTTGGCACATTGCCAGCTTTTTTTTTTTTGCTCATTTCATGATGAGAAGGTTCTGTCTTTTCTGGAAAGTAATGGTCTTGTAGGACATGGAAGAACACTACATTGATAGAATTTTCTTTAAATAGGGACATCCCCCTGTCTGGCATGGGGGCTAACTCTTATCAAGATGTTTAGCCATGCTCTTCTTTAGATGTTTGAACTTTATTCTAGTACTAATGGAATGCTAACCATACTTAAACGGGATTTACTGAAGAGAAGAAGTTCATAATCATGCTACATGTTAATTTATGCATATGTGGTAGAGATGATGTAAACTGTTATGAAAAGGAATTGAGTTACTGGAAGTAATGATGAAGCATTAACTTCTGGATGTTGTCTAGTATGCAATAATGAATTTCATGTATTTTTCCCTTGGCAAGATTGCTTCCTTTCTGTGTGAATTATGAAGTACGGTCTTCTTTAATTATCTTTTTGTTTTAACCCTCCACACCAGTTAACATAGATCATTTATGCAGCTTGAGCACTTCCCTTCAACTTTATTGATCTTCAATGCTAAAATCTGAGTAGTATTATCAACTCACTAGAATTGTTGTTTTAATTTCTCTTATAGCCTCATGATATATAGCAGATTTTGCAGTTTAAGTTGCAATTTTGATGGTTGTTACTTAATCAGGTACCCAGCCTCGTGCAGTTGGTAAAAGGACACCTCGCTTCCCAATATCTTACTCTTATAAGAAAGATTGTAGGGAAAATTATGTTTCACCTGATAAAAGAAGGCTGAAGTCAGAGGTTGATGCTAATAATGATGACGTGGCACATGTGTTGGCAATGGCATTAACTGAAGCTGCACAAAGAGGCGGCTCTCCCCAGGTTTCTCAAACACAATACAGAAGAGCAGAGAAGTCCCCACCTGTTCGGAGTTTGGAGAGAAAGGTATTAACTTGTTCACACACATTGTGTTTTGGCTGTATTATTGCTCCAGATGAGTTAATTGCTTTTTGAACTTCTGGTCCAGTGCCAACATTCAAATATAGCTTATGCTAAGCTTTGTAAATTGACTTACTTATTATGCCTGATTAATTGCTGGTTTAAACTTTTGGATTAATTATTACATGATTCATTTTGTAGCATCAAAATTCTGAGGCAGCTCCTGTCAAGTTTCGCGATGCTTCTGCAGATGAAGAGTGGTTGGAAGGTAGTATAGAAAGCAGGGGAGCTGAAAATGAAGAATATGCTAGAGATACCAGTTCCTTGATGGACATGGAAGGTGTAAGCACAGTTGACTTTCATGGGAAGGGGAAAAAAATGTATAGAAAGAAAGAGAAAGTGGAAAATGTTGGAAACCATTTGCTTGATGATGGTGGAGAAGCATGTAGTGGCACTGAAGAAGGACTTAACATTACTTCTTCAGGAGAAAAGGTTGATATTGAGGTTACTAATGCTAAATCTGAGCAATTTTTTGGGAAAGGTCAGAGGAAAAGAAGCAAGAAACTTTTCTTTGGAGGTAACTCTGTTACTACAGATGTCTGCAAATTATGTCTGCCAATCATCTGTCTTGTAATTTCTCCTTTTCTTTCAGTTTTATCTCATAATATTTATTTATTTTATCCTACAGATGAAAGCTCTGCCTTGGATGCATTGCAGACTTTGGCTGACCTGTCTCTAATGATGCCATCAGCCACAATGGAATCTGGTAAGAGTTGGTCAGTGGTAACCTATTTTATTAGACACTTATCTACACACGTAGACACAGAACAGACACACACAGCAGAGGAAGGGAATAATCAAATAAAAATATTTTCTGATATACCCTAAACTAAAGATCTTGTAACTGTAGTTGCTGCTGCAAATGTTGAGATTTTAAACAAATTTCTTTCCAAATGATCCAAATTCATTTAGCTTACCCTCCCCTATCTAGAATCATCTATCCAGTTAAAGGAAGAAAGAGTGGCTTCAGATAAAGATGAGAAGGCTGGTTTACCTGAAGCTACATTGACAAGCCAGAACAGAGACAAAATTAAAATTCCAGGTCCGAAGCACAAGATTGCTCATGGTACTGAGGTTTCAACCTCACGAAAATCTAAACTTGGAAAGGAATTGACAAATGATGCGAATACTCTCTCTGAATCGAAAGAACATCTCTCTGCTAATAGAACATGGAAAAGGAAGCGCAAGCCCACGGTTTCAAGGGTAAGAATTGTAGTTTATTCTACTAATACTTTATCAAATGGATAATACATAGGAAGGCATTGGCAGTGTAAATTAATGACTGTATAGTACAATGGATGCTATATAACATGGCTTCATAAATAAAAGTAATATTGACTTCCAAATCAGTTAGTGGGACCAATTGCCAGTTGGTGGTGCAACAGTAATGAAATAGCGCGTACAATGACATGTTGAATTATCTTATGATTTCCAGGTGCCCCTCTTGTCTATTGCTTAATTACTAAGAGTATAAAGCTGTATAATTATAAGTCACTGGTTTTTAAAAAAAAAAAATCAGGAATATATGGTAGAACATGTGTGGTCAAAAATTTGCTCTTCATTCTTTAGTTACTTATAACTGTTTAGTAATGGTAGTGTTGCCTTTAAAAACCTGAAGACTTTGTTAGAAAGGTTGGATTTGTACAGTTCCATCATTATATTGCCCAATGTAACCTGATTATATTGTATCCTTGTTGATAATTCTTCAATTATTATCCTTGTCCAACAAAACTGCGCTAATCTCTACCTCACCACCTCCCACTGGAAATTCTTTATATCTGCAAGTAGTTAATGATGGGCAACTTTCTCTTGGGTTGTAGATTTCTCATGCAAAGCTGGATTCTTTTCCAATTGATCCCTTGAATAATGAGGTAGGCTAATAATATAGATATTCATTATCCCATGTATGTTTTACTGATCCCGTGGAAGTGAATGCTAATTTTATTGATTAGTAGAAAATTATTTTACCCCTTAGAAATATGTGTTTTTGCTTGTTAATTTATCCAGGACTTTGCTAACATTTCAAAAGTGTTGAATTGTATCTAGTCTTGAGTAATATTATCAATTAGAAAAATAGTTCTTGGATTTAATTCTTCTATTTGATTTGAGGGCATGAAAATGTTGAAATTTTCATGCTGAAATCGCAGCTAGTGGTTATTTTATGATGTTTAGTAATCCATTCATAGCCAGTTTCAACTTGCCATAAAAAAATGTTTGATTTAGTCTTTTCATGGCATTTTGAATGCTTGTTTACCTCATTTATTCTCAAAAGAATATCATGCGCACACAAGCATCAAACATGAGGTGATGAGAGGAGCCCACAAGTCACACGATTGTAAATTCATTTGAAAAACAGTTCAATGCATGTATCATTGATTGATTCAGCGGATGTGATAAGCTCCTATACTCTATGAAAGTAGACATATCTCCTGTTTTTCTTGTCTATTTCATGTTGTATCTTTAAATGAAGCTTTATATTTATATTGTAATACTGTATTCATCTAAGTATTGCTGCTTATGTACTGTAGGCGGTAGTTGAAGACAACAAGCCAGTGATGAAAGGAAAACACACTGGTCAGGCTTTTACTCTCCCAAAACAGTTGAAGTCAGTTAGATCATCAGAGAGCTCCTTGGGTAGTGATCAGAAAGATCAAACAGTGTCAACTGGAGAAGTTTCACTCGTAGGTGAAGTTTGTTTACCAACTAAACAGAGAAGAAGACGTAAAATGAGTCTTCAGAGAATATTCATACCAAAGGAGAAGTCCTCTGAGAACATTTTGAAAAGTCGATCTAATAAATACTCTACTCCCCTCCAAGACAGAGCTTTATGTTTAAAGGTAAAGTGTTTTCTTTTAAATAGGTTCAGCTTTCTTAAGCTTTGAAGTGCATTAAGTTCTGCTGTAATTTCATATGTAATTTTGCAGGAAAAGCTTTGTGGTTGTTTGTCATCTTCTATGGTCCGTAGATGGTGTAGTTTTGAATGGTTTTATAGTGCAATTGATTTTCCATGGTTTGCTAAAAGGGAGTTCATGGAGTACTTAAACCATGTTGGATTAGATGATATCCCAAGGCTAACTCGTGTTGAGTGGAGTGTTATAAAAAGGTATATGATTCTTTTGTAGTTGGTGTGACTCTACTACTAGACCTTGTGAACAGTATTATACATATGAAAACTTGTTTGATAGTGCATTTGCTTTTTTCTGCAGTTCGCTTGGAAAGCCTCGCAGGTTTTCTGAACACTTTCTACGTGAAGAAAGACAAAAGCTTCAGCAGTATCGGGAATCTGTGAGGAAGCATTACACTGAACTTCGTACTGGTATTAGGGATGGACTTCCAACAGATTTAGCAAGACCTTTATTTGTTGGACAACGAGTAATTGCTCTTCACCCAAAAACAAGAGAGGTTCATGATGGAAGTGTGCTCACAGTTGATCATGATAGGTGCAGGGTTCAGTTTGACTGTCCTGAATTAGGGGTTGAATTTGTCATGGTAATATGATCTCCATTTATTGTGCTTATTATTTTTTTTATAAACTTTTCTTGCCTTTATTATCAGTATGGTGATATGGCCGGTATATATTATATATTAATAACACAATGATGGATATTTCTAGTAATGACTTAATATAACCGTCACTGGATCAAGTGTGATACTTTCAGATCCAATGGATTGGAACTATCTAAAGCTAATATGTTTTGGCTGATTTGGAAATTTTTTTTAAATTTTTTTTTTTTTTTATCTTATCTCTTCTTTGCAATTTGAATGTTGATTATGTACCTGTTCTACTAAAGTAACTGGTATCTTCTACCTTATTTGTTTCCAAGTGCGGTAGTTAATGATGGTACAGTGTGTGCATACTAGTTTAACTCAAAATGTATTTGGGCTAATCCCTTTGAACAATTTATTTTCCCTTAAGTTGGACCTAACGAGTTTGGTCGAGTGCGGATTATTCAAATGCTATTTGAGGTGTTGAATTCTCTGTATTCAATGATGGAGAAGTCAAGTTTTCCCATCACTTCTTGACAGCTTTTTTTATTTTTTATTTTCCATTGTAATGTTTTGAGTTGAACCTCAATTTCTTTCAAGACTGAATTAATTCTGATTCTATTTTTTCCCCTCCTTATTGAAGAAAAGTTCGATGGTTTTGAAATATGAATCTGATTTCTATATTGAGTTGTCTTCTATTATTCAGTATTTTTTTTTCTCTGCAGGATATTGATTGCATGCCGTTGAATCCATTTGATAATATGCCCAAAGCTCTGAATAGACAGAATGGTGCAGGGCCTGCAGGCAAAGTCGCTTTTATGACTAAAGAGCCGCAGATGAATGGAAGTTCAAATTATGAGGGTTCTATGACATATCCTTCAAGTGGACCCGTGGAGAAAGCACCCACCACTTCAAGTACTTTGGTAAAGCTAGGAAAGGTTAGATTGCTTATCGTTAACAAGTATAGTACACTTCTTGTAGAAAATCAAGCCCAACGGGCTGTGTAGATAAGGCTGTGAAAATAGGATTTATTAGAGATAATCATGTAGGAGATTGAGGATAATTAATCACTCAATCAAGGAAATCAAATCCCTTAATTTTAGGGATTTCTCTGTTGTACCTTGTAGTATATATTTACTACTCATCTCAATAATATTTTTAAGACTTTCCAGAAAACTACACCTCTATTTATGCTTTTTTCCCCAATAGAAAAGGAAGGAAATCTTTGGTGCTGATGCTTTCTTCTCATGTATTCAATATAAATATTTTGACCAGTGTGTGCTGTTGGATAGGAATAAGTGGATTTGAATTTGGAAACTAGCATGCCAGTGCGTTGAACTGACAGTTGTAGTTTTGGTTCCTCTTCTAGAATCTAGACTCTTGATATATTGGGAAGCGAGAGAAAAAAACAAAAAATAGATTACTCTGCTGTGCTTGTACTCATTTTCATTTTGCCTTCTAAAGCCAAGTGTGTTTTTGCCTGAACCCTGGGCTGTCAATATTTGTTGGTATTCTTACTATTTTTGACTATAAAGAAACATCCATTCAAATGTATCACTCTTATCCTTAAAATTGGCTAAAATTAGATTCAGTAAGGTATTGAAGTTCAAGTTATAATCTTGTTCATCCTCTGCCCTTTGCACATAGGAGCTACCTGGGCTTCCATGTCTACAGGTGAAATTATGTTGGAAATCGTGACACATTTTGTATTCTAAAAATTTGCACAAATCGTTTCTTTCAGGGTGATGTTAGTCATGACATTGCACATACAAAGGCTGCTACTTTTGATAACATTATTGCACAGCAAGCAGCATATGGTCAATCATGTGCGGTGACACATCATCAAGCTAGGGAAGCTGATATACATGCACTTTCTGAGCTGACTCGTGCTCTAGATAAAAAGGTCTATCTGCACTTAAAATAAGACTAATTTTATGCAGTTCATTTAGAAATTACGTCCTGGATCTTGTGTACCCTTCTTATTTAGCTGCTTTATCAGTGGTTAGTAGTATTCATCTGTTGTTTATCTCGCTGAACTTTTTCTTCTGATGGGGTTGTGGGCAATTTACAGGAATTGTTATTAATGGAGCTTAGGCGTTCAAACTGTGACATAATGGAAAACCAAAATGACATAGATTGCTTAAAAGATTCGGAGTCTTTCAAGAAGCATTACGCCACGGTACTTGTAGAGCTAAAGGAAGCCAGTGGGCAGGCATGTGGCTTCCATGGATTATGATTAATTTCAGTATAACACTCTGCTTTGACCCTGATGCAACATTTTATTGGTTATTTCATTTTCAGGTTTCTTCAGCTTTGCTTCATTTGAGGCTACGCAATACTCACACAGGCAACTCTCTGCCACCATGGATGAAACCCCAGGCAACTTCCAGTGTTCATGATGGCCTTCCGAGTACATTGGACATTTCTCTATCACAAGACTTGGGGTCAACCGTTATTGAAATTATCAAAGGATCCGGGCTCAGGGCACACGCCATGGTGGATGCTGCAATTCAGGTATTGAGGGACTATGGATCCCTGCGGTTATTATGAATTATATATTAGATGATTTTCAACATTTTGCTAATATAAGGTCTCTAATTTTTTGCATTTCTCCCAATTCCTGCTCGATATTCTCAATATTCTTGATCCTCCGTGGCTTCGTCCATTCTGAGCAATTTATGTATTCCGTAGTCAGTCAGAAAATGACTGAATTCTGAAAGTTTCCCTTGCTAAAAAATTATGCAGTGCTTGTTCATCATGGATAATCTAAATTATCTTTTGATGTTATGATCAGGCATTGTCTTCGACAAAGGAAGGTGAAGACACTTTTATGAGGATTGGCCAGGCATTGGATTCTATTGATTATCAGCAGTTGTCCTCCAACTCTAGTTTACCTGGGACGAGGTCCCAGGAACAAGTGAATGGCAATTTCAGTCGCCATAATGCATCAGAACCTTTGCATAGTGATGCATATGGTCAAAAATTACTGAATGAGTCTGACAAAGTTGACGTTCAAATTCCTTCTGAGCTCATCGCTTCCTGTGTTGCTACGTTAATCATGATACAGGTGATGCTATTCTATCAATTAATTGATTAAGCACATAACAATCCCCTTTTTCATCTCTCCATGCCCTTGATGACAACATAGTACACTTTGTCTACATTATTGGACTTAAGTTTGCTAACTAGACTTAAATATCCTGAAAGTTGCAGACTTGTACAGAACGACAATATCCTCCAGCTGATGTGGCTCAGATACTAGACTCCGCCGTTACCAGCCTGCATCCATGTTGTCCTCGGAACCATCCTATTTACAGAGAAATCCAAATGTGCATGGGAAGAATCAAGACCCAAATTTTAGCTCTTATCCCAACTTGACACCTCTCTCTCTTAACTAATCTCAGGTTGTTGTATATATATGATGCAGGAAATTGACTCAACATATTTGCTCATCCCCTTGTAATTTATGTTTCCTTTCCATGTCAGCGAGGTCAACTGCTTAACCAGTATAATTGATAGTGTAATCCATCGCCCAAGTCCAAATCCCTTGAATAAATTTAAGCCGCTTGACAAGTATATTTTCCTATGCTTTTAAGAGGATAGAATTCTGTATTTGAACATTCTATTTCCAGATTCCATGACATCCATCTCCTAATTTCAATAATTTCCTTGCTAATTTTAGCAAGGCTTTGTTTTAATTGTTTGTTCGCTCGAATTTTAAACTCTTGAGAAGTCAAGGTCCAATTGCATGGAATTATGGTTGGTAAATTTTCTAGTTATATTTTTTTTTTTAAAAAAAAAAAAGCTTTCAATGAATTTAATGAACCATAAATGTATTTTTTATCCATAAACATAACTAATTAGTATTAATAAAGTAACTACTATATTTGGTTTTATTACACTAGTATTTATTAAGTAAAATAAATAAATAATATTAATAACCTTATATATGATGTCTGTTATTTTTTCAAGGTATTGATTCTATTGGTTGAAGCGGAGATCAAAAAAAAAAAAGCGTGAAGCGTTGCCGTTTGGTCACATGTCATGGAACAAATTCGGCGCCTTGCTTGAAAGCAAACCCAAAACCACCCAGAACTGGAAACTCTCCAAGCTCCCGACGCCACGCAATCTGAATTACTCTCTGCTTGAGAAGTCTCGATCATTCAATCTGTATCCCCATTTTAATTTGTTTAATAGTGAAAGCGCACCTGAGGTAGGGTTTTCGAGCAGCCATGGCTGATTTTCTGACGTCCACCCATCGGGCGAAGTGGATCTTCACTCCTCAACAGTTGGTAATTTTTATTTTTATTTTTTCTGTCCTCTGTCCCCTGTCCCCTTATGCTTCCGCTGTAAGAAAATATGTGGTAATAAACCAACAAGTCTTGTTTCATAATTACTTTTCTTCTATGAAAGGAGGTTTCAAAGGAATTGATTCGGTTCCCTCGCATTATTATTGCATGCATAATATCGTTAAATCACATGTTTTCTTCTTCTAATTAGGTTGAAAAGTATAAAGCTGCTAATGAGAAAGCGATACAAGTTCTGGAGAAGGTATGCACACTGTTCTGAATTTTTCCGGTCGTTATTTGTTAATGCAGCACGGCTCAAGCTAGGATATCTAAGAAAAAAAGTTATATAAAGGATATTTTGATTTGTGTCTTATTTCTTTCAGAGAATGAAAATGAGTCATAGTTGATTCTGTTGTATTAAAGCTATAGAACGCAGGATTTAATAGGTAAAAGTCTAAAGATATTTACAGTGGTTAGTAGCCGAACGATGCTTCTTGTTTTTTGCGTGTGGGGGTTGTGTTGGGGGTATTCTACACCTATGCCTTCACATGGTTATCAGCATTAGAACTGAGATAGCCGATGTCTTAGCTTGAGAACTTATTAATGATTTATTAAAATCAGAATCCTCTTCTTGTATGTTGCATATTTTGGAGGACTTCTGTTTTTTATTTCTAGAAGAAAGAATGTGCCATTGTATCTGTTGAAATTTATTATTTGAATGCTGCTGACAATAGTAATTTTTTGAAGTATGGAGCAACTCTTATGGAAGTAGATGTTGATGGCTCATTGTCATATCCTGAACCCCAGAACAATGCAAAAGATAAAGGTAAGTCCTCTCTCTCTCTCTCTTGTCCCCCTGAGAAAATTGGCTCATATCTGCTCAACATAAGGATAGGTCTGTCTCTGAATTTCTTAGAGATATTTCATTAGATTCTTCTTTCCCCGGATGGTTTATGTGAATATCTAACTCACAAGGGTGGTATCTTTATGCAAGCTGAAAAGCATTCTCGACCAAAACCCCTCAGTATTGAAGAAGAGCAATGCATGCGGGTATTTTATGAAAACAAATTGCAAGAAGTATGTAAGAATTTCCATTTTCCTCATAAAATTCAGGTACTTAAGCTCCTCCCCAAGAAATCTGAAGCGTATATATGAAGTATTGACTATGCTAATGGATTTCTTGTGGTAATATTGGATTCTATAATTGACCATCCGAAATAATGTATTGATTTGCAGGCAACGGCTCTCATGTATTTTAAAAGATTCTATCTGCAATGGTCTGTGATGGAACATCATCCAAAAAATATAATGTAAGACTGATTTGAACTGATAGAAGGACCTCTATAGTAAGCATTGGTCATGTTTGTTTTGGGTACCGTCTAACAGCATTCCCTGGCCATGAGAACTAGGGTGTTTGGTGTTTGGGGTTGGATCGTCTCCCCTTACTCCCCTCAGCATGTCCTATCACACTGCAATCTTGTACCAAAAAAAAAAAAACTGGAATCATAGGTAGTTTATTGTGAGATGGGTCTTATTAGTATCCTATTTCAATTAATCTTTTTTTCTTTGTCCTGTTTCTTTCTAATGGCAAGTACACCTAATTACTTATTTTTAATTTTGACATTTAATAGATGATCTGATTAATGCCATTATGCTTCATCAAAATCAATGTTGGATTTTGTTTTTGATTTTTCTTAAGAGCTTGTACTTTCTCAATAACTCAGATTGAATTGGTTCTTTCTCCCAGGTTGACTTGCATATATTCTGCTTGTAAGATAGAAGAAAATCATGTATCTGCAGAGGAGCTTGGTAAGGGGATCTCACAGGATCATCAAATGATTCTCAATAATGAGATGATTGTTTATCAGGCATGGATATGCCTCATGTATCAATTTCATCTGTTTTGTTTTGAAGTTTTTTAATATATATATATATATTTAACTTTTCATCTATACATGAACTCTTGTTTTGCAGAGTTTAGAATTTGATCTTATTGTTTACGCACCATATCGCTCAGCTGAAGGTTTTCTGCATGATATGGAAGTTAGTCTGGTTGACCCTTGAGTGAATTTTTTCTATGCTTTACTTGTTTATCAATTTTGCATCTCTAAAGAAAATCTCCAAGTTTTCTCCTTTCTGTCCTATGCTCGATTTGTTACATCTGTTATTGCATGCTGACTGTGGTGATCGGCACTGGCAGGAATTTTGCAAAGCTGGTGATGAGCAGCTGCAAATGCTGAAGGTACTTGCTTTGTTTTCCAACATGAGTATTGTCCTTAAAACCACTGGTGCGGACTTTGTGCATATCCGTAAATTTTTTTTCTTGAGAGTTGAGACGAGTAAGCATTTTGTTTGACCACAAAGAGTTGATGAATTTTATTTTTTTTTCCTATTTTCTTTTTCCTTGCGGCAAAGGTTTTGTCTTTTAAATTGTGACAAAAATCGATATGCCTCCTCTTTACTCAATTATGTTTACTAGATTCCAATATGGTTCAAAATTTCAAACAGCTTCTTGTCTTGTGATAATGTTTCTCCTGATGTTTCCTCCCTCTATAGGCCTTGCAAGACACGGCAAGATTGGAAGTTGATAAAATAATGCTTACAGATGCACCACTTTTGTTTCCTCCTGCTCAGGTATCCTGAGTGTAATTTGTAAATTTTGATACTCCCTTGTTGCTTTTTATTGATTTTGTGACAAGAAGCATTAGTTTTCGTTTGTCACCGTGGCCAAAAGCAAAAATTGCATAGCTCACGCTACATTATACTTCCTGTATTATTAATATGAACAAATAAATTCTGGTTTGGCTAGTTTCTTTGATTCAACTCTCTTTTGATTAATTACGTTACTTATTCATCATTTTTTGACTTTTAATACAGATGGCTTTGGCTGCTCTGCGTAATTCAAATGCACTTCATAAAGTTATTGATTTTCAGAGGTACTTTTTGCTTCCTGATGCTTCCTTCTGATAAATGATTCCAACCTTTTCCCTTCTTTTGGGGGAGGTGATGCTAGTTTGTTGTTTTTTTCTATTTACACTCTTAAAGCAGAATGGTCTGCGGAGGGGAAGGGGTGATTATTCTTTGACCAAAATTAGTTAATATCTGCTTAGAATTTCACTCTTCTACTTGCACTTAATTGCAGTTATCTAAATAGCATCTTTTCCCGTCAGAATTCCACGCATACTATTTCCGAGCTCATCGAATCAATGAACGAAATTGATTCTTGGGTAACTATTTCTCTTCTAATGTTTGTTACTGAATTAAATAGCAGTTAAAAAAATTTCCCGTATTAACTTAAAGCAATTTAGTTGGGTATTACATTGATAATGTGGCCTCGACTTTGTGGGCAGGTTAGGGAATATAAATTTCCTTCAGAGAAAGAATTGAAGCATATCAACCGGAAATTGAAATCTTGTTGGGGCCTTAGCTCACATGACGAGTAAGTATTTTCTGTACCCTTGTATAGAATCCCACCCCCCCTCCTCTCTATCCTTTTCTTCCCTTTTGAATTCTTTTAAGAAGAAAAAAGAAAAGGTGGGAGAATTTGTACAGACGAAGCGAATTCTGCTAAATTTCTTGTTATGGTGTATTGTACTAATGTTGGATTGCTTTGCAGGGGTAAGAAACGGGAGAAGAAATCAAAGCACAAGTCCAAAAGAAGCTCGAATGAATCTTAAAATGCTGAGCTCTTCTATTCAGCTGTCTGGACACCAAAG
The DNA here is from genome assembly GCA_022379115.2 of Bauhinia variegata. NCBI lineage: Eukaryota > Viridiplantae > Streptophyta > Magnoliopsida > Fabales > Fabaceae > Bauhinia > Bauhinia variegata. The sequence goes on along the minus strand of CM039429.1, from coordinate 26,570,153 downwards.
ACGTTACAACATTATCATAAGGAAAATCTGTCAGGTTTCTCATCTAGATGCAAGGGTGAAATCAAGGAACCTGGCCAAAACTCAGCAGCATAGGGGATCAATGCAAAACTGAATACTAGGGATTTTGATTCAGTCATTTCTGGTCTTCCTCACTGTATCTCCTCAGACTGCAATTTGATGATTTGTGTGATACGTATATCCAAAATTTACTTGTTGATTAGACTTGAATTAACTCCGATTCATACATTAAATGATGTTGCTTCTGACAAGTTTTTCTTCTACTGTTGATAGTTTGTCCTTCAAAACTTTCTTTTGAGAAGTGGTTAACTTATTTTCCACTTTTTTTAAATACTTTCTTTTTCATGTCTTAATTTAAGACACACATTCTTTATGAAGGGAAGTGTCTTAAGAATTATTCTTTCTTTTTCTCATTAGACATTACTTTTAAACAAAAATAATAATAATGATAACAAACGCATAATAAAATTACTTAAAGTTTGTTTTATACAATTGAGGCTTTTATGCCTCTATATCTAATGTTCAAGAATCGTTTCTCTTGAGAAATTAACTGAAAACGGAAAAACTGTAATGTTCCTATCAAAAAAAAAAAAAAATCTCAAGAAAATAAATAAATAAACTCGGTTCGCTTTCCCTACTTAGTAGTCCCTACCTTTTGCTTGTGCCCAAACCAAAATGTTGCCGCTGGCGCCAGCACTATCTAAACGGCAAACTTGAAGTCTTAAAAATGGCGTGCTCAATCTCCATAACCTTGACTGCACCTCCACCTTCTTCCCAAACTTCAACGAAGGTATCTTTCTCTTTGTATATACCCCTTTCTTTGACCCTACGTTTGGTCTTCAATTTCCTTTCGCGGCCTCGATTTGGTTACTGGGATGAGAGAAGTCTCAAGTACTAAAAAACACTGACTCGTCAACATCGAAGTTTTATACTTCATTTTAGCCAGTTAAAATTTATTCATCCTCAAAGTCCCTCTTTTTTTTTTTTTTTTTTTTTTCTCTGGTACCAATTTCTTCTTGTATGACCAGAAAAGCTTTGTTGCTGGGCATCTCTCTGACTTATGTGTTGCAGAAATTCTGGTTAATTTCTTATAAACGAGGTTGGAAACAGCTAACTTTCTGCGATACTCACATAGTACCCCTTGCTTGGCATTTGCGATAACCATTTAATTTTATTTTTTTTTTTAAAAAAAAAAAAAAACCTCGCTGTAAGTTTGTATTGCATGCTTATTATTTTTCCTGACTTGCCACAGGAAAGGCACCAATTGGAACATGCTCTGGTTAGAATTTCAAGCACAGTAACAGTTACTACAGGTTTCAATCTCTTGCTCGAATACCCCATAATCAGAATCTAGTAATTATGCATCTGCTCGTTAAACTGTTCTGTTTTCTATGTGAACCACAGTTTCCGGATAAACTCTTAGCCACGTTTAGTTACTTAAAACTACAATGCTCATGGTTGACTGTAGCATCAACAGGAGCTCGCCGCTCTAACCTTAGAAAGTTTTGCATGCAGCATTGGTGGTTGACAGAATCTGAAGCTAAAAAGCCAACCTTAACTAATATAGAAGATTTAAATTTAAATGTACTTCATATATATATGCAATCATTTTGTTCTGTCATGATTGATTCTTGGAGCCTAGACGGTCATTATTGAGCTGAAAGCACCATACACAAAATTAGTATTTTGATTTTGGATATACTTTTAAAAAAAAATCCACTGAACAGAAATGGCTATACTAGGTGTAGAAGTTTTCAGTAAATGAAGAGAAATCTTCCAATGAGCAGAAATGATGAAAGAAATAAAGACGATCAGAAGGAAGAATCAAATATTTTAAAAATTAGTACAAAAACCGAGGGCAATGTATTGGGTTCTTAGTTTGCTTGTCTGTGGTTCAGCTTAAATTGAATTCAGTAAGATACAGGTTTTAAGCTATAGTCAGGTTAAAAGGTTTGCCTAGCTGGGATTTACTTCTGATACTATACTGGTTACAATCTGGGTTAAGTTAATTTTTCTCTTCTACAGCTCTTTTCCTTTCTCTCATCCCTCTCTGCTGAGATTTTACTTGTATACCGGAGAAAAAGGTATAGTAACATGTGTAAATGAATATGAAAAATTATGATGCAAATAAAAGTAAAAAGGATCTATCATTCCATTATGTTGGATATATGCTTGTGCTAACTTTACCATACTGGATTCAGACAGTAGACAAAATTTTAAAGTTTTAGGGAAGGATATTTGTGAGATAGTTTTTTACATCGAATACTTGCAGCATTGTTTGTAGTTAGCTTCTTAATCTGATGATATATATTATATTTGCAGCTCAAAAGGTTCTTGGCCTCTGCAGTTCAGATAAATGCATACCATCAGCAAATAGAAGTTGTCCGCACTCCCCAATGATATGTCCAAAATTTCTATCTCTAACTTACTCTCATTATTTGGATGTAGATTGTTTAACCAATGTAATGATATCTGGTTATTGGGTGGGACCTGATATTGATGATGGTTGGGGATTTGTTGAAGCTTTCATTGATGGAATGACTTGATTTTTTTTTTTCCTTTCATTTTAAATAAAAGATGATTGTGCTTGCTTGATATGGCAATGTGGTGTAAGTGGCACACAGCAAGTTGGAAGGCTTGGCAGTGTCAGATCCTCAGTTACTGGATGAGCGCGCGCCTGCACTTATGAGCCATTTTATGGGTATTATGACCACATAATCAAATCACTCACTACCTCATCTCATAAATTTGCTGCAAAAAGAGTGCGATCTGAGCTGAGAAAACTGGTGAAAATATTGTTCACTCTCACCAGTCAACAGCTAGCTCTCCCTTTTTCTTTTTCTTTTTCTGTTTTTTTAATCATAGATAGGACAGGAAACTAGCTCTCCCCCTCTTCCCTCTAGCTTCCCCTTTCTAAGCTTATTTTGTTCGCTTGTATGATATCTCAATAACTTTGTAGTCTCTTGGCAAACATTACTTATTTTAGATCAAGCTGAAGTAGAAGCCTCATATAATGCCTTCTAAAATTGTCAATGTGATGCAAATAAGTTTTAATTATAAGGATCAATTTATTCTAACATTTAAACATAATAAAATAAATGAATTTTTATTCTACCATCGATGATAATTTTATTATTGTAGTAACTTATTTATTTTTTTGATAAAAATAATTAGTAATTAAATAAAATATAATGAAAGTAATTATAGTGTAATAATTAGTAAATGAAATTTGAAAATAAGAGAAAATAGAAAAATAAAATTAAACAATTATATTTAAAAATATATAGAAATAAAAACACATTTAAGAAATAGAATAAAGAATAAGAATATGAAAAACATTCTCTATACTACACCAAACATGCCCTAATTCTCCGACGCTCACTTTTCTTTGTTGCACAAAATTTCTGCCTGCTCAATCCAGAATGCTTCATTTCGATTTGCTTTGCTTATTTCCGCCGGCGTTATTGAAAAAGTTTAGAGACGATGTTTATTTGAAAGAAACCAAAATGATAATAGGAAAAGAAAATTGTCGTTTTGATGAGGCTGAAACGAAGCAGCGGTTAAAATAGTAAAGATTTCGGCAACGAGTCTCGAAGTGAGTGCGTATTTCTCTTATTTTCAACGTCTTATTTTGCTGGATTGCTGTATGTTCTTCTCTTGCTGCTCTATGATGGTCGCCGTTTGGTTAGGGTTTTTTGTGTTTTACTTTGCCCCTTCCTGTTCTGTTAAAAAGAAGAGTACGCCTTTTTTTTCTTTTTTAAATTTCCAATTATGGTAAAACTGGATCGCGCTTATAGGTCTGGAATTCTTGATTTTTCGGTGAAAAACTATTAGCTTTTATATTCTGCATTTTGTGACTGATTAATAAATGCTTTCATGGCGGTCACACTAGGGTTTTTGCAGAAAGTTTAAAATTTGGATGCTAAACTTTCTTCTTCTTCTTCTTTTCTATTGAATTTTCATTCTACTAACTCCTGTTCGTGCTCTATATGATCCAATCTCTCGGTTTCTTCAGTTTTAAAAACTGATCATCTAGTAGTAGTAGTAGTAGTAGTAGTAGATGAATCAGAAATGCTTCTAATTTCCCACGTGATTAACCTGATTATGTCAGTAAACTGTTTAACTTCCACTGGTTTCAAGTTTACTTATATCAAGCCTCAAACACTAATGGATGTGGGCAGAGATACTGAGTAATAACTATGCTAAGCGGTATGATGCAAAATAAAAGCAAAGAACAAATTTGATGGAAAGTTATCCACCCTACAAAATGCTATCCTACTAACCTGCAATTCCAATATACTGAACAAACGCTGGAAAGGAATATATATATATATATATATATATATATATATAAATCATAACATTAATTTGTCATAAGTAGGGTTGTAATATGACATCACATTGATTAGCAAAGTCTTAACCTATGGTAGAAGCATTACCCATATAGAGAAAATATTATCTCAATGCTTAGAAAATAATCTTAAAAGTTTTCCTTATGAACACAGGAGCAATGCCTTAGCTAAGCATTTACTTAATTCCGTATTAAATTTGGAGGTGAATAGTTACTAATAACATAAAGATTGCAATTTGCATAAAATATATGCTCTGCTTGTATGGAGAAGTTGCAACTTAATTATGGACCAGAATTCAGAAACCAGAATCCTTTGCCTTCTGTCGATGTCGAATGATGTATCATTGGTTGCTATCCACTCTAGGCAGGCAGGGAATCTCGATACCGATACCGTAAATTCATGGTCGGAGTCCGTGGGAACAGTGTTCCTTAGAAACTCCTCAATTGTGGAAACCGTCCCATTATGTGCATTATAATCGATCATTTACAAAATTTTAGATGTATATGCAGTTATTCAATCAAGAGATTAAACCATAACTTAATGCTGTGATACAGGTATACCTAGTACTATTTAAGAATAATTGAGTTTTTCGAAGTAACACAGTCAACATCATTGTCTTGGTATATTTAGTTGGTCCAAAAGTTTGTGGTTTCTGAACCGTCATATTATTTCTAAAATGGTTTACTTACATTGCTTTTCAGGTTTTTATATCTCTAATGTAGTGCCTTGCAGTTTAAAATTATATCATGATATCCCCCTCTATGACTAGTTCTGCCTTTCTAGTCGGAGATTGTACCAACATCTCAGAAATTCATCTTTGTGTGGAGGAATACAAGAGGAGAGAGGGTATATGGCTGTTAGTAGTTGAGAAGTGGTCCCAATTGATTATGGAAGACCCTAGGCTCCAACAGAAACCCTAATTCTGACAGGAGTTCAGATTAAAATATGGTTTTGCTATCAACTTTAATGGGAAGATTGCCCTAATAATAGTTTCAAATATGGTAAAATGAAAGCATGCCTGAGATATGATTCCATTTTCCCTGTTATTTATGCACTTGTAAAGCAACGGATCAGTGGTCCCTTGTTCAAGGGTTTAGCTAACCAAAACCTAGTACATTTGCCTCTATATATTCTGTAGTCTGCTTTCACTGTTACTGGTTGAAGATTAACTTTTGATTTGATAATAAACATTCTAGTAGTTATTATCTTCGGTTAAACCTGCACTGAGGCAAAATTTTAGAGGTTTCGAAGGTCACATATAGTTGACTTAACTGTTTAACATTTCCATTATACATTTGTTCTTTCAGGTTCATTTTTTGTCTGGTACGGGGGACAAGTTTTGACCCTCTGGAATTTGAGCAAGGACAACTTGAAGAACTACAGCACTTCAAGAGATATGATAAGTCTTGTTCCCACTGAAAACTTGTTATCTAGTTGATATATGCTACACATTGAAAAACTGGTAGAAGATGATTTTCCCAGTGCCGAAAATGTTAAGACAAAAGGGAAAAGAAAAGAGTTTACTACAAACTGGCTTAATTACTCAGCTGAAAATATTGAAAGATTTGGACTATGCTGAGTTGAAAGTGGAAAACTAAATTCATCAATCTTGTATTTTACTAAAATTATCCTTTTATTTTGAACAAACAAATTAAACTTTGCTCAAACGGTCAATTATAAGAAACCTGCTGCGTCATACTTTTCCTAAGTTATGCAGCAAGAACCCAAGATTCACTTGGATGCAGAGATGATTTAAAAAAAAAAAAAAAAAGAAAGAAAAAAGAAGAAGAAGAAGAATTCCTAATTTTAATCTTTTGGAATATGCCCAGATCTATATCAATCTTAATGAAGTACTGCTACTTATAATCAAAAATAGAGAGCTGCTAGCTAGTTGCCAACAAGGAAACAACATGCGTACTCCAACAAGTACAAAACGGGTGTAGCTGATAAGTAAAGTGTTAAATACGAACACAGCACAGTTACATATTACCTCACAGTATTCAACACAAGTAAAAGTGTTAAATATTTTTAGCTGATAATAATTGATCGGCTTCATTCTTCTTTGTTGTTGTCCGTCCTCACCTTGTTCTTGTTCTTCAAAAAGATAGGCTAATCATCAAGTTTGATTTGCAGGAGACTTCTCAGCGTTCTCCCTACGTTCTAGTGGAGCATGAATGTGCTTCTCTTGGCTGCTTCTTTTGGTTGATGATGCTTCGTGCTTTTCTTGGGCTTTATCACCTTTGCTTTGATTTGCTTTCTCCCTCTCAGCTTGCCTGTATTTATGCAAGTACCTTCCTATGGCCTCAGCATAGTTATCAAACCCTAAGTCACTCAGAGCCCAACAGATGTCATCACCATTGACGGTCTTCCGATTCTCCTTGTGACACTTGTCAGAAGCCTCACTAGTCACAAAACTTATGAACTCTGTAGCACATTCTTGCATTACTTGTTTGCTTTCTTTGGAGATCTTTGCACTAGGAGGAAGAATTTGTTTCATGATCCGGCCCACGTTTGCAATTGGCAACAGCCTATCTTGCTCATTGTCCATTTCCAAAATCAGGTAACAAACTGTTTCCCTGCATACTGCTTTTCATTATATTAACAAACTTATTTTACTGTAGGTTAACGAGTCATGCATGTGCGTGCATATGTAAATGCCACGTTTTGTGAAACACGATATGAATGTCTCATGTCAAAACATTCATATAGTCATCGTGTTGCGATATTGATATAAAGTGATTATCTGATGAGTGAGAATATAAGAAAACATTTATAGTCTCAAAAAATTAAATATTATAGTTATCAAAAAAACTTAAATAGTATACATGTATATTAAGAGATCATCTAATACAGCTTTTTTATCTGAAAAACTGATTTTAAGCTATGCGTATATTTTACCTTCTTTTTCTCTTCCTACTAAGTACATTAGCAAAAAAGAAGTATATAAGAATATGAATTGTTTGATTTAATTAAAAAGGTAGAAGATAAAGAATAAAAATGATTAGCATGTTCTACCGTTGTCCATATACTTTTGATTTATTAGAGATCTAATTGGATATGTGGTGTGGAACCTTCTGCTTTCTATTATGTGGGAACAAAGCTGAATGGGTGACTTAAAAATTATGTGGCACGTATCCAGTGCAAGTTGTAGCATTGAAACTTTTATTTTTTAAGTTTTGTAATCAAATGCTTACTGTGTATGGAATAATTGCTCCTCCAGTCATTCCACTTCCATTCATATAATACACACACACACACACACATATATATATATATATTCGATTCTGATACATTTTGATTGTTAAACATTAATATAATCTTTTTATTCGCACTAATCACAAGTGGGATAGATCTTAATTAACTTAAACATACCAGCTAAAAAGAAGACTTTACATGTATACCATATCATTATCATAATTAGCTTATACTTTGGATTAAACTATGTTTTTGACAATCTTTGGTGGCCGTAGCATTTGTTTAACTTTCACAATAGGTAATGCTTGTAAAAGAAAAAAAAGCAAGATCTTCTTCAGTGCCGTAGAGACGAGTAATGTATTGAAGGATAAATGGACATTGGCCAAGATATATGCTTGCTTGGGATTCTTTACAGTTTGTGATGTGTTAAAGTTTCCTTGATCTGTACAGTACGCAATAATTAAGGTAAAGATTCCCTGTCGTGTTTCTCTGCTTTGATATGAGCATCCTTTGTTTGTTTATTCATTCACTCATTCATTTTGGATACATATATATATATATATGAACACGTTTTGATGGGAATAACGTACGTCTATGTAGTTGGAGTTCCCACCGTCGGGGAAAAGGAGAGAAAGAAACAGAAAAAAAGTGTTATTAGTCTGTGTACTCTCTTCATGGTTAAATAATTAATATTTATATTTATATTTATATAATAATATAGTTAGAAGGTGAGGGGTGATGTAATATCCTTCCCGTGTTATACATCATCTTACTATTTGCTTTATTTGTTTGTGATATTTACAGATTATAAACTCTACATTTGTTTTTCTTACTCGTCTTGTTAAATAGATTAATTTAATATTATTGTTATTGAATATAGTTAATGTCAATGATATACTCCAAGGTCCTTTACTCATCTGGTCATCTGGTTATTAAATGGTTGAGTGACTAGTTGGTATAATGCTAATGCTTTTCACATTCGGAAAAGAGCCACAGGATTCCCCACTTCTCAATTGCTTCTTCAAGGCTCTGCACATTGGTCGCAACTATTTTATGCAGATGCAGATCCAATAGCTAAACTAAACTAGAGTAGCACCCATATGCTGAGGGCAAGGTTTTAGAACCTCGTGTTGAACACTTGCTTTTATATACAACTTCAAAGGAAATTCCTTGCAGAATTTGTTGACAGACCGAATAGAATACTACTACATTATCAACCCAAAAAAAAATGAAATAAAATGGTTCATCCATATAAAAAAAAATTATTAAATATCACTTTAACTTTTAATTTAGTTTTGGTTTCACTTTGATTTTAAATGATTAAGGACTAAGATATGATCAAAGATCGAAATTACTCCTAAGCTTAAAAAAAAAAAAAAAAATGAGGAAATATTTTGTTAAAAAATGGGCTGGGTACAGCTGAAACGTTTACTCTGAGGCTTAGTAGGCCCAGTTTTAACTCAATTAAATCGATCTTGCTAAAGCCCAAAACGTTGACTCATTGGGTTTTACAGAACATGGGTTGTATTTATCGGGGTTTAATTTTTACACCCTCTTTATCCTTTCGGAAGTTTAATTTCAAGAAGTGGAGGGTACAAATATCAAAAAAAAAAAGGTGGTGCAAAAATCACCTCTCTTTTTTATTTCCAAAAGAAAATGAAAATTGAGTAAAGCTCAACGGGACAAACCGAGGAAAATTATTTTGGCACACCCATAATTGCTAACCACACACCCTTTCCGCTCTCAAGTATGCTTAGAAAATATCAGGTGTGCCAAAAGAATTCCCCGCAGGAAGATGTATTCGCACTTTCTCCATTTTGGGCTGGCCCTTTTTTTCTACTAGCTCTCTTATTCACCTATATTGTGTCATGTTATTGCTTAATTTTACAAGTACTATAGAAGTTAATTGCTTGTATATGATATAATGCAAACATTTATAAAAACATCATTTTTTATAAGACATTTATAAAAATATTATTAATGTTATAACAAACGAAATCGTCCTAGAAAAATTGATGCTATAGAAGTTTAGATGTCCACATGTTATTTGTTGTATCTATTTTTTTTTTTCTGTAATACCACTAGTTTGAATCACATCGATTAAGGGTTTTTTTTTTTTTTTTTCATTTGATTAATTAAGGTCTTCTAGTAAACCCAATCTCCTGAGTTGACTCGTCAAATATATTAACGCGCTGTGTAAGATGTCGTTTATGGGTTTCAATTAGTCGAACTTAGTCATCAAAATTTAGTCTATCTCGTGGAGAAAGAAAGAAAAAACAAACTTTTTAATCACGTCAACTCGATTATTATGAACTCGGCCGAGTGAGTCAATTTGTATAGGGAACGCTACGCTTCGTGGTTTAAAAGTTGAAACACAATGAGAAGGTACATTTTATTTTCTTCGTTCCCTCTTCTCTCTCACCCCCTCATGCCCCGCGAATTCTCCCTCGTGTACAGCCATTAAAGCTCAGTTCTTTCTCCCCAGGTTATTTTTCTCTCCTTTCGCCTTTAACGTTTTCTTATCTTGCTTTTGCTTTTGGTACTTGCTTTAGATGTCTTTGATACTAAGGTTTGATAAGATATGTGCAAATCAACCCAAAATAAGAGTACCCATTTTCTCACGCTTCCCTTTTAGTGTTAGCAATAGCATTTGACGTTTCAAACACTTCCATGGAGGTTAACTGATATTCGTTTTCCTCTGTCATTAATCCTAGCAATGCTCTTCATGTTGTTCAATGTATGTTCTCGTGCTGCTGCTCTGGATTATGCACTCTGTGTGTATATAATGATATAGGATGTAAAGAAAGATCCATACATGTCTCTGGGTCCTTAATATTTCGATTAATTGAAAACTGTTTGGTTGTAATTATGTGGGTTTCTCAATCTTCGTGCCAATGTACTTGGTTTTTTTTTCTGTTGGCCATTGTTTCTTTTATTTTTAGTCGGATATACCTCTTGGTCTGTTCCTTATATGTAGATTTGTGAACATCCTCATCAGCTATGATTACAAACTGGCAGAAAGGTGGATCTGGGTCGTTTATCTCCCGGTTGGTTGATAACCAAAATTCTTTACGGTTATATTTGTGATAAGATCGCATATATAGTGGTCATCATATAATTTGCATCGTATATTTGTTCTGAAGTTTATTAATAGTTAAGGATGCTGTCTTGCAGAAGGAAAAAGATAGAATGGTCTTACTCTTTCTAGCAAAGGGAACTTGTTGGGTTTTATACGAAATTAAATAGCATTTTCTCAGAATTCTGATTGTTAAATCGCATTACCAATGGTTCTGCTAATCTGCCATGGCTCAGGAAAACTTTGCTTTGATTTTCATATTCCTTTTGGAAATCTCGGCCGTTTAAGGATTACTTTCCCAAAAACTGCTCTTCTGTGTCTCTGTTGCTTGAAAGGGTTTAATATTCAGTTTCATATTTTAATACTTTTGTAGGATATAAGATCATGGATAGTAAAATGGAAAATCGTGTTTTTTTTTTTTTAAAAAAAATATATTATTGAAATGCAAATGTCATTTAAATTCTTACAGTTTACTAGTTTTACCTATAGGGTAATGCGCAGACAGCCTCAACTCTACTGTCTTTTAAATCCACTAGTACGTTATGGGACAGTTAAGAGATCCGTAATACCTGAGTAAATATTTCATACAGTATTAGAGTTTATGGATATTCTCTGAATTTTTTGAGGATTTGATTGTGGTGAAAAATTGAAACTGATAACAAGGGAATATCTAACATTGTTTTAGATGGCCAGTATACATATATGGGGTTGATATATTTGGAAACAAGGTCAAAGATGAGAAAAACTAGCTTTAAAACTAGAATATTGGTAGTTATAGAATCTGACCTTCATGGAAACATGTTTTGCACAATTACTGGGCTGGAAGATATGATTGTCCAGCAAATAACTAGAGGTAACTCTTGCAAGCTATTTATATACCTAGTTTTAGTTAGTGGTTGAAGTATGTTCTTGAGCACATATGCTGACCTACATTTTCTTTATAGTATTATATCTTCTTAAGCATTGATTGATTTTATATCTCTCGGGCTTATTAGCCTGTGTTGCTTGGTAGATGAAATCAGTTTCTCCAAGTTCTCCTGATATCGGTAATGATTGCATGGAGGATACATCTAATATGCAGTCAATTCCTCCAAGTTCCCCTGATATCAATGACATAGTTCCAGCCCCACAGTTGATTCCTCGACTTGGTGATGAATACCAAGTGGAAATTCCTCCTATGATAACAGAATCAGAACGGCTCCAACTTCTAAAGAATCCTGCTGATTCAGAGGTTGCGCATGATATCTCACATTCTTTTTTGATGGGTTTACCAGTCACACTCATATGTGTGCATAATGAAGTAGTAGATGGTGGAGATGGAACTAAAGCCAAAGTAAGTGAACCTTCAGAAGAAAGTAATGCGATAAAGGACAATATGTCAGACAATGTGATAGTATCGAGACCAGCCACTTCTCAACCTGTGATGATTGGCGAGAACAAAACATATGGGGTGGTTCGTGGCACACTGCACAACTCCTGGAGTGATGCTGATGCAAAAAGTTTTGTCCTCGGTTTATTTGTGTTTGGGAAGAGTTTTATTCAGATAAAAAGATTTCTAGAGAACAAAGGGACGGGGGAAATACTATCGTTTTACTATGGTAAGTTTTATAAATCTGATGAACATCGAAGGTGGTCTGATTGCAGGAAAATAAAAGGTAGAAAATGTACGACAGGGCAGAAACTTTTTACTGGATGGAGACAACATGAATTGTTGTCTCGCTTGATTCCCCATGTCTCAGAAGAATCACAAAACACACTGCTGCAGGTATTTAAATGTGCTATCTGTAAACATCCCTTTCCTCCAGTGTTGTTAATGAAATGCCATATGTATATTTGAGGTTTGTGATCATCAGCTAAGCCTGTGTGACTGCTGTGTATGATGTGATGATATCTTACATCCTTCTGTCTGTGGTCTTCACACCCAGCAGGCCTAGGCTTGTATCCCTTCTCTGGTTTAGTCTTCTGTATGTGGCAACATGGAGTTCTTTTCATTTTTTGTTTTTTTTGTTGTATATATATATATATCTTTTAGATTTATTCTTCTCTAGTTGTTTGTTGTCTTCGAGAGCTCTGATGCGTTTTGATGGTAGAATAATAAATTTGTGAATGCCAAGCTGGTTAGCGAATATTTCATAAATCATTGCCCATTATTTGTTAATGTATTATTGACTATAAAGGATAAAAGCTATCTGCAATAAGGAGCTTCATATCATTTGAGAGAAGCCTAATTCCTGCATAAGAGGCCGAGTGGGAGTACAAACTACAAAATATAGAGGGAGATGGTTTCCACCTTTTTTCCATAACCTTGACAGGAAAAACCACGTGCTGTTAGTTTTGATGTGTCTATGGTAAGCCAAGGGCGAAAGGGGTGGGATTACCAAGTTTAATTTTATGGAATTAAATATTCATCTGAAACCATGAATTGTAGGATTATATGTGTATATATATAAGCGTCCCTCACAGGTTTCACTGTAAGGGAGAAATTAAGCGTCCCTCACTGGTTCTGTTTTTTTTTTTTGGGGCGGGGGTGGGGGGAGGTGAAAATTGTGAAGATGGCCAGGAAATTGACGGATTTTAAACATGTTAATTTATACCATGAAACTTTAAGGTCAAGTGTTTAGAACCTAGGTATAGACCTTAGTCTTTCATCAGATAGGCTTTAAGTAGCAAGTTTATATTATAGGAATATTGTGGCCTAGTTTCGTAACTTGATCAGGAAGTGGATGAAGTTTTAATTTCATGTGCATCAGGCATCAAACTTGTCCTTTTTGATGGTCTAGTTCGCTTTTGTTAATCCAATTAATCTCATCAAATTAAAGATTCGCCACAATTTATCAAGTATTTTCATTCTTCATCATTACTTGCTTTCTTCCCGATCTACATTGATTGTGTCAATATAGCTGATTGAATTATCCTGTTAGGATGTGCCTAGGATTACTTCAAACTTTATGGCCAATACTCTTCCATCTAGTTGCTATGTAGAATGTTGTACGTTGTACTTCCAATTATGTCCGTCAATCCTCATTTTCTTATGACTATAATCAGGTTTCTAAGTCATATGTGGACGGGAGAACTTCACTAGAAGAATATGTCTCTTCTTTGAAGTCTACTGTTGGAGTGAGTGTTCTTGTGGAAGCTGTTGGTATTGGTAAGGAGAAGGAAGACCTCACAAGCCTTTCTGTGGAACCTGGAAAGAACAGTTATGCGTTTTCGATTTCTCCCAGTATACCAAGTGGCAGATCTTGGTCTTCTCTTGAACCCGGTGATATAATAAACCTTTTAACAGGAGGATTTCGACTGAGCAAAGCCAAAAGTAATGATCTCTTCTGGGAAGCTGTTTGGCCCCGGTTACTGGCAAGAGGTTGGCACTCTGAGCAACCCAACAGTCAAAATTATGCTAGTTCCAAAGATTATCTGGTTTTTCTTATTCCTGGTGTTAAAAAGTTTTCAAGGAGAAAACTTGTGAAAGGAGATCACTATTTTGATTCTGTTAGTGATGTCTTGAGCAAAGTGGTATCTGAGCCAAATCTTCTTGAGCTTGAAGTTGAAGGAACCAAAGTTGGAAGCTACAATGAAGAAGACCGATGGAATACAGAAGTGGCACCAGACAAGTATGGTCAATCTGATCATCAAGGGTATTGTTACCTCAAACCCCGAGTTGGTTCTTACGAAACAGATCATGTCAAGTTTACAATTGTAGATACCAGTTTGGTGCATGGGGAGAAGCCAACCCATCTGAGGCAATTAAAATCTTTACCTCTTAAATTAAAACTAACGTCCAAGCAGACCAATCCATTGGGAGGAAAAGAAAATGATTCATCTGAGAAGTCGGTGGGAGACGTAGATGCTGGTGGTAATACGTACAAGGGGGACAAACATATTAGTAAAGCAAACCACAGGAAGGATGTCTTTGATAGCACCAACCAAAAGTTAATAAAGTTCACAGTTGTTGATACCAGTTTGCTTCAGGGTGGAAAATTATCAAAGGTGAGAGAACTGAGATATCCACCAGTTGGAATGAAACTAACTCCTAAGATGAGTGATCTTTCAAGAGAAAGTGATGGGAGCGTCTCTGATAATTCATCAGAATCTACTATGACATTGGATGGCAAAAAGAGTGTTAATGATACAGATTGTCGCCAGGGCACGCTGGATAGAGATGCTATCAACCAAAATTTAGCATATGATAACCCCGACAAGAATGTGAACAAAACAGTAGAAAGGGGTGAAAATCAGAAGGACGATGTGTCTGATGATGATAAGCAACTGAAGAAGACGATAAAGCAATTCAAACGGAGAGCAAGACCAGGTCATTCAAATCATGCAGCTCCTCCCATCAAAAGGCGGAGATTGACTGCTTGTGCAAAGGCTGAGACTAGCCGCCTCCTTGAGAATTCCTCAGGAGGCTTGGGATCAGAAAAATCAAGACTGTTGCATTCACCAAACTTTCCAGACAACAATAATGTTAGTTATCCAGTCAATCATCAAGAGAATGTACGCGTAGATGCTTCTTCAGCTGAAGACAGTATGGAAGTCGATAATAAAGGAAGCAATCTCTGTCCTTTCAACGGCAGGCCTTTTTATGAAGTCAAGAAATGTGAATCACAGCCAACAACCACCTTGAGCTTGCCTCAGGTTCCACCAAAGTCTGAAAATGGTGAAATGATTGAAATGGCAGAGGAAGATGGGAAGTGTGAAAAGTTAAATGATCCATGTGTTAAATCTGGTGCAGAGGAGAAAGTTCCCAATTCACCAAGTAACTCTTGCGATGTTTGTTCTATGGAGCAGCAGCCTGATATAAATCCCAGGAGAAAGAGCACAAGAAACCGACCATTGACAGTTAGAGCTTTGGAATCTCTTGCAAATGAGTTCTTGCATGTACAGAGGAGACCAAAAAAGAAAGATGTCGAGACCCTTAAAGATACATTCAGTCCTTGCCGCAGGGCACGCAGCAGGGTCAAAACGACACTTCATCATAGTTCCAGTGCTGGTTCTGCACTTCCAGAAGAAGAAAAACATTTGAATGAAGATTGTAATGCTGAGGAAAATATCAGCAAGCCACCAGATCAAATTGAAGAGTAGTGGTCAATTAGAAATTGGCATTTTTTAAGCTACCAATCATGCTTCTCCTGTTTGGCTTCAAATTTGTGTTCTAAAGCTGTCAAAGTTATCACTACATATTGTACAGAATTTTGCCATATTTATGAGGATACTGATGAGATATCTGTTTGTCAATGGTATTTTTAATTAACCAGAAATAATGGCACTTTCACTACATAAGGGTATTGTCAATGGCAAAAACACGGAAATCATGGGAAGTTTCTTATAATGAGCTGAGCTTCATAGTTATACCAACAAAGGTGCAGAATTAAGATGAACTGGCAAACATTTGCGATGTTATTATTCATCGAAAGCTTCTTAGAACTCGGTAACATTATTGCATGATGAGCTTTTCGAACGTCTTTTGGTTAGTGTTCATACCCGTGTGTCCACAAAAAAAGGGGTGTACCACAAGAAATGACCTCGTCATTGACATCATATGGGCCTACCTTACAGCCCAATCTCACCAAAGGTCCGTTACTACAGATGTTAGTCCAAGTGGGAAAAGGAGGCCCATGAGCCCCATCAGCATAAATCTAAGCAAGAAATTTGAAATAGCTCCAAACAACATAATTTATTAATGTAGTCAATCCAATTAAAAAGTGGAACAATATACGTTGTTCAATGGAGTGTCAAATTTTTATATTAATTGAATTTTTTTTTAAAATACTTTATTAATATTTATTTATTTTTTTGTTTGACTAAAGAGTGAAGAGTTTGACAAGAAATATTGTTACTAAAATGGTGAGCAATTCAAACTTTTTTATTTTGAGGAAATTTCATTGGGGATGCAATGTCCCCCTTACGTCCTTTTCTATCGCATGTAGCGTGAAGTGATCAACGACATGCATAATGCGTCGTGGGGTCCACTAGGCAATTTCGTTTGGGTCCATGTGCTGTAGCTGTAGCAGTACTACTCTTGCTCATTCACCATCACGGATCCAGTAGTAACTTAACCTTTGGAATTTCACTAACCAAACAATCATCATCATTTTCGTACACCAAACCTGTGTTTCCTGTTTCTTATAAGCCTTTTGCATTTCAATCGAAATTTTGAGGGCCAACTGCACAAATGCTAATTAATCACTAGAAAACATGTTTAATCGGGATTTTAATTTACATATTTTAGGTGTTATTGCCCAAAAAGCGATCATAATAATTTATAAGTGTATAGACCTTTTGAAGTCACTCAATTGTCCCAAATCATTCTACTCAGTGGAGACAACAAAATCTAGGGTTCTGTCCAAAAGTATATCCCCTTTATTTATATATTCCTTATTTTTTTTCACTTAATAATTGAAGTATCAATGGAGGACAGAAAAGAAAAATGGAAAAACTTTCTTTTTTTCAAATTTTGAAACAAAAGAAGAGTACTGCAAAAGGCTTAAAGCTTAGCCATCATTACCGATCCAGCTCACCCATCAAGATCAGTTTCTTTTTATCATTATTTACCAAACGCCAACAAAAAGTGTCGACGATCATCACAACGATGGATCTAACAAGATAATTTTTCAATTCTATTATATTAGAATTCCCTCCATAAAAAAAGAAAAAGAAAAATTATAAGGAAAAGAAGAGATCAGATCATTAAACATGTAAAAAGCTGGAAGAGTGTTTGATGGAAAGTTGTCACTTTAAGCAGTTTCAACAATTAAAGACGCACATGATGAGGAATGTAGCATTGGGCAGATTCATATTATTTGCAACGACATTGGCCCCATAATAATGGAATCAAAAGGGCCTCCTTCCAACGTCACAGCCTATATCTATATGCAGTGAGTTTTTCTTAGGGTTCTACGTACTGCAAACCCTAAAAATGGTGGACATTAATTATCGCGTTTTGGATCTAAAATTAATAGCGTAGCTTTTTGTCGGCAATGCAATACCTAGCCATAACAAGAAAAAGAATATTAAAGGGCAAGTGATCACGGTAAAAAAGTAAGTTTAAGATTTACTGAAGCACAGAACTTTCCACTTTACAGCAAATGGAGATAGATATAGATATAGAGAGGAAACGAGAGATGCACTGTGCAGCTTGCCTTTACACATAAATAAAGCTCTTTTACTTCCCAAAAGGAGAAATAAATGGCCAGTTTGCCACTAGCACTGATCGATGCATCTATGTCCCACAATTAGTCAATCTGTAACTTACTTGATACTAGTATTATTAAAATCCTTAGGACTGAAACTTTTGCTTAAAATGATTGATTGAGTATCTTTCGTTAGGATTGCCTTCCCTTTACAGATATTATTACGGTGCACTCTGTCTTGGGTGGGTCGACACCAACCATCCATCCACCTTCGACATTGATGCACGTGCAATCAAAGAGTGACAAGCCTTGCTGCATGCAGTTTTTTAAAACTGCCCTATAAGAAAGATTAGCCACTAAAATATTATATGGTACGCACTATTATATAAACGAAAAGGGAAAAAGAAAAATGCAAGCTCCTCAAAGGATAACGAGAGAGAATAAAACAAACCTAATACGTACTATCTATATATACATGTGTAAATATAGCTGAAATGCCCCTTTTCGTATCATGTATGATGAATGACAAGTTTCCTTTCGGTGATTCTTCAAATTTGTATTATTTGCTCGTAGACTCAGTCCATGCACATATATATATATATATATATATATATATATATGTCTGCTTCTGCTTCCTTTGCATATATAGGTCAATAATCATCGATGATAACAAAGCTGGCTATGATTCGGAAATAATGACAAAGCAGGCCAACAACCAAACTACAAATATATATATAGTCATTTGGTATATATCCAATATCTATAGATAGAACAGAGCTTCACGGCTTTTAGAGCTCAGCATACCCTTTTCTCATCATTCCATTGTCTCTTTCACTATACTCTCGTTGCCTCATTAATTATTCCTTTACAATTTTGTTTATTTTTAAATGACTAAGAATGTTATATATGCAAAAGACAAGGCACGTCGGCTACAGACCGACTTGGAAGTTAATATAATAATACAATTCATTTTAATTTAATTTAGATATTAATTTGGCACTAGTGGACGTCATTGAAATTTTCAATACTAGTATTAAAGGGAACCTAACCTAACCTTTCCAAGCTTATCAAAATGCAAAATGTCCAGTGGGGACCAATTTGTCGATAAGGAAAGGATCTAGGCTCAACTCAAGTTCAACCATCACAAAAACTAATCAACACTTTAATCATGATGAATAAAAAATAATTATGGGGTTCTCTTAATTTCTTTAACATGGATGTAGTTTTTTTTCTAAAAAAAACTTGCAACAGTAATTTGTGGGGGATAAAACAACAGCCTTCTCTTAGAATTCCAAACAAATAAATAAAACTCTTAGAATTAAATAAGAGCACTAGCTACATATATATATATATATATATATATATATATATATATATATATATATATATATATATATATATGCATGGTATCCATTCCAATTCTAATTTACTTCAATGATATTAATTAATTAATGTAATAGAATAAGAGATAAGATAGAAGAGAAAAGTGAATTGAATAGCTAAACTATGCTTTCGTTTTGTCAAAACATCTCAATGACCAGGTGGAAAACAATCCCTCACCTTTTTTATTGATTGATAGAGATATTCGATATACATGATCCACACATTTATACTATAATAGATCCCTAGTGTTAATAAATAATTAAATAGCAAAATTGAGACGCGCGCCATGGAATTAATTGGAGCCGTCGATTCTCCAGATGGAGAAAGACAAACCGTCCAACTATTTTTATAATATAGAGTTAAGAGTGTGGATAATTTTTTTTTTTTAAAAAAAAATAAATTTGATGAACGAAAAAGGCATAATCATGGTTGTTGAGACCATGTTTTGAAGTTAAGAAATCCATGATATGCATGCTATGACAATCAATTCAAAGACTTTATGGACATTAAGGCCACATCAGTAAATATATATAGAAATTTAACCATACAAACTTGATGAAAATACTTATAATTGATATTATATATAGTAAGTTAATTAATTGTTACATTAATTTATAATTGATAATTAGAAAAAGAGAACAAAAATGCAAGGATAATGTCACGTATATTCATTAACTCCTCCTATATCAAGAAAAAGTCTTCACCGCCATATGCATCCGTTGATGCTAACATATATGCATTTGTAGAAATTTGAACGCGAAGGAAACGCTCTTGAAAAGATGAGAGGAGGAGAAGAGAGGGGGGAACTGGAGCCCACTCAATCAAACACATTATAGAATAACGTAAAGGACGGCGCCCGCCGGTACTGCACCATGTTTTATATATGCGTTCCAATAATCACATATATAATAAAATAATTAGATAATTTATTAAATAATTATAATTACATAATACTAACTAATACTATGTTAATATTTCATGAAAACTAATATTTTAATAATTTATCATTTAATGATGTCTACTATTAAATTTTATGATAAGTTTCCGTACTCACAATGATAAATTTTAAATTTATTACTAGTAAAAAAATTTCAAAATCGCATAATTGTCTTTATTATTTTTTCAAAAAAACAACGTACAAATAGTCAACAAAACGAGCAACTAATTAAGCGTTTCAACATGTAATCTGTACAACTGCAGAAGGAGTACGTAATAATGATAGAGGCCTACAGTTCCCAAGTCCCATCACCAACACGATGCATCGTACTTTACAGCCTTGTTCAACAGTGGATTGTGATAAGCAATGCATTAAACAACACCCCTTCCCCTTCATTGAATTTTTTATTTCTCTGTGTTTCACTACACAAGTTTTTGTTTCAATTCAAAATTATTTGCGTAAATAAGTTTTTAATACAATATTATTTCTTAATTTTTAACAGTCAAAATGCTAAAGTACAATATCAAAATTCCATTGTATTTTTATTTTTTTTACAAAAAGCCAAATAGATCAATCAAAATAAGTTTTAAATTTTTTTTGTTAGTGTATTTTAGCATTTTGATTTTATAAGATTTAAAAAATAATATGTTATTAAAAAGAAATTTGTTTTTATCAATAGTTTTAAATTAAATATATTTTAATATCAAAATATTATGGGTCATTTTCTATGTATACGTACGTTTTCAATGTTTATATCATCCCTTGTCTACGGAACTCTTAAATATGTAAAGATATTAGCTTTAAATTAATATTTTCGTAGATCTTTAGCAAAAACATTTTATTTATCTAATAAATTATCTTCTGGGCTCCTTTTGGCAACAAAAGTTTTTCTTACAACACTCTTTTGAAATAAGAGCTCTGTGACCAATTTGTCATTATCATTAGTACGCTTTAGAATACCGCTTACGACACGTTAAAGCACATTTTATCCGGACTCGTGCCAAAAGACAGAAAGACCCACGTTTTAACATAAAATATCAAAGTTATCCATGTACGACCTCCTCTGGAAATTAACCCCGGGTGCACGTGAAACGGAAGAATTTTGGTATTATTGTCGGGTCGTTTTCGAGAAGGATTCGACCAGAGGCCGCCCGTGACGAGTGAGGCTAAGTTGGTAAAATCACAGGCATGAGGCGGGTAGTGGCAATTTCGTAGTTTTTCTTAAAGGTTATTGGCTACTCCGGAACAAAATTATTCTCATTAAAATATCATCAGAAACAGACAATATTTCCAACTCGAAGCCCTCGTCCGCTAGCAAGCATTGTCTGAAGTAAATTAAACTTTTAAAAGAGTAGCACGGTAAAATACCGATACTATCCCATAGAGGAAATTATTTGTTCAAATTTTCCATTCTTAAATTTTTGTCCCAGTTTTATTAACAATTTCCCAAATTTGAAGGTTTTTTTTTTGAAAAAAATAATAATTAGACATCTCACACTATATTAGATACTATAATCCAATTAATAAAAAAGGCAACAAATTTAGAGATTTTAGTTGCTAAAAGACTAATATAATCATTCTTTATTATATTTTTTATATAAGAGAAAAAAATTTAAAGTATGAAAATGTTGAAAATATTTACTCTAAGAATTGCACCAAGCAACTCATTTCTTATCATTGTTCATTATATTGATGAACCTTCTAAGTATTATGTAAAAAATATTTACTTAGAATTTTAACACTAAGTTGGTAATTTTTTTTTTTTAATTTTGTTATATCAGAGAATTCAAACCTTTTTAAGTATTGCTCAAGTATTACTAGTCTTAGTGACTTAAATAGGTAATTATTATGAAAAAGATACAAAATAAAAAAGATAATATTGAAGAAAAAGAAAAGGGTAATTCCTTAATATTGAACAACGTTAGGGGCACATGTATAGCGACAAACAAATA
This sequence comes from Bauhinia variegata, assembly GCA_022379115.2. Classification (NCBI taxonomy): domain Eukaryota; kingdom Viridiplantae; phylum Streptophyta; class Magnoliopsida; order Fabales; family Fabaceae; genus Bauhinia; species Bauhinia variegata. The sequence goes on along the minus strand of CM039429.1, from coordinate 26,548,110 downwards.
ATAATAAGAATAAGATTATGAATATTAGTATTTTATTCAGAATGGAAATACTTCCAAGGCCGGGCTAGTTCTTTGTATTCTAGTGGCAGCAAGAACTCTCTTCTCCACACCATAAATGGAGCAGAGTTTCCTGGTTTTTGTCTTCCTCTAGATGCACAATTTCAGATTCAATATTTTTCTTCCTCGTATTGAAAATCAATTACTCTATAGCTAGCTATAGTTATAGAGAGCGCAGCAAGCAAGAACGAGAGATCAGTTAGAAATTAATTTAGAGGAAGAATTCAGAACTTGTTTTATCGATCTTTGTCTCCTAGCTCGCTTGATAGTGATTAAGTAAGCTTCAATGTCAAACGGCGATAGCGGTAGCTTCTCTACAGAGAACACTGGAGAAGACGGAGTTAAACAGCAAGGAGAGCTACTTGGTCATCAGTTTCACAGTCCAAACTATTCTCTCACGTCTTCAACTACAACTATTAGCAATGGTTCCAATTCCAACACCAATTCACAGCAGCCACCTCCACCTGTTAAGAAGAAACGAAGCTTACCGGGAAATCCAGGTCAACCAAGCTAGCTAATTGCATCTCACTTCATTTTCAATTTTATCTTTTTCTAACCGATTCTCTGCATACTTCATCAATAATCGTAGCACCAGTTAAGAGAAAAGAAAAAAAAAACAATTAAGCGTATCAATTCATAATTTTAAAAACATTTTTTTCTCTTTTTATGTGATTCCAACCTTCTCGTGGATTTTCAAGGACTCAAATACTGTCTCTTTTTTTTGAGTTTCTCAGTATATATTAGCTTAAAAGGAGGGCCGGCCAGTTTTTTATAATCTCAATTCGAATATAGGAAAAAAAAAATTGGCATGCTTAATTCAAAGAATCAATTTTTTTGTTTTCTGTAAAATATTAGTTTGAGATGCAGTTAATTATTGGGATATAATTAATTTGAAGGCAAAATGGGATATAGCAAAATTAAGATAGTGAATTATTGGTGCTCGAGTTTTGGAAGAAGCTCAATTATTGTCTGAGATTCACAATCATTGCAGTACACTGTTGACTTAGCTTGACCACTCTCCTCCTTTTCCTTTATTTTTTGTTTTCGTTTCACACGTCTGATTCAGGCAAAGTACCATATCGATCGAAATGAAATGCTTTACGAAGCCTTTCTTTGTTTTATTATCTTTTTTCTAAGCTTTCTTTCTCTGTAGAGTCTGTGTGAACGAAGGACCAGCTTCGACATTTTTCTTGTTAGTCTCAAAGGCAAATTAAGGATCAGCATATGACTTTTTTGTCGCTTTCTTTTTGTTGCTGCATACAGATCCAAATGCCGAGGTGATAGCTCTATCTGCAAACGCCCTAATGGCCACCAACAGGTTTATATGTGAAATTTGCAACAAAGGGTTTCAAAGGGAACAAAACCTTCAGTTGCACCGGCGAGGCCATAACCTGCCGTGGAAGCTAAAGCAAAGAACCAGCGCCGAAGTTCGAAAGCGGGTTTATGTTTGTCCAGAACCTTCGTGCGTTCACCACAATCCGGCCCGTGCATTGGGTGATCTCACTGGCATCAAGAAGCACTTCTGCAGGAAACATGGCGAGAAGAAATGGAAATGTGATAAATGCTCTAAGAAATATGCAGTTCGATCTGACTGGAAAGCCCATTCAAAGATCTGTGGTACTAGGGAATACAAATGTGACTGCGGCACCATCTTTTCCAGGTTCATATATAACTTAACTTCGTATTACAATAATATATTTTTATTTTAAGTATCACGATTAAATGTTTCAACTTAAAATGTTATATTTTTTTTTTTGACTAGTAAATTAATTTTTTGACTCGCAAATATTCGTATACGTACAAGTTATTAAGCAAATTTTTTTTTTTTTTTAAAAAATGCAAGTCGTTGCATGTTGATTTTAATAAAGGATTTATAGTGTTGGTCTTCTTAATGAAATCTCCTATTTTGGCTGCTTAATTAGAGTCTTCCTTTGATCACAGAGACACCTTATAGTTTAATTTAATTTTTTAAGACTGTCTGATGCTGAATATACTCTTATAATATCATATACCCTTGATGCATAATTAACAATACTAAAATCAATAAAACCCTCTCAACCAACAAAAAAAAAACCTTAAGATCTCATTTTTCAAACTAGGAAATATATAGAAACTCTATTATCAACAAAAACAAAAAAATAGAAAATAGAGAACCCAAGTGTCTACACCAATCACAAATTCACAATATAATATGGATACGTAACGTATTCGGCTTGGTCAATTATTCAATTTGACGTATTATTATGCATTTAATTATCCATGCATGGTGCTCATGATCAACAATTAATTATCTACTTAGTAAATATAAAATTTAACCAGCCTCTCCCCTCCTACCTGCTCGTTTTATTATTATTATTATTATTATTATTATTATTATTATTATTATTATTTAGTTCATAATTAAACTAATTAACTTATCTGCATGCATGCTTTCTTTATTTGCAGAAGAGACAGCTTCATCACTCACCGAGCTTTCTGTGACGCCCTGGCTGAGGAGAATAACAAAGTCAATGAAGGGCAAATGCCTAAACTGGGTTCAAGCCTTCAAATGCAAGGTCAACAAATCTCAAACCTCATTTCCTCATTACCAATGAGTACCAATTCCATCCCACAAATTATTGGAGCATCAGATCAATTTAATCATTCTGATATGAAATCAACAGTCCCTCCCGAGCTGATGTCAATGCCTACGAAACCCTTCGACATGGGCGGCGCTGCCGGGACCTTACTCACTACTAGAAGGGACACTTCCTCTCCTTCACTAAAGCTCAGCTCAAACTCACTAAACATCTTTGAAGAAAATGGACGCCAATTAGTTGGCTCGACCCACATGTCCGCCACAGCATTGCTGCAGAAAGCTGCACAAATGGGAGCAACTGTGAGTACTAGCAGCCCCATGAACCCTTCCATGGCAGAAAAGGGTTTTGTGACAAGCATCGCACCGCCGTCATTTGGTGCGTTACAACCTCCAAATGGGATTAGCTTAATGAATCACTTTGTGCAGAATGACCAACAACACCAACAGAATATTCCATCTCAGTATTTCGGGGGGAATGGGATTCCTGCAGGTAACGTTGGAATGAACAGCGTGGATATGTTTAACGCTATATTGGATCAGAGTAAGGCTTTGTCAAAGTTCATAGAGCATAATAGAGGAAGCAATGATGGAGTTTTGCATGGTGGAGGCGTACTTAATGCTATGCCAAGTAGCGGTTCTGGTACAAAAGAAAGTGGGGATGTGACGACTCTTGATTTCTTAGGGATAGGCGGAGGCGGTGGTGTTCATGGCAATTTCTATGGCCAACAAGCAGAAAAAGGAGATGAAGCTTGGAGAAACTGGTCAGCCAGGAATGCAGGCTTTGAATCATTCTCAGCAACAAGCAGCTAGCATTTGAATTTGAACCGTGTCCACTTGGGAGGTAGAAGAGTGACTCCCATTTTTTCGGGTCAAGTTTTTAGCTAGCCACTGATGTGATTTTCTTTTTTAAATCTTTCAATTTCGTCAATAGTGTAAAAATCATGGAAGAACCCAAAAGTGCCTTGCTAAAGAGTGGAAGCACCTTGGTCGATTTTGCCATGAGAAGCCAATTAGACTCTTTAGTTCTATAAATTATCTTCAATTTACAATATTTCTAGTTTCTGTATGTAAATAAATTTAGAGTTTATCACTCTTTGATTTCTTAAAATTTCGATGCTGCCGCTGTTGATGGGATCGACTCCATCGTGAGCAAATACATCCATTAAGTAGGCTAAATGGCATCAAGGAACCGTCTTTCATGAAAGAAAAATTAAGAGAAATGAGAACCACAAAAACTCGATAAGCTTTATCCCATAGTCACAGACAGACAAAAACACACTTCTCGGAGAACCAATGATAATAGGCCACGTCATTGTTACTGTTCAGAAATCTGTTCCCTAGAAGTTGCTATTGGCCTCTGATTGAGTGTAAGTGCGTAGAGAAGTTGTAGAAGTATTAAAAAAAAAATGGGACTGCAAATCTTTCACGCATGCAATAGAATTCACGTAATACAATGTTCGGGGGATCGAGATGAGAGTTTCAAAGAGGCAATGAATCAAACAGGTAGAGGACGGTCGCCAGCTGAGCAATTTGCACCACTGGCGACGACATTTCAGCGGCGGCTTCTTGTGGGTATTGGGTCATCATCACTCGTGGCTGTGGGTGCAAATTTTGGTGGAATCACCAGTTTTCTTCTGGGACTGTCGCCGGAGACTGGTCGGAATCTTAAGCTGGACGTGCTTTATCCCATCGGAGGCTACAATCGTTGTATTGACACAAACGAAGGATTTGGTCGGTAATTTCAATTCCCATATTTATTTATTTTATTTTTATTATCATCCGTTAAATTAGCAGACAGGTACCTATTTATTACCCAAAAGGCCAAAAAGTGATGGTTTCAGAGCGAATGACAGAATTTATATATCCAGCTAATTGGGTGGGAGATCAGACACTGCTATATCGAGCAGCTAAGAAAGCAGAAGTGGAACGGTCATTGGATCCGCCTCCCCTTAACCTCAATGCACGGCCGCGTCGTGCCAATGTCAACGAACCGGTTGTCGCATTTGGACCGCCCGGCTCAACCGGCGAACTCAATGTTAGTGTCATTGTCTCGCCTGTTCCTGAAGATTTCTCGTGAGTATTGTTATTATTATTTATAGAATTAATTTTATTTTATTTTTTAAGACGCGGACGATACTTATATTTACTATATAATTTAATTAACCAGGATGGAAGCATTTGGAGGCCCTACGGAGGTGGGCGAAGGTGTGATTCGTAGCTTAACCGGAGCAGAAATAAAAGGCAAATTGATAGAATCGAGTATGAGAGAGGATTGGTTGAGAGATGTTGATGTGAAATATTACCAACTGGAGTTCAAAGTTGAAAGCCAGTGGTTCAGGCGGCACAATGTTGCTGTGTGTTGTGCTCGTGGCGGTAGACTATTTACTTTGAATGCTCAGGCACCCGAATCAGAGTGGCCAGGACTGAAGTCGGACTTGTACACAATTGCAAACTCATTCACTCTCACAACTTAATATCATGTGCTCTTTCTCTTGTGTTCTAAAGCAATGTTTTCGACTTTCTTTTAATCAACATAAACATAACAGGGCATTAAAAAGTACTCTGCTGTGGTGGCACAAATAATAAAATTATTATACATGCTATGCTATTATTCTCCTGATTCAACATCGCCTATTCTCCAGAGGTCAACTTCAAAACACTGCTCCTGATTCTGATGGAGACTAAAATTTCAAAATCAGAAGCTGCATCAACTGTTAAAAATAAAATACCTTAATTGAATTATCATTTCGCAATTACTGGCACCCAGGACAGATCCTCTGAATTTCCTGACTACCTAAACCCCAGAGGAATCGGTATTTCCCTCAGTTTTCCTGGGATAAGACCATTTAATTCTCTATCTGTATCACAGAAACTGTGTTGACAGACCCCATCAGGAATATCATCAATAGTACAACGGATGGCCAGCCCAAGGTATTGTTCATGACCATTTCTTCTGGCACATCCCATTTTTCTAATAGCACACCCTATATGCTCTACCTCAAAAATAGTGACTTTGTTTAGAGTAGGAAATATAACTACGCTTTAATGGCTTTTTTAAAAAAGTATTAAATGCTGTTTTAAATTTGTTTGTAACATGCTTGGGAGTTTTTAACGGGGAGAAATTTATAGTTTAAACTCAAGATGTATAATTTTTTTTTTTTCTACCTTTCTTAACAAATTATAGTTTTGAATATACAACGTGAGATACTCCCTTTATAATAGGACAAATGATATATAATAATACATTTAAATAAAATGTATTTTGAATTTGAAATAAATTTTGGTAATTTATTTATATTTGTATGTTTTTTTTTTTTATAATTTGATATCCAAAATGATTAAAAAAAAAAAAAACTTCAATTCTTCATATTCATATTCTAGCCTTCTAGGTCAGGACACTTCGTAATTATGAAAAGTATAGGGAATTATGATAAATTTCGGCCAATTCAGTTGATCTGTTTAGGGACAGAAGAGTGAAAACGCAGACAACTAAAAGATATGCTGTTTTTTCCTTTCATTTTTTTTGATCTTATTAAGTTTATGTAATTGTAAATCCCATTCGTTCTAAAATCTTAAGACATCCATACACTGAACTTCAATTTTAGGAATTTTATGTTTGTAGAACCGTTTCAGACTGTGAATTCGTCGATTTGAGGAAGCAGAAGCAGAGAGAAAGAGACACGGCGATGGCGAGAGCAATCTCTGGCCTACAATACCCAGAGCGCTTCTACGCCGCGGCCAACTACGTCGGCTTCGACGGATCCACCTCCCCTACCAAAGCCCTCACCTCTAAGTTTCCCAAGTCCACCGCCCTCCTTCTGTATAGCTTGTATAAGCAGGTACAATCAGTCCTCTTCTCCCTCCAGTACTTACATTCATGTTTCCATTTTTTTTTTTCTATCTCTATGCCATACATTCCCCATGGTGGATCCGTTACACTTGGTGTGGATTTGTGAGTTGCTGGTTTTCACTTTTCGATTTGGCGTAATCATCAAATTGCTCTTATGCTGAATCGGGTGCATTTCTAATGCGGTGGCATTAATTTACGTGCATTGCCTGCTCAACGCTTTTCAATTGCCGCTGCGGCTGTTTTATGCCAGTCTAACGTATATGAATTCATGCATTACATTTTTTTTGGGAATACTTTTCTATAAGGTTGTTTAATTATGTTGGCCTTGGCATAGTTGTGTGCTGACACCTTTTTTAGGTTCACTTTAGATTGATCTGTGCGCTGTTATCTGTGCGCATTCAGAACTCATTTGTACAATACTGGATCAGAACTCCTTTGTTGATTTACACTAATCTAGTGACAATCAAGGAATTTGCTGTGTTAAGTAATAAATATTTTCTTGTCAAAACTACTTGCGATTTGATAGGAATAGGCGGAGATCGAATGCATACAACTAAAGAAGCGCGTATGTGTTTTAGTTGGCGATTAGAGAAGTCCTATTCAAAATTCAAATGATGAAAGAATGATAGGTTGATGTACTAGTAACTAATGACCCAATACCATTGTAGCCCCAGGCCATGGGTATTTGTTGTTCGTATTTTGCATTCACATATCCGAGGAATTGAAGTGGGGAAGTTATGTTTCATTTATCTCAGACCTTTAGATATTAATTTTGCTCGTTTTATATTTTGTTTGTTATTTTAGGCTACTACAGGACCTTGTAACACACCAGAACCCAGTACATGGAATATTGTGGAGCACAGCAAATGGGCCAGGTTTGTCTATAAGCGTTTACGCTGTCTTCACTTTCAATATTCTATGTCTGCTCACTCTCCCTGTTCCCTTCACACTATTTATGTATTCATGCATGTACAAGTATTATTGTACTATGTATGGTCGTGCATAGGATATTATAAAAACATTTTGTTAGGAATGCTGCAGCAATTCTTTTTTGGGTGGTTTCTAGAATAACATATTCTGTTTTGCTGAGGATATATAAAGGTAGTAACTATTGGTGCAGTTGGAACCAGCTCGGAAACATGTCTTCCACAGAAGCCATGCGTCTTTTTGTGAAATTATTGGAGGTCAGGCTATTCTTTTTTTTTTTTATTTTTTTAGTGCGATGAGGAATTTTAGCTGATTTTTCTTTTTTTTTAAATTGCTGTGTAGGAAGAAGTTCCCGGTTGGTATTCAAGAGCGTCTAACTCTGTTGTAGAGCCTGTTATAGATGTGCAAATCAACGTGAGTATTACGAAAGCTATCTAGACTGCTGCGTCATGTTCTTGTTATTGTATTCTAGACTTGTAGTCAATGGTAGAAGTGAAATTTGTCTCCACTTAGTGATATTAACATAATACTTCAGAATAGAAATACAGAGCAATCAGAATGTAGTCTATATTCTTAGATAAATAAGTCAGAAAAATGTTTTGATAAATACAAATTTAAGATCTCTATATGTAGATTTGACGTAGTCTTGACAACCTTCCACACACTAGGCATGCAAGCAACTTTTATGGACATTTGAACATTTTAGTTACATGCACAAGTTAGGTGGTGGCATTTAAGATTTGATCTTTCAAACAAGATACAAATACAATAAATGAGTAATTTTGCTGTTACATCTGCTCAAGTACCATGACAGTATCTTCCTTTATATGTTTCTTCATGTTTGCTGCTACTATACCCTGATCTTAATCTTTCTTATTTTCCTCTTTAATAACATACTCTTGGTTTTGCAGCACAATTCCAAAGTTGAACCAGTCATTGAGAATGGGAACTCTTATCCAGAGACAGAGACTATTTTCTCTGAAAACGGAAACCAAGTTAGAACTGAGGATAAAGATGTTGTTGTCGAAGGCTTTGGTTCAGTTGGAGTTTATGATCAATGGATTGCACCTCCAATATCTGGTCAACGTCCAAAAGCCCGATATGAGGTATTGGCTTGTTCAAATATACAAATAAAACTCCATTATTATTATTATTATTATTATTTTTCTCCCTTTATCTCTTTGGAATTACACTTTTTCCTGAGCTTAAGTGTGTTTATATGTTCAGCATGGAGCTGCAGTCGTGCAAGATAAAATGTACATATATGGTGGAAATCACAATGGCCGCTACCTTAGTGATCTTCATGTAAGCATATCTTGAATGTATCTGTTGCACAAATCTACTTATTGCAGTTAAGTCATAGTATATCTTGTGAGCTCGATGGAAACGGTCACCTTCCATATAAGTCTTTGCTTTCTGAGGTGTTACCAGTGAACTAACTCTTAGAGTCGGTTTGATTTGCTAAAAAATAAAGGACAAATACAACACAAAATTTTTTGTCCCTTGTTTAATTTTTTAAAAGGTGTAAGTATTGGACAAAAATTTGTCCATGATACTAGATAAATCCTTAAATCTTGTTATTCACTAAACTATGAGACAAGTATTTGTCCAGAGTACTAGACAGAAATTTTAACTCTGTCATCTCTCAAACCACCCTACAATCCTTTATACCTTGGCTCATTAAACCAATGGTGGCAAGTCCTAACAATGGCAGGTGATCGACAAGGTACCAGCAATGGCGAACAATCCTTTTTAATTTTTAATTTTATAAATTATTTTAATTATTATAAAATATCAAAAACCTTGTTATATGTTTTTCTAGAAAACAATGTAATACAAATTGTATTATCGTAAATTTAACACAAATGGTATGAAAAAATTTTGTCCAGTGCATTGAGTAACAAACAATGAACAGTACAAAAAGTTGTACTGTAACTCAATTCTTTGTGTTGTACTATTTTGCTTAAATTGTCCAATATTGTGTATCAAACGCACCCTTATGGTGCTTTTTGTCCATTTCCTTTGTAGTTATGTTGCACCTCTTTTGTAGTGATTTTCTATTTGTGTTTTTTTACATCTATATTTTTTTTTTAAAAAAAAAAAATTCCCCTTTTGTCTTTACAAAGTTATATGGCATTTAATTTGAATTACTTGAAAACAAATACAGGTTCTTGATTTAAGAAGTTGGAGTTGGACAAAGATTGAGGCTAATGCTGGTACTGAGTCTATTGACTCATTGTCCCCAGTAACACAAACCCCCTGTGCTGGTCATTCATTGGTTTGTATTGAAAATATTTTTCATTTGAAAAACTATACATGATATTATCTACTTCTTCCACTTGTTTCTTTGCTGGTAATAGTTCTGAAATATTTTTCACTGTAGATTGCATGGGAGAATAAACTTCTGTCAATTGCTGGGCATACAAAAGACCCTTCTGAAAGTATCCAAGGTAAAAGAATGAAAATGTTATTGTGTGCTATCATTCTATTAAGTCTGGGTGTCAAATATGTGCAATACTTTAAACATGTAGAAATGGGAAATATATGAGAAGTTTCTTTTAGATAACGCTGATGCATTATTGATTGTTGTTGTTTTTGTCTCATTGACTATGATTGCTGTTTCTATTAATTTATTACTTTTTGACAGTGAAAGTGTTTGATGTGCAAACGGCAACTTGGTCTACCCTCAAGACTTACGGGAAAGCCCCGGTATGTATATATTCTTCCTTTTCTGTTTATTAAGCAAAAGATCTCTGAAACCTATATAATAATTAATAAATATTGTTAAGTAATCTTGAAATTCATTAGGAGCATGGGACATGGCACTTTCTTGTTTGTCTTATGAGAGTTGCATGAACTTAAAGGTTTTTGAATGTATGACATATTAATGGCTTGTTAAGCTCCCTCTCTCATGTGTACATATGTAGGTATCACGTGGAGGGCAATCAGTGACCCTGGTTGGGACTAGCTTGGTGATTTTTGGTGGGGAAGATGCAAAGAGAACTCTCTTGAATGATCTGCATATTCTTGACCTAGAAACCATGACATGGGATGAAATTGATGCCGTGTAAGTTGGAGTTGCCCTATCTATTTTGGTACTATCTATAATATACATATTTATATATATATATATATATATATATATACACACACTATTTAGGATAGGGATGGTTTCGTTGACTGGCAATGGAAATGTTAATGCTACTCATTTTCTTCTGTAGTATTAATTCAATTTACCCATCCACATGTATTTTGGTTTTCCCTTTCTAATATATAGACAGAAAGGGAAAAAAAGGGAACACGTTAAGGTTCGATATTAATGAGTTCTTCCACTTGGCAGTGGGGTACCTCCTTCTCCTCGATCTGATCATGCTGCTGCTGTACATGCTGACCGTTACTTACTCATTTTTGGTGGAGGTTCTCATGCAACTTGCTACAATGATTTACATGTTCTTGATTTGCAAGCTGTAAGATCATTGCCTTTCCTTTTCGGTTGTGGGATTTAAATATTATCTGTGTGTAATCATATATATGAACTATGTAGATGGAATGGTCTCGACCAACACAATCGGGTGAAATACCAACTCCACGTGCTGGTCATTCCGGTGTGACAGTGGGGGAGAATTGGTTTATTGTTGGTGGTGGTGACAATAAGAGTGGTAGGTATTTTTCCACTTTGCTACTTAAATTCAACATTTTCAATTTTGAAATTGTATTTTTATTGTGAGAAGAACAAAGTGCCTGGATTGACCCAAACTCACCAAACCAACTAGATTTCTAGTGCTGAAGCAAAGATAATCTGTTTGGTGTATATCCAACAGACGCATGCATTGCTGCAGGCACATCACACACAAACACATATATACTTTATAAATTTATACATATCACCGCTTTTCTTGCAGGAGTCTCAGAGACTGTTGTGCTAAATATGTCTACACTGGCTTGGTCAGTGGTTACTTCTGTTCAAGGGCGTGTTCCTGTTGCTAGTGAGGTACTTATAGAGTACTCAATACTGATTCTCACTAACTACATGCTGTAGTGAGGAAAGATATTCAGACCTTTTATGAATATTCTCATTGTTACCTGTGTAAGATAATTAAACTGTTTTATATTACAGGGACTTAGTGTGGTTGTAAGCTCCTTTAATGGTGAAGATGTACTTGTATCTTTTGGAGGATACAATGGACGGTACAACAATGAGGTAAAGATTATTTTAAACTAATTGCATTCTCTGCCCTGTCTGTTTAGTTTCTTTTCCTTCCCTTCTCTAATGTAGTTTGGTTCATTCAGGTTTATGTTCTTAAGCCTAGCCACAAATCAACCTTGCAATCAAAAATAATTGAAAGTCCTATACCTGAGAGCGTTTCTGCTGTGAATAATGCCACAAATGCTACCCGGGATGTGGAGTCTGAATTTGAAGCTGGCCACGAAGGAAAAATCAGGGAAATTGTCATGGACAATGTTGATCCAGAGTCAACTGTACGTGTTATTTCAAAAAACATGCTAGTTTTCTCTGCCCAGTTTCTTTGAAATCTGTTTCTTCTGCATTTTAGATTGGGTTAAGAGAATATTTAAAAGCATAATTACACCCAAAGATAGGTTTTCTATTACAGTTTTTGTTGTATTTTCTTACTTTTAGAGCTGTTGAGTACATGCATTTCTGTTCTATTTTCTTAATTTTTCTTGTTCTTTTCAAAACTCTGATTCTTTCATGCTCGAATATGCTATCAGGACCCATCAAACGATTGAATTTGCTTTTTAAGTACTCTTCACTAAGATCAAGCAGGACTATCCTACTCATTTCAAACCACTACTTACGTACCCAATGATAAGAAACTTTCAACCAGGCAGCCATATTAATGTATGCGCATGTGGATATCCCATTTTTCCTTAGATTATTTCGCCTCTATACCATTTAAATCATAGGCAAAGACCACATTTTGTATTTGGTGATTTTTGAAAATGAAATCTATACCGGCTGCTTCTTAAAATGACATTATAATGGATTGTAAATTTGGAACATATTCTTGAATGTTCATTTACATGCTCCTATTCATGTTTAATTCCTGCCAAATATCACATTCATATTTTGAGTGTCATGCAGAAATCCAAAGATGATCTTGTATCAACCTTGAAGGCTGAGAAGGAAGGACTAGAATCATTGCTCGGCAAGGAGAAGATGCAAACTCTTCAACTAAAGCAAGAGTTAGCAGATGCCGAGGCTCATAATTCCGATCTTTACAAGGTTACTACTTTTACCATGTGAATACATAATGAACAGAGGGCATGGATGAAGTATCAATAACTACTACTAATAATAATAAAAGAAGAATTTTGTGATGCTGTGACAACTTCCTTGTTTGACGTACTACTAAGAAATTACTAGGAGTTATCTGGATTCTTTTTTTTTTATTTTTATTTTTTGTTTGGGGGGGGGGGGGGGTGTATATGGATAAAACTTCATGCTTCTCAATACCATCAGTAGTTCTCACTTGCATTGTACCGATAATGTAGGAGCTTCAATCAGTACGTGGTCAGCTTGCAGCTGAGGAGTCAAGATGTTTCAAACTTGAGGTATGCACTTTAGCATCATGCAGGAAGTTGTTTTTACAAATTAACATCACTTCAATTTTCCGAAAGTCTTTCTCTCTTTTTTTTTTTTTTTTTTTTTCCCCTCCTTTTTTTAAATAAAAATCATTTTCCTTCTTGTCCGTTTCTTGTCTTCTATCTGACACAATTGGCTGTTTCTTTATGGAAACACGAGTTTGAACACTTTCCATATGATGTTAAAACGTGAAAGTATAAAGCAGGTAAAATGTATGGATTGATCTCTCCAATGGGTATAGTTCAATATAGGGTGTAATGGAGGTTGAAATTCATGATGGAATCACTATTTAATGTTTAGATTTCATTTTGGGAGTGCTAGTCATAGTTAACAATGTGAATGAACTATGTCTCCAGCTTGCAAGCAATTGCTAAGTTGATGAATCTCCATAGATGTGACAAGCAATTAGGCATTGAAGTAGTGTCAGGGGTAAGGAGAGGGGGAAGAGTTTTTTCTTTTTTTTAGGGGGGGGGGGGGGGGGGGGGGGTGGTGTGTTGAAGTGATCCATCAGTAAAATGGTTTCTTTGTTGAAGTTGAGGAAGGGATCTGGCATTAGGTTGCGTGGATAATAATTCTTGGACCTAATCCGTGTCAATCATGCACCGAACTAATCAAAAAGTAGCGAATCATCTGTTTAATCCGGGATTTGAATTTCAAGATTTTCCACTATTTGTAATACTGTAGGTTTCAAATGCATGATTTTATGATTGTTAATTACTAGATGAGGTATAGTACTTTTATGGGTTGGTATCGTCTACCGATACATGGTGCCCCATGTCTAGCCAAGAACTTCTGCTTTAAAATATTAAATTTTTTGTCGTGTAATGAAAGAATTTGGATTTTCTACTAAAGATAGTCTTTGAGATCACAGGTGAAGGTTGTTGAATTAGGACAGAAACTCCAAGCAATTGGTACATTGCAGAAGGAACTTGAACTCCTGCAGAGACAAAAAGCTGCATCTGAGCAGGCTGCTTTAAATGCAAAACAGAGTCAGAGTTCAGGAGGTGTGTGGGGTTGGCTCACTGGCAGCCCCCCTAGCCAAAACGACGATGCTTGAACCTTTACTATAGACGTATCTGAATAGTGATGTGCTACACTTGCTCTCATTTAGCCAATTTTCTTTGCAATACAAGTTTTGGTTTTGATTCATTTCTTTTTTCAGTGACGAGGAATAAGATTCAGCTTTCTTCCATTTGGCTAAAGGAAAAATCCCTTAGGGGTCTTGCAGTAATGCATATACTGTAATTTTAGCTATGTAGTGTCGTATGATTGTTAGTCCAACATAGCGCACGTGTTATTTTTGCCACCGTTTTTGCTGAGGATTGTATTCAAGTGAATCCATTATTATTCAATAAAAATATAGATATTCTTTTATTTCCCACAGCTACTATGCTGTCAGAATTTTAGAACTGGTGTTTAATGGATTTCATGCATGGTATATATACTGCAGTGTATAGTTTTTTCAGCGCAAGTATGCCATATCATAGTTTTCTCTTCTGGCCTTGCGGTTATGTTGCAATACTATCTTTAGAAATTAAAATCTTCTAAAATTTAGATGCATATAAAGATGTTTTTTTTTTTAAAAAGAAGAAAAATTACCTTTATTTTTTTAAAAAAATTAATCCAAACAGGAGAGCATATAAAAAGAAAAATATGAAAAGAAAGATGAATTTGACTTTGATTTAACCCTAAGGTTCCTTAGGTTTGAAAGAAAATATATGAAAAGAAAATGTTAGAGATATTTAGATTATGTAAAATAGAAAATGTATGAAATCTTTAAAATTGAGTAAAAAGCTACAATTACAACGATCTCATAAATATACAGATGTAATAAATATATATAAATAACTTAAATTATTTTCTTGTAATGTGTGTCATTATTTATTTCATTTATTATAATTAATTTAAAATAATAAAATTATTTCATAAGAAGGATTATTTTATAATTTTTAACTTCAACGAAATTAAGCATAAAACACTAAAATAAAAAAACTGATTTTCTCGTGTTATAAAACATGTTACGTTGACATACAATAATTATGCATATGAATAAATAGCTTAAATCTCAATAATGATGACTATAAAACATGTTATGATGACATATAATAATTATGTATATAGATAAATAGTTTAAATCTTGATAATGATGACTACACAACATGTTACAATGACATATAATAATTATGCAATATAAATTAATATTGTCCAGTGTTAGATGGTTGTTTTTCAGATGGGCCCCTTGACGTCGAGGACTCCTGTATATATAGGTTTGAGTGTGGGTTTCCTAGTTGGGCCGCACTGGAGGCTCTAGGTGGTCTGGGCTACGAGCCCAACTGGGCTTGCCTGGTTATGATGCTTTGGCCTAATTATCACGATTTGGCCCACATCATCAAGTATATTGAGCCGTAGTTATATTTTGATCACTTAAAATCCAAGAATAATTACCCGTTACTGTTAAAAGTGAAATAAATTATAATTTTAAAATTTAATTTTCCAAAAGAATTATTTTAAAATTTTAAAACATTAAAAACAATGAGAAAAAATCCAGGTAATCTGTCATCGAGAAACGTGAACGTTCCTGGCCTGCATCCCTGCCCCAATGGCCCAAACCTCCACATTTCCTTCTTTTATCCAAAAAAAAAAAAGAAACTAAAGAAGAAAAAATCCATTTCGCACGATCCCTGAGTTTCTAACCGTCCAAAACTACAGAACGCATTTCTTATTCCTCTCGTCTTCTTTTTCGATGTTCCTATTGCTTCTCCTACCTTGTTAATTAGGGCTTTAAATCCAATAGGAAGCACACTCCAACTAGAAGTTAATCCAGATTTTGCACCTCGAATGAGTATGAAAGTATGCCTCTGTGGTCAAATCCTTGAATGTCATTTTGGTAGGGTTTGTGAAATCTATTATCTGCTTCGATTATATCAGTTATGAACGACGATTATAAATTCGACAGAAGATTAGACACTTTAGAAGACTCCAATGGGAATGCTGGGGTTTCAGAAGTTGGTGTTGGTAACGCAAATGAGAAGTGTGCCAATCTAGAAGTTGCTGATGTTAGTAATTCTTCCTTGGAGCTTGGTTCGGGAGCTCCGGATAGTGAGGTTGACGCTAGGTTTCTAGGAAATGGGAAATCTGAGGAGGCAACGGTGTCTTCGTCGGAAGAATTTAGGGTTAGGGTTTGTTCGGCGAGTGATGGTGGGCGAGTAGAAAATGATATGGGATCGATGGAATTTGGGGTTAAGTGTGAGATGTCAACTGTTGATCGGTTTGATGATCCGGAAAATAGATTTGAGGCTCAGAATGAACAATTTCAGGATCATTTAGATCGGTATCATGCTCAACATGACCGACAAGAACATATGTCTGGTAAACAAGTGGATGCAGAGAAACATAGCATTTTTGAGAGTAAATCTCTATTATCCGAGTTTGATGATTATGTAACTGCAGAGAGAAATGGCGGTGTCAGAGCTGGAGTGTCAAGGGATCTAGGATATGGGTTTGAAGTGGGTGATATGGTGTGGGGCAAGGTGAAATCTCACCCATGTTGGCCTGGGCACATATTTAATGAAGCTTTTGCATCTCCCATGGTGCGTCGGACGAAGGGGGAAGGTCATGTGTTGGTGGCTTTCTTTGGTGATAGTAGTTATGGGTGGTTTGAGCCCGATGAACTTATCCCCTTTGATCCTAACTTTGCTGAGAAGTCGCGGCAGACAAATTCGAGGACTTTCCTGAAGGCTGTAGAAGAGGCAGTTGACGAAGCTAGTAGGAGACGGGGCCTTGGCTTGGCTTGTAGATGTAGGAATCCTAATAATTTTCGTCTCACAAATATTCAAGGGTACTTCTCTGTTGATGTTCCCGATTATGAACCCGGAGGAATCTATTCTAGTATTCAGATAAGGAATGCAAGAGATAATTTTCGACCATCTGACACTCTTGATTTCGTAAAGCAGTTGGCCTTAGCTCCAAATGGTGGCGAACAGAAAAGCATTATCTTTATCAAGAATAAGGCTACAGTTTTTGCTTATCGGAGGGCAGTGTTTGAGCAATACGATGACACTTATGCTCAGGCTTTTGGCATGCATTCATTAGGCCCTTCTTATTCTCGGGCTAATCAACTCAATCAGCCCGTGAAACCTCCTAAGGGTATGCGCTTTTCCTCATCTTTCATTCTCTCTTTTATGCTTCATTTTTATGCGTTGCTGATGTTTTACTTATTTTTGGAAGGTACTATCTACAGCTCAGCCGCTTCGCTAGTGGTTTGTCTGTCTGTTGTTTAACTTCCCTTGCATGCATAAGATGAGTTATAATGATGCTACTGTTTGCAGCTAGCGTAAGATAGAGAGAAATCTTGTTTGATTATGACGTTTTGCAAGTTATGGATTAATAAGTTTTGTTATTAATATGCAGAGGTGAAATAAGATAATGAGCTGCTACTGATCTTAAAATGTTTCTTTCAGCGTTTAAATGCAGTAAAGAAGGGAAGAAAAGCTTACACCATAAGAATTCAATATGTATTTTTGTATTCTTTCTGTGAGTCTTTCCTTGTTTGTTTGCTTGTTCAGGCACATGTCTACCGTTATTTTAATCCATAAATACTGTCTTATTTCAATAACTTCTGCTTATGGTGTTATTTTCTCACCCTGCCATATTTTGAGTTTATATGGAATATATCTTTAGCATTTGATAATATTTAAGCTAATATCTGAGGGGCAGATATGGTCTAGATTTTTCATGGTTTCTATTAGCAAAGGTTGGAGTCCAACATGTTAATGCGATAAATATTTGTGTTTTTCCATACGTATATGCTTGGTGTCTGATTTGTTCATTGCAGAAGTGGTTTGGGATATATTTATGAAAACATTAATTTCTAAACCTTTTCCTGTTTACTTGGATAATACTTGCAATTGGACACATATGATTAGTATCAGTCTTTTCCTTCTGTTGAGAGGACAGTAGTGGCTTTTCCTTCTGTTAAGTTGTAATATTCCTGTCAGGTAGGTTGATTTCTTCTGAGTGATTGAAATTCATTTCTTATGTGACATGGCCTTTTGTTGTCTTCTCCAGCTCCTCTGAGTGGTCAATTGGTGATAGCTGAGGCTTTAGGTGGTGGAAAGAGCTCTATGAAATCAATGAAAGCCAAGAAGGACAGGTACCTTTTTAAGCGGAGAGATGAACCCAGTAATTCGGTCCAGCTAGCATGCAAAGAGGAGCCAGCTGATGCAGCAGGGCGTTATGTATTTCAGAAGAGGGTTCCATCTGTGCCTGTGGCGATTCAGATTTCTGATAAACAAGAAGACATTGGGTTGATAAGTACAGGCGGTGCAGTTTCAACTTCAGATGCATATACCAAAGGAGCTATGATGGATCAGGATCGGCCAAATGGCATTGATCTTGCATCTCAGGGACTTATCCCAGATGCGAAGTCTTCTCATGAGAAGGGGAAGGAAGCTTTTCAGGAAACGACTGAGTGTTTGGAAAAGGATAGTATTTTGAGTAAAAACATGGGTACGTCTGATATTTTTGAGGAGAAGACAGTGCCAATCTTTGGTGATGAGACAGCTCAGCCTTCTGATTTGGCAGGTGAAACTTACTTTGATATTAAACCTGAGATAAATGTAGAACTATCAAGACCATTTGAAAGTTTTCATCAATCTGATAAGGCATTTTCGACTACAGCTGAAGGAAGCAACAACGTCCATCAAGTTAAGGGCAGTTATACTCTCGTGCATGCTTCACCTGTTGAAGCTAAGCATCCCAAAATCAGTGTTGATGGTGTGGTTGAGAAGGGAAAAGGTCATAAACGATCTGCAGGTGACTTGAACTCTGAGAGTTCTGCTATTGGGGAGAAAAAAAAGAAGAAAAAGAAAAAGGAGTTTGGTCCCCAAATGACCCCTGAACGTCTGGAGAAACACTCAGCTTCAGTCAAAGTTAGACCTCTTTCTGAAAAACCATCAGGACAAAATGTTTCAATTGGGTTGGCTACTCGAGAGGATTTTGGGGCAGATCAACTGCAGGTAGATGTTAGTGCCATTAATTTGTTGCCCATGGATGGCATGGGTGAAGTGAATCTTGAATTACCACAGCTTTTGGGTGATCTGCAAGCACTTGCTTTGGATCCTTTCCATGGCATTGAAAGAAAGATCCCGGTGATTGTTCGAAAGTTCTTTTTGCGATTCAGATCTCTTGTTTACCAGAAAAGCTTGCTTTTGTCCCCTTCAACAGACAACGAATCCCTTGAAGTCCGTGTTACTAGACCTTATTCCAGTGTTGGGGCATCTGACAATCTTCCTGATGATCACGTCAGACCTTCTTCAGTAGTAAAACCTGTAAAACGTCTTGTACGGCCTAATGATCCGACAAAAGCTGGGCGGAAAAGGGCCCCATCCGATCGTCAGGAAGAAATCGCTGCTAATAGGTTGAAGAAAATGAAAGATTTAAAAGCAATGACTGCTGAGAAGAAAGTGGCTAGTCAGAAAAGTTCTGAAGCTCGGCGAGGTGAGGTGAAAGAACCGACAGCTCCAGTTCCATCTAAGCTGGCAAAACCGGATTCGATCAGGAGGAAAGCGGAGCTTCCCTCTAAGGCTGTTGAGCGCACCATACTGGTAATCAAATTTCCTCCAAAAACATCACTCCCATCTCTTGCAGAGCTGAAGGCAAGATTTGCTCGTTTTGGACCAATAGACCAGTCTGGTCTTCGGGTGTTTTGGACTTCCTCAACGTGTCGTGTTGTATTCTTGTATAAGTCTGATGCACAAGCAGCATATAATTATGCTGTAGGAAACAATTCCTTATTTGGCAATGTAAGCGTGAGGTGCTACCTCAAGGACTTGGAGGATTCTTCCGGTGAAGTCCCTGAAGCTGCCAAGGCCAGAGGAGACGACAGTATTAGTGGAACACCTCGGGTTAAGGATCCTGCAGTGGTACGACAGACATCGGTTTTAGGGCCGCAGCCAATAATCCAGCTCAAATCCTGTCTGAAGAAGTCATCCGGTGATGAGTCAGGCCAGGTATCTGGTAACGGAGGTAGTAGTAAAGGGACCCCACGTGTAAAATTCATGTTAGGTGGGGAAGAAAATACTAGTAGGGGAGAGCAATTAATGGTGGATTATAGAAACAACTTCAACAATGCTAGTTTTGCAGATGGTGGTGCACTTTCTCCTGTTGCTATGGATTTTAATAGTAAGAACGTTCAAAAGGTCATTTCTCAACCACCGTTTCCTTTTCCTACTCAGTTTGCCAAAACACCTCAACTTAATTTTCATAACTCTGAAATGGTACCCAGAAATAGTCCCAATTTTATAAATTCAAGTGCATCAGCTACTACTAGTGCAACCACAGTTGATATATCACAGCAGATGATAAGCCTTTTGACTAGGTGCGACGATGTTGTGACCAACTTGTCGGGTTTATTAGGCTATGTGCCTTACCATCCACTTTGACAAACGGCACGATACTCAATGGAACCGTACCCTAAATTCTATAGCAGACAACGAGTTGAGTTGCATTGCGGCAACCCGACGGACATACGTTTGGGGAAAAAGGTCATATTGTGGCCGAGAGCTTTTCAGAAGTTGTTTGCTTGTGGGCTGAAAATGTAAATGTATTCATATTAACAGTGCTAGTGGCATCTTGTTTTGGTTCACTTTATTTTTTTTTATTTTTTATTTTTTTTGGTTAAACCATCTTGCGGGGTTGAGGGGCTTTGTTAATTAGCAACGTTCTCTCTCTGGGCCTCAGCACCAGAGATGCATGCTCACATAC
This sequence comes from Bauhinia variegata, assembly GCA_022379115.2. Classification (NCBI taxonomy): domain Eukaryota; kingdom Viridiplantae; phylum Streptophyta; class Magnoliopsida; order Fabales; family Fabaceae; genus Bauhinia; species Bauhinia variegata. The sequence goes on along the minus strand of CM039429.1, from coordinate 26,527,329 downwards.
TTCGTACCGGCCTTGCTTGTATTTCAATTGCAGGAGTACATGACCAGAGGGCTCTGTTACTTACATGCTTTTGGAATTTTCACTTTGGCCCTGACTTTTCTGCTAGAACTAGAATTAATTACTTAGATAGGTAGGCCCTGCCCTCGCTTGTGTGAGCAAACGGCACGGCACTCGTTTCACTTTTTGAATGTATAAAATAAAAAGGTTTCACTACTGACAATAACAAGTGCGATATAAAAAAAGTGAAATTTTATTTATGTTATTATTTTAGTGCAGAAATCAAATAATGGTATTGTGAATTTGTGCATTGTAAATGTATTTTTCTAATAAAAGATCATCTCATGGGACTAGGAGTAATACAGTCGCTTAATGTAATCAAATTTTACACACTTTCTTACCACGGAAAATCTCCACTATCATCAATTCATAAATTCTAAACAAAATTCCTAAAAAACATTCGAAAGACATTCTTTTGCATTATTTGGTTAGAAGAATTTGATCTAAAGATTTATCTTTTCCATCGTGGGGTTCACTTTTTCAAAGGAAGAAGATAATAAGATTTTCGGTGATCTATTAATATACATTTTGTCTTTTTGCGCTGAGCTAACTCCAGGATACATAAGAAAATTTAATTTATAATATTCTCTTTTTGTTTTTCAATTTAAAAGTATAAAAAACTAGCTTATAAGTTAGATTACGCTTATCTAGTAGGTAATATAATTAAAGGATTATCGGATTTGTGAAAAGCAAATAGAGCTCCCCTTAACTATGGACTTAATTACGCTTTTGGAGCAGTAGTCCTCCTCCTACCATATATATATATATGCAACTCGGGCCATTTACAAAGAATTAATTATCCTTTGGATCGGGAGGATACGAATACGATGTGGTTTAACTTGGAATATTCCAGGTTGCAGTTGGAGACCGTGGAGCAAAGGAATCATGGGCCGCAGCGACAAGATCTCCTTCGCGTATGCCTTTCTCCAGCCCATCAGAACAAGGCCCCAACCATCTCAAATCTAGTTGAAATCATTCACATTATATTTGGTGATTTAAAACGATGCATCTCACTAATTGTGCAACTCAGTGATTTAAGAATCTCTTTGGATTTTTTTTCTGCAAAAAAACTGACGATATTCAAATATAACTAACTTTCATGGAAAAGAAAATTATGATGTTTTTTTCTCTCTCTTTTCAAAAAATTTAAAAGTTTCAAATTTACAATTGCATTTATCTGTTGGTACAATTTTATTTTTATCCCTTATTTAAAATTATTATTAATTTCTATTTTTTGTTTTCATTATTTTAAAAATATGTCCCAATTAAATATTTGGCCAATGACTACATTATATGTTCAAAAAAAGAAAAGAAATAGTAACTACTTTCGACTTTGATCTAGTACACGTAATTGCAGCATTCGCGCTGGTTTTCCGTTTCCCTCCTACTTCTATTTTTAGTACTCTCGTTTGGTTGGTGTGGGTGGTCGTTAGATCAAACGACGAATCGTTTGAGAACAAATTGGACAGGTAAATATTCCAAGACTATAGTATGTCAAATTGGAGTGCCAAATAAATTTGAGCTAGCCGCTAGCTGCTACTCCTCTTCCCCTTCCGTCAAGCGTCTCATTCCTCGTCTGGATTCTGGAACCATCTCCAAATTCCAATTTCAGAAGCTTCATCCTCGTTCATCTCCACCTTCAACTTCTGGAATCCTAACATCAATTTCAGGTTTGCTCTTACCGGAACAAATGGCGCACGAGACCCAAACCCTTACAGTTACCGACTCTGAAAGCCAAGATTCTAACTCGGCCGATGAAACCCCTCCTTCCCTCCCAGGCCCCCTTTCTTCTCCCATCCAAAACCCTAGCTCTCCTAATCTGGCCACAGATTCTGATTCCAACCGAATTTCATCCCTCCTACATCTCTCCTTCAACCAGGATTCCGGTTGCTTTGCCGCAGGAACCGATCATGGCTTCCGTATCTACAATTGTGATCCTTTTCGTGAGATCTTTAGGCGGGATTTCGGTCCCGGTGGTGGAATTGGATTGGTCCAGATGTTGTTTCGGTGCAACATACTTGCCTTTGTGGGCGGTGGTTCTGACCCGAGGTATCCAGTTAATAAAGTGATGATTTGGGACGACCATCAGTCCCGGTGCATCGGCGAGCTTTCATTTCGATCTGAGGTCAAAGGGGTTCGTCTCAGAAGGGACCGAATAGTGGTTGTCCTTGCGCATAAGATTTTTGTATACAATTTTGCCGATCTTAAGGTGTTGCACCAAATTGAGACAATTGCCAACCCCAAGGGACTTTGTGAGGTTTCGCATGTTTCAGGGACAATGGTGTTGGTATGTCCTGGACTACAGAAGGGTCAGGTAAGGGTCGAGCATTACGCGTCTAAGCGGACTAAGTTTATAATGGCGCACGATTCGAGGATTGCTTGCTTCGCGCTCACGCAGGATGGGCGATTGCTTGCCACGGCAAGCAGTAAGGGGACTCTCGTCAGGATTTTCAATACTTTGGATGCTTCACTGCTCCAGGAGGTAGAACTTTCGTTTTCCAATATATACGATTGCTATTACTATGCTATGATTATACTTTGGTTGTTTCATTGCTCCAAGAGATATGTTTTTCTTTTTTTCTTGAGGGGAACGTGTAAATTTTACAGATGTCAATGCATACCCTGTAGGATACAGGAAGTGTGTCAAGCAACTATTACTTTCTCTAATCTCTTAACTGGAAAAGAAAATCTCTTGCATGTTAACTATTTCAAGTAGAAGGAATCTACATGTAGTAATCCAATATACTAGTATGCTTAGATCTCTTAACGACAATGATAATAGCCTACGCCTCCATTCCATATCTTATGTCATGTTTTAAGAAATCAACTAATTAATTGATGTAAGATATTGGAACACTTCGTCTAAAATGGGAATTTATGAACGCATGGTGGAGGAATCTGGAAATACTCCCTCCATATCTTTAGATCATTAATTTATGTAAGATATTGAAATCATTAGAGGTGGTATGTAAATAATCTAATAAATAACTATTGTTTTATATGTAAGATCTTCAAGCATGGATTAAACTATAGCATAAAGTATAGTTCTGGCATGCGCAAAGCATAAGAGCCAGATACATAATCTGTTATGGGTATGGTTGCTTTATACGACTAGCAGCTTTGGAAAGTTAACTCTCTGTAAGTGGACAGATATCAGAATATCTTCAACCCAGAGACCTTCCTGTTGTACTCACTGCCCAATTAAACATCATCTCTTGAGTTAATCATTCAACTTCCTCTTTCTTCCGTTCGCCATCTTACAGGTTTTTGGTTTTTAAAAGATTTCAATCCATTAAACCCAAAACAAAGTGAAAGAACTAGGCAATCTATTCATTAGTAGGAGGGAAAAGGTGACATATTTGAATGCGCAATTATATCATGAATTATTGTTGGGAAATATACATACTGAGAAGTCATGCAGAGATGCACAGCTGTTCACACTGGGGACTTAAATCAACGAATTTGGTTAAAGTAATGAATTCGCTTCCATTTCCCCCTATCAAGTTTTACGAATTTGACTGTCTTTTCTGTTTTGGACTTTCACCTTCAATATTTTCTGGGTCATGTGGCATTGATTCCATCTTCTCAATACTAGCTTCTTCCACCTTAGATGTTACTGAGTTGTATTGAAGAAGTTTCTGTTAAGTTTTCATTTTATTAGTTTTGGAACTCGGACGTTATGTAAATTAATTATATATAATTTTAGGTACGGAGAGGGGCAGACCGAGCTGAGATATACAGCCTTTCTTTTTCCGCCACTGCACAATGGTTAGCTGTCTCGAGTGACAAGGGAACTGTTCATGTCTTTGGCTTAAAGGTTGATTCAGGATTATTGGGGCATGATAGATCATGTAATGCATCTGAGTCTAACGCCACGAATCCATCAGCAGTTTCATCTCTTTCTTTTATCAAAGGTTCGTGCACTTACTTACTTTTCACAGAATGATTATCGATGTACCAAGCATGCAGATCAATTAAACAACTAACAACAAATAATGTAAAAAAAAAAAAAGTGCATATGCTGCTGTAATATTACAGTCTGATTTTTTTAAAAAAAAAAGTTATTATGATCAAATCTGGAAATTGAAATTTTATATAATTACAATTTATTGGTGGTCTACAGGTGTGCTGCCCAAGTATTTCAGCTCAGAGTGGTCTGTGGCTCAGTTTCGCCTGCATGAAGGTGTGCAATATGTTGTTGCCTTCGGCCACCAAAAGAACACAATTGTAATACTTGGCATGGATGGCAGGTATTTCAATAGATCGCACCTGTGTCCTGTTTAATTTAATCCTTGATCTTTTTGAAAACTAAACTTCTACCACCTTCCACTACTCTACCTATAGATGGGATTGTGTTCAGGCAAGGTTACTCGAGTTCTTATTATAATCTGAGTTTGAGTAACCGTAAAATGAAACGCGAAGTGAGATGCTGTTCAGAGCCTCAAATGATAAACTTTTTAAATTTCATTATTAACAATTGTTTATCAACACTAGGTTTTCTTTTGTCGAGACAAATCATTTAATTGTTTATTGGATTGTTAATGCAGCTTCTATCGATGCCAGTTTGACCCAGTAACCGGTGGAGAGATGACCCAGCTTGAATATTACAATTTCCTTAAGCCAGAGGAATCATTCTAGAGCGCCTGCTGTGATTATTATTATTTTCCCTCCCTCCATCTCCCCCTCTTTATCGGGTTGTATATACGAATGAATACACCTATATCTAATTGTAAAGTTCCTAATGCTTTAGCGTAGTGTGTGTGTGTGTATATATATATATATATATATATATATATATATATATATATATATATATTAATTAGTTACTTGGCTTAAAATGAATGATGAGCAAACAAACACTCTAGCGTAGCTTTCGCTCTGTAGGTCTCAATCAAAGTTATCCATTCACTATATTTTTGTTCGGCTGGTTCTCCCCTTAGCTAGGTAAATAAAAACATCTTCCTTCCTTTCCAAATGAAAATTCGTATCATTTCCCATTTTATTCAACATTCCAGTAGGTACCACACAATTGTAGCAATTACAGACAGATATGATATTATGTTTGATTTTGACTTAGATAAGAAGGAGGGGAAGAAAAAGTACCACTGATATCTGTGTTACTTCACAAATCAAGATTAGCCTCTTCGGGGATCACAGTGAGAGTCTTGATTTCATCGGGCGCTCTTACGACTACTACCTTCATGGGTACTCCAACTCTGTCCCCCATTATTTCAACGATCTGCCATAATTTTAGACATCCACGAGGATCATAGACATTCCCATTCCAGTCCAAATGAGGTCAAAATGTTAACCGTGTTTTTCAAGTTTGATAATTTATGGTTCTCCACCACCACGACAAAGGTACGAGGTAGAGGAGTTCCATTTTTTTCCCTGAAGTTATGCCTAGATTATTATATATTGAATTTATTTATACCCCAAAGGAAAGGAAACGGCTAGGGTATTACTTTACTTAATTTTGATTCACTGCAAAATTAGTTGGAAAAACTCAAGCGAATAGGTTGATGAAAGGATTCCATAACATGACAATAACGATCAAAAAAAGTAAATACCTCATCGCTGTTCTCAACGGGCTTCCCATCGAATTCAACAACAATATCACGAGGACGGAACCCAGCACGATCAGCAGGTGACCCCGGAGTTACCTAGTCAATATAAAATAAAATTGCAAGTTCATCAAATTAATGCACACGTTATCAAGAGTTCTACTGTTCCAATTTACAATGTACAAAAGAAGACAATTGCACTTGCACATTCGTTGAGAATACAAAATAAAAATAAGAATGCAAAAGAAATTTATTCATTTGGACGGTCACATGTTAGCATCTGACCACATTTCTATTACCTTAAATCTCAAAAGTGCTAGACTAGACAATGTAATCACCTCCAAGGTTGCACAAATTCATATGAATCAATTTTCCCCATTACCCTCAATATAAGTTCAATTAGACTAGACGGTTGCCAACCTTTCAGTTCCTCAAGAAGGAAAACAAACTGAGATGAGCCAGCCAGACCCAGAACTCAACAAGATTGCCATTGCATGGATCCATGACCCAAAATGACTTGTTAACAATACAATAAATAGTTTTGATCCCATTTCAAACAATCTAGGATCTCCTCTAAACAACGTGTGCAAAAGTACTCACTTCAGCCCCTCAACGCGTAGAACATATTCATTTAATGGCATTCTTAACAAAACAACATTTTAATATTTGGAACGACAAGAAACTGACTTCTTTGTCGTACGGATCTCCATAACATCACAAATTAATTCAAACCTCCAGTACTCCATCATCAAACCCTAATTCTCGTTCCCTAAAAGTCATAAAGAGCTACTGCTAGAGAATGCAGCCTGCTGGGTTGGCAGAAGTGTGAAGTAATAACAGCTTTACTATAATGGTTTCTTTGACAAAACTTTTCCTCCCACCAACATAAGGGAAAATAGTTATTCTCTAAAGCCCATACCTTAAACAGGGGCAAAGAAAATATATACTGAAAACCCTCTATAGTTATCACTAATCACTAAATAGATGGGCTAACACTATCGGCCAATTAATCTCTCAAAGTGCAAAGAGCACGAAGATTCTGATAACTAAATCTAGACATTGGATGATTGCAACGATAATAAGAATATCAAAGGTCATTTGCTGACAATGGCAAATTAGGTTCAAGACAGCAGTATGAAAGGTAGAATCATAAAAAGGACCAATTTTGGACATACCATAGGTACAACAACGCCCTTTTTGATATTTGGGAATGAAGCATCTCTTTTTTTAATCTGAGCAAGAGTCGTCTCATTTAGATCCATCATTTTTACTCCAAGCCAAGGCCGAACGACTCTCCTGTACAACATTAATATCATATTTATTCCTCCAAGTGCGAATTTGATATGAAAAAATATGCACACATAATCTCCCCAAAAGAATTGTTTGATAATTAAAAAATATTGTTATACAAATTACGCAGTGGGCAAATAATATTTTAAAATATACTATCATCCTACATTTCAATATATATGTCGTAAGATAGTTTAAGGAAATTCAAGAACTCACCCATTTTTCTTGAATTGCCCTATAATTTTGCGCACTGGGTCAATTGGTACTGAAAAACCCACGCCATCGGCAGCTACCACTTTCATGATATTGACACCTACTACTTCTCCATCAATGTTAACAAGAGGCCCTCCAGAATTTCCCTATACCATAGAAACAGAAAGAAACATGCATTGATTGGTCAGGCGCAAATGCAAAAGTAGAGGGGTAGATAAGTAGCTTGTGAGGAGAAAGAGAGGAGGTATACCACATTAATTGCACAATCGGTTTGCAAATACTCTCTCCGCAAGCCAACAAGACCCAGATCACTACTTTTACGATCAACGCAACTATGTCCAAAAATGATAAGAAACGTTAATATTTATTTCTATTTATTCTAAAGACAGCGGTGAGCTCCCTTCTTTGAGCACAGAAAATTTCATTGAGCAATAATAAGATACTGCTTTCAACCACACAAAAAACGACGTCCCATGTTGCAAAACAAAAGATCAAGATCGCTTGAAGCACAGATATATGATAATTTTAATTCTTTCTTCACACCTTACTATACCAGCCGTGACAGTATTCTGAAGAGAAAGTGGACAGCCCATGGCTATAACCCAATCCCCAGGACGAAGCCTACTTGAAGAACCAAGTTGTGCAGCTGGTAGTGGGGTTTGGGAATTGATCTTGACAATAGCAATATCAGAATGTAGGTCAACATTCAACACTATTCCCTCAAATGTTCTCCCATCTTGCAAAGTCACGTCAACCTGAAGAATAGTCGATAATTTTAGATCATTAAACAGCTATTATATGCAATATCATACATTCAAATATGAACGGTCTGGTTGATTTAAAAGGTAGAGATTCTAAGGAGAATTCAATGAAATCAGATACATTAGCAATACTAAGTCTTTCCAAAGAACAATTTTCCTTTTAGGCAGTAAAAAAGAAGAAAGCGCTTACATCCTATTCGCAGAAATGTCCTGTATAATCAAGTAATAATAAAAATGGAAATGATCATATAATACAAATGCCAATGATTCTAGCATGAAGCTTCTTGTCAACGTACTTATTAACTCCAAATGCCACTATAAAAAAGATCAATACATGAGAATTATATATCCAACTTGAACAAGCTTACATTTGCATGATTGAAAGCAATAACAAATCCATCAAAGAATTGTTATGAATTTTGAGAGACATGCCCACGCATATACACAGACCTTCCCTTTGGATGTACTTATCCTGCCTTCGAGATCAACCACGACATGAGCACATGTCAAGATTGTCCCATCCTTGTCAATTATTGTTCCAGTGCCTATACTCTTCCCAGCACTAATACCATAAAAACCTAAGAAGTTGATGAACAATCCTCAGGCTATGCTTCAAGTCAAAATAAGAATATTAAATATTAAAAGGGCCGAAATTGTTTACCTTGTGCAGCTGAAATATTTACTACAGAAGGAGCAACCTTTGCAGCCGCATTTGCAATACTATCCTTGCCCAGACAACCACATCCACATGGCTTTGACCCCTCATCAACAATCCCAACAGCTTCATTTTTCTTGTCAGATGTCGAAACGGGACTCACACTACGAGAATATAACGGAAACATTCCTACAAATTTTCAACTCTAAGTAAATCACAGAACATCTACCTTGGATATGTTGCAGGCCTCCCAACCGTTGGATGAAACTGTAATTTCATTGCAGCTTCATCTAATGGCTGAGAGACCACAACTGCACTGCAGCACATATAACAGGTCAACAAAATTAATAGAATAAAGACACAAACCAGATAACCCATGATCTATGGCAAAAGGTGAAGGTCCAAGAAACAATTCATGCTCTAACTGGCAAGGCAAGGAAAGTGATTCCCGCAATGATGCAGGGATCCGCACAGTTACTGATGCTCCTAAAAGTGAAACTAAAGTAGTAAGATAATGATACGGCATCAACAAATTAGCAATACACATAAGAATGCATACTCTAAGAATAGGATTGAATCAAAGGCACTCAAGAAAACAGCCCAAACAAGTGTCTGTCAGAATCTTCAACTCAAATTATTCAGTTAAAGAGTGACGGTTGCTCACTCAAATCAGTATTGCCATTGGCGTACAAGAAACCCAAACCGGCAGAGGCGATCGCTACAGCCCGAATGAGAGAGTTTCTACCAGAAATTGAAAGCCTTCTCTGCCACATCAGCCAGGTCGAAATGGAAGAAAAAATGAGAAACAAAAATTTATTTAAGAATTTGTGTTTTTGAAGCAGACATGGAATAGAGCACGGGTTACCAGGAAATGACTCATGTCGGATTTCAAAGTGTGACGGGCGACAAGCTGAACCTTCCAAAGGGTTCAAAGCGAAGTAATAAGAGAACACGGGAAGAGACTTAAAACCCACCTTAAACCTTTTTGCTACAAATTTATATCGAGTAGATGAGTTTCTAAAGAGGCCCAAAAGCCCAGCAAGATTCGCCTCGGAAAACCTAAATTCCTTTTGGGAAGGAAGCCCAATAGGCCTACAAAAGTAAGTAAAAGCCCAGATTTGCTCGAATCTATTCGGTATCACTCTTCAAACATTAAACCCGACATGTTTCCTAAGAAAAGAATTAATGATTGTTTTATTAAGTTTCCCCATTAAAAAATAATAGTTAATTGATCAACTTCCCTAATTTTGCAATCTTAACTGGAACAATCATACAGACAACGTATTACAAAATATCTCGTGCAAAACCAATGGACAGTAGAATGAGTGAGAAAAAGAAAAAAATGATTGCATTAGATATATAAATCTGCAGACTAGATTTATGCTCTAGCGTATTTCACGAGCAAACAAAAAGAAAAGGCTATGCACAAAAGGGATCTAATACTGGTATTTTACAGATGAAACTCCCAATTCTTTTTAGGAGATTTATTCTGGGGTGACTTCTCAGCACCAGCAGTGGCAGTGGGCTTCTTAGGCAAAAGTACAGGATTTATGTTTGGCAAGACTCCACCGCTTGCAATTGTTACTCCTTGTAATAATTTTCCCAATTCCTCATCATTCCTTACTGCCAGCAACACATGCCTTGGATTGATCCTATTCTTCTTGTTGTCACGTGCAGCGTTCCCAGCCAGTTCCAACACCTACATTCCAGCCAACACCAAAAATAAACCCTAACTCTGCGAGACATCAAAACCGTGACCAGACACTCTTCTACCAGTATCAGCCCTATCGGATTAATCACAATCACAAGTTACCAAGAAGTCAATGAGTTTCGAATCGAAAAATACCTCGGCAGCAAGATACTCAAGTACGGCAGCGAGGTAAATCGGAGCACCGGTACCCAAACGCTGAGCGTATCGACCATTTCTCAAGAACCTGGCAATACGACCAACGGGGAATTGAAGACCTGCTTTCATGGACTTGGAAACAGCCTTTTTCCTCTCCCCTTTTCTGCCACCGGCACCCTTTGTCGTCTTTGTGCCCTCCATTTCTGAAGCTGCGACCTCGGTAACCCAATGATCCTAGAATGGGGCGAAAACGATTATCTTTGGAGAGAATGAGGGGAGTCTCTTCTGAATTACTTTGTTTGAATTCAGTTATCGAATGACTGAGAGCGCGGGGTATTAATAATCGTACTCAATACTGATGGTGGAGATTTTTCTGTGTTTGTCAGTATAGGATCAAACGGTCAAGGCTGCACCGCGTTGGCGATCCGAATATTTGTTCCAGGTCATAGGATGTTTCTATTGAACCAAGCAGCTTCGGGATCGCACGGCTCAGGACAATGACCCGCTGTCTATCCATGTCTTCAGATCCTACCGACGGCACGAAATTTAATGATGTAATTAAACCAAACACGAAACTATAAAATAACACTACTTACTAGGAGTGGCTTCGCTATTATTATTACAAAAACATCGTAAAAACAAAAATGTTAAAACTAATTTTATACTATAAGTCTAATGTGATTGCGGAAAGCTAGAATGAAATTCCAAAACTCCATCAAAATCAAAATAAAGTTACACTCAAATATACTGATAGTTTCAGTTCCTATGATATGAAACAACAGGCAATCGAATCAATCGGAATGGAGAAAGGGGGTTTGGACTGCGAGGAGCTCTAGACCTCCTAAGCTCTTTACACACATTATCTAACATGCCCAGAAAGTCTCTTACAATCACAAATATCCGAAGTGGGTTTCCATCTTCTTTGCTCACATCTCCATGAAAGTACTCTGTAATTTCTTTCACCCGTGCTAGCACCCTATCTTCATCCCCTTGTAACCCCTTCAGACTTTTCTCTGCATATTTTAGGAAAATCTTCATTGTACTGACAAAGTTGTCGCTTCTTTCATCCATACATAGCTCCTTGTGCACTAGATGTTCTAGCTTCGCCAATCCATCTGAGAGGTTTGAGACAGAGCTTGCCAGAACATCCAAGTCAATTGTAGCTGTCTTCTTAACGTTGTATAGTTCAGTACTCAGACCAGAAACAAGTTCTAGACCCATTATTCTGTAATCCTCTTCCTTTTCTTCCTCTGTTCTGTCTTTACTTCTCTGATTGATTTTCCCCATAATGCTATCTGAAACTCTGATCCCTTCTGACCGAATAATCTCCTGAACGACAAAATGGAGTAACGTCGTTTTCCCATCAGTTCCCTTAACGTCAGCAAGCTTGAGAAGGGCATCGAGTTTAAATGCCCTGGCACCTCCTCTGATTGTGCCCACGTTCATACGATTCCCAGTTTTAAGCACAGCTTCAAGTAACTTCAAGAAGAGCCTGCTTGATCTTAGTTCCTTGCACGCTTCCTGTTGGGACCAAAGACAACGCGACAAGTACAGCCACAAAAGATTTGATCGTATGAATCAAAGGTTGTGATCGAAATGCAACAAAAAGTTGCTAAATTTGATTGGATGGTTACCTCTAGCATTGAGAAAGAGTTCCTAAGGTGAACAACCTCGTCTTCAAATGTTTCTCTGTAAAGCATTGCTTCCACTCTTTGAAAGGCTAATGGTACGCTAAGCATTGTTCTGACAAACCTCTCTGCAAATCCCAATTCATTGATGTCTCCTTTATAACTTGAGAGCTTAGCCTCTTCTTCCTTGGTGGGTACCATTTTCACCAGTGCCTCCAATTGTTGTAAAGACAAGCCCTTACCTGCATTTTCCAGAATTTGATAGGATATCTTCATTTAGCAGCACAAACTATAAAAGTGGGTGTGGGATGAATTTACTTATTAGTCAGAAATGATTGTAGCATTAAAAAATTTAGAGAGAGAAATGAAGAGGAACTAAAGTAACAAACAAGAAAGATTCCTGATTTGTTATGGCAAATATTGATAATTCAGGGGTATTACCTTGTATTAGAGATGCACATACTTGTTCAGCTGTGACATTTAGAGCTTTTGAGAGTATTGTTATGTTCTGCAGCCTTTTAGGCTCAAGTACATGCTTGCTTGGAGAAGGGCTTTTGCTCTTTGTTTCATTATTCTTCATTGAATTTTGTAGATTATAGCCAAAAAGTGACTCTATCATTTCCTCGTCCAACCTGTTTTATAATTCATAGGGTTGGATTTAAAGACAAAGAACAGAACAAGGAAAAGGCAAAAGAAATGATTGACGTGAATTGACTTTGAAAATTCAAACAGTAACTTACTCAAATGAGCTCGTTCGCAGCTTATCCCAAACCGTTGTGCGATCAGGGGCAGCTCTTACTTTGTCCCAGTGAAGTGGTTTGAGTTTTGGAAGCCCAGCTCCATCTTTGCCGCGTGGCGTAAATTGAGGAAGTTGTGCTGGCGGTGGAGGCGGAGTTTTCCCATTAAAAAATGGCGGTGGACGAGGCGGCGGAGGAATGCTGGGAGTGGGAGGAGATTCTATCGGATTCGACTGAGATGAAGAAGGCAAATCATTTTCTCCCATTTGATTTTTTCCCAATGAGGAACCTGAGTTTCTTGTTGTTGGAGATGATAAATTATGAAATATTGAAGAACGTGGAGATTGAGACGGGGTTCTAGAAAGAGAATGCAAAGCAAACAGAGGCATTGGTCGGGGTGGCGGTGGCGGCGGAAGCGGAGGCGGTGAAGGGAGCGCGAAGCGTTGTGGGCGTTGCAAAAAAGCTTCAATCCTTTGCTCTGCCCCTTCGGCAACATGTGGAGATTGTGTATTTGGAACTGAATTCTGGGGAGAACAAGGATCTTGGTGTGTCGGTGTAAAACTAGAATCAGCCAGCGAAGGCTTTGAGAGTGATGCTTGAGAAGACCGAGGCGATGATGTCCCACTTAGACGACCAGCTGAAGCATGAGAAAGTCTGACATTTGAAGAGTGAGAATCAGCTAAAGAGTGAAAACTCTCATCATCTGATGAATGGCTCTCCATGGGAATAATTTTATCACCAGAGGAAGAGTTGTCACCATCAGATTCAGATTCAGAATCATATTTCACTGATCCCACATCTTCGTGTACAGAAAGAATTTCCTTTCCAGAACAACTGCTACCATTATCTGAAACAGTCACTTCTTGATTTTCTTTCCTCTTCTCATAAATTGAACATTTTGGGGAACTATGATTTGAAGTTCTACTTACTGCCTCAGAAGTTTGTTTCGTGCTGCAACCAAGTTGCTCTACATCTGTGCCTAAAGCATTGAGATAAAATAGATCTAAGCCAGAGTTTACACTCACCTTGCTTGATGAATTCCGAGAGTTACCTTTATTCCCTCTATTCTTGCTATACAGAGGGGTTGTTCTTTTGGGTTTCTTTCTTTGACTTCTGTATTTCCTGTAAAACCAGACAAGGCCAAGAGCGAAAATCACTGCAGCAACACCCACAGACACAAGAACAGCTACTATCGTTCTCCTAGCTCTGCCTCTGTCTCCATCGTGAATCTTATGAGGTGGTGGTTTCCAATGGGAATGACGCCGTGGATGATGAGGATGGGCACGTACGTGTGGTACAGGAAGAGGTGCAGGAGCAGGAGCCTCAACTTCATTGCCGGGCGATGGAGAAGGTGACGGAGAGACAAACAGAGAATCTCCATCGGATGGCCTTCTAGTGTGGAAACTCTTTAGTCCAAGCAAAGCTCTAAACTTTTCCACTATCAGAGCTTCCTTCTCTTCATTCTCGTCCTGTCCCGAGATTTTCTTAATGTGGTTTTCATTTTCTTGCCCATTTTCCTCCATAAAATACATCTCTGATAGGGCATGGAAATGGAAGCTTCCTGCTTCATTGAATAGAGCTTCCGCAGTCAAAATGTGGGTACTTTGTAATGATAGGAGCACGAAGATGAAGATGAGGCTCATGCGGAGAGCCTCAGAACTACAACCCATTTTCTTCCAACCAAAAGTAATCAAGACATCAATGCAACTTTCTCCTTATAAAAACTGTTCACTAGTTTTTTCATGAAAAAATAATTGCCTTTTGGTGGTGCTGCTGGTAATGTGAGGGAAATCTACAGGCTCGGCTCAGCTGTGTGTCTTTAATGCTACTCCAAGATACCCCTGAACCTGGCAGATGTGGTTGTACTGGTCCTCCTTCTTTACTTTCCTGTTCATACACTCTTATCTCCTCTCACCTCCATAAATTCCATCCAGCAAAACACTGTTAGTGTATAAAACTGTTTGGGAAAATCTTTCCCTGCTTCCATTTGTCTTAATTCCTTTGTCTTTTTATGCTTTTCTAATCTGTTTGTCAGATGAAAAGTCAGGGGGGTCTTTTCCCGCTCATAATGATTTAACACCTTAACATCCTGCGTTTTTGAAAGTTGACAATCTGGGATTTGTCAATTGAGTTAATGGTCACTGCGTTTGAACAAAGGGTTTTTAGCATATACAAGTGTTGATCTAATGACGACAATGCAAAGGCGAATAATGGGTCCTGTTTCGTTGAGATTTGGCCATCCATGTATGGGTGATTTTGTAAGATTTCTCCAACCCCCATTGTGAAAGTGAGATAGCTAATGTAGGGACACAAATGGTCCATCTCTTTCTCATGTGAACTCGTTTCGCAGGGCAACTAAAAGTGGACACACGTAGAGTATATCATAGGCAGAAACAACAAGAGCTTGATTGTTTAATTATGAGAGATTAAAAAGTCTTTCTCCCACATTTTAAAAGGCCTTCACTTTCTGGTACTTATTTTGGTTGCCTTTGCTGATTCTGGTTCAAAATATAATATAATATCCACGATTTGGTAAAAAAGATGTGAATTTTAGATTTATTGACCATTAGTAGAATAGGAAGCTATTAGTGTCTCACCCTTTCTCTAGGATTGTCCCTCACCTAACCACACGCACATGCTTTTTTAACACGGGGAGAGGTATTGTCTTGACACTTGCTTACTATGTGTCTCATCTAAGTTTTGTTGCTGTTGCAAAATATAAACTCTGTCAGGGACCATATGCAAGCGATATTATTCTTGCTCAACCTCAAACGCACCAAACTAGAGTGATGGTTTTCACACTATTAATTGAACCCCTAGCCACATAGTAATCGTCTTTGTAGATTTTTGAAAATTCTCATTTCCCAGAATATTGGGTTTTTACTCCAGTGCCAGGGATAGAAGCAAGGGGGCCGGGCCCATATCGGTTGAAACTTGAAATTTCCACTTTTTTAAAAAAAATATATATATACTTCCAAGTTCAAATAAATATTACCGAATAAGAATAAAAAATGATAGTGAACCTACTTAAAAATTTATGAGTTTTATATTCATATTCAAATTCAAAATCAAAATGATAGTTAAAAAGTAAAAAGAAATTAAAAAAAAAATGTATATATATGGCAGGTGACTTACGCCACTTAATTGGTTGAAGGGATACTACTGGGACAACAAAAACAGGGAGAGGAAGAAAGAATCCGATGCAAAATTTTGTTGAAAATAAATTCTCAACGGGAGATGGCAGATGCACTGCTGCCTTGGCGAAGTTGATTTATCGCCCTTTTGTAACTTGTCAAGGAAGTACGGGGGCCCCTTAATGAATCATAGCGCCATGAAAATGCTTTGGAGTTTGGATCTTATATGAGATTGGGTTTGAGGGCATACCCACGCAACAAGACTGTGGGCCTCTAGTAGTAGTTGCTAATCCATGAGACGAAGGCAGTCCAATGGTAAGTAACTAACTCGCTACCATAAAAATGTAAAACCCCATTAATTCTTAACGCTATGGAGGATAATTGAAGGCTCTATTGACTAATCAAGTGATTTTGTGTGGTATCTCTAGGCATCCTTTTTCTATTTCATCTGCTCCTGGAGATGACCACTTATAGTTGAAGCATTTATGTTAGGTCTCTAGGTGACTAGTCGGACATCGTGTCTCAAAGCTGTTTAAAAATATCGTGTTATAAGCCAAAACATTTTATCAAACATCTCTTCTCTTGCATTACTCAAAGTGTTGGATGGATTAACTTCCTTCAGTTTTCTTTTTCTTTTTACGTTGGCGCACGGCACCGATCGAGTTTTATTTTCATAAAGAGAACTTTTAGATTCCATATATATATATATATATATATATATATATATATAGTTCTTTCTTTCCTTTGCGGGCTTTGATAAATAATTTTTTATCAATTAATAAATTACATTACTTTCAAAAATTTGAAATAATGTTGCGATACACTTTCACACAAAAATATTAAGAATCGGTTGATTTCTAGCTTCGAAATATAAAAGACAATGCAAACTTGAATTATTGGAAGCATAAGTATACAGCAAAATCCCATCTGTAAGGGAAGAAACCTCTCCTTTATAAAGTAGAGAAAAAGCAAAATCAAACATGTTATCCTTTTTTTCTCTTTTGTTAATTGCCTTTTTCATTTCCCTTTAATTCTTCTTTACAGGACCAATACAAGTAATATGTACGTAAGTAATGAATTTTATTAATTTACTAGCTAATAGGTGATATATTATATTCTATGTTGCAAAATGGGATTGTTTCAAGTGTAACTTGTCAAACTATGCATGGGTTAATTTCAAGAAATTTTATGCGCCGGGGTTGCTCTTGCTTCTATGATGTCTAAGAATTATAAAGAATGAAAAAAAATATTCATGGCATGAGCATCAGAGTCACTGATTGGCAAAGGACGAAAAAGGAGGAAGGGGCATCAAATGCTAAATTGATAGGTGTCCTGTCCAGTCCACTCTTCAAAAGGAATTGTATTGTATAAACTTACTTCTCTCGCTCGGCCAAACCATGATATTTTACTCTAGATCTTTTCATATCATAGAGTCCTTCTTTTCAAAAAGACCTTACTTTATAACATAAACAACATCCAAAACCAAAACCAAAACCAAAAGCTTCGTTCTTTGCTTTTTAAGCATTCCCACTGGTTTTTAGAGCAACCTTCCAGTCCTCTCTCTTTCCCTCTATCTGAAGCCTAACTCTAGGCTGTGTTTTCCAAGTTCTAATGGCTGCAACAGAAACGAAAGTTGAAGTTAGAGAAGAAGAACAAGCAGAACCTCTCTTGTGCAAGGTAAGCAATTGTTCACCAATTTACACATTTTTTTCCTTTCGTTTTAGCAATTTTTGATTGTAACAAGTCTTGAATTGAATCTCTGATGGCTTCTGTCTTCCCAGACTTGTGTTTTGAAAGTCTCCATTCACTGCGAAGGCTGCAAAAGGAAAGTAAAGAAAGTTCTACAGAGTATAGACGGTAACAATCTCTCAAACCATTTGATTTTAATTTATTTCAAATTTACATCCTGAAAATATTGTTTCTTTTCTTATGACATACACGTAAGTTCCAATTAGCCCATTTTTCTGCATGACCACTACTCTTGTTTTCTCTAATTAGTCTTAATTGTTATTCAGGTGTTTATACCATAAATATTGATTTGAGACAGCAAAAAGTTACAGTAACCGGGAACATAGATAGCGAGACTTTGATTAGGAAACTGATAAAGACAGGGAAACATGCAGAGTTGTGGCCTGAAAAAGCTGGTTCAAAAAAGAAAAAGAAAGGAAAATCAGAAAACAAAGAGAAACATAGCGACCAAGAAAGCGGTGAAGAAAGCAATCCAAGTGGTAGCAATGAAAAAGAAACCGTTAAGGTTGCAGTCCAAGACACACCCAAAAATGTCGAAGGAAGCAATAATACCGTTAAAATTATCGAAGGGGTTAGCGTCGTCAAAGTAAATGAAGGATCGGCGACCGGCAAAAACGTTGTACAAATCCAAGAACCGAAACCGGAGGTTAAGCACACTGTGATATTGCCGGGAGGTAACCAGCCGGCGGCGGCTGAGAAAAAGGTTACTATCGCTGTTCCATTTAGTAATGAGAATGAAGCAGGGAATGAGAAAAGCGGCGGTGGCAGTGGAGGCAAAAAGAAGAAAAAGAAGGGGCCAAAAGGGAATAACACCGCCAACGAAGGTGAGTGCTCTGGCGAAGCGCCACCAGCCACTGGACCAGCGAATCAAACACACGGCCAAGGCCATGGACACGTCCCATTTCCAGGTTCAGTTCCGATTCCCAGTCCAGCCAATCAGAGTCCTCCACGACATCACATCTACCAGCAATACCCACCCGATTACTACGCCCAACCCGTGTATTCTATGAGCTATAACACTGCGTATCCCAGCAGCAGCTATAGTGCAGCGTACTATGCCTCCCCACAAACGTATTCATACGCCTGTCTGCATCCAGGTTTTGGGGCAGAAATGGAGCCTTCATCGTCAGATTCGGAATCGTATACATCACAGCCGTCGGATTCGTTCGAGATTTTTAGCGATGAAAATCCGAATGGGTGCTCCGTCATGTGAGAGGTATTTTTGTAATTCTGAGTGCATGTTTATGTGAAACTAGTATTAAAAGGCATAGTGTAGTTTTAACTTAAGCTAGAGAAGTTGGAAAACTATTGCTTGGTTTGAACTATATAAAAAGTTGGGCATAATAAAGGAGGAATTGTTGATTTTGTTTAGTGACTGGTTAACTTGATTAACTTTCCGCTGTGTAGCTTACTATTTCTTTTAAAATTTAGCTTTATTGCTTTTCTCCGTTGACCTGACTTGAATTTGGTTATAGTTTGATCAAAAAGTCTTTGCTTGATTTTGAATAAGATGAAAAACGAAGTGTGATTATGTAAATATTTTTCATTACTCCTGTCTAGCTTTCTATCGTGTTATTCCGCGAGAACCACTTGCTTTATGGCGGTGTGTTTGTGGATGCAGCTTGCTTTTGACGTAATTTTCATCCGACACCTTTTCTTGTTACCTTCTTTAGATCTCTAGAAGGCTCTTCACGGCTTAATTTGATTCGCTTCGAGAAATTTATTCATGAAGCCAATTCGTCCCATATATAACCCCACGCATGTCATAAATTAATTAAGGGTGGAATGGAAATGAGTGGATATGATCGTGTCCTGTTGAAGAAAAGATTCGAGAACAAGAGCTAGCAATCGTTTGATTATTGGAATGGTTGAGTGACATATTCTATTTTCTAGAGAAATGGCATATTCTCTTTCTTCTCTACGATATGGGATCCATTTTATCTCCTGCTTTCAAGAATCCGATTCCTCTTATCCAATCTACCTTCTTATCCAAGCTAGTTTCACACATCCCTTCAATAAATCACTAGCTTCAACTTCTTGCGACTAAAAAAAACACATATAAGCTCTGAGTGGTGAATTTGGAATTTTGATATATTCTTAATATTAGATTAAGTTAAGACAGTTATAATTTTTTTTTTTTTTTGTCATATGTATTCTCTGTTAAAACCAATTTTGCTTAAAGAATTGGTCAGCCGTTATAATGAACACCTATTATAGTAAGGATTTGAATTTTAGTTTCCAAATGTTTTAAAAAAACTAGTCCCTTTTTACTAATTCATCTCCCCGTAACTGTGAGAGTTATCTTAAAACATAGTTAGCCAGTTAATTATACCAAATGTTGAAACATATACATAGTCCGAATGATATAACTTGGTTTCATTCATCAACTTAACTGCATAGACACTTGATTATTTCTAATGTGCATTTCAAAAATTAGAGGCACTCAATTCCTATTCTATAGATACATCCCATTAAACTTTTAATTATAATTTATGTAGTTTTGAACTTGTATTTTGGTACGTGGGTGGTAATTTCTTAATTATTATTATGCAATTTTGAGTTTAGGGTTTGAAATGATTTATACGAGTTTCATTGAGCTTTGTTGCTTGGAATCCCTACTGTTGTACTTCGCTTATGCTAACTGTTCTGTTCTTCCTAGTATACCTACCGCAAATGTCGACCATACGACGGCGAGACTGCCTAACTCTTCTGTTCTTCTTGCGGATTTTGGAATGCTATAGTGGTAAAATGTTAACAATCATAGTTGTTCGCTTAATTCACCGTTTTTGACCAACAACGAGTATCTGTATGGCTTGCTTTTGCTAATGATTTTTCTTTTTATACTAATGAACTTGTTGGCCGCTTAGGGATTTCTTACACTCTGCGTTCATGCTTGTATTTAACTCTGGATAGGTTGAATAGACAGCCATATAGCAGATGTCGTGGACTTCTGTGGCTTCTTTGATAAATTGATTTGAACTGATTCTGTTGTCGCACTCAATTCATCTGTTACTGATTGGGATCGAGTAAATGAAGTCTGATACACTTGGCTGTGGTGGTCATGCGCAATGTTCAATAATCGTATAAATTTAAAAGTCACTAGAAAGCTATGTCCTATATTCCTACTTCATCGCATCTTCGTGCACATGGAGCTTCAACTCTCAACTAATCTATCATGATGCATTTAGGTATTAGTAATGTACCCAGCATTGTTAGCAAGAAATCAATGAGAACAAACAAAATAGGATGTGTTACAAATCCAGTCTCGCGAGTAGAGAGTTGGAATAGAAATAGGATGCCTGTGCTGTGCTACAAACTCTACTTTGAATGCCGATATCTCCAATCTTTTTTTCTTTTTTTTTTTAAAGAATTCCAAATTTTGACTATCAAACAAAATGATCGTTAAATTATATATATATATATATATATCATCCATTCCTTCTTGCGATGAAAATCAATTCTTCTATTTACTTATTTTATTTCTTTGTCTCGATCTTTATAATTAATTAAAAATAAATAAATTTATAATTTTTTTTTTATGTATTTTGACAAATTCTTTCCTCTCATCCTCCTCCCTTTAAAAAGGGGAGATATTTTGTTATTTGATTTTATTGTCTTATTTCTTAATGTTTTTATTATAATTTAAAAAAATTATAAAACAATTACAATAAATAATTTTACTTATTTAAAATAGTCACAATAAGTGAAATAATAAATGAAATATAATAAATTTGATCTTGGGAGTTTGTTGCTAAAAAATGAGAAATTTGAAGGAGAATGTTAGTTTAATAAGTAAAACGATTAAATTATTTTCTTTTTCTTTTCTTTCAGATTTAATTGAAGGGTTATAAATTATAATAGTAGTTTTATTTTATTTCTTCTCATCTTTCTTTCGCTTTCTCCTAAGCATATTAAACAAAGGAAATGTTTTGAATTAAATAAACAGTCAAATGAGTTTATGATGAGATAAACTGAGACATAGAATAATATAGAGATAAAATTTTGTGTGGCAAATAAAAATTAAGACAAAAACGAGATAAAGAGAATCTAATCTCAATGTTGTTTTGATTTCATTCGAGTGTTTTCACTTCTTCTTTTTTTTCATAAATCCTAGTATATATTTTTTAAAAAAATAAATTAATTAAAATGACATAATTTTAGGTATTTAGCACCAAGATTGGGACGAAATAATATGTTCAAGATAAGATGGAAACAACACTTTATATTTAAACAATACAAATGGCAACTAAGACATCTTTTCAAAACTGGCAAAATAACCCATGCAGAAGGCCGAGCCATACTTGGCACAATGAAATGCTCTACACGTATCTTTTATGTTTTTCCTGTTTCGGTTTCCATTTTGGTCAAATATTAGATAATCCATGTCCAAACAGAGCCATACTCGGCAAAATAAATGCTGCGCACGTATCTTTTATGTTGTTTTCTCCTTTCGCTTCCCTTCTATTTATTTCCCACCTTGATCAAGTAATAAATGAACGACAGCGCTGCTGGAACCGGAATTTCGGTTTTCATTCGTATGTAATTTTTTTTAGTTGAGATACGTTGTTTTAATTTAAGATATATTCTAGTTAAAATATTGAGAATATAATTATATTAAAATTTAATAATTTGATTAAATTAAATTAAATTAAATTAGTTAATATTTAATATTAATCAAATTATATATATATAAAAACTTCTTTACACCATGCGTGAAAGCTATGTATGAGTACTTTTTTTTAATAATAAGGTCTAATGAATAGGTATTTAGGACAGCCAGTTGTTAAGTACCAAAATATTCATACTCTTTTGTCAATTTGCTACCAACCTGTTTATAATGAATGATGATGATGTTTCTGAGTCAATTTTCATTTGGGCATCATCATAAATTATGTAGCTATAAATTTTCTATTAAATATAATTTTTTGATATGCTTAAAATATTGTCTTCTAGTGTGCAACGAATCCGTGAATAATTCAAAATCCAATGATTTATATTTCTTTCTATATTTACTAAAACAAATTATTCATATTTCATTGCACACCAAAAAGAAAAAATCAAAGAATTAAAAGAAAAAAAATGAAATTTTTTCCCTATTTTTCATTTTTCGTCATATGGTTAATTTCCCGTAGATATTTACTCTTTTTTTTTTGACAACTGTAGCTGTAAGTATTACAGTACAAATTATTATATTATTTTACCCAGTACATTGAATGAAATTCATCCTCAAGTGGCACCTTTGTAAATAACAAGTACTCTAGTCCCTTTTAAACTAGGGACTGGCTCTTTGCTCTCGTCATTTATTTGCCGAGTTCATTTTGGATTGTAAAAGCACGTAAGCAAGAGACGCAAGAACATAAACAGAGGAAGAGCCACGGGTTCCCCAAGTAAGAAAAACGCAGAGAGAGCCTTCTTTTGAAAACGATGGCTAACTCGTTTTCCATGGTTTTCCTGGTGATTTGTGCTACTATGTTGGTGATGAGTTCACCATCGATGGTCAACGCAGGAGGGAACCATCACCTAGGCTGGTTGACCACCAAATCTGGCTGCAAGGCCTCCATCTCCGAGTGCCTCGGAGCTGATGAGTTTGATTTGGATTCGGAGATCAATCGCCGCATCTTAGCGACCACCAAGTATATCAGCTACGGTGCGTTGCAGAAGAATACCGTCCCCTGCTCTCGTCGCGGCGCGTCCTACTACAACTGCCGACCTGGAGCTCAGGCCAACCCTTACACTCGTGGCTGCAGTGCCATTACAAGGTGCAGGAGCTGAAATTTCTTCATTTTATTTTATTTTTTGTTATAATCGGAAGGAGAAGACATTGTTGCTGAAACTGTGTTTTATTTGGAATTACGATGGAAGTCCCGCTAAAATAAATAATCCTATTGTTTTTCTTTTATATTTCCTCTTGAATTTTATACGATTTTGCAACCCTGTCCGTCTATTGGTGATGGGTACTTCTCTTTTGGGTTTTGGACCATTATGATTTT
The DNA here is from genome assembly GCA_022379115.2 of Bauhinia variegata. Taxonomy (NCBI): domain Eukaryota; kingdom Viridiplantae; phylum Streptophyta; class Magnoliopsida; order Fabales; family Fabaceae; genus Bauhinia; species Bauhinia variegata. Next base: position 26,503,705 of record CM039429.1, on the reverse strand, counting down.
TAGGGGTTTCTGAATATTTTTAGCATCTATGCTCATTCCGTCATTCCATTGCATGAAACGAGGTCTTGTGTTTGGCGGATTGAAAATTCAATTGGTTTTCTGTAATTTTCTCAATGTTTTCTTTGCTCAAAATGCTGGGCTAAAGTAACTAGCTTTGCTTTACATCATTGGCTAAAGCATAACAAAGGTATTATCGGTTTGTGTTATTTTATTATTATTTTTTTTGCAATTGGGGAATTTCTTTTCTATTTCAAATTTGAATCCGTGCATTCGTTCTTCTTTACAGAACAAAAGCGGGGAAAGACCAAAGAGAAGTAATATAAATAATAAATAATAATGACAAAAGTCTTGTTGCCGGCTGGTGTTAATGATGTGTTGTATAATTAATTGCCCACCGTAGTATTATTGTAGGTTGTTGATTATGGGTTCCATCCATTACATTCTAAGGTGCTAAGTGTATCTTAATCTCGCACCAAACTAAACCCACTGGTCCACTGCCAAACCAGATTTACAGAGAAGGGCTCTGCCAACTATCTTGGTGACTTTATTAAAAAAAAAAATCCTAAGCAATGCCCTGTAATCGTTTGAGCGAATGGGCTTTTAGTTGTCAAAATATCGTATGCTCATTTGGTATTAGGAGGGTGATCATTTATTCGTACAGAGGAGGTAATGCTGCTCCTATCTCAATTAGGTGAATATAAGTGGTACTTACATACTAATTTTTTTTTTATGTGACTTACATGAGAATTTTAGTTGTTGTATGATATTAAATAATTTTCACCAAAATATTGACTTCGCCAAACAATATAAGGTCAAGGCTGCCCCTAGCATAACTCTCATCATTGTTTTTTTGCAATGCCATACAATTCAGTTGCTGGCTTTGATGTTTGAAAGGCTTGGGTAGAGGTACAGCGGGAAATGCTTCCCATGTAGGAGTTAAGGACTAATGCAAATGAAAATTCTCAGTTCTATTAGTGTTTTTTTTTTTGTGGGTTCTCTCACTTCTGGTTGATGATAATGGCATCCAGAAGAAACCTTCAAGGGGATTAATTTTTGCACCACCTTTTCCTTACTGGAAAATATAGTACGGGAAGTGTAAAGGGGTGAGGATACTAATTTCAGGTGGTGCAAAAATTATTTAATCAGGAGATCCTGTTTGCGGATTTGATCATTGAGAAAAATAGGCCCAAGCCCAAATCTACTGTAAATTTCTTAACTATTTTGGTCCCAGTCTTACTCGGGGAGGCGAGCTCGATTGGCAGTAACTTGGGCGTTAAGTACACAACGCCAACGCCTTAACGTTGACGGGTTGTTTATTAAAGTACGGCTAGACGCGTTTCCTCGCTTTCTCACTCGAGCCGTCAGTTCCCCCCGAATCCGCTATTCGTGCCGACTCTTGGAAACTTCTTTTGTTGTTTCTAATTACTCCTCGTATAAAACCCACCCTTTCCTCCTTTCTGCGTTCAACAGATTTCTACTGCGCCTTCAATTCTCTTCTCTGATAATTGAATAATTCCTCTCTGAATCATATCAATTTTCTGATCATGGCCGAAGGAAATCCTCAAGTGCCGCAAGAACTGGTATGAGCGATTCTCAATTTTCTATGCCATGTTTCTTACAGATTTCAGTTCAATCATTTTGTGTCTCGTCTGATCGAATTTAGGGTTTCAGTTTCCCGTCGGTTCATCGTATGTTTTCTAGTAGATATTTTTATTCGCAAAATAGCGTTTGATTAAATAGCTATTTGCCAATTAGGATTTGCGTGAAAAGTTCCATTCAGTAGCTTGTTTTGTGGTTTCATTCAAAATGAATCGAAGATTGACTAATAAATGGCTATTGCTTTATGTTTGTTGCATTTGTGGATCCAAAGGCTGGCAATGAAGAGCAACAACATCTCAAGTACCTGGAATTCGTGCAAGTGGCCACTATTGAAGCCCTGGTTCGATTCTCCATCCTCTATGCTTATGCCAAGGAACGTTCTGGCCCTCTGAAGCCAGGGGTTGAGACCGTAGAGGGGGCGGTCAAAAGCGTCGTTGCGCCTGTGTACAATAAGTTTCACGACACCCCAGCTGAGATGCTCCGATACGTTGATCGCAAGGTTAGTAGTTAAATTCAATTCATTGTGAGATTTATTCGAATAGATTTGTTGCATTCGATCTCCAGGATTTATGAAGATTTAGTGCAGGTGGATGAATCTGTGACCGAGCTGGACAAGCACGTGCCTTCCAACGTTAAGAAGGTGTCGGCGCAAGGCCTCAGAGCCGTTCAGATGGCTCCAGCGGCGGCTCGAACGGTGGTTTCCGATGTTAGGCGAGCTGGCGTGGTGGATACTGCCTCGGGACTCGCTAAGTCTGTGTACTCAAAGTGCGAGCCCACCGCCAAGGTGCTGTACGCTAAGTACGAACCGAAGGCCGAGCAGTGTGCAGTGTCGACGTGGCGGAGGCTGAACAAGTTGCCACTGTTCCCTCATGTGGCAAATGCTGTTCTACCAAAGGCAGCGTATTGTACAGAGAAGTACAACGAGACCGTTCGTTCAACTTCTGAGAAGGGATACAGAGTTTCAGCTTACCTCCCACTGGTGCCTACGGAGAAGATAGCCAAGATATTTGCTGGAGACGAGGCTCAGCTACCTAATTCTGGACCAACTCAAACTGGGATTGCAGCTCACTGATTGTTAGTTTTTTTATTTTGGTACACCGTTTTAAGTAACTCTTGCACAGTTTTTTCTTTGTTTGGTCAATTGGGTTCGTTTTGATTGTGTAATTGTTTCTGTTAGTGCAATATGGCAGTGGCATGGTTGTCACTGTAGATATGTGTTGTAACTTATCTTTTTGGGCCTGTTTCCTTCATATACATTGAAGTATCAAGTATACGTTTATTTTGCAAATTTACGGTATTGTCTAATTGACGCACTATAACTGGTCTGGTTGGGGAACAACCAATAAAATTTGAAGATTAGCTTGGTCCTCCCCTGTGCAAAATCGGGGAGAAAAAAGAAGTGGTCTGGTTAGATTAAATAAAGATGCGCGAGGTGACGAGGCGATGGCTTTGTGGGCCGATTGTCTACATGTGTTAAGCAGAATGTGTGCGTCGGCTTCAAGTTGGTGAATAGTAGGACATTGGCAAACAAGTTTTATTTTGGTAGCAACAATGAGGAAATAAACAACAAAAGAAAAGAAAACAGGAGCTAAAGCCCTTAACTACTGCACTCCACCGGAAAATGCTCCATGTTGACGCACTGAAATAATTTTCTAAATTCCAAGATATTATTTTTTTTAACCCATGGGTATTCTCAGGGGAATTAATTTCATTTAAAAATAAGTAAGTACAATTATTTTTATCAGTGTATTTTTTTTAGAACTTTTAAAATTAATTTGACAAAACTAACTAAGTTAGCTGAAAGCTAACTATATAACTAATTAATTTTGTTTAACAAAATTATGCATTGAAATGGATTAAATGATTAAAAAGATAAATATATAGTATTCAAATTAAATATAATTTATTTTACTTATTGATTAGGTAATTTAATTTTTTATTATTTATTTTATTATTATTTAATTAAATAATTATATATCTATATTTATTATTAACATATTAATTAAATAATAAAAACTAAAATTTGTGAGAGAGGAAGAAAATAAAGAGAGAAGAGAAAAAGGAAGAAGAAAAGAAATGAACCACCGCGTAAAAAAGGGAGAAATTGAGTTAATTATGATAAACTATGTAAAAATAAAATTCATAATTTTTTTAAAATTTAAAGATGAAAAAAAAATTATTAATAACTAACTTTTAAAATGAAATATTACTTAAAATAATATTTTTAAAAAATAACTTTCAAATAATATAATTTTTTTATTTATTAAATAACTTCATTAACTTATTAATTAAATAAATAGAACATAATCTGTCAACTAAACTAATAGCTCGTTTTGTCAATCACATGGTTCATATTGCATAGACTTTGGACAACTGAAATTTATTTATCAAAGTCTATCGTCATTAAACTGTACTTGAAAATTGTACTTTAAAAATATCTTTTGTTGGAAAATTTCTTTAATCAATGGTTATTCAACTAATTCAAGAATAAATGAATGAATTTACTTGTTTTTGATTAATTGAAAATTCCCAGTTTGTCATTATCTCCAATCAGTTGGAATTTTCAGTACACTACAATTGGGGTTCACTTATTTTTCAGGGCATGTGTGCCACTCACAAGCCACAACAATTGCAGTCGGGTCAACACACAATCCGACCCATAACTCGATCCACTCTCATCTGGATGTGAAATTAAATAACGTTGTTCCATTTTTATTTTTTTTTTCAATAAAATTAACTTGGTGCACTCATCTGCTCCTTCTTCACGTTCAACCCAGTTCGCCCGGAATTAGCAGGAGCCAGTTAGCCAGAAAAGATGGCTACATATTTGCGGGTACCGATGGCCACCTCGATGCCGACTTCATCTTCTACCTCCGCAAGTTCGAAAAGGAGAAATATTAGAACCTTTTGCTCTGTTAACAGCAGATGCAAAGCGAAAATTCCCATGCCGCCTATTAACCCTAAAGACTCCTTTCTTTCAAAGCTTGCCTCGGTAGCTACCTCTTCTCCAGAAACGTTACTTAACCGCCCCGTGAACTCTGATACTCCTCCTTTTTTGGACATATTCGATTCCCCGAAGCTGATGGCTAGTCCCGCCCAAGTAATATATTTTTCGATTTAGCATAGACCCGCCATTTTTCGTTATTATTATCTGGTTGATATTAAATTTTCCAAGTTTTCCTTGTCAAACATGGTTCTGTTTTTTTTTTTTTACCTTATTCTAACATTATCTGAAGAGGATACAGGGTAGATGGGAAAATTATCATTATCAATATATATACAGACATATTGTTCTGTGTCCTACTCTTTTGCGAATATTCTTCTGTTTTCTGCTAGTCATGCTTATTTGTTAGAGTAACAGAATTTTCTGCTTGAATTAGGTGGAAAGATCTGTTTCATACAATGAACACCGGCCCAGAAGGCCTCCACCTGACCTGCCTTCACTGCTTCTCCATGGACGAATTGTTTATATTGGCATGCCTGTAAGTGCTTAATCATTTTTCCATATTCTTTCTGTTTCTCATCTGCTATGGCCTGTTCTTTTAAGAAATAGCCCCAAAATATTTTTTATCTGAAATTACATTACCATCCGAGTCCGTATCTCAAATCCTTGATTTCCAGAGAACACAAATTTTCTTGATGACCGACCGATAATTATTTGAGTGAAAATTTAGAAATTCCTTCCTTTGGACATTGACAAGTTGGACAACGTATTGGTATTTTTTATTAAGCTAATCAACTTCTACAAAAGCAAATGATCTCTGACATCAGGATCAGTGCTTTATGGTTCATGGATAGGGAGTTTTCAATTGCAAATGTAATCAAATTCTGCTGTAGTATTTTTGACCCTCCTAGGTTGGTGAAGGAGGAATTGAGAAGATATAATATTTGGCTTTTATTTTAAATTGACATCATAAAAATTCTTTAGTCTCATGCCACCTTCTTTCACTTCCCGGGTTTGCTTAATGTTACTGTTTAATTGGCTTTTTGATGTATAGTTTGATTGACAAGTATTAAGTGACAACTTCAATGTGTTTATCTATAATACATTTGGAGTCTGGATCTTCGTATCGACTCTAATGCAGCAAGTATTATTTTTCATAATTTCAGCTATTGCAGTTTCTATATTGTTGCGTTTCTATGCCGATTCTTCTGTTTATGACCGTATTACTTTTGCTATGCCAATCTGTACAACCTGACAACCTGTTGTGATTATTTATACTTCTCAGTTGGTGCCAGCTGTCACAGAGCTTGTTATTGCAGAGTTGATGTACCTGCAGTGGATGGATCCTAAAGAACCGATATTCATTTATATCAATTCCACCGGGACTACCCGTGATGATGGTGAAACGGTAAGCTTTGCTTTGCCTTCCAGATTGCCATTTATATGAAATGTTTATACGGACATGACGTGTTTACATATTTATAACTAAAGATATGCAATTTGCTTCTCCCACTTCCTCTTTCATTGATTTTGGATGTTTTTATTCAGGTTGCGATGGAGACAGAAGGTTTTGCCATTTATGATGCAATGATGCAGTTAAAAAACGAGGTTTGTTTCTTTCATTAAGGATAAACTAATTACATATATGTATATCTGTTTCTCTCTTTTTCTTGTTACTGTTTTGATTGACGATGCTAGCAGTTATGGTACATGAATTTGGACTATATTAAGTATATAAAAGTGAAAAAGGATGCTATTCTGGTGATTGTAACATAATGGCAGTGACTGGTGGCAAGTTGTGTGCTAGTGTTGGTGTAATGGTAGTCGATGGTGCTTATATTTGAATTCATTTTTTTGACATATCACAATTTTAAGGTTTTTATTTTTTATACATACCCTCGTATATTCAGTTATAGATTAACCTGTGGGACTTTGATTCAATCAAGGGTGATAAACGATAGGTTAATTACTTTACTTGCTTTGTAATAATTATGTGCAGTCTTTAACTTCACAGAAAGGGGGCCTTTATTGTCTTTGATAAGTAAATATATCATTTCTCTTTCGTCCTATGCAGATACACACAGTCGCTGTTGGAGCTGCCACAGGTCATGCCTGTCTGATACTTGCTGCGGGGACAAAGGGTAAACGATTTATGATGCCACATGCTAAAGGTAATGTATGGATCAATGGATCATGAGGTTAAGTTCATCAAATTGCATGTTTTGGTCTTTTAATGGTAAACAAATGTGACGTGATAATGTTCCATTAATTTCTCTGTTCAGCCATGATACAACAACCTCGTGTCCCATCATCTGGATTGATGCCTGCCAGTGATGTTATTATTCGTGCAGAAGAGGTTAGTTGAAGTTGTTCTTTTACACATAGCATTTAAATATTTAGAATGGCAATCTTAGCTGGTGTTTTCTTTTTATGTGTTATTGTTTTGTCGTAATTCCCAATTTTAAATCTATGATTTCTGATCCCATATTGCTATGTGATTGAACTTCCTCTTTGTGACTGGACAGTGATGAAAACACTTTGTTTATGTTGAAGATTTGACAATTAGGACTTGACGATCTCATACTTTCTTTAACTCATATATTTCAGATATAAACTTTAAATGGTTTGATTACTAACATAGCTTTCCTCAAAACACTTGAGAGCATTTTTTTCTTTCTCCTGTTTTTTCCATACCCTTCTTTAATCAGCTGAAAGCTGATGTGAGCCATTTTTTTTTTTCCTTCCTCTACTCATCTCTTGATATTCTTCTATTTTAAGCTGTTTCCCCTAAATCACAGACTTGTATTTGTTTGGTTGAGACCTTTGTTTCTGCTCAATATTTTTCAGGTATTAACAAACAGGGACACTCTCGTAAAGCTATTGGCCAAACATACCGAAAATGTAAGTATCAAGCATTGGTACTTGAATGTCTTATTTATTATTCTTGAAAGATGAGGCAAAACCTAACAGATCATTGAATTAATTATTTTTCTAATTACCAGCCAGTGGAGACAGTTGCTACTGTAATGAGGAGACCATTTTATATGGATTCTATAAAGGCCAAGGAATTTGGGGTTATTGACAAAGTAAGCAATTACATACATAGTATCAGTTTGTTGTTTTCTTCGCTATTATGCCCTTCAATGGGCATGGGGTTGACCGAACTAATCTGGGCATGCTATTCCAGATTCTTTGGCGTGGTCAGGAGAAGGTGATGGCAGATGTTGCTGCTCCTGAGGATTGGGACAAGACTGCTGGCATTAAAGTTGTAGATGGATTTTAGTTTCTTTCTTGGTATATGCATCTTGTCACTGTAAGTGAATTTTCCTCCGCTGTTTTTATTGCAAAACATAAAACAATTAGTTGATTTTGCAATTGTGCCGATTTTGTTTTGCTTTTGGAGAGTAAGAAGCAAAAGAAGTAATGTTTCCCTAGGAATCCATTTATCCACGTACAGGAGGTAGTAGCAGCATATGATATTTGTACTTTATTCAGTTTAGGCTTTTCTCCATAACTCATTTCATTTTTCTTTGAAGCACTAATTCTAGAATTTTCTCTTTTATAAATATAAGGAGAAGAGATTAAGAATGTTCTTGCTAGGAGTTTTTTTGTCCCCGACACTCTAGGCAAACGCTGCACGAAGTTGCCTTTTCTTGGAAAAAACAGGGATGGAGGATGGACTGGGCTGAGTCTGAGGCCCAGTCAGTCTCAGTTTAATGAGATGAATGGTTTTTCAATAATTTATTAACACGGCGGGATTATTACTCTAGTCTTGGTGGTTAGGAGAATAGTTGTTGATATATAATGCCATGCTAGTGCAAGGAGGAGAAAGAAAAGGATGAGGAAGAAAAAGTGTTAATTGCCATGGCCCATGATGAATAATGATAGAAGTAACATGCGGTTCACTGTTAGTGTTAGGTGCCTCAGGTTAATGCTTTCTGGTAAACGTTTACATGGATCAGAGCCATAATAATATCTCCATGCTCTGTTGTTCTAAGTGAATTAATAACTTGTTTGTACGTTTTAAGTGTAGTATCTGATTAGAATTTTATGTTACAGACTCACAGCCCCTGTTACATTGTGTGGCACTTGATATTGGAACTTGATACGCAGAGGTATGCCTGCTAGTGCTATGCTAGCTAATCATGTAATTTGCCTTTGATAGGGGTAGTTAGCCAGCCGTGAGATGAAATATTTACAAACAAACACTGACAATCAAATATTTTGTGTTATTCTAAATCTAGCTGAATCTTGTCAGGAACATGCAACTTTTTCACCTTGGTTTCCATGGACGCCCTTACTCATTAAATTATAAAAATAGAAAGCAAATCATATGCATTATTTTGCTTCTGAGATATCGGACTTGTACGCCTGCATTTCCTTATTTTCTTTTTGAATTATCGAACCCGCCCAGCTTGATTTAGCCCTATGCTTGGCCGTATAGCCCTATGCCAGGGAAGAAGTTTTGATATTTTTTGCGGAGTAAATAAAACAAAATTTGGAGAGACAAAAAGTAAACATCAGAATGCGCCTAGTTTCCAAGGTGGGTGTATTTCTATTCAGAACCAAATTTCTGTTTTACTGATATTATGTATGTTATTGATTTTAATTAATTAATAGGTTTTTATCAATGAAAAGCAGTAATACATTTAGTAGTTTGTCAGTATAGAGGAGGATTAGTAGCAATCTCTTAAAGCCTGTTTGGTGTTTTGTTTTATTTTGAAGATGCAGTGAACATGGAAACTGGGTTCGTAAACATGTTTAGTTAATATAGTGTTTTAAGGAATAACAGGTGGACCAATAAAAAAAAAAAAGGTGGCTATAGTAATAATGGACTTGATTAATTTTTAGGAGGTGAAGTGTTCAAATCCAACAATTTAATAAAATATGTTGGAGATGATTATTGGATAAAAATTAAATATGAAACATGAAAATGAACAAAAGATAAGAATCATGCTTCAAAAAAAATAAAAATAAAAATTTCCTCTCACTTTTTGCAATCATCCACATCGTTGCCGCCGTGCCTTTTGATATAGCAAATAAACATTTACAATAAATCCAAAAATCATCTAAATCATAATCACCATCTCACTAATGGATAATTAATTTTATATAATATAACTACTATATCATATTGGATCCATATCTTATTAGAAGGATTCTTTTATGAATAATACTATAAACTCCTACTACTTCCTCTTAATTTATAAAGTAAGTATTAAATAAAAAGTAAATGTATATATTGTCTTCAAAAATAAAATGCTTTCAATTTTTTTTTTTTATATTTAGTAAGGAAGAAAATTTATAGAAAATGTTATAGGAGGATTTAGAATTATTCTTCTTTTATCCAAGTACTATATAAGATACACATCATTAAATATTTCAGCCAACATTTAAATCCTTTGAAAAATTAACTCTATTAATTATAGATAATTAAGACTTTTCTCTCTCTTAAAAATTCCTCTCACTTTTCACTAATTTCTTAGAGTGTCCTCAAACTACTATATACTAATAAGTGCTCCCAAACATTGTATAGACACAAACTAAAAAATAAATAAAACAAGTGTTATTTAAAAAATTAGAAAATGTGACTCAATGTAAATAAATACAGTATTAGTGAAGTTTTGACCAACGTTGTAATACATATTTAGAAGTTCACAATGTAAACTTTGAATCTTAAAATTTAATTTATAAAATTATAAAATTTGAACCTTAAAGCCCTATAACAAAACTTTATAAATTTTGTTTGAGTCATGCGTAATTTTTGGGATTAAGTTATAAAGCCAAATGACAGGGATTAATTATACAATAATTTGAGGACAATGTGGGGAGTGAGAAAAAAATAAACATCAGAAAGAGATTCATTATTTATAATTAATGAGGTTGATTTTTGTAAAATTTTAACGATCGATGGATATTTCATGATGTTTATCCTATGCAAATACACTTGGTGCATAAAATAGCAAAATTGACATTATTAATGGATAATTATTTGTAAATAATTCATTCTTATACACTAACTAATTTGGTCAAAATCACAATAGTCTCTTTCAACCGATATAGGTGTTGCTTGGTGATATTAGGTTATTTCCAATTATAAAATTGTATAATTATTGTTAAGTTGTTTATGTTTGTTTTAACTAATTTTTAATAGTCTTATAACATCACATTATTTTGTATTATTTTATGTAATTTTTATAATTTTTTACTTAAATGGTATAATTTTATAAATTTTTTTAAATAAATCCTATACCTTATCTTACATTATTGTAAAAATGAATTGTAACATAATAAATTAATTATAATTAAAAATTATAACCAAGAAACTTTTTTAAGTTACTCATAAGATAAATCCTTATGTAGATATAGATCTTTATGAATTATATTTCAATGATTGTAATTATTTTTTTTAAATTGCTTTATAGGCTTGGCAACTCTAAATTCAAACGTGTAACTTTAGTATTGTTTAATCGTATCTAATAAAAAAAAAATCATTTAACCGTAAATAAAAATATTACACCTCACTCCTTCTATAAAAAAAAAAATATCTTTGCTTGTGGGTCCTCAAGTCGTAAGTGATTGATTAGTCTCCAGTGCCATGTAAAATTGTGGGCCATCCCTATCCAATAGCTGGTGGTTTCTTTTCATACCACCAATTTCTCCGTTCCTACGCACCCTTCTTTTTGTTTGACTTAAAATTACCAAAATATCCCTGGCACCTGCACTCAAGACTCTGCCTCCTATCTGCCCCAGTAGCAGGAATTGCACAGGCATCAAAACAGAGATGTTCAAGTTGATAAGTCGATAATCCATAAAAAAAAGAAGTGATCGATCATCATTGTAGACAAATTAACAGAAGGTTTTGTGTTGTTTCGTTGATTTGATTTGATTCCATACCAGTGGGATTTCCAGTCGGGTATATAGAGCTGGTCTTTCCAAAGCTTTTTCTTTACATCCTTCCCATATTGGTTTTCTTCAGAAAACTGATATCCATCATGTTACGCCATGTGGGTCTCCACGACTTCTTTGAACCAGATATTGTGTGACCGGAGCACTTGAACCAGGTGCCTGAATTCCAATCCTTTTCTGCAATGCTGATCTAAGAAATCTTGCCGATGATCAAGTTCTCAGAAATCAGAAACCTCATAAACTGTCCACACATCTTGCATCGGAGCTGCCTCAATCGTTGGATGGGGTATGACCAGAGAATGCGTCCGAGAAAAGAAAGGAATCGGGTGGGATACTATCTACGACGGTATTATTATTTAAGGGATGTTTTGGTAAGTTTGATATCATAAAAAAGAAATAGTGGGTACTAATCAAGAAATTATTGGTATGAAAAGAAATGGCCCCAATAGCTTAATGCAAGCTTACATCGCGGGTCCGAGCCGGTAGACTAATCCAAGAGCCCAAAATGCCCTAAAACGTGCACGCAGCGCACTGTTGTCCTGGTTGGTTAGACCGACATACATACAATTCTCAATCCACTTAGTTCAACAAGTCACCGCAACCCCTCCGTTCTCGTATTTCGCGCAGCCCGCTTTCGCTCGCTCTACACTCGCGTTCGCCTTGCCTGTTGTACTTGTGCAACGTTCTACGTTCAGATTTCTCTCTCTCCCTTTTCTCTCCCCCTCTGCCACTGCATCGATGCCGCGAATTGATCGTGGAGATCTTTGGAAGAACAAGGCTCGGTCTTTGCAGCTCCAGCTCAGGGACCGCTTTAGAGTCGCCGTCGATCGCCACTGGCGCCGTCCTCAGGTTTTCATTCCTGATGGTTACTTCTCCTCCACTATTCAACGCTGGATTAGGCGATTTCATGATTTTCGTCAGGAGTCCTTGCCTTCTTCTGCCTCTTTCTATCGTAAAAGAGGTGATCGCTTAGTTTTATCGCTCCTATCTTTTGATCAGATCAATATGGACAGAATGCTGATGATTAGGCGTTATTCTGTGCGTTTTTACGACAAATTAGCTCATTATTTCTAAAAATTGATGTTACTTTATATTTGCTATGTGACATTTCTTTGATTCGATTACATTAAGTTTGTGTGCTGCAAAATGCATGCACTGCTTTACTTGCCTGGCTTGACTTCTCATTTCCATTGTTTTGATAATAAGCGTGATGGCTTGACTTCTCATTTCCATTGTTTTGTTTTGATAATTCGGTTCTACGACTCTAGCTTAAAGGGTTCTTGGGGGATTGACTATTCATACCTTTCAAGTCTCTTTATCTTTATGTTGTATTCAGAATCTTTTACGAGGCATTGCTTAGATTTTTCACTACTTGAATTTTTATTTACAGTGAGCAAGGACTTCAATGGTGACGAAGATTCGGTCATGCTCCGCATGCTGCAAGCTGTTGCTGTTCCTGTTCTGGGAAATGTATGTCATGTGTTCATGAATGGGTTGAACCGTGTCCAGGTATGTGAACATCCGTGTCATTGAGTAAATCGTCCATTCTTGTTTCCATCCTTTTTGTAAGCTATCTCCATTTCCCCTTCTGAGATTTGATAGTTGCTGTATGGTAGAACAGGTATATGGTTTAGAAAAATTACATGATGAATTGCTGCATAGACCGAAAGGCAAGCCTCTTCTTACGGTATGGACTCTTTAAATTATTAGTTTTATACGGCATAGGTTGATTGGTTTCCAAAATTTTTACCTTGTCAGATTATCTTTCATTTTGATCCCGTTGCATTCTGGTGGTGGCCACATTGTGTTGATGTCATCTTCCTCTTCTGATTTTCCCTTTTCAGGTCAGCAATCATGTTGCTTCTGTTGATGATCCGTTTGTTATTGCTTCTCTGCTTCCTCCTAATGTACTTCTGGATGCTAAGAACCTGAGATGGACACTTTGTGCAACTGATCGGTGTTTCAAAAACCCTGTAACTTCTGCATTCTTTCGATCTGTGAAAGTCTTGCCAGTTTCTCGTGGTGATGGAATTTACCAGGAGGTAAGAAGCTTTCCGAAAATGACTGCCCTTAACCATATTTATTGATATTTGGTGAACAATATGGGCATCTTAGTTCAGTTTTCTATTTTAATTGGTGCCTTCCGGTACAATTTGCAATCTTCCGTGAAAATTTCAGAGTTTATTCTCCCCTATTCTCTCCCCACCCCGGCCCTCCCCCTCAAACAGAAAAGTTGAAAGTATTTATTTATTTTGTTTTAAGTATATTTTTGTTTTAGACATGTGATTTAAGGGTATATTTATTAGGTTTGGAGGTGATGGAAAGTAACCATAACAAAGATAGCCTAGAAGTATTTCTGAAATAACTTTTTTTTTTTTTTTTTTAATTAATGATGATTACAACTTGATCTACTTCCTCCCGACTTCTGTAGGGAATGGATATGGCCATTTCGAAATTGAATTGTGGCGGTTGGGTCCACATCTTCCCTGAAGGTAGTCGTTCTCGAGATGGTGGAAAAACTATGGGGTCTTCTAAGAGAGGAGTGGGAAGGTACCAATTAGCTATAATATTTTGGATTTTAATACTAGCTGGATTTTTGCTCGTGCCATTGATGAAAGCCACTTTCTCACAATTGCAAAGATAAGTGAAAATGTTTCACTAGCTTGTGCTGTGTGGATTATTTATTCCTATAATGATTTTTAATTTTTGAACGATGACGGAGTATTGAAAATTTTGCAATGCTGGTACTTATGATTTTTCCTTTCAATGGTTGATCATTAAAATTTCAATACATGATTATTGGAAGGATGGAAATCATTAATACATGCATCATCTAATTGTACGTGTTATCTAAAAAATGGTTCAGTCAATAGATTTATGCATGCATATATATGTAAGTAAAAAAATGATTATACATATGCTGTGAATTAAGACTTGTTATTTCAATTCAAATATATAGTTTTGCAACCATAATGATTATTTCAAAATGATTTCAATTGCCAAGCCTATGCTTTTGCTTACATCCTTTCACAACCTTTAGTGGCCTTGATCCAGTTGTTCCTTTGACAGAAAATATGTGCTTATATTCTAGTTGTTGATATCAGAATTTGATCTTTGTGCTTAGCTTTTTAAACTTCTACTATCCCAGAATTTTAGCAAAATATGTTTGGTGATATTTATTTTGTCCACCAGATTGGTGCTAGATGCAGATCATATGCCCATTGTTGTCCCGTTTGTACATACAGGGATGCAAGATATTATGCCAATAGGTGCCAACGTTCCCAGAATTGGCAAGACAGTACGTATTCTCTATCCTTCCAATTACATGCGGTGAATTAATAATATTAACTTGCTTTAGATATTCTCAGCACCTTGGAAGGTTCAGATCCAGCATTGGTGGTGCTAGTTTTAGTGTAATAGTTGTACTCAATCTGTTGACATTATGTCTCTTTTCCCTTCTTTCCGACGAAGACATTTCAATTACAGAATCCCCCGTTTTTCTGTAACGTGATGGTCTTCTTATCATTAACTGAGATCTCATTGTTTTTCCAGTGTAAATGCCTTAACTCTGATTTATTGCTATGTGCTTGGATTATATAGGTTACAGTTATCATAGGTAATCCAATCAGCTTTGATGATTTAAACAACATGGAAAAAACTAAGGATGTGCCAAGGAGAAGGCTATATGATGCTGTAGCCTCAAGAATTGATCACCGATTGCGTGAACTGAAAGTTCAGGTTGAGAATCTGGCAATTGAACAAGAAATGCATTTGCGAAATCGCTCTACACAGAGCATGGAAAGAGCTTACGGAATTTTGCATCAGGTTGATTGGGAATTGCTTGGACTTGAGGGCTTCATGTCTGTAGAGAACGATTCCGGAGAGAAACAAGAAGCACTTGTTGTCCCTAACACAAAAGCTTCTCAACCTCAGGAATCTCATAGTGACCAGAATTTGAAGATGGGTTTCTCATACAGGGTGCGTGGCTATATGGATAGAATGGAGCTAATGACTTTCGCTGCGAGAGGCTTGTTTGTAAATGGTGAATCCAAGAGTTCTGCTGGCTTTAGAGAGATGGGCCCTTTGAGGGCGTGGAAACAATTTTTGGACGCAAATCTGTTACGGCAGTGGAATTACTGCTGAAAATATAGTTCTAACTAGGGTGTAGTCTGATTTCTTGTCTTTGATGAAATTAATAAAATTTTGGTTAGATTTACCGATCAAGTCCAGGAAATTGGGACTAATGTAACTCAAACTGCTAGTTTCCAGTTTTTTGTCTTTTTATTTACTAGTGAAATATATAATGGCTCTATTTGAGTTTGGGTTAATTCTAAGGATGTCGCCCAAAATTAACATTAACATTTAATTTAAAATGCTAGTACTTATGTCATTGGTTAAAACTATGATACAAATGAGAAATTGATTTAATATAATATAAAATGGAATGATAAGAGGAGATTACCAATTACTAATCACTAATCGTAACTAAAATGATAAGAGATAATATACGGAAAGGTTAAAAAATGAATTAAGTGCTTCGTAACATTATAAGCGACAACCTTATCAACGTTGATCAATAATGGTCAAGTCATTTCTAATTATCTGTCGAGTGTGTTTTTTTTTTTTTTTTTTTTTTGGGTTACAGTCCGTTGAGTGTTTTTTATATCGATTGGAAAGCACTTGAAACTTATTTTAGACGATACCACTTTATTGATCAAAGATCAAATATCCACACCGAGGGCAACGGGGAGAACTTTCACACTTCACGCAGTGGTATTAGATTAGACAATGGAATATATTATATTATTAAATCTAGTAATTTATATTATTACTGTTATTATCAACTGGGGTCCATATCAACAACTGTACAGATCTTGTCGGTTCCTTTCCTGGACCCCACTTAGTGGACGGTCCCTCTTTTCAAGCAACCTTCCCAACACAGCGGAGATCTTCGCTGCTGGCTTCTCCCCGTTTCTCGCCCCACTGAACTTGCATTTCGAAAATTTATTCATACGGAAAGACGCATACAGAGATATGGCAGAAGAAGAAGAAGAAGAAGTTGAGCTTAGTGATGAGGAGAAGATAGAGACTGTCAAATGGTTCCTTCTTAACTCTCCCCCTGGAGAAATCAAATACGTCTCCAAAGGTTCTAGGTTTTGCCCATACTTCTTGTTTTCAATTTTGCTACATGCATTTGCCTTTTTCCTTTTGAAATTCACTGTCTGAAATTGGGGATTAGCAGTTTCTTCTGCTTCACATTTTGTATACATTTGACTTTATATATCTACAGATGTAAAATCGATTTTGAACGATAATGATTTGTATAATGAGGCGGCTTCAGAGGCATTTCCCTTGTACAATAAATCCCACATGATTTTCCTTCAAATGCCGGACCGAAGCGGAGACGTAAGTATCTGTAATTAACATAAACGAGTTTTCCGCTCGAATTTACGTTTTCTTTCCTCAATATTGTAGATTTTCTTTTCAATTCATTATATCGGTTTTGGATATGGTAATAGTTGTTCTGGAAGGTGCAAAATAGTTTTGTTTCTACTCTGTATAACCGCGATTATTTTTGTATTGTGATGGATTAGTTCATTTTTTAGTGCGCCTATGATCTCTTGATTGGTTTGAAGTGTGTTCGATTTTTAGAAATCTTGATATCGTAATCTCAAAACTCAATGCGCAACCAAACGTAATTGAATTTCGTTATGTTCCTTTTGTCCATCTAGCTGCCTTCTTATTTCAATTTCTTCTGGCACTGACTTAACACTACATGCAGGTACTGATTACTTCATTTAATGAGGTTGAAGTCAATGCCTTTCTTGATCCTAGGTCTACCCAAGTTGCTGTAGTTGACCATGTTAAACAAGTAAGTCCTGCCTCTTTCTATCTCGATAGCAAAAATGAAGGCAAATGCGAACTTTGGATTATGCCTTGGTTTTCCTAAAATTTTATTTTCTTGGGAATTGGCTTTAACAAACTCGGCCTCAATCATAACCGATACACTTTTTCCCTGACTATACAATCTAAGAAAGGTGAAACAAACTACACCACATTTTGCTTACTGGTCAGCATCTTCATGAATTCTCTTTAGTTTCTAACACAACAGTGTCAGCTCAAATAAATTAGTGTTGCTAAACATAATGAGTTAGTTTCCACATATATAATGTGCTTTTGCAAAGAAAATATATTAGAAGGAAAACAGAAATATGCATTATAAGTTGAGTGACAAGGCAAATTATGAAAATATGCTGTAGCTAAATATGGGAACGGTTATGTATGGGTTGATCATGTGTTCCCTTGTCTTTCTCAAATTTTATGGTCTAAGTTGCATTCCCTGTTGTTTTATTATACTGTGCTAAATGGTTCAGGTTTGTACAGAGGTGAGACCTGCAAAAGATGAAGAACTTCCATCTCCATACATTGAGGAATTTCGGTATGCTCTGCAATTTTCCTTGTTGAAATGTCTGATGCTGTGATGTTTTTTAATAGAATGAGATTTGGTTTGATACTAAAGGTCAGGACACTCTGGTTCTTGTTAGAGGTTCGATGAATGTGTTATTTTTTAAAATAACCCCATTGTTCTCTGTTCCTTTTTTGTTGGTTTTCGAGATTCATGGTTTTATTGACCATGAAGGCCCTAGCCCTAACTGTTGAGTGAGATTTAAGATATTAACATCTCACTGATTACTCCAATGTGGTTTACTGTTGAAGGAAATTAACTGGAGATTAGCCCCTTGAAGTGAAGCAACTTATGGATCGGACTTCTTTATCTATCTTGAACTGTGATGCGTGAATAATACAGTATTTGTTTATTGTAGGTGTGCACTGGATGCAGAAGTTCTCAGGTATGTTGATGAAGCTTATCCAAAAGGTGTCTGCTCTGTCTACTGTGTAAATGGGAAAGATGCAGATGGGCCTGGCTCTGATTTTGAGCTTGTTGTGGTGATTTCTGCTGCCAGGCTTAGCCCACAGAATTTCTGGTGTGTGAAATTAGCATATGAAAACTCCTACCATGCTTTGCTTCTAGCTTACTAGTTACCAAATAAGAATCTTGATACGTTGACTGATACAAGTTTTTATTTTTAATTTATATTGATTGGTTTCTTTCTTTTTTGGCCTTTTAACTTAGCAATGGGAGTTGGCGTTCAGTATGGAATGTGGAAGTCAAAGAAGACCAACAGATGGTGGAAGTAAAGGGGAAAATACAGGTAAATTAGGTAGGTGTTTATTACAATAATTTAAGCGAGACGATAAAATTCCTATAATTTTTATTCTGTTTTCAGGTGGGTGCCCATTATTTCGAGGAAGGAAATGTGCAGTTAGACGCAAAACATGAATGCAAAGATTTAACACTTTTCCAGGTTACTTTACATCAGATTCTATGAAAATTACTTTTTAAGGTTTATTGCTTATGTTTTCTCCGCGTGTCCTTGCTTATCCTTGGCCTGTTGGCCATTATTTCTGTGGTTCTGCCCGTTAGCCTTTGTGCCTCGTTGGTAGGAAGTATCTTTGTCTCGATCTTTGCTTAGGCATCTAGGGTAGTCCTGTATAGGTATTAAGAGAACATTTGGAGTCAGATTCTCCTGTTCATGGTTTGATTTCTGTGACATGTTATTACACATGTGATATTTATATCTATGTAAATTGTAAAATAACTGAGCTTAAGATATGTTGACAAAAAAATTAAAAAAAATAAAAGAGCATTAAAATATGATTGTGAAATTACATTTGGAAGTTATAACTTGTTTTCCACTTGGTATTTCTTTTTATTTTCCAGTCCTCGGAAGATTGCGCACTCTCCATATCCAGCATTATTCGTCACCATGAAACAGAGTACCTGGCTTCTCTTGAGGTCCTGAATGTGTCTTCTTGTAGTTGGATTCATCTTAATTCTTAATAGAAGAAGATAAACTAATGATTATGAACTATACAGGCATCATATTTAAACCTGTCAGATACTATTTTCAAGGTACTGATTGTTATTTAGCCTCAGATTTTCTTTTATCGTTGATCGAGTTTCAGTTGTGGCATATCTGCGAAGTCATTGATGATGTTTTTCACTCGTGTCATAGCAATTGCAATATTTTCCTTTTGCATTTTAGAAGAGCCTTCAATTACTATTATTGCAGGATCTTCGGAGGAAGCTTCCGGTCACCCGCACTCTCTTCCCATGGCATAATACCTTGCAGTTCAGCTTGACAAGAGACATCACAAAAGAACTTGGCATTGAAAAGTAAATTTACAACAACAAAGATGAGTTGCATTTTCTCAAACACAGATGTGACTTGTGACTGAATCTTGTGTATCCACCATATTAAAATTTGGGCAATTGAATCATTCTTAGGGTGACTAACCTATTTCATGAAATCCTCCTGTCCTGTCTCCCCTTCTGTTTAGGTGCATTATACTGTAATGGCTAAGAAAATTAGGTGAGCGACCTAATTCATTTATTTCAATATCTGTATAATAGTGAATACTTACTCCTGTTTCCAACCATAATGGCGAAGAAAATTTTTCGGCGATTAAGATTTAACATGGATTGTAACAAAGCTTTCAGATTTCACATCTTAGTCGTCTCATTAGGGGTGGGCACGGGACGGGACGAGACGAGATGTCCTGGTGTTTCGTCTCGGTCTAAAAGATTTGGGACAATTTTAGTGCGATACAATTTGGGATTTGGAAGGGACGGGACGTAATTGTGTTTTGGTTAATTTTTAGGACGGGACCGGGACAACTAAAATCTAGTCATATCTTGGTCCTGTTTCAAATTTTATATAAATATATCTTGTCTTGATAAGTATATTATGTTTATTATTTTTTACACTTTTATTTTTGCTGTTTACACACCACATTCTTTCCTTTTATTACTTTCAACACCCCTTATATTACTTTATACACCCACTCGTCCCGGCCCGGTGAAGTTTAGTATCTTTGAAAAATAAATGAAAATAAGGAATTTCAATTGCAAGTGATATTATCAACTATTGTCACATTTTTAGATTAATTTTAAATTTTTATTTATCAATCATTTCCCAAACAAATAATTAGACATTGGGATAAAATAGAGAACATAGTCCTCAAGAAAAGAAAGGAAGAGTACCTGTCGGTGATGTTTATGTGCATTAAAAACAGCTGAAGAAGCAGCCTTGCTTCATCTAATTATAATTAATTTTCTCTTTTCAAAAGATATATATATTAGAAAAAAAGAAAGAGGAACAAATTCCGTTGCCGGGAATCGAACCCGGGTCTCCTGGGTGAAAGCCAGATATCCTAACCGCTGGACGACAACGGAATAGCCGTTAAATCAAGACATTATTAATTAATTGTTCTTAGTTGTTATTTTTATGAGCCATAGGAATATATCATTTCTTCTCTAACAAGTATATTGGATATTTATATTTATGTACACTGCATATACAAAATTAATTGAAACATTGACACACTCTGAGACTCTCCTAATTTCTCTTCGTTTAATCTTTTCGCTTCTCTTGCTCTCTCCTGTAAAACCTACAATTGATGGCAACCGCCATGGTAGAAGATACAAGCTTCGAAGATGACCAGTTGGCATCGATGACCACAGACGATATAGTAAGAGCTTCACGTCTCCTTGACAACGAGATTCGCATCCTCAAGGTCTGATCTCTCTTCCTCAATTTCCTAACGTATGTACATATCTACGTTGTAATTTATTTCGGTTCAAATGGCACTATAGTTCCTTTTGTCGTGTCGCTTCGTTGTATCTATTAGGGTTTACCTCAAGTTTCATTCTGTTGATTTTTTTTTTTTCTTGGTTTTCTTAGCGATAAAATTGTTAATATCTGAGAATTTTATACTTAGTGGGATTCTTCTTAGTTTCATATTTAGTCCGTTATAGTCGTTGGCAAAATTAATTATTGCTATGATCTGGCGAGGAGAGTTTTAGTGTCCAAACGCTTTTGCCGCGTGCAAAATTCAACTTCCTTACTTTGACAGCAAAAGTTAAATATTCATATCCACATTTCAATTTCTATAAATATCTGATTTTGGTGAATTTATTTTTTTGTTGAAGGAGGAGTTGCAGAGAACTAATCTTGAATTAGAATCATTCAAGGAAAAGATAAAAGAGAATCAGGAGAAGATTAAGCTTAATAAGCAGTTGCCCTATCTTGTTGGCAACATTGTTGAGGTAATTACTACTCTTGGTTGCTTACCCATTTTGCTGTCAATTCAACTATCTTCTTTTGTTTAATTAAATTTGGACAGAGCTGTGAGCAGTGTGTTATTCGATGAATGAAAATTTTTGGTGATGTTCTTAGTGGAGATTCAGCTTGGTTATTCTTGTGTTCCACGTCCTTCTTAAATTTCTTTTTGCTTTTAGATATTGGAAATGAACCCAGAAGATGAAGCTGAAGAAGATGGTGCCAACATTGATCTGGACTCTCAAAGGAAGGGAAAATGTGTAGTGCTAAAGACATCTACTCGGCAGGTGGCACAACTGATTATTTCATATTCCTAATTTTCTGTCTGGATTTTGCACGGGGATACCTGGTTTAATTTTTGTCTTCCGCCTCCTATGCCACGTTAAGAGTATTCCATTTCTTTTGTCCTAAAAAATAGTTTAATATTTCCTTTTGTCTATTTTTTTGAGGGAAGAAGTATTCAGCTGCACCTCAGATATTTAGTCAACATCCAGTCTATTTGGAATTAGATAGTGAAGAAAAAGTCCTTGCATCTTTTCATTTTTGTTACAGCAACTCTTAAACAAAATTATCTTGAGTTTTGACTGCAGACTATCTTTCTTCCTGTTGTTGGGCTTGTTGATCCTGATAAGTTAAAACCTGGTGACCTGGTTGGTGTTAACAAAGACAGTTATCTCATCTTAGATACCCTACCTTCTGAGTATGATTCTCGAGTAAAAGCCATGGAAGTTGATGAAAAGCCAACTGAGGACTACAATGACATTGGTGGGTTGGAGAAGCAGGTCAGTGCTAATCATTAGCATGCTTTTTGTGGTAGCACTCTTTTAGTAGTTATATACTGGTGAAAGGAGTTCTTAGCTCTTTAAATTATTCTTAAATGACAGATCCAAGAGCTAGTTGAAGCCATTGTTTTGCCAATGACCCACAAAGAGCGATTCCAGAAGTTAGGAATCCGACCACCAAAAGGAGTACTCTTGTATGGTCCTCCAGGGACTGGGAAAACGTTAATGGCCCGTGCTTGTGCTGCACAAACAAATGCCACTTTTTTGAAGTTGGCAGGTCCCCAGCTTGTTCAGGTATGACTATAAGTGAACAATCAGTTTCCTTTTCTAAGAAGAGGTATTGCTGGCATGCATGACCATTGATATGCTTGTAACTGGTTTATTACATTCTCTTCACTCTTTATGGGAATGAATAGAGGATTTTAAATTTTCATAGTTCTACATTTTTCTGCCTAATAATTTGCTTTCTATGTGTAACATTTCACTCTTAGAGGTTATATAGACTGTTTCTTCTTAATATGAACATCACATAAAAAGTTCCTAGTGTTCAATATTTGGTGACTCCCTTACTCTATTTGCCTGACATTGTTTAATCTTTGATGTTCTCTTTGTTTTCTAAGATTGGATTTGAAGTGTAGTGATCTAATGTGAAATTTTCTACAGATGTTCATTGGAGATGGAGCAAAACTTGTACGTGATGCCTTTCAGCTGGCAAAAGAGAAGTCGCCATGCATCATTTTTATAGATGAAATTGATGCAATTGGCACAAAGCGGTTTGACAGGTGGGTGCTTTATGAGTAGTCACGATGTTAGATATATGTCTAAATACGTTTTCAGAGTCTAACCAACAACTGTATGATATTGCTGATCAATGACTGCAGTGAAGTAAGTGGTGATAGAGAGGTACAGCGGACAATGTTAGAGTTGCTCAATCAGCTTGATGGTTTTAGTAGTGATGACCGCATTAAGGTTTCTGGCTGTTTCCTTTTTGTTATTTGCCTGCTTTTTCTGATTGATGCAGTTTAGGGGTGGGGGGATTCCAAGTATGTTTATCGATGTCTGGTAAAAGTGTATTAGATTGTATCTACTGCAAAACCTTGATCTGGGACTTGCTCTGTAACATAAAACTTGCAGTATCTCTAATTGCAGTTGACTAAAAATTGGTTTCAGCAGAGAACAATAACCAGAAATTGATGAAAAGTTTATTTTTGTTTCCAGTTAGGATTTTCAATTTGAAGTGCTAAATTCAATTGCTCTCAAAAACTGCAGGTAATTGCAGCAACAAACCGTGCAGATATCCTTGACCCTGCCCTCATGCGTTCTGGTCGATTGGATCGTAAGATTGAGTTTCCACATCCAAGTGAAGAAGCAAGAGCTCGAATCTTGCAGGTTCAGTTTCATCTAACGCAGTCTTCTGATGTTACTACTCTTGGCAGAATGTTTAATAACAGCTTTTTACATTATTATTTTAGATCCACTCCCGAAAAATGAATGTTCACCCTGATGTCAACTTTGAAGAACTAGCTCGGTCCACTGATGATTTCAATGGGGCTCAGCTAAAAGCTGTATGTGTCGAGGCAGGCATGTTAGCCCTTCGCCGTGATGCAACTGAGGTTTGTTCTCTTCTTAATAAGCCACAACTTAGATAACTTGCATCAACATAGTCAAACAGTTGGAGTATACCGTTGACAGTTCTGTCTGGAGCCTCTTTCGAAAATGACCATCCTTTTGAAAGGCGCCTCCTCGCACTTAGGGACAGTGATTGTGTGGGATTTGAAAGTGAAAAGTGATATGCCTGTTCAAGCGCTGTGGAATCTAAAATTATGGCCACATTTTATCAGAAATATCAATGAAATCTGCTTAAATGTAATCCAACCAGTATTTAGGCCCTCAATAATATTCTTTAAGTGGTTGGGAATTTAATTTCCCTTGATAACTATCTTGGTTTCATCTTCTATTGAACCTTAAGAAGCCTAGGACCAAATTAGAATTTTGAATGAATTTCTAAAATTCTGTTCAATTTCAGGTGAACCATGAAGACTTTAATGAAGGTATCATTCAGGTTCAGGCGAAGAAGAAAGCAAGCTTGAATTATTATGCATAGGCTGGTGTCGAGAAATTTTTATTTCAGGTCACAAAGCTTAAAATACACTCGAACAAAGCGCGCTTTGATGTTAAATATTTGTTTGTTAGTCTCAATTTTAATTGAAGCACATGTAACTTTTAGCTTGCCAGTGTTTAATTTTTCAGAATCATGTGATATGACCGTACGTTTCTTGAACGCGTTGATACTAATTTGATCTGGGTGTCGACCGGATTGTTGGATTAGTATTGACACTAACGAAGTTGCATTTGTATTGAGATTTAAGGGGTTGAGGCTGAAAATGAAATCCGAATTTTCACATACGGATTTTCATTGGTCAAATATTGTTTGTTTCAAACTACCCACTTACAATGCGATTTTCTTTTATATGATCCTCTAACTAGGTGCTCGACACTTGTAACAACTTGCTACTTATCAAAAGCAGATTCATAAGAAAAATGAGAACACATCGTCAAGAAATTTTTTTTATTACCTGAAGCATGAAAGCATCAACAGTGTCAACTACCTTGTCCCTGGCAGCCTGATCTTCGATATCTTCGTCCTCTTCTCCTTCCACACAAGGCTTATGCTTAAGACTTTAAAGGAAATATATTAAAAAAAAAAAAAAGCACAAGAGTATAGAATAAAGAATGAATTTCATCGTTTACGTTTGTGGTCAGTCTTTTTTTTTTTTTTTTCTTTGTTGCCGATGTATGGTTTCAAGCATTCTTGGTTGACAAAGTCTAGAAATGACTACATTCATTGGTACCTGTAACTCTGTTGATCTTCATCGCACCAACATTGTTTGTTTAAGTATGTTTTTCAATGAGTATCCGGTGAGATGCACCAACTTTTGGTGCCTATGCGATGGTTTACAGGTAGGAGGTAGCACTGATTCAATCATTACTCTTATATTTGTTCAATGGGTTTCCCAAACACTATGACTAAAGTTTATTTCTTTTCATATCTATTTTTTTTTAATACATTGTACATTATTTTTTTTTAGTTTTTGTCTTAAACATTAATACATGTTCGTCGTGAATTTATTATTAAGTCACGTAATTTAAAATTAATTTTTATTTAAATTAATTAAAAAATTCAAAAAAATAATTTTTTTAAAAATATTTTTTTATATTTATATAAAATCCAACTTATTTTAACATACTTAAACAATATAACACCTTATTAATATTTATCAACCTTATTTTTTAAGTAGAAAGACCCAAGCACAAAAGACTACACAAACAAGTTCAATGATATTAAAAACATTTTGTATATTACCTAAACTCTATTATTATTATTTTTATGAATATTTTTTTTCCTTCCCTAAATCTTGATGTATAGTGATCACCTAAAAAGTGAAGAGACCTGTTTATATTTTCTAGCGAGTATTTCTATTTTTATTAATATTATTTTATTTTTAAATTACATAAATATGATAATCATCCTTAGTTAAGTTTCATAAAAAAATATTTATTTTTACTATGTCATATGATATCACAATGAATATATGCATCAATTATTAAAATAATATTGCAAATATTGATATGTTAATGTCAAGCAAATAAAATAATAATATTTAAATACCATTATGTGATACTGTATTTTTCCTAACAAAAAACTCAAACTTAAAATAATCAAATTAATTATCTGATTTAATGTATTAAAATTACTCTCAATCAATATGCCAAAATGTATAGTTAGAAAGAGGAATCAAAATCAGTTAATTTAAAAATAATATTGATAATATTTACCAAAAAATTCATATTAAATAAGAATAATTCAATTTGTTATATATATTTAGACATTAAATAAAACATAATATTAATAAAATAAGGTTGAAAAATAAAGAAAACATATAAAAAATAATAAGAAAAAATTCCATGCTAACTTTCTAGGCAGCATATTGAACTTGATCTGTTTTCTATCCGATCTTAACCAAATTATATAACTAAAACAATTATATCAGGACACTGTACACGTGAACCGATAAACATTTTATTTTTAAGGAAAAGAGAAAAGAAAGAAAGAAAAATAGCGGACCAAGGACAGCGTCAACGAAAATCTAACCTCGTAGGGAGCCCACCAATCAATCGGAGCCGTGGGATAAACTTGCTTGGGACAGCGGTTATTACGACTCGGTTCGGAACAATAATCCAACTCCTCCCAAATTCGCAGAGAGATAGAGAGAGACGAAGTGAGAGACAGAAAAGAAAAGAGAGGAGAGATTTTTCTCTTTTCCAATCAAATTTACGCATCCCAAATCAAACCAAACCGTCTTCGTCCTCTCTCTGCTGTACAGTTTAGATCTCTTCTCAGAGACACACGTCGACTTTTTCGTTTCCTCAGATTTCGTGTCGGACGGTGTATGTCGTGACTGAGACGGAGAGAAGACAATAATCAAACGGTCTCAATCACTACTGCGAAATTAGGGTTGTGAAACTTGGGGCTTGTAATGGGTCTAGGAAACGATGACGATGTGCTGGTTGATGATACCGATGGCGGTGGCGGTGACACCGGCGGAGGAGGCAAGTCTTTCGGTTCAGTGTCTTGCTCAATTTGCCTCGATGTTGTTGCTGATAATGGGGATAGATCTTGGGCCAAGCTTCAATGCGGGCATCAATTTCATCTCGGTAAGTAAATTTGTGGATGCTAGTGTAAATTAGATTGTTAAACTTTGTTTTGTTGGATGAATTTTGAGCTTGGAATAAGATTATAATGAAATTAGAAGTAAACCTTCATGACTTGTTTATTAGGAAGGACCATTAGTTTATATTCAAACACAAATTTTGTGTCAATCCCTGTCTGAATTGAATATGATTGGAATATTTAAGATCTGATCATAAATTTTTCATCATTGATCCGGAGGATTGAAGGAAAATAAGAGCTGAAAGTATCAGCTAGGCATGACACTCATTTTGTTTTCATATGCTCATTGGAGCTCTTCCTAATTGAGTTCTAAACCAAGAGAAAGTTTGAGGTTAAAGAATCCCTTGTGATTTTCACTTTCATTGAGTGCATATGCATCTTGTGATTGCGAGCAAACCGAGAATAGGAACTATTATTATGAATATGGTTGTCAAAATTGCATTGATCTCTACAGTTTTGGTCAGGTATGGGTGCTATTTGATGTCATGCTGTCTTGTGCATTTTCTGCTGATTTGTGATGGAATTATAAGCATCTAGGTTGCTTTTCAGGATTTGCACTGAGAATCAAAACTTGTGTTGAGAGGAATTAGAAATGATATGGATCTTGAATTGAATTACGCAAATTGTGACATTTCAGTTAACTTCCAGAAAATTCATTGGAATGTCCAAGCTGCATAGACTGTCATGTTTAAGACTGCTGTTCTTGAGCATGACCACAATTAGGGGCTCATGAGGAGAAGTATATGGTTGCACCGTTGCAGTGAAGTTCCTTCAGGAGGTCAGGAGAGGATATGCTATGGTAGTTTATCGGTTAAGTGGGAGAAAAAAATTAATTTCTAACCAAAACATTCTTTGATGATCTGGTTTCTTAAATGTAAATCCAAGAAATGAGCATCAATCTGTGGTCATATAATTCAGTTTCAAAACGTGTTACTTTTAAAACTGTGAAGAGGATTGTCAAGTGCTATGTGAGTGTGTGGAGAAACAATTTTAAAATTACATTGAAATTGGATTTTTACGGAAGCTACCTCCACAATTGATTTTTAGTGACAGTAATAAGAAGATCCTGTATGGAGCGTTCGAAACAAGCTTTTCTATGGTACTGTCCTTGTGGTATACGAAACAACATCCTGACACATGTTAAAGTTATTCTTCAACTTTTCTCTTTTATTTTATTTTTAATCTAAAAAGATGATGCTCTCTTTAGGAGTAGTTTCAGAGGTCCTGACATAGGAGCATAAAGATCAAAATAAGAGGCAAATTCCTTCTTGGTGGTTTCATAAAGCAGTATGTCAGATGAAATAGTTTCTGTATTCTAAGATATTGATATACTCTGTTTTTTTGGGAAGCTCGTTATTTTTATTTGCTGCCTTGATGCAAGTCTAGTAGGGTTTTGTCAGGTGATGCTGTTAGTTTTCGAAAATAGATTATGTCAACATCAATGTTTGGAGTTGTAGTTTCTTCTTTGCAGAGTAATTGTCTTAACAGTAAAAAAAAGTAAGAAAAATATTCTCTTTTTTTTTTTTTTTTTTTAATATAGCTTTTATCTTATGCTATTGGATTGATGAAAAAGGAGCTTCTGTTGCATTGGTTTTTCTAATGTCTTCGTCGTGCCATTTATTAATCTTTAAATAGCACAATTTATGCACATTTCCTTCATGAATGACAAATTAATAGTGCAGTAAAAGAAATATCAATCTCAAAAAGTATCTATTTGTATGTTATCAAAAAGTATTGTACCGTGTTTCTTTTTGGTTTTTACTAGAATTCTTTTTATCTGATTGCTGCATACATTTGACATCCTATTCTTATGCTGATGATTACTTTCTTTAAATCTTTTAGATTGCATTGGTTCAGCATTCAATATAAAAGGGGCAATGCAATGCCCTAATTGTCGGAAGATTGAGAAAGGTCAGTGGCTTTATGCCAATGGTTGTCGGTCATATCCAGAATTTAGCATGGATGATTGGACACATGATGAGGATCTTTACGATCTTGGCTACTCTGAAATGGTATGGTCCTGTTGGATTTATGTTTTCTTTCTGTTTAATCTTATGTTTGCAAAAGAAACCTTCAGCTATGTAATTTTTTTACTGGCATTTTGAGTTCTTAACTCCTTGTTATGTAAAAATGCTTCTTTTATTGTTCCATTTGGTAAACTGCCTTTTGCAGATATTTATTGTATCTTGCTCTCTGGCATTTTGGAAGTGTATAATTGTTTTCTGCTTAAGATTATTCTTTGAGAATTGGAAAGAACATCTACTTCTGATTGTTAGCAACTTTTTGTCCCCTTTCAAGCAACTTATATTGGTTCTGTTCCTTCTGCATATATAAACTGACAGTGTTCTTTAAATTGCTCAGTAAGTGTTGCCCCTAGTTTCATAACATCCTCACCAATACAAATCTCATCTTACTGGCTGCTGACTTGTAATTCTCCGGTAAACCAGCAGAAAGATGACAAGATAGACCATTATATTATTCATCACCATTTTAGTTCTTACCAAATCTTTCCTTTGTATTTATTATGAGGGATTCTATGATACCATTACCATATAGGTATGTCATATCACACTGATGTGGTAAGCACTCATAATTTTTATATTTTATTGATTATAAAATATAATTTATCTTATTTTTTCAAAGTTTTACAGTAATTGACTTGTACACTACACATTAGCTATTTCCACATTGTACGACACCACTTAAATGCTAAAAGTATCTAAAAAACCTGCATTTACTTTTCAGCTTGCCCAGGAAGTTGAACTTTTTTCCCTTGGGCTCTGTCTGTTTGATTGAAATGATTCCCAGGGGGGTGGTTGCTAAGAACAAAGAGAGCCTTATTAAAAATTACTTTCCAGAAAGGAGAGAAACTGAAGTTGTATGCATTTGCAATGAAGCCTGTCACTTTTCCAGGCAGTGTGCTTCCGTGAAATCTATGCATATCATACTTACCACTCATCTCTGCCTAGTATATAAAATCTAAATGAAATTACAAGGTTAATTATGTAACGTTCCTTTGAGGAAGGGTGTTAGTACTTTGAAAGAAACATTACCTTATAAAATTGTAATAGTCTCACTTTCTTGTATTTATGCAAATGGATATGATTTTTCTCACCCTTTTCATTAAGATTTGATTTCGAAATGGTTTTTGCAGTCCCTTGGAGTTCACTGGTGCCCTTTTGGTAGCTTAGCACGACTTCCTTCATCTTTCGAGTAAGTTTAGTTAACATGCCAGAATATCTATGCCACTGATTATTTCTTTAAATTTCTATACTTAGATTCTTGTTTGTGCATATTTACTTTATTATGAGAAAACTCGCATATTGATTAACTTAGGGACAATGAATTATCTCTATCACAGAAAAATCAAAGATTAATTGATTTTTTAAGAAAATGATTAAGAATTTGAAAGCATTAGCATCAGTGGTAATTGAAAGTTGGTTTCTGCAAGTGCTTGGGAAACTGCTATTGTGTTTGATTACTGCCTGTTGCTTCTGCTAATAAGAACTAGGAAAGCTGCTACACTGATGGGGTCCTGGTGATGACATTTGAAGTTGAACATTTTATAAATCCATATTCTCTTAGGATGATGTCTTCTGTATTTTTGTTTTATACAAACGTGTACACACAAGGATATGTTATTTTTCAGTTTTTCCCTTCTTTACAGATTCCAGTTTCAATTTAATTCTTACGTCTTGCTTCGGATTTATAATTACTTTTACCTCAATGATCTGCTCAAATTGATTGTATTTCTCTTTTCTTTCTTTTACCTCTAAGAACTGTCTTTATACCTTAAACAGAGTTCCTATATTAACAATTTTACAAATTTCATCAAGTATACTTATTTGGAGACCCCAAACATGTGAAATTAACTTATTCAATGTGTGGGTAAAACTTTGCACCTAAGTAGAAAACCGATTACCTGTCCACAGCTTATTTGGCCATGTCAAAGACCTTTATGAATTCATTTCATGTTTTGTCTTTTCTTTGGTCTGTTTACAGGGTATGGGTGGTAAGGTGCTGCCATTAACCCTTTAAACTGTGATTTGTTTTAGCATAAGAATTTTGGAAATTGAAAATTTTCAAGAATGTTCAGTTCATGTATCAAGGGTTTGTTGTGTAGATGTAGTATTGTAGTGATTAGTCCATCTCAAAGGGACCATACCCAGAATCACCCTGTAGTATTAGATGAATTGACAGTATAGTTCCTTTGGTTAGTTCATGTGGCTAGCCTTTTCATTTTAGGTTCTGGGGCATGGGTAAGTTAATTTCTATAGGAAAAAGTTGAATTATTTGTCTTCTATTAGAAGTAAAATACTATTATTTCGTCTGTGCTGGACCACTTGAAGATATTTTTTTACATCAAATTCTCATCAGAACATTTGGTTGACAGAAAGTTTTACTGGGTTTGGAATTATACTTTCAAAATGACATTGATAAAGTGAAAGGATGTTTGTCCCATTGTTTAACATTGTTTTTCTTATTTTTTCCAGAGAAGGGGAATTCTCGTCTACTGCATGTAAGATCCTTTTCTCGTGTCTCAACATCTCTCCTTTTACTTTAGTTTGAAGTTTGTATTTGACTGAATATGTTATCTTGATTCTTGACTGGAACGATGAGATGCAGATCATGATTTACTGGGACAACATGCTATATTTGCTGAGCATACAGCTGTCTCATCTTCTAGTCATCCATGCCCATATATTGCTTACTTTGGACCCATACATCCCTCCTCCTCTGACTCTGGTGGAACTGTTTCAGAAGCTTCTAACTTCAATCATTGGAATGGACCATCTGTACCTAGTGACATGCCGACTTCCTATACATTTCCTGTTGTAGACCTTCATTATCACAGTTGGGAACACCACTCGCCTCCTTTCTCAACAGCCAGTAGTCGTCTAGGTGCTGTTGATCAGCCCTCGATATCACCTGGTAGTCAAAGGCCTAGGGGCAGTTCAGATATACCGAGATCAGGAACTTTTATGCATCCCTTCCTTGTTGGTCACAGGTAGCTTTACCATCAACGCAGTGTATATTTCAGAAAATCACACATCTTGTGGCAAAAATTTATTTCTCAGCAAAACTGCATATGTTCAGTTTTGTAGCATCAAATAAACTGGGTTAGATTTTTAAGATACAAAATTAATATTTAAAGCACGAACGAATTAGGGATCTCTTGCGGGCTGGTGGAAATTTTCTTTCTCATTCCATAGATTGACATTGGATGCGACATAATTTCTGCAGTTCTGCTGCTAGAGCTGGGAGCTCAGTTGCTTCCTCAATGATCCCTCCTTACCCAGGCATTACTGCTCGCGCCCGTGATAGGGTCCAGGCTCTTCAGGCCTACTATCAACAGCATCAACCCACTAATTCAACCACCATCCGGACACCCATTACATCTGGCACCAGAAGATCCAGCAATCATAGAGGAT
This sequence comes from Bauhinia variegata, assembly GCA_022379115.2. Lineage (NCBI taxonomy): Eukaryota > Viridiplantae > Streptophyta > Magnoliopsida > Fabales > Fabaceae > Bauhinia > Bauhinia variegata. The sequence continues at coordinate 26,471,123 of CM039429.1, read as the reverse complement.
CGGCTCAATTACCACCGGTAGCCTCGTCACCTGACCAAAATGGTGGCTTCTTTTTTATCCCATCGGGTTCATCAGGTCGCAATTTCCAAGAACAAGAAAACCTTCCAAGTCGATTCCATGCTTGGGAAAGAGATCATTTACCTTCATTGTCGTTGAGCCACGTTGATAGAGATTCAGGTTGGGGAGCATACCACCAGGCTGCAAGTGGGTCAGACCCAGGTGTCAGGTCCAGCAGCTTTCGAGCAAGGCACGGAACAGAGAGGATGCCTTCACAAAATCGGTGATATATTTATTTTCATGTCTTTTTTCCTGTGAAGCAAACAATCAGTATTGTGGAAAATCAAGATTTATGTACGCTTGAGAAACGATACATTAAGCTTCAGTCTTTGGGTCTGTCAAGTTATGACGGACTGCATACTCTGGCTGGCCTTGGAATTAATCTTTCTCCCAGCCTGGTGGCAGTGTGATGGACATTGTATTGGCTTCCTCTAGTTTCTTTGCCTTCAACGGTATAAAATAAGATGGCGCAAAAGCTGGTTTCTGAGGTAATGGGGCTCTGTCGTTTCAAGCACGCATCAAACAGACGAGAGCTGCCAATGGTTGGACCTCTGGTGGGTCAACTATTTATGTTTGATAAGGACCAAACTGCAAATGCTTTCTATTGAGAATATAAGTAATGCAATTTTACCTCTACTACATGGCATGTCAGTAGACGGATGGAAAAACTCATCCAGATTATCATTTAGTGGTTGTGGTATTTGCTTGAAAACATGGATATCTTCGGATAATTAAGGTGGCTAGGACGATAAATTCAAGTGAAATAAATATCATGATCATTAAAATGCGATTAAATTTTATTAGATATGCTTTATACATCATCAGAAGTGAAACCATACGAAAAAGAACTCATCATGTCATGTAATTGATAGTCATACCGTGATTATTGTTCAGATAATATAATAATTCGAACAAACGAACACGCCAGACCTAAAGGGAGGAACTACTGTAATATAATCAATCGATGTATTATTATTTAGATAGGATCATAAGTTGCATAGTCCAGAATTTAGAAAGTCGTTCGTTCGCGAAACTCGCAAAGTTTTGCAGTTAACGCGAGTAGATGAAAGTCCTTCGCCAATTTATTTACCATGAATACCAGAAAGAAGTTGGTCAACCAATTCGATACGCATTCCTGGAATATCCTCTAGTCAAACCACAGCATCAGAAACATCAAAAGGCGACAGGAATTTAGCTAATACTAACCAATTCAGATCTAGTTTAAATCATTACTTTAAATGACCCTCCATTCAAAATATAAATCCAGAACTCTAGGGAGTTAATTAAGAATCTTTTCCTAAATCCAAGCATCACAGTAGAACTTGATTAATAACGATCTCCAGAATCAGCAGATCTGCTTCGTTCGGCTCTGGCCTGCCATTTATAAGCATTATTATTAGAAAATAGAAAATCACAGAAAACAACCCAAAAAACAAAAAATATAATTTATAAATTATCAAGTTCAAGGCATACTGAAGGCGAACGGGATTGTGATAAGCTGCTCCTCGGACTTTGGCTAGGACTGCGACCTTTGCAAGGCAGAGGCTGCAGCAGGCACACAGAACAATGACATAAAATTACGATGCAAGAGTTCATGCCATGCAAATCTATCGATCATGTCAAACCCTTGATGGCATGTTTTTCCTTTCTGTTCTTGGTTATTGTTTGGCAACAGTAATCAAGAATATTATAGAGATTTCAAAGAAAATTTAGTACAATCACATCAATATAATCAATATAATACTGGCCCAAACTTCTTAAATACACTATTAACCAACATTGCACCACGTTTTTTTCTTATTTGTTGATGTTAGACAGCTGTATTTTTTTTAAAGAAAAAATTATTAACCCAGGCATTATGCCTGGGAACACGCCTAGATTTCATCCCATTATACTCGTTTCAAAAGTAATCCAAAATAATGCAAGTAGGATAACACTTACAGATAAATTTGGAGATCTGGATCTCGATCGGGATCTGCAAAATTTTGAACAAATAATCTAAATTCAATATACAGAATTATCCATCAAAGATTTGATTCATACCAGTTCCACATCAGCGTTACCATAACCAGAAGGAAGGAATTGATCTACCACAAGTTTTAGGCCGCAGCCAAATGGTAAAATAATTGAATCCAGTGTCTCATGATTATAATCTCAACATTTGCTAATCTTATTCCCGGCAGTGCATGATACTCTTGGGCCAATTAAGTAGAAGATATAAACCAAGCCAATATACCACCATAACAGAAATCCTAAAGAAAAGGATTCAGATCAACCCCAGAATTCAGAGCACAGGTTACGTTGAAGTAGTTTTTGGATTGTAACAATGTTGATTTGCAATGATTGGTACAACACTTAGTTCACGTCGATCCAGCTTTTAGATTGCAACTCATCCATCTACAGTCATCCAGTATACAACAATGGCGGACCCTTCCTAACATCATCAATATATCATTACTGTTATCAACTATCACAGCATCAAGGTGTTCCACAATAAAACAGTATTACCTTGACCACAAAGTTGCAGGCGTTTGAGCACCACATGCCATCAAGATCCTAACATGCGGTCCCCAGGTCGCCGCAAAAAGTCACATCCAGAAAACAAACAAGTCAACCCTAATGAACATTGTATGATAGTGGCCAACCTGATGAACCACTATTCAAATACCCCAACCTTGGAACATCTGAAGAATTTTGCTTACAAGTCCGTGGAACACATCAAGTTTTATGTGAACAGAGAGGGATGGCATAATATAGTTTTACTTTAGAAATTATTTGGAAATTACATAGAAATGAGATGAGCAATGTGCAGTTGTTATAACCAAACTTCCTTCAACTCTCACAAAAATAGAAAAAGGAAAGACCGTTCAATGTGGTCACCAAACGGACTATCATAATAGTCTAAAAAAGTAAAACACAACATCAAAATCTATCCGCCAAATGGAACTGAATACAATACTATATGGATCTGGAGTCATGTTCTCACAGGTCATAAAAATTTGGGACCTCTTCAAACAAGAAATATAGGAAATTTGGAATGATAATGTGTCCTTCTAACACCCAAGGATGCCTCTATAGCAATGGGACAGACTTTTCCATGTCTGACATGTACTGGACACTTACACCTCGAGGCTTGTGTCAACACTAACACCTCAAAAAGTATTACCATGAACAAACGATTAAAACTTAACATTTCAAAAATTGCATATTTGTCGCACATAAGCAAGCAAATAAACAACCTTAGATAATCTAAAGAACCATAATACCAAAAAAAAAAAAAAAAAACTGCACTTGTATCAATACAAAGAAGAAACTCACCTTGAGAGAGATCCTAAAGGTCGGGAGTGTCTTGCCTTGGGAGAAAAACTGCAAAATATGATAATTCACTCAATCTTGTATTAATCACCGGAAACATACTACAAATCATACTTCACAGTTGCAATCAAAGTAAACCTTCTGCTCCTGCCACTATAGCTACGACTCCTGGAATAGCTCCTCCTTGAATCATAACTAGGACTCCTAGAATAACTTCGTCGATCATACTCCCGTACCTAACCCAATCAATATCACAAGTGAAGGAAAAAATAATGCGTACATAAAATCACAATGTAGCCAGAAATGCACTCAATCACATACTCGTATAAATGCCCGAGAAAAGGCATTCCGAAATTCTGAGTCATCTAATTTCCTGATCTGCAGATATACAAGGCAACTAATGTTGGAGCAGAATTATATCGCTGCTTATAAAGATCATATACATTAATAAATAAATAAATAATCCAGCTTTGGAGGGTATGCAATTAGAAGATGACACTAGGTTAAGGATTCTTACAGCATATTTCATATCTTCATAGTTGGTATAATCCACAATACCCATCATGCCTGCATTAATATTACAACAGTTACAAAATGATAGTAAAAAATACATCAAAACCATGTTGAGAGTCATAAGATTCCCATTCATTTTGCAGTCACAATGCCAAAATCACATGGAAAGTATTCAAGTTTCTTTTTTTCACTTACCACCACGCTCACGGAAGATTTGAGAGAAACATACATCACCAGCTTTACGCATGTGATCCTAACCATTGAGCACTCATAATCAGAATCAGCATATATCTCATGCAAGAGAAGATGTAAAATACCAAATAATCATGTAGATAAATAACCATCCACACCTTCAGGTCTTGCCACGAAGCTGAAGGAGGTAATCCAGTGACCAAAACTGCATGTAGTACAAAATAGTGATGAAAAAAATTGCTCACTAAATAAAGCTATGAAATTTCTATTAAAATAAAGTACATACCCCGATAGTCTGAACGTCTGGAAGCTCCACGGCTTCCACCACTATAGCTACTATATCGGTCTACTGATGATGAATATCCCCGCCCACCATGTGCAAGTTCGACCTACAGTGACAGAGAGTAGCCACAAGTTCAAAAGAACTTCAAATGGCAGCACATTTACAGAAGTGAGAAGGAAAGTAAGAAAGGAAAATGACACTGACTCGTAATCGAAAGCCATCAAAATCGTACCCATCTCGATAATGAACTGCATCTTCAGCGTCACGAGGATCCTCAAACTACAAGTCAACATTCAAAGGATATAAGACAGCACAAAGGATGCGAAAACTTCAATAAATATTCCTTCATGACCCTAAAGAATTTTCTGCGCTAACATCAATTATCACAAAATACTGACATACCTCCACAAAAGCATAACCTGGTGGTCTAGGACGGATTTTCAAATCAATGTCAATGATGGGACCGTACTGCAAGGAGACAGTGAAGACAGTAAAGAAAGTGTCAGTAATTACAGTAAAGATACAATATAAATTCCACATCGACTTATCTACAATCATGTTTAAAAAAATCAATAAGAGTTTAAAAATAAAAATCCTTCCTAGAAAATAAGATAAAGAAAAAAAAAAATTGCTACTTGACAAATACCATTGAGCATTTTTTATTTTCTGTCCATGTCTACCATCATTTTTTCTACACATTTCTGATACTCAAATTAAACATGTTGAATCGGTTAAATTAACCTAGATGAAATTTCATTAGGAAAACAATGTTCAAGACAGCAAAATTCATATAAGGAATAAATTCCCAACATATACATATATATATATATATACATATATATATATATATATATATATATATATATATATATATATATATATATATATATATATATATCTTACAAGGAAGTTTTGTGTAAACGTAATTATCTAGAATTACATAGCCACATTAATAAAATCCATTTTCAGTATAACGATGATAATACATATAAATATAAGAAATACCTTGTAGAACAGATCCTCCACTTCTCTCAAGCGAATATCACCAGGAAGATTGCCAACATAGATAGTGCTATTAGACCGTCGACTCATTCTGAAAGTACTATTTAAGTCATAAATTATGTATTCCACCACACAAAATCAAGGCATATATATCACTCCGTGCTAAATAAACTACAAATCGGATTAACTATAATTTAAGGAAAACAACTAGAAGAAATTTAACTGGAAAAGCTTTTGGAGAAACTACACGAAAAAGAAGAATTTCAAACAAACAAAAGAAAAAATACAAATCATCATAACAGAAATAACTCTACACGCGTGTAGATTATCGGAAATAATATGAAAGAATCAATAAACCCTAACGTGAATTGATGGCGTTTAAGGCTTGGATGACAGAAGAAACACATGACAAATAAGGAACGGAAAGCGACACGGAGAAACAATAGAGACGCATACCTGGGAAGAAACTGAGCGAAACAAAGTGCTGCGCCTGAGATTTGTTACTAAGGAGCTGGGAGCTTCTGGAACAAGCGAAGAGCTTATCAGAGAGACGAACGAGATTCAAAGGGTGCCCCGCACTTACCTAAACAGATGCAAGGCGACGATGATGTGCTAACACGCGCACGTGCAAGATCTTTAGTTTGTTCCTCATTGTACACCCCCATTAATTCTAGGACGTTCGTAGTTCTGAGATTTTCGAGTAAGCGCCCTTTTTTTTTTTTCGTTTTTGCTATTCTTTTTATTTTACAGATATTTACGGAAATTTAAAAAGAACTTTTTATCAAAAATATTTTAGATATTAGTAATATAATCATATGTAAATAAATAAATAATTTTTTAATTTAAATTAATAAATAGTTTATTTTTTATTTAAAATTATATACTTTATATAAATTTATTTAATTATTAAATTGTCTTTACTTAATACATACATATATATATATATATATATATATATATAGTTGATAGAAGTTGTAGTTTTAGTCCTTAAATATCTACCTCAAAACAATTTTTTTGTTTGATATGGTATCTCAAAGATTTTAAAGCATACCAATTGTGTTGATGTGGTAAATTCTTGATATGACTCAGTCATTTAAAATCATAAGACCTGCTTAAATACAAAAATCAATCCTGTCCTCATTTTCCTAATTCTAAATCTTTAGCAATATCAGTCAAAAATAATTCATAAAACCAAATCTTAACCGTATATGAAAATGGTAGAAATTGAAGAAAGAATAACAAATATTAAAGTAGATGCATAAAAAAACAAACCACCAATCCAAGAATGACCCTTGCGAATTCGTTGACAAAGGGATTAGTTTTGGTATTTTGATAATCATATACACATCAATTAGTCAAATTTCAAACACTTGAGACTAAAACTATATTTTTAAAGAAAAATACCAAAGCACAAACAAACATCCAATTTAAAATAAATATTAAATAAAAAGTGAGGTTTCCGTTTCATGTTTGTATTTCGTCATTTAGCGAGTCAGCGGTTTTCATGTGTCACAGCAGACTGGTGCTGGTATACCAGTTCCTATTTTATTCGCATCGCACCATAATAAATTCTCAAACCCGTTGGCCGTACGCGGCTTCTGGCCTAGATAAACCGCCTTCGTTCGCTGAGATCTCCTTTTCCCTCTCTCTTTCTCTTCCAAGCTGAAATGGCGAACTCTAATACCAAGTTTGATTCACTAAGGGAGTGGATCGTCGAGCACAAGCTTCGTACTGTTGGTAAATTTCTCAATCCCCATCATACTTAATTGTTTTTTTTTTTTTTTCTTTTTTTCTTTTTGGTTAGGATATACTTTCGTGGTTTACGTGAAATTTTTTGGATGATTTACACGTTAAATGCAAAATTTTTGTCTTTTCAATGTTTCTATTGCGATATGCATTTTTTTTTGTTCGATTTTATTTGTTCGTTTATTATGCTTTATTCGTATATGTTATGAATCTCCTCTGTTGGATATCCGAATTAGGGTGTTTGTGGCTTAGCGGTATTGCGGGTTCGATTGCTTACAATTGGTCTCAACCCAACATGAAAACCAGTGTTAGGATCATTCATGCAAGGTAAGTTGATTTTCTGGCACATTCTCTCTCCCATTGTGGTTTTTTTTTTTTTTTTAATATGATTATCTGGATTTACGAATGTGTTTGCCAAGTCAGTTTGCATCCATAGAAGTACATGAGTATAATTCTTTGACTGATAACTGTATAATGATGCAAATCTAATTTATCATGTTGGATTGTTCGAGGATTTGATGACAAATTCCTTACTTTTTACATGTGCTGTTTGATAATGAGAAGTAAATTAAGCACAAAGGATTTAATCATTTTTTTGACATGGGATTTATGAGCTTTCTAGTTAATACTTGTTTATGTTCTCTTCCCATGAGGTCATCTTGCTTTTTAACTGCATAACATGATTGGATTAATGGGACTGGACTACAGGTGATTGTTTCATAACCAGTTTGTATTGTTCTAAGGTGTCTCTATTGTCACTGATGTTGATATTATGCTTGGTTTTGTCTCAAATTTTCAATTTGAGTGCTACAATGTGCTGAAGAATTGTTATTTGTATTTAAAAAAAAATGTGAATAACATTCAAGAAAAGGAAGGTTAGGATAAAAGAGGAACTTGTTTGCTACAATGTTGAAGTGTTGACAGAAGTTCCATTTCAAATCGATCTTGTCGTGTGATATCCATGCCATACGCCTTCTTTATATGTTGTGATCAAATTGAAACTGACACCCTGCACAATCTCTAACACGTACTTCTTAATTTACTTTTTCTTTTAATGTATTTTCAGGTTGCACGCACAGGCTCTTACTCTGGCAGCATTAGCAGGAGCTGCAGTGGTAGAATGGTATGACCATAAATCAGGAGCAAAGGCTGAGAGATACGCAAAGTTCCTCCCCATTGATGACTTAAACACCCATAGCCATAAGGATTAATTAAATTTCACCTCTGAACATTTGCAGTTTGAATTGCGTTGTGAAGAGTTCTGAACAATAAATGTCATTATAACCAAGGTCTCCTACATTCTTTCCCCCATCACGGTTGTATCATGTATGGCGGGGTTACTTTGTACAACGAGGTTTTACCATATATACATCTAGTAGCTTGGATATGGATACTGTGATACAGTAATAATAATATTACTATTATTTTCACCATGCTGAGGATATAGATTCACATGTGTTGGTTCTTATGGCGAGTCCTATCTCATTTCCCTTGTGTGTGCATTTTAACTAGCCGTTAGTTAAGTCTGAACAGGGACGTATCCTATGTCTTCCGTTCACCATACCTATATACGTAGTCATCTCACCACGGACATGAAATTTCAAGTCACCCTTAAATGTAGCATTGGATACTTTCTTGTTATTAGAAGGATTACCCCTAACCCTTGATAAGTTTGTTGTAGCTGCTGCTTTCTTTGCTACTTTGCTACGGGTTCCCATTTCTTCCTTCATTGAAAATTGAATATGTAGACTAGACAGATTGGAAAAGGGTATTGTGTTTTACATCCCTCATCTTTTACAAATACCACCTCCATTGGGATGAAATGACTAAATTGCTCTTACGGATTGAAAGAAAGCCAACCTTCTTCTTTCGCTCTCTCCCGCGAAACGGCTCTTTACATCTATTTTGAAAGAGAAAACACTTCTCCAAAGCTGATTTGTTTTTCAAAACAGCTATAAAGAGCTATTTTGGTCATATTTTTGGATCTCTAGAGCCGATTTCATTCCTCGCATGTTTATAGTATTTAAAACGGCTTTTCAAAGCCATTAAAAGAAAAAAACAGCTATCTATGGCCGTTTTCTTCCCAAAAACGGCTATGGACAGCTGTTTTAGACATTCCATGCATCTCTATTTCTTCTTATGGCCAAATGCTGTAGGGAGGGTAATTTTAAAATTTTATATTTTTTGTTTAAGTAAGGGGTGGTATTTGTAAAAGGTGAGAGCTGTAAAACTCAATACCCATAGGAAAACTTTAAAAGGGAGACAAGAAAGATCTGGTGTTGGAAATGAAACAGTAAATTCTTCGTTAGCAGAAGTAGAAAATTTATTTTCCAACCACAGATTGCGCCTCAAGCTGTGGTCTGTAGTGTCCAACTTCCTCTTGGGCTTCAATGCTAATTAATGAATTTGGGTTTAGAAGTAATATCAAGAGCTATAATCTTTGCTGGAACGGGATGCAGGGCTGGTATACGGTCAATTGCTTTTGCTCAAGATCTCCCAAGACTCCATGAGACACGGAATCTGTGTGTTCTAAGGTCAATTGCTTGTTTCTGATGTGGGGGACAGAGAGATGGTGCGAGGCCATCTTGGGTGTGAAGATAGCTTTTATAATGCTGAAGAGTAATGATGATGTCTTCCGCCAAGATCAATTCTTAAGGTAGCTGGGGACGCTCTGAAGTAAAAGCAAACTAGCTGTATTATTTTTTCCATATTCTCAAAAGCTTTGTTAGCGATTATCATTGCTATGGTATTCGCTTGGCTATCCCTATCCCTATCCCGAGGAGAGGCAAAGGGTAGGGATAGAGTTTGCTTTTGGAAGTGGCTTCAAACGTAACAGTGCTGATTGGAATTGCATATGACACATTATGAATGTAGACTATAATTGTTTTATATGTGAATGATTTCTTTATTTATCAAAAATTTCATCTTTGGCCAAAACCAATTTTATTTTATCTCCGTAGACCTTAAGCTTGAGTGAGATAGATTGATGTCTTTTATTTAAAATTATATATATATATATATAATATAATATAATAATTCGTGGTGTAGTTGCCTTAAAAAGTAAATTCATCTTTGTCCAAGGTTAACAACGATGAGGATGGTCAGGATCATAGCAATGTTTGGTCAGATTCGCTCCACCAGAGGGGATCCCAAATGTAGTCGACCATTTATGCAGAGTTTATTTCCCGGTTACAACTGTAGAAAGAACATTGCTGTGGCTAAACTAATCACTATATCCGTAAAGGAGAAATACATTTTCTAGCGAATTGATACCCTAACACTAAGCAAAACTCGTGTGTGTGTGTAGATATATATATCATGTTTCCTAACGATACTTTCTTTGTCATACATGTACTGAAGTCTCTATTTTATTAGGCATTATAATATAATTATAGTTTTGAGGGATTTCTGATGTAAAAAGTTGATCTTTTCCATTTATTTTTTTTTTTTGAGTTCTCTCCCTCTTTTGAAAAGTCTCCATGTTGTACTTTTGCTCCAGTTGCAATCTTTTTCAAGCTTCTCTACGTCTCATTCATTATTTCTGTCAAAATGGATTGGCATTATAACCAGATGCATTCAATTTATGCTGATTATGTGAGAAATGAATAAAAACACAGATGTCAAGTACAATATGTTCATTAAATTAAATCCTCATCGATCTATATGTGGCATGTGAATTCATGAGGGTGAGGTCCACCATTTCTGATTCCCCCTTTTCAATGCAATAGAGGATGGGGCCCATGGCATGCCCAAGTACCTCAAGCAATGTCCCCAGTACTGCCAGACCATCTCATGCCATTATGAAACTGCGAAAAAGCTTACTGTGCTTAATTATTTACTTCACTTGTGCTCAAACCATAACTGGGTTTTGATTTGAGCCAGAAAAATGAACTTCTACTATCATGTTTCAATCACGTATGTATATTAATGCTCTCGGGAAGAAGAGTGTTGGACATGCAAGAGCAAAATAATAAGCAGCTGTAGCTTTGCCATTATTGAGCCTACTTCTTGCTCTCTCTATCTACACCAATTGCCCAGCTGATCCGAGACGACCAAGTACAAAAATTACAACTCATGGCTTTGCTTTCATATTGCAGTTTCTTTGCCTCTACCATTTGACATAATCATCGTTAACCAGAATAAGGTTTAAGGGCTTGGATATTTGTGCATTGCGTGTTGGAATGTCATTATATTATTCCTTGTGATTTCTCTCTCTCTCTTTCTTACGATTGCTTGCATTTTAAGGTTCTTGGACTTTTTGGCAGTAAAGGTTTCTTTTCCTGTCTCCCTTGGACACTTCAATTTCCAACACCCCAACGCCCTATCACAAATGAGCGTCCTTACATGCACAACTAATAAGAGGCAGCAAACACAGAGGGACAGAGCAGAATCCCCCACTTTCTAAGGCATTGCTGCTTTGCTTAAGGGACTTTTTCTTTTTTGGCTGCCAAAAACTTGATCATCCTCACGCCATCTCTTTGCCAGAACTACAACTCTCCTCCCCTGCCATCCGCTTCTGCTTTTGGCTTACCCTATATGCCTCTGCACCAGTGCCGGGTGACAAACGGAACCTCAAGTACCATTTCATTACATCATCTTATCTTATCAGTCAAGGTTACTTGGTCAAGCATCAATTGTTTCAGTCACAACTCCAAATAGGAAAGTTTTTATGTATATAATATATATACTTCCTCCTATATTTGATTATAGTTTCTCATTAGCCATTAGAGAATAGTTATTAAAATGAAACAAAACTATGGCCTTCGGAGGTTATCCTGTTAGAAAAATAAAGCACATTTGTAGTCCAAAAAGGGGAAATATTATCAAAGTTTCTAGAAAGTGGAGGCTTTTTTAGTACACCATTTAAAATAAAATTTGGCTACTTGACTCATAAAGGACTGCTCTTTTGCCTTGCTGTCTTTGCTCTAAAAGAAGAAGAAAAAAATTGCGCACTGTTAGTCAGAAAAATCATTCTCACTTGTCAACATTTATTTTTTATATCTCTTTTAATTTTGTTTATTTTATTTACAATTTTATTATATAGATAACTGAAAAAGACATATACACACTTGAATATGCATACCAAATAACTTTTCTCCGACATTGATGATGCTAGACAAAATTCGTTGTTAGTGGATAAGGACCTTAGAGAAAAGTTACTAAGTTGGTCCTTGTCTAATTACGCATTTGGAGCTCGAGCGAGATTCACGAAATAAAACTAGGAAATCTGGAGCTTCTCCTGAAGATAACTGCACGCATATCCAATTGGAAGCATTGCATTTTAAAATTTTAGAACTACATTGACCTTTTCCTTGTTGGAACAGAGAAGGAATAGCAAGAAAGCAAAATCTGTATCCGAACGAGAAACGAAAATTTACAGTTCAGTGTAAAGAACGGCATTGATCAATACATGAATGAGGGGTCAAAAAGTTCCTCTCTGTCTTAATTATAGATTGCCCCAACTCTGAAGTTGCTCACACATTCTGCGAGAAGACCAATCACACGTAAACTTTTCTGCAGCAAAAGCAGGTTCTCTTGCCAATCAAACGCATAACCGTATTGTAAGTAGCGAGTGGGGATAGAAAGATCAAATTAGCTAACTATATAATATAAATATTCCAAATAAGAACGCTTGTTTGTAAAATTACCCGTGAACATGGATTGGTAGCGCCGAGGAAAGAGGCAGGAAAATCATGTTGGAGAAGGGGAGCACGTGCAAATTCAGATAAGACTAGCTCGGTCAAGCCTGAAAAGGGCCGTTGCACGTGCCCTGCTTCTCCAACAGGACCTACCCACCCATCATCGATGGTAGCCATGCAGATATGATTCTGCACGCTCAAAATGCACGAGAAGACGAAGAAGCTCATGCTTTTATATACAAGAGGGTTGTCAAGTCAATATATATATAGAAAATTAAGGAGAGAGAGTGGGCGAGTGTGCGAGCGAAAGAGAATTAAAGAGCTTGAGTCTTGGAGTGGTAAAGACCCACATGAACTTAAGAGACAAGCAACGAAGACTTGCATTTTATATATATTGCTTTGCTTAATGCTCATAAGTTTAAGACAAGAGGGAGGGGCTATACCCTTTGCCGCCTATTTTAAGATAAACGAAAACTAAGGCTCTTCCACCAAGAATTCATAAATGCATAGACTAAAAGAAGTGTGTTTAATTCTGGACAGTGGGGATGCACGTTCACGTTCTTGTTGAACTGGGAACATGGCATGCTAGATTTGACACGCTAGCTAGCTCCAGTGAATCTTATTCTTAATTGCCAATTCATCAACTGTTCCATTCAATAAACATATCTTATCATTACGTACGTATGAATGTATGTATACGTGGATGTGCGAGTGCCGCCAAAAAGAGCAACCCCACTTTTCTCTTTAATATACGATTTTATCATATATCCCAGGTCAAGAAGATTATAGTTTTTGTTGAGTGGGAAAATTCTCTATGCTAAATTATTATATAGCTTAAAAAACTGGTCCTGTCCTACGAGCAAAGGATTGACGGGCCCAGAACGACAGATTGGATGGTGAAATGTGGGGTGGGGAGGGGAGGTGTAGATGAAACCTTGACAACGATAGACTGATTGTAGACGCGACCAAGTAGAAGTAGAAACAGTGCCGAATTGCTCCGCTGGGGTTGCGTGTTAGACGCGCTTTATGTTATGTGTGAGATTGTTAATAGACAAGTTCGAGAATTCGGCGGAGGCCACACCTGGCCAGTACGGCTGGAAATATGTCCAGTTTTTTGGCTTAAACAGATCGGCCATACCTAACAAATTATTACCTATAGATTTTAAGTATATATATATTTTTTATTCTTCTCGTTACACGAAAACTTCGATAGATTTATTTTACTTTGTATTGTATGGTGCTTAAGAATCTCGAGAAAATTTCTTCAAAATCACTATCACTTATTCTATGTATTTGTTATATAAGTTGGTTTATAGGCCAATAAACTAGATTTTGCATCCTCTTTAATTAAGGGGTTGGCTTATTTTGAATAACAAGTCAGCCCATAAACCCCCCTGAGAGGCGCCTAACCTATTTCCACCCTATTGAGCAGTTTGTGTAGGTTTCGGCCACAACAGAAGGTGTCCCAACTCATTTCTTTTGGTACATCCATTTTTTTCTAGGTTTTAGGGGTGTGTTCGGACCCGCGTGAGATGTGCATCTAAAAAAAAGGAATGTGCCAGAAGAAAGAACTCGTGGCCCAAAGAAGAAAAACAAGTCTTTTTCTCCTTAACCCTTTAACCCCCGCGGTTTAGGGTTAGCTTCAAAAATCCTCTTCTGTCAAACTTGCTCTTCTAATCCGTGGAGTTGGGCCTACCAAAACTGGCCCTTGGCCCAATCTAATAGCCCAGTTCCCCATTCTTAAAAAAAATTGATATATCAAAATCACTTAAATTTTTAAAAAATTTATTACATAAACCTTTTTAAATATTCCTTTCCTTCCGTCCATCAGATTCATCGTTAAGTTTCCGTTAATAAATGTCAATAGATATTGACGGAATGTCACGCTCGTTAAATGCGTGTATGTAGTGTGCTCATATCGCAGGGCAATGATATCTTGACACTACTATCCAAAACATCTCCATGTAAAATATGAGAAGTGCTTCTCCAATTTTCTAATACACTCTTTCACCGTACGTGTTTGTATTTTCTTAAATATATACTCTCTGTGTTGGAGAGTGTCTTGAATACTTTCCGTAAAATAGGTTTGGATCACTAAATTATTTTTTCATTCACCACTTACATATAATTTTTACATAAAACTAATATTTGCTGATATCATTACGCAAAGTGTGGTATGAAATTTTTTTCACCCAAGGAAAATAGTATGAAATTTGAATAAAATAGAAAAAATATTTTATGGATAATTAGTTCTCAATAGTACATTGTCTAAAACTCATTGTCTTGATTAAGGATTAAAAGTCTTGCATTGAAGAAGTGTACTATTGGGCTCTTCCACAACGGGTTGATATCTTTGTCGTCCCGCCATCATGTCAAACTTCAAGATAAAATATTGGGAAAAAAAGAAGAAGAAGTTATTGATGAGTTGTCCATTTTTCCGTAATCTCAATCAGTGCATTCCCCGACAATGTGACCTTTGAACCAAAAGGACCCTAGCATAATTGGGGTAAATTTGTTTTCTTATTTGTTAGTCTCTAATTTCTTATTTAATGTACTCTTAGAAAAAAAATTTCGTATTTCACTTTATTTTTCTTTATGAGATAAAAGAAGTATTATTTAATTATTATCTCGATAAATTTCATTCTGGATATTGCTGATTATACTATAATCATGTTTGAATTTTGTCTCTATCATGTGAGACATAGTACATTATCAACTTGCCAATAAAAACGACTGGGACCACTTTGTACAGTTTGTTTGATACTATCTCTTTTGCCACCTGGCAATAAAAAAAAGGGTATATATTTTTAGAGAGAAAGACATTTGGATAATAAATTTAAATTTAAATTTTTATATAAATTTTCTGATCTCATGTTACAAAAATAGTTATGATCTCTTAGATAAAATAATTATATACTTATAAATTATAAATCTTTTGTTTTATAATGATAACTGGGTTTAATGATAAGCTCCAGTTTTGTAGTGCTAACCAAATCGGAGGCTTTCTATTTCCGATTCGATAAAAGCTAGGGCCATAATTGAACGAACGGCTCTGAGAAAAATGACTGGTCACGTGATTGTGTGCCCCACATACAAGTAACATCACGTGCCATACTTTGTCTTAAAATCCCCGACTTCTCGGGGTCCCATGTGTAGCCCCCAATCTTATCTGAACATCCTTCTCGAACCTACGACCGCGTCATGATCTCCTGCATTGATTCTAATAGACGGTCCAGATCTCTCATGAGCCCCACGACTTGTTCGATCTTTAACGCCTCGCTCTCCTCATATAATCCTACTATGCCACTGGCTTGTTTCCCTTATTCCGGAATCTGGTCATTGAGGTCGCCGATACGCTGGATCTACTGTAATACGCTTGATCCATCTAGCTATGGGGCTACTCGACCAGTTGTGGGATGACACCGTTGCCGGCCCACGGCCTGAAAATGGCCTCGGCAAGCTACGAAAGCATCAGTCCTTCAGTTTCCGACAGAGCTCCGGCAAGGGTATGCAAACGTTTTGCCATCTAGAGCCGGTGCTGGACCTTGGCACATTAGCTTTAGAATTCATCTCATAAACGTTATTATGTTATCCGAATCCGGAGGACAACAACTATAATCATAGACTGAACTCGAAGAATCAAGTTATTAACCTTCCAATTGCAGATCAAGTACTATATTTTGAGATATTTTCAGGACCATAACTTTTTGAAATGATCTAAGAAGACTTTTATATAATGGTTCTACACTTGGAAGTATGAACAATATGCATATCTATAAGGCCACTGCTTAATGTTTCTCTGCCTGCTTTTCTTTTTACCTTCCCCAAATATTATTATGCTGATATTAATAGAGCTTGGATCTTGCGGCGTGTTTGATCAGAATCAGAGGGCGGGAGCGTGAGATCGTACAGTGACGATTCGTCCACAGATGCTATGAAAGTGACTCGTAGTATCATGATCGTGAAACCGCCGGGGTACCAGAGCGGGTCGCCGCCAGTATCGCCCGCCGGGTCTACTCCTCCGGTGTCTCCGTTTTCGGGTAAGTTGGTTATTATCTACTCCATTTGCATATTGACGAAATAAGGGTAGTTTTGTCATTTTGTGACGTTGTCTATGTTTGATTGGATGCTGATAAAGTAGGGTTAAGTGCGCGTTGTTAGGGTGGCTGCTTGTTTCCATTGTGCATTCGGACGGGGGAAAATAACGTGCCCGATGTGCTTATCCACGTATATTCAAGAAATATATATATATAGACGCATTATTTATACATCGATAGGGATAGGAGGTAACTGATATTCTGGCTTTTTCAAGGAGCTTATGAAATTTACATTTTGGCCCCTTTGGCGAACCTGATATCCATCCTATCCGATCTTAATTAGTTTGGTGAGCTCAGGATAAGATAGAAATACGGAATCTTGTTGAGTGACAAGGTAGGTTATGTTTTTAAGGAAAAGGAAACAATTATGACGGTGGATGCATATGCGTGTTAACAGCAGGTTCAGGATCTAAAGAGTCGTTCCGGTTTCGGAGAAGGTCAACATCAGATGCGTACGATAAAGCAGGGAAGAATAGATCAAGCCCTTCTTCTCCTTTCGATGCGTGAGAAATGAGAATGAGCATCTCTAGGTTTGCCACGAGTATTTCCGTTAATTTTTGTATGATAGATGGATGCATGGATATATAGTTGCCTGCCGAGTTAAATTAAATGTTTCTTATGTATGCATGTATGTAGATTATAAGTGTGTGTGTAATCAGTATGTATGTATGTATGTAGAAGAGCTAGTTCTAGACTTTCTCATATTTGCACGCTATCTTCTCATTTCCTGTAATAAGATTTGCTTTGGATTGGAGAGAAGAGATCTAGAAGCTGCGAGGACGTTGTGTTTACGAGACATGATGAATTAATTAGTATTGGCATGTCCCTTCGCTCAATTTGTCCCAACAAACCGATTCCGGTTGAAAAAATAAAAAGGCTCTCCGCTCAAACTTATCACTCTTCAAATTCATCAATATTAAATTAAATTAATGTCATTTTGGGGGAACAAATAAATCAGGATTTTAGTTATTGTTAATTTGTTATAACACCAAAAACACACACCGCACGGATGCAGTTCTGTAAGTAATACTGTATCAAATTAGTTTCCGAGTTTATTTTAAAAAGTTTTTAAAATAAACTTTTTGGTTTAAAACGCCTGTTAATATTAATGGAAAACATGATCTGCGGTATTCCATTATTGATCAATCAATTTATTTTAATACTAACTCAGTAATACTTATAATATTATTTTATATGTTTTTTTAGTAAATAACAAGAAAGTGGGACAAAAATAGTATACAGTGTCTCATAACAAAAAAGAAAAAAAAAAGTAGAGTATGCACGTAAAACGTAGTATACAATGTAAAATAAGTGATGTTATTTTGAAAGAAGATAGCTTCTTTTTTTTAAAAAAAAAAAAAATTATTTACGTAATATGATATATATATATATATATATATATATATATATATATATATATATATATATATATATATATATATATATATATATATATTTGTGATATATATATTTGTGATATAAAAGAATTAAATTCTAAATCTTTTATATGCTATTGTAAATTTTCACTACTAGCTCACAATTAATAACTTATTCCAATAGATAATATAAGTGATCTGTAAGTTTTTGGTTGCAAAATTGCAATCTCCTTCCTCGTTTCCCATATTTCCAATTTGGGGAGTGCATTTTTTTTACCCAGTCCTCCAATTTTTGTATATTTTAAACAAATACTCTTTTTAATGAGGAGTGTAACACTCTTCCAACTTTATTTATGACATGTTCAAAATAAAATGATTTTATAATTATAAGACAAATAAATGATTTGATTAATATAATGAAAATATCAATGATTTAAGTTTCTTTAATGTTAGTTTAAATGTTTTAAAAAAATTAAATTAAATTTAAAATATGTGAATGTAATTGTGTCAATCCACATCCCATTACAACAACCGTTCGACACGAACTAAAAGGAAAAATGAAATACTGTTACGCTGCCCTAATATTCCGATTCGGTACTCTAATTCGTTGGTCCCAAGCGTGTTTAGTTCGGAGCCTTTTCTGGGTGCAACGGACGAAAGTCGGAGTCATCTTATGGTTTCGGGTTACGGTCGGAGCTCAAACCCTGTGTCAGGACGAAGAACATGGAGTATGGGATTCTGATTTTTCTGCTCTTATTCCATCTGTTCATTCCTTACTCATTTGGTGAGCTTCTCTCTTTGAAGGTCTTCTACAGATTTGTTGCTTTTCATCATCAATGATTCTATCCATCCATTAATTCTGATACGACTTTAGACAAGAGTGACATTTCTGCCGAACTTTTTTTTTTTTTTTTGAAATTATATATATTGATAAGAACATAAGAATTTTAGTAGACTTATTTGATCTCGGCAAGTCTTCGATTTTGTTCCTTTTGACGGGTGCTGACCGCCTAGCATGGTTACAAAGATTTCATTTTGTTTATCAAATCTTTAATTTTGAAAGGTTCAGGACATTTGGGGTTATTTCAAAGATAGTGTGATCCCTGGATAACAGAAATTGCTCTTAACAAGGTTCTGTTCTTTTTCAACCCCCTCTTTTCCTTTCTCTTAACTTTATCAGCTTGCATGTTACAAGTTAGTGTCTGATTAGTTAGTTAAGACAGGCAAACATGGCTCGTTAATCTGATAGAGCGGATGGAGGTGCCATTTAATGGACTCAATGGTATTGTTTCTAGGAGCCCCCTTAGCAGATAAAGTAATTATTATTCAGAACTTTAGTTGAATGACATCTAACCTTTATAGCGTTAAAACTTCAGAATTCAGATTATAACGCATACCTATATTTATTCGGATGGAGTACCACAGACACTGCAGCTGAAACGAGGAGTGCTTTCATCTTTCCTTTCGTAACTCTTTTCTTGTTCTGTAGACAATATTGGCTTTCTTAATGGAATCAATCAGTAGTTGCTGGTTTTGATGAAACTCAGACAGTGATTTATGGATACTCCGAATTTTTTTCTTTTACTTGCACAATTTCCTTCGAATTTCCAACTTTTGTTCTATCTTATTTTCCATCCGCAGGCATGGTCGTTTTCTTGGTTCATTTTCTCTTACAAGCAACTACATGTTTTATGTACATGTAATATGAGTGCTCTGTATAGTATTTGGATTTCATTACACTTTGTGATGGTAGTGTTTATCAATCATAAATACGAATTCTTGAAATTCAATCTCTTAATGTTCTGTTGGTTATATCCTTGCAATGAGTATCCTCTGAAATGAGGTATTCAACTTATTATTCTGGTAGGTGTCTCTCTAAATGACATTTGTTTTGGATTCTTAGTCCTTCTTTGTTTGATAAGCTTCTTACACAGTATTATTCTTATAGGGATACAGTTGTACAATCTCTTCCTTGTTTTGTGAACAGGTAAACCCAATGGAGTGTGTGTTTCTCAAGGTGGTCGTTTTCCTCCCTTCAAATCGGAGGGAAAGCCTCCCAAAAAGGGTCCTAAAGATTTGACTCTTTGCCGGTTATATCGCAAAAAGACCTGCTGTGACGTAACCCAGACACACCCTGCACTGTTGTCTGTAAGGAAGCTCGCATCCACTGGAGAAGCCAGCCAAGAGTGCTTGCACTTATGGGAACTATTGGAATGCTCCATGTGTGATCCTCGTATTGGTACGCAGCCTGGACCTCCTCTGATTTGTGACTCTTTCTGTGGCAGAATTTATGAGGCATGCTCGAATGCCTACTTCTCTATGGATGTGAAAACACAGGTATGTTGATGACAGATCTGGGATTCCCATAAATTCAGTTGTTTCTAAAAGAGTCATTAAGTCCACGTTCATATCTTGAGTAGAATTGATTTATGATTAATAACTCATAATGTGTTTTGAGGCATAAAAGTGAACGTAAGTATATGTTATTTTAAACTTGTCTCCTTATCGAAGCATGACAACATTCATTTGTGATTGATTTGATCTCCCAGATTCTAGCACCTTGTGGAGTAAGTGACTTTGTGTGTGGTAGGGCTGCTGAATGGGTCTCAAATGGAACAGATCTTTGTCTTGCTGCAGGTTTTCAAGTGAAGTCTTCTGATAATTTACATATTGGTAGAGAAGAAACATCTTGCTACGGTGACTTAGCCAGTCTAGGTTCTGTTGCTGATTCATGGAAGTCTTCACAGTTTGAGTTGACCGAGAAAGGTGAGAACTTGAGGCTATCTGAAGATTTCCAGCAATGGGTGAGAAAAATGACATTCAGTGAAAGAGTTTCTTGGGCTGTTGGAGGGATGGTCCTAACGGCGGGGCTGGTGTTTATAAGGTCAGAATATGGTCTTCTCCCTTAAATAAGCAAATAGCTATGCTTAATTAATTAATTAGATGTTTGTTTGTTTATTTTTATTGTATATCATGCATGGAAAATAGACCAAATTTTTGAAATAGTGGATTATTTCTAGTTGGTCTTCGTGGTTTTCCTTTTTAAATAATTGTGTCTTTTGAAATCCAATTTTATGGAACTGGAATCTATATTCTAACCCTTAAGTCTATAAAATGGTTCAGGATCGTATAGACTATAGCATCTTAGACGGCAACTTGGAATTTGTCATAGTTGATTTGTTCGTATCGGATTCTTGGAATGTTATCTATGTTTTATCCGTATTTAAATTTTATGCTGATCATGCAGCAAAAGGAAGAGCCACAGCCAACGCCAGAAGCTAGCAGCTATAAAACGTGCTGCAAGGAAACTGGAAGGCAGGATGATGGAGCAGGGGCCTTCTAGTGCTCAAGGAAATAGGAAAAGAAACGTAAGATGAGAGTTTCCTTGTATGTGAAACATAATTAGTTTTGCCTATTTGTAGGGGAATCTTGAGTTTTGTTATTGTTATATAATAATGATAAATAATAATTAGAATTGATGGTTTATGTTATGATGTACTTATTTCTTTGTCTTTTTTTAGTTTGCCTTTTCTGTCAGATAACATCTTTTCCCAAAATTGATTATATAACAGTTTTTGGCATGGTTTTCTCAACTTCTGTCCTCAATTTGGTCTTTATTGGAGCTATTGACCACTTCTAACTATGCTTTTTATTATAATTCACCAGAAAGTCTGCTTTGATGATTATCTGCCGATTGGCTAGTTAAGGATTCCTTGATGATTACAAGCCTAACATTGGCTATTAATTTGCAAGACATGAAAAAGAAAAAATAAGTTAAAGCAAAATCAATCATCAATTAAACTACAAACAGGGTGAAATTTTCGTTATTTCAAGAATGCTTGCGATTATATATTATTGTGACTTGGCCTGGGTTGTCCACAAAAGAGTTTCACATAGCGCCGCCAGCTGCCACTGATTGTGCTAAAAATTAAAATGTTGACTTGTCTGAACATTCCATTCTGTCACTATGAGAATTCCGACATGGTAAATGGGCTAACAATGACATCGTAAATGAAGTTAACAACTTTTTAGGTTGTCTTGATTGATAATGCTATCAGTAACACCGGAACCTCATGAAAAGATCTTCTGCCTCAGGAACACTCGTGAGCAATCTTGAAGGAAAAATCTACTCTTTTATTTGCTCTCACAAATTACACGCTAATTTTCCAAACACAAGTGACCAAAGCAACTATCTGTGCTCCTCATAGAAGAATGCCCGGGTGGTCCAATCTACAATATAGTCCTAGAGGCCATAAATAACTTGCAAGCTTTAACTCATGAAGGTGGAAGGCTCTTCTTTGCCGAGCTCATCTACTTGACAAGATGATTCAACTTCGTATATGTCAGTTTTGCTCCACTCCTATTAAACCCAAGACCTGATTTATGCAGCTTTGGGGGGCTGGCCAGAGAGAGTGTACATGAGATATCTATAATTCTATATACACAAACTTTCAAAATCATTAAAAAAAAGCCCGTTAATGTTGTACATAGATATACCTTCTTAAGGACCTTTGACGAACCACTTCCAGATCCTTTATCAGCCGGTTTCAATATCTCAAAGGAACACACAAGAGATTCATCAACACTCAACAATGCACCAGCATTACCAAACTCCCCACCATAGTTTGGAGCAGAAAAAATAGTGACTAATCTCCGTTTGGCAAAAAACAAAAATCCATCTTCCACTACCTGAAAGATAAATTTGAAAACTAGTAACAGGAGACCTTATTCAGAATTAGAAGTTGTATAAAGCAATAAATAGGAGGAACAAAACCAGGTAGAACACATTAATAATAAGGTGACAGCCATAAGAGAAATATATGGAGATTCATTAATGTTAAACGTCCTAAGCCAATCTTGTAATTTTGTTCCAAGTCTTTTTTAACTGTAAAGGAACCAACTTTTCACTGACATTATAGTTTTATTAATTTATAACTTCTCTCAATCATGTGCTATTGTGCATAACAGCATTCTATGAATGCTTTCTGTGTGAAATTATATGGTTCTTGGAGATTATGATTTGGTATATTTGTTCCACTGAAGTATGGAATACGCAAAGGGTAAGAATCAGCAGCTTGTGGAATTTTACTAATCGAGTAAAACAATGAACTACCTGAAGACTCAAACTAGCAGGAATATACACTAACAGAATCTGTGAAATTCGCTGATAAGAAAAATGTTTACCTGATGACCTCTGCAGACAAGATCAAGGTCATTTTTATCCAAAAACTCAGTGAGTGCATTAGCCCCGAACGTAAATGAAATACCTCGGTCACTCTCTGCCCAGCCCTCAATACTAGAATCAGGATCAGACCAAAGCAGATCACACAAGAGACCATTATCTGGAATATCGCAAGGCCTTGAAAGTTCTCTTATCTGATTCAAATTTTGTAACTCTGGAGAGAGGCCACCATGCATACAGAGTATTTTGTCATCAATGAGTGCAGCTACAGGCAAACAGTTAAAGCATTCTGTGAATATCTTCCATAGCCTAACATTGAACCTCCTTTTACATTCATCATAAAAACCATATATCCGGTTTATCTTTGCATCCTCATGATTTCCTCTCAGTAGATGAATTTTGTCAGGATATCTTATTTTGTAGGCCAAAAGCAAACATATAGTCTCCAAACTTTGTCTCCCTCTGTCTACATAATCCCCCAGAAACAAGTAGTTAGCGGCTGGAGGGTAGCCACCGTATTCGAAAAGCCGCAGTAAGTCTTGGTACTGCCCATGTATATCACCTGCATGGGAACTACAATGTTAGGAACAAGGGAAAATGGAGAAGGATGCAGTGACCAGCTCTGGACCAGAGTGCCCAATATATCACTTTCCCATGGTTCATAAAAAAATGAGCCGTAAGGCCTTCGTAATGTAAGATTCCTTGTACCAGAAGCCGAAAAGAAAGGATTATGAAGAAATGCACCAAATTCTTAAATATGACTCATGAATTGAAGACATAGTTTAGTGGCACGTTAAAAACAGCAATTTTAGAAACCATTCTCTAGCAGATGCCCCTCTATTTCTTTTTATTTTCATTTTTTAATTTTTCTCAAGAGGGAGCAGAGTTATTGCCCTGACTCAGTTTTTCAAAGCTCTAAGCGATTTGCTTCACGTATTAAATATAAAAAATGCCATCTTTCTGGAGTTGATATTTCACAATTAGAGAACCTAGCTCTGATCAAGCAAAGCAAATAAGAAAGCTTCCGCAGCTCACGAACAAATTCCAAATCCACATATTTACTTGATCTCGACCGTATCCTCTAAGAAACTTATACCCTGACATCCATTAATTTAACAAGTGAATGTCAATTCTGTAACATTTACCGAATTCATTTAATAGGGTGGCGGTGTTGATTGATTGGGCTTTAACCCCAACCATATGAAAAAAATTCTCAAATCTCGTGTCAGAAAACCAATAAATAAATATAACATTTTGTGTCAGAAATAAAATTACAGCCATAAATTATTCCATTCCAGTTTTGCAATTATGCCCACCAATCAGAAATATAAAACGGATTAGAGGAAGAGGAAGGATGAAGAAGCTGACCGCAGATACGGATTGGAGCACGGAGCTCAAGGAGATTGGGCTGTGAGAGGAAGATTTGGCGAGAGTTGACGCAGAGCTGACGGATCTCAGACTCTGAAAGCTGAACCTGTTTTCCTCCTTTGCCTTCAAGTAGCCTCCTAATAACATCATCAACAACAGCCTTCTCCATCATTCCCTCCATTGTCATCATCATCATTTTCTTCTTCTTTTTGGTTCAAAATGAATATATCTTAGAAAACCCAAATTCCAAAAGTAGATTAGCAAGGCAAGGCCTTTGCCTTTGGCTGGTCAAATTAATCACCCCAGACTTATGAGGGGAACAAGATAAATAAAGAAAAAGAGGGTTCAACTTATATAGTGTTGATGAATCAAAAGGGATAGATGGGAAAAGATGAACCAAACTGTGATACAAATTGAATCAGGTTAATTATGAGAAGTGATGCAAATTGCAAATGATGGATATGGTTGGGACGTGGTTCTCATTTCTCTCTCTTCTTTCCCCTTTTTCTTTCTTCAAATTTTCTCTCTGTCAACTGCCAAATCGGTTCAATACTACGGTTGAAACCTTCAAAGGCGGGGACAAAATGGCGCATACGGAAATCGGCGCAATTTAGCTGAAATCACCAGATGGAAAACCATGGTTGGTGATCTTGCCTTAGTCAAAAATCCAAATAAGTGAGTGGGAGCATCAAATATTGAACCATCGACCGGCCTAAACGGCAGAGCATTCTCATCCAACGCCCCTTCTCTCTTTCCTCCAAACATTGAAACAAAAACAGTTTTCAATTTGAACAAGAAGCCTAGAAGATTGCAGTAATATGCAGACATAGATCATCTTGATTTTCCTATCTAATCATGTTAGCTTGATTAACTTTTCCATTTGTTTAATAACTTAAGTATACTTTGATGTTCTTACGAATATTTTACTATATATGTAGAAATAATTAATTAAGCAATGTCTTATTTTTCTTTGGTTAATACGAGAAGCAGCCAGAGAGGAAGTTTGACCAACGGTAACCCAATGGAGAAAGTCACAAAGCATATCAGTGAAAGTTATTGTTCTTTTTAAAAAATGTCTGGTCCATTACTTGAAGTTTATGGCAAAAGTTTAAGCCAGTCAACCTAAAAATGTATGTGCCCGAATTAATATTGCAAAAGAGTAATGAGACAGCCAAAACTAAATTTTAAAAAATCATAAAAGTGATCTAAAAAAGAACGATGATAATAGAAATTTATAGTAGATCGTGAAAGTATTTTTAATTTATGCAAATTCACGAGAAAACCGCGTCCTTTGAAAAGGAAAGGTTCTTTCAACACGACATGAAAATGTCATTTACGCCTTCAAGGACTGCCGTGTCATTTCAACACAACATGAAAATGTCATTTATGCCTTCAAGGACTGCCGTGTCATTTCAACACAACATGAAAATGTCATTTATGCCTTCAAGGACTGCCAATTACAACCTTCCTGTCTAAATGGCACGGAAATTAGATCATGAGCCCCACAAATCATTAGTGAAACGAGGGGGAAAAACTAGCGTAGAAAAAGAGAAGTAAGATCCATATTCGTCCCTTTTTTTCCCGAGAACTACATATTGTAAACAGTAAACAAGTACAACCTGAAAAATGTCTTCTCGAAACCTATGATCTAGCAAAACTTCGAATTTCCAAAGGGATAATTTGTCGAAAAAATGTGTACCGTAATAAACTCTATCGAGTCACTTTTTGAAATGGATCGGCCATCCACTTCCTACTGGTAGGCGATATTTTCCCACAGTACTAGTACGACTCACACCCTAAAGCCTTTGCTATTTCTCCTTCCTCTAGCCCTCTCAAACTTTCTTCCCTTGGATCGCACGTAAGGCTTGGTATGGCTATGTGGCACACCCGGCGCAGGACCAAAGTGTTTAACAGCTTCACGAGCATTCTTTGGGCCTCTAAGCAGAACCTGCTTCCAGAAGACTATTATTAGAAATTCATCCTACAAAGATTGACTAGCGAATCTAATAAAATGCAGAAGGGAGAGGATTATTCTGTAATCATGCGAAGACGATTATTGAAGGCTGAAAAAGTCTAAAAGCAAATAAATCAAATTTAGCAAAGCACCAAAAGCTCAAAATAAGGTTCAATTATGACTCGACAGTAGACATTATCAATCAAACCAAAAATCCTTACAGATTTTAAACATGCCTCCACAAATGACAAAGGAATTTTATAACCCCCACAATAAATCAGTTCCTACGTTATCAGAAGAAGCAATTGGGTACGCCTGTGTGGTTGTTATTCCAAAAATGTTCACCATCAAAACTCAACGATCAATGCATAAAGAATAACATTCTGAAAAGGAAAAAGGCCAGCAGTGGTATTCCATGCATACCGTGCTTTGTCCAAGAGGGGCTCTAAGAGCCAGCTGATCAAAGGTCAAGCATTCACCCCCTGCTTTTTCGATTCTTGACCTTGCTGTCTCTGTAAACCTTAGTGCTGTAACTTTGATGGGTGGAACTTCATATACCCGTATATCATCAGTCACAGTCCCTACAACGACAGCAATCTTATCTTCCTGCAGGGAAGAAGATAAAAAAAAAAGAATGATTATTAAGATAAAACTAACAATAAATAAATTAAAACACCGAAAACAGAAAGCAAACCTTTCCCTTCATAAACTCAATCAACCTTGACAGAGAAAGTGGAGCCTTGTTAACCTTGCTCATAAACAAGCGCTTGAGAATTACAGCATTGAAATTGCTGCCACTTCTCCGGACAAGGAAGCGATAAAGCTGATCATGTAACATGTAATCAGATTAATTGAATGTATATAATAATAAAAGAAACATGTTTAAGTATCCAAATAGTGAAATATAAATCAAAACAGATAACCAAAAAAAATCAACAAAAATTGTTTCTGATACTACAAAAGCAAGGTAACTCCACTAAAAACTAACGCTTGACCCACTAGATTAAGATACAGTTATCAAACAGAGTACTAGTTCCCTCAGTTTAACAAAGTGAAAGTGTTAATCATATGTTATCAGCATTAGCATGGTTTAAAATTGACAGCATCATCGGGAACCCTTCCTCATTAATAAGAATGAAAGTTTCCTAAAATAACGTGGATTACACTTGTAAAGTTCGAACCAATTTGAGGTGAAATTTCATCCAAGTGAAACAACAAAAGGTGGCCGAATACAAAGTAAATGTCTCAGTCTCGCATATAAATATGGATTAAATGATGATATTGACGAAATTTAAAGAGGAAAAAATTTAGGACATATGTGGTTGCAAGTGAAAACATGCACAATATAACGTCTCCTTAATTGAATTTACTTCTAACGCTTTGCAAAATGTATATTTTAACAAAGAGGAACAAAATTGAAACATGCAAAATGGTTGCATCTCAGATAAATGTGGATAATTCTATTCCCAGACCATATAATGGTCTCGTAATGAGCTGGGATCACATTTATCATCATCGTCAAAATATACACATCAGATCACGCACGCAAACACAGGCCATTAACAGTTTACACATACAAATGATTTAGGGAAAAGCAAGAATTCGTAGGTTTATTTCCAAGCTTAACAAAATGTGTGTGTGTGTGTGTGTGTGTATATATATATATATATATTACGAACCTTAACCAAGAGCTTGAGATAGATATCATTGGACTTTGGTGCAGTTCTCTTGGTCTTTTTGCTCTTACCTCCTGCTTTGAGATCGATCCCCTGAGTATCACATGCAAATGAAACATTAGCTACAATCGCGTTAAGTCAGAACAGATGAACATTAAAAAGATCACAAGGAAAGAAAGAGAAGATACCATTGCAGCTCCCGGTGTCGCACGGCTCCCTCTCCTTTGGCGCGGTGAGTGCTTCTGACTTATAGGAACATTGAAGCTAGGGTTTTTGAGTTGCGTCTGACGTTGGGCTAGAAATGGGCATGGTATTCATTTGCCAACTAGAACCATAGGCCCAGGCTTAGGCCCAACACTCCCTTTCTAATTCTTTAATAATTTAATGTGTAAACAAAAAAAAAATGTTAAATTACTCAATATACATAAATTAAAAATAAATTAATGAAATAATTTTGCAATAATGTAAAGCGGATGAGAAAGCAACGTTAAGCCGAAAATAAGAGGGAGACTTTCCAATTTTCACTTCTTCAATATTTATTTATAAATATTTCATTGTAAATTTTCAATTAAATAATTTTAAATCATTCCACCTTTTTTAGTCGTAAAAATTGCAGATAAAATTTCATGTGAGAAGAAAGTAAGTCCCACTGTTCTTATTTTTTTATATGGTGCGTGGTTTGTCGTTAATTAAAAAAACTTGACTTTGTAGTCATTAATTTCTCCCCCTTCAACTGGATCTTTGAAAAAAGAAATTACAGTAATTTCTCCATTGTGTCTAAAAGTGATATTTCCATTCAATTATTAACGTCAGAAGATGGCATGGCAAGTCATATCTAATGTGGCATCAAGTGACAAAGCTAAATCCAAATATCGAAAACAGATCAAATATTTGAGTCCCTACAAGATTAATTGGGTTTACTCAAGTTCATAATTCTAATTAGTACGCAGACGTATCAATCTTTTTCAAAATCTTACATACTGTAACTTTATATTGATATAAGGAGACAATTACTGAAGAAACAAAAGCCTATCTTACGCAAATAGATTAGTCACTTAGTGCAGATAATAAATTAGAAATCAGCAAGCTTTTGTGTTTACCACACAACACCTCATAGAACAAAACCAATCTGTGTAATAAAACCCATCTCTTTGCTGGAATCACCAAGTCAGCAAGAGTGCACATAACTCCTTTATCTGGATCCAAAAAATCCAGAAAACTCGATTAAACAAGGAACAGAATATTACTTCTTTATTGTTAGGTTGGTATCACATTGGCCCCTCCAAGTCGCAACATCTTCAATCAAGCCGCTCCATCTACGATTAAGTATATAAAAGCGATTACCAAGGTATATTGGAAATGAAAGGAAGACAAAAATGTTTCATTAGAAACCTGGATTATAGCCATGCATAACATAAGACAAAAATGTTCAATGTTCAGACCATAAACAAAGGGTCAGGGTAGAAAGGAAAGGATAAGATCCTAGATCATAAACATGGTCATAATGAATGAACATAGGAGTAAAAACAAAAGGATATAATCAGTTCATACCTTCCAAAGACCATCATTGAGATAATGTAAGTTGTCAACCCCAATTCCCTTGTTGATTGCTTTTCTGGAAATTAAGCAATAAAGTCAAACACACTCAGAGAATGACGAAGAATCATGGAAACTTGGAAATTGGAACTATAGGTGATAATGTAGATTAGCTACTGGCTGTTAGACTCAACGAAGAGATAACTTTAAATTCATGTTTCTAAAATTTTTGGCTCCAGATGCATCAATAGGAGTTATAAAACATGCAAATGGCTGATCTGCTGCACACGTTAAATTTTATTTTAGGTGGCGACATCCCTACTTCACCGGTAGATTTACTATATACGATAGTTTGTGGACTGATTATGAAGTATGGCAAAATAAATTATTATTTATATCAAATTCTTCTCCTGAGTGTTCATCATGTCAAGTTGAGAATAAAATTACAATAGAAATCAGCATAGTTATATCAATAGCTTCATTTATGTATGTACCAGAAAAAAAAAAGGCTACATTTATGCAGAAAAAACAGATATTTATTTCGTTCAATAATCCTGTCCATTCAAACAAAGAAATATACAGGTTTCTTACATGTCTTTTGCCGACATTTTTGTAAAGCCAATGGCAAGAGCATGTTGTTTTCCTTCAGCCATGATTGCCTGCAGTTAGATAAATATGTTGATATGTGGAAAGTTAAAATAGTAGAAAATATTTGCACTATGTATAACAATCAGCATACAAAGTGTAGTTACAGTACCACAGGAGTTTCTGCCTCCACTTCCTCATCTAAAGCACCCCCAGGAGATGTGAGACCAGGACACATTATGTTAGCACCTGCCAGTACAAATTTTATTGCACCACGGTCCACTTGCAATTTCTTCATTATATTTGGATCTGCAATATCACAAATAAAAATAACTTTAACATGCAATATAGAAGTGATCATGTGCTGACAATGCAAGAATAAGAATGCACGAGTGAGCCTAGAGCCACTTCATAAATGCTTCCAGTAAAGGCATTGAAGGTAAAATAATAATTGACAAATAATTAATCACTGCCTTCACTTGGGTAAAAGGATGAATGTACAGGGTTGATGAGAAACTAATACAAAGAACCAAAATTTATTCCCCTCTCAAGCGAATTTTTTCCATTCCTCTGTTCTACATAAGATCGTCCGTTAAAAAGGATTGAACACCATTTACGTACAGAATCACACTATAACATGATTTTAATCTATTTCTATTTCAAAAAGTTAAGAGTTAATTTGAACTGGAAGACTCCGACGTCCAGAAACAACATGATTAAACAATACACAGTCAGCCTACATTCTGTCTAGCATCTAACAGTTAGATTTCCGTGGCCAAGCTTCAGAACATGAGCACAGAAATCAGAAAATCACATAAGTGACCCAGATCAATTGCCTATGAGACGTGGTCATGGTTAACACCAACACTGATTTTTAAGCTATGTACACCAGTTTCTGGAATAGTAAATCTATATCATCTAATCACTGGTTGCAACAAGAACACACTATAAGTTTACCCTAGAATTCAAAGATATATTCATTTTAGTGTAAAGATTTGAATCCCTATCTGTATATTCTACTTCATGGTTGCACAACCAAGAGCAAGGCCCAGATCAAAATCAATTCTGGTTTCACTGGAGTACATGTGTATTGGATTGGAGCCATTGGATCATATAGGTAATCAGCCACAATGCAGCAGGAAATAATCAAAACTATTGTTAATTCAACAATTTGTATGTTTTACCAACAAATATAAAAAAACAAGTTACGGTAGTAAAGAAAGATGGACTTTTACATTGATGGAGTAGCCGCAGGGTGGGCATGTATGGTCCATCACGGATACTGAAAAATAAAGGCACGTTGTTGACTAGGACCAGATTCAGATGGTTCTGACTACAAGAACAAGGCCCAGAATAACCATTTAGTAACCATAAGAGTCGTGAAGGGGCAAAAAGTGAACTTCAGAGAATTAAATAAAAAGTAGGAATACAATGACAAACCATTTAGCAACTATAAGAGGGGACTTCTTTGGAAGTATATCATCCAATACTGGTTCTAGTCCCGGGTACTGCAGCAGAGTGAGTTGGGTCACATGTAACACAGTTTGTCTTGTCAATGTTAAAAATGACGAGAGCAAAAACTAACATCACCTCTTCAGCAATACTTTGTCGTATTTTCCGTTGAACAGATGCCTTCACTTGGTTTTGTGCAGACACCTCTTCACTTGAAAATCTGAAGCATTTCGAATTGTAATAAGCACTTTTCAGAGGGAGGGGACGGATAATAAAGGCATCATACCCAGTACACAAACAAAGCATAAGACTGTGGAAAGACGATCAAGTTAATGGGGGAAATGGATAATAAACTACTTGAAATTCTAGTTAGCACTAGGATCTTTATGCTTATAATAATTTTGCTCTAAGTACCATTAAATATACTTCATTCAGCAGCTTCAGTACAAAATAATGGTGATAATACTCCATAGACTAATCATCATTAGCTTCAAACCTAAAATGCATACACACATATCTCAACGGAATAAGTAAGGCATCTAATATGCACAACGCCATGAAACTTGCTACAAGATCTCCATAACAAGTCCCACATCAATGGAATAGAAAGAACATATAGATAGAAGCCAAACGAAAAAGAATACTCCCATCGATAGACTATCAACAGATGACTAGCACCACAGCTGCCTGCCGACATCGGATTCAGCCAGAATTACTAATATCCACAGTTTACCACCCCTAGTTTCTTTCTAAACAAAGTCCAACTGAAATCTCAGACTAGAGAACTGAGATTATATAACCTCCAAAAGCGGTAATAGCATGCTGGAGTTTAGAATTTTACCGACCGAGCTTACTCCGAATGCTATTAAAACAGAAATTAAAACCAAAGAGAAAGCACGAAATCGTTTGAACTATAATATATCTTTCATCACCAAATCACTGTCAGAAAAATAAGGTTGGGAAAAGACGAGTCATCCCCAATTTATGCGAGAAAAATTTGGCATTCCGCCAAAAAAAAATGTAGAGAGTGAGAGGGAGCATACTTTTTGAACATATTTAATGGAGACGAGAGGCGCAGCTCTAGAATTGTTCTAAAATTATTGACGTTTCAGCTCTGTTTGATCGAAAAAGCTTTGTGGTTAGTGCTGATTCCTTTTGTCTGGCAAGTGAATGCGCTTCGACTAGACAAGTCTCAGTCACGCAGCGAAGTCCGCGTTGCGACCTAGCCTCGAAGGAGATTGGCCCCAGCTGAATATGGACCACCTCCAGATTTGTTTACTTGAGCATGGCCCATAAGCTGCTAAGTTCTGAGCTTATGGTCCATTTAGTATCATCAGTGATTACTAAATACACCTCTTTTTTTCTCACTACACTACCTTATTACCCCTCAAAAATTGGACTCTCCCAACCCATCCTATAGCAGAAAAGTTGACGGACACCCCCTCCCCGACCCAGGTGAAGTTCTTGAGGGTAGCATTTTGTAAATCCTTAGTTTCTTTAACAGTTCGAGGCTGAAAAGTTGATCTCGTGGTGAGTGAGTAAAATTAGGAACGGGTTTCTTTTCCAATTTCCAAATTTTCATGTTTGGTTATTCGATTTTGAAATTGAGTCAACTTCCATTTGGTTGGCGAGAAAGTTGGAAGCAAATTGTAGAAAACTTCAATCTCGAGATCAGTCTTGGTGCTTATCAGAGAATAGGAATGATTTACAGATCACATGCGTTTTAGGATCAACTAATCATATGTCTATGGTCCGAAAATAATGTCCAGTAATTGTCGTTTTCTAGCAGCCAAACAGAGCATGTGAAGTACGAGTTGATTGTATATGCTACAGGTTCCGGGCCGACTACGGAGGGGATACTGAGGTTTTTCTGTGAGAGGGGGTGGGATAGTTAAAGTTTCTAGGGGGGGTAATTAAGCAAAAAACCAACAAACAAGAGGTAAAGTCAATAAGAGTTTTTACATTATTCTTGAAATTTTAATTAGACAATCCAATATCCAATTAAATTCTGTGTTAATCTTGAGTGGTAATTAAAGTACAAAATGAATAAATTTCA
The DNA here is from genome assembly GCA_022379115.2 of Bauhinia variegata. Taxonomy (NCBI): domain Eukaryota; kingdom Viridiplantae; phylum Streptophyta; class Magnoliopsida; order Fabales; family Fabaceae; genus Bauhinia; species Bauhinia variegata. The sequence continues at coordinate 26,437,094 of CM039429.1, read as the reverse complement.
AGAATCCAAATCAGTTTGACCAAAAGGAAGATTAAGGTTGAGTTTGGTCCTACAGAATATGAATGAAAATCCTTCTTTCTTTTTCTTTTCAGGCATCCATCCACACAAATACACACTGTATGACTCTTGTTACTTGGTGGATGGTAGAGGATATTTGCAATGATATGGTGGTTTTTTATTATTGAAAATGTTGTTGGGTACGAAGATATTGTAGTTTTTATGGTGAAAAGAAAGTAGTATGTACTATATAAGGAGATAGGATGGGATATATTTACACAGGAGTTGAAATCCAGTTGGTGAGTGACAGGTAATATTCCATTCATTTCCATAAGCCAGCTGCAGTTTGCATATTTGTTTCGACAAGTTAACATGCATGCCTCTCTCTTTCTGTTAAAAGCATAACAGCAAACTAAATGCAATATCATTTTTTAATTGGATTAAAAAGAATGTTAAGAGTATCTCCCCCACCTCACGGACCTTATCAATCACCATTTTTAACCCACCACCGACACCCTTTTACTTCTAAAGGGAGATTTTCCCAATCACATCACATGCACGCCATGTTATTTGACTGCCCACTTTCACTATTTTTTTTTTTTTTTCTTACAAGTCTTTTTCTCCCAAAAAATCTAATAAAGCATTGGTTTATTTTATTTTATGATGTTTACATGCGGAGGAAGATCATTCTTAAACATTGTTCAACACGAGAATCAGATTTATTAAGCTTGGTATATATTTTTTGTTTACAAAAAGAAAAAAACAACAACACCGGCCACCCATGTATATAAATACGTATGGGAATCTTGTAAACATTTCAGATTAATGTCCTCTCTCCATTCCCCAACAAGGCTGATATATATACATATCCACGTCCGTCGTCTTCTTCTTCTATGGCCAACTCGAGCCTTGTTATTGCTATCATTGGCAAGTCTATTTATTTGCAACTTTCCAATGTTTTCTTTCTATTGTTTGATTTTCTCCTGAAATCTCTTAATTATTCTGACTGGTTTTGTTTTATGTTTTGTGATTTCCTTCCTTCCATTCCATTCCAGGCAATATAATATCCCTTCTAGTATTTGCATCTCCCACGTACGTATACCGTGAAGAATTCTTATTAGTTGCTTAATTTCGAGTGTTAATTAATACTTTTATATCAAATGATACATGCACGGATGCAGCAAAACATTTCGGAAAGTGGTGAAGAAGAAAACAACAGAGAATTACAAAGGAGCTCCATACATAACAACGTTCTTGTGCACCAGTTTGTGGACTTTCTATGGAGTTCTAAAGCCAGGCGGTTTCTTAATCGCAACAGTGAACGGAGCTGGTTCTGTCTTTCACTGTATCTACATTCTTCTTTTCCTCATCTATGCACCCAGGGATAACAAGGTTAAGATGGCAAGTTTGGTGGGCATATTAGATGTGGGTTTTGTGGCTGTTGTGATTTCAGCAACTCTCTTTGTTCTGCGAGGGAGTATACAGCTTACCGTTCTTGGAATTTTATGTTCCGGATTAACCGTAATCATGTATGCTTCTCCATTATTAGCCATGGTGAGTTGTTGCCTCCCTTCATATTCAAATTCATAGGAAATAATTGCATAGCTCAGCTTATAATCTTAACCCTTCCTTATGTTTGCATGCATACGTAAAGTGGATAAGACCGATCCATATTCGCATATGCATGCATGTCTTCTGTTGAAGACTTATAATAATGAAGACAAATATGAAATTGTCGTTTGATTGCAACTAACTGGAATATTAATTGATCACGTGCAATTTACAGAAAACGGTGATAAAGACCAAGAGCGTCAAATACATGCCCTTTTTGCTCTCGTTTTTCATGTTTCTGAATGCTGCCGTTTGGGGAATCTACTCTTTCCTCGTCAAAGATATCTATATCGGGGTATGTCCTTGTTTTGTTTAAAGCACAATTAAGTTGCGTGCGTAATTGCGTATGTTTGATGTTGTCTTTTTTCAGATACCGAATGCGATCGGGTTTGGATTGGGATCAGCCCAGCTGATCGTTTACGCGATGTACAAGAATAAGAAGGGCGAAACAAAGTCTGCAAAAGGGCTGGTTACTGTAGTGGAAGCAGACATGGACACGGACGCGGTGATAGTGGATAAATATAAATATAAAAATAATAATAATAACATTGGAGAAGAAGACAGTGTGAAGGGCCTTAAAAGGGTAAAAAGCCTCCCAGAGCCCAGCATGAATGGGCCAGAGTCCATTGATGTGCGAACGCTATTCAAGGCGCTCTCCTTCGGGGAACACAGATTACCCGATCCACAGCATCATAATAGTAACGATATAGAAATGGGATTTGGAACTGGAGGACGCACGGCCGCCAATTATCCTTCGCTTTAAATTTAATTACCTTCTCATCGTCAGAGACCCAAGGACGAGGAATCAAGCATCATCTCCAAAATAATAAATTATTATTTTTCCATTTTATCTGATATAACAAACAAATGATTTCATAAATAGTACTAATAGGATGTCCTTTGAATCATACGAAAATATATAGTATATTATATTGAATGAATTGTACGCCTAAAGTAATGATTATTGCCCTCTGATTCACGTATGATTCTTTTTTCTTTATAATATTTTATATGAAAAATCATTTGCATACGGTTTTGAGCGGAATATCTAATAGGGTTAAACAAAATGAGCCTAGAAATTGCCGTTATTGACTTGATACGGATAACATTTGATGATTCAGATACAAAGGAACAATTATTTTGACTGATATATTTAGCCGCCGTGGATCAAATCAGAACTTGAACTTGAACTTGTTAATGAAGTGGTAAATGTGATGGTTGACTTCCTCTGCGCCTTCCTGGTTGTTGAAGTGAGCTACTCCTTTTTGCACAACTACTTCCTCCAAGTTTGGCACATCTTTCTTGAAACCGCCACCGTGGATGTACTCCTTCATTCCTGGGCTTGTGTATACCAAGTCTAGCTCACCCACTATGAACTTCACCGGTACTTTCACTCCTACTCCTGTCCATGGCGCCGTCAGCTCCCAGTCTCTGCAATACCCCTTTTTCTGTCAGTGCTATGTTAAATATTATAGAGGACAAAAAAGAAGAGATAGCTAGCAAGGTACAAGTTCAAATTTCTGTAGTAGTTCAAGCCGCCAGTGAAGCCTGTCTTTTCAAATTTAGCGACATAATATGCAAGTTCTTCTTCTGAAAGCCAAGAGGGCAGGGTTTCCGGAGTATCTGGGTTGAATCCAGTTCCGTACTCTCCTTTTGGCAAAATAGGTGGACCCGTGTGGCGAGTTGTATAAATGTTCTTGAGCACGTAGGCAGTGCCAGCTTCGGCCAGCTGAGCTTCCATCTTGCCCGGTTCCTGTCAAAACATCAATTAAATTAGTCAAAAGCCAAAAGGTGATCGTGAGCTTCTTAAATAAGAGTACCGAATCTGAATCATATATATAATTCACAATAATCTGATTTTGATCTTGATCGATAGGGGAACCTGAAATCTGCAGATGTAGTAGTCATCTCCGTATAAGGCATGAAAGGCATCCACGGTCTTGATTTGTGGGTTTCGGCCGAGGAAGGGGCGAAAGGGGACGCTGAGGCAAACGTAAGCCTTCACTCTGTCTGGCCTAAACAAGCAGAGGTACCAACCCAGAATGGCTCCCCAGTCATGCCCAACCACAAACACTTGTTCTGCACTATCAACAAGAGTGTCTATGAGAGCAACAAGGTCACCCACAAGGTGAAAGCATGTGTAACTCCTTATTGAATCGGGGGCTTCCGAGTCGCCGTATCCACGAAGATCTGGAGCCACCGCGCGGAAGCCGAGGGAGCTCAGAGCCACGATCTGATGCCGCCAGGAGTACCAGAGTTCGGGGAAGCCATGGAGGAATAACACCACTGGACCTTCTCCTTTCTCTGCAACGTGCATCTTTATGCCATTCACTTCCACTATTCTGTGCTGAATTCCCTCCATTTCTCTCTGTTGGAAAACTTCAACGCCGGAGTTGCAATGTTCTTGTCTGATTAGTGCTTTAGTTGCGGACTGCTATGATGGGTGGGAGAGCGAACCCGAATTGTTGTTAAATAAAAAACTGCTCGTGAATCATGGCCCACGCATTCAGAGACCTTGTCCCAGATCCAAACAAATATAAAAAGGGCAAAACATACGTCGGTCCACATGCGTGTACGCATTTTATTTTAGTTACTTATAAGATATATATTAAAAAAAATAAAAAATTAAGAGGTGTGTTAGGCATATTGTTTTTATTTTTTGCGCGTGTTTTCACTCTGTTATGACATAAGCTAAAAGTATAAAATTTGATTTTTTTTTTAGCTGAGCTTGTGTTAGACATATTTATTATAATTTTACTATTATTAACAAGTGCATTAAATTGTACATGTAGTATAAAGAAAACACAGGTTATCATTTTTAAAAAATTAGAGTTAAGTACTAATTTTATTTCTTAACTATTATTCAGCCAATTCAAGAAATAAGAATAATAATTAAAATTAAATAAAATCACAATTAAATAAGAATATAACTCAATGAGATTAAATTTAAGTTAAAGATTTTACTTAAGATCTATGTTATGAATAGAGTGATTTACTATATTAATTATATTTAATTATATGATTATTTAATTCCTAGTTCAGCTAAAATCTAATATTTTGGTGAATTAACCCTTTTTTCTTAAATAATTACTTAATCTCTTGGCATAATTTAGTCAAATAAAGGCATTAAACTCTAAAGAATTATTAATAACAAAGTAACTTGCATTTACTTATCTCTAAGTTTTGCTCAAGTCATAATAATTAATCCCAGAAGCAATTCTATAAAATTATATTTCTATGTGAATTATAAACACCAAAACAATCTTATAAGTGATTAGGCTACAAAAGGCAGTTAGAATGGAATTAATTGTTCGTAGAAGTTGAAATAAAACTATATTTAAATCATCTAATCCATAACATAAAAACTCTAAGTTACATCCGTCCCTTAATAGAAGATTTAACTAAATATGTTGAAATCTATAATTACAAGGAATAAGATAGAATTTATTATTCTAAATATAGAAAAAGCAAGAAAAAAAAAAGAAGCTTTTCTACCGTAGAAATCTTGAGGGTTTGTGTTCTTTGCCAATTTTACTCACAGAGAAAGTTTGCTATCTTTCCACACTCTTTCGAATACTTGAAATTAAATTCCTAAGCTATTTATACTAGTTACCATGCCCAAAAATTTATAAAAAGTTGAATTTGCATGACTCTGGCGCCAGGAGCTGGCCTTGGAAAGACTAGGTGAGCTTTCTGCCATTTTTGTGATCGTGGGGTCACTCCTCTGTGTGCAGGGACGGACCTAGTATTAGGGGCAGTTGACCCCCACTCTCAGAGGCTATGGTGATTATTATTGAATCAAATGTGCAGTCCACTTGCTAGTTATTAGATCACAAACTGTGACGAAGGGGGCTCTGGGACGATAACATCTCATTTGAATGGATTCATAGAGATGCTAATAGATGTGGGTAGAGGGCTGGTTGGATTCAGCAACGCGCGTGGCATACATGTTTTAAATTTAGAATTAATTTTCATATTGAATTCGATAAATTCGCCTATATGATTAAAGTTGATTATTTATATACACGTAAAAAATTATAAAAAGAAAGTCTGATGTTGCTTTGCACCAACTACTCCACTGCACAAACATAATGATTAATGAGGCAAGCAAATTTGTGTTCACGATAAGATGGAAGGTCCACTTATGGGTTAAAAGAGACTACAACCTTTTAAGGCAAGCCCAATAAATAAAGCAGTTCGATGTGTACCGATTCAGCAATTGAACATAATTTTTTGTTGAGTAAACAATTGGGTAAAATTTTCTTAAACAACTAATTGATACCTCTCTGTTTAAAAGTTTAAGTACCTACCTGTAGCATTTACTACATATCTTTTAAGGGGCAGGACCTAGATACTATACCAGATGAAAAATAACATTTTTCTTTCAAAAATATGAAAGCCTTGGTTATTTAGGTCAAATACTTTTGGGTACGGAAGAAATTCTAACTTGAAATAATAATATGAAAGAATTATTATCAAAAAGGGATTTATTTAAATCAGGACCAAATAATGTGCTCGGTGCTTAGATTACCTCATTATTTAAATCAATTTTACGCCGATGAAAAAAAAATGTTTATCATCTCTTATTCGAAAAAACTTGGGGTCATGGTAATAAAATCAAAAGGCATTCCAAATACAGTAACCTGATGGACCCAAAAAGCACAAAAACATGGGCTTAGCTCCAACGAATTTCACAGAAACAGAGAAACGAACGGAACAGTCAACCATGTTAAAAATATATTTCCCTTCTTTGTCTGATAAAGTTTATTTCTCTATTAAGCATAATTTTTACCAATTTCCTAACATTCTCTTGTTCACTTTCTTCGCAATTTTAAAAAAAATAAATTGAAGTTTGAGAAGAAAACAGAAGAATTCCAAGGCAGCGGTTACTGAGCTGCCTTCCCGAGGCAATTCCATGAACTCGGGTAGAAGAGTGCTAAATAACTGCAAATTCACCAGTTAACTATTCAAGATTTGAAGATTAATAAAGTATAATCCAATTACATTGGAGCACATCTCCATGGATGAAGGAGAAGAAGGCTCAAGCAGAAAGGATAATATAGTTGCTGTACGCACAGATAAAATCTTGAGAACCATTTGGTGAAAAACCATTTTCCCAAGAAGAACTATGTGCGATTTTCTTCCTTCAAAACAAATAAACATACGGATCCAAACATTCAGTCTAACAGTTGACAAAGAAAAAAGGAGAGGAATAGGAGAATGGATCGTCGTCGCCTACAACCAACTAAGCGCCTTCATGTCCGAAACCCTAACTCAGAAAATGCCGTTATATAGAACACTTCAATTCCCGAAATGACAATATTACCCCGTGGTCCTTTCCTTTCTTACGCTGACCTTAGCCCTAGCGTTATAACTAAAAATTGCTGTCCAAAAGACTATTATGCCCATCACATTATCCTGAATCGCAATTCCTATGCATATTGCTTCGTGCATCCACACGTACTTCCACATTTTGACAAGAAAAAAGAATGTCTAATTAGGTTGCAAGTGGTTTTTCTCTCCTCAAAACCAAAACCTCTGCAGAGAGCTACATTACACAGCTAAATAACATTTGAGTATTCACGATCCTAACCATACGTAAAATTTTAAGAATTTCATCAACTTATAGAGACTGGGTATTACTTCAATCTCACCCAAGACTTCGAACAAAGTATCGCTGAAGCCTGAGCGCCAGACAGTGAACATACTAGCCTTTCTACTCATCAAGTTTACAAGGGTTTTTCTTTATCATTACTCGGATTAACACTCTTTAAAAGGTGAATTTACACGAAGACGTATCATTAAACTGCTTGAATTGAATGTCCATAAAATGCGAATAAACACACCGAATAAAGTTTGTCAGGATCAAAAGGGAATACAAGACAATACAAAGACTGCATGTGGGACTTCTGGCCCGTAAGAAAATTAATCATCCGAATAAAGTTAAACAAATAATCTAGACGTCCAACTAATGTTGGTCCCTCACTCACTTTGTTGAACCCCTTTAACCAAATCCTCACCTTCAGGATGTTAATCAAAACTAGCATTTAAGAAGTTCAGTAGTTCATTCCTCTTGCTTTCTGAAAACTTATCTTCCTTCGTTTTTTCAAGTTTCAAAAGAATCTGCAAAGAAGCAGAAGACAGCATATCTAAGATCAGAATCACCTATGACTAGAGTCTAGATATAATAAGGCTATTGAAGAAGAGGCGGTTGTACCTTCTTGCCGGACACAGCACTACGACGGACAGCATCATCCTTGTCACACCCTAGAAACTGTATCAAGTACAGGAAATTTAGGATAATATGAAGTAGAGGAGATTTGCATTAGCAATAAATTTTTGAGCCAGATTGGAATAAATACCTTGGAAAGCTGCACAGGGCCACTGCTTCCCTCATCCTGCTGCTTCTATATGAGACTCCCATTGACATGACAAAACCCCATCGCGAAACAACATCCAAGTAAGCCAATCAAAAGCCCAACATCATGTCACAGACCCCAGCTCCAATTTCAAAGAGCCAAACCACAAAATTGGTAGAAGGTATCATAAGCATCTCAGACATTATGCATAACATATACATTGGACATTAAGATCTCGGCATAACCAATAACTTTTTCCTAGTCATTCTGTTCAAAAGCACTGAAGCTAAATTGATAATTTGAAGTCAGAGAGGATATTTGGAAGTTGGAACTATACCAAAGTAAGTGATAACTTAAGCATGGATACTTTGGAAAGCACATAATGAAAATTGAGAATTTAAAGAGAGCGTTGGCTTGACAAATCCCAGGTAGTTTCTAATAAGAATCCTCGTAGCAAAACTCAAGCAATTAGTTTCAGGCTGGATGATTCTGAGCAAGTTTGTGATAATGCTAATGAATCAAATGGAGAGAGGTTTCTGACATAGTAAATATTTCAAAGACACATATAATATTAGAGACTTTAAATATGGAAATTATCATATCATTTAGTAAACAAGCCTATGGAAAACAAGAAAACGTCATACAAAAAGTGACCTACCTCTTTCATTTTATGCTTCTGCCGTTTATGGCGATGGCTTTTGCTTCGATCCTTTTCCTTATTCTGCAGGCAAAAACGTGAGTAAGTATACAACATGGTTGTAAACAGCAAGAAAGAAGAAGCTAGAGAGAGAAGTTCCAACATGTCACCTTCTTTGATCTCTCATTCTTGTGCTTTTTTGAACGATGAGATGTATCATGATCGCTCTCAGAAGAACTGTCACTTCTGCGGTAGTTTACCAAATGAAACAAGGTATCAAGAAGCAAATTAATCCACAAGCACTCCAATTAAGACCAAAACAAACAAAAAAGCAAAGAAGTGTGTTCGTTCCCTAAAATATGGAACAAACCTTTTCTGTTATGAGTGTTTGTTTCCTAAAATATGGACCAGAACAAGGTTATGTCTCGCAATAGATACGTGAATCTACTGTTACCAAGTTCCACAAAAATGCTCTGCCCTTTCATTTAAGATATGCTATATTCAAAAAAACACTTACATCCCTATACGACATAGTTAAGTCAGAACAAATACAGGTCTTAAACAATTTGCCAAAAATCTCACCACAAATACAGAAACAGAACATAATAACTGAAAACATAACTAGGAAAAAGCTCTGGTACAGACTCCTGTCCATGAATGGTTTTCATGGATCAAACAATGAAGATAGCAATAAACTAGTCTTATGAAATCCAAGTCTCAGTTTTGTTTCCGTCTCCTTTCCTCTTTCTTTTTTTTTTTTTTTTTATTTCCTTTTAACCAGATATATAGAAGAGGTTGTTATAGCTCAATTAGATATCTTGGCTTCGAGCCTGGAAATGCAGCTTTAAAAATTAGTAGAGAAAGATTTATAGCTTTTGTGATTTTATTCGACTCAAACCGGATTAACTGTAAGTTAAGGTCTTTGTAATAGTTTCGTGCACCGTAACACGAGAAAACAAAGTAAGAGACGAGTTTGGCAACGGTCAATCGGAAAGAGCTATGACAACAGAGAAAAGAAACATTAGGAACTAGCATAACGAACCTGGAGTAATCGGATATAGAGGATGAAGAATATGAATCATAAGAGTGGTGACGTCTGCGATGTCGTTTGGAGTGGGATTTGTTCTTCTTTCGGACCTTTAGGGCTTCCTTATCTCGGTCTCGGCGACTACGGTGATGACGCCTACGACGGTGAGAAGAAGAGTAAGAGGAGGAGGAAGGTGAAGAGTCGGAGGAGAAAGAGGAGGATGAAGCGGCCATCTCTCAGATAGAAAACTAATGGAGCGGATTTGAAATCTTTTAGAGAAGGAATCAACGGGGGCAAAAATTTGCAATAACAGAGGCAAACAATTACAGAGGTAGATGGATGGCTCTGATAGCCTTCTTCTTTCTTTTTCCTTCAATAATAAAATAATTTATCCAAGCTCAAAGATCCATTTTCCCCCTATGAGGATTGATTTGATCTGAGAATTTATTTCTTTTTTCTTTTTTTAATCTTTACTAAACTTTTTTCTTAATTAACAACAGTTTATTTTTCATAAAAGTTTAAATGAATGGCTCAGTAAAAATAATAATAATAATAATAATAGGATCAAAAGAGTCGCAACAAATTCAAACCTTAGAAAAAATACAGACATACTTACAAATTAATCCACTATAATTCTATATATGTCTAATATATCTTTGTCATAGTAGACTTTTTGATTTTTTAATCTGTAGATTTTCTATTTTTATTACTTTGAAGTACTTATAACCATAAAAGAAAAAGAAATATTCATATGAATTAAATCACTTATGTACAATATCATCACATACGTATCAGATACAACAAAAGTCTACATGACAAGAAATTTAAGTAATATCTAAAATGGAAATATTTAAGATGTTTGATATTAATTTTTTATATAATGAAAAAAAAACATATATGTATATTATTTTCAACTTTTTTTGAAGCCTTCTTCTAAAACAAATTGTTTGATCTTTCGTTTGAATATATTGCATTTTTTTGGTTCCTTGAAAAAGTACTTGGAATTCTTTTTTTAGTCAAAAATTTAATTCTCAACACGAGAAAATTAAAACTTTTGAAATAGTTGATTTTTCATTCTGTTAAATTTTGAGCAAAAACATATTTTGTCCAATTATAAATTCCTCAACTTCAAAACAAAAATTCTTATGTTTTAATTTTCTGAAATAAAAATTTTACACTATAAAATTCTATCAAAGCAAAACAAAAATTACTATTGAATAAGACGTTCATGCTTGTAAGGATGGTCTACTTTAAGAGGTGTTGTAACGTGAGAGTCTTTAATTATTTGATAAACTTGGAATACAATTTTTTTTTTTTATTTTTTTAAAGATTTGTGAAGGGGCACAATATTCTTAAATTTCATATGCATCCGCTATTTATTCACGCCTACCAAAATGGTCTAACACCGAGAGACATCTGAATTAAGAGGTTTAGTTAAAAATCAATATCGATGATTCTATTCCCCGTAAATAATGAATTAACCAACAAAAAAACAATTATGCAATGAGGATTTCATCATTCCATGGTAGAATTGTGATTTACCGGGAGAAAGGTAAATCGAAATTGTACATATACGCCCACTTAATTCAAGCTGATCAACGTAAACTCGAAAAGCGCAAGCAATTAGTAAAAGAGGGTGACGTAGTGTGTTGCTTTGCATGCACATGCAGCCACAAAATGAAGTGCTTTTCGATCTTCCGCTTGGTAATCAGACTTAGAATTAGATTTGGGGCTAGTTGGAATCATCAGAGTTGCGCTTTCCATCAGAATCAGATTTTGTGGAAAAGATGGAAGGGGAGTATGGTACTCCGGTTTTCTTAATCCAAGCGTCTCCTTTATAAAACCTGAATGGTGTGAAATCAAGAGCGTGTTCTGCTGATATGGTCTTGATACCGGGCCATCGAACTCGCTTGGATTTGTCTGAACCGGGGCCCCGGTTGTTGAATTCGGAATAGAAGCAAGAATTAGTCCCCACGCTGGTTAGGTTGACTTGCCACGGCAAATAACCTTCGGGTGTTATGGAATCGTCGATGAATGCATCCATGATGATGGTCCTTGAATAAAGCTTCCAGGGACGAGCCAAGTAGGCTTTGTTGGAGAACCTAAAAGGGTAAAATGATGGATCCGACACAACTGATCCTCCTTGGATGATTATGGCTGTTGGTTCATGTCTATCCTTTCTGCCTTGTGCAGTCACAATGCATTGCTGGTTTTCCATTGGCTTCCTCACCTTGAAAGTGCAGTTTTGGAATATGGAAAGAGCATCGCCAAACACAAAATCAATTGTGCCCGAAATAGTGCAATCCCTGTAGAACTGACGCTTGGTGTGGGCATAAAGTGTGTCTTGGTACCCATCCATTGTGCATTTATAGAACACGGTCATGTCTGCTCCCACTCTCAACGCCACTGCCTGATGTTTCTCGGCACCAGCAGAGTTCTCGAACCCAATATTCACAGCCATGAAGTAATCTCCTTCGACGGCTGCATTAGTAAATGCACGAAACTCAATCAGTCCCAATTCAATATATTACGCATGAAAGGAGAAAGTTTATGTATATATTATACGTACCAACGGTGGCGGTTTTGAAAGTGTTAACCCCGTCGATGAAGTTTTTGTTGCCGGTGATGCGTGTCTTTTCTCCACCATCACCGATGAAGATGACATTGGACATACTCCTCTGGACGGTTACATACTCATTGTAAACGCCTTCCTTAATGTAGATTATGAACGGTTTGTTGTTTTTCTTGGGTACCTTCTTCAATGCCTCGTTGACGCTGTTGAAATCTCCACTCCCGTCTTTGGCAACGACAGCATCAGCCTTGCGTTTGCCCAAACCTGGGACTTTGTCAGATAGGAGTCTCCGACGAATACCACCGCCAATCCACAAGGGAAGCTCGCCGTGACCCAGAACGTTCTCCTCGAGTTGAAGCAATCTGCGCGGTCCCCCTTGTGATGGTGTGATGTTTAATTTCGCGAGAGTTGCACAGAAACTGTCGATGATGGCAAGCCCATTGCTACTCAAGTGCATGGCTAGTTGCAATGCGTCCTTCATCTGCTGACCAGCGTCGCTTGTTGAATTCTGGAACCCATCTAAGCATGTCTCTTGGTATGTGATGGCACCGCTGAGCCAAACCTTCAAGTCCATGAGTATATCTTGGATGTTCGTGACATCAAATTCGCCAATTTTCTCAACCGAGCGTTCAAATTCAGCAGCGGATTGCTCCATCAAATACTTGCATGAATCAAGTGCCATCTTGGCTCTTGGTTCCTTCTCCACATCTTGCAACAACTGGGATTTCTTCACTCCTTCAACTATGTTTTTAATAGTGATGTTAAATGCAATCTTGATCAAATCTCGTGGGTTTGTCACATTGCCAACCTCATCTTTCAGGCTGTCAATGCATTCCTGTTTGTAATCAGTGGGTTGGCAAAGCGATTTCACAGCCTTGAAAGAGTTAGAAACGTGAGAATTGGCTTTGTCCTGAGGATGATCCTCGCCAGAAGAATCGTTCTGTTCTAATACAATACCAACCGTAACGGCGACAACCATAGCCACCAATAAGAAGGCCGAAACGCCAATAACCGCAACTCTCTTCTTCCTCTCTACATCCTCTGATGACATTTTTCAATGAATTGCTCCTCTCAAAGGAGAGCTGCCCCGTGGGTTGTAATATGTTGAAAAAAGAAAAGGTTTTACAGAGGCGGTGGCAATCCTCCTCGTAAACCTTTTCCGGGGGCTTATCTCTCTGGGGAGTTCTAAGTGCAAATATAAATATATATATACATATACTATACATAAATGTCTAAATATGAGGGAATGGTTTCAAAAATAGTACTTGTCTGTTAAAACAAGATGTGAGGCTTGGAGAGGGAAGGGGAAGAGTCGGAAAGGTGGCCACGAGTTGCATGCGCGACCCTTCTAAACAGAGATAAAAACTAAAACACCACTCAATTTGGGGAGCTTTTGCGTTTTTTGCTAAGACATAGTCAGAGGATCCAGAAGGGGAGACCTTATTTGACGCAGACGTGGTACCATGTTGAGCACCCGCTGGCCACTACAAACTTTCAAAATTAATATGCAAATAAAAATAACATTAATTAATTTCAGTTCATTTGTTCACCCTTTCTTATTATTATTCAATAAAATTCAAAACGGCAACTAACTAAAATTAACAATTTACAAGGCAACTTATTTGACATAGAAATTAATACAAGGTGTAATTAATTAATTACATCTAAGTAAACCACCATCATAAGGCACGGAGACAGTAAAATTGACAGCATCGGTGGCATTAATGATATGGTAGCCTGGCCATGTCACTCTGTTACTTGTGTTAGATCCTGGTCCCCAATTATCAAACTCTGCATAATAAAGGGTGTCCAAGGCAAAGGTGCAGGATCAATGAGACTATCCATGAAAGACTGCAAGTAAACTGTTCGTGAGTATTGCTTCCATGGCCTCCCCAGATATGTCTCTGCAGTGCCATTGCTAGCTGCTAAACCACTCGCCGCAGTGATGGCGCAGTTGTGGATGGAAGTTCCGGTGTTCTGATTGATATCAGTGCGGCCCTGTCCTGTGATGGTATTGTATTGGCCTGGCAGTGGAAATCTGGGGTAGATGTTGCATTGTTGGAGAACAACTGCTGCGTTACCAAATATGAAGTCCACCGTACCATAAATGTCACAGTTTCTATAAAATTGTCTCATAGAATGAGTATATAATGTGTCTTGGTATGCTTCAAAGCTACAGTAATAGAATGCAGACAGATGTGCATCTCTTCGCATGGCTACTGCTTGCCCATTGATTGCTCCAGCTGTGTTACGGAATGTTATGTTCACTGCCACAAACCCTTGTAAAACATCAAATTAAATAAACTTGTATACTTCTAGTCTTAATTTAGATGTGAAACAGAAAGGAAATTGACTAGTCAATTGCAAGCTATAGAGTTGACCTGGCAAATATATAACAGCAAGTGGCTTTAATTTTCTTTGTGTATATGTGTTACGACTCCATGAAAAGCCAAGTAACTTTTGCTAAATGATTACGCTTTAGGCATGCAATATAATTTGATGGTTAAAGTGAAAAATAAGAAATATTGTTAAGGAAATGAAAGAAAGGTGAATTCTTTACCGAATGTGACGTATTTCCTGTGATCACAGTCTGGTTTATACCATCTCCTACCATCATCAAGTATTTCTTGGTTTTGGGAATGGATACGTACTCTTCATAGATCCTCACAAAGTAACCTGTGCTACCATCGGTGCAGCATTCACCGCATCATTGATGGTGGTGTAATTTGCAGAGCCATCTGGCTTCACCGCCACCCTTTGGCTGTCAGGTGGATACTGAAGCAACTTTCTACCACTTCTTCTGATAACCTCGTACAGCCTTTGTTCCCAAGCGAGATATCCTCTTCTCCCCGTTTTGCTGCTGCTTGCTCATCCTCGTTTGAAGAGTGCAAGAGATATTCTCTGAAACATTGTGCCATTGAGAAGAAGGCTTTGCAGGTAATCGTCAAAGCTCGACGACGTCGTTTCTCGAAGGCCGTCCGAGCACGTTTCAAGGTTGGTTACTATAGCACTGTGGAATTCAGCTAAAAGCTTGCAGTCTTGAAGGGCAAGCAAGGTGGATGAAGAGATATCAGAACGAGAGGAGACACATCTAATAAGCTGGAGTGATTATGACAAGGATTTCTGTATGAAAAAACGACAATAGTCACGAATGTCGTTCCCTGAGGAGTTAGAAGGTGAATTGGATTCACAAAATGCACGATGAGGTGTAAGATTGCAAATGGTCGAAGAAGTGGTTGCTGCAGAATCAGCAACATTATTACTGGTGAGGAGGAAGACGATGCATAGTGATGAGGTAGTGGGAATCATCTTCATTGCAAGGATGGCAACGGAAGAAGAAAGTGGTGAATGCATACATCTCCAACATATCTCTAGTATATATAAGCAAAAGTGACTGTTTGATTATCGGATACTCGTGCCACCTAATATTAATTTTTAGAGTAGTTGAATAAATAGATACAAATAGATTATGTACGTATCGATAAGTTGCCATTCTTTTGCTCTCCTATTTAATCCTCGTGTCAAAGGGTTGTTACGCAGTTGTCGTGCATGCACCTTTACTTGATTAAATTTCTTGTAAGGATTCGTTTGCTAGTTACATAGTCAATTTGAGCTTCGTCAGAAAATAATTAACAAAATATTTTTCGTGCAAATTTGCATCACCGGCGGCCACATGGGAATGCTAACTTCAAGCAACAAAAAGGATTGAAGGATAGTGTTAGAAAATTTTGAGCAGTGTTTTAATAGTAATAGGGTTAGTTAGTTTTTAAGAGCATACAATTACGAGTAGCATAACTCTATGGAATACACAAATTATGAGTTCCACGATTAGAAGGCGCTCTGTCAGCATAACAAATAGAAGAAAAAACCGGCAACAAACTAAGAAATAGGACCACAGGAAAAAAAAATAAATCCCACAATAAGTGAAAAGTGTAAAATTATAGGGAAAAGTAAAAAAAAAATCATAAAAATGTTAAATTATAAAAATAAATATTAAAATAAATTAATGATGTGGAGCAATTTGTGGGATTCATTTATGCAACTCATATGGATTGCATTATTAAAAAAAATTTTATTTTCAAGTTGTACATATGATGTGTCATTATAAGACCTATTAAAATTTATTAAAAAAATTAATTATACAATTTTTATAAATTACATAATTAGATATATTTTAAGAAAGCATAAGTTTAAATTTAAAATGAGTCAATCGTACTGATAAAAAAACAATTATGGCCCGTAGGCCCAGTATACTTCAACAGAGATTTCAAGTCAAACAAGACCCACAGTGGTTCGAGCAACGCAAAAAAAATAAAGTCAACCACCGCGATGTGATAAGCCAACAGCCAACTCTTCATGACCTGCTCTGCTCATTTATGCTGATTTCAAATTTAATTTTGAAATGTCGAAAAAATTTAATATATATTTAATACTATATACTATCATGTATAAAATATTATGTTTATTTTATTAAATTGTGATATAAACAAAATAACTATGTTATGTTTAAGAGATAAAAAAACTCTTGGTTTAAAATATATAATATATTTAGTTTAATTAATTTGTAGTTGGATTATGTATTATTGTTTGCACTAATCCCTTTCAAAACTCATATATCACCAAGATAAATATATACCTTCCAATAAAATAGTTTTCATACACATAATTAAAAATTATTAATGAACTATTCACAATGAATATATACTATTTTATTTTTAATAACAAGTTATTTAATTTAATTATATGTCTTAAGTTCAACCTTAATAATATAATTATATTATTTTACTTTTAACAATAAGTTATTTAATTTAATCGTATGTTTTAAGTTCGACTTTAATAATATAATTATATTAAAATTTAGTAAGATTGTAAAAAATTAAATTATCAAATGTCCAATTTAAATTCAGTAATTGAAATTTGCATGCATTTATCAGAAAAGTCATTTTAATACATGCCAAATTCTTAGCAATTTGGGGAGTGCGGATAAAAGAGAATAGAGATTTGGAGAGTAACGGATAATTCCAAAGCAAATAAATAAGATGAAAATGGTTCACTGTAAAGCAGGTCTGAAAGGCACCCCAGTGTTGGGCAACCATATATGACCTTGTATAAATTTGGCCACCGTAAAATCATCTGCATCCTTTGCGTTAATCACATGGTAGCCCGGCCATGTGACCCTGTTGCTGGTATTTGATCCTGGTCCCCAGTTACAATATTCCGCGTAATACAGTGTGCTCAAGGCAAAATCCCCATACCATTCGACCCAACCCTCTGCTTCAATCAGGGTATCCATGAAAGATTGCATATAAACTGTCCTTGAATACTCCTTCCATGGCCGACCCAGGTAAGTCTTTGCGCTAGAACTAGCATCGCTCAAGTCACTGGCTGCTTTGATGTTACAATTCTGTATGGAAATGCCAGTGTTTTGATTTGGGTCTTTTCGGCCTTGTGCTGTGATGGCATTGAATTGGTTCTCCAGTGGAAGTCTTGGATACATGTTACAGTCCTGGAATACCACTGCTGCATTACCAAATATGAAGTCTACTGTCCCATAAATGTCACAGTTTTTGTAGAATTGGCGCAGGGAATGTGTGTAGAGCGTGTCTTGGTAGCCTTCAAAACTACACTTGTAGAAGGTTGACTGATCTGCCCCATTTCGCACAGCAACTGCTTGATGCTTGGCGGCTCCGGCTGTATTCTGAAATGTTATGTTCACTGCAACAAATCCTTTCCCAACCACAGCTGCACACACATATAATTATAATATACCCAAATTACTCTCTCCCAATGTTTATATATCTAAGAGATTGTTTGGATTAACTTTTAAAAAAGTGCTTTTAAGGTTTAGACACAAAATGCAAAGTAGTTTTTTTTTTTGGAGTATTACGTGACTTAAGCTTACCAAAAGTTGCAGATTGAAATGTGGTCCAGCCATCAACCACGCTTCGATTGCCGGTGATGACAGTTCTATTAATGCCATCGCCCACGATTATCAAGTTTTCTTTGCTCTTAGGAATAGACACATATTCATTGTAAACACCAGCAACAACATAAATAACATGGTAGCCGTTGTTGGTTCCTGTATTATTAGGTGCAGCCGCCACTGCATCATTAATGGTTGGGAAATTCCCAGTTCCATCTGGGTTCACCACCACTTTTTCACTCACCGTCATATCATTGCCAATGCTTTCTTGGAGTAGCTTTCTGTTCATGGTAATGGTTGTCTCAGCTGGCTTTGTTTCTGTCACCGAAGCCCAACCACGGTTGAAAAGGGCTAGAGATATGCTATAAAGCTTAATGCCATCAGAGATAGGGCCGAGTAAGCCAGTGATAATGCTTGGATAGGGGGTTACCTCATTAATGCCGTCCAAGCATGTTTGCTGATTGGTTAAAATGGCACTAAGCAATGTTTGCAAATCACAAGCTTGAAAATGAGATATAATGTTTGCAATGGTTTGGAGGATATTGGACAATAAATCAATGTTAAGTTCAGCCAATTGCTGACAATCTTGAAGAGCAAGTTTTGTGGAAGCTGGAATTGTAGAAGGTTCTTTGAGGTGAGAAGAGACCAGTTCATGAAACGTTTTTGCTGATGATAAAGATTGGCGAAGGAAGAATTGGCCATGGTCACGTATGGATCCAGAAAAGTGAGGAGTCAAAGTAGTTCTGCAGAATGAAGGGTAGGATGTGAGGTTGCATATGTGATTTTCTTGGGAAAACGAGAAATCGGCTTCAATAGAGAGAGAGGAGAAGGCAACCAAAATGGCAAGAGATAGCATCAACTTTACGGCCATGGCCATGGGAATGGGCCTATGGAAATGGTTGTGGAGGTTTGGATGAGTCTCTTTTCATATTTATACTTAATTCAATTTCACTCAGCATAATAATCTCCCAGATGACTCAGGAACTAGAACGGCATCACAGTAATTGCTGTAACCGACTCCATGCAATGACTAGTGTCCTGTCCATTAAATAAACCGGAATAGAGGATTTCCTTTCATTTAATTTAACTAACGGACAATATTTTTTGTCATTCACTGTATTTCATATCATATCTTGGTCTCTTTAATTGGTCAAAAAATTTTTAAAAAAAAAATTATATTTTTAATAACTCAATAATAGTTACAGCATTACTTTTTTACTTATCAAAAAGATGAAATTAGGGTACATACTAACACAAAGTTATTCCTTATCATTTATCCTAGTATTTGTTGTGCAAATATGCAATAGCACCTCCCCTAGTTATCCAAATTAATGTGATGAATGTTGATTTGATGGCCAAAGCGTACTTGTTGTATCTAGTTAAATATTTTGGGCACCGCAGAAACACTAGATGAGGAGGTTTTAATTGGGGCAACTCAGTTTGGAGAGACAAGGAGAAAATTGAGAAAGGTGTTAGGTATTAGCAACAGCGCATTTGATAGAGATATGCATTGCGATGAATGAAATGAATATGATAAGAGTTAAAGTCATTTTTAGGGTTTGATTAATTAAGATGCTTAAACAAAAATTGTTTGGTTGAACCAAATCGGGGTCGTGCATAGTTGACCTTTTCTGCTTGCTTCCGTTTCCGTGCCAGCTTTTGAGTTAGTGGAGGCCACGTTACAAGTCCCACCCTGTGTGAAGGCCACTAACGCCAAGGCCAAGGACGACAACTTTCATTCCTTCTGCTTCTCTTTCTCAAAAATCTCTCAAGATATGAAAGCAAATATTTTAAGATCATTATTTAATTTTTGAGAATGTTTGCTATGGGAGACTATTTAAAAAGCACTGGGATCAATGGTTTGATTAAGCTCTGGGCTCCTCTAAGTAGAGGCAACCAAAGTTGGACGACATCAAGAAAAAAACAATCGTCAAACGGGTATAGATTTCTGAATCTTAGGAACACTTGAAGGCGTTTCATAAAAAGTCCCACGTTGCAATCTAACTCCGAGTCCAAAACGACACTTTTTTAAGACATCTATCTGTCTTTTTGATCATGTCGCTACCTATATTACTGCATATATCATGGTTATGGAATTCATACACTGCCTTCTCCCTTCGCTCGCTGTTTGTCTCAATGTGCTGCTGCTTTATGTAATCTCATGTTGTCCATTTAATCTTTTCATAGAAAATAGCAAACTAGGAATTTGATTGTTTTCATAAATATGATAAATGACGTGAAGGAAAAAAGAGTGTCACAATTAACAATTAACAATTAACAATTAACAATGCCATGTTTGTATAACTTATCACTACCTTCTACTGGCGAGTGATTCAGTGCTGGCTGTCTTGTGACTTGATTTGCTGGATCAGATGCCATGACAACATCAGCATTCCAGTACCAAGGATGAAGAAAAGGTGAATCAATGGATGTGGAGCAAGTGGGATGGACTATAACTGATCCCCAATCTCTAGCTCCACGCCTTGCTTCTTTAATTCTTCTCCTGGTCAATATACCTCCTACATTTTCTTTCTTCATTTCTGATACACTTCTCAGTATTGAAATGCAAAGAAGAAGCATCAAAGCTGCATCTTCTTCTGGCAATAATTCGATGACTAATAGCTTCCAATTCAAAAGAGCCGTTGCTTTTCCAATTGGGTTCTCTTCTGTGAAACGGACTAGAGTAAGAAAGCCCTCCTCGTCTTCTGCTTCCCCTATTTCCTCCTCCTCAACCTTATTTTGGATATCTTCGCTTTTGAACTCTGACTTTGATTTTTTCACTTGATATTGCATTTGTCTCCCTTTCAATAATTTCACCTGCAATTGATAATTGCAACATAAACCAACTGGGAACCAGATATTACATTTTAGATTTCTGGGCAGTAGTTAGATAAAGGAAATCTGTAATCTACCGATGACTCTGAAGATGTTTGATTTCTCAAACAAAAGCTTAGGCGTGACATGGACGATGATGAGACCCATTGTATCGTGAGCTCATCTCCTGTTGAAAAGGACCAAGCAGCTTTACGTGGCTCTGCTACTTCTTTCGGTGTTGCTGTTGCCACCATCTTCTCTGTACTAGACAAAAAAACAAGAAAATCTTTTAGGTTTGCTTCCCAAGAACAAATAGAAGATGTAGAATCTCATTATCTTTATCAATCGAGAGGAACTTTGCAGAAAGACAAAGATAGAGAGAGCAAAAGCTTAGCAGAAAGAGATTTTACAAAACTACAAGGCAACAAAATGCAAGTTATAAAGAAAACATACCAGGGGCTGTACCAATGGAACCAGCAATATAGGACCATGATCCTTCTCGGATCTCTATAATCCTATCTTCCCATTTCACAGCTGATGGGGCTTCGCCTCCTCTTCTCCAAACACCTTCTGCTATCCTGTAATTGAAAAATTTGTCTGTAACTAATAATATGTACACAATGCTATAACTTGACCAGTTATTTCTTAACGGTCAAGCTAGAGAACTAGAACTATGAAATTTCACCTAATTCTGATGACAAAACACTCCCTCCCTGCATGATCAAGAACTGTGCGAGACAACCACCGGCCTTGTTGCGGGTGATAATTATTCTTTTTTAGAAAGACATCAGATATCATTGCCCCCGAATCATCTGTGACTTTATCTGGCACACATTTCAACAAATAGGGTGCTTCAACTGGTGGGGTTATTGAAACAACAAGAGTCACATGCCGACCAATTTCCTTTTCCAAAGTTAAAGAATCTGCTCTCAATAAATCATTCCAAAGGAATGTAACACTGTCTTGCAGGCTACTTCCTTTGAAACAATTACCACCACGACGGCGATACTCAATGATGACACCCCTTGTCCCAAACTCACAGTAAAGATGCCAAACTTTTTGCCATGAATTAAGGACTAAAGTGGGAAATGCTTTATCTAGCTTAAGCTCATCATGACATCTCAGCGTTCGAATGCGCAGGAAATTATGACTTGCATCCTTCTCCAGTGCCTTTATTCTGGATTTAACCCTCACAAACACACAGGCCTGCATTGTGGCGGGTTCAAGACGCAATCAGTGTGACTGTTACCAAAACAAAAAGAATGTACCTACATGTCTTTGCTCTTTCTACTACCAGAATGATGGTGGTCTCTCCAAACACTAGGCAAAGAAACCAGTAGAGATCATTTACAACAAAGAGCATTCTTTTCCCAGTACACACAAAAAACAGCAGCATGCAGAAAAGAGGGGGAGAGAGCAAGACTTTGACCTCGAGTAAGAATCTGGGATGCATGGACCTGTATCTTTTATTTACATCTGCGTCTGATTCCTCCCAGTAGACAGGGGACTCGACAGGGATAGTCCCTTCCAATGTCAAGGCTACCCCTCCACCAGCTTTTTCATAAGGTTGATTAAATAGCCTGTCCCACAACTTCTTGGTTTCTTCAAAATCTTTTTCCTTTGGAATTTCCCCCAGAGTTGCTACCTTCTCCGCGTTATTCTCTAATGCCAATTCCTTTAGATCCTCCACATACACTGTTGGGTAGGTCTACTCCATTATAAAAGTGAAACCAAGTGATTAAGTAAGTCAGATTTGAGAGAATGAAGTAAACAAATTAAGTGACAGAAACAATGAACAGATAGGTGAAATTGTGAATGCAAACCAATTCTCCCGTTCCCTTATAAATCTTCTATTCTATTAACCAGCGTACAAGAATCTCACCAACAATGTATGTTGGGTTTTGCACACAAAAGACCTATGTCTTTGCTGATGTATTGAGTTTACGTCCATTTTCCATCTTTCTTTTTCAATAAGTGAAGATCAAACTTATTTTTGCTCTTAAAGCAAATTAAATGGAAAAAAGTAAACCTTATATTACATAATAAATTCCTTCAAGACAGAAGACTTTAATGATGGTACATAGTACGTACCATTTGAAACTCCTGGATCATTTAAGGGCAGAAAAACCAGAAAGGAAAAAATTTGGACTTTTCATGAGTTGAAACTCCTGGATCATTTTAATTAATAAAAGCTTTACATTTAATAATTAACAATCAATCATGTAAATAATGGTCATAGATCGTGCAACAAAGTTAATTCCAAGCAGATACTATCTGAAATTTTAGGATTCATCAACATTAAGGACACCAAAGTTGATTCTCTCTTGTTCTTCAATTGTTAAAATTTACAATTCAACTTGCTTTTCAAGTGGGCCCTTTTACAAAGTGACTCCACTAAATATTAAGGAAGATTAGTTGCCCAATAGTTTCTCGTTGTTTTCTCCCCTACTTTGTGGTTTGTTTTTTTGTTAGTCCGCTCATACCAAATAGCACTTTCATTCACATAAAGGAAGCTGAACAAGAGTTCAAAAATGATAAACAAATTTATGTATCATGACGCTGGATATCAAAAGATAATATAAAGTAATCTCAAGTCGCTATACTAATTACCAACTAAATATCATATCTTATAGTAGCAACGAAAGAGATAAGGGGAAAAACTATTTAACTTGTAGATCATCATTAAATAGGAGAAAGAGAGATCAGATTATGCTTCTTTTATTTTTTACGCATTTTTAAGCTGAAACACAGAATACCACGAGTGAGGCGTTTTATGCTTATTTGATATCAGAAAGGGGGCAGGGTTAATTAAAGGGAACCTACCTGGTGAGTCAGCCACATTAACATGATGTCCGAAGTAGGTACCAAAGGGGAAGAAGATTCATCTGAAAACCTCTGCAGCATATACAAGAATGCCTTGTATCTTTGTCTTGCGGCTATTAAGTAAACTACCTCCGACCTATACGGTTCTGCAAATTTCGAGTACAGAAACCTCTGCTTTGCAACTTCCTTAAATACATTATCGTTTACAACAACCGTAGGTTCCTTAGAATCTGAATTCGCTTCATTCTCAAATGATTCAGATGGGTATTTAAGGTTCCAGATTTCTCTGCATCTCATCAATGCATACTCTTCATTCTCTTCGTCAAAGATTGCCGGTTTGCCAATGAGCTTTGAGAATTTCGTCTCACAGTATTCTTGGTAACTTGCCTGAATCAACCCAGAGATTAGTTACTTCAGATACTAACAGTAAAATCCAACAAGCTTATAACTTTAAATACACCATCCTCTTGGGCTGATGATAGAATCATATAATCAGTTTGAATCTGACATTTTCCTCCATTTTCTGGAGTTTCATCTTCTAGATTAAAATTTGGTCTAGGGCTTACCGGATTCAATGTGTGACAGAACCAAACCCACTCGATATCAATTGGAGGAACAATCCTGGGAGGCGTTGATTCAGGCAGCGTTAGATCAGAAATCAAAGGCATCCACAATTGATCATACCTGCGAAAATGAGCACCGTTTGTCAACGATGACCGTGAGATGAGAATGGCAGCAGAGCAGAGGAGGAAAGGGGAGCTGAAGAGTTGACCTTCTGATGGCTTCGAGAAGAGTGGGTGTTTGGAGAAGCCAGTGGGATTCGGCCACAGTCCTCAAGAAGCAGATATTTGTTCTGGCAGCCGATACCAGATCAACGCCTACACGTATTGTATCAATTTCCGCCATTTTGTTCAGGCTTCTTCCTGTTCAAGTGTCTCCAACATATTTTATACAGGGAGAAACGGGTCAGAGAGATCTACTGCTACTATGACAGTGACGACTATGAGTTTTAGAGAAACATAATGAAGTGTTATTTATGAGTGAAATCGTTGAAAACATGTCTTATGTTGGAACGAGGAGAATAAATGGAGACGGACAAGACTCAAGTTTAAGGAGCCACTGATGTGACACGTTTAATGCCAGGTGTCTCGTGGATATTTTGGGAAGTAGGAGAGTTGGATAATTGCATGCCCTTTTAATTAGACCCACTAAAGTTTATTATCTTAATCTTATACTCTTTCTTACTCTTTGAAATTATAATGTCATATTCATAAAATTATGTATTTAAAAATATATGATTATTTTTAAAAAATTGTTAATGATATTTTTTTGAAAAAATATATTTTTATTTAAATTTTTATTTTAATAATTTTTTATATATTTAACTCAAAAAATAAAATATTAAATATAAAATTATAACAAATTATGTTTTAACTATTTAACTATATTTTTTTAGCGAGTATAAAGTTAAATAATCTTATAATTTTGAGTTAAAAGAATATTATATTTATATGAGTATATTATGACACGTTATTTTTTTATTCAAATAATTTTTTGCTTTTACTCTTACAAATTTTCAAAGTTTTTTAAATGAACTCCACATATTATTTTATTTCTCTCTCTTCCTCGGTATTTTACACTTTAAATCCAAGCTCTCTTCTCTCTCAATATCTTATATTGACTCCTTTTCTTTTCACATTTTATTTTAAATTTGTGATGTAATCACTTTCTAATGATAAAATTAAATTAAAAATAGTATATATATCTAAGATTTCTTCATTAGAAATGATATGGAGATATTTATGACTCTTCTACATCCAATAGATTCATATTGAAAAGAGGTCGGAAACTAATTATTGGCCCGTGAAGGATCAAGTTTACAGTATAAATAATAAATCAATGGTATAATTTATATTTACAATACAAATTTGAGAAAATAAAAGAACCGCGTCGTCAGTAAAGGAGAGAAAAGATGGATAGTGTCAGATCAAAAAGAAAATAATGAGCACGTGGGTGAAAGGAAAGAGAACTGGGCCATAATACGAAAGGGGCCCGGCCCGGCCCGGCCTACAACCACTATCACCGTCTCGTCTCTTCATTTTTATTCTCTTGGAGATAGGTAGATGAAGTTGAACCATTTTGTCCTTCTAGAACAGTAAACGTTAGTTGAACATGACAAATTTTAGATTAGATTATGAGGACAAAGTAGCCCAACCTTGGATTTTATTTTATGGACAACTTGGGCTGCCGCCGAGATTTAATTATTAGAGAGTAGGTTTTATGTATCCTGTATTTGTTCCTTCTCAGTATAAAATATTCTTGTTCCCAAGAACTAAGAGACAAAAACTTGAAACTGAGGATCCAAGAATTATTAGTAGTGATGCGCAATGATGAGGTGATAGGCCATGCCTATATTATATCTCTGGGACTTGGGCGAGAAAGCATTATGATGTGGACCCAAATAACCACCGAGCATATGGGCCAAGCCCAACCGTAGGCCCTAACCTGATAATAAACCAAACACTCCAATAGGCTGGGCATGGCACCACAAGCGACACCCGAACCAGGCCCATTGAACCTAGATGGGCCTTATCCAACCCATGCCAGTATTCAGGGTAGCCCTCAAGGAACTTATAAATAGTACCAATATCAGACCAAAGAGGACTACTATCAAACACATTAGATATCTGAAATGAGAAACAAGAATTTTATCCACAAGTGAAGTAGGAGATCGGCGAACGCAGCCAAGTCCGTAACCATCAAATCATCTTCTTTTGTTGTCCTGCAATATTTAATCCAATTGATGTTTGTTTTATAAACACATACATCGATTGCCAAAGAATAAAAAAAGGGTCAGAGAATGGGATTCACATTTATCGTCATCGCAATACTAGACTAGATTTTATATTATATTACTGAATTAGTAAAGTAATAGGAGATAGGTGATAGGTGGTGTGCATCAATCATCATTATTCATTTGCATATAGATATAGGCAAGTTAAGTTGTTGACAAATTCTAATTTTTTACTCAATCAAAATTAACGTAGAAAAGAGCATGGCGTCTGAATCGGGCATTGATCTGGATCTAAAGACGTCTCGTGTAGATGTGAATGACAAAATGTGAACAAAACAATCCAATCTTATCGCTACGCTACTATCACGACATTTTTTACTGAATTATTGTTATGTTATTATGTCAACGTGTCACATCAAAAGCAGCAAACATTATCCCGAGGACTTCACTTATTTATAATCATGTTTCATTTCAATTATAAATTATTCGGAAGATGAAATCTAATATAGTTAGGGACCGACTGGACTATAGTTAAATTCTTTTCCTACATTTCTTAAAAAAAGTAGAAATTTGAGCAAAGGCTAAAAGGGATTGAAAAAAAGTTACCAACTATACACATAATTATTATATTCGCCACGTGTCTGTATATGAGAACAGAAATAAATTTAAGCATCTTGAATTAATATTGTGTATCGGTACTTGAAAATTGATTCACAATTTGACTCTGGTAACTTTAATACAAGAATTCTGCCCCGAATTACATTCGTGTCTGGTATTACTTCTCCAAAAGGATTCCCAGCTTTGGAGAGGATTTTTGTTATTTAGGTCTAACTTCAATTCCTTCAATAATAAGCCCTCCTTTTAAATGGTAATCCGCCTCCGTCAGACTCATTTTGACCTCTTCATCACTTTCGCCGCTGAAAAACTCGCCCAGTTCAATCTCCATCCACCCATCATTCCTTTTAGAAGGAACCCCTTGATTCACCGTGTTTCCAGTCTTGTGTCTATTCTCATCTTTAAGACACAGATATGCTCTGCCACTCTGCACTCTGTTTCCCACTTCCACCGATATTTCCGAGGCTGCAGATTCAAGCCCATATGCGCGATGCGAGAGCTTTATGATCAGATAAGCTCCATATAAAGTGTCTCGTGTCAGAATCCCAGTCCTGATTTTGCCTATAATTTCTAACCAGCTCACTGTTCTAAGCACAGCCACCACAGGGAACCTGTCAAATTATAAAATTATAAATTCCACCGTTTTGAAGTTGATAAGACATAGAGATAGAGATTGTGCTACTTGTAGCTCAAGTTCCCACCTTGATTCGGGCATCGATCTCCAGCTCCACAACATTGGGTCGTTGCTCCATGTTATCAACAGCTCCCTTGCAGACAGAACATAGGATTTTTTGCTGGAAAACTTATCCAATTGGAAGCTCTGAATCCAAGAACACGACACAGCGAGAAATTAAATATTAAAACAGCTGATAGCACAATTTGTCTGGTCACCAAGAAACACGAATGAGTTGAAAATCTGAGAGAGGCGTACCTTGTTGCCACCATCAATGAGAAGTGGACGGCAGAGAGCATAAAAGAGGTCTTTTTTGGTAGAAAAGGTGAGAGGTTTGAGTGCTGTTGAGACAATATCCTCGTAATCGGAGGGCAAGAACTTGTGCCAGACAAGGTCGGAGTTTGCCGCTGATTGGAAGGTGGAGGAGACCAGAGAAAACCTACATGCATCCGGGGGAGATGTGTATGACAGAATTGTAGACACACACTCCTCAGACAACATTTCTATGTTGGAGCCAGTTGCCATTGGATGACAAGACAAAACCACCAGAGAAGAAAACCTATAAGAAATTACAAATAAAGATAAAGAGGTTTTAGTCAAGATAACATGTGCGCACGCCCAACACAACTTGCATCTCTATTGGATTGCAGCGCGGCGTTTGCTGGCTCCTATCTTTAATATTACTATTACTATAAAATAATAAAAAGTTATCAAGAACTTGGTTTATTGTTTGCATCACGACAATAACAATGACTAAATATGGAATTTTAAAAGTACTAGTATGGAACACGTGTGAAACTTTTAGCCATTGTTTCATGCCTTTAGAGTTGGAAGCACGTAGTAGTCATCACTATACACTTTAAAATTATATATTGGTCCTAATCTCTTAAATGTTCTCAATCTTTTTTGACTTTTAATTTCATCTATCAGTGTCCTTGCTACAATAACGAAGTAATCATGGTTAATAATTCTATTAATATATGCTTTTCACAAAACTTAAACCTAATATTACGAAAATTCTTTAAAATTTAATTAATTTATTAATTAAGTTATATATATACATTTTAAAATTACCTATATACTCTTCCATTTATAATAATATAAGATCGATAAATGGGGGTTAAGAGTTGATCATTGAATTAATATATAACTATATAGTTATGACAATTTTTGATGGAACATGATATTTTTTTCTATATGAATGCAAATACAAGGAATACAGAATCACGCAAGCGTAATTCCCAGTTTGATTTGACTTTATATTCTCTAAACTAGTTTAGTTATTTATCACAAGGTGGCATAAATAAGCTTTTTATAAGAAATATATATCTTTTTTTTCCTCTTATTGGTAATGAATATAGATGCCCATAGAAAAGAAAATTGAAACGGCCCATAATTCAAAGAACAAATGAAAACAAACCCGTGAAGTTAGACAAGTGATGGTCCAATATTGAGATGGGCCAGCCCAAAGCAGTGTATCGTTGGATTGATGCCTTATCCAGAAGGCAGTAGCTCCGCCACCAAAAAATAAAAATGGAGGCGCCTTATTTATCTTTCCCTCTCTTTCCGTTCATCAAGCTCAACGCTTGTTTCGTTCATCCAACTCCAGCAATGGCTATACCCACTATAACCGCCCGCAATCTTAATGTTAATCCAGTCATTTTGGTGTCCCCCTCTTTTCATTTTCGTTGCTCGTTGTTCTTAACTCCATTATATTTGAAAACACATTCCAAAAATCGCTTCTTTAGTACCATTCCTTCAAGAATTTACCAATACCAGAACCCTCCTCTAACCCTAACCCGAAGATTGTTTCTTCCTTCTGTCTCTGGCATCTGGGATGCCTTAACAGGCGGTAACAACAATGCCCGTGAAGCCGTACTTGCAATTCGACGCGGGATGCTTCTCTTCAGGCAGGTATTGTTCCCTTCATCTGTTTACGGAGCAGCTTCTTTCATCGTCTCAATTGTTTCAATTCGGATTTCTCCAACTCTTGTGGTGCCTCTCGTTGTATTGTTAAGGGTGATGTTCCGGGGTCTTTGGCGGAATTCGACGAGGCAATTCGGTTGGACCTTCGTCAAAAGGCATGTAGGTTTATAAACTTCGAGAATAATTAATACGAGTTCAGTTCGGAATATTGATATGTTGGTTCCACTTACATGCGATTGGTCATGGGCGTTATGATTGTTATCAGATCTTTGGCAAAGAGGGCTCTCACTTTACTATCTTGATAGGTACTACTCTAACACTGCAGCTTTTCTAATTGGACCTTTCTAACACTTTTCGGTAGTTCTAGACTCCTAGTGCTTGTTATTTCTTTTTTCTGGTTAGCACAAGAATATCATTGCCAGGATTTCTTCTAAAGTAGAAAATTACTCTCTATGACATGGCTGTAATGCAATGGCTGACGTGGAAGTCAATTGGTTAAAGCAGTTAGAGTTAGTTCTCTGTTAGTTGGCGGTTATAGGAAGAGTTGCAATCCATTTTTTTAGTTATAATTGTAAGTATATATGACTTAGTATAAATAGGAATTAGAAGGAAAATTGTAGCCACTCCATCATTTTACACCCACCCAATCAAAGAATTGAGTTGTTACACCCTATTTGCTCTAAAATAAACATCCGAATAGAATCTACGATTCTGTTTTGAATTTTTGGTGACAAGGTAAAATAGAAATAGATGCTGTGTTGTGCAATGGAATGTATGGAGGAGGAGACTGAGGTGGATTTCTCTTCCCCTAGATTTGAAGATGGAGCTGAGCAGTTTCGGTTAGATGTTGCACAAAACCCGAATGATACAGAAGAGTCCATATGGTGCTTTCTATGTGAAGCTCAACTATATGGAGTGGATGAAGCAAGGAAGCGATTTCTTGAGGCAAGTCAGGAATTTTATTTGAAATTTTGAAGGAAGTTGACATGAACAAGGAACAAGTGTAAATTAAAGAAATTATCTGTTTACTAAATGAATTCAGGTTGGCAGAGATCTACGGCCAGTCATGGGAGCAGCATATGACATGTTTAAAGATGGTGGGGATCCTGAACAGGTGTGTTAAATTTAGGTTACTTGGAAAATAGACTTGAGAAAAACATGCTTTGTATTTTGTTTTCTGTGTTTGGAAAAATTTCGAGGTTAGTGGGAATAATTGAAAAGTTAAACTTAAGAGACTTAAATTGGCTTCTGATAAAACAAAATGGGAGTCGTTTTCCGTTTTTGCTTTTGTACTTGACAAACCATGACTCACTTTCAGAAGCAGGAAACAGATAAAATTTCTTGTGACTCTGTCATTGTTATTCTAACTTCTAAGGTCCCTTTGCTAAATGCTACGACAAATATCTAACACAAGGGAATGATTTTTCTGACTAGCTTGTGGCTGGATTCTCCAGTGGCAGAGAGAATGAGTATTTTTATGCGTCACTATATGCTGGGCTTTATTATGAATCTCAGGTATACACGCAACTTCTATATCTTCCCTGTATACTGTCCCTCCACAACCCCCCGCCTACACTTCCAAGGGATTCCAGTAGGAATATTTAATGGAAAACACGGACTCTTTTTTTTAAAAAAATAAAAATAAAAATAAAAAGGCTTTGCAGATTTGATACATTTGCTTTTTAGACCTAGTCATTGCAAGATGTTTGGAGCACAGCCTCTGCTGGATAGAATTATATCATCTATTTATGAGTATCACTTCAGGCAAAGGGTCCTTTTACAGATGTGTAGAATTATAAATGCATAAAAGGATTGGTTTTTCTGACTAGCTTTGTGCTGTCTGTGTCCATGTCAATGAGAAGAAAGAAACAGATGCTGCTAAACGACATATAGTTGCTGCATGTCAGTCTCCTTACGGACAGAGGTTTGATTTTGAATAAATGTACTTTTCTAAATTAGATATTAATGCAATTTGGAATCATAAAGCTTTCGTTCACAGGTCTGATGATTATATGGCTTCTCTTGCCAATGTTCACGTTCTTTGTCGTAACTGGGCTGCCAACGAAAGTATTTGACACTGATTAATAAGTTGTATAGGATGATCGTAAGATCTTGTTAATTTCTCTGATGCTGAGCTATTATCAAGTTTTAAAAGATTTTGTAACATGTATTTACCAGACATTAGATTAGTACGAACACATGGCTTTTTGGTTTGTCATGAAAATGACATAAATTCTGTTTTATTTTGGTTTTCGTGGCTTTTTTGAAATATAGTAAGTACAATTGCTGGTGGGATTGGGAAGTACTTAAAAAATGGATTTCTAACAGTTATTTTCTTGCTTAGTTTCTACGCTCAATGGCCTGCCTAACAATTCGTTATGTTGGCTTAAAAGTCTTTCCTATCTGTATTCTGTAGTTCTTAATTTGGCTACAACTTAAATATTGGGTTAACATCATATAAGGTTGGCTTAAAAGTCTCATTTTTTTTTTTCCCCTTACGAGTCATATAATATGATATGTCGGGAGTTGATTTCGTATGCTTACCGATTCCTTCCATAAAGATCCGGAGCCGTACACGGCAACTTGTGTTCAAGGGAAGGGAGCCACTGGATAAGTTTTATGATAGAATCATCAACTGCCGTATTTAGGTAAGATGCCGATTGATTCTCACACGTGAAGAAGTTGTTTTATTAAATAAAAATAATAGCAATCATTTGCCGTTGTGGCATTTTCCGAGTTGCAAGCATAAAAAAGTTGGATATTCTCCTCAGGGAATGGATTCTGCTAAAGCATATGCTTTGCCAATCAAGTACAGGTACCAGGTTATTTCCCCAACGAAATATAAGGTCGTCGCATTGGATTATTGGAATCAGCATTGCGGTTCCTATCGTCCACGTGGGACTATCAAAGTTTTGGCCTCGGACTCTTAAAATTTGTTGGCCTTTTTTGTTTTATCACAGCCAAAAAAAGGGGCATTAGTAAATATTTTATTTAAAATTTTTATTAATTTAATTTTTTATATTTTAAATTATAAATTTAATTTTTTATATTTAAAACTTTAATCAAATTTTATTATTTATATTTTAAATTTATCAATTTAATTTTTTACATTTCAAATTTTTAATTAATTTTATCTTTTAAATTTATCAATATTTTTGAAGTATGAAGGATTAAATTAATAAATTTTATAAGTTTAAAAGATTAAATTGATTAAAATTTTAAGTGTGAGAAACTAAATTAATTATAATTTTAAGTGCGAGAGACCAAATTAATAAACTTTAAATATTAAAGATTAAATTAATAAATTTAAAAATATAAAAAATTAAATTAATAAAAATTTTAAATTATAAGAGACTAAAATAAATATTTACTCTTTATCTATATAAAATTATTACCGCGACCACACGTTAACCACCCTCATATGGGCTACGTGTATTTTTCAAACTTGATTAAAAAAAAAAAAAGAGAACTTGCAAGTTGTAACGTAAATATAAGAATCCATCCCAGCTGATCAAGGTAGATTCCATGAAAAACCGTGCACTCGGGTGATCATATCATAGCAACCCGAGTTTGGAGAACCAGAAAATAAAAAACCGGTAATTGTGAAGAGAAACTACAAAAACCGCTGTACTCTGCTTCTATGTTTGTTTGTTTTTTCTCTAAGCAACGGTGCCGCCAAATTTGCTTGTCTTTCTAGTTTTTCATGTGTTTCTTGTCATTCCACTCTAGGCTCCACTTGAAAGCACACAACATCAGGAAGGGATTGAGCTGCAGCAACATATATATCTGAAACTGGAATATTTGGTATTTGGTATGTCGCGTGAGCGGTTGATTGAAGGGTCAGGCATAATGTCGGAAACATTCTCGCCGTCGGCGTGTCATTCATTCTTCATTTTCGAAGAATTGCCGACAGCCACTATCGTATCCGTGTCCCGACCAGAGACCGGAGATATTAGCCCAATCCTTCTTTCTTATACTATTGACTTGTACTACAAACAGGCAAGCTCCCTCTTCTTTTTATTTATCGAGTATGGCCAATTATTGTTTCGTTTCTTTCTTAATTGAGTTTTGTATTCTTGGATGGCTTGATATCAACCTGCTCGGCTTCTTCTTTTTCATCGTTGCCTCAGCTATGAAAAGTCCAAACCCAAAAGGGAAATTTGATCAATTCGGATCACACACACACACATATATATGCTTTCTGTATTTATGATGGTTACCATAAAATATATAAAGCTCTCTCTTTATTAACTAATTAATGTGCTTACAACTAATCAATCCTTCTGCAATTACTGCATTTGTAACACGCAGTTCAGGTGGCGCTTACGGAAGAAAGCATCCCAAGTTCTCTATCTACATTTCGCTTTGAAGAAACGTGCATTAATTGAAGAATTTCATGATAAGCAAGAGCAGGTTTGCACATTATTCATACCCATTCATCTTACTCCCCTTGGGCTCACCATTCTCATGCTTCCACATGGATGATTCTGCTTGGATTAGTTGATCATACGATTCACTCTAATTTCTCACTTGGAAAAATCTTCAAGGTGAAAGAATGGCTTCAAAGCTTAGGAATAGTGGATCAAATAGCAATGGTGCAGGACGATGAAGAACCTGATGATGGAACTGTACCTTTAAATCATGAAGACAGTGTTAAAAGCAGGTATTGCTTATATCTCCACAAAATAACAATCTCATAAATTTCAAGCTTGTCAATACCTTAAAGCTCTGAGACATACTTATTAAGCTGGTTTCTTGCGCAGATATGTTCCATCCATTGCTGCTCTACCAATCATTCGTCCATCCTTAGGAGGGCAGCAGTCAGTTGCAGATAAAGCAAAGGT
Source organism: Bauhinia variegata (assembly GCA_022379115.2). Lineage (NCBI taxonomy): Eukaryota > Viridiplantae > Streptophyta > Magnoliopsida > Fabales > Fabaceae > Bauhinia > Bauhinia variegata. The sequence goes on along the minus strand of CM039429.1, from coordinate 26,402,479 downwards.
TGCAATGCAGGGCTATTTGAATCATTTTCTAGGAAATACTGATATTGTGAATTCTCGAGAGGTAATTAGTGAGACCTCAGTTTACGTTTGCAGGATTTAATCAGATAAGGTTTATCTGACATTCAGACAATTTAGAAAGTGTTGTTTCCTTCACCATTTTTGTCAAATGGGTAGTCCAAACAGAAGTTTAATTAGCAAACTGACTCATGCGTTGGATTATAGGTCTGCAAATTTTTGGAGGTCTCCAAGTTATCCTTTTCACAAGAATATGGTCCAAAATTGAAAGAAGGCTACGTAATGGTCAACCATATATCATCTCGGGATTCAGTTGTAACATGCTTACCATGTGATTGGTTTAGCTGTTTTAATAGCAACTGGCACAAGGTTTGTTTCTGAAGTTTTATTCTTATGCCATTTGATATGTTTTTCTAGAAATTGCTTTTGGTCTTCTTTTAACTTTTTTTTAATCTAATTATACTGTCTGCATGCAGTTATGGGCTGTTTTAAAACCTGGGTTTTTGGTCTTGTTGGATGATCCTTTGGACAACAAACCACTAGACGTAATTGTTTTCGATGTTCTCCCATCCTCAAACGGAAATAAGGGATACCAAGTATCTTTAGCTAGTCATTTAAAGGAAGGCCATCCTTTGCATTACACATTTGAGGTGAGCTATCTCTCTCTTCACAACCTTTTTTTTATGCCCGAGTATTGGAATAGGTTGAGTCGCTCATTGGTTAAGACTCTAGTTGCATGAATTCTGTCCATGTTGATTTATATGATCATATGGTAAGGTTCTTTAGTTGATTTAGACAGTTACTTCATACAGAACAGAGTTAGCACACAATGTTTAACAACTAACCTGAAATTACTAACAGGTTACTGGTGGAAATAGGAGCATAAAATTGAGAACTACCAGTAATGCTAAAGCTAAAGATTGGGTTCTTGCAATTAATGAAGCTGGTCTAAGACCTTCAGAGGGCTGGTGTCACCCTCATCGTTTTGGTTCCTTTGCTCCCGAAAGAGGTTTGGCTGAAGATGGCAGCCAAGCACAATGGTTTATAGATGGAGAAGCAGCTTTTGCAGCAATTGCTTCTTCAATTCAAGAAGCAAAGTCAGAGGTACATTTTTTCCAGTGTTAATCGAGAGTGAATTTTGAAACATGCTTTACTGCATTTTTTTTTTTATTTTCTTTTTCTGACACCGTGAAGATGAAAACTGGATGCAGATCTTCATTACAGGATGGTGGCTTTGCCCTGAGCTTTATCTGAAACGTCCTTTTACTGGCTATTCTTCCTTAAGGCTGGACAAATTACTAGAAGCAAAAGCTAAGCAAGGGGTTCAGGTATACATATATAGTATTTAGCTGTGTTTTTTGAACTTCATATTGTACACTTTTAAAAGATGACTATTACCCTTGTGTCAATAAATAATTATACAGATATACGTGCTTCTTTACAAGGAGGTTTCAATAGCTTTAAAAATCAACAGCTTGTATAGTAAGAGAAGACTCCTCAACATTCATGAGAATGTGAGGGTATTGCGCTATCCAGATCGTTTTCCAACTGGCATTTATTTATGGTAAGCACTAGATGAAGTTTGAACATCACCTTTATTCAAACTCATATGTATATGAACAACACTGATTTGATTTCATACAGGTCGCATCATGAAAAACTAGTAATTATTGATTATAAGATTTGCTATATTGGAGGATTAGATTTATGCTTTGGCCGATACGACACAACTGAACATAAAGTGGGTGATTACCTCCCTGTGCTGTGGCCAGGAAAGGACTATTACAACCCAAGGTATTTCTTTTTCCTATCATAGAATTCAATCATAAGCCACGCAAGCATAATTTGGCTGAAGCGTTTTGTAATAAATGGCTATGGAATTATTGTCTGTGAACAGAGAATCTGAACCAAATTCTTGGGAAGACACGATGAGAGATGAATTGGATCGTGAAAAATATCCTCGTATGCCGTGGCATGATGTCCATTGTGCTCTTTGGGGACCTCCCTGTCGTGACATTGCTCGGCACTTTGTTCAACGTTGGAACCATGCTAAGGTACATCATTTGTCTAATGATTAAGTTTTTTACTATTGCTCCCTCCCCTCTTCTTCTCTCACAAGGTGGGCATATTGCAGAGAACCAAAGCTCCAAACGAACAAACGATTCCACTACTCATGCCTCATCACCACATGGTTCTCCCTCACTACTTGGGAAGAAGCAAAGAGATAGACATTAACAGAAAGAAAAGAGAAGAACAAGAACAAGAGAACAACAAAGAAATCTCAAGGCATGATTCCTTTTCCTCAGAATCACCATTGCAAGATATACCACTCCTTTTACCTCAAGAAGCTGGTGAACTATTTACTTCTGATGGAAACAGTACTACAGATAATTGTGAAAACTTGCCTCTAATTTCGGATACCCAGACAAATGTTTTTCAAGATGAAGACAACCTCGATGAAAGTTCGGAAACTACAGAAAGTGGTAATTTTGATTCTGCTGCAACTTTGGAATTTGGACAAGTCGGTCCTCGTACTGCTTGTTGCTGTCAGGTTAGTTAATGCCTTTATTCTTCTGTGGGTAATGTGAAAAATTTTAAATTTTCATTAGTCCTTGAATGAATATATTTTCCCTAATAGAATTTCCCCTATTCATTTCAATATATTTTAAATGAACATGCAATCCACAGATAATCAGAAGTGTCAGCCAGTGGTCTGCTGGAACAAGTCAGCATGAAGAAAGCATTCACACTGCATATTGTTCTCTTATTGAAAAAGCAAAGCATTTTATCTACATTGAGGTAATGAAATGACAAGTTTATTTATATACATAAATAAAAGAGATAATAATAACTTACTTAGCCAGAGTGTTGATGGATCCTGCATTTCGTTTCAGAACCAATTCTTCATATCAGGTCTAGCTGGGGATGATATTATACAGAACCGTGTATTGGACGCACTTTATAGGCGTATTTTGCAAGCCCGGAAAGAAGAACAGATTTTCAGAGTTATAATTGTGATGCCTCTCTTGCCTGGCTTTCAGGTAAAGAAGTTACCGGTATTGCTTGTGTTATAATCAATTCCCTATTGAAAAATGCAGGCTAAAATCTCTTACTTACTTACGTGAAATATGATAAACAGGGTGGTCTGGATGATGGTGGTGCAGCAACCGTGAGAGCCATAACGCATTGGCAATATCGAACAATTTCTAGAGAGAAACACTCCATATTGCATAATCTTAAATCCTTGCTTGGTCCCAAAACACATGACTACATTTCTTTCTACGGTCTGCGATCTCATGGTATACTTTATCCCGGTGGTCCAATGGCTACAAGTCAGGTATTTTGTAAGGCATAACATTTTTCGTTTTCTTTTTATTTCCTTGGTTTAATGCATATTATCATGATTGTGTTTGTGTGCAGGTCTATGTTCACAGCAAACTGATGATAATAGATGATCGCCTTGCTATAATTGGGTCATCCAATATAAACGACAGAAGTTTACTAGGATCAAGAGACTCTGAGGTATCTTCGTATGTCGTCAAAAGTTATCTTAATTGTTGGATAGCTCTGTTTAGAAGGAGATTATCTTCAACTGTTTTCCATTTATCTTTTAAATACCAGATTGGAGTGGTTATTGAAGACAAAGAGTATGTTGAGTCATCCATGAATGGAAAGCCCTGGAAAGCTGGGAAACTTTCCTATACCCTTCGTTGCTCCCTATGGTCCGAGCACCTTGGCCTGAACACTGGAGAGGTTAGTCAAAATGCTCATCTTGATTGATGATATTCACACATGATTTTTTTAATTACATCTTATGCTCTTTATCTGGTAGATTGCTAAAATCAGTGATCCAGTGGCAGATGCAACCTACAAGGACTTATGGACAGCAACTGCAAAGGTGAGGCTTGCCCAATCTAGTATGTTTGGTTTATGCTGGTTCCATTTTCAAGACATCACCGTAGATAAGCTAACGATGATGTTCTACCTGTTGAATTACTGTGCTGTTGTTAATACACTTGATGCTCCTACTATTGCGTGACAGGAAAATACTAGGATATACCATGAGGTGTTTGCTTGCGTTCCCAACGATGAGATACATTCGAGGTGTGGTTTTATCCAATTCTTCTTGTTTTTCTTTGTTTATTTTCTTGGTCTGTTTGTGAGACATGTGTGGCATGCAGAGCTGCTCTCAGACAAAGCAGGAACCAGTGGAAGGAGAAGCTTGGACATACCACCATAGACCTTGGAATAGCTCCGGAGAAGTTAGTATATCAAGAGAATGGATTAACCAAAGTAACAGACTCCATGGACAGATTGAAGTCTGTAAAGGGTCATCTTGTTTCCTTCCCGTTGGAGTTCATGCGTGAAGAAGATTTAAGACCAGTTGTAATTGAGAGTGAGTTTTATGTGGCTCCTCAAGTATATCACTGACTAAAGGACTTGGGAATGGAAGGACTTGATGCCCAACGGACACCGAGCTGAAAGAAATGGTTCATACTAACACTAGTTTTGGGAATTGATTCATTTCTTGCATTTGAGTTAAGCTAGGAAAGGATGGCATTAGATCTCCATCTTGTAAAGTATTAATTTATTGATTCTAAAGAAAATTGTAAATACATTCTTTTTTTACTGGTTCGGGGGATTGTGCTTGTAAATAATTTATTTTTCACGAGTGCACAAATTTAAAGTATGTATTTAATAAAATTCTATTTATGTTTCTGCAGTTTATCCTTCTTCTTTTTTTAACTTTTAATTATCTTTTGAATTTTGAATTAGTTCTTGTTTTCTTTCCACGTCGGAGTTGAACATTTTAGTCTCTTAATTTTTTTTCCTCTAAAACTCTTCTCAAATTATCTTGTCTACCTTAATATATAAATTTAATAATGCAAACTTTTATCTGGTAATAATAATGCGATACTTTTGTTGATACATTTTTCTTTTTCTTTTTTTTTGTAAGTGTTGAGACATTTTCTTAAGCAAGAGAAATGTTAAGGTACGATATTTTATTTTATATTTGATAAAAGTTTAATTACTTTTAAATACAAAATCAATGATATAGCTTATATTGTAACCTTCGGTTGTTTAAGCGTGCCGCCGCAGGCTATCGGCACCGTCTAATCCGAATTCTTGGCTTGGCCTTTCCGCCGGGGACTACACATTCTCCAGTGTCCGTCGGAAACGAGGATAGAGTGGAAGAGTATGAAATAAAGTTGGAGACAGACCTAGGGCAAGAGGAACAGAAACAAAGATACCTAAGCAGGGAGAGAGAGGAATTCAAATTTCAGATTTAGTGCGTGGGTAATCTTTTGTCTCCGAGTAATACTCGGTCTCCTTATGAACCTCTGTTTAAAAAAATACGTGTGAGATATGCTTTTATTTCTTGCCCTTTTGCTTTCCCTCAAGCCTCCCAATATGCTCTCCCATTTGCTGTCATTGTTATTTGTGGAAATGCTAGGTTGCTATGGCGTTGATGAGGCGATTTTGTTAAATGATATAGCCATTGAAAATTATTTCATGTTAGGGGGGCCAAATGCCCCACGTCCTTGTACATAAATCTGCCAGTGGTTCTACATAGTAGTTACATACTTGAATTGATAATTTTTTTTCCTAATTGCCTGGCAGAAAAAGGAAGATTTTCATTGTAAGAGGTGTAACTTGATGGATTTCCTGGAATCGGTTGATTTGAAATTCGGGGAATTGGTTTCTCTTCATGATCTATATCCATCATCACCCTTTTTCAAGCATGAAGCTTCCCTCAGAATTATTGGAAAGTAAGCCTTTTACTGTTGTAATGTTAATTGTATTCATGGTTTTCTTTTAGATGGTAATGGCAATTATTAAATCTTTCTAATATTTTCTACTGCTGTTACTCCAGTAGTGGTTGATAGTTAGTTGCCAATAATGGTGAATTGGTGATTAGATTTTCTAGTAATCACCAATTGCAAAGGTGAGAGCACGCGGTGTTAATGTGAGATCACCATGTTTCTAGTGAGATCTTCATCCTGCAATACACAATTAGGATTGCTTCCAATCTTCACTACCATACAATAACATAGTTTATATCGGATGCTTGAAAGTAAATGTCATAGTGTCAGCTCTTTATCAACTTATTGTCATACGTCGTTCCATTAAGTTTTAATCTGGAGAAATGTCTTGTTCCTTGGTTTATGGTAAATTTTTAGTCCCTTTACCTCCATGCAGTATCATGATAGTGTATTTTCAAAATATGCCAATAATTGCAACTGTTCATGCAGATCTTTATGGTATTATAATGGCCTTCGCATAATTATTTATATTGGTTCTGTTGGTACATGTTGCTGACATGCTGTATGATTGAATCAAACAGACTGTATTATTGTGACAATAGTGATATATCATTCAATAGTTTACAATCTTCCCTTTCCAGGCTACGCGAGTACTCTGCAGAGGCAGCCATAGCAACGGTTGCTGATGGTAATGCTGTGCTAAAAGTTAATGTAGAGCACTTAAGGGACCTAACCTTTCAAGTTGGCTCTGTCTACCAATTCATTGGGGAACTCCTTATTCAACCTAATAACCAGGTTTGACCTTGAAAACATCTAGACGAAAGCTTTCCCCGATTCTCTCTTTTGTAAGCACACATATATTGACCATTAAAAAAACGCACATTTACCCACAACATGTGCGTGCAGAGAGGTGCGAATGAGGAGGTGATTGAACATTATGTTTTTTTCATGTTAGGGAATTTTGCAAGCACGTGTGGGTAGAAATGTCGATGGAATTGATCTCAATCTTTATTATCAGTCTTTCCTGCTTTTAAGACAATTCCAAGCTGATCACCTGAAATGATCAAACTACTTCACCTGGAGATCTTGTAGATAGAAGCGATCAAGGTAATTTTATTTTACCACACATTTTCTGTGATTATGAAAATTCTGGATGGTTGAACTTGTAGAGATGTTGGATATTTAAGCATCTTCGTGTAGTCAGATTATGATGTGATATTTGCAGCGCTCGTCGTGGACAAACTGAAGGTCACACGTAACCAAGGGAGCACGCATTACTTGATCATGAAGCACTGGTGATCAATTTTCAATGGATCTAGATAAAGTGACATTATGAGGGGAGATGATTATCCCATATTGTATAATTAGCCTTCAGTATAACAAAAAGTCATGACATGACGATTTTGGAAGTGTTGAGACATTTGGGAATAATAACATGATTTCTGAGTTGATGCTGTGATGCGTACAGAGTTTCTCGCCAATCATTACTAGAATAATTTCTATGTAAGTGCTAATGGAGCATTCTTCTTTACGTAAATTTGACGTTAAGCTTTTGGTCAAAACTGTGTATGCAATTTGATATTAACTAAACCCTAATTAAGGATGATTGATATGATTCCTTTCCTTTGCTGGCTCTAATGCATGCATGCGAAAGAAGAGCACGGGAGGATTCTAGATTTCCTAATAGGCATGGAGGACATGGTGGGACTGGCTAATGAAGATTTGGACCAATATTGCTGTTTATTAAAGAGATAAAAACAAAAGATTAATGGCGGATTGATTGGCCTTGAACGTGTATAGATTATAATTAGGTAGATAGATAGATCATAGATTGGTGGCCATCATGAGTCGACAAAAAAGACTTGATTCATTATGGCAAGTTCCATTGTGCGGTGCCTGTGAACATCGCCCCACACGTGATTGTTGGTTTTCTGACTTTTGAAGGGGAAATGAGCCGTTAGCGGACCCAGCGTATCAGATGGTGGTTCCGGCCCCGGGCAATCCCTTCCCATTCTCCTTTACCGCCACCGACTCCACTGCATCCTGTGGTCTTCGTACAATCATAATTAAAAAGGTCATGCCGGTCTACATACGCGTATCACGTGCGTACGAATCAGGAAAACTTCTCGCTCACACTCTCATGTCATGAAAATGTCCCTTGTCATCACAACAAGAACTAGAAAGTCCGGTTCAATTATTAGTGTATCAGTTTTTTTTTTTTTTAATTGTTATTATTTAATTATATTTTTCCTCTATACATTTTGCTCAAAATTTAAAAGATATTTGTAGATAGAAATTAATTTTTATAATTTATATATTAATTTTTTTTATTTAATTTTATTAATTAACTTCATATACTATTAATCTTGATGATTTTATATAAAATTAAAAATAATTTATATAGTTTAAATTTTATTAAAAATTTATTTGAATTATATAAATATTTATAGAATAATCTTTGTTAATAAATGAACATTTATAAATTATAGAGATTATTAATAAAAGTTGAGTCTAACCAAAAAAGTTAATCTCTTACAACATAATAAATTTAAGTTTAAATTCATATTAAGAGATGTGTTTATATTTAATGCTAGATATTACCTCAAATATGATTGTTTTTAATCAAAAAAATACTTGTAAAAATTTTTATATATATAAACTAATTTTTAATATTTTAAATTTTAAAAATTATAAATATTAATTTATAAATATTTATAAATTATAAGAACAATGCTTAATGTTTTAAATTATAAAAATAAATAAAATTTTGTTTAAAATTGTAAAGTTTAAAAGTATAATTAAATATTTTTTAAAAATTTTACATGCGTTAAAATCTTTCTGGGATTGCAAATTTAAAATCCTGTCTATTTCACCTCCTAGACCAATAAAAATAATAATAAAATGTTATCTTTTATTAACTTTTAAAAATAGAGGAACTGGTCCAAAATGGTACCCACAACCTCGTCGCAGCGACTTTGGGTCTGCCAAATTACAAATGTTGTACTTGTTAATGACGTAGTGATGGTTATCCACGGAACAGCATCACTGAGCGGAATTATAGGCAGGCAGCATGGGACCCATACCCTAAGATGAGGTGAGGACCACTGCATTGAATCCGATCCGCTCAGCTCAGCTTCAGCCTTCGCATTATGCATTGGCAGGTCCTTTTAGCGACCTTTTGAAGGGTAGCATCTATCTAACACCAGTACGTAACATCTGGTTGATAACATTTTATGAAATGGCACTCTTTGTCTCTATTTATAACTGCAGCTTACAAATATTGGTGGACAAAAAATCTTATGCAGATTCCAAATATTCGTAGACAGCCTTTTTATCTCTCCTCTACCCAGGAACTTGGTGCTTGTTTCTTTCTTACCTAAAAGGTGCTGGTACATAGAGAATATGACAAGAAACAACAGTAACCAGATCTATCTATGTCCAGGAAAAATATCAACTTGTGAGAATTATCATATGACGTAAACACAATAAACTTATAATGTTTATAGTAATTTGAAATTAGTACTTCTCCTGCCTCGTTAGTTAGTTGGTCTGTTATGATCCAGTTTCCTAATACACACCACACCTTATCTACAACAATTTAAATTTATTTCCATCCGCTTACCAACCTTTTTTTTTTTCATATATGTATTTTACATGTGGAAATTATATAAATTAATTAATTAAATAAATAAATGAGAATGGTTGTTTAATAATGAAATAATATTTTAAGTGGTATTGGTCCTTATGAGGAGCTATTCAACCAGAATAGAACACATGCATATACTTGACACAAAATATTATGGCTAACATGTTCTTAAAATGCTTTATGACTGCAAATGCATCCATCTGTTTTGTAATAGTTTTTAATGAACTCTGTATAAATATATATTATCTAGTTGTCTTTGTCTTCCAAAATGCATACAAAAGATATTTTCTAATTTTTTTTTTTTAATCCCAACTATATATTTGTTCTATTCGTTAGTTGATTAAAATTTATTATTCAACAATTGCAAGGAAACCAGCCCTGCATTTCCTTCTCGTCTTGCTCTTATGCTTTTAATTGGGAACAATAATTCCCCAATCTGCAATGTGCTATTTGAATATTTAAGAATGGATCAAGTTTTCCTTTATTCAAAACTCGTAATAATAAATACAGGGAAAAACGCGTGTGCCATACGTAACTCGTCTAAATAACTATAGTTTCCATTAATGTGCATAGGCTGACAATGTAGCAATAAAACAAAGTGTTTTAATTTTAAATAAAAATAAACCTCTTACCAGTCTTGTCCCTCAAAACAAGTTTACACAATTAACTTATTTTGAATATGTTTTTTTTATTTTATTTTTTTTGATGGGATATTTTGAATACGTCTACTCTCTGTAAATTTTATTTATATAAGAGACATAGACAACTAGTTACCCACATACAAGATTTGCATTACATGCAATGGGAATTGTTTGTATGCACAGAAAACCTCTGTCGTTTGTCTTCGACTACGCAGATGAAAATGGACTGAACAAGAGTCCACACCCAAACAAAATATTCTGATGGAATGCATTCCGTCTACAGTTTTGCTTTCTCCAAGTCTCAGCTCCCTCTTTGAGAATTGCGTCCTCTTCCGGCCACCGCAGCTCATTCTCCGGCTACTGCCTCAGATTCAGGCTCTCTAGCTCCTCGTTTCAACAACGAACCTGCCAACAAAGGAGTCAAGGTCTTGCATCCGTTTATTTTGTTCTGCTTATAATTTTTAGGTCCAGGAGAAAACAAAGTAACAGAACAAAAGTTAATGAAGTTATAAAATTGGATCGGGGACATAATATGTTTTGTTTTTGTTTAGATTTTTTTTTTTTTTTAGTTTTTTGGGCTTCAAAGAATTTGGGTGAAAGAGCAGGGGAAGAACAAAGTTCTCGAATTCCCTATTTATTTCGTTTTACAATAGAAGAAACTCTAAACTCTTTAGTAGCCTCTGCTTTTATTTTATTCATCCTATTCCGTTTGATTCTGGAACTTTTTCAAATGGTATAGATATGAATTTTCATGTTTGGTTTCGGTATAGTCCAATCTATAGATATTTTCCTGGAAATTCTGGTTTTCCGAGGTCCAATAAATCTGTGACTTGTGTTTTCTTGAAAAGAAACCATGGGCCACACAGTTAGCTCTTTTATTTAATGAACCAACAAAGGGGAAGGTAATGGGACCAATTATTTTCTTTCATCTTGGCGAATGACAGTGCTGAAGATCCTGTAAATCTCAGATCCACCGTGTTAAAAAAAATGGAAATTATTATATTTCACACTTGTCCATTCCCTTTCCTCATATGGGGTGTATATTTATTTCCTCTCCATAGAGAATGCCAGACGCAGTGCAAGAATCCCCGTAGCTTTTTTCTCTTATAAAATTCTGAGTCAGATATTGTCTTTTGTTCGGTGGCGCTATCCCCCAAATCCAACTTACTTTGCCATTCATTTTGGTTATGAGGAAAGCATGTAGGGAAAGGAAAGAGTGGGAATGGGACACCAATAAAAAAATTTACAAGGTTCTGGAGTTTGTCGAGAATTTCTTTACCTGCTCTGCTACTCATTCTTTTTCTGGCCCTATGGTAACCGTTATACATATAATTTATTTTTCTGTATTATATACAGAAAGGGAAGAAGAGGCGCGCTTAATAAAAGTCCAAGAGGAGGGAATCAAAATTGCAGAATTGATCGATGGGTCATTTATCCTCTATGTTCAATGGGTTGGCAAGGTCGCTTTCATTGAGGAAAGGGAAGAGTTCTGAGAGATGCGATGGGAGAGAAGCTGCAGAAGCAATGGCAAAGGATGCTAAGAAAAATGACTTGATACTGTGTACGTCCGGCAATGTTAGTGTTGGTGGTTCAAACAACTTTTGCTCAGTTTTCTCCAAAAGAGGCAACAAAGGAGTGAACCAGGATTGTTGCGTAGTCTGGGAGGTATACATATACATATATATAGTGTCATTAAGCTTGTGAGTCTTGGTGTTCACTTATAAGTATGGGATTTGTTCATGTTGTAGGAATTTGGATGCCAAGCGGATATGATCTTCTGTGGGATATTTGATGGGCATGGACCGTGGGGTCACTTTGTAGCCAAAAGTGTAAGGAAATCAATGCCACCATCTTTGCTATGCAACTGGCAGGAAACACTTGCTCAAACTTTGCTTGATCCAGATCTTGATTTGGAGACAGAGAAAAAGCAACATCGATTTGACATATGGAAGCATTCGTACTTGAAAACTTGTGCTGCCATCGATCAGGAACTAGAGCAGCAGCGTCGCAAAATAGATTCCTTTTACAGCGGAACAACAGCTCTATCAATTGTCAGACAGGTAAAACCGACCACGACCAACCCCCAATGCAAATGATTCTGATGGGGTACTGTCCCAAGCTTATTATTATAAATATGGTCCTATGGTTATTAGTTAGTTTGATTTGATGTGCAGGGCGAACTGATTATCATAGCAAATGTTGGTGATTCTCGTGCTGTACTAGCTACAAGTTCAGAAGATGGAAGCTTGACGGCAGTTCAGCTTACAGTTGATTTCAAGCCCAATTTACCCGGTTAGTGTTTAGATTTTACGGTTTAAGAGTCCTGTATCCATATAGTTAAATTGATTGTAAAGGGTGAGTGTTTGCACTATTTTTTGCAGAGGAGGCAGAGAGAATAACTGAGAGCCGAGGGCGGGTGTTCTGCTTAGATGACGAACCGGGCGTGCATAGAGTGTGGTTACCTGATGAGGAGTCACCTGGGTTGGCAATGTCTAGAGCTTTTGGTGACTACTGTGTGAAGGATTATGGTGTTATTTCAGTCCCCGAAGTAACGCACAGGAATATAACCAGCCAAGATCAATTTGTTGTCCTAGCAACAGATGGGGTAAGATAACAAATCAGTCTTTTATCTTGTTATACAAGTAATCTCATCTCATACACTTTTTGTTTTTGTGCAAAAATAGGTGTGGGATGTAATTTCCAATCAAGAAGCAGTAGATATTGTATGTTCAGCAGCAGATAGAGCAAAATCAGCTAGACTTCTGGTGGAGTGCGCAGTGCGTGAATGGAAACGCAAGAGGAAAGGGATTGCCATGGATGACATTTCAGCTATCTGTCTCTTCTTTCACTCTTCTTAAATAGAATTCTCAAAGACCCAACTCTACTGCTACTTGCTCTGCCCTGTAACATTACATTCATTCATCTCTCTTGTCTTATCTATCTAATCAATCACGCTCGCGATATTAACTAACCTTATCCGTCCATTAGAAATCACACAAAATGAAATCAAAGGCAATCTTCGTTTATTTCGGATGGATACATTAATCTTTAGAAATTGAAAAAGTAAAATAGAAAACACTTGGGCTTAATTACGATTATGATATTAATCAAATAGGCATGTGAAAGCAATTGGGAACTTGCATGCGATCCACCGGACATAGCGTTGCACCTAATTTGACCCGAGTTCGCAACAGGTTTTGAATGGACCAAAATGTTTGATATTGGTGGACACATGTCTGTGTCTTGGACTCGGATATTTTGAAAAAATGGGCATCGAAACCAGGAGCGGCGGAAATTAATTGATGGAATACGAGAGGCTATCGTTTGTTTCGGTACAAGAAAGGATTACTTGTCGGTCTCTTCCCAGATCAATCCGTAGTTTCAAACATTTTTCAAACAAATCAAGCTTCAATTTATGGATTGAATTTAAAACCTCATAGTCAAAGACAAGCACAACAATGGATTCAATTTATTACTTTGACTAAAACTATTACTTAATTAGATATATCATGTTGAAGTTTTAAAAATATAATAAATGTATTAAAAAGTTTTATCATCTCTATCTCCACGTCTAGGTGGCTCCTTTTTAATTTTCATCAAACTCCTCCGAAGTGGTCAATTCTACGAGGCGAGCAGGAGCACGTGTTGAGCCGCTCATCAACTTTTGGCAATGGCCACCGGTGCAAGCACCTACCAGATCAGATTTCGAACCACATACTTAAACAGAGCACTCAACTGAGATGATGTGACGAATTGAACAAACAATAATATATTCAAACTTTTAATACGTCAAATTTTAAACTTTCAAAGCTCACGTCATAGTTACACTCCTGCTCCTACTTGCAGCTCCAAAAATAGTTTATGTTCATCCATATAGTTTACCAAATAATGCCCTCTAAATTGAAGGCTTTTAGAAATCATAAAAATTGAATTACATCACACATTTCGTTATAAAAATACAAGGATAACGTTATCATGCCAAATAAAAAATCAATTTAAGAAAAAAAAATGATATGAATCAAAATTCTCAAATGTAGTGCATGTCATATGAGAGATCAGGTCCAAATAACCAAAAACTCAACTTTGTATTTACATCCCTCACAAGAATAATAAAAATACCCTCGTAACTAAAATAATATAAATAAGGACTTCATTAATGAGATGATTTAATTAGAAACTCTAATCTTAGAGTACTCTTATGCCATATTTAATTTCTCAAATTTTTGTATTGACTTGGGCGTCAGAATATCACCTCAATTGATTCATTTCTTCTTTTACGGACTAGACATGACCTAACAAATACTCAACCGACCTTACTTAAGATAAAGTCATTATTCCCTTAACAAAAAAAGATTAACATTATTTTTATATATAATACTATTTTTCTTGTAATTTCTTTTTACATAGTCATATTTTGTAACTTAAATTTTTTGAAACTTTTATAACAACACCGAAATTATTAAAACTTTAACCGTTTCGTAGACTTTAGTGGCCCAAAATAAATAAATACGAGTTTTGTGGCGTGTTAAATGGATAAGAGAAGAAAGTTATTTTGATTAGTTAATTAGTTAATAAATATTAGTAACTAGTATAACTAAAAAGAGGTAAGGCCGTTCAAGACGAGAGCGAGATTCACCAGGTCTTACCTAAGGGTCCAAATTCAACCATTGCCGTGCAACGCCTCCTTGCGTTGTTGAAAAGTTGACTACACATTTATTTTATTTTATTTTGACTTTTTAATAACAAGGTTAAGAATTGATTGTTCAAGAATACAATTAAGTATGGTGAACAACGTGGCTCAAATCTCTATTAAAACAGACATTTGTAGAAAGAATATATATAAACCACAAAGTGATGACTGAGTGCGAACAAGGGCCTGGATTCTCAGTTGCCAATACTTGGTAGTTCAGTGTTACTGCCGTATCCCCGGGGGTCTCCTTGTTGGACTAACAGGTCACGACTTATATATATATATATATATATATATATATATATATATATATATATATATATATATATATATATATATATATATATATATATGTGGCTCAAATCTCTATTAAAACAGACATTTGTAGAAAGAATATATATATATATATATATATATATATATATATATATATATATATATATATATATATATATATATATATATATATATATATATATTAAGACTTTATGTTATATGATGAAATCATTCCCAATTTTTTATATAACATCTAAACTCTTTATTGTTAAACCACATTTGATGGTTTAATATTAAAATTTTAGATATAAAAATAGCTTGATTCATACATTTCAAAAGTTATAGAAAAAACTTTATTGATAAAAAATAAACTTTTGAATATTACCTTAAAAGGTCATAGGTAAAAAATTAAGTATTGCAAAAGTTTATATAATATTGTAATTTTTGTTGCACTATTAGAATTAGATGGATTAAAAAAGAAAAGGGATAAAGAGTTGTTAAAATC
This sequence comes from Bauhinia variegata, assembly GCA_022379115.2. Lineage (NCBI taxonomy): Eukaryota > Viridiplantae > Streptophyta > Magnoliopsida > Fabales > Fabaceae > Bauhinia > Bauhinia variegata. The sequence goes on along the minus strand of CM039429.1, from coordinate 26,386,941 downwards.
TTAAACACTGAACAAAAAATAAATGTGCCCAAATTGTACTGGAAAAATAAATTTATAAAAAAAATTATGAAATAAATCATAAAAATATAAAATAATTTATAAATTTATTATTTTTTAAAAATTTATATAAATTATATAAAATAATATATCATAAAATTTATAAAAATAATATAAATAATTAAAATATATAAATTTAATAAATATTATAATTAAAGATGCTGTAACTAAAATAGGACTTACTATGTTGAATATAGAAACAAAAAACAATTCGGTGGAAACTGGTCGTGAAAGGGCCGCAAGCGGTCGTGAATGGCGAGAAAATCTTACTCGTTTCGTACAAGTGCGATATACAAAAGGGAAACTCGCGATAAAAACAGAAAAGCATCCTCTCGTTGTCATACTGACGCATAACGTGCGCACCACACGCTAAACCGCTGCGTCAAGTTAGTGGCCGACGCGCTGTTCTGAGGAGCGTCAATGAGCTGTGCAATCAGAAGGCAACATCTAAAATGGTGACAATTTTAATGACAAATTTAAATTTAAATATTAAATATATAAATTTAGTAATATTTTATAAATTTATTTTATATTTTAGTTACAAATTATTGTTCTTACTTTTATATTTGATTGATTATCAATATGATTTATATATTTTATCATTAAATTTAAAATTATATTATGGCCATATTTAAAATTTTTGTTAGTACGTGATTAATAAATTTTTTGATATTTATGGAGTTATTTATGAAACGGATTAATTTTAAGCGAAAAATAAATTTTTTTTTTTGATATTTTCATCAAAATTAAAAAACTCTCATATCATAAATTTTTAAATTAAATCTTCAGCAAATAACTACCTTTGAATAATTTTTTTATCTTTAGAAAAAGTACGAATATTTTATCAATCCAGGTGGCAGGCAAAGGGGATAGTGGGACCCAGAGTTGATGCGACACATGTGTTGGAATTTCTTTGCCTTCATAAATGCATGATATCACTCCAATGTCTCAAACTCATTTTATCTTTTCGTTTGGTATATACATATACATAAAATAAAAATAAAAAGAAAAAGAAAAAGAAAATGTGGCTCCATCTGAAAAGGCCAGATAGATGTAATGGAAGTACGCAAGCTGACAAAGTCATTCCAAGATCACATACTTTTCAAATCATCATATGGTACGAAGACCACCCAGTGACGCTTCGGGGTAAGAGACACATTATCTGTATACCTTATTTTATAGATGTTATATTTTTATTTTTATTATTATAATATAATCAAAAAGTCAGAATATATACTATATTAATAAGTGTATGAATAGTTTTTATTTTTTATTTTTTAGTGGTATCATGCGTGCATGTATATTTCATATATTTTTATATTTTTATGTTTATAAATTTATTTTTATAATACTTTAAAAAATAATAAATATATAAAAAGGTGTAGCTAAATAACAGTTCATATAGCTTTTTCTTACACCTATTTTAATAGTTTTATATTTTTATTTATTTTTATTTTTCTTTTTGTTACAATTTCATTATTATTATTATTATTATGTTTATGTTACATAGGAAACAAGCATTTCTCCATAAACTAATGACTCAGAACTTCCATCTCAACCAAGTTTTGGTGCGTTGGCCGACATCACATGGCTATCATTGACAACTACACATCGTTTTTTTTTTTTTTTTTTTTTCCAATTAGATTTGCAGAAAGAAGTGATAATATATTTTTCTTTTGTATTTAAATAAATATACAATACTTATAAAAGTGTTTATCATTTATTCACCAACAAATATCACATTAATAGTAAACCCAACCAAAATTAGTAAATATAAAAATATTTTATACTTCAAGTGAAAGTGTGAGTAAAAATTCATTTTTATAATAAAATAATACTATTAAATACAATGACAAAACTGCCCATAAAAAAAAATTGATGAATAACGTCGAGTTAATTGGTAGATTGAACCAATTATACTTTGGTTATGTAGCTGCATGAATAACGTTTAAAATTTTGTACCAAAAAAATAAGAAGTTATGAGACACAAATTTTTAAAAATTTATTCACGTGCAGAAAATGTTGATTGGACATTCACTTCACCATATTTACGAATTTTTATTTTGATTTTTTTCTATCTTTTATTGAATCCTCGTTTATCGTTACGACACAGGATATTACTTGTAGCTAATCTGACTTTAAAACTATTGGAATAAACTCAAATAATAATTTAAATTCAATATGACAAGTTGATAAATATATATATATATATATATATATTGCAAATTTTGTAAAGCTCTAATCGATAGTTCTATTCTTCTATTGGTTAACCATATTATGTATTAAATAATTTTAGTTATTGTACCAAACAATCAATTTTAGTTAATCATAATTTTTTTATGGGAACTTAATCTTAAAATTTTCAATAATTATATATTTGATTTAACAAATAATATAATTTTATTAAAAATAATGTCATATATTTTGAATTTTCATTTTTGGATGAGATGTTAGTGTGACTAATTAAGCAGTTATTAACTTTCTTAACAAGTATTTTCTTATAAATTCAAACCCAGCTTATAATTATAATTAATTATTTTTCTCCTAATATAATATTTAAATATCCTTTTCATATATGATGTAAATGTAAAACTTATTTGCATTTATTTTCATTAAAAATTTAATGTTTGACGTGCAAAAGATAGTAACCTCTTTGCAATCCATAATGTCTTAATCTCGAAATTTTTCCAATTAGTAAACAAAGATGGAAGGAAAGTTGCTTTTCAGTTCTTGTCGTTATTGGTCAAGACATGAAGGGTGACTTAAGGATAAAGCAAGTAACGTGTTTGTTTTAGGCTCTCAAAATTTTTTCTTAAAAACAACAAGGGTCTGTATACTACAAAAATTTTTATCCCTCGTTTGATTTGTAAAAGACCACAGTATTAGACAAAAACTTGTTAATGGTACTGGATAAACTCTTAAATTTTTGTCCCTCACCAAACCGTGGGACAAGAATTTGTCCAGAGTACTGGACAAAAATTTTAACATTGTTATCTCTCAAACCATCTTATAATTCTCTATACATTGGCTCATCAAATCAATAGCGGTAAGTTCTAACAACGGTTATCAATCGGCGAGATATTCACAACGGTAGGTGACTGGCAAGGTACCGACAATGATTAGCGATCGACGACGCTTTTTTAAATTTTATATTTTTATAAATTACTTTAATTGTTATAAATATTAAAATTATATTATATATTTTTTTAAAAATAAATAATATAAAGTATTACTATAAATTAGACAAAAATGATATAAATTTTTTTGTTCAGTACGTTAAACAACAAACAATAGACAGTACAAAAGATTGTCCTGTACCTCAACTCTTTGTGCTGTGCTGTTTTTCTTGTGCTGTCCAATACTGGTATCAAACGCACCCTTATTGTTATGACTTACTTAATAAGGATTATTTTAAAATTAAAATGACCAATAAGTATTTTACATCCTAAAAATCTTAAAAGTTAAATTTTAAATAAAATTACAATAATTTTATTAAATTATTTTGCTTAATTTTAAAAGGCTTCGTTTTAAAGTTTGCCTTAGACTCCAACCCCTACAAGACATTGACAAAAAAAAAAAAAATGATTGCTTTGTTAATAAAAAGAGAGTCCATATTCTTTGTTTGGATTACTATATGTGTTATGACCTCTTATTAATTAAAATTTAAAAATTAAAAAATTAATAAAAATTAAATAATTATTTTAACTAATAATAAACAATAATAGTGACCCATAAATAACACAGTGATCGATATCGATACTATTAAAACAAAAACTGTGAACGAGAGGCCGGTGGGGGACCGACAGGAGAAGAGGGTCCCAGAAGAAAAATTAAGCCCGCGCGTGGTTCATGTCATAGCAAGACCAAATTTCAACTTTTTCGCGAGAAATACGATATATTGCTATAATTTAAAGGACATAAAGGAGTTAATCAATTATCGATTCAAAGCGAAAGCGACAGTACAAAAAGAATGGGTCGACTGGACGTGTGTAGCGAATATTCACTAGATTTGAATTAGTGGTTTCGAATCCGCAGCACCCTCTATGGTCCCTTATCACTTGTGAATGATAGCTTACAATGATAAGTAGCTGTACTTATTACATAAGCAAATGCACTTATTCTGATAGGTCAGTAGAAAAAGAAAGACCCTGTACAACGCATCGAAGATAGCGAGACCAAGTCTCTCAACTCTCTCACCCTCTTATCCGCAGCCTTTCAAACCCTAGAAATCCTAGAAGTTCGAGCCATATAATACCAAAGAAGCTATAAATTTTTGTGGTTTTTAAGGTTGTGGGCTGCATGTGAGTTAAGATTCGGAGTTGAGGGTGGGGGGAGTTTGTATGGTTGGGCTCTAATTTGACTCAGTTGATATGAATTGAAATTCTGTGCTCTTTCACCTTGTGGTGTCGTCTGTCGTGTGCTTGTATCTGAAGATCGGTGTTTACGGGTCGAAATTACTAAGGTGGTTTCAGATTTGAACACTCGCTATGTCGTCTTTGAGCAGAGAATTGGTATTTCTCATACTCCAATTTCTGGAGGAGGAGAAGTTCAAAGAGTCGGTGCACAAGTAAGCTCCTTATCCTTTTCCCTCTGCCTTTTTCTGCGCAAGTTGATATGCCTGTGTAGTCGGGAGTGGTACTAATAGATGGGAAGGAAGGAACTCAAGGAAGGGAGACAGAACTTTTGATGAAAAAAATATTATTAACAAATATTGGTGGGTAATTGAAAGGTCTGTTAGGAAACGAGCAAATCTATTACATTGATATCGGTCGTGTGGTGGTTTTGGCTTTTAGTTTAGCCATCCTCTGGAACTGCTCAGTTATCCAATTCGAAACTAAGTGGAATAAATATACAAGCGTGAGGAGGAGCGTTGTCAGATTTATGTCTTAAGAGTTGTTTCTTGTTGGAATTTAAAAAAAACATACTAATTGTTTCTGAAAAATTGAAGTACATGGAGTTAGGTGGCGATTTGTTATTTAATTGAGGTTCAAATTATGAAATCTAGATTAAAACCCCTTTTATAAAAATGTATTCTATTTTGCTAATTGCCGTTACTCTTTTTGGTTTTGGTTAATTGGTAAAGGCGCATAAGTACAGAATGAAAGTTAGCTACGGGAATATCCAAATTGAACTTGTAAATCGTTTAAGGATAGCCAGTCCTTAGGAAGGTTGAGTTTGATGATGTGGTTAATTAACTTTGAGATAATGATAAAATATATTGAAGATTCTTTCTCTTCTACCCTTGTGCTATTTTCTTTTTTTTGGTTGCTATAACCATTTGCAAATAGATATTGTTTGGTAATAAAATGACTTTTTCTTTTTTTAAATGTTTGCTAAATTTTGCAGGCTTGAGAAGGAATCTGGGTTTTTCTTCAACATGAAGTACTTTGAGGAGAAAGTTCAGGCTGGAGAATGGGAAGAAGTTGAGAAGTACTTGTCAGGGTTTACGAAAGTTGATGATAATAGATACTCCATGAAGATATTCTTTGAAATCAGGAAACAGAAATATCTGGAAGCACTTGATCGGTATATGTTATTCTGTATCTGTTTGAAAATTTCCAAATTCATTTGCCGTTAATTGAACTTTACAGTTTTTGCTATTTAGGCAAGACAAGGCCAAAGGTGTTGAGATATTAGTGAATGATTTGAAAGTGTTCTCCACTTTTAATGAGGAATTATACAAGGAAATTACGCAGCTGCTGACCCTTAATAATTTCAGGTAATATTTGAACGTATATGATATGCAATCAAAAAATTTGCTATTTACTGGAGAAGCTTGATTTTGGTTTATGTCCCATAATATTTAGTGTATGATTAAGTAGTCGACCTTTCTATATTTTCTATTGATTTTGAGGCTCACTTTGGACCTGTTTTCAGTAATTCTAGAATCTATATTGTTCAATTGTTGGCTACATTATTAGTAGTTGTACATGCATGTTTTGTTTTCTTCTGCAGCATTTAGAATCTCATCACTAGTGATTTTGAACCTATAATTTCATTCTTAGGTCATTCCTAATTTTTCTATGAAATCATTAGATATGAAATAGGACTTGAACAATAGCAAGTTGGAATCAAATGGTCAAAGATCTTGCTTTGTATTGGTTTTTGGACAGATACACCTCGCAATTAATTGAGCCTTCCTGTTTAACTTCCTTATCTTTTGGTTTCAAATACCAGGGAGAATGAGCAATTATCCAAGTATGGTGACACCAAAACTGCTAGAAGCATTATGTTGATAGAACTTAAAAAACTCATTGAAGCGAATCCACTTTTCCGGGATAAGCTTGTTTTCCCTACTCTTAAGTCATCAAGATTGCGGACGTTAATCAATCAAAGGTATGGATGCTATCGTTGTTTTATGCATATGCAAACTAAAGCTTTCAATAGAATATCTCTTTTTTCACAAATGCCGTATTTTGTGGTTCACTTCTGCATGGTGAGTTGGATTGGTGTCTTTAATCTCACACAGAGTTGATGCTGCTATATGGCAAAGTAAATCATTTAGATTTTTTTTCTCTTATTGTGTACATCTATAATGATTTCTAGCATTTTGCATATGCTGTACCCTTTTATTTCTTTTTATGATTCATTTATTTGGTAATTGATCTCTATTCAGAAGTTTACTAATACTTTTATTAAAAGGAAAAATAAATAAACAATTTGTTCTTTTATATTCGTTTAGCTTCCTCTGCCATGACTATTTTTTTTTTCTCAATCAATGTGTTCTTTATTTATGCAGTTTGAACTGGCAGCACCAGCTTTGCAAAAACCCAAGGCCAAACCCAGATATTAAGACTTTATTCACTGATCACACATGTGCACTTCCTAATGGTCCTCTGGCACCTACACCTGTCAATCTTCCCATTGCTGCCGTTGCAAAGCCTGCTGCCTATACTTCACTTGGAGCTCATGGTGTATGATATCATTCACCCCAAACATTTGGTTCCATGTGTTTTGGAGTCGTTAAAAGTTCTCGTTTTTAACATGTTGACTATATTATTTTTTGTTTATTTTCTACAGCCCTTCCCACCTGCTGCAGCAACAGCCAATGCCAATGCTTTAGCTGGTTGGATGGCCAATGCCTCTGCTTCATCATCTGTCCAAGCGGCTGTTGTCACTGCATCTTCCATACCAGTTCCTCAGAATCAAGGTTAAAATTGTTTTTACCACCAGATTTTTGTGTCCTTTTCAGTAAACGGAAATGCATCAAAGTTGCTAGAAGTTTCATATTGCTTTCAGATATATTTGTCCAATAAATTTTAATATTTTGAATGTGTAAGTGATATGCAAACTAAAAAGCTAAATGGGAGTGTTAACAGCCATTTCCACTTATATTATTAGGATTTTAAAAAGGAATATTTGTTAAGACAATTTCCAATAACTCCCATGAAATACTTATGTTGCACTCTACTTTCTCACTTTATTTTTCTTTCTTATATTGAAAATATTACATAATTCATCTTGGTAAATGAGCATGAGCTATGTTCTTGATATCTTAAGTAGAAATGGCTTATTCAATTAATTAATTTCAGAGAGAAAGGTGTTATGAATTGAACATATTCCGCTGCCCTTTTTTCAGCAATTTCTATCTTGAAGCGACCAAGAACACCTCCAGCAACTCCTGGTATGGTTGATTATCAGAATCCCGATCATGAACAGCTAATGAAAAGGCTTCGGCCTGCTCATTCTGTAGAGGAGGTAATCTTGAATATTTTCTATTTGAGTTATCTGCACTTGAGATATTTCATGATGCTAACTGTTATGGGTCTTTCTTCACTAACCTGTATAGGGCTTGCTGACTTTGTAATTGTTGATAACTCATGTCAATATATTTCATATTTATAATTTTAGGTTTCCTATCCTTCAGCTCGTCAAGCTTCTTGGTCAGTGGATGATCTACCAAGAACTGTGGCTATGACTTTACATCAGGGAGCCTCTGTGACAAGCATGGATTTTCATCCTTCTCATTATACATTACTTCTTGGTATTAGCTGTCATGTTTTCTTGTCTAAAGTCTCTCATTGCTAAAACCCTGGCAAAGATGTAGTTATTTTCCTTCTCATGGTGTGTGTTGTTTTGTTGAGCAGTTGGTACAAATAATGGTGAAATTACCCTCTGGGAACTTGGGTTGCGGGAGAGGTTGACCTCAAAGCCATTCAAAATATGGGATATGTCAGCATGCTCTTTGGCATTTCAGGTTTTAGTTAGTTTTTCAGTGGTAGTACTTTTCATAAGCTGGAAGACTTGCTGTTTGTGCAGTACCTCCTTAGTTGGAAGTCTAGTTTTTAACATAGAATGGGCTACAAAAATAAATCTTTGACTAAAGCTATGCTGGAAACTGTTTGGATTCTGCTGGGCCATTAATTTTTGTGCTTTGAGAATTGAAAACCTTTGGAACCTCAGTTAAGAATTTTTGCAGGCAGTTGCTGTCAAAGATGGACCAATTTCTGTCAGCCGTGTTACATGGAGCCCAGATGGAAATTTTGTGGGTATGTGATATTTAAGTTTACAAACCATTTTTAAGTTCCTAGAGCGATATATCTAAATGGTTTCATGCTTGCAGGTGTTGCATTTACCAAACATTTGATTCAGTTGTATGCATACACTGGATCGAATGAGCTAAGTCAGCGTTTGGAGGTGAGATTCTTCTTGTCAAAATTAGTCAAATTTGTGATTGCTGCTTGGTTAATGATTCCTTGTTGGTGCAGATTGATGCGCATACTGGTGGTGTTAATGACTTGGCCTTTGCACATCCAAATAAACAACTATGTATTGTGACCTGTGGAGATGATAAGTTGATAAAGGTTTAAAAAAAAAAAAAAATAGTCATTGCAACTTTCAGTTCTCCAAAAATTTATCTATTTTGTCTGAAGAAGTAACTCTTGACAGGTATGGGATTTAACTGGACGAAGACTATTTAACTTCGAGGGGCATGAGGCACCTGTATATTCTATCTGTCCTCATCACAAAGAGAACATTCAGGTAAAAAGGTTTCATTATGAAGGCAACTATTATTTATTTTTAGATTTCTGTTTGGAATGTAATATTGACCTCAATCAAACTGATGACCGTCCTTCATTTCCATTTCTCTCATTTTCCATTTGTTTTAGATAGCCCAAGAGCGATTCCTGTGTCTTTCTGGTTAATATTGATTTCAGTGGCACTAAAGGTTGTTATTTTACAGTTCATATTTTCAACTGCTATAGATGGCAAAATAAAGGCGTGGCTGTATGATAACATGGGCTCCAGAGTTGACTATGATGCCCCTGGTCACTGGTGTACTACAATGCTTTACAGTGCTGATGGAATCAGGTAAGATGGATTTTGTTGTGGATAAAAATTTCCTTAAGGTATGGTGGTGATCTAGTTTCTGAAAATTTCTTAATCAACATCCTATCTATATTCCCCTGCATTTTACCAGATTGTTTTCTTGTGGGACAAGTAAAGATGGAGACTCTTTCCTGGTTGAATGGAATGAAAGTGAAGGAGCCATTAAGAGGACGTACAATGGATTCAGAAAAAAATCTGCTGGTGTTGTGCAGTTTGACACAACCCAAAATCGTTTTTTGGCTGCAGGTGAAGATTGCCAAATAAAGTTTTGGGATATGGACAATGTTAATCTTCTAAGTAGCACTGATGCAGAGGGAGGACTAACGGTCAGTACTTTAGAACCTTTAGTCTTATATAATGCAACTAGTCTTAAATTTTTCCTTGTATTGCATTACTCTATTCAGAACCTTCCGCGCTTGAGATTCAATAAGGAGGGAAATCTGCTTGCTGTTACTACCGTGGACAATGGATTCAAGATACTTGCTAATGCTACCGGGCTTAGATCTTTAAGAGCAATTGAAACTCCTGCCTTTGAAGCATTAAGGTCACCCATGGAATCATCTGCAATCAAGGTCATGATTCACCATAATATTTACTTTTGCTTAACATTTAATATTTTAATCAAGATATTTATGTGGATGTCCCATTTTTGTTTCTTTGATCTAGGTATCTGGCTCTTCTGCTGTTAATGTTAGTCCTGTCAACTGTAAAGTGGAAAGGAGCTCCCCTGTCAGGCCGTCTCCAATTCTTGTATGAAACTATCCCTTCTAACTTATTATGCATAATTATGACATGGGAACCATAAGATTTATGCTACAAATATGTGAGACAGGCATAAGATTTATACTATGCCTAAATTCCTTCTGCAAAGCCTAGCATGCTAAGGAGGATGACCTTTGCTTTTAATTACACGGAGAGTGTATTTCTTTGCATAGTGTGGATTTAGTGATTAGATCTAAAGGTGTCCTTGAAGTTGAATATTTTATTTTATTTCTCTTGAAGGTACTTTTTGCTTATGCATGAGGTCTGCATCTTAATCTAAAGCATCATAATCTTGTTTATAAATCATTGATTTGTTTTGGCCTTTTCAATAAAGAATGGAGTTGATCCTGCCGGTCGAAGTTTGGAGAAACCAAGAACAGTGGACGATGTAATAGACAGAACTAAACCATGGCAACTTTCTGAAATCACAGATGCTGCCCAGTGTCGGTTGGTTACATTGCCAGACAGCACAGATACGTCCAGCAAGGTGTGTTGGCTATATAAGATTCGCATTTTCTATAACAAACTCTGCATTGCTCAATCTCATTTATTGTGTTATATAGGTAGTTCGGCTTCTATATTCAAATTCTGGTGTTGGTGTTTTGGCACTTGGTTCAAATGGAATTCAGAAGCTGTGGAAGTGGGCTCGCAATGAACAGAATCCCAGCGGAAAGGCAATATCTAGCTCTCTACAGTCCTTTCTTTTTGTTTTTCTTTTCACCTTTTCCCGTTCCAGTGGAGAATAGAATTCTGAAGTTGATGTGATTACAGGCCACTGCCAGTGTTGTTCCACAGCATTGGCAACCAAACAGTGGTCTTCTTATGACTAATGATATCTCAGGTGTCAACCTAGAAGAAGCAGTTCCCTGCATTGCACTCTCAAAGAACGACTCATATGTTATGTCTGCCTGTGGTGGAAAGGTTTCATTATTTAACATGATGACATTCAAGGTATGTGTCTGACTATACAGTTCTGGTCATTCATTTGGTTGCAAAGTTTACTGGTTAAGACTGACTTTTTATTATAGGTAATGACAACATTCATGCCACCACCTCCCGCCTCTACTTTCCTAGCTTTCCATCCCCAGGATAACAACATTATAGCCATTGGAATGGAGGATTCAACCATTCACATATATAATGTTAGAGTGGATGAGGTGACTAGTGATTACTATCTTTTTCACTCTTTACCTTCCTCACTTTGGGATTATAATGTTTTTATAATGTCACTTTTTTTTTTCTTCTTCTACTGTTGTTTTCTTCTAGGTAAAATCAAAGTTGAAGGGTCATCAAAAGCGAATTACTGGTTTAGCCTTTTCAACTAATCTTAACATCCTGGTTTCATCTGGTGCGGATGCTCAAGTAAGTGTATTAACTATTTTTTATTTCATTCAAGATTCAAAAAGATATGGAAAACCTATGTAGATCAATTTTTGCCTGATAATTTGTTTTGAGAATCCTTTATCGAGTTCCCCATTGTTTGTCATTATCAGTGTCAAGGATAACAGAAACCATGCATGAACCAGTCTGTATTTTCTGAACTGTAATGTTATTTTAATTGTTTTACACTAAGGCGCAAGTGGCCACCGCCGCATAGATTACTATTTTAAATTTTGAACGCTTGAATTTCTTCTTGTATATTGGTGCCTCTCCTGTCCTTATCAATTACATTATCTTTCCAATTCAGAACATCATGTTATTATACCGAAGGCCCCACTGCCCTTTTCGGACAGTTTTTTTTTTTTTTTTTGCCCTTTAAGAATCTCTATGATGTTCTGCAGCTTTGTGTGTGGAGCATTGATACATGGGAAAAGAGGAAATATATGATGATACAGTTGCCTGGGGGAAAGACATGTACTGCCGGTGATACTCGAGTGCAGTTTCATTCTGATCAACTCCGCTTATTGGTGGTCCATGAGACTCAGTTGGCAATATATGATGCCTCTAAGATGGATCGTATTCGGCAGGTAGGAAGTTTCTTCAAGTATTGATAGAACTGATAATTCGTTGACAACTTTAAATTGTCATGATTTGCCCTTTTTCATTTTACTGCAGTGGGTTCCACAAGATGTTCTGCCTGCTCCCATATCATATGCAACTTATTCTTGCAACAGTCAATTAATAGTTGCTACCTTCTGCGATGGTAACACTGGGGTTTTTGATGCTGATAGCTTAAGACTGAGATGCCGTATTGCTCCAACAGCATATCTGTCACAGGCAGCTTTAAGTGGGTAAGTTTTCAGACTAATGGATTAGACCCACCATATAGTGTTACTGTTATTATTTTGAGTATTGAAAATTTCCTGACTTCCCTTGTGAGTTTACTAAATTCTTGTGGTAGAGCTAGACACTTTATTTGTGTTATATATTTATAGAAGCCAAGCTGTGTATCCTCTAGTTGTTGCGGCACATCCACTCGAGGCTAACCAATTTGCTCTTGGGCTATCTGATGGGTCCGTCAAAGTGATCGAACCCACGGAATCAGAGGGCAAGTGGGGGTCAACTCCTCCTGTGGATAATGGTATTTTAAATGGTAGGACGGCATCGTCATCTACAACAAGCAACCACACGCCTGATCAGACACAAAGATAAACATATATATATATATATATATACTAGCAGAGAGTTGTTTCCATCTGTAATCTATCAGCCTAGATTGATTTAGGTGTTTATTCCTCGTCTTTGGATATAAAATGGTAAATGTTTAGATACACGTCACTTAAATTGAATTTATTCTAGTCAACTCATAATTACATTGTTTATCTATTTTTCCTTGTAAGAATGTGAATCTAGTAATTCTGCTTCTATCCTGTATATACAAAATCATCTCTAGTTGTTATCCAGTTTTGTCCTATGTGTACTGCTAATACTGCAACCAGTTACTACTTTAAAGTTGTTATATTGATATGGGATTATTATTACAATTATAACCACTAAGGTGCTTCCAACCATCTTAATTTATACACTAACTACTTTAATAAGTTTTTCTTGCTAAATTTGTGTAGAAGCGTGGCTTGTTAAAGAAAATAAATCTTTTTGTTATATCATTGTCAGTGAATTTATAATCTTTTGTTAACCCAGACATAAACTTATATCTACTAATTTATAACCAATTTCATAAAAAAAAAAAAAATAATAAAAATAACCAAAGTTTTCCAACACCCATCCATTGGCGTCCTGGGCGAAACGCACCGTCTGGCTCTCTTCCAATATGTTAGCTACCATACCCTTCTGTAATTTATCCTTTATAACTGAGGGAAGGGACTAGGGTTTGTGTAATCAACCCTTCAATTGGTCAATGGCGAATCGTACAGATCCAGCAGCGAAGAGCATAAGAGGCACGAATCCTCAGAACCTAATCGAGAAGATCCTCCGTTCTAAGATTTACCAGCATACTTATTGGAAGGAACAATGTTTTGGTTTAACGGCGGAGACCTTGGTCGACAAAGCCATGGAACTCGACCACCTCGGCGGAACCTTCGGGGGAAACCGCAAACCCACTCCCTTCATGTGCCTTGTCATGAAGATGCTCCAGATTCAGCCCGAGAAGGAAATCGTCATCGAGTTCATCAAGAACGACGATTATAAGTATTCTTCTTCTCTGTTTTCCCCCTCTTTTGTTTTATAGCCCTTATCTTGTTCTATAATGGGTTTGTGAGCGTTTTTACGGGGAAAACAAAAATAATGCATTGCATGGTTTAAATATGAATCCAATTGTCATATATGATGTCGGAGCTTTGTTTTTCATGTATTTTCTCTGTAGCTCTTGGATTACCCTTGAATAACACTTAAGTTTGTTTTATTTTTAAAATTTTGTGTGGGATGCAGATACGTAAGGGTACTTGGTGCTTTTTATTTGCGTCTTACTGGATCTGACGCTGATGTGTACCGCTACCTGGAGCCTCTGTACAATGACTATCGTAAACTGAGGCAAAAATTAGCTGATGGGTGTAAGATTTTGTTTTGCCTTTGGTCATGATCAATTTCAATGTGTTATGATTCCTTGAATTTGTCTGGTTCTGTGTTTTTATTAATTATCTTTAATTTGCTGACTGTTTGATTTATTTTATTGCTCTTGATGTTGCAGCTTTTACATTGACGCATGTAGATGAGGTTATTGATGAACTTCTGACAACAGATTATTCCTGTGATATTGCTCTGCCTCGTATTAAGAAAAGGTTCCTTTTGGCTACTGCTCAATCATATTTAACGGATTTGAAACTTGTCATGGCCGTTCATTTTTCTTCTGCCTTTGATCACCATTTTTGCTTCTCCCTGCTATTCTGTGCTGACTATTGACTTTCGAGTAGCGTTCGCACATGCTTCATTGGTTCTATCTGTAGCTTTTCTGTTTTTCTGGGAGCAATATTTTTGGAATTGGAACTTCTAGGCGCACCTTTTTGAATGGGGAATGGTCTCAATCGGAGGATGGAATCGATAATTTAAAGAATGACTGAAATTATGGACGTCTTGTTTTGTGGTGTGAAACGTGTTTATATTTTTTCTTGTTGACATTCTTGGTATTTATGTAGTTGGGCCCTCCTGTATTCTATAGGTGGACTCTTGAATCTCTTGGTACACTAGAACCCAGAAGAAGTGCACTTGAAGAAGATTTTGAGGAGGAAGAAGAGAAAGAAGATAATGACCAACCTATGGAAGGCCTAGAAGATGGGGCCTATGAGAAGGTGTCTTTTCTCCTTTTCCTAATTAGGAGCTATCTTCTTTTATCTATTCCTTAATGCTACATTATGTGGTTTCTGATGTTTTGGTTTAATTATTGAATGATTAACAGGACTATTATCGTGGCCGAAGCCCTACAAGGGAAAGAGATAGGGACAGAAGACGCGATGGTCATAGACACAGGTATTGTTCATTCCTTTGAAGTCTTACGTCTGCTTTGATGTAGACCGATTCCTGTTGATGGAATAAGTCCCTACCTTCTTATCATTGGCTTTAGGGCTTTCCATCATATTCTTTGCTAGTGTATCTTCATTGGAAAGGCCTAATGCAATTATAACATACTTTTGATCATATGATTGTTGGGAAAAATGTAAAATTTCCTTACAAAGATAGGGTTTGCGTTGGAAGCAGTTTATGAAGTTACACGCATGTATGTATGTTGATTAAGTTTAACTTAAATTTCTACTTTGGCATTCAGAGCCATTTTTGGTATTCAACTGCTTCCTATAGTAATACCATATGATCCTGCCAGGTTTCTCTGTACTGACAGTGTGCAGAGAGAAGTATGATGGGTCAGACATTTTTGTAGTGGGGTAAAGGTCCATTATGATTTATTGTGTTTAATGAATACTCTTTTCGCTCTTTTTCCTTGATAAGATGTTGGTTTGTAGAGCAACAACCAGTTGCTCCATCTTTTGGATGGTTGTCTTAAAAACCCAACCCAACAGAGACGGTGTAAATTTTTCTTTTTGGATAAAATAAAAAGTCTCAGAAAGGACTTGCAGGAGCATCAACGAAGATAACACAACTGAAATACAAGATGAAGACATCAAATTTATAGTGTAAAAGTACTATTTGGTTGGTCCAATCCAATCCCATCATTTCTTCGAAAATTAACATTTAGAGATTGTGTCATATTTATTTATTTATTTATTCTCATTCTTTCTCTTGAATGCGTTGGTTTAGGAATGTCTCTAACATTTGCATTCCCTCCTTGATGTCATTTTGACAGGGATCGAGACTATGACAGAGATTATGATAGAGATTACGACAGAGAGCGTGGACGTGGCCGAGATAGAGACAGAGACAGGGATAGAGAAAGGGAGAGGGAGAGAGATAGGGATAGGGAAAGGGACAGAGACCGCTATCGTCTGAGGGAGGAAAAAGATTATGGTCGTGAGAGAGAGGGAAGAGAACGGGAGAGGAGAGATAGAGATAGAGATCGAGAGCGTGGAAGGCGTAGGAGCTACTCAAGGAGTCGAAGTAGAAGTAGAGATCGCAAGGAACGCGAGGGAGGGGACTACCGAAAGAGACATGCTCGTGGCAGCGTGAGTCCTAGAAGGCATGGAGATGAAAATGGTGTGAGCAGAGAAGAACCAAAAAGGAAAAAGGAAAAGGATGATGGGACTGATCACCCAGATCCAGAGATTGCAGAAGCAAACAGGCTACGAGCTTCACTTGGTCTTAAACCACTAAAGTAGTGAGAATATTGGAAGCTAGCTGGTTGAGTATATGAGTAGAAGTAGATACATTAAGTTCAGGTGATCTGATGATCTGTTCGGGTGATGGTATTTTTACCAGATGCTGCTTGCATGTGTTGATAAAATTTGTACTGTTGGGCCGAAAAGCTCTACCAGCAGAGAAACATCAATTCTGTGGTACCTATCTGCTACTCTTACTAAGCTGCTGGTACTAATCTGATCTTACTGCATCTTCTTTAACGATAACTGTTTACAATGATTAAGCACTACTTTTAATGCACCACATCAATAGGGATGGCTATGTAAAAACTCAAATCGGATTTTCTTTTTTGTGTCAATTGAAGCTCAATTATAATCCAAATTTTAAGCTTAGCTCGATTGGCGCATGATAAATTTGTTTTATTCAAATTAGTATTACATTATGAGTATCGTATTTAGATCAGCATTTTAATTTAATTTGAAACTTGATTGAATAGGGGTAGGCAAAAGTTTAAATCAAGCCTTACTCCATTAATATATTTCTTTTGAACTCTTAAGATTTCTATTCTCACCTCTACACAATTTTTTCATATGTGAAATTTGGAGATGATTTTTTTTTATTATAATTTTAGATTATGAGAAATCTGTAATTATTATTTTTGGTTATAGATTATATAAAATTCATGATTATACATCGGAACACAACAAAATCGGATTATATAAAAATCATATCTATACGTAATTCGGAACAAAACAAAAAAATCAATTACAGATTTTGCATAGTACATAATTGTAAACAAAAAAAAAAAAAGTTCACTTTATTCCTATTGCAATGCAGATAGAAAGGGGTACTAGAGAACGCTTAAAGCTTACAAATCAGAACCCAACAACACCCACAATCGATCACCAATTTCAACCATTATCCAAACACAAACAAAACGTCAGATTCTTCTTTGCATCTGGTGATCGACGGAGAGCAAGATGTTGTTGGTTCCAAATTGGCGGTGGGTTTCTTGGATCGGAAGTGAATCATCAACGCTTTTAGACGAGGTTTTGAATAAACGACTGGATTTTTTTCTTCTATTCCATTCCCGTCTGCTTCTGGAAGTGGATATGCTAAGCGGCGGTGGTGCCTCTCCCACAACTATTAGTGGGTTCGAATATGGCACAGGAGGTTTTTGGGGTGATGAGTCTTGATTGAGGTGGGAGAAAGGTTATAGAAATTCTGGGTGGGGTAAAAGCGTGTTAGTTGAATAAAAAAAAGGTTGGGTGAGAATAGAAATTCCAGGAGTTCATCCAATTTGAATGAATAAGGGAAGGGGTTTACAAAGCCCAGATAATAGGCCCAAAATTGTCCCTTGAAATCAAGAAGCAACAGAGCGATGAAACTATTACCTTCCCATATTGGGCTTTTAAGTTTGGATCCAAACGGCAAAACCCTCCTTCCCCTTCAAAAACCCTCCTTCTTTCTTTCCCGTGGTTCCGTTGGAATAATCTGCTACCGAAAATGAATTCTCTCGTGGTGCGACTTGCAAAGCATTTCAGACTTTCTGCCTTGACATCCTCTTCCCATGGTCTTCTTTCTTTGTCTATTCATCTGATCTCTCTCTACTTTGTATTACTTTTTTGTTTTTCTAAATAAGCTAAACTGTCTTTCTTGTATGCTTATGCATTTGAACAGTCAGTAAGGTTCGTAAAACACGAACGCACTAATGCGGCAGTCATGATCTTAACCTTAATTGCTGGTTTTATGGGAATAATGTTACTTTGTTTCTAGTCCCCCGCCCATTATCTTGAGTTTGCCTCAATACTTGTCTAAAAGAAAGTTTCCCTAAAAATATGTGCCGGTCATGTTTGTACATAGAGGAATTTCGTCGAACAGCTGGTAGGCAATAATAACATATCAGAGGAGCCGTCTGTTCTCCGAGTTATTAATGGTGTTTCCCCCTTTTCATGATTTTAACAGCTGGTGTGCATAGAAGCTGGAAGTTATGCTACTCGACGACGCCAAATGAAAGTGAGAGTGGAGATCATTTAAATAATAATGTTGAAGTAAAGAACGATGCCATGGATGAAGAAATGGATGATTTTCTTGGTGGCAAGCCTGAGTTACAACTCCAGGGTGTGGATCCCAAGAAGGGATGGGGCTTTCGAGGCGTGCATAAGGTATTAGATGGTATTACTTTAAGAAAAATGTTGTCATAGACACCTTTAGGGACAAAATTGGATTAGGTTACTGCTGAAGATATAATCCATTGTCCCTTGGTGTCATTTATCCAATGTATCTTATTTTGTGTCGTTGCTTGGCCAAATTGAGTAATCTTTTGCAGTGAATAGTGCAGAAATAGTCGGGATGAAATTATCACCCAACAGGGCTTGAGATTAAGACAAAAGAAAATGAATTAAGGGCTTCAGCTTGTTAATTTATCGTCCTTCCCCCATTTAAACATGCATGAAACAATGATTGATGATATTTGCATGTTTCACCTGACAATCAAGTTGATCTATATGGTAGTGATTTGACGCAGGCAATTCTTTGTGGAAAAGTTGGCCAAGTCCCTGTGCAGAAGATACTGAGGAATGGAAAGAATGTAACCATATTTACAGTTGGCACAGGCGGGATGTTCGACCAGAGAATTGTGGGACAAAAGGATTTGCCAAGACCTGCTCAATGGCATAGGATTGCTGTGCATAATGACACACTTGGCGCTTATGCTGTGCAACAACTTGTCAAAAAGTAAGAGGACCCAATCCTTTTTTCCCCCTTAAAAAAGAAAAAAATGGAGGGAGGGGAGGAACTTGGGGGTGTGGTAAATTCGAAAAGAAAAGAAGAATATTGAATTTTGGTGTAAATATTTCTGTCTCATGCTTGGAACTTTGATGCAGCTCTTCAGTCTATGTAGAGGGTGACATTGAGGTTAGAATTTACAATGATAGCATCAATGGTGAAGTCAAAAGCATTCCAGAGATCTGTGTTCGCCGTGATGGTATGGAAACCCCAATGCATTTTTTTTTTTCCCGATGCTGTGAAAACACAGCCTAGTACAGTTATGTGAGTTAAAATCCGTCTTGAACTTAATTTTACCACAACCATCAACTTAAGGCCCATTTTCATTAACTTGCCCCATTCTGTTACTCCTACAAGCCTTAGAATTCCCTTATCGGCTTTTTTTTTTTTTTTTTTTTCAAATGACATAATTTTAGCAATGGTTATAGAGAAGTGGCACTTAAAGTTAATACTCATTCAAACTTAATTTTATTTACTCCGGCACCTTCCTCCTATTTAGGCTGGTAATACTTAACTGATCAACTGTTTGAGTTGTGGAAATTCGAAACTTTTCTTAGCATAAAACTTCAGTTTTAAGAGCCATATTTGATTTATTGCTGGAGAGTTTGCCCTTGTCTTCTTTAGGAAGGGCATCATGTACTGCTAGTCTTGTTCATGTTTACTTTTGACGAGCATGGATTAAAGGATCTGGAACTCTCTTAAGTGGATAAATTTTCAATCCAACGGTATTAGAGTTTAAATTTTCTATGAACTCGTAATAAATAATTCTATTGAGATGCTTTCTTATGTTACTTCTTCAGGGAAGATTCGGCTCATAAAGAGTGGAGAAAGTGCCAGTAAAATTTCCTTGGACAGTCTGCGTAAGTTTCTCTAACTATTGCTGCAAACAGCGATATGCTTTTGTGGTTTCGATTTACTCTTTACTTTTATGAGTTCTTGGCAATCTAATTCTTGCGGGACTCTTTTAGTTTCTAGTTCAAACTTGTCACGGTATGGTGTTTCTCTGGACTGTATGATCAATATTGTGCTCATTCATGCTGGCAGGTGAAGGGTTGTTTTAAGAAGAAACCTGGAACGGCGAATTTTACGCATGAAATGGGTCAGCAGTAGTAGCATGACTGAATGATAACATGTCATGAGTGTAACAACACCATGGTCGATATTCATATAATTATATCCTGGAATTGTAGCTAGTTCCTTGGACTTCCTTTTCTTTTCTTTTTTTAATTTTTATTACATTTTCTTGGTGCGGAAGCGGTGTAAGAGTTATTATTCGGTGAGATTTTGTTGAGTCTCTACTCAAAAAGAATCTAAACCCAGATAGCATCATATCTGTCTTGGTCTCATATTTTTATTTGTAAAAATCAGATCTGATCTACCAAAGCACTTAGTCTTACTATATTTATTTATTTTTTGTGTGATTTATAATCTCATGGACTTGATGAAGCATATGTGAGGACGCTTAAGTGTTTATAGGATGCCAAGTGTTTGTGGTGACGAGAAAAACAAGTAAAGATGGCTACTTTTTTCAAGAAATATATAAGTGAGCTGACACATGAACATATTCAAGTGTGAAACTTACAAAAACCTTGGACAGGGTGTGTTTTTTTTTTTTGGAAAAATAAATTCACATCGCTCTCTCAATGATGCTAGGTGGAACACCTGAGAGTGCTGCAATTCTGCCATTTTTAATTTCTAATTGACATACTCCATTTTCTTTTTGGCCATTGCTTTCCAACTTGAAGGCAAATGTAACTTTAGCATTTGTAATAATTACTGAAGCAATTTACATCCAGACATCTCGGAAATGAATGACTTGTGAAGTGCTGGCCGAGAGATTCCCAGAAAGAAAATTTGAAATCAGAAAAGGGCGTAAGTTGCAACTTGACTAAAGAAAGAGAATCATGTACTTATATATTGCGACCAACTTTTCAATTTACTTACAAATTACAATCTCAAGGCTCAAAGCATATGCATTAGAAGAAGTTATCTACGGGACAACTTGGTTGTTCGTTCTGTCCGTCATCGAAACTTTGAACAACCTCAAAACACCGACTAAACCTATCTCAACCTCATCTTACACATCTATGACAATCGCCATCGAAAAAGTAAATCAACGATGCCCACACAGCCAGTCAAAAATTATACTAACAATAATATTTACTATGTTACTAGGTAAATTACTACACTGTTACAGCGGGTCTGCTAGCCTTTTTCCTTCCATGGCATCTTTCTTCCTACGACAGTTCGTGCAGAGGAATGGACCTTCCCATGGCTTTGATGCTGGGGAGAAAAAAGGCCCTGAATTCACTGATAAACCATCGCCAGGGGGCTGATCCGCTTGGCAGACTGCACACCTAAAAATCCCCGAGTTCACATTCAATGGAAAATCCTTACCCAGCCTGCATTTTCATTAAGAAAACAGCATAAATTAAGATCATATGTCAGCTATGAAGCAGTCAAGCGGCTATTACATCACATGCAGGAAAAGTTTAGCAGTTATAGCCTAGCCTTGTAGACTTGAAGAACATACCTCTCTGCAAGCATTGCAGAACCCTCTTCAAATAATTCCTCCACAACACCAACCGCAGAAAGCTTACTAGTACCTTTATTTGTAGAGTTCTGAGACTTCTTTCCAAATAAAAGCGAAGTTAACATATTATGTTTCTTTCTTGGAATTGGTGGCAATACAGGATGATCAGAAGGGATAATATCTACAACAAGGCAGGTTGTATCATCCTTCAGGCCCCTTGACCTCAGAGCCTCCTGGAGAAAAGAAAAGAGCATTAGGAAGACAATATAATTGGACATCGACATAGGAACATTGCCCATTTAACCATCACCTTAACCACTAGCTTTGCAGCAAGTTCTGCAGGTAGACCCCGACAAGACTTTGCAGCCATATCAGAAGATAAGGCATCCCAAATACCATCAGAGGCAATAATAAGCCTTCCGCCAGCATTTGAAAGCTGAGGAACCAAGAAGAATGTTTATGAGCATACGAATTGCGACAATATTTCCACAAAAAATGGTCAGTAACCAAGACCATAAGAATAAAATCAGGTCACCTTCACTTGCTTAACATGTGGTATTGGCACAATATATTCACCCACATCTGTGTCACCAATTGATCTGGAAAGGCACAAACCACCAGGCCAGCATCGGAGGGGCCCAACCTAGCATCGTATATAGTAACCAAGACAAGTGAGGTTAAGTAAGCCCTGACAAGAAAAGATGAAAACAAGGGTTATGTCATACCTCATTGCCTCCAAAGACATTGAGCCGTCCTACTTCACCACCACTAGCAGTGACACGCTCCCTCTCTTCTGCATTCTCTTCCAATCTGTGATCAACTGTCAAGAGAGAAACTATACCTCCCTGGGTATCTAATATGCAACGGGAATCCCCAACAGACGCAACAGTGACAGTCCAACCATCAATCAGAACAAAAGTAGCTGTTGTTCCGGAAGTTTCTCCTAGAGATGGGATTAAAATGTTAGCGCAAGTATGCATGAAAATCCAAAGAATGACACTAGAATCTAATCTAATAAGAGAAAATTCCCACGTACCCTTTTGCTGAAATTCAATGTCAGTTTTCACAAATCCAACAACTAGAGCTCGAGGAAGAGCTAGAAGCCACTCATCCCTGCTGATATCTTGTGGTATCGCACTCATAACATTATTCAGTAAGTTTTCCTTCGCAAATATAGCAGCTGATATACCGTTATGCCCATCAAAGATCTGCCAATCAAGAATTCCTTATCGATATCATAACCAATGTGTGAATAAATTGATGCCCCACTTGGTCGCTGAGAAAATGTAAAAGCAGAAAGAAATCACACATTTCAATTCTCATTTGATATATGCTCAACCTGAGAAATAGATATCTCTCCACTGTGAGAGCCAGCTATCACTTCATTCTTGGCTCAGGAATTAAGATATATTTTCATTCCCTAAAGTTTCAACTTCTTTTTTTCTCGAAACATTTTTTTAAAAACTAAAGGATGCTAATTAACTTAAGTTAATACATGCAAAAAACGACCAAAAAGATCAAATAGTACCGCAAAGACAGAAAAAATGGTCGATGACTCTCCAGGAACCCTCTGGCAGTCAGTCTTTATCAGAAAGTAATCTTCTCCTTTCTTTGCCAAACCAGCCTGTCCATACTTCACAAAAGGCTTTTCAACTTTTTCATTTCGAAGCTCACGGCCAATAAGCGTTGCAAGTGGAACAAGTGGTGGCTTCATCCTGGACGATTCAGTCTTACTCATCTTGGTCTAAAATTCAACATGTCTGAAACCCCAGTGAAGAAACCCTAATCATCGAAATGAATCAAATATAATTCCATGAGATTAATGCTTCACAATCAACAGACATTCAAATTATTTCATATATCTCTCCAAGTGGATCTGCATTTTTTATGTCTCAATATCGCAAGGGCAGTCAGTATGCAAATAAAGAGTGTTGAATCCCAACTTATGAAAATGAAATCTCCATAACTTTCACATGACTTACTTTTCAAGATCCATCTACTAACAACTTGCCCAATGCAGTAACATACATTACATGGGGCAATAAATCAATAACAGATCATCGAACTCTAGCCATGTGCATTTCAGTGAAAAGGGCCAAAACCTTTGTTTAAATAAACCAGGCCACTAAAAGCTTCATTGTATCTAGCAAATTTAATCAGGGGAAGAAAGATATCGAAAAAATCCCCACCAGATAATTTAGTAAGAGGACAATTACAAGTCAAGCCTTAGAAAATCCGCAATCACGATAGCCGCGTGCAAACTCTAAACCAAAAAATTTGAACTTGGAATTATCTCAAACTGCTTTGTAATTCTATCACACTACATGCATATTCACCCATCTCAAGACTGCATTTTGAAGAAAAAATAGAAAATAAATTTATAACAGTTCCTGTTTAGTTCAGTCAAAGTTGGGCTTTTTCAGCGCATGTGATCTTAATCCTATTATACTTGCAAATAAACATGGTGGCAACGGGAAAATTCTTGAAAAACTGAACTTACAGGTTGAAAAGAGTAACAGATCGAGCTGAATGGTTCAACATTGCATATCAGCAAAACGACACATATCAGCCATCGAATTCTTGAACTATTAGAAACTGCATTCCCAGAATCTGAGTTGAGATCAAATGCCCATACACTCTAGTAGCACGAGAGAAAGCGCACAGTAGAAGAGAGCTTGCTCTGTGATTTGATTGGTGGAGAAATCTAGAGAAAGTGGGAACGCGGAATAAGGGGTCCTGTGGGCAAAAAGTGGAATCTCAATATCTTACAATGACATTTTTGTCTCAGTGGACAGAGGAACAATGCGAATTTTTAAATTACGTAAATACCCTTACTTCCCTCCCTTTTTTTTAATAATCATATCTCAATATCATATGACAACATATTTGTCTTATACTCCGTTTAGATTAATATTTTAAAAAAATAAAAGTTAAAAGAAGTAAGAGAAATATTTTTAATATATTAAAACAATAAAAAAATGACATAAAATATTTATCTATTTAAATTTATTTACATTTAAAATTAAATTGAATATATATAATAATTAATAAATTTATAAATAAATAAAATAGTTAAAATAAAGTATTATTATAAATAGTTTTTAATTTTAAATAAAAATTAATATCATTTAATTAGAGATATTATTGTAATTTAAATTTTGTCAAAATAGCTTATGCTTCTATTTTTTTTAAAAAACACCCCTTATTAACTTTTAATGTAATAAAATGAGTTAATCTCTTATAAATTAGTGAATCATTATTTAAACTGAGAAGACACTTTTATTTAATGTTAAATCAATATTTGTTGAATAAGTTTATACATAAATGGGAAGATAAAATGGCAGAGAGCAGAGACAGGTAATGGATATATGGATGAAACCAAGGGGTGATGCTCATCTATATACATACTTTAGATTTGTAAATTTGATAAATAAAAAGCAAAAATTACGAAAGAAAATTCATTGGCCAGCTACTATTGAATGGAGATGCTCATAAACGACGATGATGTACGATTCATTCATGTTATGATATATTTATCTAATTTTCTATGTGTTTCAGTTAATAAAATAAATTAACTAATTTATAAACTCATTTGATCATGTATTTGATAAATAAGTTTATTTTATAAATTTGTAATATATATTTTTTTATATTTTTACTTTTAATTTTTATTTTAAATTACATTATTAATTTATTATCGTATTTATCTCTTATATATATATTTTAAAAAAATTATTCATATTCTTGCACAATCAATTTTTACTTTTTCTAAATTAACAAATTCATCTTATAATGTAATATATTTCTTTCTTTTTCCCCCTTAACTTTACAATGTTTTACAAAAGAAGCAGAAAATATTACTAAAAAATATTTCCTTGATTATTTTTTATCAAACTGTTTTACATTAAAGCTTATTTTATTTATTTTAATCTTGATAAATTATTTAAGCTTTCAAAATATAATTTAAAATTAAAATTTTAATAAAAATAAATTTAAATAAAAATTATATAACCATATATTTTATATTATTTTACATTTATTAACTTATTCAACAACTAATTTTAATAAATATTTATAATTCAATAAATTAACTTAAAATTGACATATGAACTCTGAATTAATTTTATGAAACAAAACTTATATATATATATATATATATATATATATATATATATATATATATATATATATATATATATATATATATATATATATATATATATATATTTTTTTTTTTAGTTGTCATTTTCAGCTTGTTCAACAAACCCCATCGTGTCTGTCTGTCGTTATTATAGGTACTTAGGATAGGATTGACTTGCAAATTAAGTAGGAATTAATTAATTGAAGAATGTAAAAATAAATAAATGAAATGCATGGTTGATAAGAAAAGCTTTTATGAATTAGATTAATGATAAATTGTATAAAAATTTAGAGAAAAGCATGGCTAATCCTAATGCTATTCCTATCCCAGACAAATAGTAATGGCGCATGGAGATGTTTTTCCTAAAATAATTGGCATCCAACGCATTGGCACTAGAGAGATTGAATTTGTTCTTCACCAAATTAAACAAAGACAAGTTCGTGTTTAGGATTTCACGAATAAAAAGTTGGTTGGAGTTCTCCAATTGGGATGCTTAATTTAAGCAATTATCAATTGTGTCGCATCATTCTTCGTAATACAAAAGTCAACACCCAAAACGGTGATGCCACTCACAATAAATTAATATTTCCTCCTTATCATCATTTTCACCCAAAATAAAATCAACCCTCAGTTTCCGCAGTGATTGCGGCTCATATCAGTAATTTATCAAGAAGCCCTTAATCTCAGCTCAGCTCCTTTTTTTTAAAAGCAACTTATAGTATTTATTTTTATTTTCTACAAAGTTTTACCTAAGCTTGGAAAAGAAATTGTAAATTCAATCATTTGTTTAAGAAAATATTTATTCACCCTTTTATTTTTTAAAAATAAATTATTGTATATCATGAAATTAATTGATCTACTTACTATTATTTTTCTTTTGGTTTAAATCTCTTTAAAAGTCATCTATCATTTTTTTTAACGAACAAAAAAAAATTTACATATATAATGTCACAATATGCTGACGTGGCCACGTGTTGGTAGGACCCCTATATCGTTTGGTCAGCCATTCATTTCAAAGATGCCCTTCACCTTCCTCAGCTGGAAAGGTGTAAATCTGTTGCTCAATGCCCACCTAGTGGGTAGTTATTATCTCTATCCAGCCCAACCAAAAAATTATGAATTTAGAGATATCATCAAATATATATTTTGGCAGAATCTTTTACTATCATATTTGAACCAGTACAATTAGTGAGCTCTTCCACACATATTATAAATTATGATAACCATACATTTTTATTATTTAAAATGGATGTTACTTTTAATGTATAAATAAATGATTTCACATTTCAAGATTTATTAATATAACCATGTCCGAAAATCTATCAAAATGCCTCGTATGATATCGATTAGCTGGGAAGAAACCACTATAAATATTCTCATATAATTTCTTTCAATATAATTTTAGACTATTTTTAATGATATATTTCTTTTTTAGTTATATAATTTTATTTTAAATATCATATTATTTTTATTAATTTATATAATTCTCATCACTTTTTATGTTAATAATATAATTTTATAAAATTAATTGATAGTTTTGTTAGCTTTTCTTCTAGCTCGCCTTTTACTTGAACTTGGAGACGGTCTGAAACCTCCGTCATCGTTATATTCTGATTCTTCCGCTTCTTTCAAAGCTTTCTCTGCTCAACAAGAAACAGTGGAGCGGATAATTTAGACGAGTGCATTTGTAGGTAACATTTAATTTGATATATTTTTGTTATATTTAAGGTAGAAAATTAACAACACGTAAAACTGTTAATGATGGCATAAGCATAATTTCCTCAACAGATGGATCGATTAGTTTAATAAATTAATTAAAAATAATATTTTTCTTTTCTGAAAGAATAATATGGTTAAGTTTCAGAAATTTCCCGTTTCATTTTCCTCTCCCATGCGAAAAAGGAAAGACCTGGGTTCAATCCCTCTATACACAAATTGAATTGGGCAGCTTGGGATGGTGTGCATAAAACGATCCCCACTGACCACACCAGAGAAACCCGGGGGCAATTGAAATTGATTGTTCCTTGAATCCTTGATTTGTAGAAAATATCTGTTTCTGTTTCCCTCACTCTCTATGCTATAATTGAATGATATAGATACAAAAGATTGTTCCTTTGAGGGGTGGAGCAAGGAATCATGTTGCCTTCACGAAACTTTAGAAACACCTTTTTCACTTTAAATTTCCACTTCTTCTCTTCCCATCACCTGCACCTGCCAGCTTTCTGGGTTGACTACTTAGTGTGCCTTGTTTCCTTGATGTCGATGGCGTTGGAATCAATGACGGGATCATACTCCTATTTGAAAAACAAAAAAAAAAAAATTGAGAGTTTATGTGTATATGTTATGTATATGAAGAGCAGAAAACAAGTTCTGAATTGTGGATTACCTGGCTTCTGGGATCTTTGATGGTTTGGAATGAGTTGATTTCTTGGTTTTGGGCCCAAGTCCATTGGGAAGGCTGTTTGATCTAGGTACATGCAATTGGCAATGCAAATCTGATTCTGAAGAATCACTCGTTGCAAATTCTAGGTCATCATAGTCATCTGTGGTGGCCATCTCATACCGATTCCTATGAAATTCATCGTAGTCTTGGCTATCCTTTTTCTGCAATGTCACCTTAAAGGAATGCTCCGACCAAACTTTTGAAGAGTCTGAAAGATAACCAGGACTAAGCATTGGAGAAGACTGTTTGCTTTCTGCTTCCCACTGTCCCACTAGGCTATCATCGCTAGTTAAGCTGTCATTCCTGTTCATCGTTGCCTTATCAATCCAATCTTCGGGAAGAGATTCTTTATCGTCTTCCTTTGACTTCATACTGCGATTCCTAACAGGTGCCCAAGGATGTGCGTTCCTTATGTCTTGCGGATCAAGGCTTCGCCTTTTCAGATTCGATAAAGACTTCTTCCGGCCCTAGAATTAAATTATTATTCACAACGCATACAAGTAAACCAAAATCAGCTTCGGAATAGCTAATGAACTGTTGAATCTTAATTGAATTATGGTTGGTACTATCTGATACCTCCAAGCCACTTGCATCATCTTTTGGTAGCCTATATCCTCCAGAGGCCAAACTATGATGTATTGGGGAAGACCCATTAGATTTCAATCTATGTATTTCAGCACTGCTATTTACAGAATGTTGAAACTGTTCTGTTTCTGCCTCCTTCCTTGCTAAGGCTGCCTTTAGATTGGTAATCTGGCAAACAGACATGACATGGATAGAATAATCTTGCACTTGCAGATATATCATATATGGAATGCAAACCAGTTCTTTATTTTGACCCTTAAATTACAAAATGAAAATGTAAGAACCTGTTCTTTAAGCTCTTTCACATCTGTGTTTTCTTTGTGAACTTTGGCAGCACCAAGTTCAACAGTGGAGACCCGTTCGGCAAACTTGAGTGTACTCAGTGTTTCTCCAAGAGCTTCATGCTCAGGACTGATATGAACAAACATGAGTGTCTTTGCTTGTCCTCCTGATGCATGCACAAAGTCAGCTCCTTAGTAACAGAGGAGACAGAAACATACAAGACAAAGAGATAGGTTAATTGATGTGAAAAATGGAAAATCTTACCGAGAGAATCTTGAAGCAGTTGGGTCAGTTTACTGTTCCTGTAGGGAACATGTGAACTCTTTTGAGCAAGCGCAGAAATTACATCTCCTAGGGCAGAAAGAGATTTGTTGATGTGTACTGCTTCCTTCAACCTATCTCCTTTTACCTCAGATTTATCTACTCTTTCGCTTCCTGCAAGGTCAACGAGATGCATACTCCCTCGAATAATATTTCCAGAGGTCAGATCCCTACCTTGAATATGAACTGTCAGGCAGCTGCATACATAAATCATTTGTCAGTCAGTACCTCTTAAACGCATATTAACCTTAGCCAATGTTCTCAAACCATGACAAGAACAAGACTGATAGGTGAAAAATGAAAAGAAATGAAGATACAAACTTAAATAGTACCTGTGTGAACGACTGCTCCGGTCATTCATAGCAGTAGCACTTACAGCACGGTTCTTATGCCCCAAGTTCATCAAATTTATGACATCTGATGTTGATGAAACAGGAAGAAGGTTTGCATCGGGTACATTAATTCCATTTTGAGAACTGTTACGAATTTCTAATGTATCAGGGTGTTAAAGAAACATACAGGAAAAAGAGAATCAATGAATATGCCATCCACAGTCCCAATACATAGAAAATAAGTTACTATAGAAAAGGATATCTTTTGTTAGCAGCACCATCTGTGGCAAGGAGATCTCTGACTTGCTCATTGTATATTTCTAGCATCTGAACGGATATATCATAGCAAATGGTGTCCTTTCTCTGCTCTGACAGAAGGAAAAGATCTCTCAGTGCTCGGTAGTTGACACCTACGGTTTCCTCAGTAAGGTCGTTTGGTCCAGACTGCATAAGCACAGCCAAGTTAATACAAAAGAAAGAGAGAAGAGACAAACAGGAAAGAGTATGATCTCACCATAGTATGAGTTTTTCCTGAACCTGTCTGACCATAAGCAAATATACAGACATTGTAGCCATCAAGAACAGAACGAATAAGAGGCTGGGTGTCTGAGAAAACCTCGGCTGCAGGGAAAGGAGCAGTAATGAACAACATATGCGAAGTAGAGCAACATTTCTAATGAAAAGAGTAACTAAGACCAACCTTGTGTTGCAGTAGGACCAAACGCTTTGTTGAAACTAAATGTTTTCTTCCCCTCTTTTCCATATTTTGCAGGGTTTATAATTGAGATATTTCCTTCTTCCAAGTCCCTGACAGTGCTAGAATGGCTTGGTTGCCCGCTCAAAAATGGTCGAACTCGGCAATATACCCTAATATTCCCTGATAAAATAATATTTGGCTATTCAATCTCTTTGAGAAAGCTACAATCAGCATTAGACTCTCTGCACATACCTTTCAGGTCCTGCACCTGATTGTATAACTTTCGGTTTTCTTCAAGAACTTTCTGATACCCTGCAGCAGTAGAAGCTAGACCACGCATGTGCTTGGCTATTTATATAATGGTAGCAAATTATAAGATATACAACTCTTCATCTGAAATTTTGGTGAATGCACATGGGGAATTTGGACAGTATTTGTACCTAGATAGATGAACTCCTCCTGGTATCTCTTTTGCAAAACCAGCATTTCTGTTTTCGTATGATGCATGATTATTTTTAATTCCTAAAGAATGTCAACATCAATTTCATTAATTACCTTATCAGTTCCTAAAAAATGCTACCATCAAATCTAGATTTATAGTATAATTACCTGAATGTCTCTTATTTGTTGTTCGACCATCTTTTTCTGCTTCAGAAGCCGGATTCTTTTTTCTTCGTCTTGTTTTTTATCATAATATTTCTCTTGTATATGCTGTATATCCTCCATTTCTTCAATCTTTAAAGAGTCTATATTGGGTTCTAGCCTTACCTCTTCGTCAACAGACGCAGGTCCCTCTTCATCAACAGATGCAGATCCCTCTTCGTCATCAGAAGCATTTCTTGAAATTGAATTTTCTATTGCGGATGCTGCCTTTTCTTCTAAAGCTGTTCTCAACTGCCAGATCATTCAAAATTTTGAGAGCAAACTCGGTAAGATACATAGGACCAAGAATAAGGAGAATTTCTTTGGAACAAAGCCACTACCCAGGCGGTTTAAGAGAGAGCTGCACACCTCTTCAGGTTGGTTCGCCAAGCGACGTTCAAACTCCTTCATGACATGGCCAAGCAGAGTTTCCACGACCTGTAAAAAAATAATATTGTTTTGCTCACTAATTTTGAAGAATAATGGTGAAAACGCAATAAGAAACTAGGAGTGTCCCTTACGATGGGAATTTCTTCTTGTTTCTTGTCGGACAAATAATCACGAACAAGTGAGTTCAAGGAATGAAGGGAAAACTGCAGACACAATAAGCTCATGTATCATTACAAAGATGCTGTTTATTTTACCATTGATCTATTTGACCAAAAAAAGGAAAATTTAAAGCTGTGACGTAATCTAAAGTCTAACCTCTCCATGGCCGGGATCACTGTAATTATCACTTTGCCAGCCAATGTCGCTTGAAACTGTTTTTGATAAATTGTTCATGAATTGTTCTGAGTTCTTGCGCTGAAATGGTTTTCCAATGGTAGGTGGCTTTGTATTCCCACCATATTTCCATGACCCATTTTTGCCTCCCTCTTTCCACGAACTGTATGACTTGAGTGCCAGAACACAATCCACTATCCTCGAAGACTTTCCTCCCTGCAAGTTACAAATAATCACCTTAATCTCACAGTTACAGAAGAGGGGAAAGACCATTCCTTCAATGTGATGCATTTAATTCAATCGGAATAAAACACAACACCACACCTGTTCCAAGTCAGAAGCTTCAAAGGTGGGAAGACCCAATTCCTCCACAGCTACAAGAAAATTCCTCACATTTTCAAAGTACTGAAACGCAGACAGAGCTGCTTCTGGAACAACAACAGAATCGCAGGAAGCTTCGACAACCTGAACAGTCAATTTACGTCCAATCAATTTCAGAGGAACACACAACAGGTGGTTTATATTTTGATGATATTTACCTTGGGCACCGCTCCGGGCTGGATTTTGTTGATGACACTGCAAAGGATGATCCCGCTACGCAATCCGATCCTGAATTCTTCTTCAGAAGGCTCTGCTGGTAAATCTTTGCCTCCAACAACTCCAACTGTTTTTCGCAGCCAACCTGCCGCTTCATACCTTCTCAATGCTGCAAAAGAGAAACAACATTTTCAACAAACAAACAAACAAACAAAAACCAAAAACCATGAGCGATTGATCGATCAAAACCAGAGACGTTAATTGAATTAACGTCATTATATTGACGTGTGTGCATGGATTAACAAATTCATAAGGATAAATTAATACAATGTTCTTCTGCCTTTCTGGAAGCCAAGTCAACGTCGTTCAATCGATTGGCTTGCTGTTGAAGAACATCTTCGACCACAGATACAGCAGAGAATGGCAAGGCTTGCTCTGTCGCCATTACTAGATCCCGAGAATTCACAAATTCAAAATCTATACATTAACCGAAAAATAATAACCCAAGCCTCCAATTAAAAAGCTTCAGTCTTGGGGGAAAAACTGAGAATTCTTAGCTAGAAATGAAAATGTGTTAGCTGATTCTCAGAGAATGAGAATGAATGTATGAACACAGGATTCTAACGAGAGCTTCCAAAAGAAGCTGCAGAATGAGAGAGAATGGCCAAGAGAAATGAAATGGCTTTTTGAATTTTCCGGCCTTTCTCTCAATTTCCCTCTCTTGGTTTGCTGTCTCTAATATTGACATAGAAAAGCTACACACCGAACCTGCTTCCGGACCTCTCGCTCTGTGGCTTAACGGTTTGTATTTGACAGGCGAGCAAAGCAACAATGTTTAGTTTTATAAAACTTTATCTGTTTCCTTAATTTATCATATTCATTCATACGAT
Source organism: Bauhinia variegata (assembly GCA_022379115.2). NCBI lineage: Eukaryota > Viridiplantae > Streptophyta > Magnoliopsida > Fabales > Fabaceae > Bauhinia > Bauhinia variegata. Next base: position 26,353,738 of record CM039429.1, on the reverse strand, counting down.
GCTATAATATACTCGGACAATTACACGTATAAAGTTGGCTTATAATGTTTTAAAATAGAATAACAAAATCATAAAAATATAAAGAAATCTTAATATGATATTGGAAAAATATTTGCCCAAAAATTTAGCCTTTCCTTTTCTTTTAATAGATTCAGATTCTATAATTAAAAAGATAAGCAAAATATTCCACTTTGTATCAGAAATTAGATCTTTTACTAAGAGTCTGACTCAGAGTTAGTATAGTATTTGACGTTAAAAAATAAACCTTTTACTAGATTCGGTCTCTATACGTAAAAAGATTAGATCTTTTATTAATAGATATTGGATGGATGACCTCTAGAATTTGGATATTATATTGGTAGCATAAAATAAAACAAGCCTAATTTTAGTTGCAGCAGCTTTCTTCTCGTAATTTGGTCTTTCAAGTCAGCGGTGGATTTACATTTAATTGATAAAATCATTGTCCCCTTAAACACGAAAAAGGATAATATGCATGAAAATAAATATATGATTTAATTAGGAAATAAAGCAAAAGGGCAAACAAATAAAACTAACGTAACCCATTATTTTACTTTGTTGTTGGCCAAGGACGAGCGGCGACCACTAAAAGCAATTAAAGCGAAGCAGCTCAGCTACTGTACCAGGTCTCCAAATAAATTGGTTTTTATTTGTTTTGTTGAAATCTATTAATTAAATTATTAACTAATCATAAATATCTTAAATGAAATTAATTAAACGGTAAGCATCATCATTGGACTTGACAAAAATATTTAATTCCATCGTTAGCAACTTCCAACATTATAGTCCATGACTTAGCCATGCAGACGGGTGTTGTGGGCAATTCTCATTTTTCTTTTTTCTTTTTCCAACCAGAAACAAGCATCGACTCTGATCAACCCAACATGTCTAAATATGCTTCAAAACAACTTTCGACTGACTTTACCTCGTATACCCTACAAAACAATAGAACCATATTTTCTAATTAAGATAGGCCTTGACAAAATCACCTTTTTGCAGGCTATATTCATATATGCATGCCCCTTTGATTAATTGGCTTAACCTTCAACTTTATAAAAAATAATCAATCCTACATATATATTCGTTGCTTTGCTCCCACACTCTCAAACAAGATCTAGACTACATATGTTTGTTGTACCTAACCCAGTCAAAGTATGGTCTACATTCTCAAGTTCCATCATTAGCCTACTTTCCTTAGTTGGAAAATAAACTGTCAGATTGCAAAAGGATTACAATAAAATGGTCAAAGGGACTGCTTTATATATTCATAGGTTATCCGCACTTGAGTATATTTATATAAAAACCATATAGTATAATTTTAGGTTCCATTGTCGGAGACCCATTGGCCATAATTGATTTAATTATTTGTAGACACCTAAATCATGTAAGTTTGGGTCATGATCCGATGATGTTGCAGCAGCATATATAAGACTAGACGTCTTTTTAATGTATTAATTTGCCAAAATATGTGAATGAATCATCTTATGTTGTGCTTTTTCGAGGCAATTGGTTCTAATTTATCAAGCCAAAAACATATATCTTTATGTTTAGGTCGGAAACCCTTTTTTGGATGTTAGATCACTTTTTAGTTCGGAGCTCATTGATCGCTTTCCAAAATTTCAACCTCCACTGGATATCAGAAAATTTTTACGTGATTCAATTATATTATTTTATTTTTTGAATTGATAAATCATCGCGATCCATATAGTACTTTACCATATATTCCATAACATCAGTTTTTGATATAATAATCAAATCTAAATTCATTATTACGAAATAAAACTTTCCTGCAATACAAATCACATGATCTAAATTACATTTGTCAAACAATTAATAGAGTTAAATCACCTCAATACAATACTAAATTATTTTTTAAAAAACTCAGTTACGGTCCAAAAGCGAAAAACACATCTGTCGGCCCAAAATAATTGGGCTTCAGGATTCAAATCTCTCCCGCGCTCATTGTACATTGGTCCAATATCATAAGTTGGGCTTACAGAATCAATCGAATCCCACGAAAAAACAAAAAAGAAAAATTGAACGGATAAGCATAAGCTTGATATATATTTTCACCTTTTTTTTTTTTTCTTTTTCTTTTTTCTCATCAGACTTAGCTAAGAATTTTTTAAATAAGTCAGTAAATGAAAATTTAAATATAGATTACTGCGAAGGAATTTTACATATTTAAAAAAAAAATTGAAGGGATATAATTTTGACATTCGTCATGGTAAATCTCATAAAACAATGATAAATCGATGTGATTATCAACTTAATTTCTATCATGTATATCCAAAATGCCACGCCGTCCAATATCGGCACTAGTAAACGTGCTATGATTCTGAAAAGCGGTGGGCCATGTCTTTATTTGTAGAGCGAACTACTATTCAATTCTTCGCCACCAATTCGTTGTCAAACAATCCACCTTACACGTGTGCTTGATCTTTAGACACAGCTGTGTTTCTTTGTTCTCGAAGAAAAACGTCGTCGTTTAGTTCTTTACCCTTATTCCCCTTTAATTTTGTAACGATGCAATCTACGGACACAAGCGCGCTTGCACCGTGATAAATTGTGCTTGATAGTATCTTATTCTAGGCATAGTCAGATGCTGTTGAGCTACTCTCCTTAAGTTGAGGGCATACTCGTCAATTGAGAAAACATCATATGCCAAATGGTAAACATGCAAGTTTTCTCTCTCTCTCTCTCTCTCTTTTTTCGGTTTATTTGGCTTCTTCTGTAATTTTTTATTGATACAAATATAATCTTTTACCTTATGCTTTGTCCAAGAATATCGTCATAATTTTCAAGATATTTTCGAAAATTTACTTTATAATTTGTAGAGAAAAAGGAAAGTAAATTATGCATGATGAGCTGAAAATCAAATTACAGTTTGAACGTTCGTAGAGATGAATGGTGTTTTGGTAATTCTGTGGGTGACCTGACCTCCAAGTCCAAAGAGTCGCAGAGATGCGGACGCCATAAGAACGTTCTTGCGGTTACTGTGTGTTACAATGAGAAAGTGTATAAATTAAAACGAACCAAAACCGCAGTAGCCGAAAGAAACATTTTCTGGAGATTGGAAAACAATTGTATCGTTTGCGCAGCTCTGTTCCTCCTCTCGCAGGTACTAAATCCTCTCTTTCTCCGCCTCCTTCTTTCTCCTCCCCCTCTCTCTGTCATGCTTTTAAGATTCCCACTTGAACCATTTTATTTTCTCATGTTTGAATTTAAAAATAAAAAAAAATCAAAATTGGGTCTCTTTCCTTTGTGTTTCAGGGGTAATTGCTTTGATTTTGATCGAAAAGATTTCTTCCCCCTCCCCCTCTTCTTCTTTACGGGAAACGTCTTTTCTTCTGTTGAGGAATTCATGAGAATTGACGACTAACGATTACCTCTTTTTTTGTTCCCCCAATGATTCGATTGATCGGTATTGTTTTATTTAGCTGGCATAATCTCAGAAATTCAACGAGTAAATAAATTATGGGATCCCTGTAATAAATTTCTATATTATGTTACATGCCGAATCAGATCCGTGACATGGATAAATTGCTAAAGAATGATATTTCCTCATTAGTTAAGAGTTATTTTAATACCCCATTTGAGTTGAGCTTAAATGGTAAACAGTCGTATTTAAGAACTTTTAATGTAATGATTCGATTTGATATTGCTTGTAGTTTTGAAATGTTTTCATGCCCATGGATGGGTTTCTAACATATTTGAGGTTTGGTTATTTGTTTGTGTGCGAGAACAGATGGTAAGGGGAGGAAAGGTTAGTAGCAAACGCAATTTCAGGGGAAGGGTTCCGTCAAAGGGAAGGGATTCTGATGATTCGGATGAGGACTATGTAGTTTCAGATGAAGGTAGAGATGTGTCTGAGGATTATTGTTCTTCTTTAGATGGATGTGCTTCAGAGGACAGTTTTGATAGTTTTGTAGATGAAGAGGAGGAGGATGTGGAGGAGGAAGTTGAAGGATTAAGGAAAACTAATAGATCAAATGGTTATTGCAGTCAGCGGAAAGGAGGAGGTAAAACATCTAAAAAGAGGGACAAGACTACAAATGCACAACTGCTCGAAGAAGAGGAGGAAAAAGACGAAGTAGATGAGGATGAGGATGAATATGAGGAGGAAGACGATGAGGATTTTGATATTGATGATGATGAGGAGTTTACTCCAGAGGAAGAAGAGTATTCAGATGAGGAAGAAGAAATGAGGGGTAGAAAGAAGAAAAATAACAGTATGAAAATGGGCAAGAAGGTATTGCAGAAAAGAGTCTCTGTGACTTCTACTAGAGGTCGAAAGAGGAGGAGGGGTTCGAGAGTTGCAAGGAAGCCCTTGAAAAAGAAAAGAAGAAATGCAGGTTTGAGGAGGAAAGTAAGATGTTATGATGATGGTGATTTTATAGATAATGGCTCAGATGTAAGGACAAAGCGTAAGAAAAAATCAGTCTCAAAAAAGAGAAGACGAGTGGATTCTGATTCGGACTGTGTGTCTTCATCTGATTACGAGTTTACCATCTCAGAGGAAGAGAGAGAACAAGTGAGAGAAGCTGAGGAATTGTGTGGAAGTTTGAGACCTAACTTGAGGAGTTCATCAGGTATGATGAAAAATGAAGAGGATGGTGTTCATGAAGATCCACATCGACAAAGGAAGCCTCCATGTCGGAAGGGTAAGGAAAAGATAGAAGAAGCTCAAGGGAAAAAAGGTAAGGAAAAGTTTGAGGATTTAAAAAGTGAGGTGGTAAAGCAAGTCTGTGGGATTTGTCTGTCAGAGGAAGATAGAAGAAGAGTAAGGGGGGTGCTAAATTGTTGCACCCACTATTTTTGTTTTGCTTGCATTATGGAGTGGTCAAAGGTGGAAACTCGCTGCCCTTTGTGTAAGCAGAGATTCACAACAATTAGTAAGCCTGGACGAACAACACAAGGGGTTGATTTGAGAGAAGTGGTGGTGGTACAAGTACCCGAGCGAGATCAGGTATTTGAATTGTTTTCTCTCATTGTTTGTTCTTATGGTTTGCTCTTTCTTCAATTCGTTGCTCCAGATTGAAAATGGTTTCATTGTTGAGTTCAGGTTTATCAGCCGTCCGAGGAAGAACTCAGGAGCTATATTGATCCATATGAATCCGTGATTTGTTCAGAGTGCCATCAAGGCGGGGATGATGCCCTAATGTTACTCTGTGATCTCTGCGATTCACCTGCACACACATATTGTGTTGGTCTCGGGCGGGAAGTACCTGATGGAAATTGGTATTGTGATGGTTGTAGACCAGTTGCTTTGGGATCTTCAAGTTCCCAAGTTCAAGAACAGGTGTCTGATCCAAGGGTTACACTTCAGAGCTTGCCTGGTAGACCATCACCTGCATTACATGTACGAGAAAGCATAGATCTTAACTTGACGTCTTCACCTAGTACATCTTTTAGTCAAGTGCTAGGGAATATTTCGGCTTCTAGGTTCTCTAGCAGAAGTGTGGAAGGAGCTTCTCCACCATCTGGAGGAGGGGCAACAACTTTAACAGGGAGGCGCTGGATACAACGTCATATTCAACAGTTTCTTTCAATGGATAGAATGAATTCTAGAATTGGCAGAATTAATGGTATCTCAGCTCCCGGTTCAAATAGTAACTTGTGCAGCTCTCAAATTGATCAGAGTATGGAAACAGCAACTCAACATTCAAGGATACAGGATGTGGGAACATCATATCACACATTCCTTGATGATAGATTATGCAATAATTCCTCTCCGCCCATGCAGAATGGGGATCTTTTACACATGAGAATAAGCAACTCAAGGACACCACTTCAAGATTCAACTACATTTACCGACAGAACCATGAATGGGGCAGTATGGCCTGGCCTTGTGGGAACACCCCCAGCCCAATTATCAGAATATGAACAAGTCCATGAGTTGAGTGGCAGACCAAACACTGTTACTGATATTTCCCCTCCTGTCAGAGAAGAGAGTCACCTTGCAAAGGAACAGTTACAGTCAATGGTTAGTTGCCACCTGAAGAGCTTGTCACAAGATATTAATTTAAGTAAGTGAAGCTTTTTGTCTATCATGAGGCAACATGGTTTCTTTCTTTTGGTTCATCTATTTTTAATTGTTGAAATTGCTTTTCATTAATTCAGGCAGCGTTACCTTTAAGGACATTGTAAGGAGTTGTACACACACCGTGCTAGCAGTGTGCGGTTTTGAGCACAAGAAGAGTGAGGTTTGCTCTGTGCCGCCACCGTCCGTGTGCTCCCACAACGTTCAAGTAATGGCTAGTGGACAAACGAGTCTGCTTCAAGGCTGCTGCTCATCTTGCTTTGATTCTTTTTTAGTAGATGTGGTGAAGAGGATTATGGACACAAAATTGTCGTCAGGGTGGTTACGGTTAGGTCTTTAGGCATTATTGAAATGTGTCCTGAGACACATCTTTTTGTTAGGAGTTCAGCAAGACGAGAATGAATGCCATTTATTTGTCTATAATTATATGAATGATTCACTAACGTTGAACAGAAAGGTTCTATATGCGTTTGTGACTTGTCTTTTTTGGGGGCAAAGGTAAACTAAATTGGGTTATCTTAAAGAAACTAATCAAGAATAAGCCTACCTAACAACATTGTGCCAGGGTTTGCGTGTAGAATTTGACTATATTGATGCTAATATTCAAATACACCCATTAATCATCACATCTTTTGATGGTGTGTATATATACGTAGAGGTGCTAATATTTTCTTCTTTTCTTTCATTTCTTTTTGTGGTTCCAAATTCCTTCACTTGCATATAAGCACCTTTGTACATGTTGAAAATCTGAAAATGTTGAGGGAGAAAAGATCAACTCAGAAAAGGAAGGTGTATAAGACTTTTAATTGATTTCAATCTTTATGACCCGAAATTAAAAGGATGACATGTGATTTTTGACCTGAAGACTTCAGTTCACTTACATCATAAATTACACTCATCTCTACAGCTTATTCCCACTCTCCGATCAAATACATGGACAACATCACTAAACAAACCATAAATTGCAGAGCAGCCATCATGAAGAACTACCTCCAAAAGTTGTCATCAATTATGGTGGAAAACAACAACCCTTGAACAAAATCACATTTCTTTGTCTTCTCTTCTTTATCCTTGACTGACAGGGTAGATGACTCTACATTTCTGAACAAGAATACAGTTATGTAAAGAAACTCGGAGATTACAGGACAGCTCAACAAGTACCATATAATATACTGTCACAACTTAACAAGGCAGACTGCAATTAATTAATTTGGCTGAAGAAAGATTACAGAAACATTATGTAAATGACAAAATAGAATAAAACATGTAAAATTATATATCTATATAATTGAATCGAATCATATCGAAGTGGCAAAGATGAACTAATAAGAAATGATCTGATAGTGTCCTCATGGAGATTATCTTTCTTTCATGGCGTAGATAATAACAGAGAGAAGATGTTTATGTGTTCAGAGAGAGGGAGGGACAGAATCATTTTGGTTAAATTTGCATTTTCAACTTTAAAGGTTGGAATCAGAGCTTTATCATATGATATTTAACACAGTAAAACATCTTTCCTCCACCCCTCATAACGCATGGACTTAAAAACTAAATGGAAGAATATATTTGAGGTTGGTTAGAGCAGACAAGCTCACACTGGAACTTAGTTCCAGTATAGTTTTCCCTTATACTGGGATATTGGACACGGAAGAAAAGCAAAGAAAAGAAATAGCTTTCGGCTCAATAACCAGGGGATGTGCGTAGCCTGCACCTCGTTGGAGGCACCTTGCTCAATTCCTAGCAACATGAGGACTGTGCCTGGATGCATTGAATGTAGGCTGCACTTCAACCACTAATGACAACCATGTCTATTTCCGATTCACACAGAGTCCATGGATTTAAACAATTAACTTAAATTTCAACGCTACGGAGGTGCATTTATCAAGATGAGCATATTAACGACTGGATAATCATACTATCAGTACCTCACATCTTTCTTCTACTAACATTTCAAGTGCAAATGTTTCAATTGTAATATAAGGAACCAGATCATTAATATCAAATCGTGATCATCATTTGAATTATCCCTTCTTAATGAATTGCCCATCCATTCTTAATCAATGACAAACCGTGTTGCAGCAACGGATCGAGGAACAAATACTCAAATAATTATTTCTGCTGCTGGAGAGAGAGGACAAACTCTCATAGAAATTTCTAAGGACTTGTCTTACTGAGACATTATCTACATTGTTATTGCATCCAGAGAAATAGATGGACACAATGCCACAGCATCACTTCAGACAAGAATACTAATTCATAAATAAGCAAAATTCCAAGAAAAGAATCCAGAGATTTTATTTTCTTTTTAAACAAAATTGAAAAAATGCAATAATCATACCGTTTTGATACAGTCTCATCTGAGCTTTTCTTGGTTGACCTTGTTTCGGAAGGAAAGTGAGGGTGAGAACTGGCAAGTTCATCAACTATAGGCAATATAAAGGATGACAACAGCTGATCAGGTGCGGCATTTGATGAGGAGACTATACCAGATGATCCGCCAAAAAGGGATTGCAAATTTCCTTCTTGGAGCTCCTTCCTCAGTAAAGATAGAGTTGAATACGATCCACCTTTACGTGATCTCCTCTTACGCTGCATGTAATCACTTATTAAGGAATTCAACCCATCATTTAAGTAAAACTCTTCTGGGCTCAATAAGGAGGCAACAGATGAAGAGTGTTTTAAGGAAGACCTCAAATGGAAACGACTAGAAAAACTTCCGAAGGCAGTTCTATTACAAGTATGTATATAAAACAAATGAGTACACCCTTATAATTTAAGGTAACCGAGACCTCATTAAGGATTCGTACATTCGTTAGGCTGTGACTGGGCTAAGCAGAAATCTTAATTAGCATTGCATTGAGACAGCATGCACTGTACTACCAAATAAGAGGGTTAACTCCTTTTTTTTTTTTTTGGGGGGGGGGGGGGGGGGGTGGGTGGTGGTGGTGTGCAGGGTAAGCAGTAAGAGGGTTATGTTAAACCCATTTTGTTATTCTCTTCATAATCTTAACAAAGGCATACTCTTAAGAAAAGTCCAATAAAGAGATAAAGATACTTAATGGCCTTAAACCCAATTCAACATGGTTCATAATGTAATAAAAGTGTATCTACTGAATGCTCAAAAAAATAACATCTCTAATTAAGTGCAATTATTTGTTTCAAGACAACTTGAAAGTTGGCGCAAACAAATATTAACTGAGCGGAAAAGGATATTTTGAGTATGCTTCCATGTTGCAGGGTTATGTGTGCAACCATATCAACCCCCACCTTTAATGCACAAATTGGACATACCTGCATTACAAAAATGCTGCAATATTTCAGGAAATGCCTAAGCCATAACCAATTATCATCAAATAAACATTATATACGTGTCGTCTAAATTCCATTCAAGCTCGAACTGTTAATGCTCTCTATTAGAAGCCCGGGACAAAAATATGTAAGACTCAACCAGCACTTTTAGTCCATACTGTGGCTTACTCGCGAGAGAAAATTGTACAGTGTTAAATGAAAGGAGTCGTACCCCATTTTTTGCCTCCAAGGGATGCTCTTCGTCGATGTGGCAGCAAAATCCCACAATATCAAAATGGTCAGAACAAAATGGGCATAGAAACTCCTCCCTTATATCATCATCCCCGTCATTTTCTTCAAAACCCATCAACATATCTGCATCACGAAGCGCAAGAGGAAAAAACAAAATTAAGTACTAACATATAAGCAGATAAAGACAAAATCATAGACAATTGGTATGCAAGGAAAGAGGCCACAAAAAGCAAAGCCAAATTTGAGCAAACCTGATCGGGATTGAAGAGCGAACTGATAGCGCTTAGAGGCAGAGGAGAGACGAGCAGTCCAAGAGCAATCAGCATCCATATCTACTGTGGTATATTTGCTGAATTACGAACCAATTCTTCTCTATCAATCGAGGGGCTCCGATCTCAGAGTCAAGCAAATAGATTGGCGAAGCCCGAAAACGATGATAGAGAAAAAGAGGGTTTGGGGGTTGAGGAAGTGAGCGAGACAGTGAAGTGAAGGAGGATGTTGATGAGGCGCGAGGCGGGCTTCCTTCGCCAATGAGCAAAAGAAAACATCTAAAGCAATAATATATATGTGCTTATTCACCTATACATCTTTTATTTGTTTTTTTTTTTTTACTTTTAAATTTATAATTTTATCGTTACAATCTATTGTAAAACACAATGTAAAAATTCCAAACATCTGTTGATTAATAATCAATAATTTATTTAAAATTCTTCTTCTGTTTCTATTTATTATTTGGTAGACCTATGAAATGAGCATTCACACTTCTCACAATGACTCATATCTTCACTAATTTTTTCCCCTAGCCTAGTAATTTTAAAAGTGGTGAGCATATATAAATATATATATATCATGGGAATAAAAATCATGTTTGGTCGGGCCAAAAGAACAGGAGTTGTTATTCCTTAACAATTTCAATTTTCTCCAAATTATCTTTGCGGATTTTATCGGCACAAGGAATCTAAGCATAGAATCTAATTGTTTGGGCAAAATCTTATTCTTTCTCCGCCATCCTTCCTTCCACTATCCCTCCACCATTGGAGTTGGCTGTCTGCTCAGAACAATTTGCTCATGTCTGATGTCACGACCTCACAATACAGTATTAAAAGTATTTTTGATATACATTACCAAAATCAAAACTTTATTAAAATACTTAAACAATTGTGTAAAGTTTTATTGCTTCTTGTTTATTTTTATGTATTCATATATTCCCATTATATATGTATATATACATTATAAAAATACATTTATATGCATGTGTTGTCCTTTAATTAAACCCATTTTACCTTTTTTTACTTAAAAAAATTTATAATTCTTTAACTCCCCAAATGAATTTGTAATGTAATAAATAAGAAAAAAAGTTGATGATAAACAATTACTGATTAAACCAGAAAATGTTAGTTTAGTGGCTGAATCCTAAGTTGCAGGAGCTCTTATAGCTTAGTTAAATGAAAGAAAAAAACGTCACAAAGTATGTAGATAAGTAATAAAAGCTCTAACTTAATTAAAAGCTGTTTTTTTGTTTTTTAAACGTGAGTTTAATCAAAAGGTTGATTTGGTTGGACTCCATGCTTAATGTAATATTCTCCGTCGATTCATTGATTTTTTTTTTGTAAAATGCTATTAAAAGTGGAAAATACTGTATATACATTTTAAAATGTATACCTATTTTTATTCGTGTATTTTGTAATTATTCATATAAATAAAATTGTGAATAATTTTTTTTTTTTTTAAAAAAAAAAAACTGATGTTGGCAGTTCTTCATAAGCAGGAGTTGGACATACTGTGCCCAACGTAATGTCTGCAATTTCGTAGGACACGTGACTCGCCGTCCGTACAATTCGTCATCCTCATTTCCGATCACGTGATCCTCCTTCTGTGTCCCTCTGTCCGGAGGAGTTCCCCTTACTGATTTCCTTTCTCGTTTGACTGTGGGAAAGATAAACCCTTTCTTCATGAATTTATTATCATATTAACATTCTCTATTCTTTCAGATCTAAACTCTGTTATTGGATCTGAATTCTAGTCTGCATGGCGTCAAGGAACCGCACTCTGCTGTATAGAAAGTACAGAGATGCATTGAAGAGTGTTCGGGCTCCCTCTAGCTCTTCGACGACCACCACTTCCGGCGGTGCTGGTGGCCCCGTCATCGAATTGGTCAGCACCTCACTTCTCAATCCCAATCGCTCTTACGCTCCTCTTAGTACTGAGGATCCTGGCAATTCAAGGTGCTTCTTGATCTCTTGCACCCTATTATATTAGATTTGGATCAAATGTGGGAATATCCGGATTGACATATCTCTACTTGCCAATGATTCATATGTATAATGAGATATTTAGGTGTGCTCACATTATTGCTTCACTTCATTTTTCTCTGTCTGAAGAGTTGATATAAGGATTTCATTGTAATTATTATCTGATCAGAAGTCTAACTTATCACGTTATGCTAGAACATTGATAACAGCTTTGTCACCTGAATATCTTCTTATAAGAAATAATTAGTTTTTGTGGTTGTTTCCTTGGAGCTTACTTTGTTACTTCTTACAACACTAATTGCCCAAGTGGCATATGGTTTGTAGATCTAACTGGAGTTAGCTGACGAGCGTTGTAAAATTCTTGCCAGTTTTGCATTTTTGGCTGCAGATATACGAGTTTTGCTTTGCGTAATTGAAGGTCCAAGGCATGCAGCAAAAAATTTTTGGTTGAGTATACGAATGAAGGAGATATAGCGTTGAAACATCGAGAACTTTAGGATATTATATATATATATATTTCAGAAGTGAATTTACTTGGAGTATTTCTTTTTTTATAAAGAAAAAAGTTGATGAAAATGAAGTTGATAAAAAGAGTATCTATAATGCTTCTTTTTTATTGAAGGAGAATATCTGTGTGCACGCATATAGGAAATGACCATTGAAAGCGGTGCATTTTCTTCTAAATATGGGCTTTTATCTTCTAGTCTTGCTCACATTCTTTTTGTTTTTGACATCTATGTATACTTCAATTTATTCTAGAATTTGTAAGTTCTTCCCTGCTTTTATTGATATAGCAAGGGTCCACTCACTGTGGGACTACCTCCAGCATGGGTGGATTTTTCTGAAGAAATATCAGCAAACGTGCAACGTGCACGCACCAAAATGGCAGAGTTAGCCAAGGCTCACGCGAAGGCTTTAATGCCATCATTTGGAGATGGTAAAGAAGATCAACGTGTGATTGAGACTCTCACGCATGAGATCACCGACTTAATAAAGAGATCAGAAAGGAGTTTGCAAAGACTGTCTGCTGCTGGGCTTTCTGAGGATTCAAATTTGAGGAAAAACGTGCAGGTATTACTGCTAAACTGTTGCATGATACAGATTTAAGAAGATGGCCTTTTCTTTTAGGCCATAAAAGTCATCCTTTGTGGTTTTGTTTCCGTTAAATAACTTAAATCTCTTCCTCAAATTGTGTAATTGGGGTAGTGCACATCAGTTATGAGCTTTCTTTGATCGTTCCTTGTTATGCCTGGATTTTTCCGACTGATATGGCTGTGTGAGGTGGAAGCGACCCATCTCGCTGTTACTCTAATATGCTTACTCATTTTTCCCCCTTTACCGCCATAGCCTGAAAGCCGGCTGAGATTTTTTGATCATGAATTTTGTGTCTATGACAGTGCCTTAACTCTCCTTTGTTTCATCTTAAAGTGTAAACTTATACATTTTTCATATGAGTCCACAACCTTTCAAATGGTTGAAATCTGATCAAACTTTTCTTACATTTGTGTTTATTATACACAGCGCTCTCTTGCTACTGACCTTCAGAGCCTCTCTGTAGAGCTCCGAAAGAAACAATCAACTTATCTGAAGCGCCTCAGGCAGCAAAAAGAGGTGAGCATTTTCTCACATTTTTGTTTTGCACAATTTATTATTTGCTAGAATTTAATGAATCAATTAATTTTAGCGTACAAAATTGGATACGTATTCGAAGTTAATTTACAGAAAAACCGTGTTAAATATTTCTTACCACTGTCATTTGAGCATCAGCAAAATATCTTATGATATTTAGTTAAGCTAAACAGTTAAGGAAGTACACTTGGTCGTGTCATCATGAAATGTTGCAAACCTACTACAGAAATTGCATTGGCCATCTCTGCTCTCTCTCATCTGGAGATGATCCCTATACTCATTATTATGTATAGCACGAATAACTTAAGGATTATGCTTCTTAGCTTGAAGTTATCACTTTGTTATGATGCAGAGTCAAGATGGAGTTGATTTAGAGATGAACATAAATGGAAGTAAATCCAGATTTGAAGATGATCACTTGGATAATATGGTATGTTGTTTTTTCTTCTTTTGTATTTTTTTGTTTTCTTTTATTGCAATGTTGCAATTTACACCCGTTGGTTAAATCATTCTTAGCACAGAGAATGGGTATGGTATGTACTTGGTGTAGCTGAATTAGTCATTTATAGAATAGGAAAGGGGTAAACGTGCTAATCGCTGAATCTGTCCTTTCCTATTCGCTTCAAGTGTACTTCTGGTTATTAAGTCTAAATGAGTCTTGCGGAATGCATGTGGATTTTGTAGGAACTAGTCTGATTTAAATGGCAGGGTGTGCATTTCAACAGTGTAACTTATTTTAGGTGTGCAATTTGCTTAGATTGATACATAAAAAGTGCATTGCAATTACACCCACACATCAGGATGACAAAGCGCATTATCTTCTAATTGTTAACTAGAAACATTAGTTGGCGTATCATATCTCCCAAATGATCACGCTTGTTATGGGCTGTCTTCCTGTTTGAACTTCTTTCCTTGTTATAGATCTTTGAATATTATTAACTCTGTTGATTACTGACATTATCAAACAAAAACATATATATATATATATATATGTACCTAGGTATTTAATGAGCATCAGATGGCCAAGCTGAAAAAGAGTGAAGCATTCACAGCAGAGAGAGAAAAAGAGATCCAACAGGCAAGAAAATTTCCTTGTTAGCTGTTAATAGTAACTTTTATTTGCTTGATGCTATCATCTTGAAGTACTAAAAATGATTAATTCTTTGTTTCTATAGGTTGTCGAATCTGTAAACGAGCTGGCTCAGATTATGAAAGATTTATCAGTACTAGTGATAGATCAGGTCAGCAGAGATACCTTCATTGTGTAGGGGTCCACAACTTTATTATTGTCCGTAAAATATCTCATTGTATTGACATCCTCTATACACAGGGAACCATAGTTGATAGAATAGACTACAACATTCAGAATGTTGCAACCACAGTTGAGGATGGCCTCAAACAGTTGCAGAAGGTCCTACATGCCTTGTTGATTTCATTTCTTCTAGCTTCTTTCTCTACCTCTGGATTTCATTCTCATCCTTCGGTTCTCATATTTTGACAATCATATGGTTTGAGACATGCAGGCAGAGAGATCACAAAAACAAGGGGGTATGGTAATGTGCACTACGGTGCTTGTTATCATGTGCTTCATCATGTTGGTTCTCTTAATCCTGAAGGAGATAATCTTGTGATCCATGGGCAAATTATTTTTCTGATTTTGCTCACTTCTCATTGGTCTGATCCCTTGCTCTGACTCTACCTGTTACCTGCCCGGGGATAGTTATGCAGTGTGTCTTAGAGCAGACCAGGAGTTTTTTAACTAGCGCAACCACGTGTGTTTTCAAAGAAGAGACCATATTTATTCTTTACATTCTTTTGCGGGTGGAGTTGGAGACGAACGGGTACAAAATGTATAGAGCGGCTGTCTTGGTGCTCCTCGTGCTTACCTGTATAGGCGATGAGAATTTTTGCTTTTTAATGGAATATTTCAAGCAATAAAATGACCCATTTTTTTTTTTTATCTGTATTTTTTTTGGAACTGATTTTGCGTTCTTGATGGATATTTACAAATGTATTGGATGTTTGAACTGAGTAAGCTAGTTCATACTATTGAATTGTATACTCATTTGTTCCATGAGCTTACGTGTTGGTTAACGGGTAGGAGCCAGAAAAAGGAACTTAACTACAAAATGGAGTTATTAGCCTTATTTACTTAATTTATTTTTTTCCCTATTCTTCTCTTCTCTTGGGGGGGCATTCGGGACTATGGATATCCTTGATCCAATCTACTCGTCATGGCGATGAACTTGACAAGTCAGAAGTTTTATTAAGAAATAAATTAACATACATTTATGGACAGCGTTTCTCCCGCCAGATCATCGCTCATGTAATGAATAATTGTAACTTTCAGAGTGAACCATTTTTTCCCCCTTTTGGTACCATCTCTGGTTCAACCATCCAACAAACGAAATTTTGATACAATCAATAAATATTAGTACAGGAAAAGCAGTCCATTCTACATTCTACTTGCTCGTAGAGTTAATTGAATCTGGTCTGAAAGACCTCTCGAAAAGGTCAGAGATGGTCAATCTCAGATCGTTGGTCAACTTTGGAAGTATCATTGACAATCTGTTCACATCTACCATGGCCCTGTGAGCTGGTCCATCCACTTCAATCTTATAGAGCTTGGTCAGGGAGGATAGGGATGTGGAAGTGAGTTTTATTCCTGTTGAAAAAACCAATGGTAAGCTTTTTCATACATAAGCATCAACTATCAAGATTCAAGAGAGTGAGACCTTTAGACTTGATCGCTTCACGCCCCAAAGGAAGAGTATCCAAAAACCGCCAATTAGAGGGAATCTCTATAGAACATCGATTAAATTCATTAACAAGGAAAGGGACGTCAAAGGATCGAGCATTATGAGCAACCCATAACACATATCCTCCAGGTTTCTCACGGCTCCGAACATACTGCATTAAGATGGGAATCAGGTCCTCCATCCTACAGGAAATTCAGAAGAGCACCAAAAAATAAAAAAGTAAAAAATTATGAAAACATAATCAATCAACAAAGAAAATAGGAACATTATGGTAATACTGTTCAGTTGTGTATAACTAGGCATAATCCAAGGGATACCAAATATGTAGAAGCCAAAGAGATTAAGATTTACCTAGGAACATCAGGCTTGTTGATCATCTGATCTGTAATACCATGAACATGTGAATTATGGACATTGCGTTGAGGATTTACAAGAGTCTGGAAAGTGCTGTTCTCACCACCCTGAAGATCTCGAAGTGCAATCTCAATTATCCGATCACTCTTTCGCCCGAACCCAGTGGTCTCAGCATCAAAAACAATTATAGTGAATAAGCTGGTCAAATCTTTATTCTGAGCAAGCTCTTTTTGTATATTAGAGTACTGAATTTCCTGAAATTGACCTAGTTCTCTTTTATTTACATTTTCTATGGCACTTGTTAAAATTGCTTCACTAAGAGTTTCATGCTTGATACTTCTTGAGTTGAGGCTCCGGGTGGCTTGGCTACTTCCTTTTGTTTTTGTAGTAACAGGTTTTTGACAACACTTCCTGCCATATCCTCCCTGAGGCCCCAAAATTCTAGAACCCAGCAACCTAATGCTTGAATTATTTCCATAATTCTTACTCAAACAATGGAAAGATCCATCCCAATGATTAGCTAAGCTGTGTATTCTGCATCTAGGTGCTTGCAATAAAGAAAGAAACATGGATCCTGTCTTCATCTGGATTCAGTAACAATAACTAGGAAATATCATGCAATCACTAATTCGTCTATCATACAAGCCAGCGGCAACAACCTGAAATGAAGATAAAAATATTGTATCATATTCACACTCCTTTCCAGAATAACCCAGCATTGGAGAAAATTCACTGTCTAAGTTCGAGTAAATGCCCAATTTCAAGAAAAAATTTAGCTATTGCAAGAATGGACCACAATTTGTACAAGATCAAGAAGTAGAGACAAGATATTTCACCATTAGACCAAACAAGGTTACCTAGGCTTTGATGGGGGTCATACTTCTGCAGGCTTATCAATATCCTCATAGAAGTTCATCACACTAGGAAACTAAAGAACTGGTGAAGTGATAGCAAAATTGTACCAAAATGCTAGGGTGGTTGGGTAACATTTAGGTCTTCACATCATGTAAATCACAATGGCAGCAAGAAAAGTTAACTCCACGGCAAGCAGGCAAATAATGAACGAAAAACTTATAATTGCGTAAACTACAAGCAAATATCTCAGCTTAGATGAGCCGTTTAAACAATGGTGTTTATGTAATGCAATATCATGACCTGTCGAATGAGCACAAGTAACAGGAAAACTTTTTTTAAATCAAACCCCATGCATTTCCAGCAAGCACAAAAGAATCTTAGGAGTTCATTGAGTCCAATGATGATATGTTATAGGCTGACAGCAAAAAGAACAAGATATAAAAATAAAATCAAGGCATGTAAATTTATAAAAATATATATAAAAACTAATTGAAACTTTAACACAAAATCAACATGTTAAGGTAAAGACTTGCCAAAGGAATTCATCACAGTAATAGAAAAAGGCAAAAGGCCATCCGGAGTCGCTCAATCACAATTAAGAGTGGTGACGGATCTATGTATAAGTATTTTGGGCACTTGCCCCCACAACATGAAATAATTTTCAATGGCTCCATATATCATTTAACAAAGTCCCCCACCAACGCCATAGCAACCAAGCTTTTCCTCAGATACCACTCGCTACAATGGGAGAAGAGCAAACCGAGACTCATAAGGGAAACCAACAGGCAAGAAATAAAACCATACTTACTACGTATTTTTTTTTTTTTCCCTTTACTTAGCACAGATTCATAAAGGAGACAGAGGATCGCCCAACAATGTCGAATTTCACTAAACCTGAAGAACGGGAGTGGGAAAACTGAAAGCTTTGCTTTCACCTAAACATGAGCATAGGTGATCCATTTGAATGCCTAGATTCAAGTTTGCTTCAAAAGCAAGTTCAGCAAGGCATAAGATTCAAATTCGGCAACCAGGAAAGTTTGAAGGAAAAGGAAAAGAAGACTACTTGCCTGTAATTCCAACTGCAAAAGAAAGCATTTGATTCATTGATTGGAATAGAAGAGAGCACCAGTTACTTATATATCAGAGAGGGAGGAAAAGAAAAAGCGCGATAATGTAGGGCGACGAGGGGAAACCGTGCCCCGAAGAACAACGTAATGTTCGGATCGCATTCTCCGGTCCGGTTCGCGCGTGGCGCAATATATATTGAACTTAAAAGAGGCAGAAAAATACATCCACGTTGTCCTTTTTTTTAAAAAAATAAATACATGTGAGCCTTTTTTTAAAATTTTATAAACTTACTTGAATCTAAGGAATAGTTGATTCACAGTTTCATTTCCTGTTTATAAAAAAATGGTCATTCCTTTAATTGAAAACATTTCAGACTGGTGAGATGATATTGGTGAAGTGTCATGTGCAATTGATTATTATTAGGTTGAACAATCTTGAGATGGTGGTCAAACAAGATACTACTCTCCCAACTTTTCTTTTTTTCTTTCTTTAAACCTGAAACTTGAATTGCTTACAGTTCATTTTTTTTTTGGTCTTAAAATTTGATTAATTGTTGTTATTGGAACGGGATATTGCCACTTTCAGCGGAGTTGCATATTAGCACCACAGAGCACTCAAGTAATGGATCAAATAACAATCTTCAACTTGAACCGCAAGGCCCAAACATTTTAAAAGAACGCTAAATTGCAAAAAATAATAATAAATAAATAACACAATAATTACCCATATTTCCTGAAATATACTTGCACTAACTAAAAATCTTAACACATATTCTAAACATTCGAAAGGGAAGTGCATCTCTAAATCTTGGCTTCCCTCTGCTTTGGTTAACTCTTTATCTCCTAAAGTGCGAAAGTCAATGTGAAATACCCCGATAACATTAACAAGGGTATTCACCTTTTCATTACAAAAAGAGTAAGAGTTAGTTGATTAGAGGGTAAAAGGGTGTTATTGCGAAAATAAAACCGCAAGAGAGTGCCATCAAACAAACAGCGGCTTGTTCCTCCTCCACTGCCATTAACTTCACTGTCAAATCAGAGGCAGTGGTGGTGCTCCAGCGATTTCCTCCTCTCTCCCCTTTCATTTATTGTCCGCCCACCACACTAACACTTGCCCTTTTTTTCCTGTATCTAATCCGGCAAGCGTTGCACAGGCTCTGTATACAAAACAAGTTCTTCATAACCCAAAAACAAGGAACCGTAAATCGATGCAAAATCTTGATCCAATTCCAGAAGGCACTGTAACAGCAACTTACGCAAATCACCCAAGCACAAAAGCAAGATCATATCCAGTGAATATGTAAGAGGAACAGTTTCCCGAAGCATGGAAAATTTATTTGCATTTCGCAATTGTAAGGTACACACGAAATTAATTCATGAAGAAAGAAAAAAACTGCGAAACCGGCAGAGGGTAAATGAAATCAAGAAAGTATCGACAAAGAATTAACCCGATTACAAGCGACCAAAAAGTGAACGCCAAACCATAATAATGCAGTAAAGAGGGAGAGTGAGGTTCACCTTTGGTCCAGCTGGTCCTCCTCTCCAGAGAGGGGTCTTTGTGGTTTTGCAATCAGTACAGTACTTCTTGTCCTCGCTCAATTCCCCAGGCGATGATTCCTGTATCAGAAAATAAACTAGCATCATTAATGCAACAGTACTGGAAGCTCATATCATAAATTCACTCCTGATCGCCTCACTTTTTCCTTGAAATCCATCAGACACTGTTACAAGACCTCGAATCCAATCAAATAGAGATAAGAAAACTAGCGTTCGTAAATTTCTCTCAAAACAGATCATGAAGAAACGATGGGAAAGAAACTAGAACAGGGCAAATAAGAAAATTAGAAATACAACGAAACGAAAAATGAAGACACCGAAAAGAGAAATGGAGTGGAGGGAAGACGAAATTGGATATAGTTAATGCCAAATGAAGCGACACAGGCAGAGTAGAGTAGGGAAACCGACATGGAGTGATCAAGGTTAAACACTAGCCTTGCGTATTGCTATACAATGACGAAAATGCCCCCACACATTCGCAGAATATGTAGTGACAACCCCACCCGCCAAATTCAAATTTGGCGCAGCCACGTATCGACCTGGTATCTCGCCCGCTTGACTAATCTTTCAAGACCCCTCTATTTATCTATCAATATTCATTTATCATTCTAAAAGTACGTGTAATCATGTCTGGAGATTGAGAAGCCAACCATTAATACATTTCTGATTGGAGGATGAGATTAGATGAAATCTATTAATCCAATTTAATGGGTTACATGTCTGAAGAATGGGGCACGGGTGGGTGGTAAGTAAACAAGCAAAGATAATAGAGGCCAAGAAAATTAACCTATATATATATATAATATAAAATGTTGAGAATACAAAATAGTTGACGCACTACCACTACTTAACAAAATGATTAGGGAGTAAAAATTCATGAAACAATAACGGGGGACAAAAATAACTCCTTGTAACTAAGATGGACAGGCATTTGGCATAGGCCAAAAGGACCAAGAGTCATCATTGCAACTTCTGACTCCAATCCAATCACGAGACTCACTCCACATCAAATCACTGGGACTGATCGCTTGGCATAAGGACAGACTCTAGTATTTTAACTAACTCTACAGTGGTAAGGAATCTGTCCCCACGACACACGTAAACCAGCCATCGCAAAAACCCAAGCCGGTCCAGCAACCCTCTATTTACCAAGGCTAGACCACGTAGGACCCAAGCACATTGACAAGACATCGGAGGACGACTTCACCAACAGACCAGCCAAGACTCCTGCAATTCATAAAATTTCATATAATATCTCAACACTTGACGAAAACACACAAGACTGCAACTGCAACTACCAAAACGTAACCAGCTCTATCAATGGTTTTGCACAACAATCAAGACAAAGCTGAAGGAGTCCGAGAAGAGACTGATTACCTCCTAATCAAAACCGAATCTTCCATCTTCAGAAGGTACAGCAGGAACCTCAGCGCCACCAAAGTTGAACAGAGTTTGGGAAGCATCGCCTGGAGGCATAGTCTCGTCTTCTTCCTCCAACCAATATGTCTCAAGAATCTTAACGGCCTTTTCATAGATCTCAGTATTGTCATGACTCTGAAGGTTCTCAATTTTCTCCAACCCCTCAGCATCATCGATCATTTGGGCATACAGATTCACACCACCATTTTTACCCGTACTTTTGTCAGCTTCTCCAACCTTCAAGATGTTTTCAAGCCCTTCAAGACATACGGTCACAATTCTAGGATCTGGACAAATGAGAAGATCACATAAGGGCTTAATACACCCCTGACTAACCAGGTACCTGTCCACCAAAGATAAGGATGATAACTCAGCCACATCTTACAAAAAGAAAAATGTCATAAAATGAATAAATTTCCCGGGAAAGAAAATCATATATCCATACTTGATTTGTTCATGAGAACCACCAGACGTAGAATTTGAGATGGCCCAAGCAGCCTCTTTCTTGATATCAAACTCGGCATTTTGAAGCAGGAGGACAAGAGGACCTATGATATTGGCCTCAATTACAGCCTGTTAATTTTTCAAGAACAGGTGAATATCTCGCAAAGCCAGCATTAGACATGGCATCATCAAAATCTAAATACCATAAAAGTGCATCACTGCAACAAATGAAGAAAATAAATTAATGCGACCTGAATCTGCTGTTTATTCCCAGCTGTGATGTTTGATATGGTCCAACAAGCTTCCTTCTTGACGCTTTTTTTAAAATTATTAGTCAACAGACTCAAGAGGCATGGAAGAGCTTGATGGTTGATGATAACCTATGCAGAACAGACAC
Source organism: Bauhinia variegata (assembly GCA_022379115.2). Lineage (NCBI taxonomy): Eukaryota > Viridiplantae > Streptophyta > Magnoliopsida > Fabales > Fabaceae > Bauhinia > Bauhinia variegata. The sequence goes on along the minus strand of CM039429.1, from coordinate 26,331,404 downwards.
CCATTGGCAGTTAAGACAAATGGAAGCGAAAAACATCAAGGATGCACTAAAGACAAGCAAGTTCCATAACAGAATACACCAATTCAAACATAAGCACAGATATTGTTAGGTCTTTCGTCAAAATCCATCAAAAGATGCATTTGATAGTTAAGTCTTAAAAGAAGACAAACCAAGTTACTGGTTTAAAAAGCTTATACTCTAGTCAAAGTCCATTTTCTGTGCCGCCAATTAGTCAAAATCCACAGAAGGCTTTTAGCATATCTCTTTAGAATTAACAACTCATTTTATGTATGTTATGGAGGGGTTGGGATAGGGAAAGAGACAAAAACAAAAAAAGAAAAACTGATGTTAAAATAAGAATGGCCAAATAATTTATTATGTGTTCAACATGGATGGACACAATTCACTCTATAAATTTATTCAAAAAGAGATGCTACTAATCACATGCTACCGCTACCACAGTTCAAATAATACCTTATTAAGTGGCAAAGACATTATACAGATCATGTGTCAAAATATATAAAAAGGGAAGATATAGCAAATAATCTGGCATGCTATTACTGTCTTAACGTAGAAGTCAGTGGTAAAATACTAGTATAGAACCAAAGAACTATAAGACACATTCCTGAAGTCACTACCTGAGTCTGCATGTCATCTCCAGTAACAATATTTCCAACCGTACGAAGAGCAGGAATGAGCACTGAAGGGGAAGGGTGCCTGGAACGGAGTAGTTTTGAAATTCAAATACAAAAAATGATATTGGCGTGAATACATTCCAGCACAGCAATAATCAAGATCTAAAACAAGGAGTACTCACAGTAGAAGCTCAACAAGCCGGGGACATACACCTGATTCAATCACGGCTTGAATTTTGTCATTTGTGCCATCAGAAAGATATGAAAGTGCCCAACAGGCATCCGTCAACACTTCTTCATCGTTTGAATGAATAAGATGGGCTAGAGCAGGAAGTGCAGGTTTAACCTGAAAAAAACATATTAGGAAAATATATAATCCATGAAATAGAAAACTGGAAAGACTATCAAGCCTTTATTCAGTAAATGCTTAACATATTCTACAAAGCAAATACTGGTAAAACTACAACAGCTATTTAGTCAATATGCCTGTGGCTCTGAAAGAACACAAACCAACCACAATAGCAACACAAATAAAACTTGACAAGACTACAAAACCGAAGAGACAAAGCAATCTGATTAATAAACCTGATCAAAAGGAGGCTGTGGCTTGCCCCTGCAGAAGTTTGAAAGAGTCCAGGTAGCATTTCTAAGCATAGAAAGCTTGGCATGTTCATTCAACTGTGACAAAAGAGGAAGCAAGGCCCCATGACTCAGAACAAGATCACGGCATCTGGGAGAATCCCCAGCAACATTTCCTAATGCCCACACTGCCTGTGAATTCCAAATAGAAGAAATACAGATTAACTATTATTATTAAAAGCCGTCATGTTGGTACAACATAGATATTTTAGAAGTCATCATGCATGTGCGTATACCATACATTTATAACATTTATAACGCACAGAACACTCCACTACACTCCCATCCCTCCCCCCTCGCTAAATCCCACTCACATGCACAGACACATACAAGCTCATAACACATACCAAGAATGCACCTACAAGTAGCATATCAGCTAAAATAAACAAGAACTGTCATCTTTTTCCTAGAGAAGTATTTTCAGAAACAATAATAAAACAGGGCAAAACTCCAACATAAAATACTTCTCACTCTTTTCTTTTTCTTCATCTTCTTTTCTCAGATTCTAATTTTGATTGGGACAGGAAAGTATACATAGTACATTAATCATATACCTGTTCACGAACATCATCGCTTGGGGAACCAAGGAGTTTGACAAAAATTGGGACAGCTCCTTGATCAATTACCACCTTAGTGTTTTCAGATGTTCCAGAGGCAATGTTTGTCAATGCCCAAGCCGCTTCAAACTATAATAAAAATAAAACAATGTGAAGGCAACACACAAGTAATATTTTAATTATATAAACACTTAAAATACGAATATAACAACCTGCAGCTGTGGAAAATCTTCCCTCATCAAAAACTCTACAAAGCGAGGAACTACACCAGATTGTATAACCTCTTCAATTGGTGGGCTACGTTCTGGTAGACATAAACCAAAACTCTCATGTCACAATAGACGCTATAGTATTAGGAAAACAGTAAATATGTTGTAAAGACCAATATCTAACCAATTGAAAGCAACTTTCGAAATTGAGTTGTTGCCTCCAGCTGAAGATTACCATCGTCTGTCCGAACACCTGCAACCATGTTAGGTAGGTGTTCCAACTGCAACGAATGAAAATCCAACTATAAATTTGTAAGCTATGATATAACTGGTGTTGATAGAAATCAAGAGAAAAAGATTCGGAGAGTTGAGTATATTACCAGCAAGTCTCAAAATGATGTAAAGAGAAAAGTGAAAGGTTGGGAAAATAAAATAAAATCGGCCAATAACCCAAATTTCCACCCATCTGCTTAAATTAATCACATATATCCATTACTAGATAATCTCTTTCTCACACTCGACAACCATCCAAATATTAGCCGATAGATCAAAATCTTTTCCACCATGTTCATCCTTCTTCTTGCCGTCCGAGAAAGTGGTAAAATAATTTGTTCTACTTCGTAAAGCCATTAAGAGCATTAATGTGTGTATACATATGCTATAGGCATTACATACATCTAATTCCTAAAACAATTTTCGAAAGTTCGTATCAAACGAATAAACAAAAGATCAAAATTCACCTTCTTCTCTACTGCAGTAGAGTGAATTGAAGCAGGCATCTGCTGAGCTTGGAGGCCCTCGCGCCTCTTCTTTAGCAAACTTTCTTCTCTACGGTTCTTCCGGATCTCGACCATGGTATCCTCTCGCCGTCTCCGACCTTCTTCAGCATCTACGGCTACCTTGTAACGGTTCCGGCGAACCTCAGTCCTCGAATTATTACCAGTAGGTCTATACGACATCGTGATAGAATCAAAGGAAACAATTCACAAACTGCAAAAAGAGAAAGCGACTAAATAATGGTATATTTGATTGGAGCGAAGTACAGTAGGGTTTCTGACACACAGCGGGAGAGGGTTTGGGACTTCGGGTTCTCAGAGTTGGAAAAGAAAAACGAAAGGGAAAGGTTTATATAGCATTGCGGAACGACGCGTTGGGACAAAACTGGGCCTGGATCCACTTGCATTTTCGTAAATGCCACTAGTTTGAATTTGAAGATGAGGGAAAAAGTTATTTTGAAGTGGATGAAATTTGATTTGGACGGGTTGGCAAATGGCGTATTTATGGACTGGATCAGACCTGGCCTCAGCTAGCCAATAATAAAACTTTAACTCCCCCATGATGTAACGACCGAATTCATTTGCTTTCTCTCATTCTCTCAAGATTCAGAATTTTGCGATTATAGAGAAAGAATTTGATTACATTTTAATAGCACAATTTCAGAAACTATGCTTTTGATAGTTATGAAATCAAAATTTCACATATTTTGAAAATATTTTATTTCTTAATCAAGAATTGTGTCGAACCAAATATGAGGACTAAATCAACGTCGATGATATATTTGGAGGACTTTATTACGGATTTCCTCAGTCTTTTTTTCAAAAAGAAAATCTTTTTTGTGCAAGCTGGGTCATTGGATAACGCATCACCTCCCACCTCCTCTTTGGTTGGGGTGATAAATGGAAAAAAAAGAGGTGTCAAAAGAAAATCCCCATGCATCAATCCTCTTGGGGTGCCGAGATCAAATTAAAAATGAGCGGAGGATAAAAGACAGTGCATCTGCAGAAGTCCTAACTCAAAATATCTTAAAACCAACTTCGACTAGAAACATCTTCTAACCAACGAATCAAAGCCGAGAAAAGGACCGCAAAGCTCCCATAGCTGAAATATTCTAAAGTGAGGCCCACAAACTCTATAATATAATTTAAATAAATAATAAATAATACCGTATAACAATGACTAGACTCTACTTGCACCACCGGACCGCGCACCCCGGCCCCATCAAAGTAATCACCATCCTCATGATAGGACGCCAGATACTCTTTTCTTCCAAAAAAGTACATAATAAAAAGAAAGCAAATAGATGCCTCGAAGCCGGTTAATCCAACGGTGAAATATGTGCGTGATATTTTAAAAACAAATACGAAGATAACGCAAATGTAATTTAAAAAAAAAAAAAAAACACACGCAATAATTTAGTAAAACAAATTTAGTATATTTGGTTTATCAGTCCAAACGCTAAACTGAATTCACCCAACCAACCCAACAGAACAACATCCATCCACCCTTCAATGAGATTTTAAAAAAAAAAAAGAAGTTAAAATTACAACGAGGTTCCACGATGAGCTAACGGCAAGAGTTGCCACGCGTAGCTGCGTTACCCCTTGATGAGGTGACACGTGTTCTCTTGCCAGTCGTTCGATCGTCGTTTAAGTCAAAGCTAATCCCATCACCACCGACCATCTCCACGAACATCCTTTGCAGATCCTCCAAACTGTCCCCCTACAATGAATGAAAGCGAAAAAGAAAATCCCCGTTATAGACAGTCTTCATGTTTTATTCTACTAATGTACCTTTCCCCACCAGCAAAACTACGAGTAAAGTACCTCGTCTTTTACATTGTTCATCATGGAGATCATTTCTTGCATGAAATCACAGAACTCCTGTGTGCAAGTCAAAAAAATCCGTGGGTAAAAATGAATATAAAAATGAAAATTTGTTTCAATTATAAACCAAAAATTAAAACACGACACCCCGCAAGACAAAATGTTTATTTTGGGAAACACCAAAACCAGGTTTGCACGCGATAAAAACGAGGGAAGGAAAAGGGATAACATAAACTACAATATTGCCAAGGCGAGATAAACGATCCCGTCGTTTCAGCATATGGCAAAAACGACAAAGTTTTGCCTCGCGTTGTTTACGGCAAGAGCTTTTGCCTTGGCTAATGACATTTTTTTACCTCGCTTTCGTCTAAAGGATCGTAGAGCCCCGCGTCGTACATTGATCTCTTAGACTGATCAGAAAGAACTGTCACAGAAACGTTGGATTCAAAGGATGATCGTTAGTTTGCGAATACGGGACATCACCGCTCTGGATTTAGAATTTCCTAAACAATGGGTAACAATGTATAATAACATAACCTGAGTATGCTTCTTGGATTTGCTGAAACCGCCGCTTGGCCTCTCCGGCTATTGCAGAGTTCCGAGCCCATCTATCTGGGTGCCACTTCTTTACACCCAAAACAAACAAAATTCAATCTTCAAAATTTGATGGAATCAGATTTTATAAGAGGAAAAAAGTAATGAAGATTTATGAAACTGCAAAACCGAAATTTCACTTCTCAAACAAAAAGTTTTCTGGTTTAAGTAAAGAATAGGAAAGGAGCGGCAAGAATGTTGTGATGGCGGCGTATTATTTACCAGAGCGAGCTTGCGATAAGCAGTGCGTATATCAGAGAAGGAGGCATCCCTGCGAATCCCCAGAACAGAGTAGTAGCAACATCCGCCGTTGGGTCCTCCTTCCCGATCCATCAATTGACACCAAAAATTCCAAAGCGAAAGGCTCCAAGACGGGCAAATATTAAAACGCTCAACTCAAACCACATCAAAGAGACAAAGTAAAAAGGTATAGATGAATGCAGATGGAGAAAGTGCAAATTTCGGATGCAGAAAAAAGCGTTTTTCTAAGAGAGAGAAAGTTGGGAGATGGGGAAAAAGCAGGAGAGAGAAAAAATATCTTCTGTGGGATCTGTTGTATGGATGGAGAGATATCAAAAAGGGAACCTTCGAGAGATTTCGGCCTGCTTAGACAGACTAGATATTTTCACGGCGGAGAATATAAATGACACTCCTAATTCACAAAATTACGCCGGCGTGCCACTCCATAATGATTTTTATGGTGAAAATACTCCGTAAATACACGTGCACGTAACTTCATGCAGGGGATTACTGTGTGTTAAATAGCGCACAACGGAAAGTATTTAAGAAAAGTGGGAATTGCCTTAAACCACTCTCCTTTCAGGTATCTTCTTCATCTCGGGTCGTGTCAACGGGTGGGGCTAATTACAAATGATTTATACAACAAACGAATATTTAATCAAATAAAATAATTTATTTATAAACAAAAATGAATTCCAAAAAAAGTTGTAATACAAAAAATATACTGGCAATTGCAATGCGGGACCCCATCCCATCCCGTGCGAGTCATAGGAAGCATTTGAGGGCAGCCAAAATCTTATACCACATAGATTTACGTGCTCCCCTGCTTGTTATGTCCATAGCAGAATTAGGATTAGGAATATTTGAAGGAATGCTATTTCCTGGTACATATTACATCAATGTGGTAGAAGAATGAGGAAGATGAGTTGCAGATGAATACTGAGGAGGTGCAACTGGAAACTGGGATCCATCGAGGGTGAAGGTCCAATCATCAATGCAGGTGAGATGAAATGGAAATTGATCTGCCCGTGCATAACTGCTTTGCGGCATTGGATTATGCACTAGTTCACAAAGATGTGCTGATGAGGCAGCCAAATTTTCTGGTTGACCTGCACAACATTTATATATGCAGGTATGAGACGGCAAATTGTTAATTATTGGTAAAAATGGCAAAAGGTTTAATCATTTACCTTGGTGTGCAGTTGGGAAGCCAGATGTGAAGATAATCTGTAGCAGACTTTGATTTGGCGAAGCACCCAATTGAGCCAGCAAGTTGATTGTTGTTGCCTCATCAAGTGATATTAAATCTTTCAAATTTTTGCAAGCATGTTGCTTCACTCTTTCCACCATATCCTGCAAATTGAACAAGAAAACAATTTTCTATTCTATTCTTCCCCAAACAAAATTCTTGTTTAGAATTAAAGGACATAAATGCATGCATATATATCTTATCTTTTGCAGTAAGAGTATCTGGAGAACAATAATTTTGGCCATTCAGCGCCACTCCCACATGCATGTTAATGGGATTGAAGAGCAGGCGCATTAGTTCTGCCTGTTGATCGGTGGGGTAAATGTACAGCTTATAACCGTATTCGTCTATAACACTCGAATTAGCATGTTTAATAATTGTTTCCCATTTCTTCTTCAAAATCTTGCCAAACTTCTTCAGACAAAATTAAATTCTTTAGTTAGTTCGAAGTTGAAACACAGAATCAAATAAGAATTAGTAACTAATAGTCCTTGTCTTTTCACCTCTTGTAATGAAGATGGATTGGTTATGTACAGCCGCAACAGATCCTTAATAGTCTTTATTTCATCAGAGAACAATCGGTTGTAAATTTTACCATTTTTGGCTTATCTTGTTCAAACGCCATATATCATCATTCAAGGATGGACATAGTGCTTCTTGTACTCTGAAATGACCAAATTAACCACATTAATCAACAATGAAAACAAGTAAAAAGGTAATCATTTTTAAGAGCCACTCACCCTCACCTCTGCTATCTTTGACCTTAAAAGGTTCACTTATCCCCTCCCTAATGATGTTTTCTTCATTGGGAGGTGATTCTGCAACTCTAGCTCCTAACCTGAATTTTCCGCTTCTTGTGCAGAGCGAGCTATATGTCAACGCAAGGTTACTGATAGTACCCACTCCATTTTAGCCTAATGAGAGTTTCCCCCCTTCAGCAATGGCTCTTTACCTCTCTTTGATGTAAAATATTGGCATCAAATTGGTCTGCAGTCCAATAATCCCTTGCCTTGGAGCCAAAGTCACCATTAAGCACATAAAATTTTACCTTCATAGAAGATAGGGGACCTTCCTTGATTACAGATTGAGATGTAGCATCAACTAGTTCAATCTTAACAGGGTTATCTTTCCCCAGATTTGATCTTGGATTTTGTAAAAAATTGTAGAAGCCACCCTATTTGTAAAACGCAGCTCTGGTGTCTTGCCCACAGATGCTCCAATCTGATGAACATTTGGACTGCAACGAATTTGGAAATTTGACCAATATTAAAAGGTAAATGACGAAACAATTTATTCATATCCCATCAATAATTAAAGTTTTGGAATCCAGAAATAGACCTTGTAAATAGCTGACGATCTAGCTCCTGTCCAACCTAATAAAGGAAGAGACGTGAAACAATGAACAGAAACTTAGGAAACTGGAAACAGAGGCTAATTCAATGGCTATCTAAATTTATATGTATTGGATTCCGTAACTAGACTATTGAAAGGAATCGACCACTACAGCAAACAAGGGTAGTATGTGTTTATCACCATACCATAAGAATTAAGATAATAAGAAACCCCAGACCAACAAGATTAAGCTTCTCTTTCTAATCAAATACAATCCTCTCCAAAAACATATAAGTTATTTGGCAAAATAGAATAGAGACTTGTGTTTCTCACCACTCTTCGAAATAAATCCTCCATGCTGGAGGCAACATCCCAAATGGGTAGTACAACCCTCAAAATTTCAATGGCACTGTAAAATCGTAGTATTTAGAATTAGAATCCAAGACACACCGAAAGAAGCACGCATCATCAAACATTGAAAAGTATATACCGTATCGCTATCTGTTCTGAATCTCCATTTCTCCGTTTTGAATGTTGAACTGGAATTTCAAGATTCCTGTCATTGCCATTATTGTCAGATCTCCTTTTTGAAGCCATGAAAAAATGGCTCGAAAGCAATCAACAACCCACAATTCTGGCAACTGACTAGAGTATAAAGGTTACTGTGATCGATTAGAACCAATGTAAGATCATTCGGCGTAAGAATTCACTAACCTTTAATATATAATTTTCAGAGAAGGGTGCATCCACCAGAAATTTACAAATAAGAAGGTGCGAGGAATCTTTCTTGCTCTTGCTCATCACGTTACGGTTTATACTCAACCAACCTCATCAACTGAAGCTGGCGGCGCATTTCAACACAAATTTCATCTCCGAGGCGTTGGTTTCTCTCTGAAAAGAAATTTAGGAAGTCCATTCTCAAGTCTTTAACCGGTGATGGCGAGGAAATAACAGTACAAAGAGTCGATAATCACCAGGTATGCTGATTTTCCAGGAAAATCCCCTATCAGAAGTTTCATGGAACTTGATCTCCTAATCGATACGACTAATCCCGCTGTCAAACGTTCATTTGTATGTTTCCAGCTGCATCTGTAAGAAAGATAATAAAAAATGAAGTGCAGTGCAGTCCAGTCCATTTCTTTGGCCGGAACAGCTTGAATTTATATACTGTTCACAATTGGAGATCGATTATGACCATCGCGACTGTAATTTCCGATACAGTTTTTTCAATTACTTCGTGATCAAATATCTCGGCCTTCTGAAACAGAAACACACGACAAATCGGAGTGGAAGTCTTACATTGTATAGTGACAAGTGACAGCACCCATTGTTCCTTTATTTGTATCTTCTCTATTTCTCAAATCACATTTTCGCCAGAATTTAACAGCAATACTAAAACCTCTCTACTTTAATATGCATTAGAATATATACTTTATTAGTTTATAAACTTTCTGCTTTATATTAATTACCATATGCATGTTGGGCATGTGGATAATATCAAGAAACCCAATAACAATAAATACCAAGAGTTAAGAAGAGTCTCAAGTTGGAACCAACAAACATTGATCCTCTGATTCCGTACAATGGATTGTCATCTTATGAACGTGCAGCTTCTCCAAGTCGGAGGAAGAAAGAACGCGGTGGCATGAAGAAGGTGAATGATTCAGATGTCACATTGTGGAATGATCCTGAGGCGAAGAGTAGCAAAATATAAGCTTTAGGGAGCCCAAAGCAATCTCTCAAGGCAGGATATCGCTGGTTTAAGATTAGATGCATAGGGACGATATCAGTTAACCCATATATGCGTTGAGCCGTTGAATTTGACCTGGAAGTGCGCTTTTGAAGCAGCTAGTGTTAGGAATGTGGAAGGGATAAGAGAAAATTTCCTCAAAATAAAAGAAAGAGAACTTACTACTTTCATTCATTTCCCCTATACTTCAGCCATGACCCTTACACTCTAACATGCAAACCTAGCACCAACCCCAAACCCATAATCCTGTTGGACCTTAACCTTTCTTGGCCCCTTTACTAGTAATGGGCCTGCTACATAACAGCTAGCTAGGAGGAAGAATAGACCAATTTATCAATTAGCATTAGCAAAACCAATAGGAAGATGATCATTCAAGACTCTCATTTTTTGGAAGTCCTTTGTTTCCTTCAAACTTTAAAATGCTTACAAAAATGATGGCCTGTTTGAAACTGTTTTTGTTCTTATGTTTTATAGAGTTGTTTTTTAGCATAAGTTCTGGAAATTAAAAAAAAAAAAAATACTTGTTTGAATAGTTTGTTTTTAAAAACCCATTAAAAAAAAAAAAACCAAAAAATTCATTTGAAAAAGATGATGATTAAATTGTTTTTCGTAACTAACATTTGCTCAGAGTCTCCACCACCAAAATGACCTGAAATCTGAGAAATTTAGATCCACTGCTACTGGTGGGGGTTGTTATGGAGGTCCTGCATAGAAATCTGAAAGAAAATTAACGAGTTATATTAATCGAATTAGCTTTTGTTTACCGGGCTTCGTTGACATTTTATTTTATATATGGACTCAGTTTGGTTGACACCAAAGTAAGTCCCCATAAAATGTATATGCAGTGTTGGATAAGAATCAAAGTGAGTTTGCAGAGAATTCCCACGTCAAAGGAAACAAGAATACCTTGTCTTTTTCATGTGTTTTTAATTAAGTTTAATTTCATCCTAAAGTTGTTCTCTTCTTTATTATTTAAAAATACTTTTTTTTTTATTTTTACTTTTTTAGAATAATTGGTAAAAAAAAAACTTGTTATCAAACGAATTCTTTTTTTTTCTTTTTCCAAAAACAAAATAACTGTAAATCATTTTCTTATATTAGAAAGAAAACTTCCAAAAAATACATACCTGTCGCGGACCCTAACAATTATCGGAGAGGTATCAAAAGGGTAACTCGGATACGATAATGTCACAGAATCGGAATCATTGCAGAAAATAAAATAATTATATATATATATATATATATATATATATATGTACACACACACACACACACGCTACTCCTTCACTTTAAAATTATATAACATTATTATATATTTTACATTCTTAAAAAATATAATTAAATAAATAATAAATAATGTATTTTTTCATAATATTTTTATTTAATATTTTATAGATAATTGAAACAAAAATTTAATCATAGTTATTTTTTTAAAATATAATTAATTACTTTTTAAAATTAAGAAAATATCTTATATAATTTAACATATTTTTTAAAATAAAATTTTACAATTGTAAATGGAAGGATTATATAATACTAATATTTTTTAAATAAAAATTCATATGAAAATGTTCATATAATCCAATTCTATAGCTCTATCAAAGAGTTAATGCACCTACATTTTTTAAAGGCTTAAATTTAAAATTTTATTCAAGCTAAAACAAACACATCACACGTGGTGATTAACAATACTTATTTTAAAACATTACCAAAAAAAAGAGTTATTTGTAATTATTTATTACACAAAAAGAAGTACTTATCTATTAACCAGATTTAATATACAATAGGCGATTCTTATATTCATCTTAGAATGTATACTTTTTTTTTTTTTGAAAAAATAATACAATAATTTTAATATTTATGAGAGAGAAATGCTATGTCTATTTATACATTTTTTTTTTTTTTATGGAATATACATATACATATCACATTTGAAACCTCTATAAATAGCGTAATTGTACAATAAGACAAATGTAAGTTTAGGTAATTAATGAATAAAATAACTATATACCCAAAAAGTTAATAAAATAACTTGAAAAGTAATACATCATTACTTCCTTTTTCTTTTGTAGGCATATCGTTATTTCTTTTGTTGTTATTTGAATGCTGTATGTTTAAAAAGAAAAAATTAGGACTGTTTAATACTACATCGGATGGATAAGTCACGAATCATAAATTTTTTTATTAATTTTAATATAATTATATTTGTAGAAGTTAAAATTAAGATAAATAATTAAGTTAAAAAAGTTAATTTTAATTAATTTACACACACAATAAATATAAAAAAAGAAAAAAAAAATATACACTAATACAAAGTAAGACGTGAAATTTTTATTTTGTCTTCTTTTGATAAATTTTTACAATGTAATGTGACAAATAATTGGGAATTAATTTATTAACAATTTACTCGTTAGGGTAATACTGGAAATTAGTGTTTTTTTTTTTTTGTGGAAAAAAAATTGTTACTGAGAGAAGCTAGCGGCCGGCAGTGGGGACAGCTCACAGCCATGTCTCATTTCAGATTTTATTTATTGCTCAGCGGCACGCTCACTGTGAAAGACTTAACCTTTGAAATGTCAAAAGTGCAGATGAAGAGAAAATATCAGAATTCTGAAGAAAAGAGAAGAACCAGACGCTCTTTTTTTTATTGTTTTTTAATTACCCTTTTAATACATTCACATTTCACAGTCTCCCACTTGCCATTCAACTACGTCCCTTTGACTTAGTCTCTTTTTTTCTGTAATTTTTATTTTAGTCTCTCTCCTCGCACAATTCTCTCTGTTTTTCTTCTTGTTTCTTTACAGGTTTTCAATCCTGAGAATCAAGTAATGTTGCTTTCATTTTTCGTTTTTTTTTGTCAATCAGATCTTTTCTCCATTCCTCGGTTTGATAATCTTTGTCGAGAAAGAGGACAAGAAGAAAAAGATTTATAGTCTCGAAAATTTCAAACATTGCTGAGTTTGATGCAAGTGACACAAGAATTCTTGGAAGTTTTTTCATTTTCAAGGACGCACCTTTCAAACAAGTTGATTTCTGGGACTGCATTGTGTTTGCGGTTTCTGCTAGTATTGATTTGAGTGACTTGTTCTAGAAAATGGGTTCTTCGTACGAAGGATTTTAGGTATGCATTTGATTGAATTACTTTGTCTTATTTCCAACATATTGCCCTGACATTGTTTAATTTACATCTTATCTAATTTTTCTGTAGAACCTGGAGATGCTCCCCCGTACTCACCCACGCGTTCAAACAGAGATTTGGGTCCTTGAGTGAGCTACTGAGCATGAATGATTTTGCGGTAAGATTAATAGGTGTACTTTTGTCAAAAAAAGATGCCCATTAGGTTTTCACATTGACCAGACTATCTGATTCTGAGTCTGTGAATACTTACTCGTCTATGTTATCGTGCCTTTTCTAACTGTTACAGGAAGGGTTTTGCTTTCGTAGATGAGAATGGAAGTAGAGAAAAGAAGGTCCAAGGGAAGCTTCCTCAACTTGTTTGATTGGAATGGAAAATCCCGAAAGAAGCTGTTCTCTGACACTCCTAACACACCTGGTAACTACGTGTTGTCATTCTAGCCTGTAAATATGATGTGTCTGTTCTAAATGTTTCTGCAATGTCAACTACAGCAGATCCAAGGCAAGGAAAAGAAAATGAGGAGAACATGCCAAAGTCACAGTTCAATAGGGTGCAGATCTCTTCCTCCTTCTCCAGTTTACTTGTTCTCTGTAGCCTTCCCCAACCCCCAAAAGAAAATTATGCATTTGTGTGACTTCTAAATTTGTGGTTGTTTCTAATCATTACAAATGTTCCAGATAAAGGTGGATGAGAATGGAGCGAGCCCGCGCGACACAGAAAGTTGTGATTTTAACTGTGCGTTATCAATTGATAGTGATGAAGGATGTGGGATTAAAGCCCCTGGGCTCGTAGCGAGACTAATGGGTTTGGATTCATTGCCAGCTTCAACAGTTGCTGAGCTCTCCTTCACAACATTATATGGTTCTAACTCTCTTAGACCTTGTCACTCTCATGAGGACACTCTTGTGTCAGCAACTGTCTCTCATCCTGCGAACTACATAAACATGCCAAATAAGATGGAGAAACCTTCTTGGGATGCCATGGAATCAAGGGCACAGAAAGTGCAAAATCGTCCAATTAAGAGGTTTCAAACTGAAATGCTGCCTCCAAAGTCAGCTAAACCAATTCCAGTTACTCACAATAAACTATTGTCTCCTATCAAGAGTCCTGGTGTCATCCCACCCAAGAATGCAGCTCGCATAATGGAGGCAGCTGCTAAGATAATTGAGGGCAGCCCCCGAGCGTATATGAAGAATAAAGTGTTGTCTTCATCTGCTCAGTATGCATCCTTGCCTAAACTTGTTAATCCAAGCACTTCCAACCCTTTGAAAGATAAGAATAGTGACAGGAGCAATAATGTATATAATTGCACTCCAGCATTGAAGGGTTCAAGAGATTCAGCAAAACGTAGTTCTCATCAATCGGGGAGTAAAGGAAAAACAGTTTCACTTGCGACACAAGCGAAGGCAAATGTTGATAGCAGAGATTCTTCAACTTCAAATGGTAATAGGGGATATAGGAAACAGAAAGAACAGGAGGAGTCCAAATCAAGCCAGAGACCAATTATTCAGCAGGTGATGCAGCGGAGAACTCATACTAACCGGAATAGCAACGTGCCAGGGCAGGATACCCACAACCGGAATAGTCTTATTAACAAAGGTAAATCAGCTTCAAAAGACTCAGATTCCAACAAGCCAAGCACACGAACAAAGTCATTTGAAAGTTCCATTGGGTCGAGTAAGATGAAAAATGAGGGTACTGTAAACACCAATATTGGGCCCAAAAGGTCAAACAGAAGGGCAGTTGATTCTCGATCGGAGTTTTCACTATCCAAAACAAAGAACAGTTCCCAAAAGAAAAGGTGTACTGGCAGGGATGTTCTTAATGAGGCAAGAGTTACTGATAATGCAGTAAATAATTATGAAGGTAAGTCCATAAAGTGCAATATTACAGCTGACAGCATGAATACGGTGGCATTTAACATGAATAAAAGCAAGGAAGTGATTTCATTTACCTTCACATCTCCCTTGAGAAGAAGCATGCCTGAGCTGCAGTCCTCTGCTCAAGTGATGGGAATAGAGAACAGCATCGATATGGATACTCTTGGTCAAAATGTTAAACTTCATCCCAAAAAGTTATCCCTATCTCCTCCTGGGTTACATATGGTAGATGGTGATGCTTTAAGCACCCTGTTGGAGAGAAAGCTACAAGAATTGGCATCTAGAATTAACTCATCTCAATGCACACTGGCTACAGAGGAATCTTCTGCTGGTTTTACAAGTTTGGAAGACGAAGTTCACACTAAGGTAGGCACCGAATCAAGTGAACAAGACAGAAGTTTCCACCCTGATCTGCTTGGTGATAAATTGGACAGCATGCATGACTGTGACTGTTCTTCGGGTGTATCACTGTTGTTTAACATGAATCAACTGGAGGTCTCTCTCATTTCTTTTACATTTTCTGCTTCAGCTTTTATGGTTTTTATTTGAGAAGAAACCAAGTTTTCTTGAACTCGTATGCTATTGCACTTTATGCAGCGCTGTCTCTTGTTCACTGTGATAAACTATTCTTAATTTAATGCTTGCCTCCCCTCCCTTTTGGAAATCTTTGCATTTCAGCAAATATAATTGCTCATGGTAATGGTTGCATGCCTTTATAGCAGAACTCCTGCACTGTGTATTGTGGTTTTTAATATTAAAGTTTGAACATTGTAATCAATTGCTTTATGGTACATCATTTACAGACACTGCTCTGTAGAAAGTTATTCAGCTTATGTACACTAAACAGGATTTGCATTTCTTGATATGTTCAATACTCATAAGCATATGGCTCATCTTACTTCTTGTCACTTGTGCAGCGATCAGAAGCACTGGAAGAACATGGCTGTAGCAACTACAGTGAAATTGGAAACGAACATGGTTCTCAACACTACAGAGCAGTTACAAATTTTCAAAGTCCTTTGGCCAATGAAAGTTACTTGGATAGTGAAGACAGTGCATATGGTAATATTTTAGTCTCTATCACTCTTTTCCTGTGCTAATGAGCATATTTTTCTCACGATCTAGAAACAAAGTACTGCAACTTCTATAGCTTCTATTTTGTCAATAATGAAATCTGTCAAGTAATTAAAGAATCTAGAGGTATGTTCAGGGGCAAGATGAACTCCTGAACGATTATTAGGCAAGATATGGTGATGGAACCTTGCAATTGGAGGTAGAATTCAGCAATATTTTAAAACATATTATTCTCATTAGGCAACATATTATTCTTAATAGCTGGTTTCTGTATAATTCAGCAATATTTTCTAATTGGGATATTAAAACATTTTATAGCATTCATTTTACGTACAAACTATGTTATGTATCTTTGATCAATGTCAGGGTCATATAAAAAATGCTGAGAATTTTATTCTGGTTCATGAGTACAATTGCATTTCCCTACAAAGGATCAATACCTTTCTGTTTTCAGGTAGCACGGTTAATTCATCCGTGCAAGAGGAAGAGGTATCAAATTTTTCTCCAACAAATGAATCTGTGTCACTCGAAGGAGAGCTGAATTCGTCTCAAAGAAGCCCTTCTACGTTGTCTGAGAAGATGACCCTTAAACAATCAAGTGGAAAATCAAATTTGACAGATTTTAAGAGATCAGGGAACTTGGAACTTGAATATGTAAAGGATGTAGTTAACAATGCAGAGTTAATGGCAGAAGATTTTGTGCTGGGTCAAACCAATAAGATAGTAATGCAAAATCTCTTTGATGCGTTGGAGAGTAGGGGCAAGGTAACAGAAAACCATGGAGAGGAGTTTTCCAAGCTGGAGAGAAAGGTTTTGTTTGACTGTGTATGCGAGTGCTTAGAATTGAGATGTACCCAGACTTTTGTTGGAAGCTGCAAAGCATGGCCTAGATGGGCGACATCAATTCAGAGGAAGGATTGGTTGGCAGAAGATTTGTACAGGGAGATGGTGGGTTTTAAAAGCACGAAAGAGGTAACGGAGGATGAGCTTGTCCACAAGGACATGAGCAGTGGATATGGGAGATGGGTTGATTTTGACATTGAAGCATTTGAAGAGGGTTTAGAGGTTGAGTGGGACATACTATCTTGTTTGATTAGTGAATTGGTTTCTGATGTGTTGCTTGCTTAACACGGCAGCCATTCTTGCATTACATGCTGGAATTTGTAATCTTTGCTTTTCTATATATTTATATATACCATAAAGAAGCGCTGAAGTGCCCTGTAGAAAAATTTCCATTTGAGAGTAAATTAATATTAATATTATCGCCAACTTGATTTACATGGATTGGAGAGCAATGTGGTTATATGCCAAGTCCCTGCTGAAGAAAGAAAGGTGACAATAGAATGATTTGACCGAATGGAATTCAACACATTTTGTATTATGGTGATGGTCACAACAACGCATCTCCATCTCATTCTCAATCGCCAACTCTTACTTGCTAAGGATTGCTCTATTCTTCTTTCTATCATGAAGACTGGAATTCATACAGTAAATTATATTAATTGTTTGTCTTTAGATTCAATAAATTAATTACATTCTTTAAAAAATTGAATCAGTCAAATTAGCCCAGGCCCAGGCCCAGGCCCAGTCTGGGGTTGTGTCATTTAATTATTTTATTTAAAATACGTGGGTCCATAGTTTTTATTTCGAGGGTTATTAATAATGTAAATGAAGTGAAAATTATAAATAATAAATCATTATGAGCGGTCAAGAATTTAGATAATAAGTCACGTCAGCAAAATCGCACTGTAGTTAAGCCAACAAGTGTAGAGTAAAAATAAATAAATAAAATTAAACCTCGTTGCAATCAAGTCAATTGGAAATTAACCTACAAAAAACTATACAAAAAATATATATTAGAGAGAAAATATGAGATGTAAACTGTTCAAAATGAAAATGAAAATAACTTTATTGTTCTTGATAATGAATTTATAATGACAATGAAATCACATTGTGAAAAAAATGATTCACCCTTGTATTTAAATGTGTAGTAGATTATTTTGTAAATATCTATCTCAGTTGATTTTAAATCTGTTTCTATTTGACTATTAATTATATATTTATAGGTAAAAAAAGCCAAATAATGGACAAATGTTTAATAACGGACATTTTTGGTCTGGACCGCCGAGTTCATAAATTGGGGCTCAATATTGGGTTAGGTCCAAAAATAGAACCCAAGTCACATCACGACCCTTATAGGTGAATGGCAATAACGATATAAGAGTTGACTTTCAAGGGCAATTTCACAGGATCTTTCTTAAAATTATAATTTCTGGCACTCGCCTCGATCATACAGAGTGCAGCTTCTTCGTCAGGCTTCCCAGTTCGCACGCTCAATGATGGAGCTCCTCTCTCCCGGCAATGACGGTGAAAACTCAAAACTAGATCCTAAACCAGAACCTCAAAACCCTAACAATGGCGAAAATCTCACTGCCCAAGACCAGGAGCCCCTTCTTCTGTATGACGACATCGATAGTACCTGTTCCACTCCTTACGTTAGTGCCCCTTCTAGTCCTGGCCGTGGACCCATTAGCGGGTTTTTCTACAGCGCCCCAGCTAGCCCAATGCACTTTGCTATAACTGCTGCTTCTGTAGCTCACTCTTCGTCATCTTCTTCCTTCGACCATAACAACAGTTCTGTGCCTCTAGCTTGTGAGTTCGAATTCTCTGCGAGGTTTGGTTCAAACTGGTCGGGTGGTTCGGGCTCCATGAGTTCGGCGGACGAGTTGTTCTTAAACGGGCAGATCCGGCCAATGAAGCTTTCGACCCACTTGGAGCGACCTCAGGTTCTTGCTCCACTGCTGGATCTGGAAGTTGAAGATGATGAAGACGCAGAGGTTGAGTCACATGTTAGAGGCAGAGATCTGAGGCTGGGGGACAAGTCTCTGCGAAGAAGAACCAGATCTATGTCCCCGTTGAGAAATACACCTTTGGAGTGGTCAAAGAATGAAAATGCACATGGGGATATAAGCTTAGGAAAGGAAATACACAAGGATGGTTCTTCAGAAATGGAAGAAAATGAAAGGGTAAAGATCGATGGATTGATTTCGGAGACTACTCCTTCGGTTTCAGCTTCATCTTCCAGGTCCTCCTCGGCCGGAAGGAGCTCAAAGAGGTGGGTTTTCTTAAAGGATTTTCTTTATAGAAGCAAAAGTGAAGGGAGAAGTAACAACAAATTCTGGTCCACCATTTCCTTTTCCCCAACGAAGGAGAGGAAACCCACGAATCAACATATCCAAAGCTCTGTTTTGAAGGACAAGTCTATTAATCAGTCAAATGGCTCTTCCGAAACCCAAAAATCTAAAGAGAAAACACAAACTTCGTCAAAGAAAGTTAACGGCAAGCCCACAAATGGAGTTGGAAAGCGGCGAGTGCCGCCGTCGCCACATGAGTTGCATTACAAAGCTAATAGAGCTCAGACGGAGGAATTGAGAAAAAAGACGTTCTTGCCTTATAGACAGGGATTGCTTGGGTGCTTGGGATTTAGTTCTAAAGGATATGGGGCTACTATGAATGGATTTGCTAGAGCTTTAAACCCTGTCTCCTCCAGGTAAATTCCTACTAGGTTCCATAAAATTGTACAGATCAATATTATTACTATTATTTCTTTTTTAATCATTTTGGTATCAACCCATGTATCAATTGCTGGGTCTGTTCTTTTTGGTTGAAAGAGGAGGATATCCTCCGATCATGGATGGGGTTGATGAGATTTCTTCTTTCCCAATTATTATCTCAAGTGTACTCGCAGCAGTTTATTATCTCACTTGCTGTGAAGTAACTGCAGTTGATTATCACATTTGCTGTTCTTATCAT
The DNA here is from genome assembly GCA_022379115.2 of Bauhinia variegata. Lineage (NCBI taxonomy): Eukaryota > Viridiplantae > Streptophyta > Magnoliopsida > Fabales > Fabaceae > Bauhinia > Bauhinia variegata. The sequence goes on along the minus strand of CM039429.1, from coordinate 26,311,692 downwards.
GTGTTTGATTCATTATCTTCCAGATGCCAGTTTGTGGCTAAACGATGCGTATGCTTCGTCATTATTGAGACGAAGATATGCTTCTTATTTGGGACCAGGTTTTGTACTATCCATCAAGTTATATCATTTTCATGTAAAAGGAATCCCTATATCCCCTTCCCCTAATAATATCTATAAGGAGACGATTACAGTTGCCACGTGCTATACGGAGCTGTGAGGCCCCATCACTAACACAGATGCATTTAGGAGAGATGTTTCATGATTGACCCACAAATTGAAAGATGCCTTTGCTTTTGTTTGCATCTTTTAGGCCTCTAGCTTTTTGTTGTATATGGAAATTGCATAACATAGCTGTCGGGATTATGGCGATAGATCAATATGACCCCAGTTTATCCTTTTGTTTATCAAGCTTCTTTGCTACATTATAATTATATCATGATAGATCGATCCCTTTGGATTTACTAAAAGCAAGTTTGCAAAACTATATGCAACAAGGTGAATGCTAGATGTTGACATAAAGTAAGATTTTAGATTATGTGTTGACCTGCTAATAATGCATATATACAGTTGGAACCCATGTAATGTAATATCTAATATAAACCAAGTAGGTGTTGGTGCTTCTATCTGGGTCTTATCTTTTCTACCATCATGTTGCTTAGTTCACCCTCTAGTCTCAAATTTTCTTTTTAGGTGGCCCACTGGTTATAGTTTTCCTGAGGATTTGTTGGAAATTTTCAAAAAGGAGCCGTTAACTATCAGACGTGCGGCCCCTGCTCCTTTATTACGCCGGATTTAAATCTTAACCCGGTTAAACTTAAAATTAGGGCAAAATCACGTCATTCTCTCGACTGACTTTGAAGCTAAACTAGAAAGATTTCTATTTCTACCGTTATGCTTTGTTTGGTTTGGGGGAGAAAATTAGAGGGAAGAAATAAAGAGAAAATTAAATTAAATTGTGGGGAAAATATTTCCTCCCCCGTTGGATCACTGTAAAACGAAAAGAATAAGAATATAAGTTGTTTTTCTCATTTGATTAGATGGAAGGTAGGGGAAACTATTTGTTGATCTATAATCACGATATCTATGTTGATAATTCTTTATTAATAACTAAATATGATATTATCATTAAAAAAAAGAAGAAGTCCATGTCTCCATTTTCTCTCCATGTTTGTAAGTGGAATTCATGCCTTTCATCTTTTCCATTGCTTCCACTTTTTTTTGTTTTTTTTTCCTTCGCAATCAAACATTTGAAATCTATTTTCTCACCGTTTATTTCAATCTCTGATTTTCAGCCCATCCAAAAACGCTAGTTAGTTCACTCACGGACTCTGTCTCTTACTAGACGGTTAGCGACCTAGAAATAGAAATGGTTACATTCTTGGTAATTTGGTGGACACAGCTCTGCCACATACATAATCGTAAATCCATGCCACATTCATATGAGGTTTTCTTTTTTCCTTCCTCTTTCTACTCAAGTGCGGGTCTTGACTCCTGAGTCCGGGCCATCCACAAGAGATATTTTTTTTTTTTCAAACACAAGGTTAATATTCGTAAAATTGTAAATTAGCACTTACTCATTCAGAATTTTCTGCGGATTAGCAAGATTTCTTGAATCAATTGATTTCTAATATATTCTGAGAATCGAAAAACATACATACATATTTCTTTTCTTTCTTAGGTTTTCTTTTGAAGATAATGTTGCTTCTCCAAGACTCTATTTAGGATGGCTCTTGGAATGTCAGAAGCATATTAGAGGTGGATAGAGAGGAGCACTGCAAGCTTACATAATTAAATTACTAAATAGATAAGCTATCCCCAAGTTTTTGTTGCCATTATTCATGACTTAGCAACTAAAAAAGTTAGCCAACATGCTTGGAGCATACAATAATAGCTCATCCTCGTGCTTGTGTGGTATGGGATTTTGGGCTGGTATGGGCAAACACAATTTATGATAAGACACCAACAACGACAGCTCAATAAAAAAACAAGTAACGGTTTCAGGAAATTTTTTTTAAAAAAAAAACAGGAAGGATGGAATTACAAGTTTCAGGACAATGATAGGCTACGGGTCAATCCTCGTGTTTCTCTAGTTTGGATGTATAAACATTAAAGAGCCGGGTGAGCTACCCCAGTGCCCTAACATAATCTTAACGGTGCTACACCTATGAAAATCCCCTTCAAACAAATCAAGTAATCTACATTTCAAACTTATACCGAAAAAGAAAAGGAAACCTCCCTCTGTTATGGTTCCATCCGCTCGCTGATTAAAAAAAAAAAAAAGTACAGTCAAAAACAAAAATAAAAAAACCAGTGTACGAGATAGGAAGGGCCTTTTCGCAAATATTTGAAAAACCTAGGAATAAATTGGACATGGCCAAAAATCGAAGGGAGTTTCGGGCAATTTAACCCTTTTCTAATGAAAAGCTGGAGTATGTCACGCCACACGATCGAAGACGCAAGTCTATTTCAGCAAAGGTGTGAAGCCGGTAGGGGTAACTCTTTTAAGGCCCGAAAAAATAATTTTTTCTTTCTTTCTGGTTGAACATCTGCCATTCGCTTTACCTGTGCAAAAATGTGTATCAGAGTATGTGACTTTGCAGGATATCGCCATAGAGAAAAACAGGAAGATAGGAGCCGGGAACAAGGTCAAGGGGAGTACAAATCATCCACTGAGTCATCCAACACAAATCATGCGAAGGTAGATAAGATGTTTTTCTTGAGAGTGAACTCATCCGCCTTTGCTGGGCTGATTGACTGCACCAACCAACAGAAAGATTCAGACAAGTCATCCAGAATTGCTTATCTCATGCCGGTAATTACAGCAAATTTACATGTCACAACTAATTCCTTGATCAATTAATACGTCGATGTACATGTTACTGACTGTCATTAATTACCCAAACCAATCTAGTTGATGCCATCTACTAGAGTCGATGCATTCTTGGGCCGTCCCCAAGTAGAGGACCCTGTCTGATATGTTAAGGAGAGATTCGCTTTCCGTGTTGACTGTTTCTATCATAATACATACTTAATATTTCTGCAATGATAAACATAAGAAAAAAGAAGAAGATAATAACCTTCTCAAGTATGCGGTCAAGACGATGAATCTCATTCTTTGCATAGTCTGCACCTTTTTCCAAACAGTTCTTAGCGAATTTCAAGTAGATATTGCCATATCTGGGGAAACAAAACACATATTATGGAAAATCAACAAAATAAAAGTAAAAATTATATGTAAGTTATGCAACCAGAGTATAATAGAAGCATAGAATTGTTCAAATGACCTTGCAGAAGAATCCTTAAGCTTTTTAACTTCCTCCTCTAGCCGGGAATAGACTGCCTTCTGCTCCTCATCGCCCGCACTCACAAACTCCTTCACTAAGTCACCCAGAGTTGCCACTATACCAGCCTATATCAAAAACAACCAAGTCTTTCAAGCATTGTGAATATCATCGTGGTCCCACACTTTAGTAAAGGCATATTGTTTCACCCACTTTAGAAGTAAGTTTTCCTTTCCCATCACGGCTGGTTCCAGATTTATCATTGATGAAAGCTACAAAGTCATCCAAATCACGTCCACCATTATAATCTTCACCAGCTTTATTGTTCTTCGGGAAAACTTCAAAGTGGGATAGCCGCTGACACCATACCTGCATGGCAACATCTCCAAATTAAGTATGTATAAATCTCAAATATAATATCAATCTACTTTAGTTAAAACATAGCAACAAAAATGTGTTATTGGACTCACTTCTCAGCTAAATCCTTGTGCTGGTCAGCATCAACATTGGCTATAACTACATTTTCCTCCAGTTTAAACGCTGTTGCTACCTTTTCATAAGTCTGTAGAAGTAGTAAAAAAGCATCAGGATTGACTCGATTCAGGCATAAACAGGGCTAAGCAATGACAAAGTACAAAATGGTAATATCCTTACAGGGGCAAGGGCTTTGCAATGACCACACCTGCAAGAAATAGTTCAATATAAAAAATAAATAAAAATTAAATTTAAGAAGGTAAATAATCTTGCTGCACTCAACACATTACCCAAATTTACCGATACGATTTCACAAGTAAGATGGTAAACCTATACTTACCATGGCGCATAGAACTCAACCAGAACATCTTTTGTTTCATCCAAGACAACCTCATCAAAGTTATCTGGATAGAGAACTACCACACTGGATGGAATAGAAGCTATCTTCACATTTGTGCCTACATTGACAACAACATTTTGACATCCACGATAGATTGACTGATTACTACACAAATATTTTGGCAGTACTATACTAATTTGAGAAAAACGTGAGACAACATGCAGAAGAAATAATGGATGACAAAAACTCCCATGACCACTCAGCCAGTATATTACAGTAGAGACATTAAACAGCAAGGGAACAAAAAGGGACAAAATTCCCAAAATAATTACAAGCTCAATCAATCCTATAAGAATTGATGACAATTTCAAGCCCAAAAAATTATTAAAGTTTAAGTGAGGCAAATATGTCTGTTCATATGTAGCTGCAAGAGAATAATCATTAACTTCAGAGAAGAAATTACTATCTTCAACTTGATAAAGAAGCACTGAATTCGGTCTTCACTAAATTATAAAAGCACTTAATTTGAAAGTATAAAATAAGTTACTATAGTACATAACAATTGATGGCAGAAATAGCATACAAATTAATAAACCTTATTTTGAAGTACACAAACGTATTTCTTTATCATGAAACAGAAAAACTAAAAAGAAAATGTAAAAACATAACTCATCAAGTAGCAAAAGATATCTTCAGATGATTACCTCCTTCCTTGTTCACAAACTCAGCAAGGGCTTCAGCAGTACGTGCACCTTCATATCTAAGTCACGTAGAATATGATCATATGTGAGTAATAGATGCCGTGAAGAATTACAGGGCGGATAAGTCAATGTAACTACAAAAATATGGTAATACTCGTGGGAATTCCTCACCTGCTTCTGCATATGCAATTGTTTAGCAGGACTTTGGCGCAGCGTTCAGTGCAGATGGCTCATGTTCTGCTTCATTCCCTGATCGTTCAGAAATGCGGAGAAGAAAAATTATGCAAGAGACGCGTTAATGAAGTTCGAATTTCAAAAGAGGAGAAAGAAGAAAGAGTGGATGCTGAGATGGAGCGGGAAAATGGGAGTAAGAAAGAACAAAGAGTGGTGTGTTGTGTAAGCCACAAGGTTGTCTTCTCACACAAGTTTTGGGAAACGATTGTAGAAATAAGGTTAATCACAAATGAAAAAAAACATAAAAAAATGGGGTAATCATTTATGTGCCACGTGGCAAGCAGACAGAATAGGTCAATCTAAAGAGGTTGGCCATTTTGAGATTTAAGATAGTTTAATATACAAGAAAAAAAAGGCTATTTGCATGTAATATGACATAATATCATGCGAATATAAAAAGTATTTTCTTTTAAAAGAAAAACAAAAACCTCCAAAAGTTTTGGGCTGGGCCGACCGCCAAGAGCAAGGACGGAAGAACCATTTCGTTTTCAAAAATATAAAAATAATAAAATAAAATGGGGCGTTGCGAGAATCGAACTCGCGACCTCTCGCACCCGAAGCGAGAATCATACCACTAGACCAAACGCCCAAGTTATACTTTTTAGTTCCTTCAAATATTATTTAATAAAAAAAACAAGACCCTTTCTCCCTTTTGCTAACCGCCTTTTTTTTTTCAGTTATCCAACTTTTAACCAGAAAGAACTTGGGGTTGTCTAAGCAATAGCTGATTCAATTAGTTTGTCCGCTCTATCTGTCCTTTGTTTAGTTTATGCGGTACCAGTTTCAGAGAATACTGTAATTAGGTCGAAATTTATCGTATCAATGTCTCATACCAACAACAACGTAAGTTCAAATTTTCAAATCTACCTGTAACTTTCATAATTTTTTCGAAAGAAAATTCTGTTCTTTCTACTCTAGTACAGAATCAACTAACAGATTTTTAAGTTTTTTTAATTTTCTTTTCCATCCATGTATTATTTACCTGCTCATAATTGTATCTTGTTCTTAGGTATCTGGGGTTGACAACACGTTCAGAAGAAAATTCGATCGGGAGGAGTATTTGGAAAGAGCTCGAGAGCGTGAGAGGCAGGTGAGTTCTTCCATATTTTTTGTACCGTGATTTCCTAAGCTTTTTTGCTAATGAATTGTGCTGATATGTATGTTATCAGGAGGCGGAGGCACGATCTAAACCCAAAGGTAAATCACTTACTTTTGCATTACATGAAAATTTGCAACCTCTTTGTTGTTATGTAAACATGTTTAGCAGTAAGTAACACCATCACATTTATGCAGCTAAAGGTCCCCCGGTGCAGAGACAACCCTTGAAACATAGAGATTATATAGTAGACCTTGAATCTCGCTTGGGGAAGACTCAGGTAAGTAACTGTGGATACGAAGGTCGATGCAGAATTAACTCTAAGACATTGTGCTTTCCAAACGCTAGGCTGCATCACTGTGTTATCCCAAACTAGACTCAGTGGCAGAGCTCTTATCACGATTCAGTTGTAGTAATAATATATATTAACCTTTTGCAGGTTGTTACACCAGTTGCGCCACTAAGCCAGCAGGTACTTGCTTACTATGTTTATTATAGTTGTTACTAATTATTCCTGCTGTTTTTTAGAATTGTATCTGTTAGTCTTTAGAAGACAACGGACATTGTTATTAATTGTAAAATTCTCCAGATAAGTATGGAACCTGTGGTCATGAGCTCTACAGATAATCGGATTCTTGTTTCTAGTCTTATTATAATCTGTTTTGTTGGAATACAATGCTTGGGCCCGAGATTGGTTATTTTCAGGAGGCCCAAGACAAATAATTGTCTCTTTAGTAAAGTTGAATTTTATGTTTGGCATCTTGTAACTCTTTTTATAGCCCAGTTAGATGTATGGAAATATCGTTATGCATATCCATTCTCAGTCATTCTATAAGAGCCCTTTTGGTGCATATTTGGCGACCTGTTGGTATATGGCTTCCAGCTTCTGTTAGATCATTTTGGTAGTTTGTTCAACTGAGCATATTGCCATCTGACCCTGTTGCGAGGGACCATCTGAAACTAAGCATTAATCTTGAAGTAAGATTCAAGTCGGAGGAACTGGGCTAATCTGAAGTTAATTATCTGGGGATTATTGATTTTACATGGTTATGAATATGCAAGTGATTCCAATGAAAGCATTACTCTATTTGCTACCTCTTGTTTAGGGAAATGTTCAGCATATGTGGCTTTATGTTTGCTTGAATATATAAACCAAAGAGGAGAAGAGATTAGGTTTCTTATTTATTTGGACCTTACAGTATCTGCTATATATAAGATGTGTTGGAATCACGTCTATTGCAGGCTGGATACTTCTGCTCAGTTTGTCAGTGTGTGGTAAAGGATTCTGCAACCTATTTGGATCATATTAATGGAAAGAAACGTGCGTGGTCGTCTAGACACATTGCTCTGATTTCTTGGAAGCAAATTCTTGCTTTCATTGTCTTCTCACATCTCATTGTTATCCTTATTTTGTCTCCTAGATCAAAGAGCTTTGGGCATGTCTATGCGAGTAGAACGTGCTTCTGTTAAACAGGTACACTCTAAGGAGTGCCTTTCAAAATTTACAATAATGCTAGGAATTAGAAAATGTCATATTAAAAAACAAAAATAGAAAACGGATATCTTTGACATTGCATTTGTTTTAGCTTGCATGCATGTTTACCCGTGTGTCAGACTGTACGTATTTGCTCTTGTACGGATTAAAAAGTAGTAATCTTTCAGCGAAATGCGTAAGGCTCTTGGCAGCTTCACAGAGCAAGGTAAAGTTTTGGGTAGGAGGAGTTGGGACATTTTTCATTAGAATCTTTTGTATAGTTTTGGCCTCGAATTCTAGAAGTTCAATTGTTCTATTTAGTGGGGTGGGGGAGCTTGGTCCTTACTTGAATATGGATTTGACTTGGTTTTCGCAGATCTTGATGAACGGATATTAAAACAGCAACAAGAAGAGGAAGAAAGAAAGCGACAGCGTAAAGAAAGGAAAAAAAGAAAAGGTTAGTAGCATGTGGTTACCTATTTTGAGTTTGTCTAATGTTCGTTGTTGAAAATTAATTAGTTTATGTTTTAATAACATTTTTTTTTCAAGCAATGAGAAATTAACTGTTATTTCTGGATTTAGAAGGAGAAGGCAGCAGTAGAAGAAACTGAAATAGATCCTGATGTTGCAGCTATGATGGGCTTCGGCGGTTTCCGTTCATCCTAGAAGTGATGCCTTTTTTATATGACGAGAGTTCTTTTATGCAAATTTGAGTATCTGTTCTGAAGTGTTAAGCTAAATTTTGGCGTCAGATCTCTCCTAGCGATATATAGTGAATTGAAGAATTATTATTGATTCAATCAACTGTGTGATTCATTTGAGTCTTGTATATCAAAAAAAAAAAAAAAAACTGATGATGATCTATGAAGTTAGAAGTTGTAAACTAGTTCCGAAATTAAAAGGGAATAGCATTTTTGCATTAACTAAGTCTATCTACTCAGTCCCAAAAGTGCAAAGAAATTCCCCTAATATCGCATACAGCCGATTCCTCTTTCGATTCCCGGCGCCAAGCCAGACCAGCCAGTCCCAAATTTCTGATAAAAGGCAAGAACAGCGGAGGTCTCGATCACTGTCGGATGGAGATGGAATGAGTGCAGTGGAAACATTTAACTCTTTAAATCTTATGCTAAGTCATTTGTTGTTTTAAAAAGCTTTCTCGTTATAAGATAATAGAGACTAGAGACCCATAAGCCTAAGAAAAACTTGTCAGTTCTTAGCATTAGTGATCACTCACTTAAAACCGTTGCTATTTCATTTACTAATCCGAATTTGAGCTGACACTTGACTTATCATAAAGATTTCATTTGAACTCAAAGCTTTGGGGTCGAATTTTACACTATCAAGCCTGTCAAGAAAAACATAAATCAATCTGGTCCTTTTTGTCACATTGAGTTAACTGCTGCTGCCACTATCATGAAGAGATAGAAACTACTCAGAATTGGCAACTTGCAAGCATTGCTTGCTTCTCCCTCGAGGTACTCTCCCAAATTGCAATTCCCTACAGAAACACGTTTTCAAATTCCATAGCAATTTGAAAGCTAATATCAGGCTACATAGGATAGAAAATGAGCAGTATGAGAGTGCCCTTCCTGACCTCTTTGTCTGGTATAGCTGCAGCCAGCACGTAATACATATCTCATTTGTGATAAGGTGGCCTTGTTGTAGAATACGAAGTTGGACAATATTCTATCAATGCAATCAAGCACCAGCTCTGTTTCTGTTTGGCATGGTCCACTGCAGAAAAAATCAGTGGCCTCGGCGGGTATGTTGATGTTCCCTGATGGATTTAATCTATATGCTTCATTACACCCAACATAGATCTGTTATTTAATGGAAACATTAGAAAAGAAGCAAGATTGATCGAAGATGGGATCAACAAAACAATGTGATATTTGCAGATGAAAGCTGGAAGTGTCATCAAATTCATCTATCTTATCCTTACTTACAAGCTTATTGTCAAAGCAAGATAAGGCTTTTGTTATGCTTTGTTCCTGCAGCTCATCTTGGGCAGACCCTGTTCATCGTGACGCAGACAAATATGAAATATCCCATCAAAGTTGTAGATACAAGAAGCATAATGCAAATGAAACGATCAATAGTTACAGCAGGTGAACTTGATGATAACAATACCTGAGTTGCAGCAAAACATAACAATGGAAATGAGAATGATGATATGAAAATTTCCCTTAAGCAAGTGTGAGAATGACATGACAATAGTCTTGTGGGAACATAGGGAGAACAAATGGTGAGTGCTTTGTTTTCTTTATAGGATGAGCTGAGCAAAGTGGTAAGTGGACGGAGCTGATAAAGTAGGCAATCAAATCAAGCTAGGTTGGGGAAAAGATAGAAAGAGTGAGAGAGTATGTTGGTCACCAACTCACACTTGCTATTTCCAACTCAACATATCTTATGTTGCTCATCAAGGCACTAACTAACTAGTAACAAACCAACTTCTAAGGTGGTTTTAAGTTTTGCCAGAACGATCGATTAAAATTAAATATGAAAAACGGCAACAGGTCAGATACATACAAATACAATGAAAAGTCATTTGGAGATGCGGGGTATCGATCCCCGTACCTCTCGCATGCTAAGCGAGCGCTCTACCATCTGAGCTACATCCCCGCATACTTATTTTGTTTTAACAAAAATAATTGACCATTAGAAACACCAATCTCGATTGTTATTGATTTTCAGCGCATGCTGACAGGAGATCTATGTTTTATGTAAGAATTCAAATCCCCAGGTCCAGAAAATGCTAAGGTCATCAACTTTATATATAAAGTCATTCATAAATTTATTGATTTGAATGCCATTGACGATGGATATTATTCAATGATTAATATTAGCAACCTACAAAGACATAGACATATCATGTCTTTATCTGCACACATGTGCATTTACATTTGACTAGGCGACCTAGACTTTGACGAAATTCACATAAGCTTTTTATATCAGAGCAGCCAGCGCATGGGAGTTTAGACTGGGGCTGAAGGCGCCGCCCCCCACCCCCCAAAAATTGTCCAAACATGCCCAAAATACCCCTTAGGTCAGAAAACCATCCCCCCTCGTCTCCTTCGCATATTCCTTACTTCGATTGCAAAAATTTTCTTCGTTTGGAGAATTTTATTGTTTGAAGGAGTAATAAAATATCTAATTTTAATATTCAATATTCGTTTAAAGTTGATACAGATAAATAATAAGGTATGAAATAATTTTTTCTGCAAAACCTTTAACTGCAATTCTGAGAACTTAACGGCTCTCCATAATCGTTTTTGGTCAAAAACGGGGGTGGAGAGCCGTTTCAGACTCTAAACATCCCTCTAAGACCATTTTGTTCATGCATGTTTTTTTTTAAAAAAATAAATGACTCTACGCAGCCGTTGGGGCTGTTAAACGGCCTTCCACAACCATTTTCCACCTCAAAAGAAAGATGAAGAAGGAGGAAGAAGATTGGTGATGCTGACAAGCCAAATGGAAGTGATTGATTAAGGTTGAAGTGCAGAAAACGAAGTGATAGAGAGGAGGCCGAGGGTTTCCAAGGGAATGGGGGAGGTTCGCATTGGTTGGCAGTCGGGGAAGGGGAAGAAAATGGAGAATGAGGAACTAGAGTTTAAGGGGTATTTTAGGAAATTCAATTTTTTTTTAATGAGGGAGGCGCCTGAGCTGAAGGGCAACTGCTCGAATGGAATGGGATAAAATAATTGCAGAAAGAGCAAGCTGCAACAAAATGACCTACTGACTGCAAAGCAGTGACGTAAGGAACAGTGCTGTCTATGATTTTCTCTTTAGACCACAAATAAATAACAAAAAATCAACTACCACTTGCTCAGCAAAGCATAGCCTAGCATGGAGAGGTGCCCGTCATTTTCATCAAAAATATAAAATTCAAAGCGTGCATTTTCTTTAACATCAATTTCAACACCTCCAATTTATAACACTACAGAATTAAAACTTCCAGAAATGAGATGCCAAGGCTTATCTTCTCTTAGTATTGGACTATTTGATGTACTGAGAAAGCCACTTGAAACCGTCTCCGTAACCCATTTTTCTCACAACACTGCACATGAATACCTCCAGAGGGCGGACATTCGAGTCTGACAGATTTACCTTACCCTTGCCTGTAGTGAAGTTGGTCAGGCCCAAGTGGTAACGCAGCTCATCTTCCGAGGCAGCATATGGTATATCTATCTTGTTTCCAAGGATAAGGAAAGGGACATTAGCCAATGACTCATCAGAAAGGAGCGCATCCAGCTCCTTTTTTGACTCTGCAAATCTTTCCTTGTCGTAAGCATCAACCAGGTAGACCACTGCATCTACCTGCATCAAACTTATTCATAGTCATCAACTAATAACAGTAACAAGGGCAAAACAGTATAAAGCTCAAGCAAGAGAAGTAATTCCTTGGTCAAAATTTTCAAACACTTATCTACCCAAGAAGCCTTTAGAGCTTGAGAATTAATAGTATGAGCTCCTTTATCTGTGTGTGAGTGTGAGAGAAAGAGAGAACCAAATTCAGTGAAGGCAAAAAGGCTTCTCACTATCAAGTTCCATTTATAAAAGAAACATCCATGTAGTTTACACTGGTAGATTAGTTCAGAGAATTAAATATTGGGAGAGATATTATTAGCAGGCATTCTAAAAATAGAAAAGTCACCATCAGAAAACTCTGAAGAGTTAGTTCTACCAACATAAATCAGGTAAGCATGAAATATTTCAGCTGGAAAATGAAGGGAAGAGTATTCATTAAATCAAACACAGCATATGTCTAATGAGATAGTCCACAGGAGAAATTGCTTTAGATAATTAGATTTGTCTAGGAGATACTATTAGCAAATCTTCTAAAATAGAAAAGTGCTATCCGCGAACTATCATGTATGAGTTCAGCTTCCCATGAACTATTAGGTAATGATCTAACAATATCCTATGACGCAATAATATATTTCATCGACAACTAAATCATTATACAGCCAATTCTGATACTGAACTTGGGTATAAAATTGAGTTTGTAATTCGATTCAAGGTTGACAAATCTGAATCATGTCGTGCCTCTTGAGCATCTTTGTTATCTGCGACCTTACACAATTATCACATGGGGTGTGTGTGTGTTTTTGGGGGAGGGGGAAAGAGAAAGAGACCTTGGCATAGTAATCTTTCCAAACTCTACGAGCAATCTGATGACCCCCCAGATCAAAAGCTTTAAACTTGATCTTCCCAATACTCAACTCCTCTGATGTGGGATGTTGTGTTGGCTGATGCTGGACTAGTCTCTGCCAAACCAATCTCATAATAAAGGATATTACACCAAAACATATCAGTATGCAAGAATATAGCCTTAGATTATGCCATTATGGTGAAGTGAACTACGGTAAAATACATCTTGTATATAAATATGTCTATCCAAATATTTGGACCTAAAATAAGAATTGGAGGGAAAATAAACAGAGAAATCCAACAAAACTAAGAATATGATTGGGCTACTTTAAGTTCCATTCTATTTTCTCGCCCACAACCAAATATTTGGACCTATGGTGTTAAATTTCAGTATACTTCCCCTTTTTTAACTTTTTCTTCAGCTACCCTGACTAGACTACCATTGAGCAAATAAATTATGGTTGCTCAACTGAAATGAGCATGTACAAAAAGGCAAAAACTAACAGTAACTTCTCATAAAGACAAATTTTATCCATATAATTGACAAAACGTTAGAAGCATAATCTGACAACATGCGACATCTTTAACCATCATTTTTTAGCCACTCATATTTTGCGGAAAATTATACCGTTCAAAAGGATTTTCTGCCAGAAAAAAATCATTTTTAAGAATTCATTTCATCATACAATTGACGGTATGAAAACCAGACTAAGGAAAGTACAGCAATAATTCAATATTGAAATTCAAGCATAACCTTCAAATCTTTTATGGCTACTTTTCTCATAAAAGAAATATATGTATGTTAAGGTAAGGATCAACCACGATTTAATCCTTTTGATGAACTAAAATAACGAATACTATAATGAATAAAAACGGAAATTATGATTAGAACGAAAAGATATTAAGCAAGGAATGAATCAAAAACAGGAATGAACAAACCTCATCTTTGAGCATATGAAGCAAGGTGGTCTTGCCGGCATTATCGAGCCCCAGGAATAAGATCTTGGCCTCCTTCTGCCACAATCCAAGTGATGCTAAAATCCCATAAAACCAATCAAGAAAAAACATTGCCTTTATTTGATAAATCGATCTCACAAGAATTCAACCCCAATAAATATCACTCTCTAAACACTAAAACAAAGAATCAAAGTTTTCAGTCCGAAAACTACAAGATCTAACCCCAAAAATTCCCAAAAGCAGAGTCAATACTGAGAGAGAGAAAGACAGGAATTATATTAAGGTCCGACTGTTACAACAAATTGATATGGGCATCTGGGACAGGGGGTGCTGAGGAGACTGGTGACTGGTTCGCCCGGTTTCAGATTGATGGTCATCGATCCACGTTGCAAGTTTGGCCCTTTGGGAAACCTGGTTACCGGCTCCAGTAGTTGTTCGGGCCAATGAGAAGGTTGGAAAAAGGGACAAGTGGGTTCATCGTCTGATTTGGGCCGTTAATCGTCCACGGAAAATGCAAATGACCTAATAACCTATTGATGGTTATTATCTTATTAAATTGCTGGTTACTGCTTTTAGTTACTTATCCACATAAAAACCAAACAAAAAAAAAGTTACTCGTCTCAGCTCTCAAGTCATAATACGCCATTTTGCAATTCAGGAAAGTGTTAAATACACCTACACTGAGACGTCAATCGGTGGAAAATAAATTACGTTATAAAATATAAATCTTTTAAAACTTGTAAATAAAGTGTAAATATATAAGTCTCAAATAATATCAATACAGCAGCACAATCATTAAAAAAAAGGAAAAGAAAAAACAATTAAGTTATATTTTGATCTCAAATATTAAGAATTCCTTCATTACCAGTATGTTTAAGTTTAGTTTGACTTAATTGTTTATGAAAGAACATTTCTCTTAGAATGTAATACGAGTAAATAAAACATTCCGGATAAGTTACTGTAAATGAGATGTATGTTTGAGAGTAGCTTATTCCAAAAAAAATAAAAAATTATTTTCATTTAATACCTTTCAGAAGTAGAGTTCATTAGAGTAAGAATTTTACCATAACAAGCATACATTTAATTTAATTTTATTTTTTAAAGTGACATGATGCATAAACACCAGCTCAACAAACTTCTGAGGTAGTTTAGGATCATTCTCTTCGTGAAAATATTGGTAAGAGGTTTATTCTCGGAGTATGTTGAGGGCAAATTGTGTATAAATTGAAAATCCACAAAATCACGGTGGCTGGAGTTAAGTGATTTTTTTCCCCCCTTTTTCCGTTATCACAATTACGGCTTCTAAACATTTTTAATATTTAAAATTACTCGCTGAGCCCCGCCTACAGTTATTAAAAATTTCTCAATTCTTGATATTATATTTTTTTCTTATGAGATATGGCAGCTTTAAAATGAGCTGACAAGTAATTTCTTAGCCATCAATATTATGAAGCGCCTCGTTATAATTGGCAGCTCAATTTGCGCAAACCATTAAAGGGGACTGACTAATTAAAAGAGACAACTTTCCTCTGTCCTAATCAAGCTGAAATTGTCAAATGGTATTGAAGCAAAACTGGCAACAGTTTGTGCTTGCAGTCTCGGCAGTTTGCTTCCCTAAAAAGAAAATCCCTACAACTAAACATAAAAAACTGGGAAAACTTATGGAGCAGCACTTGATGCCACACTCTGAAACATCCCTTGCTCACTCTCACTTCTCTAGATTATTCAGAGCTCATCCTGCAAACAGATCGCACGAGGGAATTATTCAAAGATAAATATAAATAAGTGTGAACATTAACAGTGGGTCAGAAAGCCTACATGTAAAGCCTCATCCTCTTTCTTGGTTTCAGTTGCGTCATCGCTTGCTCCTGTCTTTGATTCAGCGTCACTGTCGTCATCAGCATCTTCCTCCTCATCTTCCTCGTTCTGAGAAATAGATTGTCATTATTTAGGGAGCTAGTGCAACAGATTCGAGAGCAAAGTTCAGATATCAGTTATTAAACTTACATCAGAGTCAACCGGATCATCCTTTGATTCCTGGTAAAGGGTTCAACAGAGAAGTGTCAGAACAGAGTTTATCTTCTTTCAACATACAGCTTAAGTTACCAAAAAGGACCGGTTTCATAGTAAAATGTCAAACTTCTACGTTAGTATTTCCTTATATAGGAAATCGAAGAGGTGAACCAGGTTATGGACAAGACAGTACCTCCTCTTCCTTCTTCTCAGCCTCCTCAAATGCTGCCTTCTCAGCCTGCAAAAAGTGCGTTTTGGTTTAAAGCAAACGACCAATAACGATCATCACCTTATCAATAAATTGAGAAGAAAACAACTTACATCCTTATGTTTGCCCCATGTTTCTTCAGCCAACTGCTTAGCATACTCCGGATCGTCGGTAATCAAAACATTGTCAAACAAGGTGCCAGATTTCACCTAGAAAATAAAGCAGTCCGCTTGTCAGAGCTTGACCCAGAAAGTATGAAACTAAAAGAGCAAAGCGTAAACAAAAAAAAAATTACCTGCCACAACTCAATGCCCACATACTTCAAATTGGGGAAAACATAGAGATCAGGGTCGTCCTTGAAATCTGAAAAATTTATAACTTCCACATGTTACCAACAGTTACTTCGAATCAAACGGCCTACATCTTACTTTGCAATATATCTTCTTATGACTAAAAGTAAACCTGGGTTGTCAATCAATGGTGCCTTCCACTTTCCTTTGTAGTTGGGATTCTTAATTTTCTGCAACGTTACAGGAGACAAAGTTAGAAAACAAAAGAAGACCCCAATTTCCAATGTATATCACATATAAAAATCTTCCCCAAACCTTTGGCTTCCATGGGCCCTTGTATTCAGGGTTGGCAATGGTTGGTGGTGTCCACTCACCGTCTTCCTCATCATCCCAATCTTCAGGCTAAATCAACATACCATCTCATCAGTATCTAAATGATAAGGATCATGCAGTAGCTTGAGACAGTAAAGCGATGAGTACCTTCTTAGCATCAGGATCAGGGATCTCTTTTAGGATATCATCATAACCCTACATAAACATGATGTCAGTAGAAAATAAACTAGCAAACTTCATGCAACATGAAAGGTTTTTAAGATAAGCATTACCTCGGGCTTTTTATCCTCTGGGTCAGGAATGTACTCTTTATCATCCCAATCTTCAGGCTGTGAGCATATATTATGATCGAAAATAATCAATATCCAAACCCAACTCGAGTTTGAAAAAGTTAGACATCAAACTAATTTATGGAAAAGAACGTACTTTTTTGGCTTCAGGGTCCTTTATTTTCTTGGGAGGGAGGAGGTCCCAATCAGAATAGAGACTACCGGTTTGCTTCTCCTGATTATCAATAAGGATACTATAGGTTGCATCTGGACGGAGAATAAAGGTATAAACATGAGTTAGCTGGTCGGTCTCACATGGAACATCCTTCTTTATCAAGTGGTTGGTCCCATTGTAGGTTAGAATAGCATGCACTTTCTTGGTGCTGTATCCACAGATATCTGGGCCAAACATGATACTGCGACAGAACAATCATCCATCAAGTCAGCTGTATTAACAGAAAAACAAAGCCCACAACAAATGTGGAGAGGTAATGTGACAAAACGAGAACTATTGATAACCTGTAAGGTGTATCCCCCCCAAATTTCTTCTGATCAACTTCACCACTAAGCAACTTCATGTAACCACCACCACAGTCAAGCTTCTGTTCATGCTTGACAGAAAATTGGAAAACCAGTGTCTTATCTTTGTTACTAAATTCAGGGTATTCAGCTGAGATAGCATAAAATCTGTGGTCTTCACTTGTTTGTATGCCTGTGAAGGCATTAAAGATTCAAGCCAAGCAACTCATTAGCCTTCAAATCAGATATTAATCTAATATAACTCGATCAAACGTTACATTGTCATTCTACAAAGATAATTTAGGTTACCTTTGTCATTAGGGTCCCCATGCCATTTACCAGAGGTGTAGTTCCACTCTCCAGCCAAGTTCTCATCTTTCTTCCAATCAGATTTAACCCACCGATTTTCCCATTCATCTTTGGCGTTTAACAATGGTACATACAAAATAGAACATATAGAAGTTAGAAAAACAACAATGCTTATTCACAGAACAAAAGACAGTTAACATCATGAAATTAACTGGTTTAAGTCTTACAAAATCCCGCTAGCATCAGGTATGAGAAGTGGTAGTTACTAATTTCTTAAAGCACCCAACATAGTTATTCTACATACCTATATTTTACACAACACAATATAATCTGATAATTCACACATCAAAGTGACAGACGTTTTTTGCCGTGTATATGCATATGCATTACAGCTTCAGTAATTAAAAATAGCAGCTGTTGATTATCTAGAGCTGATTCCGACTTTTAACGATACAATGAATTCGAAATGAGTGCAATTAAAATGAACGCTCAAATTAAATCCAGCTGCGGAGGATAACATTGGACCTAATGT
The DNA here is from genome assembly GCA_022379115.2 of Bauhinia variegata. Classification (NCBI taxonomy): domain Eukaryota; kingdom Viridiplantae; phylum Streptophyta; class Magnoliopsida; order Fabales; family Fabaceae; genus Bauhinia; species Bauhinia variegata. The sequence goes on along the minus strand of CM039429.1, from coordinate 26,293,511 downwards.
TTGAATAAAAGTTTAAAAGCATCTTCGACTACCAATGATTCAAAGCCGCATTGACCGCTACTTTATAATTGCACACCAGGAACAAAATTTCAGGTTATAAACAAATACTAATTACAGATAAAAAATAAGAAAACCAGTATAAATTGTTCACAGATCTACTATAAACCATCACATCTTCAAGAGGCTTAACACGAGTTGAGTGTAATACAAAGCCATCAGATCGAGGCAGAAACATACACAGGCCTTGATCCTTCACAAAATAATTAAATTCAGAACCTAGCAATGCGCACAAGAAAACGCTAAATTCCTAATCAGCGGAAAATTGCAGAAAACATCAAATTCCATATCACGATCTACTTGGAAAAAATGAAGAAAGTAAGATCAATACCATCAAAACGTTCCTCGAAGTACACCTTTGCAGATGCGACCGCCAGTAGAGAAAGAAGAGTGAGAGACAGAAAATTAGGGTGTAGCACCCTAAACGCCATGGCTGAATAGCTATCAAGAAGGAAACCAATACAGAACACCCAGTGGGAGTGAGATCTGGGCGGTGGGTAATATATAGGGGCTCTTCTTATTTGGCTATTATGATGGGCAAAATCGGAAATTGGCGTGGCTGAGTCTGATGTGGATGCAAGGTGGTGATTTGAACTAATGCTTTATTGCCATGTGTTAACAGCATGTCATTGGTGTGATGTGGCTAGTTGTCATTGGGAAATGAGAGAACAGTACTATTTCCAATTGGGTGGACACGTCGGCAAAAATAATCACGTATTTAGCAGTGCGGATAGTTGGGGTCGTTGGGGATTGATTGCCTTGGCTGGCGTTGACACAAGACTCAACGTTTTAATGCCGGTTTAAACTCTGAAAGCCATTTCGCTGTTTGGTTTGTTGCTTTCTGAATCCTAAGTGAGGCTTCAGGGTAAGAATTTAGCACATGTCATATTCGAATATTATCACGAAAGGGGAAAAAGGCCTCTCTTTTTTTTCATGAAAATTTGGTATCTTTTCAGTTGTATCTTTTTATATAATCCACTTCTTGTG